>CM077647.1:108957609-110373442 GCA_039707465.1 Rhabdophis nuchalis | reverse complement strand
GTATTTTAGCTCAAACCTATTAGTAAAATGACTCTCCCAGAAAAGCAACTTACAATCCTGTATGTTTGTTTTAAACAAATTTATTAAGTTCATGAAACATCTCAGTAACAATTGATTTAGAATTGCAGGGCAAAATAGTTTAAACATGTTAAATTAGATTGCATTCTCTCTGCATATACTTATGGGAATAGTTTGCTAAAGTTAATTAAAATCTATGAATTTGTGCTGTAAAATAAAGTTATTTTATAGTTTTACCCTTGTGAATACTATATCTTTAAAATGGTGAATGTGTTTAAAATATACAGCCAACAATTGTCCAAGTTGTCCTTTACTGAAGCTAATTATAACTCTTAGTACCACTTCATACCATTTTCATTCTGTGTTTCAACAGAGCCCTTGTGTTCCCCTGAGAGCTGATCAGAGATTCTTTAATTAGAAAATCCACAATGAGGCACAGGATTCTCAGGAAAGTAGCTTGCTAGATGATTGGTGAGCTCATAGAATAGCTTAACTAAGGCTTCCAGGAAAATTGAAAGGACTCTTTAGAAGATGATCTGGAATACTCTGAATTGAATTGCTGTGGCTGGGTTTGAATGACAACTTTCCCGGTGATTGAGAAAGAGTAGACAACACTAGCACAAAAGTTGTGTTTAAGATTGTCTAGGAAAGTCAGAGTAATTTACAGAATTATAATATCTCAAACTTTTTCATTGGGGAACTAGCCCCAAGGTTTATAGAATAAAAGTTAAAAAATTGGTAGAAAACAACAATTTTGAGGAACATAGATTTCAGTTGATTAATTTGTGGGCATAGAATTTTATTTTCTTATTAACTGATTATTAAGTAATTAAAGTTATGTTGATGAATCCTGGTTAAAAACATCTAGCATAAAATAACAGTCTGAATTCATCAAAAACCATTGAAAGTAGTATTTAAATCCAGATTTCTTTTCATTAGTTCCCTTAACCTTGCTTTCATTCACCACAGTTTCTAATTTTAAATAAGGACAGTGTGTTTTGCCCAAGAATCTAATCATGAAAAAAAATATTCAATATTGGTATTTTGATTTTAAATGGAAATATAAAAGCGGTTCCATAATAAGTAATTATTTGACTATAGGAGAATAGGGATAGGAGGTAGGATGGGGATTAAAGCATCTTCCCATTATGCTTTGTAAATCAACCTATCCCTTTGATTTCCACAATTCTTAGACTTTTTATACTATGTTCAAAGCTGTTTGGACTTGTTTGACTTTGGAAGAATTAAGTCAGAGAAATTTAAAGAAAAGCAAAAGAATATCCTTTGGCAAGTCCTGTTTGCAGGTCTTTCCTGTCAGGTAATATCAAGTGCGAGTAAGTGTACTCTATTTATATCACTGATGTACAAATTTTGGGAAAATATTGACGTGTGAGATAAAATGTGTTAATTTTATATATTTTGATTAGATGAATTAAAAAAACAGGTGATAAAGGTGCTGTTTGGCTAACGTTTTTAAGATATTTCACAATAAAGATTTATACATAGGCAAATATTTGCCTACAAAGAGTGAGGTGTCTTAATGATCATGATGCCTCATAACTTCTAGATAAAGTATAGTAGAACAATGAAAATGGTACTATGTAAAGTGTATACATTTATCTTCACTTTGAGAACAACAAGGCAGATGACCATGAAAAACAAGTGGAAAATTTGCTTAGGTCCTATAAACACTTGGTGCAAACATGAAACTTTCTTATATTCTCATTTAGATGATTTCCCTTTGAACTGTGGATCAGTGAATGATGAGCATGGGGAGAAATTCCACCATGATATTGCAGGCATGGCGAAAAGATACAAAGGCTATCTGGAGTCTGTCCTTGCTGATTACTGCTGGAATCTCCTCAGGGATGATCCAGTGCCATTCACAAGAGAAAAGTCAAAAAGTATACTTTAGATACCAAATAAAGATGGGACCTTGTTGTTTAATCTGATGTTACATGAAAAACCAATAAATGAATGGAATAAATTATGTTATTGGTATCAATAAAAAGATATATTTATAATGAATGATTCATGTGGCATCATTTTCATAGCTGTAATAAAATTTTGTAGAAAAGTTATGGAGCATAATCACACATCTCCCCAGTAATTTTGAATTATTTTGTTGCAATTTTGACCTGAAGCTGTATCTTGGAAACTGGAGCCAATTAATACTCAGGACTTAATTTTCCTTTATTAATGACTCAATTCTGATAAAATTAAGCTACTTTAATTTCCAAGGCTTTCTCCTTGTAGCCCAGTGTATTTAGTAGCTTCCTTTGCCAGTTTTGGGGGAGATATAGTTTCTTTTCTTAGTTTAAAAAAAAGGAAGGAAATTCCAAATTTAACAATGATTATGTTTGCTTGTTGAATAATGAAACATCTGCAAGCAAATAACCAAGCTCAGAGAGCACCATGGACTCAACAGTTTAATCTTGAGCTATATATATATATTCTTAGCTATTGAGATCCATCTATTCTTGACTTGTTATTAATGTTTGCATAAACCTTAATTGCAAAAATAGAAATGCTAACACTAAGAACATAGACGAAAGTAATTATGTTATAGTGATGTTCTTGATTTTGTCAAGCTAAAGCATCATGTATTAGAGACATATTTTGGCTTTAATTTTTTTTTTTTTAATAAATTCATACCCAGAAGGAAGTAATAGGAAAATAAACTCAACATACTTTTGAGTTCTTTAAAAATTAAAAAAAAACCTAAAAGGACAATTGTAAATAATTCCAGTGGGATGAGAGGAGGGAAGGTTGACATCAGAGGAAGCTAAAGTGACTACAAAAAGCTTAGTGAGATTCTGAAAACAAAAAGAGGCATATAATAGAAAATTTAAAAGGACCAGAATATGAACTGGAATTAAAATCATTATAATGAATCTTTTGAATCAAATTAAAAATCAAAATCTGGTTAAGAAAAACCAAAAAAAGCCTCTATATGTAAAATTAAATGGGATAATGAAGGTGCCATCTGGTCAAGGAGTACAAAACATCTTTACAGAGAAGACATGTTAATATTAACATGTCTTCTCTGTAAAGAGAAGACAGAACTATTCAGCTCTTGTTTTGGTTCCTCTTCACCAGTATCAGGATAAGTATCATCATGCAATTTGTGAAAAGTAGGTAGAATAGTAGGGCTGATGCATCAGATTGATGTAAATATGATCAGTAATATTATAATGGGCCCTCTACTCTTCATAATTTTTATTGATAATTTGGATGAGGAAGTAGAAGGAATGTTTATTAGAAGAAGAAAGCACATTCAGTATTGTTAGATTAAAGAATTGGGCTGAAATAACAGAAGCAAACGTAAGTGCTTCATTCAGAAGAGCACAAGTATATGCTATGAAATATCTGGCTTGTTAACGGTAGTTTTGATAGAATTTTGAAATAGTAGCCAATTGAATATGAGCTAGCAGAATGTTGAAATTTTAGATTGTGTTAGAAGTGTTATAGTTTTAAATCACAGGGAAATAATTATTTTACTTTACCTGCATTAATTAGAGTCCTGTCTTGAGTATTGTGTTCGGTTGTGGGCATTGGATTTTTAAGGAGAAAATAAATTGGAACACCAAATGACCTGAGAAAGTAGACCTTAGGTGGAACCTATGTCCGATGTAGAGAGACTAAAGGACTTCAAAATATTTAGCTTTAAGAAGATTAAGAGGAAATTGTAGAACTTACCGCACAGCAGACGTTCAAAGTAATTTCTGCATTGTTACAGAATTCAGAACATAAATTTATGGATTTAAATTATAGGAAGATATATTCTGATAGCACATGGGTGTGTGTAAGAACAGTCTTGGAACAAATGAACCAGAACAGTAGTGGGCTCCTTTCACTGGATGTGTTCACTAGACAACCATTTGTTGATGATGCTTAATTGGATACTAGAGTGGCATGAGTGGCTTCTTTCCAATTCCATGATTCTATTAAGTTCAAAGGAAGCCTGCTTCCTTAGCAAACCATAAATTAGCAATTCAGCAAGCCTTCCCAAGTACTGTAATTGATTTATAGCCAGTGAAATGTAATACTCACAGCCAGAGAATCATGCCTTGCCTAAAACAATGTGAAATGCTTCATAAAAATCTTGTTGATTATGATAAACCTCTTAAAACAAAGTATAAATAATTTCAGAATGACTATATCATGTAGGAATCTTGAGAAATGTGAAATTAACTTTACTATATTGTATTGAATCACATGTTTTCAAAAGGTTGCATGACTTCAACAGGGCCAAAAATGTTTGCTGCTGATTTTTCGTTTGCACTTGGTATCCAAAGCTTCTTGCTGCAGTGTGCAATAATAGTTAACCAGCGTTGATTGATATCAGTTGCCCTGATATCAATTTTCCATTTTGATAATGTCTTGGTGAAACGATGCTTTCACGATGCAGATAGCCTTCCACCACATGTATTTACAGTACTACGTGGACAGGCTTCTGCAGATGGTGCTGAAGTAGGCATGGGGTTCCCAGGACTGCCTCGATCCCTCAGGTGTTGGACTTTTTACAGGATGGTCTCGACGGGTCTCACGCCCAACACACTTCGTAGACGATGCTTCCGGGTGGCAACAACCACACCCTGGCACACCATCCTAGGGTGCGGATTTTCCTGAAAGGGGCCACGAATCTCAGACCACTGGTGGTGCATCGCTTCCCGTCTTTGGATTTATCCACGACTGCTGCCTGGGTGACTCAAGCATTGACAACCCCCACAGGCTAGGTGGTCAGGGAATACAGAGCCAGGGCCTGAGGCTGATGTTTTGTAACGCCAGGTCCATTGTCAACAAAGCCCCCCTCATCCATGACCTTGTGTCAGAGGGGGAGCCGGACCTGGCTGGAATAGCGGAGACCTGGTTGGGCCACGAGGGTGGACTCCCCCTCGTTGAAATGTGCCCACCAGGCTACCGCGCTTTTCATCAGCCCCGGGCCCTAGGTAGGGGTGGTGGGGTGGCGGTCATAATAAAGGAAGATCATGAGCCGAGAGAGACCATTGTGACACAGACTACCGGTTGTGAGTCCCTCTGCGTGAAGTGGGGCCTAGGGAGGCAGTTGGGCTTGCTGGTTGTATACCTGGCTCCCCGCTATGTAGCAGCAGCCCTGCCCGAGCTCCTGGAGGTGATCGCTACGGTGGCAGTTGAGACCCCCAGACTTTTGGTCATGGGGGACTTTAATCTGCATCGGTGGGCGAATCATCCGTGGCAGCTCGGGAGTTCATGGCTTCCATGACGGCCATGGACCTGACCCAATTAATTCAAGGCCCCACCCACGAGGGTGGACATACACCGGATCTCATCTTTGTCTCTGGCCAATGGAAGAGTGATCTGGGTATAGGGGATATAGTCATCACGCCCTTGTCATGGTCAGACCACTCACTTCTCCGGCTCGACTTTCCGACCGCTACTCCCCTCCGCGGGGAGGCGGAACCAGAGCCATCGATCTGGTTTCGCCCCAGGCGCCTGATGGACCCGGATGGGTTCCAGACGGCGCTTGGGCCACTTCCTGTACCCCTGACCCGCGCCCCGATGAAGGACCTCGTGGCCGCATGGAACACTGCGACCAGGGGGGCCTTGGATCGGGTCGCGCCCTTGCGGCCTCTCTTGCGGCGGCGAGTCGCCCCGGCTCCTTGGTTTACCGAGGAGCTGCGGGGGATGAAACGCCACAAGAGATGCCTAGAGAGAAGATGGAGGTCTACCCATTCTGAATCTGACCGGACACAAGTAAGAGCCCAGTTACGGACTTACATTGTGGCGCTGAGAGTGGCCAAACGTCATCATTGTGCCACTCTCATAGCATCCGCAGAAAACCGCCCTGCTGCCCTGTTTAGGGTGACCCGCTCCCTCCTTCAACAGAGGGTGCGGGAAGCCCCGCTACAGGGCAGAGCAGAGGAATTTATGACTTTTCTGCAGGAGAAAATCGCTCAGATACAGAACGAGCTAGCCCCCATTGATGGCCCAGTGGGATGCCACGAGACAGATCTTGTTTGGGAGGAGTTTGACTCCGTTACTTCCGAGGATATGGACAGGCTACGTGGGCGACTGCGAGCCACCACATGTTTATTGGACCCGTGTCCCTCATGGCTTGTACTGGCATCCTGGGAGGTGACACGAGGCTGGCTCCAAGAGGTTGTCAACGCATCCTTAAGTGAGGGTTCCTTGCCTGCTTCCCTAAAAGAGGCTATGGTGAGGCCCCTCCTTAAGAAGCCCTCTTTGGACCCAGCTTTATTAAACAACTATCGTCCAGTCTCCAACCTTCCCTTCTTGGCGAAGGTTGTTGAGAGTGTGGTGGCACAACAGTTTCCCCGTCACCTGGAGGAAGTTGATTATCTAGACCCGCGCCAGTCCGGCTTCCGGCCCGGGCATAGCACTGAGACGGCATTGGTCGCGTTGGTTGATGATCTCTGGAGGGCCAGAGATGGGGGTTGTTCCTCCATCCTGGTCCTATTAGACCTCTCGGCGGCTTTTGATACCATCGACCATGGTATCCTATTGCATCGGCTGGGGGGGTTGGGGGTGGGAGGCACCGTTTTACGGTGGTTCTCCTCCTACCTCTCTGGCCGATCGCAATTTGTGTTGACAGGAGAGCAGAGGTCGACCTCGAGACCCCTCACATGTGGGGTGCCTCAGGGGTCGGTCCTCTCGCCTCTCCTGTTCAACACATATATGAAGCCGCTGGGTGAGATCATCCGTGGTTTTGGGGTAGAGTACCATCTGTACGCTGATGATACACAGCTGTACATTTCTACCCCAAACCACCCCAACGATGCCGTAGCAGTGATGTGCCAGTGCCTGGAAGCCGTGCGGATCTGGATGGGAAGTAACGGACTCAGGCTCAACCCGACCAAGACCGAGTGGCTGTGGTTTCCGGCTGCCCGATTCAACCAGCTGACTCCATCGCTGGCCATAGGGGGCGAACATCTTGCCCCTGTGGATGGGGCGCGCAACTTGGGTGTCCTCCTGGATGCCCGGCTGTCCATGGAAGATCAAGTGACAGCCGTGGCCAGGAGGGCGTTTTACCAGGTTCGCCTGGTTCGCCAGTTGCGCCCCCTATTGGATCGGGACGCCCTTCGCACAGTCACTCATGCTCTCGTGACATCGCGACTGGACTATTGTAACTCTCTCTACATGGGGCTTCCCTTGAGGTGCACCCGGAGACTTCAGATGGTTCAGAATGCAGCCGCGCGGGCAATCTTGGGTATCTCCAGATTTGCCCACATAACTCCACTTCTGCGCGAGCTGCACTGGCTGCCTGTCGTCTTCCGGGTGCGCTTCAAGGTATTAGTCATCATTTTTAAAGCGCTCCATGGCTCGGGACCTAGCTATCTGTGGGATCGGATCCTGCCTCATACATCCTCACGGCCGATTCGCTCCCACAGAGAGGGACTTCTCCGGGTGCCGTCCACTAGACTTTGTCAGCGGGCGACGCCCAGGGGAAGGGCTCTCTCTGTGGCGGGCCCAGCCCTCTGGAACGACCTTCCCCCCGACAGAACAACCACGGACTTCCGCTCCTTCCGTCTGAAATTAAAAACTCATCTTTTCCGTTTGGCCGGCCTTGGGTAGCCTCTCTCTATAGGGTTTAGCTGTTTTAATTGGGTATTTTAGCATGTTAAGGGGATTTTAGCACAGGCCCAGATTTAATTTGTTCTTAATTATATTTGTATATTTATTGTATTGTGGTTTTAGTTTTCCCTGTGCACCGCTCCGAGTCCCTACGGGGAGAAGAGCGGTCTATAAATTAAATTATTGATTGATTGATATTGATTGGTCGAGGAAATCTGCAGGGCAGTGACCTGGTCCTTGTGGTCACCATTTGTCAGACATTATAAATTAGATGTTTTTGCCTCAAATGATGCATCCTCTGGGAGAAGGGTATTGCAGATGGTTCATTCAGCTTCCCGGACCCTGGACCAGTCTGAGTCCTACCCTTAGGACACTATGCTTGGACACATCCCATGAGTAGATGCTCTAAGCAGCACACAGGAGAAAGACCGTTGACTTACCTGAATGGTTGTTCTACGTGCGCTGTGGGAGCATCCACTCCTGCCCGAAGTTCATGCCGCTCCAGGGTCAGCTCGAGTTGAATGGTCAAGGTTGCTGGGCCTCTTTCGACATTTCATCAGATTTCTTCTCTTGGATCGGCCATGCCTCCATTGAAAAACTGTAGATCTACCAGATAGATGAGCCGTGGTCAACATTTCTACCAATTCAGTCTCTAGGCAAGCAGACCAGAATTTAACCCATGAGTGGATGCTCCCACAGTGCACATAGAATGACCGTTCAGGTAAGTCAACAGTCTTTTTCCTGGAACCAAATTGTTTTAAAGTGTCTATGGAGATTCTCAGTCATCCAGATCATGGTTGTCCCAAAGGTGCTTTTTCAAGAGGCAACGAGACTTTCCGGTCTTTCTTTCTTTCTTTCTTTCTTTCTTTCTTTCTTTCTTTCTTTCTTTCTTATTCGAATTTATAAGCCGCACCCATCTCACCACATAGGGACTCGGGGCGGCGCACAGGGAATATAAAATATAAATACATAGATATACAAAATAAAATGTTCATTAAAACTCAATTAAATTAACCCACCCTGTGCTAAAAACCCATATTAAAACCCCTGAATTAAAACTTTGGTAACTAAAGGCAGTGCAGTGTCGAGTAAAATCATGCCAGGCCGGCTTGTTGGAAGAAGTGCATTTTTAACCGCTGGCGGAACAGGCGGAGGTCCGAGATGACACGGAGTTCAGGGGGGAGAGCGTTCCAGAGGGTTGGGCCCATCACAGAGAAGGCTCTACCCCTGGGCGACGCCAAACGGCATTGCCTGGTTGACGGCACCCGGAGTAGACCCTCTCTGTGAGAGCGTATCGGTCGTACGGACGTATGGGGCAGTAGACGGTCTCGTAGGTAGCTAGGCCCTGTGCCATGGAGCACCTTGAAGATGGTCATCAAAACCTTGTAACGCATCCGGAAGGTCACAGGCAGCCAGTGCAGCTCGCGCAGGAGCGGTGTTATGTAGGATTGCCTTGACGCACCTGTAATCACCCGCGCGGCCGCATTCTGGACCAACTGCTACCTCCGAGTGCATCTCAAGCGGAGCCCCATGTAGAGAGCGTTACAGTAGTCCAGACGAGAGGTCACGAGCGCTTGAGTGACTGTTCGAAGGGCATCCCGGTCAAGTAAGGGGCGCAATTGGCGGACCAGGCGGACCTGGTAAAACGCCCCCCTTGCCACGGCTGCCACCTGATCATCCAGGGACAGCCGGGAATCCAGGAGAACTCCTAAATTGCGCGCCCACTCCACAGGGGTCAGAACTTCGCCCCCCATGGCCAGTGATGGTGTCAACTGGCTAAACCGGAAGGCCGGAAACCACAACCACTCAGTCTTGGACGGGTTGAGTTTGAGTTTGTTGCTGCCCATCCAGATCCGTACGGCCTCCAAACACCGGGACATCACCTCAACGGCATCGTTGGGGTGGTTTGGGGTAGAGATGTACAGCTGAGTGTCATCAGCGTACAGATGGTATTCTACCCCAAACCCATGGATGATCTCACCCAGCGGCTTCATATACGTGTTGAACAGGAGTGGTGAGAGGACCGACCCCTGCGGCACCCCACAAGTGAGGGGCCTAGAAGTCGACCTCTGCCCTCCTGTCAACATGAATTGCGACCGACCAGAGAGGTAGGAGGAGAACCACCGTAAAACGGTGCCTCCCACCCCAACCCCCCCAGTCGGTGCAATAGGATACCATGGTCGATGATTTCAAAAGCCGCTGAGAGATCTAACAGGACGAGGATAGAGGAACAACCTCTATCTCGCACCCTCCAGAGAACATCCACCAACGCGACCAATGTCGTTGCAGTGCTATGACCGGATCGAAAACCAGAGTGGCGCGGGTCTAGATAATCAATTTCCTCCAGGTGGCGAGGAAACTGCAGTGCCACCACGCTCTCTACAACCTTCGCTAAAAAGTGAAGGTTGGAGACCGGACGGTAATTCTCCAATAATGCTGGGTCCAGGGAAGGCTTCTTGAGGAGAGGTCTCACCACCGCCTCCTTCAAGGCAGTAGGCAAAGACCCCTCACTCAAATAAGCGTTCACTATGTCCTGGAGCCAGCCTCGTGTCACCTCCCAGGATGCCAGTACAAGCCAGGAGGGACACGGGTCCAATAAACATGTGGTGGCCTTTAGCCTCCTCGCCAACCTGTCCATATCATCGGCAGCAACAAAGTCAAAGTCCTCCCATAAAATTGTCTCAAGACCTGCCTCGGGAACTTCCTCTAGACTACTGTCTGTGAAGGGCAGCTCGCTCCGGATCTGAGCGATTTTATCCAGCAGATATTCACCAAATTCCTTGGCACGGCCCTGCAGCGGGGCTTCCCGCGGCCTCTGTTGAAGGAGGTAGCGGGTCACCCCAAACAGGGCTGCCGGGCGGTTATCTGCGGACGCGATGAGGGCGGCAAAATACTCGCATCTGGCCACCCTCATTGCCACTAAGTAAGTCCTCAAATGGGCTCTCACTAGTCAGATTCGGACCGAGAGGATCTCCACCTACTCTCTAGGCGTCTCTTGCGGCGCTTCATCTCCCTCAACTCCTCGGTAAACCAGGGAGCCTAGGTGAGGCGACGCCGCGTGAGAGGCCGCAAAGGCACGACACGGTCCAAGGCCCCCGTGGCAGCACTATACCATGCAGCCTTTCAAACATCTTTGAAGATGTTTCACTTCTCATCTAAGAAGCTTCTTTAGCTCTTCTTTCGAAGTGGCCATTTTGCTTTAATGTCATTCTACCCTCTTGCACAACTGTTCTATTTGCATATGTAACAACAGTACCTCCATTCCAAGTAGCAGAACCAATCCTTTGAGATCTTTACAGATATTCCAGTTGTATTTGTTGCACCAGATGTTCTTCAACAACACTTCCATGTTTTCATCTGCTTCTTTCAAGTGTGCAGCATAGTTGACAGGTATTGAAACTTTGAAATTGCAAAAACAAAAGATTTTTAAAAGAATACATGATGGGTTAAATTACAAGTTATTTTCATGATTAGCAGCCAAACATCCATACAATAGTGTTTTAAGAAAAAAATTTTTTGTTGCCCAATTAAATTATCTATTACAGGCCTTGTTTGTTGGAAATCTTTTTTACATACATTATTTTACTTATGTCCATATAAGTTTCCACATGTATGGCCAGTTGATAGAATTAGATTTTAAAAAAACCATTTAAAACTTTGTTAAACTTTTAAAGTATAAGATTTGAAACATTTTTTTGAAATTCACAAAATGAGATTTTCAGCCCAAATGTTTATTCAAATACATATAGTAATTTAATCAAGAATTTGTGGGTAGGGGGTAAACATAACAATTACATATGAAAGACTTTTTATTTTATAGGCAGACAGGCAGGCAGATATAGATATGGATGTTAGGTACTCTTATTTGCTTATCATTTATCTGGACAATTTCATTTAATCTAATTAATGGAGAAGGCAGAACTTTTCTCAAGGTTTTACAATATAAGAAGAAGATGAATGATAGCTTGTTGTTCTTAATAGTTTCAGTTTATCTTGGCTGTCATTTGTACTGGAAACGAAGTCAAGTACTGTAATTTTTGAGATTTCTCAACACATTTTCCTACCCCATCCCCCTTTTTTTTTTTTAAAAAATTGAAACCACATTAAAACAGAATTATTAAATTGTTCTGATTACAGGAATGAGCAATGGATTTGGCATTGATCTACAAAAATAGCTTGCCTCCTGGCAGTGCAATAGCTGTAGCAATGGAATAGCTTGCCTCCAGATGTTTGGGTTGCTCCCTCATTGGAGGATTTTACTGGGATGGTATAACACTCCTGTCTTGAGTAGGGAGTTGGGCCTCTGAGGTCCCTTTCAGCCATATAATGCTATGAAAAGAAATTAAATTAATTTTAAGGGAAATTTATTTTCCTCATTAGGTAGCAATTTAAAACATGCAACAAGGTTACACAACATGTTGCTAAGAAAAAGCCAGTTTGATTTGATAGTTAAGACCAAGGCTTTCTAGTTCATGTAAGCCATGAAAGCTTGCTCCATGACATTGGGACAATCTCTCTCTCTCACCCAAATTCACTGCACAGGATTGTTGCTGTGTGAAAATAGGAAGAATATTAGGTATGTTTGCTGCCTTAAGTTATTTATAAAAATAATAAAGGTGGGATATTTTTTAAAAAAATATCTAAAGTCAGCTTTAGATTCAGCCAGTCAGTTTTAGATCACAGTATAGATTTATAACACTTAGCTAAAATATTTAATTTACAGTATTTAATATTTATATTCCTATTATTAGATTAAATCTCTATTATTTGTATTTCTATTATTATGATATAGTTTTAAAATTCTGTATATAATGGAATGATTTAATTACCTTTGATTGGAACCCAGCCAAAGTGGAAATGTAATTATAATTTGCTGATTCATTCTAAACTCAAATTATATAGCACCGTGATGGGGGAACCTATGGCAAATGAGCCCAAAATGGCTTATGAAGCCATGTTGCCCAGCACACGCAGCCTTGCCTGTTTGTCTTCCAGGTTTCTGGTGCACATGTGCGCATGACAATCCGTTGTCCTTTGTGTGCACAAAAATCAGTGTGCACATGTGTGCTAGATAACTGATCGTCAGACGTGCGTGCATGCTAGAACCCGGAAGTTCAACTTTTCCGGACTGTGGCCATGACAAGCTCAGCACAGACTGAGGAAAGGATCGCAAGCAGGAAAATTCCCCTCCCCATTTTCCTCCTGTTCACTAAAAAGCCTCCATTCCGAATGCTGAAGGTTCAGATTGGAGGTTTCAGTGCATCCATGACATGTCCAGCTCCCCGAGTCTGGCCTGCTGCACCTCAAAAAATAAAAAATAAGTCCGCTCAAAAATAAGCCCAAGTGCTTATTTTCAAGTCTAAAAGGAAAGACTGCACTCAGTCCCTGGCATTACAATATGGACTCGGTTTTATTTTCTGAGAAACACTATAATAATGATGTTTATGTTAATAGTAGAGAACCTGTTTCAACAGTGATAAAGGTATTAGACTTGAAACTAGACTAGGGCCAGTTGGCTTGGGCCAGTCACTTGCTTTCAGTCCTAGGAAGATAAATTACTTCTGAAAACATTTGATAAGAAAACTTCAGAGACTTGTCTAGACAGCCTCCTAGAATTTAATATAATTGAACGGGAGGAAAATACCGTATTTTTCAGAGTATAAGACGCACCCTTTTTTCTCTAAAAAGAGGCTGAAAATCTGGGTATGTCTTATACATTGATTACAGGTTTTTTTGCCTCCTGAAACCCTGCCCCTTCACCAAAATGGCCACATGCATAGCCTTATGGAGGCTTCCAGAGAACTCCTGGGGGCTGGGAAGGGCAGAAATGAGCTTAAAACAGGGTGTTTTGCCCCCCCTCCAGCCCCCAGCAACACTCTATAAGCTTCCATAAGGCTATGCATGCTATTTTTTTGACCAGAAATAGGCCTGTTTTCACGAAAAAAAGGGCCGTTTTTTCCTCATTTTGCCCCCCGCCCCGGAGCACTCTGTAAGCCCGCCCAAGGCTATTCATGCCTTTTGTTTGGAAAAAAAAACCGGGCCCACTTTTGGGGGAAATGATCCATTTGTGGGAGGTTTGCAGACTGCAAAAAGGTTTTTTTTCCCCCTTTTGGAAAGCTGTTTAGTTAGAGTGGCTGATGAGAATTACGTTGGTCAAGTGCTGTGCCTGCAGAAACAAAGATTTGTTCCAAAGGTGGTCAGTGATTTCCTTCTCCAGCACATGGGTAAATACGCCTGGAAACATCTACCTACCTACCTACTCTCTCTTTCTCTACCTACCCATCTACTGTATTTCTCTCTCTCTCTCTCTCTCTCTCTCTATCCCTCTACCTACCTATCTACACACACTCTCTCTCTCCCGACCTATCTACTGTATTTCTCTCTCTCTCTCTATTTCTCTTTCTATTCCTCTACCTACCTACCTATCTTCACATTCTCTCCCCCCTACCTATCTACCGTATTTCTCTCTCTATTTCTCTCTATCCCTTTACCTACCTACCTAACTACACACACTCTCCCTACCTATCTACCTACTGTTTTTCTCTCTCTCTCCCTACCTACTGTATTTCTCTCTCTTTCTCTCCCTCTCTCCCTCTACCTACCTACCTACTTTTTTTAAAAAAAATTGCCTCTTCAATACCTGGGTGCGTCTTATACTCCGAAAAATATGGTATGAAGTATAGGTAAGTCCTCAAGTTACGATTGTAATTGAATCCAGAATAGCAGCTGCAAGTAATGTTTGTCATTAAGTGGGTCATTATGTGACTGATCTAATTTTACAATTTTTTTGGCAGCAGCCTTAAGCAAATTAACATTGTGGCCATTTAGCATATTTCATGTCGCATTTCAAGTAATACTCTTTTCTTTTTTTTCTTTTTTTATTGAAGTTTTTATAATTTTTTACAATATTTCACCCAGTGCTGTACAAAACAAAAGGAAGAGTTGGTTTCAAGTATCTTCTATTATCTTTAAGATCTCCAAAATCCACGTTCTCTAGGTACAGGCGTCGAGGCATCCAAAGTTCCAAGTGCATAGTCCACAAATGGCTTCCAAGTCTTCCAAAATATATCTTTTTTATAAACCCCCTCTCTAAATTTAATATCGCACATCATTTTATCATTTAAGGCTAATTTCCACATTTCACAGTACCATTCTTCTATTTTAATATTTACCTCTATTTTCCAATATCTTGCTATTACAATCCTACCCATTATAATCATAATTCTGATCAATTCTTTCTCATGTTTTGTTAACTCAGGTTCATTAATTATCAATAACAATATAGTTTCTGATCTCAATATTATTATTCTTTTCATCATTTCACCCATCGTTCTTTCTAATTGCTGCCAAAACTTTTTAATTTTCACACATTTATACCACATATGTTCATAAGTTCCCACTTCCATATTACATCTCCAACATTTATCACTCATTTTTTTATCTATCAATGATAGTCTTAATGGGGTCCAATACCATTTCCAAACAACCTTAAAATTATGCTCTTTAATCCTTATAGACAAAGTCCTCATGATTCGACTCTTCCAGTTCTCATTCCAATCCAAATCCAATATTTTAATCTTAAGGTCTTCCTCCCAATTCCTTTTCATTACCATTTGTGGATTTCCATCGAAATTTATAATCTTATATATCTTACTAACGAGTCCTTTTAACCCAATTTCATCCTTAATAATTTGAGATACTAAACTTTCAAATTTAGTTTTACTTCTATCTATTTTACATATTCCCTTTACTTTCATGGTCCATTTTTCTACCTGTATTTTTTCGAACCAATTCAACTCCAATTTTTGAATTACTTTTTTTTTTCTACTCTCAATTCCTAGAGCTCTTAACCAATTTACTATATTTCCTATATTTTCATCCTCAATTACTTTATCCCGACTTATATTAGTTTTAATCGGCCAACTTTCAGTTGTCTTCCCCAAGAAAGCTATATCCGGGATCAATTTTTTAACAAATTTATTCCAAATTTTACTCAGCCCCTTTAACCAATAACTATTAATTGCCTTTGTTTTTGCTCTATCTAGAAACCATATAGACCCAAATCTCTTAATATCTTTTAGCTCCAGATCTCCCCAATGACCATCTCCACCTTTGAGTATTTTTATCACGGTTCGAATATTATACGCCCAATAATAATTAAGTAGATTGGGAATTCCCAATCCACCCTCTTTTTGATTTTGATACCACATTTTCTTGATTAGTCTTGGTTTTTTCCCACCATTACAGAATTTATCCAATTTCTTCTGATATTCTTCTATATCTTTCTCTATCAAATTTAGTGGTAGCATCTCAAATAAAAAATTGAACTTTGGTAACAACATCATTTTACACATTGCAATTCTACCAAACCAAGACAACTTTATCTCTTTATACTTATCTATCTTTCTCTCTACTTCCTTCAACATCACCTCATAATTAATTTTTTTCAATTCTCTAACTTTAAGTGAAAGTGTTATCCCCAAATATTTCAATGTATTCTTAACTCTTTTCTGATGTGTTTGGTTAGATAGAGTATGTTGTGTAGTATCTCTGAAAGAGGTACTTTAGTTCATTCTAGATCTATGAATATAAAGAATGCTGGGACATGAAACCATAATTTCAGCTTCTATTCTTAGGCCTTTGCTTTTCTGGAGGCACTGTAGCGGGGAGTTGATAGAATATTTGCTCTTCTCTAAGATGTTTCCAAGCCTTTGTGTATGTTCTCTGGCTATGTTTACTTGTTGGGGCTCCTGGTAACAATACAATTGGACATCAACCCTTGTGTATTTTGTGGCATTGATAGAAGTGTAGCAGGATAGGTTGCTTCTTATGAATTCAGTTGTTCCATGTTTAGTTCTGATGCTTTTTGACTCACATGTAGTTTTCTCAATAGCTCAGCTGGAATATCATCACCTCCACTAACTTCACTGTTGGTAATATTTCCTAAGGCCCTCTTAACTTTGTACTACAGGATGCGTGGCTTGAGGTCAGCAATCATTCCACTGTGGTTATCAGGGACATTAAGATCTTTCTTGTATAGTTCTTCTATGTATTCTTGCTACCTCTTCTTAATTTCTTCCACTTCTTAGACCCCATCATTTTTGTGCTTTGTCATGTCCATCTTTGTGTAAAACATTCCCTTGATATCTCCAATTTTCTTGAAAAAATACCTATTCTTTCCTATTCTATCGTTTTCTTCTATTTCTTTGTATTTTTCACTTAAGGAAGCCTCATAAACATTTGAGATCATTATATGTTAACACACTTATTTTATTTGTATGAATAAGTTGCTTAAAAAAAATCTTAAAAGGTATCTTAAATTGCAGTTAATCAAGTAGTCCTACTGTAGGAATAATAATTACTCTAATCTTTTTAATTTAGCATTTTTTTAATTTCCTAGAAAATTTCCTAGTAAATAGTGTAGTGTGCAAAGTAAAAATGTAACCATTTCATTTTTTCTAGCTGTAGTGCTAATGTAAGTTAGTTTGCTGGATGGAAGTGTTATTGCAACAATGATTTCTAAATTGTTAAATTCTTTTTCAGCTTGATGATTGTGCACTGCAGTTGTCTCACAATGGTACCTACTTGGATTTAGAATCTACTCTAGCTGAGCAAAAGGATGAGTTGGAAGGTTTCCAGGGGGAATTTGGGTAAGGAAATAATGTTTATCCATCTATAATTAGAGTTGATAGAATGCTTTTATAACATCACATGCTTTAATACAAGCTTTAAGAAAAATGTTATTGTAATCTTATAGTGAATTGACAAAACTAATGATATTTCAATGTGATGTAGTTCATATAGAAAATTTTTCAGAAAAATCAGATGATCAAACTGAGTTTTGGTATAGAATAATATACATATTATTCAAATTTTCAGCAAAATGCCTCATAGCAAACAATGGGTTTATTTAATAACTTTGCTTTAAAACCACTCACATAACTACCAAGTGATCTGCAAATGAAGTGATTTGCTTAATGACCCCTAAAAAAGCGGTCATAAAATTGGGTCAGTCACAGGATGACCCAGTTTATGACTCTCACAACTTATAACTATAATGGCAGGCTCCATTATGGTCAAGTGTTATCTGTATAAATCCATTTTGAGGTTAGAAGGCTAATATTTCTTGAAAACGTTAAGTTGAAACAGAGGAGTTTTTACCATGGCAGGTATTTTTTATATGACCTATTAGAGATTAGTGGTGTTGCAAAACCAATCTGCTCAATTCAAGTTCTTGCCCAGTTATATTGGAACAGATTGACCTTGTGGCTCTTGTAGGTTCATAGGAAATGAACCTATGGAGTATGAGTGCAAGCAGCTGTGTAATAGATGTTTTCTATCCATGCTCCTCCTGAATTGTAAAAACTTCCTGGGAGTTTAAATGAGAGTTGGTTCTGATGGTGATTAGTTCTCCCCTGGTGACCTAGCCTTCGTAACAGACTAAATAATAATAATAATAATAATAATAATAATAATAATAATAATAATAATAATAATAATAATAATAATAATAATAATAATAATAATAATAATAATAATAAAAAATTTAATTTGTAGACCGCTCCCTCTCCCCGAAGGGACTCGGAGCGGTGCACAGGGGAATTAAAAACATACAAACATAAATACATCATAAATATATATAAAATCAGATTAAACAATTTATCCCTGCGCTAAAAACCCAAAGTACTAAAAACTAAACCCCTTAAAAACCCAATTAAAACAATTTAAATGTTCAGACTGAGAGGCTGGAAGGTAGGTTAGGCCAGGCCGGCCAGTCTATCTATACTCTACGCTATTGGGTAATGTTTATCCTATCTCCAACATCCCTGTCTGGGGAAGGTTTTGTGAAGTGGTTGCGCTGCAGCTCCAAAAATTTATTATCCAGTCAGGATACATGTCTAGATATGGAACAGAAATGGCATTTTTTAATGAACTCTAGCAGGGGTGAGATGGGACAATGCATCCATCCTGTCCCTACTTGACCTCTCAGTGGCATTTGATTTCATCAACCATGGTATCCTTCTGGAGTGGCTTTGGAGATTAAGAGTATGTGGCTGTGGGTTGTTTTTGGCTCAGTTATTTCCTTGGTTGTTGCTCTCAGTTGGTTTTGATAGAAACAAGTTCAGCTTTCATTCCCTGCTTTGCGTGGTTCCACGGGGCTCAATAATATATCCATCTCTGTTTATCATCTACAAGAAGTTGCTGAGTGAGATCATTCATCACCATAGGCTGTGATATTATAAATATGCTGATGGAACACAGGTATCTATTATGTCTCAGCCCATCATGAGTTAAGTGATGTTGTGACATCCCTCTTGCAATGTCCAGAAGCTGTTAAGGGCTGAATAGAGAGCAATGGGCTGAAAATGAACCCTGGCATGATGGAAAGGCTTTGGGTTTGGAGTTCATCGGTCCAAAAAGAACTGCCATCTTGGTCTTGGGTAGAATTGCTCTATCCAGCCAGATCTGATTGTATTCGAAGTGCCAATGGCAGTCCAAGCAGGTGATTGTGTGTCGTTTACATCAAGGTTGTGGGTGTGTGCCAGGTTGTGTATCAGTTACACCCTTTCCTAGACCAACAATCTCTGCTCACAGTTACCCATGACCTAGTCTTTACTTTACTTTTCTTTACTTTACTTTACTTTACTTTACTTTTTACTTTACTTTACTTTACTTTACTTTACTTTACTTTACTTTACTTTACTTTACTTTACACTTTACTTTACTTTACTTTACTTTACACTTTACTTTACTTTACTTTACTTTACTTTACTTTGATTTCTGTACTGCCCTTCTCCCTTTCGGGACTCCGGGCGGTGTACAGCCAGAATAAAAATGATAATACAGAGTTTAAAAACAGTATTAAAAAGAAATATTAAATAATTGGCCAATATTTTAAAATCCCAAAAATAAAATCACTATTAAAAACCCCTTTAAAATTATGATAACCCGGCAGTGCAAAATAAGTGCGTCTTCAGGGCTCGACGGAAGAGATGTAGGTCCGAGATTGTCCTTAGTCCAGGGGGTAGGTCATTCCAGAGGGTGGGACCTGCCACAGAGAAGGCTCTCCCCCTGGGGGTCGCCAGCTGACATTGTTTAGCCGACGGCACCCTGAGGAGGCCCTCTCTATGGGAGCGAACTGGATGGTGGGAGGTATTTGGTAGCAGGAGGCAGTCTTGCAGGTAACCAGGTCCCTTGCCATGGAGCGCTTTAAAGGTGGTTACTAGTACCTTGAAGCGCACCTGGAAAACCACAGGCAGCCAATGCAGCTCGTGCAGGAGAGGTGTCACGTGGGAGCATCTAGAAGCTCCTAGAATCCCCCGCGCGGCCGCATTCTGAACTAACTGGAGCCTCTGGGTGCACCTCAAGGGAAGAGAGTGTTGCAATAGTCCAGATGGGAGGTGACGAGGGCTTGGGTGACCGTGTGTAAGGCGTCACGATCCAGAAAGGGGCGTAACTGGCATATCAGGCGAACCTGATAAAAAGCCCCCCTGGGGCTGAAGATCGTCATGATCTTCTAGAGACAGCCGAGAGTCCAGGAGGACCTCCAAGTTGCGAGCCCTCTCTGCGGGACCCAATGTCTCGCTCCTGATAGTCAGAGATGGTATCAACTGACTATACCGTGACGCCGGAAGCCACAGCCACTCGGTTTTGGATGGGTTGAGTCAAAGCCTGTTCTTACCCATCCAGACTCGCACAGCCTCCAGACACCAGGACATCACTTCCATGGCATCGTTGGGGTGGTCTGGGGTAGAGATGTACAGCTGAGTGTCATCAGCGTACTGATGGAACTCTACCCCAAAGCCATGGATGATCTCACCCAACGGCTTCATATAAATGTTGAACAGGAGGGGTGAGAGGACCGACCCCTGTGGGACCCCACACGTGTGGCCCCTCAGTGTCGACCTGTGCCCCCCTGCCAACACAAACTGTGACCGGTCGGAGAGATAGGAGGAGAACCACTGTAAAATGGTGCCCCCCACTCCCAAGCCCCTCAACCGGTCAGCATAATACCATGGTCGATGGTATCGAAAGCCGCTGAGAGATCTAACAGGACCAGGATAGAGGGCCCCTATCCCAGACCCTCCAGAGATCATCAACCAACGCGACCAATGCCGTCTCCGTGCTGTACCCAGCCGAACTGCTGTACCCAGCTGGACTGGCGCAAGTCCAGATAGACAGCTTCATCCAGGTGCTGAGGGAACTGTCAGGCCACAACACTCAACAACCTTCGCGATGAAACAAAGGTTGGAGACAGGACGGTAGTTGGCCAAAACAGCCGGATCCAGAGAGGGATTCTTGAGGAGGGGCCTCACCACCGCCTCTTTCAAGGTGGCTAGCAAGAACCGCTCACTCAAAGAAGCGTTAGTAATTCCCTGGAGCCAGCTTCGTGTAACCTCCTGGGAGGCCAGTACCAACCAGGAAGGACACGGGTCCAATAAACATGTGGTGGTGTTCAGTCGCCCCAGCAACCTGTCCATGTCCTCAGGAGTCACAGGATTGAACTCCTCCCAGATGACATTATCAAGACCTGCCTCCGTCAGCCCGTCAGAACTAGTCCAGTTGAAGGCCAACCCATCCCCAATCTGATCGATTTTATCTTGCAGATAACGCCCAAAATCCTCCGCTCGACCCTGCAAGGGAGTATCCCGCGCCCTCAAATGAAGAAGGGAGCGGGTCACCCTGAACACGGCGGCTCGTCGGTTATCTGCAGATACGACGAGCGGAAAAGTAATTGCGTTTCGCCGCTCTTAACGCCACTAGGTAGGTCCTTAAATAGGACCTTACCAGGGTCCGATCAGACTCGGAACGGGTGGCCCTCCAACTGCTCTCTAGGCATCTCTTCTGACGCTTCATCACCCTCAATTCCTCAGAGAACCAAGGAGCTAAGGTGGTTCGGCGTCGGGTGAGGGGCCGCAAGGGCACGACTCGGTCCAGGGCCCCCATGGCCGCAGTATTCCAAGCGGCCACCTCAGTCGAGTCGTGGGTCAGGGTCTCAGGTATCGGCCCAAGCTACATCTGGAACCTCTCAGGGTCCATCAGGCGCTTCGGGCGGAACCATTTCACCGGTTCAGGTTCCGCCTCCCCACGGTGGGGTGCAGCGGTTGGAAAGTCAAGCCGAAGGAGAGAGTGATCTGACCATGACAGGGTGTCATAAGTCTATTTCTTCTAATACTCAAGAAAGACCACTCTTAGACATTGTTTGAAATGAATAAGGCTACTTTTACTGAGTACCGGAGATCAACAGACCATAGTAAAGCAGGAAGTAACTAGTTCAGGCGCGAACATTGAGTATTAAAGCTTAAGCCCATCCCAAGAGCCCTAACCCCCTTTTGCAGTGTCCAATATACGTTCTTCTCCGACATCAGGTGGGCAGGTCATCACCAGCATGGAATGTGAGACCGTTAGTCCAGAGATAACACCAGCCGGCATCATCTTCCACCAATCCACCACCAGCATAACAATTGAATCCCAGCGCCCCACCCTCCCCGTTTCCATGGCAGCTAAGCAGTCTATGCGAAGGTTGACATCCGGACCACCTCCAGGAGCAGGCAGAAATCCCGGACGCTTCCCAGAAAGCGAGATGCTAGACCTGAAAAACAGACAAAACGAGACAAAACAACACAGAGGAGAGAGGGAAAGGGTCAAGGTTTGTGGGGATATTTGGCATAAAACTGGCGTATAAGCTTCGGGGCCTTGAGATGCTCTTTATCCACCCATTCATTGTGAGAAGGAGGAAAATCTTTCCACATGACCAAGAATTGAGTTTTATTTCTACGGACTCTGGAGTCCAGAATGTCACGAACTTCATAATGCTGGTGACCATCAACCATCATTGGTGCAGAGGCATCAGGAGAAGGTTTGCGGAGATGCGATGTGCGTTCAGGCTTTAACAGGTGAACATGGAATACCGGGTACAAACGACGGTAGGTTTTCGGGAGATCCAAACGGACAGACACTGAACTTATTATCTTAGTTATAGTGAATGGACCAACAAACTTGGGACCCAGTTTTTTGCACTTCTGCGGGCTGTCCAAATGTTTAGTAGAGACGTATACTCTTATCACCAACCTTGTAGGCAGGAGGAGCAGCCCGTTTCTTATCAGCATACAACTTATGCGACTGATGTGCATCATCCAGAGTCTTTCTTAAGATAGGCCAAATGGAAGACAGCCTAGTGGACCATTCATCCAAGGAGGGAACTGTAGGCGAGTCGTGAGGCAATTCGGGGATGGGTACAAAGTCCTGACCATAGACAATCCGAAAAGGGGTCATATTTGTACTAGAATGAACAGAGTTATTATAAGCCACTTCGGCATGTAGCAGGAGATCAGCCCAATCATCTTGTTGAAAATTAATGAAACAACGAAGGTATTGTTCCAAAACGGAATTAGCCCGTTCACAAGAACTGTTCGTCTGGGGATGGTAGGAGGAGCTTAAGCCCTGGGCGGAGCCTATCAATTTCAAGAATTCCTTCCAAAAGAGAGATGTAAATTGAGTACCTCTATCCGAAATGATACGTTTAGGCACACCATGAAAGCGATAAATATGGGTCAGGAACAACTTGGCCAACGATTTGGAGGATGGAATTTTCGAACAAGGTACAAAATGAACTTGCTTGGAGAAAAGATCCGTAACAACCCAAATGACGGTATAGCCTTGGCTGGTTGGAAGGTCAACAATAAAGTCCATCGAGATCTCCTTCCAAGGAGCCTCCGGCCTCGCTACAGATTGGAGAAGGCCATGGGGCTTACCAGGGGTACGTTTCGAAGCAGCACAAACAGGACAGCTGGCAATGTATGATTCCACATCCTTCTTTAGTGAAGGCCACCAGAATTGGCGCTTAACTAGGTGTATAGTCTTGACGAATCCGAAATGTCCCGCTAAACGTGAGTCGTGTGCTCGCTGCAGTACAAAAGGATGAATTGTAGCAGGGACATAAATCTTAGAGCCAATCCAAGGGAGATTATCCCTAATAGTGCAGTCACCCGAATGTGCAGAATACCATTCATCAGTAAGCAATTCAGATTTGATGCGAGCAATGAGCTCATCCGGCGGAGCAATCTGGAGAATAGAATGGCTCCTGGTAGACGCAGGAGAAGCAGGTAAGGCGAGCGGCATCATGGGTTGTACAATTGTAAGTTTAGAAACATCATATTGGGGTAGTCTGGAGAAGGCATCAGCCATGAAATTTTTTCCACCAGGTATATATTTGAGGTGGAAATTGAAACGATGGAAGTAGTGTGCCCAGCGTAGTTGCCTTGGGGAAAGTTTGCGGGAGGAAGTGAGAGCTTCTAGATTTTTATGGTCCGTCCAGACTTCAAAGGGATGAGGTGCGCCCTCTAGAAAATGACGCCAAGTCATGAGGGCCCAACGAACAGCAAATGCTTCCTTTTCCCAAATGGCCCATCCACGCTCGGCAGTGGAGAGTTTACGAGAGGTGTAGGCACAGGGTTGTAGCTGGCCACGGTCGTTGAGTTGTAGCAAGACCGCTCCCACAGCGACATCGCTGGCATCCGCCTGAATCACGAACGGGGAGTTGACGTCGGGATGCTTCAGAACAGGCTCAGCCGCAAACAGACGTTTAAGTTTCTCGAAAGCTGCTTGGCACTCCATGGTCCAGTTGAGAGGGGTGCCAGGTCGAGGTTTACCTTCCCCTTTGGTTTTGAGAAGATTTGTAATGGGTAACGCAATGCTAGCAAATGATGGAATAAATTGGCGGTAAAAGTTGGCGAAACCCAGAAAACTTTGGAGCTGTTTACGAGTGCGGGGAGGGGCCCATTCTGTTACAGCCCTCACTTTAGCAGGATCCATTTCAACGCCTACCGAGGAGATATGATAACTTAAATAATCAATCTTCTCCTGGTGGAACTCACATTTAGACAATTTGGCGTATAGTTTGGCGGAGCGGAGTTTCTGAAGGACGGAACGCACAAGCTTGACATGTTCGTCGTGTGTTTGTGAGTACACGACTATGTCGTCAATATAAACTAAAACTCCCTTATATAAGTGTTCGTGGAGGACTTCATTGATCAGTTGCATAAACACCGAAGGAGCACCCTGAAGACCAAATGGTAGAACCTTAAACTGGAAGCATCCAAGGGGACAGTTGAAAGCAGTTTTCCATTCGTCACCCTCTTTAATTCTCACTCTATAGTAAGCTTCACGTAAGTCCAGTTTAGTAAAAATTTTGCCAGTAGCCAGGTGGGCAAGCATGTCCTTCATTAGGGGAAGTAGGTAGACATTGTGCTCGCAAATGGTGTTAAGGTAAGAGTAGTCTTGAACT
This sequence comes from Rhabdophis nuchalis, assembly GCA_039707465.1. Classification (NCBI taxonomy): domain Eukaryota; kingdom Metazoa; phylum Chordata; class Lepidosauria; order Squamata; family Natricidae; genus Rhabdophis; species Rhabdophis nuchalis. Next base: position 110,348,562 of record CM077647.1, on the reverse strand, counting down.
AATCGAAGAGTACCATCTTTCTTTTCTCTAAACATCACCGGTGCGGCCACACGAGGCCTAGCCGGTTCAATGAAACCCCTTTGCAAGTTCTTGTCAATGAATTTACGCAACTCCTCCATTTCACGTGGAGTCATAGAGTAAAGACGAGGCTTAGGTAACTGCACTCCAGGAAGAAAATCAATGGAACAATCAGTAGCCCTATGAGGAGGAAGTGAGTCACAAGACTTTTCACTAAAAGCGTCTTTAAGGTCCCAATATTCTTCGGGAATCTTCTCCTCACCAGGGATGATTTCCGAGGAAGAAAGAGCTAATATGGGACCAGCAGGTTCAGTGATAGGAGTTATGTCAAGGGGAGAATCATGCTGGTGCTTTGATAGTACAAAGTTATTGTCAGGTAGCAATAAAGGTATTCGCACCCATCCCTCTTTCCAATCAATAAGAGGATTCCATTTACGTAGCCAGTTGACTCCCAAAATGACAGCATTATCAGCTATGGCAGCTACGATGAAATTAATGGTTTCATTATGAGCTTCTCCAATAGAAACTTGAAGTGGTTCTGTAACAAAAGATGCAGGAGTTCCACCCGCCACAGAACCATCCATCTGGCAAAATGCTATGGGGTTTTTTAAATTCTTCAAATGAAAACCCATGCCGTAGACGAGATCTTGGCTGATTAGACAGCGAGAGCAACCAGAGTCAATGAGGGCTTGTACATTGCAAGTACGACCACTAGATGGAGCCAAAAGCTTTAAATTAATATAAAGGGGCCCGGAACGGCGACTTACCAAATTGTCGTCAGAGTCCGTCTCCCAATCGTCGGGCGGGGCGTCGGGCTGGTCAACGGAGAGGTCTAGAGGCTCCACCCCACTCATCGCAGGCTTACTGCGCACGTTCGGAGCCTTCGCAGGCCTTCTAACTTCGGAAGAGGAATGTGGGCGTGGAGGCTGTCTTGACCTGCAATTGTTCGCCCAGTGGCCCTCCTTTCCACAACGATAACAAGAGCCTGGACGCGCTGGAGTTGATCTTCGCCCTCCCCTCTGCATGTGGCAATCTTTATCAGGAGACCGGGGCCTGGGGCTTCCCAAAGGCTTCTTCTTTTCAAAACGGACTGGATCTTGTAAGTGGGCCTGGTCCAGCTCAACATCCCCAGCCAAGTCTATCCAATCATCTAAGGATTCGGGACGGAACCTGTTTATGCATATCTGATAAATGTCTTTATCAAGTCCCTCTGTATAGAGGTCCATCAGTGCCCTGTCACTATAACCGACCATAAACACAGACAGCTCTTGAAAAATTTGCGTGTATTCTTGCACAGACATATTCCCCTGGCGTAAATCTCTCATTCTCATTCTAGCTTTCCTTTCAACTCGGGGGTCTTCAAAACGTCTTCTAAGAGCAGTCATAAAGCGTTCAAAATCCCGCAACATGGGTGAGTGGCTATTATGCAAAGAAACCAGCCATCTGGAAGCTTTGTTTTCCAAAGCCATTGAAACAATTCTAATTTTGACGTCATCTTCATAGTCATCTGCATAATGCTGCACAAAATTATTAATGTGAAGCAAAAAAGATGCTAAATTTTCGCTGTCCCCATCGAACTTAACGCCCAGGGGAGGGAGTTTTGCAGGCCGGCGAGGGGGGGCGGGACGGTTTTCCCTCTGTAAATCTCTGCTGGCTGTTGGAGGGGGGGAAGGGGTTGTGCCTCTGCTTTCCCGGGCGGCTGCTTCTTTTAACTGTTTGCATTCCCGATGCTGCCCCCCTTCTAAAAGGTTATTCAGGGCTTCCCTCTTCTCGGTTGCCTGACGGAGCAGTTCATGGGCCATCTCCTTCAACTCCCTTTCTTCCCTTAAAAGCTCCGGAATGAATGCCTTGGGGGAAGGGCGGCGTCTGGTGGTTGTAACCCCTGAGCTCATGCCCCCCTCCATTCCCACACCTTCAGACCAACGGAGGGGTTTTGTTGTATCTTCGGCTGTCAAGTTTAAATCTAGGCCGGCTAAACAATCCAACACTGACCTCGGATCCTCTTTTGGAGCAGGGATATTTGATGCAGCTTCTCCCATATCGACGGCAGGCAGGACCTCCACAAGTGGAAGCTCCTCTTTAGCAGGATCCGACATCAGGAGTGATTTTTTGTGACTTCCTGCTTAAGGTCATAAGTCTATTTCTTCTAATACTCAAGAAAGACCACTCTTAGACATTGTTTGAAATGAATAAGGCTACTTTTACTGAGTACCGGAAATCAACAGACCATAGTAAAGCAGGAAGTAACTAGTTCAGGCGCGAACATTGAGTATTAAAGCTTAAGCCCATCCCAAGAGCCCTAACCCCCTTTTGCAGTGTCCAATATACGTTCTTCTCCGACATCAGGTGGGCAGGTCATCACCAGCATGGAATGTGAGACCGTTAGTCCAGAGATAACACCAGCCGGCATCATCTTCCACCAATCCACCACCAGCATAACAATTGAATCCCAGCGCCCCACCCTCCCCGTTTCCATGGCAGCTAAGCAGTCTATGCGAAGGCTGACACGGGTTCGATGACTATTTCCCCTAAACCAAGATCACTCAACCACTGGCCAAAGACAAAAGCAAGATCCAGTGTGTGTCCTCCAGTGTGAGTGGGGCCATGAATTAACTGAGTCAGGTCCAATCGCCGTCATGGAAGCCATGAACTCCCGAGCCATCTCAGATGATTCGCCTACCGATGGCAGGTTGAAATCCCCCATGACTAACAGCCTGGGGGTACCAACCACTACCTCGGCTATCACATTGAGAAGCTCGGGTAGGGCTGCTGATACGTAGCGGGGAGCCAGGTACACAATCAGCAAGCCCAACTGCCTCCTATGACCCCACTTCACACAGAGAGACTCACATCCAGGTGTCTGAGGCACAGTGGTGTCCCTCGGTTCAAGACTCTCCTTTAAAACAACCGCCACACCCCCACCCTGACCCTGGGCTCTTAGCTGGTGGAATGCCCGATAACCCGGTGGGCACATTTCCACGAGGGGCACCCCCCTTTCTTGGCCCAACCAGGTCTCCGTAATACCCACCAGGTCCGTGCCCCCCCAAAACTAGATCGTGGATGAGGGGGGCTTTGTTGACCACGGACCTGGCATTACACAACAACAGCCAAAGACCCAGGCCCTGTGATCCTAAACCCCCTGGGCCGCAAGAGGAGTCACGAAGGCTGCAGGGCGCCACTGCTTGAAGACAGCGAGTGCGCCCTCTCCTAACTTGATATGGCCCTCGGCTGTTGCCGTACCTGTCCCTCCCACTCACAGTACAGATAGAGTAGCCTTCTTTTGGACAGACCTTCACCCCCTCCCCAATTCTAGACCCTACACCCCCCCTTCAAGGCCCTAGCCAGTCTAAAAACATTCCCCAATGGGTTTTCCCCCTTACCCACCACCCTAGTTCTAAATTTACCCTCCCCCTCCCTGGGACCCCTTAAAACATAAACTAAAAATTTAACTAAAAATCCCCTCAACTTCCGCTTCTGCCACCTCTCATGGTTAACAAATTCATCATCGAGTTGGGCCCTCGTTAAAGCTGAGGGCCACACTTGCGAGAGGGGGGACTCCCGCAAGGCAAGGAGGTCAGCTGCTGAGTCCATATAAATAGAATAAAATAAAACCAGGAGGTAGCACCGGCCGTGGGGTCCAGTTTGCTGCAAAGGTCCCGGAGAGGAATAGCCTCCCCCAACAGCAAGAGGTAGCAGTCACCTCTTTCTTTGACTATTGCAACACGCTCTACAAAGGGCTGCCTTTGGAAAGTATCCAGAAGCATCAAGTGGTCTGCATGGTTTTGTGCAAGTCTAGATTTGCACATTTGTTACCTTCTCTCACAGGAGTTGAATTAGCTGCTGATTTGCTTCTGAGTGCAAGGTGCTTGTTGTTCCCTTCAAAGTCCTACATGGCTTGGAACCAGGTTTTTTGAAGGACAGACTTTTCCCAATCATATTGTCCCAATCATATTGAGCAGTGGCAGCAAGGAATGTTGCCAATCCCCTCCTAAGGGGATAAAGTCCATTTATTGGGAGCAAGAAGGACCTTCTCAGTAGTGATTCCATTCATCACCTCTGTAGAGATAAGATTGTTCTCCACTTTGACTCAAGTCCTTAAGGACATGGTTCTACCAACAGACCTGGGGGACCCTAAGTGATATGGAGGCAATCTAATGGCTAGCTTGATAGTTTCCCCAGGAAGTTAGGGGTTATTGGTTTTTATACTGCACTGGCTTACTATTCTGACCTAGGCTTCCTGATAGAATAAAAAGCACATTCTTGGTCCCCCAAACCCTCTTTTTATTTCAAAGGCTGTGAATTATATTATTATTCACAGCCCGTAATGCATCCCAAATAGTTGTAAAGAGTCCTACAGTAGACTGCCAAAGTCCTTTGGGATAAGGCTAATAAGCACCCACCTTTATCTTCCTTGAAAATGTTGCCAAAGACTTAATTGGCAATTAGCTTGGCAAGGCCACACAGAGCAACGAGTCAAAACGGAGCTTCAGAAGGTAAACTAACCATGCAAAGGCTCATGTCCAATGCAGAGGCCTCGTCCAAGCCTTCCCCAGACTTCAGACTCCAGGACTGGTCCATGTTCCTCCCCAACCTTCTGACTCTGCTGCCACCTCCGTAGGCTGCCAGTGGACAACATCATTTACAGCTGAAATTCTGTTCCCAATTGTGACCATAAACCAAGGAGTACTTGTACCAGCAAAATTAGGTAAAATTCACCACTTAACAGGGAGATAGAGAATCTCAAATATTCTATTAGAACAGAAGGCAAACTTTTTGAATGGGTTGAAACATATGGAAATATAATGGAATCAAATATTCTTTACCTTTGATTTTGTAGTTATCCAACTGACATAGATTTTACCAATGCAACCCAAATTAGAGAAACATCTATGAAAATATTTCATAGATTGCATTTATCATCAGAGAAATTTAACATGAAAGATTATGTTATCTGTTCCATATGCTTGAAACAATATAAAGAAAACTACATATTAACATGTTTTGAGACAAATAATACTATGAGCATAAAGAATTGATTGGGTGGGGGTGGTGCTGGTTTTTAGTCAGAAACTATTAGAAAACAGGAAGGGGTATCTATCAATATCATTATAATGCAGATGCTGATTTTTATTCTACGTCGTTCCAACATCAATTACAATATGTACAACAAAAGCATGATAGCAATAGCAATAGCACTTAGACTTATATACCGCTTCACAATGCTTTTTACATCCCTCTCTAAGCGGTTTCCAGAGTCAGCGTATTTTCCCCAACAATTTGGGTCCTCATTTTACCAACGTTAGAAGAATGGAAGTCTGAGTCAATCTTGAGCCGGTGAGATTTGAAAGACCAAACTTCTGACAACCTGCAGTACTGCATTCTAACCACTGCACCACCATGGCTCTTGATGATTGTTTACTATTCAGTTCTTGGTTCCTAAACATTTAATTGAGGCTACATCATTTTGCTTTTATATTACCTTCATTGTATTGTAAATAAAATTAAATGATGTATAATTATACTTAAATATCTAAAGTGAAAATTATATTATTAATACTGTGCTAATTTCTGTCATGGATATTCATATTCAATTTTAACAGTTATTTTAGGTTTAGAATTAGGTTTATTAGTTTTTTATACCACCCTACTCCTGAAGGACTCAGGGCGGTGTACAGCCAAAGTAAAACAGATATATAAAAGTTTTAAAAGCATATTAAACAATTTGGTCTTTCTTAAAATTAAAACCAAACAAACCCCGATTAAAATTAATAAAAATTCATATTTAAAATTCATTTTTATGCCAGCCCGGCTTGTTGGGGAAAAAAAGGTTTTGAGAGCATGAAGGTACGTAAGTCAGGGATAGTTCTTAATTCCAGGGGCAATTCATTCCAGAGGACAGGTGCTCCCATGGAGAAGGCTCTCCCCCTGGGTGTCGCCAGTCGACATTGTTTAGCCGACGGCACTATGAGGAGACTCTCTCTGTGGGAGCGTACTGGCTGGTGGGAGGCTCTCAATGGCAGAAGGTGATCTCGTAAGTACCCAGGTCCTAAGCCATGGAGCGCTTTAAAGATAGTAACCAACACCTTGAATCGCACCCGGAAAACCAACGGAAGCCAGTGTATCTCGCCGAGGAGGGGTGTTACATGGGAGCGTCGCATCGCCCCCATAATTACCCACACGGCTGCTTTCTGGACCAGTTGGAGCCTCCGGGTGCTCTTCAAGGGGAGCCCCATGTAGAGAGCATTACAGTAGTCCAGACAGGAAGAGACGAGGGTGTGAGTGACTGTGCACAGGGCATCCCGATCCAGGAAGGGATGCAACTGGTAGATCAGGCAAACCTGATAAAAAGCCCCACTGGCAACAGCTGTCATATGATCTTCCAAGGATAGCCGTGCATCCAGAAGGACACCCAAGTTGCGAACCCTTCCGGTGGGGGCTAAGATCTCACTCCCCCATAGCCAGCGATGGAACCAGCGGACTATAATGTTATAATGTTGAATTCCAGTATTTCATGATCGCTTGCCCCCAAAGTTCCTGTAGCTTCTACACCTTCTATCATTTCCTCTCTGTTAGTGAGAATTAAGTCCAATATGGCTGATCCTCTTGTTCCCTTCTCTACCTTTTGGGAAACAAAGTTGTCTGCTAGGTTTGTTAGGAACCTGTTGGATTTTCCACTTGGTGCAGAGTTTGTTTCCCAATTGATCAAATTCAAATCAAATTCGGATTTATTAACCGCACCCTCTCCCCACAGGGACCCGGGGCGGTGCACAGGAGAAACTAAAAACAATATAGAATAAATACAAAATACATACTTAAAACATAATTAAACAGTGTTACCCGTGCTAAAACTGATTAAGAACCCATTAAAATACATTTGGAATCAATAGACAGAGAGAATTATTCAAGGCCGGCCAGTCGAAAGAAATAGGTCTTCAATTTCGTACGGAAGGAGCGGAGGTCAGTGATCGTTCTGATATCAGGGGGAAGGTCGTTCCAGAGGGCCGGGCCCGCCACAGAGAGAGCCCTTCCCCTGGGCGTCGCCCGCTGACAAAGTCTAGTGGACGGCACCCGGAGAAGTCCCTCTCTGTGGGAGCGAATCGGTCGTGAGGATGTATGGGGCAGGATCCGATCTCGCAGATAGCTAGGTCCCGAGCCATGGAGCGCTTTGAAGATGATAATTAACACCTTGAAGCGCACCCGGAAGACGACAGGTAGCCAGTGCAGCTCGCGCAAGAGCGGTGTAACGTGGGTAAACCTGGTGGTCCCCATAATTGCTCGCGCGGCTGCATTCTGAACTAACTGAAGCCTCCGGGTGCACCTCAAGGGGAGCCCCATGTAGAGAGAGTTACAGTAGTCCAGTCGGGATGTCACGAGGGCATGAGTGACTGTGCGAAGGGCGTCCCGATCCAATAGGGGGCGCAATTGGCGTACCAGGCGAACCTGGTAAAACGCCCTCCTGGCCACGGCTGTCACTTGCTCTTCCATAGACAGCCGGGTATCCAGGAGGACACCCAAATTGCGCGCCCCATCCACAGGGGCAAGATGTTCGCCCCCTATGGCCAGCGTTGGAGAGAGCTGGTTGAATCGGGCAGCCGGAAACCACAGCCACTCGGTCTTGGTCGGGTTGAGCCTAAGTCCGTTACTTCCCATCCAGATCCGCACGGCTTCCAGGCACTGGCACATCACCGCTACGGCATCGTTGGGGTGGTTTGGGGTAGATATGTACAGCTGGGTGTCATCAGCGTACAGGTGGTACTCTACCCCAAAACCACGGATGATGTCAGGGTAGTTAAAATCCCCCATTACTATTGTAGTGTGCTTCCTACATACCTTAGTTAGCTGGTTAGCAAAAAGTTCATCCACTTCCTCTGCTTGGTTGGGTGGCCTGTAGTATAGACCTATGGCAATGTCATCCCCCCCCCTTTAATATTGACTCAAATACATTCAAGATAGTTCTCATCATTGTTGTGCTCTATTTCTGTAGATATGTAATTATTTCTTATATATAGTGAAACTCCACCTCCTCTTTTATTTGGTCTATTTCTTTTAAATAATTTAAATCCTTCTAGCTGTATGTTCCATTTGTGGGTTTCATCCCACCAAGTTTCTGTAATGGCAACAATATCATATCTGCCCTCATTTACTTGAATTTCTAATTCACCCTGTTTATTCCTCATACTCTGTGCATTGGTGTATAGACATTTGAGTCCATTTTGATTGGCCCTGTGTTTACTGTCTACGTAACCTGTGTTATGCCTGACTATGGTTCTCTTTGCCCCTATTTCTTTGCCACTTGTATGGTTCATGCACATGGTATGGCACTCACTGTTAATTGTTTGGTTTTGCTTGATAGCAGTGGTGATAATATTACCCGCAGAAACATCTATGTTACATGCACTGATAACCCTATGAATTTTAGTTTGCTGGGGACAAACTAAACTTTATCGATTAATTTTCTGTTCCCACTATTCAGTTTAAATGTTTAGCCAGGAAATCTGTGAATTTAATGCCAAGTAACTCAATCCCTTTCTTGGATGGGTGCAAACCATCTCTTTTGTACAGTTTTTCATTGGACCAGCTGCAGGCATCATGACTAATAAAACCAAAGCCTTCCTTTTTACACCACTCCTTTAGCCACACATTAAACTCTGCCATACGCTGGCCCTTTCTTTTTTGTTCCTTGTATACTGGTATAACCTCTGAGAAGATAAGCCTACAACCTGTACTACTAAGTTCGTACCCCAAACTCTGGAAATCATTCTGCACCGAAACTACATCTTTTTGGGACAGATCATTTGTGCCAAGATGTATAATAGCGTCAACTTCACAGTCCTTACTTGCATTCTTGACTATCTTAAGAATACGCCTCTGGTCTCTGCTGGCTGTAGCACCCGGCAAGCACCTGACCTATTTCAAAACCTCCATATCCTTTCCTAAGTTTACATCCCTTACGATTGAGTCACCAATCAGAAGGTGACTTCTCTTTTTGGATACCTTGCTCTTGTTGTGTGACTGATGCGTGATACCTGATTCACACTTTTCCATTTCTGAAGTAAGTTCTTCACTTTGGACCACAATCCCCTGCTTATTTGAGTCGACATTATTACCTTGACCTGTCACTTTAGTGTCCCCATTAAGATCAGCAAGGGCACTATATCTGTTATGCTGGGAAACAGCAAAAGTTTTGTGTTTGTGGTTCACAGCTCTCACCCTGCCAGATCCCACAGTTGTCCAGACTGCTCTTCTTCTGTGGGATCTTTGTGGTAGAGGAGGCTGGTAGTGTGGCATCTCCATAGGGTGGAATGGCCGAATTGGACACTTAATTTCTGCCTGGAGAGCACAAATTACAGATTCAAGATATGTAATGTGTCTATGTAATCTATTAATTTGTTTACAAAGGGGACAGTATCCAAATTTGAAAAGAGTACTACGGAAGACAGGTGCAAAACAGTTATTACATTGAACTAAGCCAGTCATTTTGAAATAAAATACAATCACAATCTTAAGCGCACAAATCTAGAATGTATTATTTCTATTTTTGCTTTATAGATATGTTAGACATCTCTATTTCTTGGCCTCCCCTCTCTCGGCCAAAAGCTCCTCCCTCTAGCCTCAAGAAGTTCAAATGGGGAAATAATGCAGCTTACTCTCTTGTAGTTCTATGTTTCTCCTTGCCTCCCTCCTCACGGCCAAAAGCTCCTCCCTCTAGCCTCAAGGAGTTCAAATGGGGAAATAATGCAGCTTACTCTCTTGTAGTTCTATGTTTCTCCTTGCCCCCCTCCTCACGGTCAAAAGCTCCTCCCTCTAGTCACAAGAAGTTCAAAATGGGGAAATAATGTAGCTTACTCTCTTGTAGTTCTATGTTTCTCCTTGCCCCCCTCCTCACGGTCAAAAGCTCCTCCCTCTAGCCACAAGAAGTTCAAAATGGGGAAATAATGTAGCTTACTCTCTTGTAGTTCTATGTTTCTCCTTGCCTCCCTCTTCACGGCCAAAAGCTCCTCCCTCTAGCCTCAAGAAGTTCAAATGGGGAAATAATGCAGCTTACTCTCTTGTAGTTCTATGTTTCTCCTTGCCTCCCTCCTCACGGCCAAAAGCTCCTCCCTCTAGCCTCTAGCCTCTTTGTATGTACACCTGAATATTTCCAATTTTGGTTCAGTATGGGATTTGGGAAGCTAGCAATACCATAACACTTCTTTTCTACAGGGTTAATTCATAGTACAAATCAATGCAAACCAAATTTGTGATTAAAAAATGCTTAAAGGTTTTAGTAGAATTAAAAGTTTAAATTCAAAATTCAGCTGCTGATATCATAATACATATACACATGTATGATTTTTAATTGAAGAAATAGTATCTGATTGTCTTTAAATTCATTAGATATCATAAAACTAGATAAATTATTTTTTTCTGTAATTACTCTCTACTATGCTTATCACATTTATTTATTTCTTCTCCCCAGTAAAGGAAAAAAACACAGCATAATTTTGAGAACCCAACTTTCAGTCCGAGTCCATGCCTGCATTGGTAAGTGCATAGTAAGTTTTAAATAGAAATAATGTATGAAATAGAGATATTCTTAAAGTGGAAATATTCTTAAAGTAAGAATATATGTGGTTGGAATAATATTATCTTACATTTGTCATTTTTAAAACTACTGAAAATACCTTATATGCTGCAAACCATATTGCCTAGCAAAATATAATTTATCTGTTTAATGAATAATACAAGGAAAATAATTATAACATATAATTTAGAATAAACAATTTTAGAGTTTTATTCAATCCCTAATTATTTATGGGGTTTCTGTCTCATTGCACAGTTGTTAAACTGTGAATTTAATGGGCACATTGTTTTTAGAATGTATGAAAGTTTCATTTTTGTGAATAAGAATTACCATTTAGTTTACAGGTAGTTCTTGACAACTAATTATGCAGCAAAACAATAATTATGCACACCTTGATACAGGGTGTTGATCTCCTTAGGCCACACACTCTCTCATTACACAAATACATATCACCCGATACGCTTATATTCACTAAGTGTTCAAGTTTATACAGCTTGTACTATAGGTGGAAATATGCATAAAATAATGATATGGTCAAAATACTCACTTGCCTAATAATTGTGCACACAGTGTAGAAAAATTAAGAGCTGAACCAGATTTTCAGTATTAAATGAAATGTTAGCATCTATTTTGCATTTGCCAGTGGCGTGTAAAAACAATGCCTAAATATTTGAATGACCAAATTTATTCTTTCAGCTCATTTTTAAATTGTCTCATGTAGATCACAGGATGCTTTACATTTTAAGTCTAAACTTAAGTTTTAGAATAATCTATTAATAACCATTGGCAGAATTTGGTAAGCTCAAACAGCACCTGCCTCAAGCCAAACTTTGCCTCTGAGTGAAGTACTACATTATCAATATAGAAGAGAGTGCAACACTTTATTGATCAATTTTGGAGAATGAATGGCTGGATTACTCAATTTTTCTCAAAGCAAGTTAATGAACAAATTAACTAACAAAGTGCCAAAATGCCCTTTGTCTGACATTTCTTCCAACTGGAATTTCTATTACAACATTGGCAAATGCATTACACTAATGTTTAATGCTGAAAATCTGTTTCAGCTCTTTAGTCTTTCCATATCATAAAATAAACTCAGCTTTTTCAGGGTCCATGTGTATACATTATACTTTCAGCCAAGAGTTTTCTTAAAATTTGTAGGTTATTAAAGTAGATGTATATCTATGGAGTGCAAAGAAATAGAAGAAACCAATAGAATAGGGAGGACCAGAGATCTCTTCAAGAAAACAGGATATGAGGGGAACATTTCATGCAAAGATGGGCATGATAATGGCAGGGACCTAACGGAGGCAGAAGAGATTAAGAAGAGGTGGCAAAATTACACAAAAGAACTATACAAGAACTAGCTTAATGTCCCTGATAACCACGATGGGGTGGTCACGGACGTAGAGCCAGACATCCTGGAATGTGAAGTCAAATGGGCCTTAGGAAGTCTGAGCAACAACAAAGCTAGTGGAGGTGACAGTATTCCAGATGAGCTATTCAAAATCTTAAAAGACAATGCAGTAAAAGAGCTACACTCAATTTGCCAGCAAATTTGGAAAACACTACAGTGGCCACAGGATTGGAAAAGATCAGTTTACATTCCAATTCCAAAAAATAGCAATGCCAAAGAATGTTTAAACTACTGTACCATTGCATTCATTTCACATGCTAGCAAAGTTGTGCTCAAAATCCTATAAGCTAGGCTCCAGCAGTATGTTGACTGAGAACTACCAAAAGTACAGGCAGGATTTAGAAGAGGCAGAGGAACTACAGATCAAATTGCCAACATATGCTGGATCATGGAGAAAGCTAGGGAGTTTCAGAAAAACATCTAGTTCTGCTTCATTGACTATTCTAAAGCCTTTGATTGTGTGGATCACAACAAATTGTGGCAAGTTCTTAAGGAGATGGGAGTACCAGACCATCTTATTTGTCTCTTGAGAAACCTATATGTAGGTGAAGAAGTAGCAGTGATAATTGGATCCGGAACCACTGATTAGTTCAAAATTGAGAAAGGAATTCAGCAAGGCTGTATGTTGTTGCCCTGCCTATTTAACTTATATACAGAGCACATCAAGAGAAAGACGGGTCTAGATGAATCACAAATTGGAATTAAGATTGCTGGGAGAAATAGCAACAACCTCAGATATGCAGATGACACCACTCTAATGGCAGAAAGTGAAGAGGAGTAAAGAGCCTCTTGATGCGGGTAAAGGAGGAGATACAAAAGTTGGCTTGAAACTCAACATTAAGAAAACCTAATAGATTATCTTGGCATTGGCATCTGGCCCTCTCAATTCCTGACGAATAAATGGAGATAGTGACAGATTTTATTTTCCCGGGCTCCATGATCACAGCAGATGGGGACTATAGCCAAGAAATTAAAAGACGTTTGCTTCTGGGAAGGAAAGCTGTAGCAAATCTAGACAGCATGCTAAAAAGCAGAGATATCACCCTGCCAACAAAAGTGCATATAGTCAAGGCTATGGTTTTCCCAGTTGCAATGTATGGCTGTGAATGTTGGATCCTAAGGATGGCTGAGCACCAAAGAATTGAGGCCTTTGAACTGTGGTCCTGGAAAAGACTCCTGTGAGTCCCTTGGACTGCAAGGCGATAAATCAGTCAGTCCTAGGGAAGACCTGATTGCTCTTTAGAAAGCCAGATCCTGAAGATGAAACTCAAATACTTTGGCCACCTAATGAGAAGGAAGGACTCACTGGAGAAGAGCCCAATGCTGGGAATGATTGAGGGCAAAAGAAGGAGATGACAGAGAAGAGGTGGCTGGATGAAGTCACTGAAGCAGTCACATGAGATGAAATGGATTCCGGGGGGATAGTAGAGGACAGGAAGGTCTGAAGGAACATTGCCCGTGGGATTGTGATAGGTTGGACATGACTTTGCAACTAACAACAACAACATATCTATGGGAGCTTTATATTTATACTGTAGAATTCTCCTGTAGTTTGGGTCTTGATACTACGTCCAAGGCAAACCCGAGATCAATATAAACACCATAAAGTACTGAAGTAGGAAATACTGTAAAGTTAAAGCATAGTCCAAGACAGTGTGCCCTTCCTAAAAGCTACTTTTTCTATATAGGAGTTATCTGAATAAAGCCTAGTCAGATGGAATTTTAATTCCAATAAAGATTAAAAGGGTAGGCAAGGCAGGGACCCATCAATCCAAATTTTTAAGAAGGTGATGAAAACAATGATCTAGTTATTTGGCTATCTGGTAACCTTGGGACATTATGTGGAGAATGAAGTTTATTTAAAATCCAGTCTTAGGAGAGAAAGACTCCTTAAAAGAATATAGCATCCTGAAGAAATCCTCCCAAATATTAGCTTTTTGCCTTAACTACAAATATATATGTAATTCATTGATGTTCTTCATTATTTTGTGTAAATAGAAGTGATGAAAGCAATTTTTGTAAGTGTGTTATTGATTTGATGAGAGATAGGGAGGGAAAAAGGGGAGGGAGGAATAGATACTTTTTATGTAGTACATTCCTAGTGTCTCTTAATAATGTACAGGGAAAAGCTGTAGAGCATGGATCTCTGACCCCTGACTCTCCACCCACTATCAGGCTGTAGCCCACTTGCAACAGGTCTGTGTGAGCCGTGGGCCAGTGCGCATGCACAGGTCAACTTGCAATCAAGCTACATGTGCATGTGCGCTGGCCTGCTGCTCACATGTCCCAGTTCAGTCCCGTCCCCCCGCCCCCAGTTCAGTTCTCTTCTCCTCACCTCAGCAAGGCCTCCAGACCACAAAGGTTGGGGATTGCTGTCATAGCCTATTGTGGGAGATAATGCCATGTGAATAATACTGAGCTAGATAAACTAATGAGCTGAACTGGTATGAATAGGGTATGAGATTTTTAAAAGAATGCAAAGTTGGCTATTTTCTTTTTTTTAAATCTGCTGCCTGGAGCAAATTATTTTCTACATTTATTTTCTATAATTGAAGAATATTATTTTACATTATAATATAATAAGTTTTTTTTTCTTTTTTACTCAGATTAATAGACCAAGGAATACCCAAAGTATATTGGATATCCACCATATATTCATATGGTGTGGTATATTATTTTAAAAGATAGGAATAGAACTATGAAAAGTACGCATTTATGTTAGATGTAGGAGATTAAGTACATCAGTAAATGTATAGGATTAAGATCACGGGAAATGACAATTCTGCACCACATTGCATTGTCAGATTGCAGCAGGAATATTACCTTCACTTTTTATTGCCACAATACATGAAGGACACTGAAGATCTGCACTGAAGAGTGCAGAGAAGAACTATGAAGATGATGAACTGGGAATGGTTAAAGGAAAAGGACATTTTAGCCTAAAGAATAAAAGATATGGATAGCAATATTCCAATATTTGAAGAGCTGAGGCATATATCTGTAGTTTTTCTGATCATGGTAGCTCTTGCACTGTGGAATAACCTGCTTCCTGTAGTTATGAGTGTTCCATCACTGAAGCTTTCAAAGAAAGATTGCACAGCTATATCTGTTTGTCTGAGGATATGTATATCCTCTGAGGATATGTATATCTGTATTTTTCTAAGAGCAGTAGGAGCCCCAAGAGGATTAACAGATTGGAGCAGGAGAAAAATATATCAGTAGATGTACCCTGTTTCCCTGAAAATAAGACCTCCCCCAAAATATTGCAATGCAGCAGCAGCCATGGGGTGACCATGCTTGCTGCCTCCTGCATCTCAAAAATAATAAGACCTCTCCAAAAATAAGGCCAAGTGCTTATTTCAGGGGTCAGAAGAAAACAAGGCCCTGTCTTGTTTTTGAAGAAACACGGTATCTCTTTATAAACTCTTAGCAATTGTAACTTAAATGTAACTTGTTTTAAACTTTGATGATAAATTGTAACGATGAACAGATATTCAAAATGTAGTAAAAATAGAGGTTATTTCAAGTTTTAACAAGAACTAATTATATGAAAAACATAATCAAACATCTACTTAACAGAATACAAATGGTATACCATTACGTGATATATTCAAATTTTTACAGCAAAAAATTGTTTCAAAACATTTCTCAACATTTCTTTAGAAAAATACGGCATGCAAGCAGAAGGTTTTATAGAACTATTATGAAAAAATAGCTGCATTATAATTTCTTATTTCCTTTTTTCTTTTCCTAATGTTTGCTTGCCTGTTAGTCTGTCATCCATCCATTCATCACCTTCAGGATGTTTTTTGTAATTGAGATTCTCAGCACTCAGAAGAGATTACTCCTTCCTCCAACAGTTATTTATCCTTATTTATTTCTCTTCTTTGATGCCTTTTACTTGTAAAACAATGAGCCAGTTGAGAAGCTGTAGTGTCCCTGTTGCGCAATCACAGAACCTGTTGTTAAACCAGGAGGATCCCATCACTGACTGCATTCAGTATGGAATGGAACTACATCTACTGATACATGGAGGGAAGTAAGCAGTGGGGTATCCCAAGGTGCTGTCTTAGGCCGTACTGCTCAATATTTTCGTGAAAGATTCAGATGAGGAAATAGAAGGGAACTCAGCAAATCTGCAGACAACATAAATTGGCATGAATAGTCAACACCCCAGAAAATCAGCTCAAGATCCAGAGGGATCCCAACAGACTTGAACACTGGGCTCTATCTAGTAAAATTAAAAAAAATGAGAAAAATAAGGTTATATACTTAGGCAAGAAAAACCAAATGTTCAGGAATAGAACCTGGCTAAATAGCAGTAAGTGTGAGAGGGTGTCTTGGAACCCTATTGGGCAGTCATTTAAGTATAAGCTTTATTGTCATTGTACACAATAAATACAATGAAATTGGTTAAATTTAAATATGAGCCGCCAATGTGCTGCAGCTACAAAAAAAACAAGTGCAGTCCTAGACTGCATTGGGAGAGGATAGAATCAAGATCAGTGTTAGTACCACCATATAATACCTTGGTAAGAGCACAGTTGGGATATTGTAATACCTTGGTAATACCACAGTTGGGTTTGGTCGCCACAATATAAAAAAGATGTTGAGAGTTTGGAAAGGGTGCAGAGAAGAGCAACATAGGTTATAAGAGGATGGCGGCTAACCCATTAAGAATGGTTGCAGGAATTGGGTATGTTTAGTTTAGTGGAAAAAAAGGATTGGGGTAACATGATAGCAGTATTCCAATATTGAAGACTGGGTCAGCCTATTTACCGAAGTACCAGAAGTCAGAAGAAGAAACTAATCAAGGACAGAAGCAACCTTAAACTAAGGAGAAACTTCCTGACAGAGAACAATTAGCCAGTGGAACAGCCCTCAGAAATTGTAGATGCTTCATCACTCAAGGTTTAAGAAGAGATTGGACGATCATTTGTCCAGAATGTGCAGGGGGCTGGACTAGAAGACTTCCTAGGTCCCTTCCAACTCTGTTATTCTGTTATTTTTATTCTTTTTATTTTTGGTTAAAAATTAAAGTTAATGTCATAGTAGAGAATTTAAATATTTATCTACTAACTAATGCAGTGGTTCTTAACCTATAGTGCATAGACCCCTGGGGAGAGGGTCGATGTTATCATGCAGGGTCTGCTAAGTATTATGGACGATCAAACCATATTATGGTTTGATCATCCATGACCATAAAAGGTATTTAAAAGGGGTCAGTAGTGAAGAAAAGGTTGAGAACCACTGAACTAATGTATTTATCAGATATTTATCATATCAGTTCTTTTTCTGTTAAAAATGAGGAAATACTGAAGCTAATAACATATATTACTTTTGTCTTCAATATCTAATTTAGCCAGCAGCATAAAAGCTTTTGTTTACATCTTTGAATTTTCATGGCAACAGAATTGGATTTTGGTACTTCTATTTTTGTTTGTTTGGTTTCTTAACAAGCAATGAGAAAGACAAAATGAAAACAACCCTTCATAAGATTATCTGTATTTATCAGTAATTGGTCTTTAGGGTATCATTTCTGATGCAATTAACATGGTTATTCTCACCAAGTAATTGCTTGTGCTGCCTCATCAAAATAAGAAATGTGAAATAATATAATGATTTCTAAGGCTCTAGATTCAGTTTGATGAAGTAAAAACTGGGAGATGTAAATGCACAGTCCAGTTAAAAGGTAGAGATATAATAACAATGCTACCTTAACCATAATTTAAAAACCTTAAGACATATGTTTGCTACCTCTCCAAGTACACCAATAATGTATTTTCCTCCTATTGTGTCCACAGTTAAAGGAATTATTATTTCATCTCATACATGGCTATTAGTAATGAAAACACATATTTAGTGAGGACTAAATAGGGGGTTCCACATGTAGTTTAACTTGCCTAACATTATAGGGACTTGAAAATATTCAATATGGGATTGTCATACTAAACAGTAGTAGAAATGTTCCCTTCACATTTGGATCACTTGAGTCTTTAGAATATGTTCCACAGGTGATGTTAACGTGTCGTGCCTAACATATTTTTTTCTAACCAGAGCCTAACTCATGGTTAAGTCTGAAAAATGTTTGAAATTGTTAAGTTTGAATTCTAGATGGGGGTTTCAGTACTCAGAGAGGTCTGGATAATCAAACCAGAAAGCCTGTTTTTTTTTTTAAATAATCTTTATTAATATCAGTATAAAAAACAAACATTTAACAATTATAGGATAGGAGTAGTAGGAAAAACATACATAGGTAGAGAGAGAAAAAGAAAAAGGAAAGGAAGCGAGAGAAAAAAGAAGGGGGGAAGGGACATACCGGGAGTATAACTACTCCCCTAATTTATAAAGATATGTTTGTCCCAGTCTAACATCAATTATTATTTACAATTGTATTTAGATGTTTACATATATATCTATAAAATTGTCTCAGGTTCACCATTATCTTGTTTGTTCCTCGTATATATTTCACCATAGTTTTATCTAATTAGTTTCTTTGGTATCCGTTATTCTCTTATTGTACCATATATACCATTTTTTCCAGAATTGGGCATAAATTGAGTTTGACTTGTCTTTTAGAATATACGTTAGCTTATCGGATTCTGCGTATTTGAAAATTTTTGATATAATTAACCCCTCTGTTGGTGGGTTGATATTTTTCCAATGTTGCGCTATGGCCATCCTAGTCGCTGTTATAATGTGAGTGATCATGATCAAACAATGTTTTAGACAAGAAGGAAAATTTCCTCCTTGCTTCTCGAATCTTTCTAGGAATCTGCTTCAAGATAGTGACCGTTTTTTGTTGGTAAATTAAAGGGTTCTCTCTCTGCGCCCTCAGGATTTCCTCTCTGGTTGACCTTCTAACAAATTTCACATGTATCTCTCTAGGCACTTCATTTATCCTGGCATATGCTGAGTTAATTCTATAGGCTAGGTCAATGTCCCCCCTGATCTCATCTTTAGGTTTTTGTAAATAGTCTGCTAAAATTGTGCTCATAAGATCAGGGAGGCATTCACCAGATTCCTCAAGAACGTTCTGAAATCTCAAAAAATATGTCATTCTTTCCATATCAATCCTAGACACATGCCCATCTATTTCCCCAACCTCTTTAGTAACATTTTTAATCTCTCCCTTAACCCCCACCAACCCCCCTTCCAATTCTTCAGTCTTCTGTGTGTTTTCCAGCACCTGCTTCCTTGTGTCCAATAGCTCCTTCTTGAAATTGATGTTTTCAGCCCTCTGGGCCTAAATTTCGTTTACCAAAGTTTGTATAACAGTTTCAAGAGAAGCCATCCGTTGTTCTAAACTTGCCAGTGCTGTTTCTTGAGCCATGATTAACTGTTAAAGTCAGTGCCAGCCAAAATGGCGTTTTCAGGGTGGGGTTGGTGAGACTAACCGGGAGCCAAAAGTTCAGATCAAGGTTGAAACGTTGTAAAATTCAGGAACCAAGAGAGAGACAATTTTCCAGTTCAATAGTTATAATAACGAAGGTAATCCAGAAAGGAATCACAAATCCAACAAGAAAAAAATTCTTCATTAATATCCAGAGAGAGTCCCACTTGTAAAGAGACGCTGGGAATTTTCCATAGTTAAAATAGTCAGGCAGGGACAAAGAAAAGCCACTTTCCACCGCCCATCTCAGAGCCCAGAGGAGAGAGTAGAAAAATAATTTTTTTTTAACCAGCCAGACCTAGAAACAATGTTGCAAGTAGCCGCATACCACTTTCCCTTGTTAGAGACAGTCCGGATTTAAGATTTCCGCTTTCTCTTCCAGAGAAGCCATTTTTAAGTGCCGCTTAAGTCCGAGGGGGGTTTTTTGAAAACAAACACCCCCCCTCCCAGTCCGTTCAGCCTGGCTGGCAGCAAGGAAAAAAAAGTCTTTTTAAACTCACTCTCCCTCGCAGCTGAAGCCTCGGCAAGCCTTCCGATCTCTTCCGCTCAGCCCTCTACATTGAAGTGAATGGCGCCGACAGCCGTTGGCGAAGGGAGAACCCCCCGCAGCATGTTCCTCCTCACCTAGGTCGCGGAGGGGATCGCTCTCCCCACCGCCGTGAAGAGAAACGTCTCCTCCGAGCCGACCCTACGGGAGACCTCCGGTAACCGGATGTCTCGCCCCCGTGGGGGGGCAGAAAAGGCAACAAAGCGGCGAGCGAGCCCCAGGCTCGCCCGTCGCCGCTGGAGCCGGAACCGGAAGTCGACCGGGGGATCTCTTAACATCTATAGATCTCCAGGAGGCTTACCTCCATGTCCCGGTTCGAAAGGCGCATCGCAGGTTCCTCAGGTTTTATTACGCAGGCAACCACTACCAATACAGGGCCCTTCCCTTCGGTCTGTCCTCCGCCCCGAGGACGTTCACGAAGGTTCTGGCGGCAGTCCTGGCATCGCTCAGGTCGCGACCGGTTCGTCTCCAAGCATACCTAGACGACATCGTAGTTCAATCGTCAAGCCACCGCCAGGCGATCAGGGACCTACGTCTGACCATGCGAACCCTCGAACAGCACGGGTTCTCCATCAACCTGAAGAAGAGCCACCTGACTCCCACTACCAGGATAACTCATCTGGGGGTGGTCATCGACACCATCGCCTGCCAGGTCTATCTGTCCCAGGAACGTGTGACAAGTCTGCTCAGCCTTGTACAGAGAGTGAGGGCATCCAGGACTGCGCCCATTGTCCTCTTGTCGCAACTCCTCGGCAAGATGGTCTCCTGTTTCTCCATAGTACCCTGGGCGAGGCTGCACTCTCGTCACCTACAGTGGTGTCTGTTACCCTACCAAAGAGCCAAGGACAGCGATGCTCCCAGGGCGGTGCCGGTTCCCAGCCAGGTACGATCGTCCCTGAAGTGGTGGAGGGCGGCGTCCTTGGCCAAGGGCTGTCTCTTCCGCGAGCCGGACCGAGTGGTCATCACCACCGACGCCAGTCTCTTCGGGTGGGGAGCCCACCTGGACAACCAAGTCGCTCAGGGGACGTGGTCGCAGGAGGAGCTCAAGCACAGCATAAACTGGCTGGAGCTGAGAGCGGCTCGCCTCGCCCTTCTTCACTTCCATCTGACCATTCAGAACCGGCATGTTCTTCTACTCACAGACAATGTGTCTGCCAAGGCCCACATCAGCAGACAAGGGGGCACTCGCTCCAGGTCGTTGATGGAGGAGGCCGAACGCTTGGGTCTCTGGGCAGAGGACAACCTGGCCTCCATCAAGGCGGAGCACATATCGGGGGAGAGCAACGTCCAGGCGGACTGGCTGAGCAGGGCCACCATCGACAACTCAGAGTGGCAGTTGCATCCGGATCTGTTCCTAGAGATATCACGGAGGTTCGGCCTGCCAGCAGTCGACCTGTTCGCCTCTGCGGCAAATACGCATCTCCCGAGGTACTTCACCAGGTACAGATGTCAAGGGGCGGAGGACACCAATGCCCTCATGTGCCGATGGCCCCCAGGTCTTCTATACGCATTCCCGCCTCTCCCCCTGCTACCCGGTCTGATACGGAAGATCCTCACGGAGCAGGCGGAAGTGATCGTCGTCGCTCCCTACTGGCCCAGGAGGTCATGGTTCGCGGACCTGGTGAGTCTGTCTGTCAGCAAACCGTGGAGGATCCCTCCGGAGGAGGTGACGCTGATCCAGGGATCCATTTCGCACCCGGAGCCACAGTGGATGCAGTTAGCCGTTTGGCGTGTGAGCGGCGGCTCCTAGAACGTGCCAAATTTTCCGAGGGCGTCATACGTACCATTCAGGCCTCACGTCGACCCTCGACCACCAGAATCTATGATGCCACCTGGTCGACCTTCGTCGCCTGGTGCGAACAGCGCCACCTCGAACCCGTTTCAGCCTCCATCTCAGAGGTGCTGGACTTCCTTCAGCGGGGGCTTGAACAAGGGCTGGCGGCTAACACTCTCCGCCGTCAGGTGGCCGCACTTTCCACCGTGCTCACCTTTGGGTCCTACTCGTCCTTGTCCAGACATCCTAGCGTCCAGGTATCCGACGTGGGACTTGCACATCGTCCTCAGGGCCCTATTCGACCCGCCCTTCGAACCGTTGCGAAGGTGCGACCTTAACCGCCTCATGCTCAAGACGGTGTTCCTGGTGGCCATCACATCCGCCCGTAGGATTTCGGAGCTGGCGGCGTTGTCGGTCAGGGAGGACCTCTGTGCTATCCATGAGGACAGGGTAGTCCTCCGACTCGATCCCACCTTCCTCTCGAAGGTCAACTCCATGTTCCACCGTGGCCAAGAAGTTATCTTACCTGATTTTTGCCCACGGCCAGTACATCCCAGAGAGCGCCGTTGGCATAAGTTGGACGTGCGACGTGCGCTTAAGACTTACATAAGACGTACAGCTAATTTCCGGCGTTCGGAAGCCTTGTTCATCACCTTCCAGCCTCGCAACATGGGTAGGAAGGCCAGCTCCGCCACCATTGGCAGGTGGCTGCGATCCTGCATCGCCTCGGCCTATGCTCATCAAGCTCAACGGGTGCCTCCGAACATCACGGCACACTCGACCAGGAGCGCGGCGACTTCAGCGGCCTGGGCTACTCAAGCATCGCTTGGTGAGATCTGCAGGGCGGCCACCTGGGCCTCGCCGTCCCAGTTCGTCCGCAATTACAAGTTGGACAAGTTTGCTTCCTCTGAAGCGGCCTTCGGTCGCAGAGTCTTGCAGCAGGTTCACTTAGCGATGGAATCTACCGGTGACTCTACTTCCCGCCCTGGGAACGTTTAGCTTGGGCACTTCCCATCGTTGGACTCTCCAAGCAGCTCACAGGAGAAGTGTCGTTGGCTTACCTGAACGATCTTCTCTGTGAGCTGCGAGGAGAGTCCAAACCCGCCCTTGCTCTAGCCGTAGATTCCTACACCTTGGTGTTTGTACTGTTTTTTCACCTATTTATTATCTTGACAGACTGTTACCTTGCACCAGGAGTGTTGGACACCTTGAGACCAACAAGAACGGACTACTGGTCCACGCCTATATTGAAATTCTGGCAAGCACACAGGAAGAGGCGTGGCTTCAAGAAAATCAATCCAGTCCAGGGCAATCAGGCAGAATTAACCCATTGTTGGACTCTCCTCGCAGCTCACAGAGAAGATCGTTCAGGTAAGCCAACGACACTTTTCATGGTTTCCCCCCAAATTGTTTGCCATTCTTCTAATTTAATGTTCCTTCCAATGTTCCTCCCCCAGGCAATCATGGCACCTTTAATTATTTCTTCACCAATATGTCTCTGCAGTAACAGTTTGTAAACCTTAGAGATAAATTTCGTCGGAGTGTCCCACAGAATCTTATCGATATCTTGATTTGTTAAACATATTCCTAATTCTTGTTTATCTTTTTTTTTTTTTATGAAAAAAAAGTTTTCTTGGTTTTTACAAAAATTTAAAAATAGGAAAAGGGTATAAGGTGTTATAGAGATATTTTGAGGACATCTATGTCGGAGGTGTCAGCCCCCTCTGAGGCTTCTTACAAAAAAAAAATAAGATAATACAATACATTTTTCATTTCCCTACAAAGTGGAAAGAGATACAAATATATCATTTTATATTCATGCAATCAATCATTATTTCTATAAACATTCTATAAACTATATAGAAAAAAGTCATTTGTGATATCTAAGTCTTTTAGCAATTGTATCTTCCTCTCCCTGACCTCCAGTGGGCGGAGCCGTGGCACCCTCCGTTCCCCCATTTTCACCCTCCAGGATTGGGGAATGTTTTTTAAGAAAGGCTTCCGCCTCTGCAATTGTTTTAATTCTTACTCTCCCCTCTTCCCAGAACACTAACATTCCCTCGGGCATCAACCACTTGAACCACACCCCCTTTTTATATAATCTTTTTGATAAGAAGGAATATTTCCTTCTTATTTCTCTAATCTTTTTCGGGATCTGTTTCAAGATGGCAATCTCATTCTGTTGATATATCAAGGGACCATCTCTTTGTGCTCTCAGGATCCCGTCCCTTGTTGACCTTCTTACAAATTTAATATGTATCTCTCTGGGTACTTCATTTATTCTGGCATATGCTGAGTTAATTCTATAAATCAGATCGATGTCCCCCCAAATATCTTCTTTGCTCTTTTTAGTGTAATCTGCTAACATCGAACACATTAAATATTTTAAATCTTCAGAGGCAACTTCAGGAACATTTTGAAACCTTAAAAAGTAAGACATCCTTTCAAAATCCATCCTAGACATATGACCAGCTAAATCCACAATTTCCCTTTGAGAATTTTTTATCTCTCCCTTCATCTCAGCCGTCCCCGCCTCCAGTCCATCAATTCTTTGTTTATTTTCCATTAGTGCTTTCTGTGTCTCCAAAAGTTCCAATTTTGAGCTAACATTGTCTTTCCGGATTTCTTTTATTTCTTTCATGATGTTTTGAAGAGTTTCCTCTATTGCTGATAACTGTGTAGCTTCCACCTCTGTTTCTTTGGATAACATTGAAGTAATCTTAGGTTGATGTGGCTGCTTTTTTGAAGCCATAATGAAAGTATTACGTTCTTGTCACTAATATGGCGTCTGTTGGAGAGGTAGTCCGTGAGGCGAAGAGAGAGTAAAAGTCAATATCCAAATTCAAAGTTCAATTTGCTTACAGTCCAGAGAGATAACAATTTTTAAAAGCAATGAAATAAGAAAAAGAAAAGAAGGCACATCTGGGAAAGGTCCTAATAATCAATTACATCAATCCACTGTTAAAGAGTTCAGTCCCGAAGACGAGGGAGTGTCAGTAAATTTCAAAAGGAAGCATTTCTTGCTGAGAACAAAGGAACGCCATCTTCCCCGCCCCTCTGGAAGCCGCGGAGAGCTAGTGAAAGTCCATATCAAATGTTGCAAGACAGAGATACAAAGTATCATTAAAAATCTTAAAATGAAAGACTTCCATTTGTAGTTTAAAAATCGGTTGTTAATTTCTCCACCTCCCCAAGCCTGGGGAACATTCCAAAATGCCGCTTTTTTTTCCTTTCCGAGGAGGGGTTTTACAAACTCCCTCCTCCTTCTTCTTTAAAAATGAAAGTTGAAAGCATTAAATTGAAATCACTCACAATCCACACTGTAGCCATGAGCCTCGGTGTTGCCTTCAGCCCCGGCTTTTCTGCCCATCTCTAATTGCAGCAGCTGTTCCGGCTCTCCATCGGCGAAGGGGACGAAAGAGGAACTCCCCCCCGCGACTCATTCTCTGGCGCCTGGGACGAAGCGGGAGCCACCCCCCCGACCGCCGTCGAGGTGGGACTCACCGCAAGCCGTCCGTGCGGTGGGGGCTCTTTAGCAAGAGTCCCCTGCCCCCGAAGGCGCCGCCGGAGCAACCAAGCGGCGGACGAGTCAAAGACCCGACCGTCGCCTCCGGCTAACCGGAAGGAAGTCCAATTCTTGTTTATCTTTGTTAAATTTGGATACTGCCTGAGTATATGACCACCAGTCTATCTTCCAACCCCTTAGTTGTAAATCTGCCCGCGTTCTGATGTTACCCCCTTCGTCTATCAGGTCTCCATATGTTAGATTTCTTTTTGGGTTGTGAACAGTTGGATAGGTTACTGCTTCGATTGGGGCTAACCATCTTGGGATTTGGGTGTATAGTTGTTGTTTAATTCTCCGCCATGTCATAAAGAGGGTCGCCCTAGTGTGGTGGGTGGTAAAACTTTTGGGTTGTCTTTTATTTTGGGGCCAAAGGGATGAGTGCCAGCCCTGAAGCCAATCATAACCTTCAATTGTTAATATCCGTCCTCTTATTAGGGTGACCCAACCCTTGACCCAAATTAAAATCGAAGCATGATAGTAGAGTTCCCAGTTTGGGAGTCCCAAACCTCCTCTCAATTTGTGTTCTTGAAGCATTTTCTTTTTTATACGGGTTTTTCCCCCTGCCAGACAAATTTCAATGTAATGTGATCTAATTTTGGGGGGGGGGGGGAATTATTTAGCTTTACAGGAGCCATTTGAAACAGGTATATCCACTATGGGAGGATATAAGCTTTTATGGCAGCTATCCTCCCTAACAGTGATAGTGGGATTTTGCTCCATTTTTCAAGTTCCTTAGTCATTTCGTTTGTTAGTTTATTATAGTTTAATTCTTTGATCGCAGAACATCTATTGGTTAGCCAGATCCCCAATTTTTTAACAATTTCAATTCCCAATAGTTTCTGTATCTGTTCCTTTTGTTGTCCTGTCATATTTTTAGCTAGCATTTTAGTTTTTTGTTTATTAATTTTTAAATCGACCACCTCTCCATATTCTTCTATTGTTGTGATTAGTTTTGGTCCTGAGGTCAGAGGTTCTTCTAACACAAAAACTTAAACAGACTTTTAATCTTAAAAGTCTGTTTTAAGATTAAAAACAAACTTAAACAGACTTTTAATCTTTTTCTCTCCTATCCCATCGTTAGGTGCTGAAGCTACACTACCTTCCAATCTTGCCCCTGTAATAACTTTATTATGCTGATGTTACACACACACTTGTAAAGAGAATGCCAAAATGGCTTACTTTGATGGATGACCAACAGACTTAAGAGTAGAGGAAAAGAATCTCCCAGATTCAATTTTTTGAAGGAAGCAAAGAAAATATTTTGAGAAGTTGTTTAACACGTAATAAAAAATTTCCACATTCAGTACCGCAAACAGCTATTACAGAAGCTGGATACCCCCTAAAATAGAGGCAGATAAGCAACAAAAGGACAGCAAAGAGAGTAAGGTGCTTCTGCTTTAGCCCATATTGGTTGATTACAAACAGTTAATGTGGAACTTAGACAGAAGGAAGCTAAGCTGTGTGGTTTGGGGTTTGCTTGTGGCAGTGTGGCAGGGGCCAAAAGGGCAGAGATGGGATGGAGAATAGTGGAGAGGGATTTGTTGTCTCCCTGCAATCAATCTTAAGGCTGGGAAACCTGCCAAGTGGTCAGATTTTGATCAGGTAACCACAGGGGTGCTGCAGTGGCTATAACTTGAGGCACGAGCCCCTTGTTCAACACCCTGGTAACTTCATACAGTCACTGAACAAATGGATGTAAATTAAGGATTGCCTGTAGTTCTTTTCTTGCTGTTGTTCCTGTTGTTCCTGATCACTTGATATTTCCTGACATCATGACTTTCATAACTTTATTATCCACATTTTTGTGTATGTGAGAACAGTTGCAATTTTAAGATTGCTTTTAAAATCTCAGCTATTTATTATTATAACTCATTTGGAAAACAGAGAATAATAATAATAATAATAATAATAATAATAATAATAATAATAATAATAATAATAATAATAATAAAAATAAAAATAAAAATAAAAATAAAAATAAAAATAAAAATAAAAATAAAAATAAAAATAATAAAAATAAAAATAAAAATAAAAATAAAAATAATAATTTTAATTTGTTGACCGCTCCCTCTCCCCATAGGGACTCGGAGCAGTGCACAGGGAAAACTAAAACAATAAATATACAAACACATTAAAAACAAATTTAACATATACCTGTGCTAAAATACCCCATTAACATACTTCTGGATAAAAGTATCCAGAAGAAAAGAACCAGAACAGTTTATCTGAGATTTGTCTGCTTATAATCAATATTTTTTTTTGTCTCAAGGAAGATTATATTAAATACAAACACTTATTTAGGTTCTTAGGTTTCTGCAAAATTCAACTGTTGGTTTTCAATTTATTGATATGCACCTATTCAGTTTAGACTGTCTGGTTTATCGATTAAAATAATAATAAAATGTACAATGATTAATTATCTAAAAAGATTTAAATTTATTTATTGTTTATTTAGGAGATTTATGTTGCCACCTATTCTCATGTGGCGACTCAAGGAGGCTTGTGAGAATATAAAAACATCATATAAAAACAATAAAACTAATGAAAGAGAGAATCATATAATTAATTAATTAATTAATTAATTAATTAATTAATATAGTAAAATAACCCCCACCCCACCCCAGCAGAAACACATCATAGGAATCATTTAATGGGCTCCCTCCTGCTCTGAGTCCTGTCCAAAAATCTACTTACATGACACTATTCCAGCTAAAAGTAGGTCAGGAAACCTGACACTTAAAGATATCTTAGTGTGAGACATTGAAGAAGCCAGGCAAGGGAGGAGACAGTTCACTGGTTTGAGAATAGGCAGCGTAAGTGGGAACACTGGTAAGGCACTCTCCTTTACTTGGCTTACTATAAGTCTGCATGGAAACTTCCTTTTGCAATTTCCAACATTTTATATTTGTTCTACTGATCCCTTTCTGAAATCCACATTGTTTTTATTTTTTAACCTTGGTGTCTGCCTGAGGCTTGACATTTTAGAAACAACTGTTCCTTCTTGCCTTATATTGTGCTCAAGCATACAATAGAACATCTGTCTTGGATCCAAATATTTTTGCACAGATATAATTATTTTTTTAATTTTTATTTTATTTTTCAAATTTATACCCCACCCTTCTCCTTGTAAGGACCCAGGGCGCGATTATAAAAGTCTTATTAGTCTATGTCATTCAGAAATAAAAAGACTTCCTGACTTCCACCAAGAATTAAAAATGGTTCATATAAACTATATTAACACACAAATAATGGTAGCTCTAATCTACTTTTACAGTCTGAAAGTTGGAGTTATTTTCTAATTAGAAACATGAGTTCCTTAAACATTTATATAAATAACATTATTATAACAAATTCCTTTTTTACTCTTCATGAAGTAAATTACAAAACCAGATAAGCTAATCTTCTAAAATAGCTTATTAATAATAATATGCAAATATGAATATTTAGGGTCACCCCCATTCTTTGTACTAAGGCATTCAAAGTCTGTTCCAATTTGCTTGTATGGGAGTAATAAAGTTCATTGGGCTAATTATAACGCTCTAAGCCATGGAACAACAAAGCATTAGGTTTCCTTCTTTTTTCTGCTTAATTAGGCACATTTATATTTTGACTTTCATAATTTTCATCCTATTTGTAATTACGTTTAATCCTTTGCATATATACAAACGTTTTCAAAAATGATATTCCTTTGCAAAGTAAGCCTCTGATACTTCTTTGCCTATCTTATTAAATGAATGTTCTCTGCTTCTTTGGCTCCAAAGGTTTAAATTGGACTTGTTACAATTCATAAGAAGAAAAACAATTTTCGAATCCATCTAAAATTATTCTTCTAGTATATGTAATGTTCATCTATGAGTGGTTTTTTTCATATAGAAGAAATATTTTATATAAAAATATCCACCATTCTAATAACTTCTACAATTTAGGAATCATAGGAAGCAGCCCAATTTTGAATTATTACATGCTGCTTTTGCCAGATACGGGGGTAATTCCTTGCTGCGTGTCAAATGTGTGCTAAGATTTGCTATTTTGTCCAAAAGCACTTTATGGAAGGTGTATTTTCCCTTCCTCTTCAAAGGTTTTCTCCTGAAGTTAACTTATAAACAAATAACTTCTCACCAGATTGGCCTATTTTGTATCACAGGGAAAAGGTCTCCGTAGAATCATAGAGTGTAAGGAAGGATCTTGAGGATACTTTTTCCCAACTTCCTTTTACATGTGTGTAGTCTGTGACTTGCAAGAGTTAATTTAGTGACAGTTCAAATTTACAATGGTACTGGGGGGAAAATGCTGACAGTTTTTTTTTTATCATTAACAACTGTTGCAGCATCCCCTTAGTCCATGATCAGAATTCAGATGTTTGGCAATTGGCTCATATTTATGATGGTTGTATCCCAGGGCCATGTGATCAGCTTTTGCAAACTTCTAACAAACAAAGTCAATGGGACAGCCAGATTCGTTTAACAAAAGTGTTACTAACTTAACAACTGCAATGATTCACATAACAACTTTGAAAGAAAGATCATAAAATGGGGCAAAAATCACTTTAAAATGTTCACTTAGTAACTTAAATTTTGGGCTCAGTTGGGATCATAAGTTAAGGACTACATACATATGTGCGTACATAAATACATAATTTCCCCCCCCGATTTCAGTTCTTCAATTCAGTTCAATTCATATATATGTGCATATTTGTGAGGGCATGTATATATGTGTATATATGAATATGTATGGGTGTACATATAAGAATGTGTGTGTGTGTGTGTATGAATGAATAGAATTATATATTTCTCCTAGGCGCTGCTTAGAGTGTCCAAGCATGGGTTAACGTCAGCTTGCTGCCCAAAGGACTGAGTTTGAATCTTTAGCCACGCCTCCAATTCCTCTTGGACGTCAGTTTGAAAAACTCAGTCACCCTAAAAGGATGTCTTTGAGATTTCCAGTCCTTGGATAGCAGGCTGGAAGTCTCCTATTTAGTTCTAGTGTAGCCATTTGTTGTTTTGTAGTTTAGCCTTAGGTAGGGTAGAGGTTTATTATTTTTTGTCCTTCCTTGCAAGCCTAATTGAAGGCTTCCTTTCACGTCAACCAGGCTGCTGGAGCGTTTCAAGCCTTCCACGTTTCCGTGTGGCTTTGGCAACACCGGGTGGCTCGCCAGCAGTTGCTGGCAAGCCTAGAGGCAAGGTAGGCAGCTCAGGTGCCCTTGTGAGCCGTTGGCAACCCCCTTTTAGCTCCGCAGGCTCTACTGAGCACTCTGGAGTGCCAATGGCAGCCCGGTGAGGCTTCAAAAGTTGCGGTGACCATTTTGGAAGGGGAAAAAAGCGTGCACTTTAAAATCAAGCCGTTTTTTCCTGCTTTTCTTGCTGCAACCTGAAGGGGTCTTAACTAGTGGTCTCACTCTGGGTCGCCATGCAGGTCTACCCTACCCCTCTGAAGAGCTAGATTGCGGCTGCAGGAACTTTGACTAATTGGTCATTTCCTGTCTGGAGTTTTTGGTGCGAATCTGCGAGCGCACTGGGGCTTTTCTCTTGGTGCCAATTTGCTGTTGCCTCTCCTGCTGAAGCGTGGCTCCAGGACTACAACGGAGACTGCTCTGTTTCAAACATCTACCTTGGATAACGAGGTTTGGGGGCTGATAGTTTCACCATAGCCAACAGGGAGGTGGAAAAATCTGCTGAACAAGCTGGCGCTACTTCCAACAAGTGCAGCATGCAGCTGCCAATGGAATAGTGCAGCATGCCCCTCTAAAGGCAAGCAGCCCAAGACAAAGAAGCTGTCCAAGGCTGAGGAAAGGCTGGCTGAGAGGTGTCAGAGAGCCCTAGAGAGACAATTTCAAAGGGCTCAAAGTGACCAAGCAATGGGGAAGGAGAATCCCAGGCCTTCTGAGGATCCAGCTAATCCCCTTCCCTTGGAGCTTCCAGCAGAAGGGTCCCCTGAGGAGGAGAGTGATTTTGGTTTCTCCCCTAATCCCTCTAGGGCATCGGTCAGATCCTTAGCCTTATCCCTGGAGGAGGAAGGTATGGAGGAGGATTGCTCCCTAAATGGAGAAAGAAATTCCCCATCCTGAGCCTGTGACCAGGGATTTGCCCCAGAACCAGGGTGCTACCCCTGAACTGCCTCCAGCCATGAAGGAGGTGGTTGCCAGGGCCATATCTCAATGGATATCTGATGGCATACAACAATTGGGCCTCCTTACCTTGCAGCCCGAGCCATAGCTGGGGCAAAGGTTCCTGAGCTTCCCCAGCAGGAGGGTAGAGTCTCCCCCACTGCTTCTTTGGCTGTCAGCGAGGCTTCTGATGTGGAGGAGGGAGGCCAGGATGCCCCGGATTTGTCGGAGGATGAGAATCCAGCCCCTGAGGCCCCCGCCTTTTTGGGGTTGTTCAAGCCCTCCATGTTTCGGGCCATTCTAACCAAGGCCAGGGCCTTCTCTATTCAGATGGGGCTTCCCGCCCAATCTGATAAGGCCTCTATGGAACAGGGCAGCAAGTCCACCAATGGGGCACAGGATCTGGGGGCAGGGCTGTTTAAGGAAACCACCTCTCCTCAGGAGCTTGTCCCTGCTCCACAGTTATTTCTGGACATTATACAATGCCAGTGGATCCAACCCAGATCCATGGCCAATCCCAGTGGGGTGGATAAGAAGCTCTATGCTATGGAGGCTGGCATGGAGGATATCTTCTCCAGGTCGATGACCCCATAGTGTCCCTGACTTCGACCTCATCCCTACCAGCAGACTTGTTGGAAGGGCTCAAACCTGAGGACAGGAGAGCGGAGAAGGCCTGTCACAAGACACATATGGCCACTGCTTGGGCCATGAAGGCCTCCTCTTCCTCATCTTATTTTGGCAGGGCAGCCCTGTTTTGGCTGTGTAAGTTGTTGACAGATCTTCCGGGCACCAACATTAAGTCATGCCAGGCCATTAATAAAATCGCAGCAGTAGAATATTCAGCTGACGCGTCCATGAACGCTACCAAATTCTCTGCCAGGGCCCTCGCCTCCAATGTGACCTTCCGTCGCTTGCTGTGGCTCCGGCACTGGCAGGCAGATGTAAAGGCTAAATGGAAGCTTGCCTCTGCTCCTTTCAAGGGAGGCAAGCTCTTTGCGGAAGCCTTAGATTCCTTCCTGATAGAGTCCAAGGATAAGCACAAAATTTTGCCGTCCGTGACAAAAAAGGCAGCGCAAAAAGGGCAGCAATTTTTTCACAGGCAGCCCTTTCGTTCCTCTAACTCCGGAGGTTACTCCAGATCCTACACCCAGTCTCAGGACCGCTCCCATGAGAGGTCCTCGTTCAGGGACAAGATCAAACAGCAGGGTAACCGCAGGTCCTTCCGAGGAGGGTACTCCAACCGCTCCTTTCGGCGGACCAAGGGACCATCACTGGTCCCCTCCCATCGGGGGTCGGCTACAGTTGTATGCCGACCAGTGGGAGGAGACAACGAAGGACGCTTGGGTTCGGAACACCATCCAACGTTCACAAAGCTCCGATCTTACCCTGTACATCTTGTCTGTTATCTAGGCGACATTCTCCTGATGTCGTCGTCCAATGAGCAGGCCCATCAGGACCTCAGTCTTACCATTCAATCCCCCGACAGTCACAGTTTTTCTGTCAACTGGGAGAAGAGTCACCTGATCCCGACTTCCAAAATTCAGCATCTGGGCACGGTGATCGACTCCAACATTTGCAAGACCTTTCTCACACAACAACGAATGGACAGCATAACCGCCCTGACACGACGCATCAGGACCTCGAGATCAGTTTCCATCATGACTCTATCCCAGCTTCTGGGGAAACTGATCTCGTGTATTGCATTAGTGCCCTGGGCTCAAATGCACGCATGGGAGCTCCAGTAGTTCTTGCTTCCAATACAACATTGCAAGGCCAGCAATACCAGGAGGATCGTGAAAGTGCCCCCGAGAGTCATTGCATTGCTTAGGTAATGGCAGACGCCAGCTCTGCAGAGGGGCTCCCTCTTCAAAGATCCAGAGGACCTGGTGATAACGACAGATGCCAGCCTGTACAGTTGGGGTGCCCACCTCCAACATCATGTGGCCCAGATGGTCCTCAGTGGAGCTCGCCCACAATATAAATTGGCTGGAGTTCAGGGCGGCCAGACTGGCCTTGAGCCACTTCCACAGACAGATCGAGGGCTCTCACGTCTTAATCCTGACAGACAACATCGCCACCAAGGTGTACATTAACCATCAGGGCGGCACTCGATCAAAGGCCCTGATGTTGGAGGAGGAGGCTCTCGGGCATTGGGCCAAATGCCACCTCGAATCCCTGAGGGCAGATCACATCCTCGGGGTGGAAAACACAACTGCGGACTGGCTGAGCAGGTCAACAATCAACAAGACGGAATGGCAGCTTCATTCGTCCCTGTTTCGTCGGCTCTCAGAGAGGTTCGGTCTTTGGGTAATAGGCCTGATCGCCAGTCCCTTGAACACGCAACTCCCCTCCTTTCGCAGTTACGAGCCTTCCTTACGCCTTTCCCCCTCTCAACCTTATACCTCAGGTGATCAAGGAGATCCTACTGGAGGGCGCTGAAGTACTACTGGTCACCCCCCATTGGCCGAGACAGTCATGGTTCTCTGACCTTGTCGAACTGTCAGTGACCAGATGTTGCTACATTCCTCAGGATCAGATCTCCCTCAGCCAGGGGGCCATCCAACATCCGGATCCCAAGTGGCTCCAGTTGGCCCTCTAGCACTTGAGGGGGATCTCCTGAGGCGACACAACTTCTCGGACAAAGTCATCAACACCATCCAGGCGTACAGACAACCCTCCACGGTGCGTATCTATGATGCGACTTGGGCCTTTTCGCATCCTGTTGCCTAGCGCGTCACATTGTGGCCACTGCAGCAACTATTCCACAAATTCTTGACTTCCTTCAAGATGGATTGGACAAGGGTCTAGCCCCTAACACCCTTCAGAGGCAGACGGCCACCTTGTCCACCATCTTGTCCAGTGACGACTCTACTCCTCTCAGTAGACACCCAAAGGTCCGTTGTTTCCTCAAGGGCACTACAAACCTATGCCCCCTGGCAGTTCACAAGTATCCGACCTGAGACCTGCCACTTGCCCTGCAGGCTCTCACCACTGCTCCATTCGAACCTCTTCGTTCGGCCACCTTACGCCATTTGTCCTTTAAGACTGCCTTCCTGATCGCCATCACATTGGCACGCAGGATTTCCGAATTGGCCGTTCTGTCGGTCAGGGAGGACCTCTGCATTGTGCATTCAGACAGGGTCATCCTCCACCTCGACCCTTCATTCCTTCTGAAAATTAACACCCTGTTTAACAACACAGGAAGTAATTCTCCCGGACTTTTGCCCTCGCCCCAGACATCCCAGGGAGTGAGCTTGGCACAAGCTAGATGTCAGATGGGCTGTGCACATATACAAGAAGAGGACTGCCTCCTTCTGCAGGTCTGAATCCTTTTTTATGTCCTTCCAACCTGCCTCTATGGGCAGGAAAGTTACCTCCTCGACTATAAATCATTGGCTGCGTGCCTGCATTACTCTCACCTGTGAACATCAGGCCTGGCCAGTGCCCACACATATCACTGCCCATTCCACGAGAAGTGCCGCAACCACTGCTGCATGGGCTATGCAAGCGTCCTTTGAAGAAATATGCAAGGCAGCTACCTGGTCCTCACCGTCCCGCAACCACTGCTGCATGGGCTATGCAAGCATCCATTGAAGAAATATGCAAGGCAGCTACCTGGTCCTCACCGTCCCCATTCATTCGTAACTACAAGTTGAACTCCTTCGTATCTGTGGAGACCTCCTTCTGGAGAAGGGTCCTGCAACAGGTTCTGGCGGCTCCAGACCGACCGGACTTTTCTGCTTCCCACCCTGGGACCACATAGCTTGGGTATGTCCCATGCTTGGACACTCCAAGCAGCCCCTAGGAGAATGACCGTTGGCTTACCTGAATGGTCCTTCTCTAGGCGCTGCGGAAGTGTCCAACCCCACCCTGGGGTAAGACGGTGGACCCGTGTCTTCTTTTCTGCTGACACTGTGCTTCTTCTCACGACATCTTCTGGTCTCTGCACCTTCGTTTTTCAAACTGACCTCCAAGAGGAACTGGAGGCGTGGCTACACTAAAGATGTGAACACAGTCCTTGGGCAGCAAGCTGAAGTTAACCCATGCTTGGACACTCCCACAGTGCCTAGAGAAGGACCATTCAGGTAAGCCAACAGTCAATTATTGACATTCAAAAGGAAATGTGAAAGATAAAAAAATTGAAAGAAGAAAAAGCTCAGAAAAGAATTGAAAATGCAAGAAAGAAAAATAGAACATAGAATGACTTCTGACTTTCATTAGAACAGATATAGGGGGAAATCCTCAAACTTATTACAAGATTAAGATTTTCATACATTATTCTAATCATCAACTTTTTGTTCAATGTTTTGCCAATTTTTTTGGAAAAGTGATTTCTACACAAAAATAAAATGTGTCAGTCTTTTCTTTAACATCAAAACTGCCAATTTCAACATCTCTGTCAATTCCATCAGCTTCCCTATACATTTTTCTATAAGTGATAAAGGATAATATTTGTAACTGATGGATGGAAATGATGGATCCTTAGTGCTCTCTTGAGTTTGGTTCTTTTTATGCAGATATTTCATTACCCTAGGTAACATTATCAAGTGTTAGTGTGGGGTGAGATTTGCTCTTAGTTTATATTTTCATGTCTTCCCTGTCAGTGTAAATGGGAATGGTCTTGGAGATTCTGCTGCCCCAATTGCATTTGGTTGGGCTGTTTACTGTTAGCTTGATTGTTGCTTCTTGATTGATGGTCTAATCAATCCTGGGGCGGAACCTGAGTCATCTATCTGGTTCCGCCCCAGGCGCCTGATGGACCCTGATGGGTTCCAGGCGGCGCTTGGGCCACTTCCTGTACCCCTGACCCGCGCCCCGATGGAGGACCTCGTGGCCGCATGGAATACTGCGACCACGGGAGCCTTGGATCGGGTCGCGCCCTTGCGGCCTCTCTTGCGGCGGCGAAACACCCTGGCTCCTTGGTTTACCGAGGAGCTGCGGGTGATGAAACGCCGCAAGAGATGCCTAGAGGGAAGATGGAGGTCTACCCGTTCTGAATCTGACCGGACACAGGTAAGAGCCCATTTACGGACTTACATTGTGGCGCTGAGAGTGGCCAAACGTCATCATTGTGCCACTCTCATAGCATCCGCAGAAAACCGCCCTGCTGCCCTGTTTAGGGTGACCCGCTCCCTCCTTCAACAGAGGGTGCGGGAAGCCCCGCTACAGGGCAGAGCAGAGGAATTTGTGATTTTTCTGCAGGAGAAAATCGCTCAGATACAGAACGAATTAGCCCCCATTGATGGCCCAGTGGGATGCCACGAGGCAGATCTTGTTTGGGAGGAGTTTGACTCCGTTGCTTCCGAGGATATGGACAGGTTACGTGGGCGACTGCGAGCCACCACATGTTTATTGGACCCGTGTCCCTCCTGGCTTGTACTGGCATCCTGGGAGGTGACACGAGGCTGGCTCCAAGAGGTTGTCAACGCTTCCTTAAGTGAGGGTTCCTTGCCTGCTTCCCTAAAAGAGGCTATGGTGAGGCCCCTCCTTAAGAAGCCCTCTTTGGATCCAGCTTTATTAACCAACTATCGTCCAGTCTCCAACCTTCCCTTCTTGGCGAAGGTTGTTGAGAGTGTGGTGGCACAACAGTTTCCCCGTCACCTGGAGGAAGTTGATTATCTAGACCCGCGGCAGTCCGGCTTTCGGCCCGGGCATAGCACTGAGACGGCATTGGTCGCGTTGGTTGATGATCTCTGGAGGGCCAGAGATGGGGGTTGTTCCTCCATCCTGGTCCTATTAGACCTCTCGGCGGCTTTCGATACCATCGACCATGGTATCCTATTGCATCGGCTGGGGGGCTTGGGAGTGGGAGGCACCGTTTTACGGTGGTTCTCCTCCTACCTCTCTGGCCGATCGCAATTTGTGTTGGCAGGGGAGCAGAGGTCGACCTCGAGACCCCTCACATGTGGGGTGCCTCAGGGGTCGGTCCTCTCGCCTCTCCTGTTTAACACATACATGAAGCCGCTGGGTGAGATCATCCGTGGTTTTGGGGTAGAGTACCATCTATACGCTGACGACACCCAGCTGTATATTTCTACCCCAAACCACCCCAACGATGCCGTAGCGGTGATGTGCCAGTGCCTGGAAGCCGTGCGGGTCTGGATGGGAAGTAACGGACTCAGGCTCAACCCGACCAAGACCGAGTGGCTGTGGTTTCCGGCTGCCCGATTCAACCAGCTCACTCCATCGCTGGCCATAGGGGGCGAACATCTTGCCCCTGTGGATGGGGTGCGCAATTTGGGTGTCCTCCTGGATGCCCGGCTGTCCATGGAAGATCAAGTGACAGCCGTGGCCAGGAGGGCGTTTTACCTGGTTCGCCAATTGCGCCCCCTATTGGATCGGGACGCCCTTCGCACAGTCACTCATGCGCTCGTGACATCCCGACTGGACTATTGCAACTCTCTCTACATGGGGCTCCCCTTGAGGTGCACCCGGAGACTTCAGCTAGTCCAGAATGCAGCCGCGCGAGCAATTATGGGAACCACTAGGTTTACCCATGTAACACCGCTCTTGCGCGAGCTGCACTGGCTGCCTGTCGTCTTCCGGGTGCGCTTCAAGGTGTTGATTATCATCTTTAAAGCGCTCCATGGCTCGGGACCTAGCTATCTGCGGGATCGGATCCTGCCTCATACATCCTCACGACCGATTCGCTCCCACAGAGAGGGACTTCTCCGGGTGCCGTCCACTAGACTTTGTCAGCGGGCGACGCCCAGGGGAAGGGCTCTCTCTGTGGCGGGCCCGGCCCTCTGGAACGACCTTCCCCCCGATATTAGGACGACCACGGACCTCCGCTCCTTCCGTCTCAAATTAAAAACTCATTTCTTCTGTCTGGCCGGCCTAGGATAGTCTCTCTGTCTTTGGGGTTTTATTGGGGTTTTGTAATTATTGCTTAGTTTTAATGGGAATTTTAGCGCAGGTTTGGATTTAATTTATTTTTAATGAAATGTTTATATGTATTTATTGTTTTACTGTGCCTGTGCACCGCCCCGAGTCCCTGTGGGGAGAGGGCGCGGTTTAGAAATATTAAAATTATTATTATTATTATTATTATTAATCTTATCTATGCTCATCTGGGTGTTGATTGCTGGTGGGGAGGTGATTTGTTGTTTTTTTTGGGTTTCTTTTTGTGACTTGTTGATTGTTGCTGTTGACTTGTCTCTTTGGCCTAGTATGTTGCTATTGCTTACAGTATGCCTATTTGTCAGGATGCTAGGCTTCTAGAAATTCTACAGGATCCATAATCCTGGATATTTGGGTATTTGGTTAAATTGGGCTATGATATAGAGCAATGTCATCATAGATTCTTTGGCTAATTCCAGATTTATGGATGTGAAAAGGACTATGACATCAAATGAGACCATGATTTTGTCTTCATTTATAATGAGGTCTCTGATGGTTTGAAGACACTATAGTAGGTAGTTAGTAAGCTTCTTATAAAAAGGTTTCTTTGGTAATAACCATAAAATAATTTTAGGAAACAGTTTGGCCTGATATCGGTTCCAAATTCTCAATAGGGCTCACCTGATAAAATAATTTTTAAAATTTACATTCATTTCCGCTTCATTGTGCCACAAACAACCATGCCATCCAAATCTTAAATCATATCCTTCTAATTCTAATAACCTCTTTCTTAAAATCACTCATTCTTTTTTAAATTAACTTACTCTTCCAAACTAAATAAGTAGCAAAATACAATTTCAAATTTGACACTTTTAATCCCCCCCCCCCCTTTTTGTTAGAACCTTGCAGAAGTTTATATTTAATTTTTGGTTTCGTATTCTGCCAAACAAATTTAGGCATATTCTTTTGCTATCGTTTAAATGATACATCAATCATCAATAATACCCTTATTGTCTGGAATAAAAATAGCACTCTAGGTAAAACATTCGTTTCAGTCACAAAAGTGCTTCCAATAGTGGCTATTGTAGTTTCTCCCATCTCAAGATATCTTTTTCAACTTTGTTCCATACCTTAACATAGTTGATTTGAAACAAGGTGCAACCCATATTAGTCAAAATAACCACTTAATATTTAATATTTTTCTCAATTTTGAAACTAGATTTCTTCATCAAAACGTCTTGATCTAATATATTCATTTTTAATCAACCCCTTTGTTTTCTGGTTATTTATCTTAAAACTGGCCAATGCCAAAACCTTTTCTTTCCATGAAAGATTCAATCCCTTTTAGGGAATCCTATTACGTGAAAACAAAATTGCCAGCAAAAGCTCTCAATTTAAAAGTCTCATTTTTTTAAACCCTTGTCCTCTCCTTTTATTCAAAATTTAGGAACCAAAATATAGAATGGAAGGGATAGAGGACAATCCTAGCTTGTCCCCTTCTGGGATATCTCCTGGTTAAACAAATCACCATTAATTACAACCAAAATCTTTTGGAGTGTGTGTGTGTGTGTGTGTGTGTGTAACACACATACATTCCAACACAGACGCGCACGCACACAATGGCTTCAGGCAATTCAACAATAAAATCTATGGAGATTTCCTTCCAGGATGCCATGAGAATAAGTTGACACTCTCTTCGCTATGACAGCTCTTCAAATATTGGAAGACTCCTATCATATCTCCTCTGAGTCATCTATCTCTTCAGTAGGCTAAATATAGCTAGTTCCTATAGACATACCAACTCATCATATGATTTAGACCAGGGGTTCCCAAACTTGGCAACTTTAAGACTTGTGGACTTCAACTCCCAGAATTCTCCAGCCAGCTCTGCTGGCTGGAGAATTCTGGGAGTTGAAGTCCACAAGTCTTAAAGTTGCCAAGTTTGGGAACCCCTGATTTAGACCCCTTATCATTTTTGTTGCTCTTCTTTACACTCTTTCTAGTGTGTCAGCATCCTTTTTATATTGTGGTGTATATAACGGTAGCATACAAGGCTTGTAGTTCGATTCTATTACAAATCAAATGGTTCATTTCAGAATAAAATAATAATTATTTCAAAAATAAAAATGTTAGAAAAATATTGTATAGAATTTCTATTTATAGAAAGATATATGTGGTCAAAAATAGCAAGGATAACTAAAATTGAAAGAAGCAGACAAAGTAGTTTTGGAAATGATGTTAAATAAGAAGCTTCTGGCAGAGTGAATTGAATTAAAATCATAATGAGTCAAGTTATCTATTGGTTATATATGCTGTCTCCCATTTTTCCACACAACTCTTACAAAGTTGACTTAAGAGTGACTAGCCACAAGCTGGCTAATGAGTTCCTATGCCTGACAGAGGACTACAAACTGGGTATCTCCTGTGCCAATATAGCACGTTGACAACTGCCCCTTGGAATGAAATTGAATGAAGAAACACTGGAAGGAATATTGTATCACAGTATACTAATAATTTTCATGCATATTCTTGTACTAATATTCTTTCACATAGTGGAATTCATGTAGTAGAATTCTAATAAATCCTACATATTTTCATGTCTAAGAAAAGAAATAAATTTAAAAAGTCATCAAAATTGGGATACTTTTGTAAAACAGAAAAGCTGCAGATGTTTAATTTGTACTGTATCTAGAGAGATATAAAATAATGATCCGTTTTGCTTATGAAGTTGCTGTGCAACTTATTTAATATTCATGTGAAGACTCTATGCTTACTTATTAAAGAGCACAATAGCAGCAAGGTAGATGGACTGAATTAGACAATGCACCATTAGAAGACCCTAAGGACCAGGTTATGGAAAGGTTGTTACTGGAGAAAAATCTGTGTACATGTTGACACTAGCACTTAATCTATCAAGAAGTAGATGGTTGGAAATGAATATTTAAATATGTGAAATCTTTTAAATTATTTGATCGTTGTCAAAAGAACTACTGAAATGTTTTTTTTTTTTAAACCTAGCAGCTTTGCTTTAGAGTAGCTGCCTTCTAATTTTTCCCTATGGCAAAAAGATGACACACTGAAGCTAGTGGTTGGATTCAATAATTTTTACTACTGGTTCTGTGGGCGTAGCTTAGTGGGAGTGGCAGGGGAAGGATACTGCAAAATCCCCATTCCCTCCCCACTCCAATAATTAATAATAATAATAATTTATTATATTTATAAACTGCCCCCCTCTCCCCGAAGGGACTCGGGGCAGTGTACAGGAAAATTAAAAACTATCTAAAAACATACAAGACATACAAAGTTAAAAACGAATTAAATTACCCTGTACAAGAATTTAAAACATTAAAATTATAACCCATTAAAACCAAATAGATAATTTGCAAAAAACAGACTGGGGCAAGAAGCGTCGATTAGGCCAAACTGACCTGATGGAATAAGTAAGTTTTTACTTTTTGGCGGAAGGTGCGGAGGTCCGTGGTCGTTCTAATATCCGGGGGTAGGTCGTTCCAGAGGGTCGGGCCCATCACAGAGAAGGCCCTTCCCCTGGGCGTCGCCCGCTGGCATTGCCTAGTGGACGGCACCCGGAGAAGTCCCTCTATGTGTGAGCGAATCGGCCGAAGGGATCCTACTAGGGGTAGGATACTGTAAAATCCCTATTCCCACCCCATTCCTAGGGGAAGGTTACTGCAAAATCACCATTCCCTTCCCATCTGCCTAACCTGCTTTCCAGCTCCGTTCTCCTGTACAAGGTCAGCGAATAGATGGGGGTAGGGAAAGCCAGAGGTGGTATTTGCTGATTCTCCAAACTACTCAAAATTTCCACTACCGGTTCTCCAGAACTGATCAGAACCTGCTGAATACCATTTCTGGCTGAAGCACACGTAAGTACAAACTTTAAGCAGAGACAGAATAAATGCCTCATTCACATACAATAAAATAGATATTGGCCTATTGCCCCAAAGTAAAAGTATGGAATTCATTTATTGCAAGGGTTACACCACTAATATAAGATATAAATGATAACAAGGCAGAATCTAGTCCTGGTTTACTCCTTTTTAATGTGCAACACAGGGGATCAGTTTGCCTATATCTACATGCATTTGCTTAAAACTATTCTTGTGCTTCAAA
Source organism: Rhabdophis nuchalis (assembly GCA_039707465.1). Classification (NCBI taxonomy): domain Eukaryota; kingdom Metazoa; phylum Chordata; class Lepidosauria; order Squamata; family Natricidae; genus Rhabdophis; species Rhabdophis nuchalis. The sequence continues at coordinate 110,306,210 of CM077647.1, read as the reverse complement.
GTTGTCAGCATAAAGTGCTGGTTGATAGATGATACAGCTCCCTTCTGTCATAGCCCCCTCTCATAACTCAGTTATTTCAGGCCAACTATTGTGAGATAATTTCCTAAAATGTCCAGAAGACAGATAGTCTTCATTTCACAGGTATCACAATTGGAGGTACAACTTGGTCACTAAGCAAAGCAGTTGCTAAGTGAAACAGCAAACATGCTTATGATCTTACTTCAGCTACCCTTTCATTTACAGACCTGTGAAAATTTTCAACATGAAAACTGTTCATAAAATTACTTTTCTATAATATCATAACTGTGCTCGCTAAACAAGATGGTTGCTAAATAGAATATGGAATATGGAACATAGAGAATGGAATGGAACAGGATATTCTTTATTGGCCAAATGATTGGACATACAAGGAATTTTTCTCAGGGGCATAAACTCTCAGTGTACTTACAAGCAACAACGTGATAAATCACAAATCCTAATATAAATGAGGTCTGTTTGTAGTTGCGAAATTTCTAGGATCTCTATTATTAGAAACCATAGTGTATGCCCATCAGGGAATTAAGACTCAGTTGTGTACTTATTTTTAGAAGCATGTCTGTTTTCCAGGCATGGAGTATCTAATTCTGTATTCATGGCATTCCTCACTAAGGTGTTGCATTTGGCCTATTTATTGGTGTAACTGTTTCTTTATTATCTAGATTGGTCCAAACACTTGCATGCCATCTGTGTTGTCTTTGATCATGAATTAATAAATAAAATACTGGTAAGTAATGGGCAAAGACTTGCAATTCTTTGAGCCCTGCAGCCAGAGCTCTAAAAGGACTGACCTCTCGGAAGCTTTTGTTAGAACAGTGTTTATCTCTGCTGATAGAACAAACTATTGCTTCCACTTAGGCAACTCACTTTCAGTTCAATCTATTTCACAGGGGTGAGATGAGGAAAGTGAGGTGAGTAAGCACTAGGTACACCAACTCAAACTCCTGAATAAAATATGGAATTTAATCCAACTTTTATGGAACTTTCAGTCCAACCATTTAAGGCATGCATAACTATTTTTTAAAATTCTGCTTATCCAAATTGGCCCTACAGTTGTTAACTCCTATGTTTTCTCTCACACACACATTACAGATGGCAATTATTGCTTTTCATTATCACTTGACTTTCTCCTTGCCTGGTTCTAAAAAGAGATAAAATAAATGGGTGGAAGTGGAGTTCTATCTCTCTGATACGTAGAGATGCCAAAAGTAGAAAAGGCCAGAGATGGGCCTTTGCCAAATTGAAGGTTATGGGTACCGGGCCTGGGCTCCTGTAATTATGTAATTTTATATTACTGAGTTGCAGTGTGGATCTGTGCATTGTTCCTGTCCCCATTTTATTATTACGCATTGCACCTGAAGACAGGACAATTTTCTCCTTTTGGTGGGGAGTGTCCATCAGTAGACCAATAATTGAAAATGAAGAGAGAAACCTGACTGTTTCTACCTTTGTTTTTCACACATACTCCACTCCCATCACCACACTACCACCTCCTTACTCCACTTCCACACTCATGCATGCAATACCACCACCCCCCCTGGAAGACTATGGTTTATAGACTTCATTGAACGTCTACCTGTTCTTTGTTTTTTATCCTATGCAAATTGAGTCATTTTTCTAGTTGTTTACTGTTAACAATTAAAAATATAGCGGGACTCTAAAATGAAACCAAACATTGTATAGTGTTATTTATCATAAGAGACAGGGAGGGAGGGGTAGGAGAGAGGGAAAGGGAGAGAATGAGAATTCATGATGAGGATACCCATTATTCTATCTATGCTAACATGGTTAGTAATTCAATCATCTATATCCTCTTTCTCCCTCTTTTCAAGATCATATTGAATATATTACAGATGGAATATGGACTGTACAGAAGATAAAGAGAGCTGTAATTATGTAATTTGATCCAACAAAATATTGAAACCCTTAAAAATACGGGGGGGGGAAATATCACATTTGACGATCCCATTCTTGTTTGGATCATTTTAGTCCTATATGATTGCTAAATAGAAAGCCCTCCCTTCTTTTAAACTACATTTGAAAATATAAATCAGAATCTTCTAACCCAGTGGTAGTCAACCTGGTCCCTACTACCCACTAGTGGGCATTCCAGCTTTCATGGTGGGTGGTAGGGTTTTTATCCGATACTGAAGCACTTTCCTTTTTTTAAATTTAATTGTCTTCCCTACTTTATAAATCACTATTACTGTGGAACCGGTGGGCAGTTAGAAAATTTTACTATTAACATAGATACAAAAGTGGGTGGTAGGTATAAAAAGGTTGACTACCCCTGTTCTAAAACGTTTTTTCCATGCAACCTAGGAAGAATCACCATACTCCTATATATGCTGTAAAAGTGTGACCTTGAAATGTGCTGCTTTATTTCCTTATAAGCAAACTAAATTGTCTAAAAATTCAGTACCTAAGAAAAATATTTTGACAATTGATCACATGAATTTTATGTCAGTTGTACCTTTCCTCTAATACATTCAGAAGTTTAATCATGAGAGATAGGAAGAAACACATACTGTTAAGCAATTATTATGATTCAGTTCAGTTGTAACAAATCAGTTAATTTCAATGTTGTTTCATAAAGCTTAAGATACAATTTTTGTCTTTTCAGTTGATATTTAAAACAGGGGTCCCCAAACCCCGGTCCACGGACCGGTGCCGGTCCGTGGCTTGATAGGAATCGGGCCGCAGTGAGTGGCGCAACGCTTAGAAAGGGCCGTAAAGGAGGAGGAGGGGGCAGCCCCCTGGGCAGAGTGCACACCAGGGGCGGGAGAGCGCAGGTGCGGCTGCCTGCACCGTTGGGGGCCCGAGGAGGGCAAGTGAGCTGACTCACCCCCCGCGCGCGCATGCGCCGCCTGTTCTCACACCTCCCCCCACTCCCCCTCTACGCTGGCAGAGCCATGGCCACTGGTCCAAGAATATTTTTAACATGAAACAGTCCCTGGTGCCAAAAACGTTGGGGACCCCTGGTTTAAAAGAAGCAGCATTTTGATCACACAATGTCATTTTTTATTGTGCTTTTATTGGTAAAAAGAGTGTTGTTATTCCAGTTAGAAGACATTATGAATATCTTACATGGGGAGGGGGGGTGTAATATGGCTTTTATGGAAATCCAACCTCGATAAGGCAAATATATCCAACATTAACTTGCTCTTTCTATTTTCAGCACAGCAACCACCATCTGAGATGGGTTGGACTGAGAGAGAGTGACTGGTCCGAAGTCACCTAGCTAGCCTTCATGGCTAAGGCAGAACTTGAACTCACTTTTTCTTGCTTTCTACCCTGATGCCTTAACCACTAGACCAAACTGGTTCTCTTTACAAACCACAATCTCTTTCTGCAACTGAACTTTATCTTATTTTCCATAGTGAGTCTTTTTCTCCCTTGTTTGTTCTGCAGTAATAATAATGTTGGATATGTAGGAAAACTATGTATTCTTAAGGAAACATGTTTTGCAATGCAGTAATTACAAGTTGCAAAGGAGCCTCCTGGAATTACAGGCTTTCTGAATATCTTGGTTGCTGTGATTCTCAATTTAAAAAAGAAAGATGTCCCCAATTTCTCTATTTTTACCTATTTTGTTTTAACCTGATCTATAATTTTCAGTTAAGTGGACTACAGCCTAGCAGAATTGGCCCTGAGAGGTTTTCTTTTAATTCTGTCCTCTTTCACAAAGTATCTCTTATATCTTACTTCTATATATTCTTTTGTAACTTTTTCTTCAGCTGTTGTTTTGTAAAGAACTGCTATATTCAGATACACAATATTGGCATATTTTCAATACGTTTTGCATAGTTTTTATATAAACACCCTGTTTATAATCAATAAAATTATAAATATTTAGTTTTGAAATTGGAAGTTACTTTGAAGAAAAATATATATTTAAAAAGTTTAGATGGGTAGATTTTGTGCCTTTAATTTATCCCCTATTATTTAATGTATTTTATATATTGATTAATTGATTGACAGACAGACAGACAGACAGACAGACAGACAGAGACCTTTATGGTCTCTATTTAGTGATGTTTGTTACTCTTTGGAACTTACCACTGATGTGTGCCGTCCCTGATTTTAAGAGCTGATTCAGATTAAAATATTTATCCTTTACTGTCTCTTAGAACACAATTGCTCAAGATTTAATAGTTTTTCTTCAAAGGAAATAATGGGTGACTTTTTCCAAAAGTTGTAAATGAATTGATAATAGAAGTTTAGCATATTTTATTAGTTAATCAACAAAGGCTTATTTGCACATGGTTCTCATTATTTGTTCAAACAGCCACTGAGTGTATGTATTGAATCTTATGACATAGGGCAGATATAACTGTAACATTTGTAAAATCACCCTAATTTAATGGCTGGATTGATTCATTTCAAATAAAATGGTCAAAAACTCATGGTAAATACATGACAGGGCCATAATGTATGAATTCAGTTAATCTCTGATATCACTAGTACATGGTAAGATACAGCAGGGGACAAAGGAACTGCTTAAATGTTGTGCAGTTCTTGGTTATGGAAATTATCAATCACTGCTTCTTCCTCATCTGCCTCAGGGAAAAAAGAATTAATATTACTTATTCTTTTTAAAACTGAGTCCTCTGCCAGTGAACATGGAGTTCAGGAGCTCGGAGGAGGCTGTCACAGCCAAAAACAGAGCTCGGGAGGGTCTGTGCATATAAGAGGTACCTGTAGTGTTGGGGATGCCTGTGATGGCCCGGGCGGGATTCGGGGGAGCCATTGCGATGGCCTACTTCATTGCTCTACCAGCAAAAATGAAGCTCCTATTTAATTGTCCCCATCAAAGACATCCAGACCATGTGTATTACTGCCAAGCCAGATCTTCATTATTGTATTCATATGGTACATTTTTTACACAGATGCAGAACTTTTTTCTTTAAAAAAAAATCACCTCTCCACTCTGTAATCTCTGATTACTAGGTCTCCCCTCCCCCCCCAGCAAACAGATTGATAGATGAAGGGATTACAAGAAAGTAAACAGCACACAATGCAGAATATATTGAACTGCTTGTGGCATATTGCTTTCAATGTGTGTGTGTGTGTGTGTTTTAATTTATTTACTGCCCATCTTGTCTCAACACTGGGTGATTTACAACATAATAAACGTTAAAAACATTAAAATCATCAGATATGAATGATAAGAGGACAAAATAAAATCATTAACACAATTTGGAGAAGATGGGAACCAGATACATGATGGTGGGGAGATGGTATTAGCTTTTAATTAGTCAATAAAGTTCCCCCATTAGTACCCAACGTCATCCAGAAAACCAGGTTTAAGTCTTTTATGAAAAGTCAATGTCACCTCAGGAGGTAAGATATTCCAAAGGGGAAGAGCCAGAGTAGAGAAGGTTCTTCTGAACCTCACCAACTGAAATTCTTTCACCAATGGGCTCCACAGTATGCCCCCTCTGGCAGGGCGGCCCAGTCCCACCAGGGTGAGTTGGTGATCATTGGTTTTATTGGCCAACTGCAGCTCAGTTCTAATAACACTGTTCTGTATATTAAATCATGGTCACCATTATCAACGTTTACAAATTTAGAAAGTATAGTTATTAGAAGGAAAAGTTTTAAGAATTGCATTGTACTGAATAAAACCTTTAGTTTGGGACCCAATTTAAAATGTTAGAAAATAATTACTGTATTTTTGGAGTTTAAGACACACACACCCTAAAAATGGGTGAAAAATTGGGTGCTCTTATACACTAAATGTAGCCCCGCCCACCCACTGTCCCCCACCCTTTGGCCTCTGCTCATCATGTTTTAGACCTGTTCCATGCTGCAGGAATTGCCCTCCATTTCTTACGTTTTTGGCTTCTACGCCTTGCGTTTTCAGCCTTCAAATTTTCAGACCTGTTCAAGGCTGCGGGGATCACCAGAGCATATTGTCGCTGATCACCGCCTCCGCACATCGCATTTTCTGTCAGCAATTGGCGGTGATATACTTTGACAATCCCCACAGCCTTGAAAGGGTCTGAAACAGAGTGTTTGGAGACCTAAAACACGAGGCGCAGAGGCCAAAAAAATAGTCTGGAAGTGCTGCTGCCTTATTGCACTGGTTCTGTGCCATGCCTGCTGCACTCAGTGGAGCTCCCTGCAAAGGTCAGCTGTATTTTTGACACTACTTTGGAACCCCAGCAAGGCACGTGCGAGCAAAGCAAGCACACAACCAGCGGACCTGTTGCTAATGTTCACCTGTCGAAATATTTGATTGGGGATATTCAGCTGCTTGTGCTGAACTAGGCTGATGTGCTGAAGCTGACCAGACAGTTTGCCAAGGACACTAGCCAAATGAATACTGATGGATGCTGTTAGGTGGAGGCAGATTTTTTTTTTCTTAATCTCCTCCCCAAAAACTAATGTGCATCTTATACTCTGGAGCATCTTATACTTCAAAAAATAGAGTAATTTGGACTTTGATCAAACTGGTTTAAAGAGTACAGAATAACAGAGATGGAAGGAACCTTCTAGTCCAACCCTTCTTGCTCAAGCAGATCCTATAAGCAGAGAAAGATGAGAAAGAGGTAATAATCTGTAGGCTTAATGCACTTGGTGGTGCCGCGCTTGCAAGGTATGCTTCCTAATTATGTTGTCTAGTTGTACATGCTGCCATTTGTTGCGGTCACCAGTGGCGGATTAAGGCTCACTGGTGCCCTAAGCCCTGACAAATCTTGGTACCCCCACCCTTTGTACATACTGTACAAATCTTCATTAACTTTTTTTTCTTTCTCAACTTTGTGGTGCCCCCTTAGGCCTGGTGCCCTAAGCACGTGCTTAGTCTGCTTAATGGTTAATACACTACTGACACTTACCACTGTTGTTGCTGTTGCTGCCGGCATTTCCTCCATCCTCCTCCTCCTCCTTCTTTCTCTCTGCTTCCTTGCCTTTATTCTCCCTTTTCCCATCTCTCCTTACTTCTTCAAATTGTACTTATTTAATGCCACCTTTGCTGAAACCTCATCTCTTTCTCCCCTCAATGGAGCCCTTCGTCTGCCAGCACCACCATCTTTCTCTCTAGAAGATTAATAATGGTTTTGATTAATTAACTTAATTTATCAAGCTTATAATCTTGGCATGCAAAAATGTCCTGTTATAGCAATATATATATAGAATTCTAAGTGTTTACTGTGGTAACACATGCCTATATAACTACATTTATATAACTATATTTTTATTATATTCACTTATTTTTAAGCGCTAGTTGTATAATTTTTGGTAACATGTATTCTTTCTTCCTGTTTCTGTTATTTTAAAAGCATTAAAATTAATAAAATGTACTGTTGTTATCACTTGTATGAACTTTGAATTTTTCTGACTAATCAGAATGCATATTGTTTTACAGTTCTAAACAATATGTTAATCTTAGACTTAATATCTACTTCAAATTATAAAATTTGAAGGGAATATTATCTTAAAATGAAAGAAAATACTGAATATGTTAAAATTGTATTATTATATAAGCTTCTGCGTAAAGAATATTTGCGGACTAAAATTTATTATATCCAAACAGCTATCATATCAAGACTGTATATGCAATTGCATTAGAGCAGAAAATATAACATTTTATCAAATTCATCATATGTCTACTCTGGGTCATAATTTGGAGTTTTCTTACAAAACTGTTGAGTCAGTTACTAAGCTGCCTTTAAAAACACTATTTAAGTTCAAGTTGTTAATTTGAAGCCCAACAGAAAAGAAATCATTTTGTTAATATTTGAATTTTGTTTCTAGAGTGTAATAAAATGTGATTGTCCTGGATTCACTAATCCATAACGCAGTGACTATGGAAAGCTATCCAAGCAGTTAACCTTTTCAACAAGAATGACTGTATTTCACCATCTAAATTTTATTAAATGCTGCAAGTTCCATTACACTGTGATACTTCCAAATGGGTTGAGATTGCAGCACAAAAGCTGATTGGCTTCTCTAGATAGAAGAAGGAGGCTAGAATGGCCTCACTTTCCTTCTCTGATAGCTTTATTGATTAGCCTATAGGGTTAATGGAAGTAATGAGATAAGAAAGAGGAAGTAATGCCTGAACACTTCCTTGTTCAAGAACGTGCTGCACCTATTTTAGCCAGTAAGGTCAGGGTTGCTAAATTTTACTCATAAACTAGCTAAATGCAAAGCACATTACTGTTTTAAAGCCACAGTATTGTACATTTGAACAAGCAGTTTCAACAGAAAGAAGTTAACCCTGCCCCGCCAGAGTAGCAGGGCAGAAGAGTGATCTTTTTAAAAATAGTGTATTAATAGCTTCATTTCTTTTCTTAATAAAGTGATAAAAATAAACATTATTTTATATTGAAGAAGAAATGCTACAAATGTTAAATTGTTGGGATAAGGGGCTTCTACAGTATATAGGTTATGAAATAATTACATATGTAATTATTTGCAGCTAAAACCAGAAGTTAAATAGTGGAGGAATCACATCACCAGAGATTGCCAGATTTCCTTTTATGGATTGTTGATGAACATGTGTGTGATGCTTTGTTCTGTAAGCTGTGGAGAGGACAAAAATAGCATGTAATTGAGAACTTTAAAAAAAATCAGACTGGAATTAGTTTCCATCCACTATTATTTATAACTTAAAAATCTAATAACTTTCTAATTATCCATTAATTATACACTTTATGCGGCTTCCCTGTATCTATCCCATCCAATCTGGTAACATGGGCAGATACATTTTTGGAGAGGTCTTCTTGCAGAGAACCTAGAACTATGCCTTGTAGGGCTTTTAAGGTGATAACCAATGTCTTGAATTACAACTAAAACAAAATTGAGGGCCAGTGTAGCTTCCACAATAGGGATATAATCAGGGGTGGGATCCTAACGGTTTAACTACCGGTTCGCTGCGCACGCGTGCACAGTTTAGAGAATACTTACCTTTCGGATTGCTGCTTGGGAAGGAAAACAGCTGAGGCACGGTAATTCACTCTGCCGCAGGACTCAGCTGCGAAGGTAAAGATAGGTAAAGCGCGGAGGCAGGCCTACTTGCTCATGGGAGCAAACCAGTTCACTCCCAGCTTATCTTCAGAGCTACAGGTTCAGCTGAACTGGGCCGAACCGGTAGAATCCCATTCCTGGATATAAGGTGGGCAAACCTAAAGGTTCTCAGTACTGTGCATATTGCTACATTCCAGACCAATTGTAGCTTCCAGATATTCTTCAAAGATGGTTCCATAGAAAGCATATTCCAATAATCTAATACAGAGTTACCATAAACAAAGCTTTCTGTCTAAGAAGTCATGACTGTCAATGACCAAGGCCTTCCTTTATAAGTTTTGTTGTTAATTAGATACAGGTGAAACTTGAAAAATTAGAATATCATGCAAATGTTCATTTATTTCAGTAATGCAACTTAAAAGGTGAAACTAATATATGAGATAGACTCATTACATGCAAAGCAAGATAGTTCAAGTCGTGGTTTGTCATAATTGTGATGATTATGGCATACAGCTCATGAAAACCCCAAATCCACAATCTAAGAAAATTAGAATATTACATGCAATCAATAAAACAAGGATAGTACATAGAACAATATCGGACCTCTGAAAAGTAGAAGCATACATATTTACTCAGTACTTGGTTTGGGCCCCTTTTGCAGCAATTACTGCCTCAATGCAATGTGGCATGGAAGGTATCAGCCTGTGGCACTGCTGAGGTGTTATGGAAGACCAGGATGCTTCAATAGCGGCCTTCAGCTCTTCTGCCTTGTTCGGTCTCATATCTCTCATCTTTCACTTGGCAATGCCCCATAGACTCTCTATAGGGTTCAGGTCAGGCGAGTTTGCTGGCCAATTAAGCACAGTAATCCACAGTAAGCACAGCAATCATTGAACCAGGTTTTGGTGCTTTTGGCAGTGTGGGCAGGTGCTAAGTCCTGCTGGAAAATGAAGTCAGCATCCCCCATAAAGCTCGCCTGCAGAAGGAAGCAAGAAGTGCTCCAAAATCTCCTGGTAGATGGCTGTGTTGACCCTGACCTTAATGAAGCACAGTGGACCAAGTCCAGCAGATGACATGGCTCCCCAAATCAATGCTGACTGTGGAAACTTCACACTGGACTACAAGCATCTTGCAGTGTGTGCCTCTCAATTCTTCCTCCATACTCTGGGTCCTTGGTTTTCAAATGAGATGTAAAAGTTGCTCTCATCAGAAAAGAGGACTTTGGACCACTGAGCAACAGACCAGATCTGTTTTTCTTTAGCCCAGGTAAGAAGCTTCTGACGTTTGTTGTTCAGGAGCGGCTTGACAAGAGGAATACGACATTTGAAGCCCATGTCTAGGATCCGTCTGTGTCTGGTGGCTCTTGATACACTGACTCCAACCTCAGTCCACTCCTTTTGAATGGCCTTTTCCTGACAATCCTGTCCAGGCTGCAGTCATCCCTGCTGCTTGTGCACCTTTTCTTCCACACTTTTCCTTTCCACATAACTTTCTATTAATGTGCTTTGATACAGCACTTTGGGAACATTCAGCTTCTTTTGCAATTATCTTTTGAGGCTTTCCCTCTTTACAGAGGGTGTCAGTGATGGTTTTCTGCACAACTGTCTGGTCAGCAGTCTTTCCCATGATTGTAATTCCTACTGAACCAGACTGAGAAACCATTTAAAGGATCAGGAAACCTTTGCAGGTGTTATGGCTTAATTAGCTGATTAGAGTGGGACACTGAGCCTAGAATATTGCACCTTTTCACAATATTCTAATTTTCTGACGTTTGTGGATTTGGGGTATTGAGGAGCTGTAAACCATAATCATCACAATTATGATAAATCACAACTTGAACTATCTTGCTTTGAATTCAATGAGTCTATCTCATATATTAGTTTCACCTTTTAAGTTGCATTACTAAAATAAATGAACTTTTGCACGATATTCTAATTTTTCTAGTTTCACCTGTATGTGTATTTTTTCTTTTATTTTCTGTCTTTGTTTTATGAAAGGTACTTTTTGAAAAAAATGCTATCAAAGTCTATTATATTTGAATGACTTGACATGCTTTATTCCTTTCTTTCCCCACAAATCAATGCTAATATACCACTCATTCATTTTGGAAGGAAATCCTGATAGTTCAAATGCATATTATCTCAAGGTATTTATTTCTCTCCCTCTCTGCCTTTTTTTAACTATTTGAGGGAGTTTTTATATTGATATCCTACATTCATATCTTACTTTAAAGAATAATTGTGTTCAAATGTGACAGTGTACTGTTGATAGGGCAACATTTTCTATGAATGCTTTATCTGCTGGCATTCATATACTATGTAACATGATCGTGTTATTTCTGTTTCAGGCTGTGTAAAGTGCAGTTATTTTTATTCCATTAACAGCTGCTTATTAGGACTAAATATGAGAGACTGCTTTCGTAGCTCAATCCTATAATATTGATTTTCCCTTTTCCAGTTCTGTATCATAGGCTGGCTCCTTTTGTCATATTGTTGTGATTATTGGCCATATGAATAAAGGGTCATTTAAATAATGATTTTCTGTTATGACTTAATGGGTTTTTTAGAACTAAGCACACAGAACTGTCAAGCTAATTGATACTTTAAAATTTATTTATTTTATTCACATTTGTTTACCGCCCTTCTCCCTAGCGCGACTCAGGGCGGTGAACAGGCAGCAATAAAATCAACAAGAAATACAATAAATACGCTAAAATATATTAAACAAATAAGCCTGCTCTAAAATCCCAATACAAACCCCTGGTAAAAACAATTAAAAACTACGCCAGGCCAGCCACACAAAATAGGTGGGTTTTCAGGGCCCGACGGAAGAGGCGCAAGTCCGTGATTGTGCGTAGGTCAGGGGGTAGGTCATTTTAGAGGGCAGGAGCTGCCACAGAGAAGGCTCTCCCCCTAGGGGTCGCCAGCCGGCATTGCCTGGCCGACAGCACCCTGAGGAGGCCCTCTGTGGGAGCGGACTGGTCGGTGGGAGGTATTTGGCAGGAGGCGGTCTTGCAAGTAACCAGGTCTCTTGCCATGGAGCGCTTTAAAGGTGGTTACTAGCACTTTGTAGCGCACCCGGAAAGCCACAGGCAGCCAGTGCAGCTCGCGCAGGAGAGGTGTTACATGGGAGCATCTAGAGGCCCCTAAAATCCCCCGTGCAGCCGCATTCTGAACAAGCTGGAGCCTCCGGGTGCACTTCAAGGGGAGCCCCATGTAGAGAGCGTTGCAGTAGTATAGCATAAACATTATAGAAATTAGTCATTTAATCACAGCTAAGACTTCAGGAACAGGTTGTTCCGTCCTTCACTTTCTTTTTTCTTCTTTGGAGTAGAAATGTATAAAATATAGTGGTTGAATGTAATTACCAGTTTCTTTTCATGTTGTTCTAATAACCAATTGAATGTCAAATCTAGATAGGATTACTAATAAGAAAAGAAATTATCCTAAGTAGCAACCTGCAGTTACTATTCTCTGATTGAAATATATTTTTCACATTTTTACATCCAAAAATATTATTATTTCAATATTTTTTGAATGTAGAATATACAGTATGTAATACAAATAAATAGTGCTTCCTTCTCCCATTTTCTTCCATGGGCTAAATTGGGGCCAAATTACCCCTTGAACATCTATGGTTGTGGGTGGTTTAGAAATTAACTCTCCATCATTATTTCAAAAATTTTAGACAAAATACATTATGTTGGCATTCCTTGAGATAGTATAATACAACTATTTTTAGTGATCCTAACATTACGTTATCTGCTAAGGATACAGTTATTGTATCATTTTATCGATGAAAATGAGAAAATACTTAGGGCACTAGCTTCATTCTATACAGAACAAACGGTATCAATATACTATCTGAAAACCAAGTGTTTACCCAACCTTGTGTGAGAAACCAGAAGAACAGGTGGCCAGTGCGCATGTACATGCTGAAAACTGGAAGATCATCTTTCCGGCACATGTGGGCTCCCCAGGTGTCTGCTCTTCCAGTTTCCGGCACGGTACTCAGTGCCGAACAGGTTTGCCAACACTGTCATAAGGCCTTCACTTTAGCCAGGCTGGATGCATTAGGGTCAGCATCCTTTTTGGACATATTAAAGGTATAGATAGTCCTCTATTTATGAATACACCATTAGTAACTGTTCCAAGTTATTACAGAACTGAATGAATGATGGTTACAATCTATTCTCAGAGTTCCAGCTATCTCAGCATCCCCAGTCACTTGGTGATGGCCTGGGTGCTTGGCAATTTGTTCACCCTTACAGCCAGTTGCCAACCACCCTGCAATCACAAGCTCACCAGTTGCAACCTTCCTGCCTGAATTCCTCATAAAGTTAAAGCAAGGATGCGCATATCTTCGATGATCACAGACAACACTTACTGGTTGGATTACCAGTAGAGCAAAGTTCTCTTTATATGCATATCTATATCACTTGAAACTTCAACATTGAACCTTTCAGAGGATATTTTAATACTATGAGGACACTGTTCTCCTGTGCGCTGCTTGGATTACATTAGTCTGGTGCCCTAGGACTGAGTTCAATTTTTCTTCAGCCACACCTCCTGTTCCTCCTTAAGGCAAATTTTTCAACTCAGTCTGGCCCGTAAGGACACAGTTGAGTGGGTTCCAGCTATTTCAATATTTCAGTTTGGACTCTCCAAATTTTGCACTGGTTTATTGTGTTAGTTTAATTTTTTTTCTTTTTCTTTATTTACTTATAATATTCCCTTTTTTTGTTTCAATCTCCATGGAGGAAGGAGTGGGCTGTTGGGATAATTGCCTTCTGTGCCATTTAGGTCAGAGGCAAAGCTGTTTATTTGGCCTGGTTGTTGGTGTGACCGGGAAGCATTTTCCGTCCGTTAGCCAAAAAGAGCTGCTCTAACACAACTCTGCATCACTGAAATTTCACGTCTGCCATTTTCCAACCAGTTCCCCCCAAATAAAGTCTCTGTTCCATGCTTTTTTATTTATAGCCTTATTGTTGTGCCACCTGACTCCAAGAGGACTGTCGCTGAGTGCTGTGCAATGTTGTCCGGGTTGTCAGCTTGATCACCGCCATCCTCCCTCCCTCCATTGCCCAAGGCGGTTTTGGAGCTTTGGCCACCACATGGTCATCCTCTGCGTCTGGATTCCTCCCCTGCTATTGGTGTGTTACAGAGCTCTTACACCAACACTAATTGACCTGATGCATGGCAGACCTGCTCGGCGCTGTACTTTTCTGACCAGCTTCCATCACGGCCAGGACTCCAGGAGCTGATCGCCTGCATGCGCTATAGCCTTTTGTTCAAGCCTCTGGAAGCTGGGAAGCGAGTAACACAACCTGAGCTCTCTTGCCTGCAGAATGGCTGGAGCCCAGTTACATGCTACATCGGAACAACCTGGCCCTTCCGGAGATGGCCACAGTCACAGTAGATCAAGCTTTGCTGGGGGCAAGGCCACAGGCAGAGCCAAGGGGAAAGGCAAAGTGGCAGGGAAGGGCAGGCCTTCCAAGGCATCAGACAAGGAGGCTGAATGCCACCAACGAGCCCTAGAGAAAGAGTTTGAGAAGGCACAGCACCAGCGTAGGGCAATGGAACAACAGGCCAGACAACCAGGAGAGGGAGACCATTCCCCCGATCCACACCCAGAACTTAGGCAGATCGTTGAGGAGGAAGGGGAGCTATTAGAATTGTCCCCTGGCAACTTGGTGGTCCTGGTCCTATTTCTGTCCTTGGAACCTGATTCCCCATCTGAATCTCCCTCCATTCTTTCAGGGCTGAAGCCTCCCACCATTCAGGCTAGACACCCCAGGGGGATCAGGAGCCCCAGTTATTATCAGAGATTCCCGAGCCATTTCTGGCAAGGGAGCTCCAATGGCTCTTGCTACGGTTTCAAAGGGCCAACAGAAGCAGCTCCTGCGATGATTCGGCTTTCCCCAAAGGTGAGGTGTTCCCTCAGGTGGCAGCTGTCCCCATTCATGAAGAAGGGACACCTGTTCAAGGAGTCACATCATCTCTTTGAAACAACAGGCGCTAGCCTGTTCAGCTGGGGTGCTCACTCAGCCACCACCTGAGCAGGTGGTCCCCAGAGGAGTCATCTCACAATATCAGTTGGTTGGAACTGAGAGCAGCGAGGCTTGCCCTCCGTCACTTCCAGAAGAACATTCAACACCAGCATTTTCTGTTAATGATGCGACAATGTGGCCACCAAGGCACATATCAACCTCCAAGGGAGCATGAAATCCTGATCCCTAATGGCGGAGGCAGACGCCCTGGGCAGATGGGGGGAGCGTCACATCGAATCATTTGAGCAGACCACATCTCAGAGGTGGACAACACTCAAGCAGACTGGCTGAGCAGGACCACAATAGACAACTCGGAGTGGTGTCTACATCCAGATCTCTTCCATCAACTGTCACAGAGATTTAGCGTTCCAATAATCGATCTGTTTGCCAGCCAGGAGAACACACAGTTACCCCGCTTTTTCTCCCATTTTTGCTCTCCACCGAGCGGAGGGGATGAATCCCTTCCATTGCAGATGGCCACCAGGCCTCTTACTCGCCTTTCTGCCCCTGCCTCTTTTGCCACAGGTAGTTTACAAGATCATCACAGAGAGGGCAGAGGTCCTCCTAATGACTCTGCATTGGTCTGGGATATCCTGGTACACTGACCTTGTCAGCCTTTCGGTGGCCAATCCCTGGCACATCCGTCCAGGTCAGGTCTCCCTCAGCCAGGGCACCATTGTCCACCCGGACCCCCAGTAGCTCCAGCTGGCTGTCTGGCACTTGAGGTGGACCTCCTGAGGAGACATAACTTTTCAGACAAAGTAATTCACATCATCCAAGCATCCAGGAGGCCATTGACCACCAGAAGCTATGATTCCAATTGGACTTCCTTTGCCATGTGGTATTCCCTGTGAGACCTTGATCCTGCCACAGCGTCTGTGCCACGCATCTTGGACTTCCTACATGAGGGCCTAGATAAGGGACTTGCACCCAACACCCTTCAACATCAGGTCGCTGCGTTGTCTACCGTGTGGTCAGGAGACTTGTCCCAGGCTCTCAGCAAACTCCCAAGGGTACATAGTTTTCTCAAGGGCACTTTGAAAATGTGCCCCCCCAGTGGTTCATCACTACCCATCTTGGCAGCTTTCTGTGGTCTTGCCTGCTCTACCATCAGCTCTATTTGAACCACTGTTTGCAGCACCTGCTCTCAAGACCATGTTCCTCATCAGCTGGGAGGATATCGGAGCTGGTGGCCCTGTCTGTCTGGGATGATTTATGCATCATCTATCCAGACAGGGTGGCCCTTTGTTTGGACCCTTCTTTCATACCCAAGATCAATACTTGGTTTCACAGGGCACAGGAGGTAATTTTATCAAACTTGCCTACGCTCTCGCCACCTCAGGGAACGAATCTGGAATACGCTGGATGTCAGATGGGCGTTGTGTCGATATATTAAAAGAACGGGGGATTTCACAAATCTGAAGCCTTGTTTGTGTCATTCCAGCCAGGATCCATGGGACGGAAGGTGACATCTTCAACCATTGGCAGATGCCTAAGGACGTGCATCGCATTGTCATATGAGCAACGAGCTCTACCTATCCCTCGTCATATCACCATTCACTCTTTACGAGGAGCACCTCCACCATGGTGGCCTGGGCAACCCAGGCGACAATAGAAGAGATTTGCTGGGCAACAATGTGGTCGTCTACCTTGCTGTTTGTGAAGTACTATAAAGTGGACACATATGCCTCCATGAGAGAGTCAACTCCACATCTGACACCCTGGACAGACCTTCTACCCTCCCTAGTGACATTTAACTTGGGTATGTCCCATGCTTGGACTCTCCAAGCAGGGCACAGGAGAATGATCATTGGCTTACCTGAAGGATCATTCTCTGTGTCCTGCAGGTGGGTCCAACCCTGCCCAGGATCTTCTCAGGTCCAGGGTTCGGGAACACCTGAAGAATTGTCATGTCATCAAACACCTTTCCGGTTCCAGCGATCGTTGAAAAACTGACCTTAAGGAGGAACTTGAGGCATGGCTGAAGAAAAATTGAACTCACTCCTAGGGCAACCAGACTAATTTAACCCATGCTTGGACTTTCCCACAGCACACAGAGAATGACCCTTCAGGTAAGCCAATGGTAATTTCACTTGCACCTAATTGCTTTACTTTGAAATACTTTTGCAAGGTCCTAATGGTCACCATTGAAAGATGGGGAGGATAAGAGCAGAACACTTCTAATATGGCATTAAAAAAAAACAACCTGAAGACTTCTTTAACAGCAGAATTTCAGTTGCAGTTCATCTTGTTTCTTACAGCAAGCAAGCAATGACCTGAAAATACATTGTGGATTGGAGAGAGACTGAGAATATGACCTAGAGGTCAAAATTGGTACCCTATCATTTTCTATGATTTTAAAAGCTGAACACACAATGAAAATTCAGCTGATATATTTAAGCTTTTCTTCTAGAAAAGAAATTGTCTGATTGATGTTTCCATAAACCATTGTACAGAGACCAGTATTTGTCCTATATGATAAGTACAGTTTTTTTATAATAAGTGATTGATATGTTTTCATAAATGTTTTATCTTGAGAAGTTCGTTAGATTTAAAAATGGTTGTTGAAGGGGAACTTTCAATATTCTTTAGTTGAAATTGTACATCTTATCATGTTTCTTAGTGGCAAATCCACCTGAACCTTTATGAAAAATTAACTATTATATACTAAAGATGATTAATTTTAAGAAGGGATTTCTTTGTAATCAGCATTTTAATCAAACCCTCTTTTCAAATGAGGAATCTGGTAGTTGTATTTTTCTTGTTGTCAACCTACTGTATGCAACCCATTTGGAAAGAAAATGCATTTTGTTGCTGGTCCTGCCAGATCTGAAGATCTCAGAAGTGCAGCTCTCTGTTCGGTGCAAGAATCCAGTACTGTCACATCTCACATTGTTTTCTAGAACTAAACTTTCTCATTTTCCATCATCAGTCTCCATAGGATTATTTCTAATTGTTTGATCATTCTCAAAACCATTGTTTCTGCTTTAATACAACCAATAGTGGGTAACCCATTGCCTCTGGTCCATTGTTGAACTGCTCTTAGCATTACAATGATTTTTCTAATTTTTATAATATTCATACCTCTATGGAACAAAAGTTTCACAGCAATGGTTGTGGGCTTCAAATGGCAGGTGCAACTGAGCAGTGAAAATTTCATCTTTTTTTAAAAACAAAACTGTAATGTGTACAAAACACAATAAAAGTGGCATCGCTTTCATCAATCAGTTATACCTGCATTTTGAAGCCAATAATTTTGACTACACATCCCCTGCCTTTTATTTTATTGACTTGTTTATTTAGCACTTTCATTATTAATAGAATCATAATGCTGAAAGCATCTTGAAGGTCTTCTAGTTCAACCCCCTACCTAAGGGAGGACTCCTTAAATAAACCTGGAAAAATGTCTGTCCTACATTTATTGAAAATTACCAGTGATAGAATACTCACAATTCCAGGAGGCAACCTCTTCCACTAGTGTTCACATTGCCAGGAAATTTCTCATCAGTTCCAGTTTGGATCTTTCTTTAACAAGCTTCCACCCACTGCTGCTTTTTCTGGCATCAGGTGTTTTGGAGAACAGGTGTACTACCTCTTATTTGTGGCAGCTCCTCCAGTACTAGAAGATAGCTACTGCGCCATTCCTAATCCTTATCCATTTGGTTGGATATATCTAATTTCCTTAGCCATTTATCATATAGTTAGCCTTCAAACCTTTATCTTAGTTGCTTTTTCCAGGACCCCAGCATCTTTGTATTGTGGCAACCAGAACTGGACACAGTATTCCAAGTGTGGCCTCAATATATGTCCAATAGTACCGTATTGAGTGATGCTGTCACTTCTTGTGATCTTGATGCTATCCCTCTGTGGATACAGCCTAGGGCTTCATTAGCTTTTTGACAGCTGCAACACACTGCTGGCTTACTTAAGTGGTGGGCCACTAGGACTCCAAGATCCTTTTCACAGTTATTACTAGGACGTGGATTTCTGTGATGTCATTTTTTTTCTGAAAACTTTTTTTTAATTTGCATTTATAAGTAAGTTAAAACATGTTTTAGAGTAATCTAGCGAGAATTAGATGCTTTTTATTTTTGTTTGAAATTTTGATTTTTTTAAAAGTGTTATGTCATATTTCTGCTTAATTTTGTAACAAATGTTTTTTGTCATATTTTGGCCATTGGCAACCCTCCCAATAAGCCAGCAAAATAAACGAGAATTCGCCTGTTTTCTTTTCTTTTTCTTATTTGCTACCCAACTCAAGGAAAAGTGTCTGTCTGTGTGTGTGGCACAGAGAGAGAGAGAGAGAGGGAGAGAGAGAGAGAGAGAGATCCTATTGAACAAAATAAGGAAACATAATCATTTGAAAAATAAAATCCCTAGAGTTAATATATCCTTATATAGTCTTGTTGTCTAAAACATCTCCTAAATTAATTATAATTTTTCAAAAGGTGGTTAATAATAAATGTCTTGTATAACACATGAATTAAATAGAAGTGCTTCAAGCTAGCGAAGAACCACAGGACTATCATTAAAAGAACTAGGAAATACTTGGAAGTAATCCACATTTTAATAACAGAAGAGCAGCATTGGAGGGATCCTTGGAGGTCTTCTAGTCCAACCCCCTTCTCAAGCAGGGTCCAGACAAGGGGCTGTCCAGTTGTTAAAAACCTCAATTGATGGAGCACCCACAACAACCAAAGGCAATTTTTTCCACTGGAAAAGTGGTGCTCACATTTGCAAACCAGTAGTGAAGATAAGTTGATTTCACCCCTGGATGTAGTCCCATTGAAGTTTGAAGTCCCATGTTAATTTTGATCTATCAACCAGTTACAAATCCATCTAGTGGTGATACTGTCTTTCCTACTTTTTTTTTTTGTTTACCAAGAAATAGGTTTATCAAAGCCTTACTGAAATCCAAGTATATTGTGCTGGTTCACTAATTTAGTCATTTTGTTGAAGAATGAAATAAGATTTGTTTGGCATGATCTGATTGTGATGAATTCATGTTGGCTTCGGGTTATAATTTTGTTGTTTCTAGGTGTTCACAGATCTGTTGCTTGATTTCTAGGCTCTTCTCAAGTATCAGGCTCATTGGTCTATAGTTTCCTGTATGTGTTTCCCCCCTTTTTCTGAAGATAGGAGCCAACATCATATAACACAAAACATAGCATCATATAACCTCCTGAATTTTAAACCCTGGAAAAATTCTTATATTTTATCAATTTTTCAGCATAAAATATAGGGCTGTTTTGTATGTATTTATTGAAATCTACCCCCCCCCCCCAGTGTCAAATATTCAGTTATTTTAGACCTAAGGATACTTGAAACTACAGGATTTTTTAAGCTTCTGGTAAAGTCCTCAGAGTAAAAAACTTGAGGTAGGAACAACAGGTTATATTCATAGCTATTACTGTGGTTTCTTTTAAGTTTAACATAATGTGTAATCCTATTCAAAGAATGAAAATATGGTTTACAAATTTAAAAAGCTGAATTTATTCATTGACTAAGACAAATCTTAATGTTAAAGATGAATTATGTTGTCATCTTAATTTCTTCAGATCAGCTATGTTCTATGAGACAATCCTAATAACAATACCAAGATTACATAAGATTACATAAATAAGTACAGAAAGACATGAGTTGTTTTATGTTATTATTTTATTCTTAATTGTGGGGCAGGCCTTAATATATACTAGTAGCAGAATAAAAGGCTTATAGATCATTTCCTTGTAGGATTTTCCTTTATGATATTGGAAATTTGAATGCCTGGACATAGCTTAATGTTCTTTCAAGTCATTGATCCATGTTAAATATAAAAACATTAAATGAAATTCTGAGAGAGATTTCCAATTCACACCCATAAAAACACATAAGGTAGTCCTCGACTTACAACAGTTCATTTAGTG
Organism: Rhabdophis nuchalis; assembly: GCA_039707465.1. Taxonomy (NCBI): domain Eukaryota; kingdom Metazoa; phylum Chordata; class Lepidosauria; order Squamata; family Natricidae; genus Rhabdophis; species Rhabdophis nuchalis. Next base: position 110,285,243 of record CM077647.1, on the reverse strand, counting down.
ACCACTCAAAGTTATAATAGCAGTGAAAAAAGTGACATGACCATTTTTCAAAGTTATGACCTTTGCAGCATCCCCATGATCATGTGATCAAAATTCAGATGCTTGGCAACTGACTCATTTATGGCAATTGCTGTGTCCCGGAGTCATGCATGCGATCATCTTTTGCAACCTACTGACAAGCAAAATCATGAAACCACTTAACAACTTGGCTATTAACTTATCAACTGCAGTGATTCATTTAACTACTGTTGCAAGAAAGGTTGTAAATTGAGGCAAAATTAACAGAAATTTTGGGTTCAATTGTGGTCGTAAGTCAAAGACTACCTTTTTTATTCTACAAACTGATTATAATGTCAATGTCAAGTGGCATTGGGTGCCTATATTTATATTATTCAGTTCTACTGCATCACAACATTTTTCTAGCTATCTGAATACAACAATTATAAGCTATATAATATAATTTAGTCATAAGATTATAAATATATGTAGTTGCCACTATATGAACGAATAATATGGATATGGATGTATTTTGCACAAGATTTGAAGGATCACTCAGAAAACATTTGTAGGCAATGACCAGGCTGAGCCCAAGGGATGGGTCAAACACATCATCAATCATGAGTCCTTAACACCCACAAGAGATCTTAAGTTGTCCATCTTAAATTTCTTTCTATTCTTAATTCCGGCTAATTTGTGAATACGCATGCGCGAAGAGATGGCGGTCTGCCTCTGAGCTCCGCGCGGGCCGCGGGGGCTTTTTGGTTAATAGGGATGCCGCCCGACCCTCCTTACCAGCTTTGAGGGTCGGGCCCAGTAAGTGACCACCCTGGCTTACCATCGAGGCCATGGACGGCCTCCCAGGGTGAGTTGACGGCCAAGAACGGGGGTTTTGCTGACCGGAAGGCGCCGGTCAGCTGGAGACGCCGGGCGTCAGGCCGATGGCGGGCCGATGCCGGGCTTGTAGAGCCCGCCGGGGGGGAGAAAGCGGAGTGTTGGAGACCGGGCAGAAGGTCTGCTGGACGCTGGAGAGGCGGAGACCGGGCAGGAGGCTGGGCAGGAGGCTTGCCAGAAGGTCTGCCGAGGCGTGCCGAATGTCGAAGGCCGAAGGACGTGAGAGGCCGGGTTGCCAGAGGCCGGGACGCCAGGCTGGACAGAAGGCAAGCTGGGACTGCCGAGTGCGGAGGGCCATGGGGGGCCAGGACGCGGAAGGCCGGGATGCCAGTCTGGGAGGGACACCTGGCGAGGACGATCTAGGCCCGATAACAGCAGGGCCGTAGCCAAGATGACCCAATCTGGACTCCTTTATTTGGCCGACTCCATTAGAGTACCGGTGAGTGGGAAAATCGGAGGTCTAGCAGCTGGGAGCCGGGAGCCGGGAGGCCGCATAACAGCTGGGCCGAGGCCTAAGAAGATCCAGGCTGAGGCCCTGTTCCCTACTGACTCTGTTTAAACCAACTTAAACCAGGACCCACAAGGGGGGCCGGGAGATCCTGCAAGGGGCCCAACCATGTACCATCTTTGGCTGAGGCCTGAGGCTCTGGAAGAGTGGGACTGGACTGGACTTGCTAAGGCCACGCCTGTGATAGTGCACTTATGTGATCATGTGCACTTTATGCGATTATTTATGGACCATCATACCCAGGATTTTAACTTCCCTACACCGTATTATTGACTTACTGGAATTAATTAATTTTAACATCTATCTAATATTTATTGAATATATATTTTAACATCTTATTTAATATTTAATATTTATTCTGACCATCCAAGCATCTCTGTACCCAATTGATTCCCTGCTGTTGATGTGACCCGTAATATATTCAAGGGCAGACCTAATCCTACTGCGGGAGTCCCCCCTCTCGCAGGTATGGCCCGCTGTGTTATCAAGGGCACACTTTGATGAGGGACTAATAAGTCAGGAGAAGTGGCGAAAGCGCAGGTGTAGGGGTTTTTTAGTTAAAAAATTGCTGTTTATTTTAGGGGGTACCAGGGAGGGGGGAGGGTTTAGACAGGTTGAGACTAGCCAGAAGGGAACGGGCCGAGCCAGCAGACGACGGAGGGAGGCGGATGGTTCCGTTAAGAGGGGGGAAACACAAGTCATTCCGGTGGAGGGCTTCCCCATCCAGAGGGTCGTGGGGAGGGGCAGGTCCGAGGGGAGACAAGTTCCTTCCTCCCGGTTGGAGGCACGTAGCCGTTGGTTACAAACGGTCAGGTGCCACAACCCCCGCAGGCTAGGTGGCCAGGGAATACAGAGCCAGGTTCTGCGGCTGATGTTTTGCAACGCCAGGTCCGTTGTCAACAAAGCCCCCCTCATTAGTGACCTTGTGTCAGAGGGGGAGCCGGACCTGGTAGGAATTGCGGAGACCTGGTTGGGCCACGAGGGAGGACATCCCCTCGTTGAAATGTGCCCACCAGGCTACCGCGCATTTCATCAGCCGCGGGCCCTAGGCAGGGGTGGTGGGGTAGCGGTCATTATTAAGGAAGGCCTTGAGCCGAGAGGGACCATTGTGCCTCAGACTTCCGGCTGTGAGTCCCTCTGCGTGAAGTGGGGCCTAGGGAGGCAGTTGGGCTTGCTGGTTGTATACCTGGCTCCCCGCTATGTAGCAGCAGCCCTGCCCGAGCTCCTGGAGGTGATCGCTACAGTGGCAGTGGAGACCCCCAGACTTATAGTCATGGGGGACTTTAACCTGCCATCGTTGGGCGAATCATCCGTGGTAGCTCGGGAGTTCATGGCTTCCATGACGGCCATGGACCTGACCCAAGTAATTCAGGGCCCCACCCATGAGGGTGGACATACGCCGGACCTCATCTTCGTCTCGGGCCAATGGAAAAGTGATCTGGGTACAGGGGATATAGTCATCACACCCGTGTCATGGTCAGACCACTCACTTCTCCGGCTCGACTTTCCGACCGCTGCTCCCCTCCGCGGGGAGGCGGAACCAGAGTCACCAATCTGGTACCGCCCCAGGAGCTTGATGGACCCGGATGGGTTCCAGACAGCGCTTGGGCCATTTCCTGTATCCCTGACCCGCGCCCCGATGGAGGACCTCACGGCCGCATGGAATAGTGCGGCCGTGGGAGCCTTAGATCGGGTCGCGCCCTTGCGGCCTCTCTCGCGGCGGCGAACCACCCTGGCTCCTTGGTTCACTGAGGAGCTGCGGGTGATGAAACGCCGCAAGAGATGCCTAGAGAGAAGATGGAGGGCTAGCCGCTCTGAATCTGACCGGACACAGGTAAGAGCCCATTTACGGACTTACATTGTGGCGCTGAGGGTGGCCAAACGTCATCATTGTGCCACTCTCATAGCATCCGCAGAAAACCGCCCTGCCGCCCTGTTTAGGGTGACCCGCGCCCTCCTTCAACAGAGGGAACGGGAAGCCCCGCTACAGGGTAGAGCAGAGGAATTTGTGATTTTTCTGCAGGAGAAAACCGCCCAGATACAGAGTGAGCTAACCCCCATTCATGGCCCAGTGGGATGCCACGAGAGAGATCTTGTTTGGGAGGAGTTTGACTCCGTTACTTCCGAGGATATGGACAGGCTACGTGGGCGACTGCGAGCCACCACATGTTTATTGGACCCGTGCCCCTCCTGGCTTGTACTGGCATCCTGGGAGGTGACACGAGGCTGGCTCCAAGAGGTTGTCAACACATCCTTGAGTGAGGGTTCCTTGCCTGCCTCCCTAAAAGAGGCCATGGTGAGGCCCCTCCTCAAGAAGCCCTCTTTGGACCCAGCTCTTTTGAACAACTACCGTCCAGTCTCCAACCTTCCCTTCTTGGCGAAGGTTGTTGAGAGTGTGGTGGCACAACAGTTTCCCCGTCACCTGGAGGAAGTTGACTATCTAGATCCGCGCCAGTCCGGCTTTCGGCCCGGGCATAGCACCGAGACGGCATTGGTCGCGTTGGTAGATGATCTCTGGAGGGCCAGAGATGGGGGATGTTCCTCCATCCTGGTCCTATTAGACCTCTCGGCGGCTTTCGATACCATCGACCATGGTATCCTATTGCATCGGCTGGGGGGGTTGGGGGTGGGAGGCACCGTTTTACGGTGGTTCTCCTCCTACCTCTCTGGCCGATCGCAATTTGTGCGGGCAGGAGAGCAGAGGTCGACCCCGAGACCCCTCACATGCGGGGTGCCTCAGGGGTCGGTCCTCTCGCCTCTCCTGTTTAACGCATACATGAAGCCGCTGGGCGAGATCATCCGTGGTTTTGGGGTAGAGTACCACCTGTACGCTGATGACACCCAGCTGTACATATCTACCCCAAACCACCCCAACGATGCCGTAGCGGTGATGTGCCAGTGCCTGGAAGCCGTGCGGATCTGGATGGGAAGTAACGGACTTAGGCTCAACTCGACCAAGACCGAGTGGCTGTGGTTTCCGGCTGCCCGATTCAACCAGCTCTCTCCAACGCTGGCCATAGGGGGCGAACATCTTGCCCCTGTGGATGGGGCGCGCAACTTGGGTGTCCTCCTGGATACCCAGCTGTCCATGGAAGATCAAGTGACAGCCGTGGCCAGGAGGGCGTTTTACCAGGTTCGCCTGGTACTCCAGTTGCGCCCCCTATTGGATCGGGACGCCCTTCGCACAGTCACTCATGCTCTCGTGACATCCCGACTGGATTATTGCAACTCTCTCTACATGGGGCTCCCCTTGAGGTGTACCCGGAGGCTTCAGTTGGTCCAGAATGCAGCCGCGCGAGCAATTATGGGCACCTCTAGGTTTGCCCACGTAACACCGCTCTTGCGCGAGCTGCACTGGCTACCTGTCGTCTTCCGGGTGCGCTTCAAGGTGTTAATTACCATCTTCAAAGCGCTCCATGGCTCGGGACCTAGCTACCTGCGGGATCGGATCCTGCCCCATACATCCTCACGGCCGATTCGCTCCCACAGAGAGGGACTTCTCCGGGTGCCATCCACTAGACTTTGTCAGCGGGCGACGCCCAGGGGAAGGGCCTTCTCTGTGGCGGGCCCAGCCCTCTGGAATGACCTTCCCCCCGATATCAGGACAACCACGGACCTCCGCTCCTTCCGCTTAAAATTAAAGACACACTTTTTTCGTCTGGCCGGCCTTGGGTAGTCTCTTTTTAGGTTAGGGGTTTTTAGGGGTAATTTTTAGTTTAGTTTATGGGTTTTAGCGCAGGATCAATTTAATCTATTTTTAATTTTGTATTTTGTATTTGTCTGTGGTTTTATTTGTATTTTTAATTGCCTGTGCCCCGCCTCGAGTCCCCTTGGGGAGAGAGAGCGGGATATAAAATTAAATTATTATTATTATTATTATTAATTTCCCTTGACTGGCATTAGTTCAGATTCTTGTAGAAAAGGTAAACTTACAATAAATCTTTATGCTCATTTGAATTTCCTGAATTTCCTAATTTCCCTAATGCATGACATTCATTTGAATTACACCCCTTAATCAAATAATAATAATTATGAGTTTTGGAATGCTGAAACCATGCCCAGGAATCTTGCAACCAATTTTCAACAAATGATGCAACAAATGCAGATCTTGATTCAACAAGGCATTCCTCTGTGCTTACAACCACCTGTGTTACCCAGTGGTGGGATTCAAATTTTTTTACTACCGGTTCTATGAGCGTGGCTTAGTGGGTGTGGCAGGGGAAGATATTGTAACATTCCATTCCCATCCCACTCCAGGAGAAGGATACTGTAAAATATCTATTCTCTCCCCACTTCAGGGGAAGGTTACTGCAAAATCCCCATTTCCTCCCGATCGGCTGGGACTCAGGAGGCAGAGAATAGATGGGGGTGGTGCCATTCAGAGGTTCTCTAAATTACTTAAAATTTCCACTACCAGTTCTCCCGAACTGGTCAGAACCTGCTAAATGCCACCTCTGGTGTTACCCATCCAGGCAGAACTGCCAGTTCCTGCCAAACTCATCCCCAAGTCTGCCAGTTGCCTAGTACAAGGGCTGAGGCCTTGGCAGAGAAGGCTATTCTAGACCCTGCCAATCAGAATTCCCTGACCAATGAGGTCCACAGCATGCCTCCTCTGTCAACAGCAGTGGGGCAGGCCAGAGAAGATTCCTCATGTAGCCTAGACCCATGTCATATAGAGCTTTAAAGGTGGTAAAGCAACACCTCGAATTCAGTGGTGGGTTTCTGCAGGCTCGCACCTACTCGCGAGAACCAGTTGGTGAAATTTAGAGAACCGGTGAGAGGGGGTTCCACTGGCGTACCTGGAAGTAAATCCGCCGCTGTCAGTGACCCAACGGGAAGGAAAGGAAAGGAAGGAAGGAAGAAAGAAAAGAAAAAGAGAGAGAGAGAGAGAGAGAAAGAAAGAAAGAGAAAGAAAGAAAGAAAGAAAGAAAGAAAGAAAGAATGAATCATCACAATTGAGTCCAAAATTTTGGTTGCTAAGCAAGAGGGTTGTTAAATGAGTTTCACCACATTTTAAAAGGTGGCCACTCCCACCCTGTCACATGACTGCCAAGCCACGCCCACAAAATAGGCCACACCTAGAGAGTAGGTTCTAAAAAATTTGAAATCCACCACTGCTCGAATTGCACCCAAACAAATTGCACTTGCAGAAATACCAGTATAACATGTACTTCTTTAAGGGCTCCAAAAACGGTGCCACCTCACTCTGCAGCAAATCAGAATTACTTGGGGGGGGGGGGACAAAGTAATTTTGACAAAGTGACAAAATTAGTGGACCAGAGGAATGCTGTCGATATAATTTACTTGGACTTCAGTAAGGCATTTGATAAGGTAGACCATAACCTACTATTAGATAAAGTAGAAAAATGTGGGTTAGACAGCATCACCACCAAATGGATTCGCAACTGGCTGACCAACCACACTCAACGTGTAGTCCTCAATGGAACTGCATCTACACGAAAGGAAGTATGCAGTGGAGTCCCCCAAGGCTCTGTTTTAGACCCAGTACTCTTCAACATCTTCATCAATGATTTGGATGAGGGGATAAATGGGGAACTCATCAAATTTGCAGATGACACCAAGCTGGCAGGAATAGCCAACACTCCAGAAGATAGGCTTAAGATACAGAAGGATCTTGACAAACTTGAACATTGGGCACTATCTAATAAAATGAAATTCAATTGTGAAAAAAGTAAGGTTCTACATTTAGGCAAGAAAAACAAAATGCACAGGTACAGTATAGGTGGTACCTTGCTCAATAGTAGCAACTGTGAGAGGGACCTAGGAATCCTAGTGGACAACCATTTGAATATGAGCTAGCAGTGTGCAGCAGCTGCCAAAAAAGCCTAGGCTGTTCTAGGCTGCATAAACAGAGGGATAGAATCTAGATCACGTGAAGTGTTAATGCCACTGTATAGTGCCTTGGTAAGGCCACACTTGGAATACTGCATACAGTTTTGGTCGCCACGATGTAGAAAAGACGTGGAGACTCTGGAAAGAGTGCAGAGAAGAGCAACCAAGATGATTAGGGGACTGGAGATTAAAACATATGAAGAACGGTTGCAGGAACTGAGTATGTCTAGTTTGATGAAGAGAAGGACCAGGGGAGACATGATAGCAGTGTTCCGATATCTCAGAGGGTGCCACAAAGAAGAGGGAGTCAAACTATTCTCCAAGGCACCTGGGGGCAGGACAAGAAGCAATGGGTGGAAACTAATCAAGGAGAGAAGCAACTTAGAACTAAGGAGAAATTTCCTGACAGAACAATTAACCTCTGGAACAGCTTGCCTCCAGAAGTTGTGAATGCCCCAACCCTGGAAGTCTTTAAAAAGATGTTAGATAGCCATTTGTCTGAAATGGTATAAGGTTCCTGCCCACGCAGGGGGTTGGACTAGAAGACCTACAAGGTCCCTTCCAACTCTGCTATTGTATTGTAAGAATGTTTCTCCAAGATGGATTTTTTAATGTGGAAATAATTTAAGATTTCTGGATATCCTTTAATGCAGAGTTAGATCAGCCTCTAGTGGCCTTTATGGAAAATATCTTACAAAAGCTTTATTATTGCAATCTAAGTATATTCTGAAAATGTTGGGTTTATTTTCATTCAGAACTGAAGCTCAGTGGTAGTACACCTATTACGATGGATGGCCTCAGATAACATTTTATAGCTTTCCTGTCAAGTATTTGGGGGGGGGGGGGGGAGAACAGCTGCAGTGAAAATAATGCATTTTCTTCATCTGTCATCTTCATTTTTCATAAAATCAAAAATAAACATCCTGATTCTCAGTTTATTGAACATTGTTTCTTATTTCTTTTTCCTTGGCCTAATTTTATTAATAAATGTCTACTTTTGAATTCAAGTTTCTTTGTGAAATTTTAGAGACTTGAGATATCCATAGGAGAAGAAAGAGTTCTTAGATACTGTATTGATACATTTAAATGCATATACTGTCTGACTTCCAACCACTAGAACCTGAATTTACCTTTGCAAGAAGGATTTCTTATCAAGGAAATTGATTGATCAGGGGCAATAATTTAACATTAATAAGATAATTTTGTGTTAGAACATGAAATACCTATATTTATATATTGATTGAGTTTAATTTTAAATTAGAAACTTTATTTTTATTTTTATTTATTTTATCAAATTTATACCCCGCCCTTCTCCTTGTTAGGACTCCTTGTTAGAAACTTGAGCATTCAATTACAGTATTATGAACCAAATTTTAAAAAGTCAAATGTTGTATTATGTTTTCATTTCAAAGGTGAAATATATAAATATGGCTTAAGATCAGATTCACACAATATTCATCACAATATTTTAAATAAATTTCAAGCAAACAGGAAAACATATTTCAAGCCTATTTATCTAGTGATCCTTTTTTTCTTCTCAGCATTATATTCAGAACGTTAAAGAGTACATTACTAAACTACGGGTTCTCCCTTCTCTCCTTTCCTTTTTAATATCTACATGAACCCACTGGGAGAGATCATCTGTCGGTTCAAGATGATACCCACTTATACATTTCCATCCCCAGCCATCCAAGTGAATGTTGAGGTTCTGTCACAGTGTCTGGAGACTGAGAGGGCTTCATTAGAAAAGAACAGGATACAGCTCAGCCCTGCAAGACTGAATGGCTATGGGTTTTGCAGTCTCATATCTGGAATATGCAACATTGCAACATTTCCATCTTTGATTCTAGATGCAGTTGCATTATCTCATTTAGTCTTGTGTGCAATCTGGGCTTTTTCCTAGATAGCCTTCCAAGTGCAATCCAAGGTACTGGATTTTACCTTTAAAGCCTGACATAGCATAGAACTCGATTATTAAAAGACCACATTATTTTGTGAAGATCTATCATGCAATCCCACAGGAAGGACATGTTTCATATTTCGTCTTTTAAAACTTGCATTTCTTATGGGATCAGAGAGGCATGCCTTCTCTGGGATTAACCCAGAGGTGGGCTTAAGCTGGTTTGGATCGGTTCAGGCGAACAGGTGGTTAAATTTTTGCACAGTTCAAAGAACTGGCTAATCACACCACTGGGTGGCCCTATCCATTCCACCCCTCCCAGTTACTCCTTATCTTGCCTCGCTCGCCTCTGGCTCCCTTGCTCACTAGCTCCCTTGCCTCAGCAATGTGGCCCCCTGCGGCCCAGTCTACTTGCCTGCCTTTGCCATTCTTCCACGTAGTCCAGCTATCTGCCTTTCTGTTGAGCCTTCACCTCTTTGCCAGCGTGAACAACCTGTTACAGGCCCTTCCTAGGCTCCCTGGCTATTACAGGCCAAAATAGAGGGTCCCAGGGCCTGATCTACCCTCCCTAAGCCATTTCCCCTGGCTTTATTTTTATTTTATTTGATTTTTATACCGCGCCTATCTCCCCGAAGGGACTCAGGGCTTTACCGTACTTATTTTTCAGAAGAGCTACAAAAGAGGCTGACCCATGTGACAGAGAAGCCAAAGTCTTATTCAGAAGCCTGTGAAGTTATAAGAATGTGAGATGTAAGGAAAGCAGCTTTCCCTATCTGAATAAAAGATTTCGGCTTTTCTGCCATGAAGTCCTGCAGGCTTTGTATGGACCCAATGTGGTCAGGCTTAGATTGAGCCTAGTCTGCTTGCTATTGACTGGCTAGTTTGAATGAGTAGCTTCAGGTATTGGGGCATGGCAGCCAATCAGCAAGGGCCTTGCACTTGAGCCCAATGAGACAAAGGAAACGGCCTCCCCTTTCATTGGTTACTGCTGTCTCAATCCCTGAAGCAGGAGGCTGCTATGGCCTAGTCCAGGCCTAGACCTGCTGGCCACATGGCCCCAGCGGAACATTTTTACTCAGAAGCTGGTGAAAATGTTTCCCTTAGATTTCACGTTCTTACAGCTTCACCATCATTTGACTAAAACACTTTGGCTTCTCAGCCAGTGGGTCAGCCTCTTCTGGATCTCTGAAGATCTTCGAAAAAGTAGTATCTTCAAAAATGGCATGATTATCATTTCCATTATTTTCAGTGGGAAGTAAAGCCAATTAAGTTAGCATGAATGTAACCTATTAAGGTTATATTTAAAAATATAAAAGAACTATATGTTAAAAATGTCCCTGATTTGCAACTAAATCATTTATGTCCATCCTTTTATGTCCATTTTTGCAGCAAATTGTACATTTTTATTTCGATAAAAACAAAGTGAATATTCATTGAGAATCAATCTGTTTCTTCAGAGTATTTCCTCTCTCACCATCCTCTAAAGCTCTATTCCTTAACTGATTTTTCTTAATAATTTGTCTATTTAAAGGAAGCAGAAAAAAAAGGCAACAGAATTCCTAAGGTAGCAAAATCTCTACAGCTATATAATAATAATAATTAATAATAATAATTTATTAAATTTGTTGACCGCTCCCTCTCCCCGAAGGGACTCGGAGCGGTGCACAGGGCTAATAAAACAATAAATACATACATATAGTTAAAAACAAATTAAATATTTCCCTGCGCTAAAAATTCCAATTAAAAAACTAAAATCCCCATCTAAAATTTCTGGCAACCCCATCGAAGAGAGACTATCCTAGGAATGAATGAATAGTCTCTAAAGTGAATGAATAGTCTCTAAAGTGGTCTTATTACCACAGTAAAAAGCAGTAAAAAACAATGACTTTAAAATACAGCTACTACTGTTTCCAAAATATATACCGGTACTTACTAACATTTTAGAATGTACCTGTGTTAACAGATAGCTGCTTTTATTCCCAGAACAGCTTTCAGTAAAGGGGGGAAATAATCACAAATCCAGCAAGTTTTTATATTTGCTTGAGTGTGTGAGAAACCTTTTGCTAATGTTAGAATGAGATTCACTGAACAACTACTGTAGTTTTGTCTTCCTGTAGTTCTTGAAATCCATGTCACAGAATTCATTGTTTCAAAGGTATTCATATCATTTTAGCCATTTTTTTGACATAAGATTGCCTGATTTAAAAATGCTGAGTATTTAAATGTTTCATGTAAAAGTCTTTTTATAATGCTACTATGAAGTATTGTACATTAGGCTTGTCTTGTTTCTGATCACATTGCATTTCACAATGCTTCAAGCGTATAATGGCTTATTTACTTATATTAACAGAATAGATATAAGTAAAAATTATACCTTTATAGCAAAAAAAAAAGAAAAAAAAAGAGTAAGTAATCCATTGGAAATGGGGCAGGAAGGAGTAAGTAGAATCTGAGATGCTAACAAAGCAGGGCCAGTCTTTGAAGACCCAGCGGGGCAGGATGGGGTGGGGGAAGCAATTGTGGGGACCCCAGGAGAACATGAGATGTTTCGGTGGATTAGGGATGGCCTTGGATAGTCTGCTCCAGCACTAGGCCCACATGCTGTTCCCCAGCCTGAGATACCTCATGTGCATTTAAAGACATGCGCATTCAATTAACAAATGCATTGGGGAAGGCAGGGAGTAATCACGTTCATTTAATGTGATTCAATCAAAAGAATCCCCACATTACAAATGTAATTGGCAGGCTCTTTTACATTTATAACTGGAGGATTACCTGTATAATGAGAGTGAGGGAGGGTCTCAGGGAAGTGCTGCCTTAGTCTGTGTCACACCCACCCCGGTCACGTTCATCCAATCACAAGACCATCCAGCCACACCTACCCAGCTGATCATTAGGGCAGAGAACTGGTTGTCAAATTTTTTGAATACCAAATTATTTGAATTTGTTAAGCAAATTATTGCAGTTGTTAAATGAATCATGCTTCTCCTGTTGACTTTTCTTATCAGAAGGCAGCTGGAAAGGTTATAAATGATGACCCCAGGATAGTACAACTGTCATAAATACATTGTAACTTCCAAACGTCCAGGAGACTACAACGAATGGTTGTAGTCTCCATAGCTATACAATACAGGGTCTTTTTCTCATTAAATATAACTTCCCACATTGTATCACAATAGTTTTTGGAAATATTTTTACTTGGTAAACTGTGTTGGCTTAAAGATAAAAGTATGCTACACTTGGCTGCGTGAGTAAGTTACAATTCATACTGTCAGATATAGCACAGAATTTCTCAATCCAATCTGGCTCTGAGTTTATTTTTCTTTATTCTTTATTATTATTGCCCCTTTTTTACATATACATGGTATTACATGCTATATAAACATTGCCATAGGGAAGAGGGGCTAGGTCATATTTTTCCCCCCTAAACAACAGGCTCCACAACTGATTACAAATAGTCAGATAATTTTTAAACATTTTGTCCTTTCAGAGAAATTGTACAACTCAAATGGACGGGAGTTAAGGCGGGCCCTCTTCTCCTTGAAACAGATATTTCAAGTAAGTGAACATTACCTCTTAATATGAATTTTGTTTCTTCAGAAACTAATGTATTTTATTATTATAGCCGGGGAAGAGTTATTATTATTTTGCCACAGCAGGCAATAGAGTAAACCTCTAGACTTAATATCTTTTTATCCAATTTATTTTATTATTTATTAGTATTTTCTTAATGTCTTTCTCCAGCCACACTTAGGATAATTCACAGAAAGTTCCAAAGAAGCTTCAAAGTAATTTCTGAGGAAGCAAGGGCATCTGCAAATGATGCAGATATATTGATGAGCAATCAATATAGCAGCCACAGCTAGGCAGTTAAAATCTATCCCATTTTATACAAGTCAGTGCAAGAAATATGGTCATACCAGTATCTTAATTTTTTTGACTCTGCTTCAACAAGAAAAATAAATTCAATGAAAAAAACCTTCATATATTCTTAACATAAGTAGGAAAGTTCTTAATTTTATTTACTATGTAGTGTAGAAATGTGAAAAAGTGTGAAAGGACTAATGAGACGGGATTTACAAAGTGTGAAATTTCTTTATTGTGTCACAATATAAAAATCAGAATCATCACAATTTTTAAATAAATGAATAATATTCCTATTACTTTACAATGCCATTATGTTGCAAAGTTACTACTTTCATGTACAAAAGCAGATAGATCCTTCAGATTTTATTACCCATTTCTATGAAATATTGTTGAATCATAAGATCTTGTTATGTCATGACAAGTTGTGCATAAAACTCAAAAATGGCTGATTTGTGATATATGAATCATAAACATATATACATACATACATACATACATACATACATACATACATACATACATACATACATATATACATACAGTACATATGTCCAAAGTGTTTTTGATTTTTATAGGTAATATGAGCAAAACCAAAGTCATAAGAATTACAAAACTATACACTTGAACTATACACTTGGGCCACTGAATCCGAGTTTCTATTCAGTACAGGAACACCAGCCAAATATCCCAGATAGTTGGCTGTCTGGCCTGCTTGGACATCTCTATGCAGACATATCACCATCTCGAATGAGACTGATAACTGTAGTATCATCTGCAAACTTCAGTGCTTTAAGAGAGAGATCTCTATGGATGCAATCATTGGTATATAGATAAAAGAGCAGTAGAGAGAATATACAGCCCTGAGGAGGTATTTGCCCAGGTATTAGATGTAATTTTCCTTTGCTTCACCTTGATTCCTATCTTAGCTTCCTTAGCTTCACCTTGCTTCGTATCTGTCAAAAAGCTTATAATCCACCTACAGACACAGCTAGTTGAGTCGATTTAAGTGTCAAACTCAAGGTCTGCAGATCAGATCCAGCCTGCAGGGTGCTTAAATCCGGCCCACGGGCTGGCCTAGAAATATCAAAGGACTGGCCCATGGTGCCTCTGGTGGCTAAAACAGACCACATACGTCCCCTTCCCATGCCTTGTTTTCGCCCTCCTGTAGCATTCTGCTGGCTGAAAATAGGCTGAGAAACACCCCAAAACCAGCCAAAAACGGACAGTGTGGCCAGTTTTCACCTGGCAGAGTGCTGGAGGAGGTCATGGAGGGCAAAAACAAGGTGCAGGGGGCTGCGCACAGACCCCTTGCCTCTCGTTTTGGCCAGCAAGGTGCTGCAGGAGGCGTCTGTTCCACCGCGCCACTGCCCCACTCTGCCGGCCCACGGAGGAGAACTACAATTCTGATCCGGACCTGTGAATAGGTCTCCAGGAATTCAAGATATTGCAAGATATATTTGGATAATTTGCACGGTGTCTAACAATGGATCCATAAAGGTTTTCAGGTGGGCCAGCACTAATCTCTCAAATATCTTCATAACTACAGATGTTAGAGCACTGGTCTGTAGTCATTTAGCTCACTGATTGAGACTTTCTTAGGAATCGGGATGATAGTAGACTCTTTGAAGCAAGACGAGGTATAATACATCTGCAATTTATTAAAGATTCAGTTGAAGATGTGTTGTTCAGCACTGATTTTCAAGCAAGAAGGAGCCACTCTGGACTTGGTGCTTATCCAATCCTTTGCTTATGAAATAGACCTCACACATGTTTTTCTAAGATCACCCAAGGTGGAGCCCCCAGAAGAACAGAAATTGATGTAGAAGATTTGGCTGCTGTTGATTTATTTAAGGTGAGGAAGTTAATAGTAGATGACAGTGATCTCCTTTCAAACCTACGGATTGGATCATCTGCCAGTTGACAATTCTCTTCAGTAAAGAAGGGAGGTCTAAGGTAGTCAATGATGTTTTTCATTGTTGCTTGTTCATTAGCTGAGAACTGGTTTCTCAACTGTTTCCTTATGGAAAAATAAATATAAAGGGAATCTTACAAGGTTTTGAACACAAAATAAAATAATATAAAGCTATCAGACTCTGAAAGCATTTTTCTCCTAGACATCTGTGCATGATTACCTACCAAGCCTGCCTACCAAGTAGAAGTCAAGGGCCGGCAATCTCATGGGCAATCAAAATGGAGATGGCAAGACATCATCAACAGAGATACGCAAGCTACAAGCCTGCACCCTTTGATGAACTTGCAAAGTGGTGTTCAATAATCCAAAAAGTGGAGCTTGTACTTGTGGGAATAAGCTAGGACAGTGGTCGGCAAACTCATTAGTCAAAAGAGCCAAATATCAACAATACAATGATTGAAATTTATTTTGAGAGCTAGAAGGTGTGGCCTATTTTGTGGGAGTGGCTCAGTGGTCATGTGACCGGGTGGGCGTGGCCAACTTGGAAAATGTGGTGAAACTCACTTAACAACGGTCTTGCTTGGATGGGAAGGAACAGACTCAGACTCAACCCGTCCAAGACTGAGTGGCTGTGGTTTCCGGCATCCCGGTACAACCAGTTGACTCCATCACTGGTCATAGGGGGTGAACATCTAACCCCTGTGGATGGGGCACGCAACTTGGACGTCCTCCTTGTTGCACGGCTGTCCATGGAAGATCAAGTGACAGCCGTGGCCAGGAGGGCGTTTTACCAGGTTCGCCTGGTACGCCAGTTGCGTCCCCTATTGGATCGGGATGCCCTCTGCACAGTCACTCATGCCCTCGTGGCATCCCGACTGGACTACTGCAATGCTCTCTACATGGGGCTCCCCTTGAGGTGCACCCGAAGGCTGCAGTTTGTCCAGAATGCAGCCGCGCGGGCAGTTATGGGAACCTCTAGGTTTTCCCATGTAACACCGCTCCTGCGCGAGCTGCATTGGCTGCCTGTCGTCTTTCGGGTGCGCTTCAAGGTGTTGGTTATCATCTTTAAAGCGCTCCATGGCACAGGACCTAGCTATCTGCGGGATCGCATCCTGCCCCATACATCCCTGCGGCCGATCCGCTCCCACAGAGAGGGACTTCTCCGGGTGCCGTCCACTAGGCTATGCCAGCGGGCGAAGCCCAGGGGAAGGGCCTTCTCTGTGGCGGGCCCGACCCTCTGGAACGACCTTCCCCCCGAAATTAGAACAACTACGGACCTCCGCTCCTTCCGTCAAAAATTAAAAACGCATTTTTTCTGCTTGGCCGGCCTAGGATAGTCAACTGTTTAGGGTTTTTATGATTAATTTTTAGTTTTAAATAATGGGTTTTTAGCGCAGGGTAAGTTTAATATTATTTTATATTGTATTATATTGTGATTTTATATGTATTTTAAATTCCTTGTGCCCTGTCTCGAGTCCCTTTGGGGAGAGAGAGCGGGTTATAAATTAAAATTATTATTATTATTATTATTATTGCTTAGCAACCAAAATTTTGGGCTCAATTTTGGTCATAAGTTCTCTTTCTTTCATCTCTCTCCCACTTTCTTTTTCTTCCTTTTCTTTCTTCCCTTCTTTCTCTTTCTGTTTCTCTCTGTCTCTCTCTCTCTCTGCGTCTGTCTGTCTCTCTCTGTGGCTCTTTATCTCTCTCTCCCTCCCTCCCTCCCTCTCTGTCTCTTTCTGTCATTCTCTCTCTGTGTCTGTCTCTCTGTATCTCTGTGTCTCTTCTCCCTTCCTCTCTATCTCTGTCTCTCTCCCCTCCCTTCCTCTCTGTCTCTCTCTGTCATTCTCTCTGTGTCTGTCTGTCTCTCTCTGTGGCTCTTTGTCTCTCTCCTTCCCTCCCTCTCTGTCTCTTTCTGTCATTCTCTGTGTCTGCCTCTCTGTATCTCTGTCTCTCTCTCCTCCCTCCCTCTTATCTCTGTGTCTCTCTCCCCTCCCTTCCTGTCTCTCTGTCAGTCTCTCCCTTCCCTTCCTCTCTGTCTGTGTGTCTGTCTGTCTCACACTCACTCACTTAATTTCTCTCTCTCTCTGTCTCTCCCTCCCTCTCTCCCTCTCTCTCTCTCTCTCTCTCTCTCTCTCTGTGTGTTTGTCAAACTCTGATTCCCTCCTTCCCTCTGTCTCTCTCTCGCTCTGTGCCTCTATCTGCCTGTCACTGTCTCTGTCCACAAAATACTGCGTGGAGGAGCGGCGCGCTCTGTGAAGGCGAGGCCATCCGCGGGGACCAGATGCCGTCCGGAACCATCAGCAGCCGCACAGATACTTGCCGCTTTTCCACACCGTGGAAAAGATAGGCGCATGCATGCCCCACCCAATTACACTCTCGGAGACTTCGTAACAGTGGGAACTTGGGCTGTAATTCCGCAGGACATGCACACGCCTATCTTTTCCATGGTGTGCAAAAGTGGCGAGTTTCTGCACGGCTGCTGATCACTCCAGACGCCATCGGGGAAGATGATGAACGTGAAGGGGACACACACACACCCCACGGATGGCCTCGCCGGCAGCACAGAGACTCACCGCTGCTTCACGCGGTATTCTGTGGACAGAGACAGTGACAGACAGACAGACAGAGAGAGGCACAGAGAGAGAGAGAGAGGGAGGAAGAGAAGGAATCAGAGAGAGACTGAAGAGCCACATTCAAGGGGCCAAAGAGCCACATGCGTCCCACGAGCCGCGGTTTGCCGACCACTGAGCTAGGAAGAAGAAGATCTGTGCATGATTAGTTCTCTTCTCAGTTTCAATATTGTAATTTTCATTCCACAACCTATATGGGCTCTGTTTTCTCATATTAGCCACCTTTGTTCCTGGGAAAGTTGACAAGCAGATAGCTGCAGCAAATTACTTCCTTAACAACATGTCTATGGAGGTTCCCAGGCATCCAGGTCATGGTTGTCCCAAAGGTTCTTTTTCAAGAGGCAACTAGACAATTATTGTAAGATTACAGTAACAGACTCTTGCAAGTTTTCTCCTTTTATGTTCAAGAGAAATAGGGAGGGTGAGCATCAGAGATGCTTTCCCAAATTATAGTTCTGCTTTAGATTTCTTTTCTCTGACCATTGTCTTGGTTATGGCTCATTCTCCTGTTTGTCAAAATTATTACTACTGCCCATTCCGACAACTTAATAAAAAATAGGGGGGACTAATCTATAAGCAACTGTAGGCATGCTGTTGAATCAAGTGAAACAGGCTCACATTTCTTGAGAAGTCTATTTCACAATCAGTGCAAAATCATTTAAGTTATGCAGTTATTCATCCAGTTCTAAATCTACCAGAACATTGTATCTTCCCTACATTTAACTACTTAACTATGTTATCTGCAAGGATGTGTAATGAGATAGCTCTTGAAACATATTAGGAAACTCAAGAAAAATTTATCTATCCACAGCATTCAGCCAAACTAATTAGGGGACAATTAAAAGAGACAAGATTACTCCAACACAAATGATTCTTCAGAAAACTATTCTTGCTCTTCCTTGCTTGACCCATTGTATTTTCCTCTCCAGATAGAGGACATTAATTCCCTGTTTTGGGATTAAAATACATAACAGGACAGGCAAAAAAAAGTAAGTTAAGATACCAATATAAATGAATCAATTAATAATTGCAGTGCATGTAAAAAAAGAACATTGTATTGATCAGTTTTCCTGAAATAGCTTAAAACTGTTGATATGTATCAATTTAGCTGTTTCTTGCTTAATTGTGCTTGCAAAGTTTCTGTGTTGCCTAACTTATACTTTTGAGTTCTGTAACAAAATGTCCTATGAGATTAAAATGCTGGCAGATAACCATCAAGGCTTGCAGCCTTGCCTGTTTTCATCTTTTCAATAGCATCTGGTATTTCAAAAGCAGTTATAGCATCATTCATAAGTTATTTTTGCACCTGTGAAAGCTTCATTAGTTGTTATTTTAAAAGATACTCATACATTTCTTTTGTAAGTTCATGTCCTTTTTCTTATATGAATTTGAATAGAAATTGTAAAATGTATTTTTGATAGAGAAGTTATCTGTCAATATTGTCTTGCCCTCCTGGATTTTACCAATATCTTTTCTCTTTCTTTTCTTAATCTATATGTTAATAATCTTCCTAATTTATTTGAAAACTCAAACTGTCTCTGTTTCACATAGTTACATTTTATTTACATTTCCAGAATGGTCAACATAGTGTAGAGCAGTGATGGCAACCTTTTTTTGTAAAGGCATGCCAAAACCCACAATGCAATGCCCTGCACATGCACGCATGACACACACGCACACACCATATGGAGAGGAGTTTTCACCCTCTCCAGGCTCCAGAGGTTTTCCTTGAGCCTATGGAACGGTGAAGACAACCTACTCTGGAGGCCCTCCAGAGGCCAAAAGACGCCTGTTTCCGAGCTTTTGAAAGTCCTGCTTTTCATCCTCCCCAATCTCTGGAGGCTTTCCGGAAGCCTGCGGAGGGCAAAAATGGCCTTCCCCAGCCCCCAGGAAGGCCAAAAATCAGCTGGCCAGCACACACATGTGCACTGCAGCTGATAGCTCGTGTGCCAGCAGATATGGCTCTGTGTGCTGCCTGTGGCATGCATACCACAAGTTTGCCATCACGGGTGTAGAGCTCCCCCCGAAAGAACTGCTGGCAATCAGGCCCTTTTATCCCTTTCTCAGGTGACCAGCCCAACCTGGCCCATGCACACCAACACAGAGACTTACAGGCTTTAAAATTATGACCATTAAGAGAAACTCAAACAACACAATAATTTAAAACATGGTGGTGAAACCTTATGGTGAGCAAGCTGTTGTCTCATTAAAATGTCATCTGCAAGCCCACTGAGAAGCCTAAGGAGTTTCCCTCTCATGGCAGCCAAGATACAGTCTTTAGGCTGAGGTTTAACCATGTTTTCTTCCTTGGGGTGACAACCTCTTTCTCTCTTTCTGAAGAAATGCAGCCTCATATCCTCATAATAGTTTTGTTCTAGTTCTTTCCTCTCAGTCCTTCTGTCCTCAGCTGCTTGAATCTATCGACCAACTTCCAGCATTCTGATTTAACTCTCCCTGCTGGGGATTATATTTACCAGAAATCTCCTTCAGGGGCCGTTCCTATCATAAATCCATGAGCAAGGCCCCAACCATGAGGGAACCCACTAATGGAGCAGGCTACATAATAGTTGGCATAATAATCTAATTCATGTAATTTTAGGGTTTGTTGGTGTCTTCTGTAAGTCCGATTTTTTTCCCCATTTTAAATTCATCCAATACCCTTTGCGTCTTTTCTTGAGTTTTTTTCTTTTCTAAGCAATTGTATTTGATTAAAAAACCTCTCATAATGACTTTGCTCGCTTGCCAAATATTCAACTGTACCTTTATCCAAATTGTTGTTAAAATATTCATTCAGTTTCTCTTTGCAGTTTTTAAAAATCTTCTTCTATAGAATAGTCTCATTTCAGTCTCCATATAAATTCTGAGTTCCTTCTTCTAAGCGTCAGAAGAACTATTTTATGAAGCGAAAAACTTAGAAGCAAAATATCCACTTTTGAAATTTTATTAGCATAGTTCTTGAAGCTCTGTATCGTATCAATTACTGAAAAGAATTTGTCTTTATGAAAAAAAGGTTTACTCTCTTGAGCTTTTCAAAGACTGTTTGGCATTCCATGGACCATTAGAAGGGTTTTCCCAGTTTGGGTTTTCTCTCCTCTCTTGTTTTGAGCAGGTTGGTTAATGGTAGTGCGATTTGAGCAAAAAGCAGGGATGAACATTCTATAAAAGTTTGTGAAGTCTACAAAACTCTGCAGCTGTTTATGGGTGCATGGTGCCTTCCAATCTCATATCACACTTACTTTTCTGAATCCATTTCCACTATCTCATGGGAGATTGGTACCCCAGGTAATCAAATTTAGATTGATGGCATTCACATTTTGAGAGTTTAATGTATAAGACAGTTGCTAGAAGCTTTTCCAAAACAGCTTTCACCAGTTTTATGTGTTCATCCATGGTTTCTGTGTAAATTAGAATGTTATCTAGGTAAACCAGGACTCTTTTAAACAGTTGTTTGGGTAGCACCTTGTTAATTAGTTGCATAAACACGGTGATGCCCCTTGTAAGCCGAATGGGAGGACCTGGAATTGGAAGTAACCTAGTGACCAATTGAAAGCATTTTGCCACTTGTCACCCACACCTGGTAATATGTTTCTTTTAGGTCCAACTTGGCAGTTCTGACTAGATCATAAAACAAATCAGTTCAGCATTCTAATCAGGCTCAAATTCTCCTATTTTAAACATATTATGCAAAGACCTAATTCACCAGAGAAGACTAATGCTGAGAAAGGTGGAAGAAAAGAGGATAGTCAGCACCTGAACTAAATTACAATAGCAGTATATGCACAATCAAAAGGTTAGGAACACAACATCATGGTAACTAAGAGTCAACAATGATTTGATGACACACTATTGCTAAATGCCTTGAGAAGCCATCTTGTGACTGCTATATTTACATGGATTCAAAATTATATTTTCTTATATGAAAAAGATAAGTGAATTGACTTGATCCCATCCTTCTCCCTTTCTTCTATCCCCAGCAATCAGTTCCAATTCATTCTTTGTAAATTTTCTCCTGTTTCAAATGAAGCCGGTCCCATTAGCAGCATTTTCTGGTTAGCTAGCCCTCAGCCCTGGAATTGGGTTAGGAAGGGGCCTTCGAGAAGACTTATGGAAAATATTGTCTCAACCAGTGGATGTTAAATCAGAGTGCTGTGAAGTAGGATGGCAGTCAAGCAGCTCAGAAAAAAAGGATTCAGAGGGAGTGAAAAGGACAAAGCTACTACAAGGAAAGAGGAGGGACTGCTTCAGAAAGAGAGAGAGATCATCACTTCAAGGAAGAGAATAGCTACATCTTAACCTAGAGATTGTATTCTAGCTGCCACAAGAAATAGACTCCATACCTCTAATTGGGCCTGCAGAGGATGTGTCTAAGAGACCAACAGGATTGGTGAGGGACCATGTGGCATAAAAAAGACAGTCTTGGCATACTTAGCTGGAGCAACATTCTTATTTATTTATTTTATTTTATTTTATCCAATTTATATCCCGCCCTTCTCCAAAAGGACCCAGGGCGGTACACAGGAATTTAAAAACAGCATACAAAGATAATACAAAACATATAAATTTAAAAATCTATTAAATGGTAACCTGCGCTAAAACCAATTAAAATCCCCCAATTAAAACTATCTAAAATTCGTCACAGTAGAGGCTATCCTAGGCCGGCTTGGTGAAATAAGTGTGTTTTTAAACACTGGCGGAAGAGGCGGAGGTCGGTGATGGTACGGAGTTCTGGGGGCAGGTCGTTCCACAGGACAGGGCCCGCCACAGAGAAGGCCCTTCCCCTGGGTGTCGCCAGCCGGCATTGTCCGGCCGACGGCACCCTGAGAAGGCCCTCTCTGTGGGAGCGTATCGGTCTAAGGGATGTATGGGGCAGAAGACAGTCTCGCATATAACTAGGTCCCGAGCCATGGAGCGCTTTGAAGATGGTCGTCAAAACCTTGAAGCGCACCCGAAAGACCACAGGAAGCCAGTGCAGCTCATGCAGGATTGGTGTTATGTGGGAGCATCTAGGAGCTCCCGTAATCACCCGCGCGGCTGCGTTCTGCACTAACTGTAGCTTTCGAGTGCACCTCAAGGGAAGCCCCATGTAGAGAGCATTGCAGTAGTCCAGTCGAGATGTCACGAGGGCCTGAGTGACTGTGCGAAGGGCAGCCCGGTCCAGTAAGGGGCGCAATTGGCGCATCAGGCGTACCTGATGAAACGCCCCCCTGGCCACGGCCGCCACATGGTCCTCCATGGACAGCCGGGAATCCAGGAGGACACCCAAATTGCGCGCCCTCTCCACGGGGGCCGGTGTTTCGCCCCCAATGGCCAGAACCTTAATCATAAGGTTCAATGTTTTACATTATTATGTAGTTTAATTTGATTTTAAAGACCACCATTTTAATGTGCTGCTGTGTTATTGTTTATATGTCTATTGCATTTGGTGTTTAGTGGTGATTTTATTTGAATGGCTATTGTTTTTAATTAAAGCTAAGGTGTCTTCACTATGTTGGTATTCTAGAGCTAGTGGGTTGGTCATCTGGGGAAGGAATAGAAATGCCCAATAACTAGCAATCCCTTCGGGAGAAATGTACATACAAACAAAAGATATAAGTACTTTGAAAGAACAGCTCCCTATACTAGTTGCTATGAAATTCCTGCTTCTATCTGATTACATGTACTTGTCTCATTAGATGGAGCAAGAAGGGCATGTAATAGGCACTATCTGCTTAAACATTCTACCTGAAGATACCCAGGAAGCAATCTTTTTCTGCTGGCACACCCTTGTTCTGGAACATCATTCCTCCTGATGCCATGATCTCAAGGCTTTTAAGACAACCCTCAAAGTTTCGTTCTTTTAACAGGCTTGGGGACTCAAGTATAAGTTGCTAATCCATTCTCCCGTAGTCCTTTTTATGTATTTAAATTGTTTAATTTTTATCATACTTTTTATTGTTTTATTGTGTAGCATTTAAGTCATATATGTGAGATGAGTGATTATATAAATTTAATAAAGAAATAGAAGAGACAATATGAATCTTGTAAAATCCAGCAATGAAATCAAGTTTGTATTCTTAAAATCTTTAAAATGTGATGGCTCAGCTATTAAAGACCCGAGTGCTACATGACAAGATGATCTCTCATTACTTGCCACAGCTCCTCCCCACCTAGCAATTCAAAAGCATGCAAATGCCAGTAGATTAAATAGATGTCACTTTGGTGGGAAGGTAACAATATTCTGTGTACCTCAGCATATAATCATGCTGGCTACATGTCTTCGGACAACTAAGGGCACCAACCTCTAGAGTTGGAAACTACTGGACGGGGAAATTAGCTTCATTCTTAAAATCAGAATATATTTACTACTAATAAACTACTATATTTGAAATGCAAAAATTTAGATGGTTTTCTTTATCTCCCTGCTTCCATTTTGTTTCAATTTGTTGCCAGATACAAGAGTTCCAAACTAAAATAATGCAGTTC
The DNA here is from genome assembly GCA_039707465.1 of Rhabdophis nuchalis. Classification (NCBI taxonomy): domain Eukaryota; kingdom Metazoa; phylum Chordata; class Lepidosauria; order Squamata; family Natricidae; genus Rhabdophis; species Rhabdophis nuchalis. Next base: position 110,261,220 of record CM077647.1, on the reverse strand, counting down.
TTTCTCATAATATTTCTTCATAACGTAGCTGTTACTTTCTACATTTTAATCAATCTGAAAATGAGAAAACAAATTAGCTTGCTTTTGTGTTTTATGCTATGGAAAGTAGAGGCAAGAAAGAAATAATTGGAAATTGGAAATAAAAAAATAAAATTGTGAAAAATAGAAAGGAGATTTGCAATTACTCTTTGCCAGTCCCCCAATCTACAGAATTTATTTAAATTATTTTTAATATATGTTTGGTTATCATTATGGGTAGGAAGATTTAGACTGGAATATCAGTCTAAGTGATGCAGAGAGAAGGTGATTTAGTTTCTATCAAATTCTAGGAAGAAAAATCATATGAAGGAGAGCAGAGTGAGTAAAAATCTATGCACGGGGGTAAGGACAAAGAGAAAAATGATAAAGCTTTTTCATTTTGTTTAAAGCAGGAGATCCTGAGCCCTGGGCCGTGGACTGGTGTCAGTCCATGACCTGCTAGGAACCAGGGCGCACAGCTGGAACATCATGCGAGCGAGTGAGCGAAGCTTCATCTATATTTGCAGCTGCTCCCCAGCACTAGCATTACCATCTCAGCTTAGTTCACATCATCAGGCCTTATATTCTTGTAGGAGCGTGAAGCCTACTGTAAACTGTGTGTGTGAGGGATATAGGCCGCATGCTATTCTTCACTTCCCTCCTGGTCTGTGGAAAAATTGTCTAGGGACAAAATCAGCCCTTAGTGCCATAAAGGTTGGGAACTGCTGATCTATAGCATTTGTAGTTAGGGAAAGGGAGAATGAAAGGGACAAAATTGATGCCATTTATATTATGATACATCTTCTAAAACATTCTTGGACGCCAAAACTCTTTTTCATCCTAGTTTGTGGGTAAATGGTCTTTTGAAGAGTGGTTACATCAACATAGAACAGTTTTTTAATCCCAAAATTAGTCTTCATTTAGTAACCATAATTGGTACCAACAGTCGTTAAATGAAGCAAACTGTTAAATGAACCACAACTGTGCTTATGATCCTACGTCTGCTTTTCTTGGCTTTACAGACCTGAAAAAGTTATAAATGCAAAGATTGGTTATAAAATTGCTTTTTCATCACTGCCATAGCCATGAACAGTTGCTAAAGGAGGGCAAGTCTGTATGTGCTTGGTAAAACAAGAAAAAGGAGCAAGCAAAGAACATGCTGGCTTGATACCGTCAAAGCTGATAGAAACAACTGAAAGAAGCTGTGCTTCGTAGGATAGCGTGAAGAGCACTTGCCTATAAAATTGCCAAGATTTGGACGTGACTGAATGAATAAAACCACTGCCACTTTATTTTCAGTATGTTACAAAATGTATCATTTGTCTTTTTTCTCCTTGTCCTCTCCCTCACAGGATGACAAAGATTTGGTTCATGAATTTGTTGTAGCAGAAGGCCTGGCTTGTTTAATAAAAGTGGGAGCTGAGGCAGACCAGAACTACCAGAATTACATCTTGAGAGGTACAGAAACTTAATCTTACTAGCTATGTATGTTTCACGTAACAACTCATCTATCTGCTTAGTTTCATTGTAAACTATAATTGTAACCAGTTCAATATGCCATGATACTATTTTTAGAATAATAGTTATCCTTATCCTTTATATTTTTATCTTGTCTTTTCCCGACAATTTATTCTGATAATTTCCAATTTTTCCTACATTTTCAAAAGCTGTTCTTCAAAAGAATTTCATCTCTGATTTCTCAGAATGGCTTTTATCCCTTTAATTTTCCTCATATTTTTCCGTTCCTTAGAAAAATGCTTTATCTGTATAATTTTTTTCACTGTGCCCAGTAAGCATACTTTTGGGTGTGCACATGCAGACACATTTGAGTAAGTCTTGTCTCATAGCAGCTGCCTGGATCAGTTTCTGTAGTTTTCCTGGATTTTTGAAAGAAGTTTGTCTTTGCCTTTGCCTTTGCCTTCCTCGAAGAAGAAACTTGAAACAAACGTGACTGGTCTAAAGTCACCCAACAGGCCTTGTGCAAGGCATTACTAGAATTCACAATTTCCCAGTTTCTATCTTAATACTTTAACCACTAAACATATGTGGATTGGACGTTCATATTTTACTTTGAAGATATTTCATTTCTCATTCAGCTTCTTGAGCTCTGTCTGGATGGTGGGGAATGGAAGGATTTATATTCTTTGCAGACATCTGGTCATTTGCATTCTTTTAATGTGTCCTTAAGGCCACCTGGAGGTTTATTTGTGTCGTCAGGGTCACCTGCAAGAAGTCTTTAGTGACAGGACCCGCATGTGCTTCCACCCCAACAGCCCATAGACTACACATTGAAATTCTACCTGAGGCCAAATTACCCAAACCCAAGCGCTACTCCATGACAGCAAGGGAACTAGAAGAACTGAGAGTGTTCACAGATAAGAACTTAGTTAGGAGTTTTATTCAGCCCTCAAAGTCGCATATGGCAGCTCATGTGCAGTAATGGGAAAATAAATACAGCTCCCTGCTTTTATGTGCGGACTATCGTGGGCTCAATGTAATCTGCATGAAATGAAGAACATGTTAGCCCAGTGATGACAGACCTTTTTTGGCTCGCATGCCAAAAGTAGGGAGGCACAGGGGGGTTATACGTGGGTGTGCCACATACATAATGCTTTGCGCACAACCCCAGTGCACATGCCGCCGCCCTGGGTCCTTTGTGGAGAAGGGCGGGATATAAATGTGATTAAAATAAAAATAAAATAAATGCGCACACGACCAGCAAAATTTCCCCCCATTTTTGGCGTACTTTCTTCGCACGACACAGGCTCCAGAGGCTTTATAGAAACCTGGGGAGGGCAAAAACAGCCTCCTCCTGCCCCCCAGAGGCCCTCCAGAGACTTCAGGAGCTTCCCTGAATCCTCCAGAGTGCAAAAAACTGGCCCTATGGGCAAACTGGAAGTTCAGGAACGGGGCAAAAAATGACTCTACAAGGAAACCGGAAGTGATTTCCAGTTTGTCCGCAGGGCTGTTTTTTGTCATCCAGAACCTTCAGGGGCCTTCAGGAGGCTTCCTTGAAGGCTCCGGGGGGGGCAAAAAACGAACCTACAAGCACACCAGAAGTCGTTTCCAGTTCGTTTTAGCCTTTCGGAATGTTTAGGGGCCTTCAGGAGACTTCCCTGAATGCTCCAGAGGGCTAAAACCAGCCCTACGAGCAACCCCGGTTTTTCATTTCATTTTTTTTTCATTTTTTCATTTTATTACATTTATATCCCGCCCTTCTCCACAGAGGACCCAGGGCGGCGCACAGGAAATTTAAAAAACATACACAATAGAAGATAGACAAATAATTTAAAATATATATTAAATAATCCCCAATCCTGTGCTAAAAACCAATTATTAAAAACCCAATTTAAAACTTTTCTAAAAGTCCCCATGGGAGGTTAGGCTAGGCCGGCTTGATGGAAAAAATATGTCTTTAAACATTTGCGGAAGAGGCGGAGGTTGGTGATGGTCCGGAGTTCAGGGGGTAGGTCGTTCCAAAGGGCAGGGCCCGCCACAGAGAAGGCTCTTCCCCTGGGTGTCGCTAGTCGGCATTGTCCGGCCGACGGCACCCTGAGAAGGCCCTCTCTGTGGGAGCGGATCGGTCTAAGGGATGTATGGGGCAGGAGACGGTCTCGCATATAACTAGGCCCCGAGCCATGGAGCGCTTTAAAGATGGTCGTCAGAACCTTGAAGCGCACCCGAAAGACCACAGGAAGCCAATGCAGCTCACGCAGGATTGGTGTTATATGGGAGCTTCTGGTGGCTCCCGTAATTACCCGCGCGGCTGCGTTTTGGACTAGCTGTAGCTTTCGAGTGCACCTCAAGGGAAGCCCCATGTAGAGAGCATTACAGTAGTCGAGACGGGACGTCACAAGAGCTTGAGTGACTGTGCAAAGGGCAGCCCGGTCCAGTAAGGGGCGCAATTGGCGCATCAGGCGTACCTGATGAAACGCCCCCCTGGCCACGGCCGTCACATGGTCCTCCAAGGACAGCCGGGAATCCAGGAGGACACCCAAATTGCGCGCCCTCTCCACGGGGGCCAGTGTTTCGCCCCCAATGGCCAGAGTTGGAGTAATCTGGCTGAACCGGGGTGCCGGAAACCACAGCCACTCAGTCTTGGCAGGGTTGAGCTTGAGTTTGTTACCACCCATCCAGATCCGTACGGCTTCCAAACACCGGGACAGCACTTCGGCGGCATCGTTGGGGTGGTCTGGGGTGGATATGTACAGCTGGGTGTCGTCAGCGTACAGATGGTACTCCACCCCAAAACCACGGATGATCTCACCCAGCGGCTTCATATATGTGTTAAACAGGAGGGGCGAGAGGACCGACCCCTGAGGAACCCCACATAAGAGGGGTCTCGAGGTCGACCTCTGCCCTCCCGTCAACACATATTGCGACCGACCAGAGAGGTAGGATGAGAACCACCGCAAAACGGTGCCTCCCAGCCCCAACCCCCCCAGTCGGTGCAATAGGATACCATGGTCGATGGTATCAAAAGCCGCCGAGAGGTCTAATAGGACTAGGATAGAGGAATACCCTCTATCCCGCGCCCTCCAGAGATCATCAACCAACGCGACCAATGCCGTCTCGGTACTGTGACCGGGTCGGAAGCCGGACTGGCGCGGGTCTAGATAATCAACTTCCTCCAGGTGTTGTGGAAACTGTTGGGCTACCACACTCTCAACAACCTTCACCAGAAAGTGAAGGTTGGAGACTGGACGATAGTTCTCTAGTAAAGCTGGGTCCAGGGACGGCTTCTTGAGGAGGGGCCTCACTACCGCCTCTTTCAAGACGGCAGGCAAGGACCCCTCACTCAAAGATGCGTTGACAATGCCCTGGAGCCAGCCTCGTGTCGTCTCCCAGGATGCCAGTACAAGCCAGGAGGGACACGGGTCCAATAAACATGTGGTCGCTCTAAGTTTCCTTGACAGCCTGTCCATATCCTCGGTGGTAACAAAGTCAAACTCCTCCCAAGCAGGAACCTCAAGACTAGCCTCGGACAGTCCCACAGGACCACTGTCGATGGAGGGTAGCTCATTCCGAATCCGAGTGATTTTCTCCTGCAGATAAATCCCAAATTCCTCTGCTCGCCCTTGTAGAGGGGCTTCCCGCGGCCTCTGGTGAAGGAGGGAGCGGGTCACCCCAAACAGGGCGGCAGGGCGGTTATCTGCGGATGCAATTAGGGTGGCACAATACTCACGTTTGGCCACCCTTATCGCCACTAAGTAAGCCCTAATATGGGTTCTCACTAGTGTTCGGTCAGCTTCGGAGCGCGAGGATCTCCATCTGCTCTCTAGGCGTCTCTTGTGGCGTTTCATCCCCCGAAGCTCCTCAGTAAACCAGGGAGCCTGGGTGATTCGTCGCCGCAAGAGAGGCCGCAAGGGCGCGACTCGGTCCAAGGCCCCCGTGGCCGCACTTAACCATGCGGCCACTAGGTCCTCAGTCGAGTCGCGGGGCAGGATCACAGGAATTGGCCCAAGCTCCCTCTGGAACCTTTCCGGGTCCATTAGAAGCCTGAGGCGGAACCATCTAGGAGTGTCCGGTTCCGCCTCCCCGCGGTGAGGTGGAGCGATTGGAAAGTCCAGCCGGAGGAGAGCGTGATCTGTCCATGACAAGGGAGTGATGACTAAGTCCCCTATTCCCAGATCGCGACTCCACTGTCCCGAGACAAAGATGAGATCCAGCGTGTTTCCCCCCTCGTAGGTTTGCTCGTAGGTTCATCTTTTGCCCTCCAGAGGCTTCAGGGTAGCTTCCCGAAGGCTCTGGAAGGCTAAAACCAGCCCTACGAGCAAACCTGAAGTCCGTTCCCAAATTTTCGATTTGTCTGTAGGGCCGGTTTTTCGCACTCCACCTCCAGAGGGCGAAAAATGGCCTCAAAAGGCCGAAATGATCTGGCCAGCACGCACATGCACACTGGCCAGCTGACAGGGCAATGCCTTGTGTGCCCTGACAAATTCCTCCACGTGCCACCTGTGGCACGCATGCCATAGGTTCGCCATCACGTTGTTAGCCCATCTAGTGAAGGGTAGAAATCTTTACCAAGCTATATTTGAGAGAAGCTTATTACTGCATGCATAACTACTGCAGGCGTAGTTTTTAAATGGTTTTTAGTAGGGTTTTATTAAGGTTTTAGAACATCTATTCAGAATACATGGGATGCAATGAAAGCAGTTACTAGAGGTTTAATAATAGATTATACAAGAAAAAGAAATAAAGAGAAAAGAGGGCTACAGAAAAGATTAGAGAATGAATATAAAACACTGGAAAAAGAACTACAGAAACTACCACAGAGAAAAGATATTAGAATGAAAATGGATCTAATTAAACATAAAATGGATATTTCAGAAAAAGAAGAATTGGCTCAGAAGATAAGATCTGCAAAACAGAATTATTTTGAAAACGCAAATAAACCTGGAAGATGGTTGGCGTACAAACTAAAGAGAGAGAGAGAGACAAGGAAGATTCAACAATTAAAAAATGAACAAGGACAAATACATTACTCAAACGAGGAGAAAAAAAATTGTTCAGGAATATTATATAAAACTATACGAAAAAGAAAACATACTACAACAGGATGTTAAAAACTACTTACAAGAGGCAAACCTCCCAGTTATAGCGGACGACAGCAGAAATATACTAAATGCAAAGATAACTATGATGGAACTAACTGAAGCTATTAAAAGACAAAAAAATGGGAAAGCCCCGGGACCGGATGGCCTCCCAGGAGAGTTTTATAAAACCTTGGAGGAAGTACTATCCCTTCCTTTATTAGAATTGATGAATGAAATTATGTCTGGTAGTAAAATGCCGAATTCTTGGTCAGAAGCCTATATTTCACTGATACCAAAGGAAGGAACAGATCTCCTGCAGGTAAAGAATTACCGACCAATTTCATTGTTAAACTCGGATTATAAGTTATTTGCATCAATACTAGCAGAAAGGCTCAAAAAATACTTAAACAATTTTATACATCCAGATCAAAATGGATTTTTACCAAAGAGACAAATTAAAGACAACATGAGAATAATTTTGAATACGTTGGAATATTATGAAGCACATTCTGAAAAACAAATGGCTTTGATGTTTCTTGATGCACAAAAAGCCTTTGATAACGTGAATTGGAAGTTTATGTTGCAACAGCTAGAACAAATGGAATTTGGTCAAAACTTTATACATGTTATAAGCACTATATATCACAACCAAACAGCCAAGATAATAATAAATGGAGAGCTTTCAAATAACATCCAGATAAAAAGAGGTACAAGACAAGGTTGCCCACTATCACCTTTACTTTTCGTATTAACGCTAGAAGTGTTAAATAGAAAGATAAGAGAAGACAAAGAAATAAAGGGAATGACAATTAGGAAAGAACAATATAAATTACAAGCTTTTGCAGACGACCTAGTTTTTATCCTCGAAGAACCACTTAAAACCGCGTCCAAACTGATAGAGAAAATTGAGACATATGGGAAAATAACAGGTCTGAAAATAAATAAAGACAAGACACAAATCTTAACAAAGAATATGACAAGAAGACAGAAAGAAGAATTAACAGAAATCTTGAAAATTCAAATCACAAAGAAGCTTAAATATCTAGGAATCTTTTTGACGTCGAGATGCAGCACCCTTAAAAAGGAGAATTACTCTAAACTCACGCAACAAATAGAAGTAGATCTTACGAGATGGCAGAATTTACAACTATCATTACTAGGGAGAATAGCCACGATAAAAATGAATATTTTGCCTAAGGTACTATACTTATTCCAGACAATCCCAATTAGATTGGGCAAGGACTTTTTTGAAAAATTAAGGAAAATGGTCTTAAAGTTCATATGGCAAGGGAAAAAAGCTAGAATAAAATTAAAATTTTTACAAGATACCAAAATAAGGGGAGGTATGGGATTGCCTGATTGGGAACTATATCATCAAGCTGCGAATCTGATGTGGATTAAAGATTGGATTACACTAAGAAATATTAGATTATTAGAATTAGAGGGACATGATTTGCCATCAGGATGGCACGCAGCTCTATGGTACCGAACCACCAGGAAACATGGCATTTTCAGAAGGCACTACGTAAGGGAATTTCTGATTGTAAACTGGGAGAAGATCAAGAAACTGCATTATTTCAAAATACCAGCCTGGGTATCAATTACTGAAGCATTTACGTACGCAATAATACACAAAAAGGAACGAACAATCAGATATTCGGATCTATTAAACTCAAGGGGTGATCTTAAAACTATTCAGGAACTAAAACAAGAAGGAATGGATATTAATTGGCATACATACACACAAATACATTCAAGATATAAGGAAGATCAAAAAAAAGGAGGGGTTTATGACAAAATGACGGAATTAGACAAAATATTAACAGGCGTCGATGAAAAAATAATTAAAAAACTCTATGCCTACTTACTAGAGTTTAAACTCCAGGAAGAGCAAGTGAAAGAAACAATGATAATATGGGGGGAAAACTTCGGGCATGGGATCGACTTAGATAAGTGGCAAAAATTGTGGACACAAAATTACAAAATGACGATGTCAACAGCCTACAAAGAGAACTTATACAAGATGTTCTACAGGTGGCACTTATCACCCTCAAGAATCTCAAAAATAAGTAAGAACAAATCTCAAAAATGTTGGAAATGTCATCAGACGCCTGGTACTTACTACCATATGTGGTGGACTTGCTCGGAGGCCAAAAATTATTGGAGTATGATCCACACATGGTTGGACAAAATAACAGGAAAACATATAGATTTCAAACCCGAACTCTTCCTGCTTGGACTTACTTTAGAAACATTCGACAAAAATTTGAAATACCTAATTGTGAATATTTTGACAGTCGCCAGAATCGTCTTTGCAAAAAATTGGAGAAATGACAAATTACCATCACAGCAAGAAATTATTTATAAAATTATGGAATGTGCAGAGATGAATAAATTAACATTTGAAATTAGAGAGCAAGAGAGTGAACAATTCTATGAAATTTGGAATAAATTTTATCAATGGCTGGAAACAAGATAGTCAAATGAAGGTTGAGGTATAATAATTGTAATATATATAAATATATTTGAACTAAAATATGTGATTTGATATGAATATGACTATGGAAGAGATGCACAGTTTGTAACCAACTGACACATTTTCTACAATTTGTAATGGAAGATGGAGTTTATGCTTTTTGTTTTTTGTTATATTTGTTTGTGTTTGTTCAAAAATAAAAATAAAAATTGTTTAAAAAAAAAAGGTTTTAGAACAGGCCAATCATTTAATATATTTTTAAACGTATTTTATGTATTTTATATTTTATACCACTGTTTTTTATTGCTGCCTGTACACCGCCCTGAGTACCGGAAGGGAGAAGGGCGGTATAAAAATTTAATAAATAAATAAATAAATATCAAAGAGGAGGGATAAATGATAAACTCCATTTAATTGCCCCCTAGGATATTTTCAATTCTGAGTCCTCCCATTTGGACTGTAGGGGGTTCCTGACATTGTTATGACTAAGATTGCCTAGGCAGAAGTAAGCATTGCTCTGTTAAACGCCACAACAAATGGCCCTACAATGGCTGGTAAAGTTGCACCCCACATTTCCCTGAAGGCAACGATCCTCAGTCCCACAAACAGAAGCCAATAAACAACACAACCAATTTGCAAAGGCAGAGAAGAAGTCCAAAGAGAAGATGCAAACTCATGGGCCAAGATCCAGAGTCAAGGGCAAAGATAGGTGCACAGGGTAAGTCAAGTGTACAAAGCCAAAGGCAAGTCTGTAGGGTAAAGCAAATCCTCAAGGCAGTTTGCAAGACAGAGGAAGAAACGTGACTCAAGGCTTCATTTTTCCAAAGCTGGGGGGAGGGGGGTGTTTAAGCCAAAGCAAACGATTGTTCCCGACAAAGACAAACTCGCCCTGCTTCTGCTTAAGTTCCTTGTGAAGCAGAGTGGGGCAAACTTCTCCCCAGCAGCCTCACATATCTCCTTTGAGCTTGCCTCCACTCTACTCTCCGTACTCTTGGATTGAATGTGGGAGGCCGTTGTTTCTCATAGAGACGATCTGCTGCCAATCAGCACCATTGTCAGTCTGCAGCTGACCCTCCCCTGTGTCTGTTAAGGCAGGCAACTCTCCATCCGGTTGCCTGAGGGGCGTAGGACAGCATTGTCCTCTCCCCCAATGCCTGAGAAGCCTGGTACAGCATCATCCTCAGCCCCTGGCCTCTCCACACATTCCAAAGGAGATGTGCCATCCTTGTCAGACAGTCCTAGTTCTAATTCCTCCTCCTCACTGGTATCTGATGGAGCCATGACAGCCATGTTGATGCAACTGATTAATGAAGTTTTGCATGAACACTTGTACAAGGGAGTTCTAGTCTACTTAGATTAAATTTTGATTTATATGGCGACTTGGGAAAAACATGTGAAACTAGTTAGAGCAGTACTGGAAAAACTAAGTGCCACACAACTACATGAAACTCTCAAAGTGTGTGTTCCATAAACCAAAATAGACTAATTAGGCTACTGTATTTCACATGAAAGATGTGGTGGCTCAGTAGCTAAGATGCTGAGCTTTTCGATCAAAAAGGTTGACAGGTTGGCGGTTCAAATCCCTAGCACTCTGTAATAGAGAGCACTCCCATTACTTGTACCAGCTTCTGCCAATCTAGCAGTTCAAAAGCATGTAAAAAATGCAAGTAGAAAAATTGGAACCAATAGAGACCACCTTCGGTGGGAAGGTAACAGTGTTCCGTGTGCCTTCAGCGTTTAGTCATGCCAACCATATGACCACGGATATGTCTTAGAGCAGGGGTCCCCAACCCCCGGTCCGCGGACCGGTGCCGGTCCGTGGCTTGATAGGAACCGGGCCGCAGGGCTGGAGAGGAGGAGGAGGGAGGACGGGGCAGCCCCCTGGGCAGAGCGCGCACCGGGGGCGGGAGAGCGCAGGTGCGACTGCTCATGCCATTGGGGGCCCTAGAGGGGCGAGTGAGCTGACTCACCCGCCCTGCGTGCGCATGTGCCGCCTGTTCCCCTTCCCCCCCCGCTCCCCCTCTACGCCGGCCGGTCCCTGGAATTTTCTTTAAAATGAAACCGGTCCCTGGTGCAAAAAAGGTTGGGGACCCCTGTCTTAGAGCAGTGCTGGCTCTTTGGCTTTGAAATGAAGATAAGCACCACCTCCTAGAGTCGGGAATGACTAGCACATATGTGCAAGGAAAACCTTTACCTTTTACCTTTATTTCACATAAAGAAATGGACTCTGAGACCAAGAGCTTTAATAAAATGAAAAACCCCATGCATCCAGAAGCAACTGCAGAGCTCCTTGGCTTAGCTAACTTTTACCAACAATTTATTCTGTCCTTCACCCAGTCCTGATCACCAATCTCCTGAAAACCAATGGGGAAGGGAAACCTAAACCAAGTCTACCACTTAACTGGTCCATGGAATCCCAAACAACTTTTGAGAAACTTAAACACTTATTCAAACTTAGCAAAACTTAAACACTAATGAACCTATCCTTAAGCACCCGGACCCCAACAGACCTTTTGTCATCCAGGCTGATGGCAGTGATGTAGTAGGGGGACTGTTCTCCTTCAGTTAATAAAGAAGGAACCCTGCAAACTTGTGCTACACCACCCGAAAGTTCTCAAATCCAAAGCGCAGGTGGGCAATTTGGGAAGAAGAGGCCAATCCATTGCAGTGGGTACTTCTGCACAGAGGGTACTTCTGCACCTGGAGGCATTTTTTTTGGAAGGTAGCAAAACCCCTTTTGTAGTGTGCATGAATCATAAGGACATAGAAGCTGTGTTAAAAACACATTGAAAGTTGTCTCCAAAATAAGTGCAATGGACATAGTATTTCAACCATTTCAATTTCATCCTATGCTATTTACCCGGGAGAAGAATTTCCTGGCTGATGCCTTTCCCAAGTTCCAGATTCTCAAGATCACAGACCAAAATGGTGCCTCAAGTGAGCATGCCCTGAAAATGAACTTAATTAGGAATGGTTGGTTTACCCATCAGCAATTAAACTTTACTCTTTGTGATGGCCTCGCTTGGGTGGGAAACCAACACTGAGTGTCTGAAAGCCAATGGCTACCCATCCTATAGCGAACTGTAAATAAGACATCAATTCTGGTGAAGTGAAGAACAACATAGCAAAGAACATAGAGCGATAGGTTACTAACTGCCCAGTGTGTGCAGCAGGAAAAGGCTGCTCTGGCAAACTACCTGGGTTATTACAGCCAGTCGCCAATAGCACCCTCTAAAGAAATCTCCATGGATTTCATGGTTGAGCTGCCAGAAACCTCTGGGAACACAATTATCTGGGTTGTCATTGACTTCTTCTCTAAACAAGTACACATCGTGGTTTGCTCCCAAATCCCCTGTGCATGTATTCTGGCAAAGCTCTTCATGCAGGACATATACAGACTTTACAGGATCATTTCTTATTATTTTCATCTGGCCGGCCTAGCATGATCTGCTCCACACCCATTATTTTATAACAAATCAAAACTGTAATTTGGGTTTTAAATTTAAACTTATTTTAAGTTAAGCAGGATATTGATTTAATTTCGTTATTATTTAATAATATTTTGTATTTATGTATAATTGATTTTAAATCTCTGTTCGCCGCCCCAAGTCCCTTTATGGTGAGATGGGTGCGGGTTATAAATGTGAAAAAATAAATAAATAATAAATAAATTTCAGACAGGGGTGTCCAATTCACTTCATGATTCTGGCAGGAATTTCTCAAACTATTGATATCTACTCAGGGGCTTACCTCCTCGTACTGCCCTTAAATGACGGAGAATGTGAGTGTACAAATGGCATATTGGAGCAATAACTTAGATGTTACATCAATTACCAATAGGAACCTGTCTAACATCCTGCCATTGCAGAAGTTGCATAGCAGGACTGAATTCACATCATTCTGAATGGCGATCAGCCAAGACTTTGTAGCCATACCAGAACAGCGTCAGTTGAACCGCCAAACCACTTCACTAGAAGAATGAATTAAATCTCTTCAAACTACCTGGCCTGTTGAGCGCAGGGCACTAAAAGATACACGTGAAATCACTAAAAAATATGGACAAAAACCACTCTCAGCAAAAGGACTGAGTGGTTGGGAGAAGTTTACCTCTCCACCAAATATCTAAATCCAGACAGCAGTTTAAAAAATTGGATCTGAAATATATCGGCCCATTCCCCATTGTCTGAGTCATTAATCCAATCACAATTCAATTAAAACTGCCAAAAAACCTCACACACATCCATCCAGTTTTCCGTATCAGCCTATTAAGGCCAGTCACCACATCCCCTTTGCTTCCCACAACAAACATCCAACACCAACCGTCATTAAAGGTAAACATTATTTAAAGACATTCTTGATTCACACCTCATAGGAGCAAACTCTAATATTTAATCCTATGGAAGGACTATCTTCCCTCTGAAACCAAATGGATCAATGCGCAACACATGCGAGGCCCATGTCTCCTTCGAAAATTCCATGGTAAATATCCCGATAAACCCCACTGAAGTAGCCTTTTAACCACCCAGGGTCCCCCACCCCTCTTTCTCTCTCTTCTAGGACTACCCTTTCCTTTTAGGGTGGAAAAAAGGTCAAGCTGCCATCCTGCTTCATCTCATTGCTGCTTTGTCAATGCCAGATCAGCTTTTTCCAATTTGTAACCAATTGGTTTTAGTAAAAGTAAACCTTTCATACAAATGCAGACCGAAGGTTTTTTCTTTCTAATGACTGAGTTGGGACAAGTCCAATAGTTGTTTTTCTGATTGAATATAATAAGTCTACTCCACAATCTCCATCAGTTTTCTTAACAAAGTCCAGTTCATCACTCATTCATACGGCCATTTCTAAGCAGTTTAAATCCTTGCCCCTTTCAGCCTTCTCCAACAAGCATGGAATTCTCAGAACTTCTCCTTCAATTCTGCCAGAAACAAATTGACTTCCAATCCACCCCAACTGCATGTCTGATATAGATGTACAGGTAGTCCTCAACTTATGAGCACAATTGAGCCCAAAATTTCTGTTGTTAAGTGAAATATTTATTAAGTGAGTATTGCCCTATTTTACAACCTTTCTTGTCACAGCTGTTAAGTGAATAAATGCAGTTGCTAACTTAGTAACATGGTTATTAAATGAATCTGGCTTCCCTATTGACTTTGCTTGTCAGGAGGTCACAAAAGGGGATCACATAAGCTCATAACATAGCTGAGTCATAAATATGAACCAGTTGCTAAGCATCTGATTTTGATCACATGATCATGAGGACAAAGGAAAGTTGTAAACATGAAAAAATGGTCATTTCACTGTTTTCAGTGCCATTGTAACTTTGAATGGTCACTAATGAAATGTGGTAAGTTAAGGATTACCTGTATGAATGTCATCCTTTGACTGATTTATAATTGTTGTAAAATCATCAAACCTAAAGTTTTGTTCAGAGCTAGTAAAAAAACATTTTTTCCCCAAAAGCTTTCAAGAAGACTTTAACATTAAATTGATCTACATCTGGTCTTTCTTTTGTATCTCTTTTTCTTGGCATTATAAAAACTATTGAATGTATAAGTCAAAATCTGTAATATATTGTTTTTATTTTTCATATAATCCAAATTTCTTTTATAGCTTGATTTTTACAACAAAGCATAGATAATTCCTTACTACAAAAGAAGTGGATATTCTGTAACAAAAGGACGGCAGGAAAAATTAAGATAATTGCCAACAATACAGAATACATAGAAATGAAAGAGAAAAGTATCATCTCTTTAGAAAGAAAAAAGACTATAGGTATTCTGTATGTGTGTGTGTGTACATACATACATACATACATACATACATACATACATACATACATACATACATATATATATAAACATCAAAGTTCTTTTAAAAATTAATAAAATACAAAATCCATATAGTAGAAATCCAATGTAAATCAAATCAAATGACTTTCACCATTGAGGAGAAAGTTTTGGGCCTCTCGCTTCCATTTTGTGCCAAAATGTTTCATTTAGAGCCAAAAGCTCCAAAGCAAAACAGTAAAAATAAAGATAAAAAGTTAACATTTATTCCAGTAAGGGGATACAAAATAAATCAGTTACAGTGGTTGTTAGTGTGAAAAACAGTCACAAGTCACTTTTTTCAGTGCCGTTGTAAGTTCATATGGTCACTAAATGATTGCTTGTATATCAAGGGCTACTATATGCCAACAGGAAAAATTGTATGTAGGTTTTGAAAAACTTCCATTTCAGTCTGATCAAAGTTTGCCTCTTGGTCAACTCAGTGACCCCTTTTAATTTACATTTGATAATTGTTTGATTTTTGCTTGTAACAGCAAATTGTTAAATAAAAAATCTTCTTTATTTCCTTAGCACTGGGACAAATTATGCTTTATGTTGATGGGATGAATGGAGTAATAAATCACAATGAAACCATCCAGTGGCTGTACATACTAATTGGGTCTAAGGTAAGAATGGAGTTTTTTTGGAAATCTATACTACAGGTTTTCTTTTTAATATACAGTAGTTCTGAGCCATATCTGTACTTTTTAAGGATTTCAAATAGACTAATGTTTTCCAGCTAGCAAAAAAAAAATAGTGAGCATTCTGTTTTAGAGTTTTCCCAATTTCTTAGCTACTTGAAACTATCATTTGTATTCCACACTGCATATCTTTATGTTGCTAACAAGATTTGGGTCTTGATACTTAAATTTACTTTTCCACATTCATTCCCCTGCTTAGCCTGAGTAATTCATACATTCTATAGTTTATTTGCTTCTTTTTGAACATATTTTATACTTTTTAAAATTATGCATTACATCATTTAAAATATATTCAATTCAATTCAATTTAATATTTGTAAACCGCTCCCTCTCCCCATAGGGACTCGGGGCGGTGCACAGGAAGAATAAAAAACAATAAATATATACAAACATTTCTTTAAAAACAAATTAAACCTAAACCTGTGCTAAAATTCCCCATTAAAACTAAGCTATACTAAAAAAACTTCCCAATAAAACCCCAGAGACAGAGAGACTATCCTAGGCCGGCCAGACAGAAAAGATGTGTTTTTAATATAAGACGGAAGGAGCGGAGGTCCGTGGTCGTCCTAATGTCGGGGGGAAGGTCGTTCCAGAGGGCCGGGCCCACCACAGAGAGAGCCCTTCCTCTGGGTGTCGCCCGCTGACAAAGTCTAGTGGACGGCACCCGGAGAAGTCCCTCTCTGTGGGAGCGAATCGGCCGTGAGGATGTATGAGGCAGGATCCGATCCCGCAGATAGCTAGGTCCCGAGCCATGGAGCGCTTTAAAGATGATAATTAACACCTTGAAGCGCACCCGGAAGACGACAGGTAGCCAGTGCAGCTCGCGCAAGAGGGGTGTTACATGGGTAAACCTGGCGGTTCCCATAATTGCTCGCGCGGCTGCGTTCTGGACTAGCTGAAGTCTCCGGGTGCACCTCAAGGGGAGCCCCATGTAGAGAGAGTTACAATAGTCCAGTCGGGATGACTTCCGGTTCCGGCTCCAGCGGTGACGGGCGAGCCTAGGGCTCGCTCGCTGCTTTGTTTCTTTTCCTGCCCCCCCACGGGGGCGAGACGCCCCGTTTTTGGGGGTCTCCCGTAAAGCCGGCTTGCCTGGGTCGTCCTCCCCCAGCGGCAGCTGGGAAGCGACCCTTGTCTTCGGCTTAGGTGGAGGAGGACATGCTGCGGGGGGTTTCCCCTTCGCCAATGGCGGGCGGCATCGTTCTGAAAATATGAAGAGAGCTGGCCGTCTGAGTCGGAAGGCTTCCCGGGGCTTCGGCTGCGAGGGTGAAAGTGAGTGGTTTTAAACTTTTTTTTTTTCTGCTGTCAGCCTGGGCTGAAAGAACTTGGAGGGGGGTGTCTGCTTGTTAAACCCCCCCTCGGACTAAAGCGGCACTTAAGAATGGCTCCTCGCTGCGAGGAAGCGGATATCTTTAATCTGGACTGTTTGAAACAAGGGAAAGTGATCTGCGGTTTGTCTTTGAAACACAGTATCTAGGTCTGGCTGATTTGAAACATTTTTTTTACCACTCTCTCCTTCTGGCTCTGAGTCTGGGCGGTGGAAAATGGCTTCTCTTTGTCCCTGAATGACTATTTTACTTATGGAAAATTTCCAGCGTCTCTTTGTGATTTGGACTCCCTCTGGTTACTAAAGAAGAAATTTTTTTTGGGATTTGTGATTTCTTTTCTGGAGGGCCTTCGTTATTATACTTATTGATTTGGAAAATTGTTTCTCTCTTGGTTCCTGAACTTTACAACTCTGAACTGAACTTTTGGCTCCTGACTTGCCTCAACAGCCCCACCCAAAAAACGCCATTTTAGTGGCACTGATTTTAACAGCTAATCATGGCACAAGAATCAGCACTGGCAAGGTTAGAACTAAGGATGGCCTCTCTTGAATCTGTTATACAAACTTTGGTACAAGAAATCAAGGCCCAGAGGGCAGAAAATATCAACTTTAAAAAGGAATTATTGGACACATGGAAACAAGTGCTGGAGAACACAGAAGAATGAAGAACTGGAAGGGGGGCTGGCGGGGGCTAAGGGAGAGATTAAAAATGTTACTAATGAGGTTGTGGAAATAAATGGGCATGTGTCTAGGATTGATATGGAAAGGATGACATATTTTTTGAGATTTCAGAATGTTTCTGAGGAAACTGGTGAATGTCTCCCTGAACTCATGAGCACAATTATAGCAGACTATTTACATAAACCTAAGGATGAGATCAGGGGGGACATTGACCTAGCCTACAGAATAAACTCTGCATATGCCAGGATAAATGAAGTACTCAGAGAGATACATGTTAAATTTGTTAGAAGGTCAACCAGAGAGGAAATCTTGAAAGTGCAAAGAGGAGGTCCGTTAATTTACCAACAAAAGGAGGTTGCCATCCTGAAGCAGATCCCAAGAAAGATTAGAGATGCAAGAAGGAAATTTTCCTTCTTGTCCAAAAAATTGTTTGACCACGGGATCTGGTTCAGGTGGGTGACGCCCGAAGGGATGCTGGTTTTCTGGGAAGGAGGAAGAGAGAGGATTAAAACAGTTGCTGAGGCGGAAGCCTTTCTTAAAAAACATTCCTCTGTCCTGGGGGAAGATCCAGGGGGGGCACGGCCCCACCTGCTTGGGGCCTGGAAGGAGAGATAGAAGATACAATTGCCAAGAGACTTAGATCTAAAAAATAACTTTGCCTTGATTTTTTGAATAATATTGCATAATATAACATGTGTATCTGGATTTTTGTAAATGACTGACAGCATAGAACTGAGAACTTAGAAATATGTACTTGCTTTCACTTTGTAGTGTATGGAAAATGTTTTTTATTAATGATCTATTTTGATGTCCCGGTAGGGCCGACAACTTTGACGTGAATGCTCTCAAAAAAAATTTGTATCCCTTACCCTATCCTATTGAAAATTGTAAAACCAATAAAACTTTTTCAATATAAAAAAAAAATAGTCCAGTCGGGATGTCACGAGCGCATGAGTGACTGTGCGAAGGGCGTCCCGATCCAATAGGGGGCGCAATTGGCGAACCAGGCGAACCTGGTAAAACGCCCTCCTGGCCACGGCTGTCACTTGATCTTCCATGGACAGCCGGGCATCCAGGAGGACACCCAAATTGCGTGCCCCATCCACAGGGGCAAGATGTTCGCCCCCTATGGCCATATATTTAGTCATTCATTTATTTTAACTAAGGGAATTCTTGATATACATGGCATATTTCATTATAGAAAATACCCCATTTCTGTGAATTAATTAGGAATCGATCACCTTTTCTTTATAATCAAGATCACATTTAAATATAACCACAATTATAGAGGAAAAATATATTTAAAAATTAAAAGATAAATATTTTTTTATTTTTTTATTTTATTTAATTAAATTTATATCCCGCCCTTCTCTACGAAGGACCCAGGGCGGCGCACAGGAATTTAAAAACATATAAAATGGCAAAATACAAAATTTAAAAACATATTAAATTACGGTCCTATGCTAAAATCCAAATTAAAACCCCCAATTAAAACTATCTAAAATAGCCCCAACTGGAGGTTACGCTAGGCCGGCTTGCTGAAAGAGATGTGTCTTTAGACACTGGCGGAAGAAGCGGAGGTCCGAGATGGTACGAAGTTCAGGGGGTAGGTCGTTCCAAAGGGCAGGGCCCGCCACAGAGAAGGCTCTTCCCCTAGGTGTCGCCAGTCGGCATTGCCCGGCTGATGGTACCCTGAGAAGGCCCTCTCTGTGGGAGCGGATCGGCCGAAGGGATGTATGGGGCAGGAGACAGTCTCGCATATAACTAGGTCCCGAGCCATGGAGCGCTTTAAAGATGGTCGTCAAAACCTTGAAGCGCACCCAAAAGACCACAGGAAGCCAGTGCAGCTCGCGCAGGATCGGTGTTATATGGGAGTATCTAGGGGCTCCCGTAATCACCCGCGTGGCTGCATTCTGGACTAACTGTAGCTTTCGAGTGCACCTCAAGGGAAACCCCATGTAGAGAGCATTGCAGTAGTCGAGTCGGGATGTCACGAGTGCTTGAGTGACTGTGTGGAGGGCAGTCCGGTCCAGTAAGGGGCGCAATTGGCGCATCAGGCGTACCTGATGAAACGCCCCCCTGGCCACGGCCACCACATGGTCCTCCATGGACAGCCGGGAATCCAGGAGGACACCCAAATTGCGCGCCCTCTCCACGGGCTCGCCCCCAATGGCCAGAGTTGGAGTAATCTGGCTGAACCGGGGTGCTGGAAACCACAGCCATTCAGTCTTGGACGGGTTGAGCTTGAGTTTGTTACTACCCATCCAGATCTGTACGGCCTCCAAACACCGGGACAACACCTCGGCGGCATCGTTGGGGTGGTCTGGGGTGGATATGTACAACTGAGTGTCATCAGCGTACAGATGATATCCCACCCCAAAACCACGGATGATCTCGCCCAGCGGCTTCATATATGTGTTGAACAGGAGGGGCGAGAGGACCGACCCCTTAGGAACTCCGCATAAAAGGGGTCTCGAGGTCGACCTCTGCCCTCCTGTCAACACATATTGCGACCGACCAGAGAGGTAGGACGAGAACCACCGTAAAACGGTGCCTCCCAGCCCCAACCCCCCCAGTCGGTGCAATAAGATACCATGGTCGATGGTATCAAAAGCTGCTGAGAGGTCTAAAAGGACTAGGATAGAGGAACATCCTCTATCCCGTGCCCTCCAGAGATCATCTACCAATGCAACCAATGCCGTCTCGGTGCTGTGACCGGGTCGGAAGCCGGACTGGCGCGGGTCTAGATAATCAATTTCCTCCAGGTTTCGCGGAAACTGTTGGACCACCACACACTCTACAACCTTCGCTAAAAAGTGAAGGTTGGAGACCGGACGGTAATTGTCCAATAATGCTGGGTCCAGGGAAGGCTTCTTGAGGAAGGGCCTCACTACCGCCTCTTTCAAGACGGCAGGCTATGACCCCTCACTCAAAGAAGCGTTCACAATATCCTGGAGCCAGCCTCGTGTCGTCTCCCAGGATGCCAGTACAAGCCAGGAGGGACACAGGTCCAATAAACATGTGGTAGCCTTAAGTCTTAAGTCTCTTTGACAACCTGTCCATATCCTATATACAAAAATAGCTAATACAAGGTGAGTAAGGTTGTTCAGAGTTTTTCAGAAATTGTTATATGTTAATAATAACAGAGCATTTAAAAAAAATGGAAGTTACACAATAGACATAGTTTCTGAATTTGAACAAGAAAATAAAAGATTATTAGATTTACAACCACACAGAAAAAAGCAAGAAGGAAATCTAATGCAATTCTAAATTAGAATATCATCTGTTTCTACCAAAACAGTATTCTCTAGAAATAGATATTCTATCAATTTAAATCTTTCTAAAATTCCAGTGGTCCTGAATATTCCAAACATTAATTTGACGCTTGACCTCAAATTAAAGTTTGGAACTAGTATTATTAGAGTTATGTTTTCCAACTTCAGTTCGCATATTCTAGCAATCTTGCTTCAATAAAATTACTAAAGTCTTTGTTTCTACAGCAAAAAGAGAATCTGGATTAAACTTACACTATAACACAAAGAGTAAAGGGAATATGTCCCTGAAGTACTACTAGGCATTCCAGGAAATATCAAAAGGATCAAGGACAACTAAGCAGCCTCTTGCTAGTATTTTTATCTAACTAATTATCATACATAGTATATTTTTGCTTCCTGAAATCAACAATGATGTAGATTTCAATAAGAGGAAACGAGGAATTTTAGGGAGAAAAAAAGATAGGAATGTGATATGAAGAAAATTCAGCATAAATAATTGCTATTAAGGAAAAAGTGTATTTAGAAATTATTTTATTTAGTTTTTATTATGGTTGGAAATAATAGTGAAGGGGGTATTTCAGACCCTTTCTGTAGCCTTTTTTATTCTTACAATATAATAGTGATATACTGTAGTAATTTGTAATTTTATTTTTTTATTTTTTTGAATAAAAGTTTTTTATTGATTTTACAATTTTATAATGTAAGGAAGGGGTAATTAGGGTTTATATTATACATTTTAGAGCTTCCATACCAGAGATGGTGACTGCAATCGGGTCCTCATACAATATCATATTAAACAAATAGTGTTAGGAGATGTATACATTTAGCACATTTTTTTTTAAAGTTCATACATTCAATCTTTAGTTTTACGTTTTCATCCATTTCAAGAATTACAATAATTCAAAATTAATTATTTTTGAGATCTGAGCCTTTTTGCTATCGCACCTTCTTTCTCCTCAGAGGGCGGGGCCGTGGCTCCTCCTGTTCCTTCTTCGTCTCCCAGGATTGAGGAATGTTTTTTAAGAAAGGCCTCTGCCTCCCCTATTGTTTTAATTCTAATTCTACCTCTCTCCCAGAATATCAACATTCCTTCAGGCATTAACCATTTAAACCAGATTCCATTTTTATATAACTTTTTAGACAAGAAGGAGAATTTCCTTCTCGCTTCTCTAATCTTTTTTGGAATCTGTTTTAATATGGCAATATCCTTTTGCTCGTATTTCAACGGGCCCTCCCGTTGTGCCCTCAGTATCTCCTCCCGTGTGTACTTTCTTAAAAATTTAATATGAATCTCTCTGGGGACTTCATTTATTCTAGCATATGCTGAATTAATTCTATAAATTAAATCTATTTTCCCCCAAAGGTATTCTTTACTTTTTTTAATATAGCCTGCTAAAATTCCACTCATTAGTTCTCTTAAATCTTCACCTTCCCTTTCAGGAACGTTCTGAAACTAAGGAAGAAAGACATTCTTTCAAATTCAAATTTAGACATGTGCCCAGAAAATTCTGACGTTTCTTTTTGCAATTCTTTTAGCTCGTCCCTCATCTCGGCTGCCCCCTTCTTCAGCTCTCCAATTTCCTGTTGATTAGTTGTTATAGTTTTTTGTGACTCCCGCAGTTCAGTTCTTAAATCCGAGAAATCTTTCATCAAGCCTTTCCGCATTTCTTGAATTTCTCTCATTATGTCAAGTGTTAGTCCTTTCTCTTTCTTTTTCTCTCCTCCTGTTGCCCCTTTCTGTAACATGGTGGAAATTTTCCCTTGTTGTGAAGTCGGGGTGGCTCTAGATGAAGTTTGAGCTGGAAGAGATTTTCCCGTTGAGATTTTTTTTAATGAGGCATTTGTAATTTTAAGTTCGTAGAGTAAAAATAGCGTTAAGGAGTGAGCAGTCTGTGAGGTTCAAGGTGTCAGGAACAAACTGAATCAGAGTTCAATTTTCAATTTTTTAAATTTTATAAAGTCCAGAGGGATACTTTTTCTATAAATCCACAATAAAAATAAAAAGAAGGTCCATGTATTGGGAAGTGCACCAAGGGTTTCTTGGTGCACCGTAGAAATATATTTTTCTTTCCAAGAAAAAAAAAATTCCAAGTAACTGAAGGGATGTTACATAACTCAATACAAGTTTACCATCCGGAACAAAGAAATCGCCATCTTGCCGCCTCTCCTCCGGGAAGGAGAAGAAAGTGAGAAGAAAGTGAGAGTTTCCACTGTTTAAACAGCTACAGATACAATGTTGCCAATTGTAATTCCAACATTGAAACAAAGTTTCTTTTGGTTGGTATAAGAACGGATGGTGTTAATCTTTCTCTCTCCTTGATTCGGAGAGCATTTTAAACAGCCGCTTTTACGAGAGGGGGTTTTCGCGATTGAAACTCCCCCCCTCTGTTTTCTTTTTCAACAGCAATTTAATGGATCGTAAAGCAATAACTCACAGTCACTTTTTCTTTAAAAGAAGGTCCCGCTGCAACACCAGGTCTGGCATTTCAGCCTGTCTTCTTTTTTCCGCTAATTCCAGTAAACGTTGGCGAGGGGGTCTCCCCCCCCCTGCTTTCCGCTCCCTCAGCTCCTAGAACAAAGCGGGAAAGGGCATCCCACCGACCGCCATCAGTATGGAAGCCTCCCGCAGCCGCTCGTACAGCAGGGAGTTAACCCAAACTCCCTGGACCCCCCTGGGGGGCCAGCTGAAAAAGCAAGTGGCAGGAGCACCCAAGAGTGCTTCTGTCGCCGTCGAGAACCGGAAGTCAAGTCGTAATTTGTAATTTTATTTAAGAACCAGTAAAACACGACAAGATTTATTCCCTTTTAGAAAGAGGAACAATTGAAGAACTGTTCATTAGTTTAACATTTAAAATAGCAGTCAGGTCACTGCTTTCAGGGTCTAGGGAAAAAGAAATATGGAACATGTTTATTCAAAATACAGTAGGTTACAAAAGAAATGGTAATTGTATAAATGGATTAGAAATATATGAATAATGTTTATATTAGATAATAATACGTAGAATTGTAATTGTTATTTGTTATAATGGTGTACTATTTCTTTTTTTGTATTTTTTTTTTAATTTTAAAGCATTTTTATGTGTAGTTTTTGTGTGTGTTTGCATTATTTATCTTTGTATTTTGTTTTTTCCCCTTTGGTTTCTGCTATTTTTTAAAAGCAATAAAAATACATTTTCAATAAGTATTTATGGTAAAATATCATTATTCCTGTCTTTCCTCCATTATTCCTATCTTTCCTCCTGAGGACAGGAGATAAACAGTCAATCAAAATATACTATGTCCTGCAACTGACTCAGTAGCTTGAGTTCTGATATCTTTCATTATCCTGTGCCAAAATGGCTTGCTCTGAGCCATTGGACTGATACTGAAAGCTAGTACTAGAATTTGGAAAACTTTTGTTCTGGGGATTTCTTTATACAGAGTGTTTCAGAATGTGGCTCATCCATTTATGTATTCAACTTCTGATATGATTACCCAGAGCCAGTTTGATTCTTGAGCCCAACAAATTGATTCTGTGAATCATTTAAATTAATAGTTAAGATTCAGGATAAAGAAGGTCCATATGTTTTGGGAGGGTGGAAATAGAATTAGTTTCAAACCACATGCTTTAACAGTCTCTGGTTTAAATTACGGCATCAATAATTAAAGGTATTTAGATAGCACTGAAAGAGTGATTAAAAAGAGTGAGGAACTAGACTAGACTAACCAGTTCTATTTGTACATGTTTTATGGATTTGCTTTTTGTTCTACTTTGACATTTAATTTAGAAGATGAGGCATATTTTGCTTCAATCAGTGACTTAGGGATAATGATGCAGTTACTGCAATGATTTATTTCCACATAGGATTAGCCTGCATTGCAGTAAAAAGGAACAACCATTCTGCAAATTTTACAATTTGATTTATGGATAGCTGTTTCTTTCCTTGCAGTTTCGCCTGGTTGTAAAGACAGCACTGAAATTGCTTCTTGTTTTTGTGGAGTATACTGAATCCAATTCATCTCTTCTTATTGAAGCAGTGGCTACTGTTGATGCAAAAAGGGGTGAGTCATTATTCTTCTAAAAGGAGGGGAAATAATTATGGATATTCTATTTGTTAAAAAATACTTACACTACAAAAATAGTGTGTGGGGGGGTCATTAGATATTTTCCTTTGGTTACACTTGAGAAAAGAAGCCCAAAAACCAATTAACACACTTAATATCCTTTCATAAACTATACATAAGCATTCAAACCCAAACCCCGATGTTTATAGAATTCATTGGCTTTAAGACTAAAATTGTTGAAAGGAATGATTAAAATGGAGGTGTAGATTGAGAGGGATGGAAAATATATGAATTATTTGTTAAAGCAAAAGAGCAATTACCATATTTTTCGGAGTAAAATTTTTAAAAAGTAGGTAGGTAGGTAGAGGGATAGAGAGAGAGAGGGAAAAATATGGTAGGGAGGGGGTGGGAGAAAGAAATACAGTAGGTAAGGAGGGAGAGAGAGAGTAGGTAGATAAGTAGATGTTTCCAGGTGTACTTATCCATGTGCTGGAGAAGGAAATCGCTGACAATCTGCAGCACCTAACTTTGTTCCTGCTGGTACAGCATTTGATCCACGTAATTCTTATTAATCAGTTAAAGAGTTTACCGAAAGGAAAGGAAAAAAACCATGTTTGCACTCTGCAAATCTCCCTATCACAAAAACGGGCCCATTTTTTTTCCAAATAAAAGGCATGAATAACCTTGGGGGGGCTTGCAAAGTGCTCGGGGGGGGAGAGCAAAACAACGGCCCGTTTTTCGCGATAGGGAAAACACTGCCATTTTGGTGAAGGAGGCATGGCTTTGGGAGGCAAAAAAAAATGATGTATTCGATGTATAAGACACCCAAATTTTCAGCCTCTTTTTAGAGGAAAAAAGATGCATCTTATACTCCAAAAAATACAGTAGTCATTGTCTCCAATACATGTATATTATACAATAGCATTTGTTTGATCTCTCTTGTAATGAATTGTAATGAATGTTCTGCAAAAGGGGTTATTTTGGCATGTTATAAGCCACCGTGGTGTCCCAGATGACTAAAGGATTGCCAGGTAGCTCAAAGATGAGAAGACAATTGTAATACTGTTTTTCAGGTTCTACATAGAACTGGTTAGAATGTGTTTGAATTAATTTATTGTATAAGAAATTTGACATCCATCTACAGAGACCTCCAAAATTGTTTAATTTCCCAGTTCAGTAGGATCAAGTCTGTTGTCTAACTCTGCAAAGGTTTATTTAAATATTCATTCATTTACTTACTTACTTACTTACTTACTTACTTACTTACTTACTTACTTACTTACTTATTTGTATCATGCCTTTGTATTATGTTTACAAATAATTCAAGGCAGCAAGCATATCCAGCATACATTCCTTTTTCTATTTTCCACATAATAGCAACCATGTGAGATGGGTTAGGTTGAGAGGGAGTAACTGGCCCAAAGTCAGCCAACTGCTTACTTCTGGCCAGTCATTCCCTCTCAACTCAACCATGGCTAAATGACTTTACATTTTCCTGCTTTCTAGCCTGGTGCCTTAACCACTAGACCAAATACACTCTCCATATGAAGTAATATGAAGCAAAAGTGGATTTTTCATTTATCTTATACCATTTCCCATCTCTGGGAACCAAAGACAATTACTAGTCCTGCCTTAGGCACAAAGCCAGCTGAGTGATCTTGAACCAGTCACTTTCTCTCAGCCCTGGGAAGGAGGCAATGGCAAATCAGTTTTGAAATCCTGCCTAAAAAATTGCAGGGACTAATCAGACAGTCACAAAAGTCAACACTTGACTCAAACGTACAAACAAGAACAAGAACAAAAAAGGAGTAAAATCTGAGTTTGCTTTATCCCAGAGCAATTGGCAATTGATTCAATCCAATCATTTTTTAAAATTTGGAATCTTTGATGGTGAAACTACTGCTCCCTCTGCAACCTTCTCTTCATTAAAGAACTTCAAAAAATTAAATGAGGCTTCCAAGGCTTATCCACAGCTTATTTCTTGGTAAGACGAATAATGTGAAAGAGATAGTGTCACCAGCAGATGAATTTACAATTGGTTGACCAACTGCACTCAATATGTAGTCCTCAATGAAACTACACCTACTTCATACAGGGAAGCATGAAGTGGAATATACCAAGGTTCTACCTTAGGCCCAGTATCCATCATCTTTATAAATAGCTTAGATGAGGCGATAGAAGGGGAACTCATCAAATTTGCAGATGACATCAAGCTGGAAGGGGGGGATAGCCAACATTTTTGGTTCTTGACAGTCTTGAACTCTGTGGGGCCTATCCCAAAACATATAATTCAATGGTAAGAAAATACTTGGCAAGGAAAACCAAATGCACAGGAATAGTTGTACCTGGATCAACAGCAATAATTGTGAGAGGGTTCTAGGTGGACAACTATGTAACTAGCCATTCGCTGCAGCTGCCAAAAAAGTCAGTGCAGTCCTTGGCTGCATCAACAGAGGGATAGTTTCAAGATCATATGAAATGTTAGCACTGTTTTATACTGCACTGGTAAGACCACAATTGTAATAAAGCATCCAGCTTTGGTCACCATGATACAAACCATTGTTGAGATTCTAGAGACAGTGCAGAGAAGAACAACAAAGATTGTTAGAGAACTGGAAGCTAATATGTATGATGAGTGATTGCAGGAACTATTATATCTAGTCTAATGAAGAAAAGGACTAAAGTGATTTTAAAGCAGTCTTCTATGTTTGAGGGTCTGTTACAAAGAAGAAGTGGTTAGCTTATTCTGCAAAGCACCTGAGAGTAAGACAGGAAGCAACAAATGGAAGCTTATCAAAGAGAGATTAAACCTAGAATTAAGGAGAAATTTCCTGACAATAAGAAAAATTAATCAGTGGAATGCCTAGCCTCCAGAAGTTATAGATACCCATCACTGAAGGAATCAAGAAAAGATTGGACAACAATTTGTCTGGGATGATGGCAGATTTTCCCTAAATGATCCTTTAATATCCCATGTGATTGTTTAACAACTGCCACTGGGAGAGCCAGAATTGCATTCATTGAATGAAGCAATCATGTGGGCATCTCATTTAACAACCACTTCTCTCAGTGATTGAGATTTCAGTTCACATTGTGTTTGTAAGTTGAGCTCTACTTCTATAAGAATGCAAATTATATTTGCCTCTCATTCCCATAACCATTTGTTGGTTTGAGACTATGGAGTAAGACATTTGAGCAACCAGGCATAAGCTGGCACACTTTAAGAAGAAGTAGAAGGAATACATTATGGACTTCACTACTAAGTATGTTGAATTCAACCATGTCAGGAGGTTTTACTTCCAGAAGTAATATATGTAACAAGAGTGTTTGAAATATTAATCCATTATATGTTTTCTCTGCTAAGTATTTTTTTTTAAATAGCTAATATAGATAAACTAAATTCTTCTTTATAATATTACTTTTCTTTGTTCAGGTTTCAAGCTATGGTCCAGTGTCATGGAGATTTTGGAGGAAAAAGATGGACTTGATACAGAATTACTAGTTTATGCAATGACTTTAATAAATAAGGTTTGTCGTAATTTGACATGCATGTATTTGAATATATTCAGAGTTTTCTGTGTATTAAAGTTATAATTAGAAAATTATTTTCAAGTCAACAGAGAGATTAATATCGGAATGGATTTTTAAAAATGCTTTCTTCCTTTGATAATGCATCAGGATTTTTCCAGACTATGTATTATATGCTGTGATCCACAAAGAGTCAATTAAATAAACAAGGGCAACCCAGCAGAATTCCAACTATGTGGTTTTAGTCAAACATAGATATGCCTCTGACTGCATTGCTGGACAAATCTACTGCTTTCTGACCTATATTGTCTATGTTTTATAACCTTGTTTTTTATTAAATATGGTGAATAATACTCCCTGTTTAAAGAAAATATGTGTATATGTGTTGATTAGATTGCAAAATTTTAATCTGCTTCTTCTGCTTAGTTTGGTTGCAGTGTCTTTTTTTTTCTTTTATATTGACCCATATGTTTTGTGGATTTCTGTAGAGATGTAGTGATCCCTTACATATAATGCAGCTCCACCTCCTCTCTTGTTAAGTATATTTCCTTTCAATAGTTTGAATCCTTTCATCCCAGTCATGAACTTAATCCCACCAATATTCAGTAATAGCAACAATATCATACCTGCCCTTGCGTATTAGTGCTTCAAGTTCACCCTGTTTGCTCCCTAAACTGTGACTACATATGTGCACCAGCCACCTGGTCTTCCAGTCTCTGGTATGCATTCACGGGCGAAGACCAGGTGGCCAGTGCACATGTGCGTGCTGGAACTGGAAGATCATTTTCCACCGGCGCACACATGCACCAGGCAGCTGCAGAGGTTTCCGCTGCTCCCACACAAATGAAGACCAGGTGGCTGGAATCTGGAAGATCAATGGGTTTGCATGCCCAAAGTTGTGGGAAGGAGATCCCGATGGTCGCTTCCTAGGAGAGTAGAGCTGTGAGCCAGGACGGGTGGGCCTGGGTTTCCCACCCAAGCGGGCTTTTTGCACAGCTCCAGCCCACCGGCACTGATGCATGTCCATGATCTGGAGCACATGGCCGGCTCAGGTGCCCCAAAAGAGCAGCAGCAGTCGCAGGTTGAGGGGCAGGAGCGACTGTCTGGCCCCTCAGCCACTCCCCAACCGGTGAGCCGGGCCCTGAGCAGTGTTTCCATGTGTGAGGAGCTGCGCTCTCCTCCGACCCTCCCTAGGGCAGCTCATCTCCCTGATGGTGGCTCCTCCAGCATCCCAGTCGGAAGCAGCAGCGCAAGAGCCATCACTGCCCCCCCCCGCCCTTCCTCCTGGGATGCTGGAGGAGAAGCCGCCTTCAGAGAGGAACGCTGCCCCTGGAGGGCCAGCGGAAAGCGCTGTTCCTCATGCATGGAGATGCTGCCCAGGGCCCAGCTTGCTGGTCGCTCCTGCCCCTTACCCTGTGGCTGCCACTGCTTTTGCTGCTCTTCTTGGGTGGCCAGGGTGCACAGGAGCTGAATCCACCCAGGAGGAAAATGTCTGCCGCCAGGGTAAGAGGCGCGTCAATCGGGTTCCCTTTGCAGAAGTGGGGGGGGGGCTGCACTGGCTTTTTCTTGGTAGCAGGCTGGGACAGCGCTTCATTGGCACTCTTCCAGTTTTCAGTGCACACATGCACACCAGCCTGCTGGTCTTTGTGCATGCATGCATGCTGGAAACCGGAAGATTGCAGCTGTTCTTCTGGTTTCGGGCGTGTTCCCATTTCAGCACTTGGTGCCTAAAAGTTTCTCAGCATTGGTATAGGCATTTGAATCCTTTATGGCTATGCTGCCTATATCTCCTAGTTTATATCTATGTGTTTTTTTTCTTCCCATCACTTTCTACTTCATGGTTTGATTGGAAGAAACACTCTTTTAGCTTTTCTCATGAGACTTGTCCATTGTGGTTGACTTTCTGGTATAGCTCTCATTTTCCTCACAGCATGCAAGCCCCACAACATGTCAAGGTGGTGTATTTATATATGTGGATCTAAGCATTGTGGCTTTTGTTGTTAGTTATTATTATATGATTCTGCATAGCATAAATTTTATATATTTCTTATATAATTATTAGGGTTGGTCATACCGTTAGCCAGATGTTTAAACTGGATTATATTATTATATATGATATATTATTATTATATTATGATATTATTATAACATACATATATTTATATATTTAATTATTATGTTTATTTACTATTTTATTATTTTTATATACAAAATAATCTAAAATCACAACTGCCAGTATTTTAGTTGGTGATGGTGAAGAAAAAAGTTAAAAAGGGAAAGGGATAAGGAAAAAGCAAAATTGGGGCCTGCAAACAAAAACAAAAAAAATGCTATAGAAAAAAATAATTTCTAACTTTTTTCAATAGGATAATGCCCTTTGAACTACAATAAAGCATAACGAACAATGTATCTATTACCACCACTATTATCAAAACTGAAAATTAAAACTTTATTTTTTTTAGCTTCAAATTAAAAAAATTTGGAAATCAAGTGGAAATCAAATTAAATAAATAATAGTCATCAAAGCAGTCATTTTCACCTTATCCTCATACTCCATGAATTTCACCATTGATTCTTCCATTCCAGCAATGTGATTTTTTCCATCTATGTACATAGAGACGCCTTCCTGCTGTTCTCATATATAAAAACAACGTTATAATTTTTCAATCTGATTGTCAATCAAAGCTAAAAAAAAAAAAAAGGCTGACTTCAATTGTGCATTCAATTTCTTAATGTTGAAATAACTTTTCTTTATAAGCCTTTGTTCCTATGATTTATATCATCCCATTAACGTTCCATTCTCCAAAGTTACCCCAAAAGACATTGGTGGCATATATCAAGCAATGTATAGGACTGACACTTAAATCACACTTGATATTCTCTTCAAAACAAAAAATTAAAATAATTCCATTTTTACTTTCAGACATTATCTGGCTTGCCAGATCAAGATTCTTTTTATGATGTTATTGACTGTCTAGAAGAACTGGGGATGGAAATTATTTCCCGGAAGCATCTAAACAAGAAAGGATCAGATTTGGACTTAGTAGAGCAATTCAATATTTATGAGGTAATATAAAATGTCCTTCTCCTTTACAGCTTGAGAATATTTCATAATGTTTGCAAGAAAAGTACATCTATAGTACTACTTGCCTATTTAATTTTATTTGGAAAGGCAAAGATATGCATATGCACTACAGATGCAGAAACATGGTAGTAGAGTTTATTGTAAAATGCATTTTTGTTAGGCAGGGATAATACCAAAATGTAAGCAAGTGTATTTATTTAACTGTGTGACCCAG
Organism: Rhabdophis nuchalis; assembly: GCA_039707465.1. Classification (NCBI taxonomy): domain Eukaryota; kingdom Metazoa; phylum Chordata; class Lepidosauria; order Squamata; family Natricidae; genus Rhabdophis; species Rhabdophis nuchalis. The sequence continues at coordinate 110,229,513 of CM077647.1, read as the reverse complement.
TTGAACTGGATTAATACTGTTAACTATAAAATTGATGCAGTACAGTACTTTTATACTAATAACAAATTATAACATACAGCATTAAGAAAAGGATCTGCTTGTAAAGTGCTTCAAATCAGGAGTGGGTTCTTGTACTGGTTGGTATTGCTTCACAGTTTAAAGTTGGCTTTAAATTGTTCTGCGCATGTGCAGAAACATGCCAGCAATGGTAGAAGAGACCAGGGAACCGGTTTGGGGGCATAGCCAGCCTGGGTCGCTGCCGATTCTGCGAACCAGGCCAAATCACCACTACTAGTTCGGTCAAACTGAGCTGAACCATGAGCAACCCACCTCTGCTCCACATGCATAATTATTGTTCAGAATTATGCATTAATTGTACAGTAAGTTTCCTTTTATCACTTTATATTAATGCTATTTCCCACCAGGCTTCCAGCTTTGTTTCCCACCTTTCTTTATAAAGAGCATATTCTTAGAGCTATCCAAGATCACTGTCTCGCCTTCCCTGAACCAGTCATCTCTTCTTTGAGCTGGCCCATGTGCGACACCCTCCTTTTCTTCCCTCATTGCACCACTGGAGATATCAAATAGCAGCTCACAGCGTAGAAGCATACTCTGAAGCTTAATGTTGCCCCATTATTTAAGAGGGGGGGGGGGCTACAGGTTTCAGGAAGTGGGATAAAATGTGACTTGCCATATTCCCTGTCCCACAACTCTTTGTACAGCTTTTCTCTTGGAGTAAGAGGCAAGTCAGCATTTTATTGGCTTCATTTCTCAAATTTCACAAATTCCAGCAACATTATGAGGATGTGGGGCACATTGCTTTCTTTGATGATTCTGTATAAAATCAGCTTTTACACATTTCCAGGAATCAACAAAAAGAGAACCCAACATAAAACAGCCAATGATAAACTATTTAAGGAAGGTTCATTCTTGAGGTTGACTTCTTTGCTTATGCTGTCAATATAGGTGATAAATAATAGTGGTGATAGTACATATCCCTATTTTATTCCAGCCATTTCTGTGAAGGACTCCTTGGTTTGTTCTAACTACACTTCTGCAATCATTATATAAACTTTTGCATGCTTTAATAAGATGTTTACTTACTCCATATTAGGCCAGAGTTTGCCATAGCAATTTCCTATCTGCTCTATTGAAATTCTTTCTCTTGGTCTACAAATGTGACGAAGAGATTTTAATTTTATTACATATTCTTTTCTATTAATTGTTTAAGCACAAAAAATTGCATCTATGCACTTTCTGTTTCTTCTAAAACCATCTAGTTATGGCTCTATAATTCGCGTTAATCTCATTTCTATTATATTGGTATACATTTTCCCTACTTCAGGGATCCTGAACCTCCAGGCCACAACCTGGTACTGGACTGTGGCCCATTGAGAACCAGGCAGCACAAGCGGCACATGAACACTCAAAGCTGCATTTGCACAAGTGACACGTGTGCACACAAAACCACCCCCTTCCCCCGCCATCAGTCCACAAAGCCAGAAAGGTTAGGGACTGCTGCTCTATTGGTCAAGAGTGAGATGTCTCAGTGTGTGCATTCTCATTTGCTCCCTTTGTTTTTTCACAATGATATTATTTGCTTATTACCAATCAGTAAGTACATTAGTTGTGTCGTGCTGCGTTAAAGACTATGTAATCATCTGATGCTGCTTTCCCCCATGACTTGAATTATTTCTGAATTCCTGATACTTTGTATTTAGGTCACTTATTAACTATCCTTGTTTCTTTATCAATTAATATTTCTGGCTCTAGCCCTATTTTTTTGTGGCCTTTGTGGCTTCTTCATGATATTGTTCTATGAATTTGAGGAGCTCTTTGAAATATTCTCCCCATCTTTCTATGATTTCTGATGGTTGTGTTAGTTACCTTTTTTTCTTGTCTGATTATCTCTGGGGCTATAAGTCTCCCATTTTTTCCATATATTTTTTACTACTTTGAAAAACTTTCTACAGGCTGATCTCAATGTTTTTCCAAAGCACACACAGGACTTTTGTTTTGCCTTATCAGTTATCCTGATAGTATCTCTGAAATCTATAATTTATATAATCATATTGATTTTATCCAACAATTATATAACCTGTTTTCCCAACTTTACTTCTTCTTTAACTTTATCACACCACCATGCTGTGTGTTTGGTCCTATTTTGCCTTTTTCCACTTTTCCTTTTTCCACATAGTTCTGCAATGTTAAGCTAGGTAGTTTGTATACCTATCCTCCAGATTTCCCACCACTGGTAATAATGGGCAAAATGCTGTTTCCACATTTTGTTGTAACTATTCTACTACTTCTAGTTTAACTTTTGCTATTTAATTAATTCCTGGTTTTTATTTGGTTTTTTCCTGTTAATATTAAAGTTGTCATATCTTGCTGTTAGCTCTACAATCTTATGATATGTGTCCCATAATTGGAGATTGCTTTTGCATCGAATATTCTGACTCTTCTTTTTACACTTGTTAATATATAATCAACCTGGCTTTTAATGATGATGTCATTCCATTTGTACCATGCAGAGTATTGTGAGTTTCGGTATTCAAAAATGTATTAATAATAAAAAGATGGTGTTGGCTGCATAAATCCAGTATCCTTTGCCCATTCTGGTTCCTTTCACTATTCTTAACAGCAGGTGAGCCAATGAACTGTTCATACACTTTTATGTTAGTACCTACTCTACTGTTGAAATCTCCTATTACATACACCATACTGTTAGCTTCCATTTTCTCTATCTCTTAAGATAGTTCATTGAAGAACTCATCCATTTGTCCTTCTGTGTAATTACATTGCATGTAATTGTACATATGTTTTAATTTGTTCTTCTCTCTTAATTTTTATTATTTATTATTTTATCTTAGCAGTTACTGATATCTAGTATGCATTTTGCTGTGTCCAAATATATCAAGAATCCCATTCCATTCTTTGCTGTGGCCCCTCCAGGGTAAATAAACAAGTATCCTCTGAAAACTTTCTTTCTGCCATGCCATTTACATATCGGCTAGTCCCATTATCTTGATACCTGTTTTTTCCATGATGTCTAGTTTCTTCTGTTTTATCCCCCACACCAGCTGTATTCAAAGTAGCTATTTTTTTCTGTCTATTCTATATCTTAATCCTTCAATATTGCTGTTTTAATTTTTAATTTCATCAGTCTATTTGCATCTTGTTATGATTCTGTTGCAACTTCACTAGAGCCCCTTTAGCTAGGCCTGGGGAGACCCAGGATAGCCTTCATGGCTGCCGTAAAGATCCTGTGTCACAAGGCAATGCCATACTTTGCCCACTCCTTTCAATTCCTTGCTTTCTCCTGTTTCCACTTCCCACAATGTGGATGTGGGGTTGCTCTTTGAGAGGCAGGTAAAGGAATAGAGAAATAAATACATTTAGATTAATTTATTTTCTGTGTAATAAATTTCACCATGAATGCTATTTGTTCAAATTTTCCCAGTAATTTTAACTTCTCGTTTTAGCTGATGGAGACTATAATTGTCTAAACCATTTTGACAGCAAAAGGTTTTAATTCCCAGTAGCCCGGAATTAATAAAATAATACTATTATTTTTTTCTGGGTACAGTTTATCCCCTCTGCTATGAAAGGGCGGTATCCAGAGTCATAGGAGGGAGAGATGCTATTTCAGTAATAACACGAAGAACAAACTGATAGGGATTAGGTACAACAAGAAAGTCCCCTTTCACATTGATCTTCCACAAATACATCTCTTCATTCTTCTTTGAAATTTCAGCATCTATCTTTATTTTTCATGCCAAGGGTGCATAACAAGGAACAATATTTTGGCTTGAGAGTTGCACTTAAAATCTCATTATTATTTTTACTTTCAGTCTGAGGGATTGGGGGGCATTTTTCTTGTGTGCACATAGAAGATGAAGCATATGTTATATTTGGAATTTCTACATAGACAAATTGATTCTTCAACATGTGTAAAAAGCATCTGAAATCTGTTGTCCTTCAAAATACAGATTATTCAAAGCCTTGATAAAGAACAATCATAAAAAGACATTTTGAGATGTCTTTGTGAGAGAAAAGAAATATATAAATCAATATGCATTATTCCCTGCACTTTCCCTTTCATTTTTTTTTAGATGACATTGAGACATGAAGATGGTGATGATAGTGGAGAACCTCTTCCTATTGCCTGCAAAGACAGAAGAAGAACCAGTCTTGGTTCCAATGAACGAAGAGGGCTGGAACGTAGGAAGAGCAGGAGGCATTCCATTCAGAGTGTCAAGAATACTTTATCAGCCCCTGCTAGCCCCTGCACTCATTCGAGCCCTAATTTCATGTGTGGCCATAGACAGAGCACTGAAGAATATAGTGAGAAGTAGGTATAGAAACAAGAAGCGTTCCTAGTTTCTTTGTGCCTTTTATATTTTCAAATTTCTATGACTTCTAATTGGCTGATATGACTTTACACCCACCGTTTTGATTCATTTTGCTGAAAATGACATACTCGCATGTAACATTTTGGCAACATGCTATTTGCTCAGTTATTGAAAATGAAATAAGGAAAACAATTAAGTCCTAAGGAAATAGTCAACCTTCAGGAGAGTTGATAGTTTAACAATTTTCCAATTAAAATAAAAAGGAATGAATGCAAACATAGCATTTTATTTACTAATAAAATATATGGGGGAAATAAAAGTATGTCTGGCTTGATGTAATCAAAATCATAAGAAGTCAAAAGATTACAAGAAGCTACTATAAAAGAAATTATTTAACGTGTTTATTGAAATGCATCATTTCAGTGCTGCCTTAATACTTACTTAGCTTTTTAATTTAAAAAAAAAGTTACATAAATTTCCAGTTACATAACATCCATTTTACGCCAATGCTGCTTTTATGCCTTTTAAACACCCTTAATCATTTATGCTTGCTGATATATCAAGTAATCCTTGTCATTGCTTATTATTGTGAAGAAGTGCATATAGAGTAAAGTAAAGGTAAAGTCAGTCGGGTCCAACTCTAGGGCATTGTTGGCCAAGAGTGCCAGCATTGTCCAAACACAATATTCATGGTCATGTGGCCAGCATAGTTATGTTCTAGAAATGCACAGAACACTATTACCTTCACACTAAGGTGGGACATTAATCTAATTGCATTTGCATGTTTTCGAACTTCTAGGTGGGCAAGAGCTGGGGAAGTAATGGGAGTTCACCCTGTTATGTGGAACTTGGATGTTGAACTTGGGCTGTCAGCTCTCCAGCTGACAAGCTCAGCACCTTTAACCACTGAGCCATCACTTCCCCTGCTGCATTTACAAAAGTCTTAGTATATATTCTAATTTCAATCATACACTTTACGTTAAAAAAACATATTTCACAAATTTACCTTCATTTTAAAAATTTGGTATATGGGAGGGAAGATGTTTTGCCATAAATATTAATAGTACAATAGTTTTCAAATTTGAAAATCAAAACAGAGTATTTTATAGCATTAACCAAGCAACTGAGGATTTTTATTTTATCTGAAAAAGTGTAGATATCAACTGTTAATTCAAATTTGACTCAATGTGATAAAGATTCCATGGTTATGAACATCAATGGATCTTTTTAAGCTGGCAAGAAGGACTAGGAAATGTAGGGGAAGCAGGCAGTACAGTCTAAGGAACAAATTACAAAGATTTTTTTTCTATTTTTATTATGTATGTTATTTCAACTGGAAAATAGGAAATATCAACTGCCCAGCCCTGTCTGCTTTTTATAACTTTATCTCTCATTGGGTCCAACTACTTTTAAACCAGATTGTATGTAAAGTTTGAATCATGAGTTCTCTGCAAAGGGAAGCCTGACTATAGTACAGAATTACAATTGGAAGAGGTCTTGGAATCTTCTAGTTCAATCCCCTGCTCAAGCAGGAAACTTACCGCATATAACCATTTCAGACAAATGGCTATCCAATTTCTTCTTAAAACCTCCAATGATGGAGCATTCACAATTTTTGGAAGCAAACCATTCTATTGGTTAATTGTTCTCAATGTCAGGAAATTTCTCCTTAGCTGTACGTAAATTGATAAGCTTTCTTTCATCTGTTACTTTTTGTCTTGCCCTCAGGTGGTTTGGAAAATAGGTTGATCTCCTCTTCTCTGTGACAGCCCCTCAATTATTGGAAGACCATAATCATGTCATCCCTGATCTTTTTTTGTTAGACTAGCCATATCCAGTTCCTGCAACAGTTCCACTTGTTTTAGCCTTCTGTTCCTAATCATTTTCATTGCTCTCTTCTGCACACTTTCTAGGATTTCAGCATCATTTTGTATAGTGGTGACCAAAACTGTATGCAATATTTCAAGTATGGTCTTATCAAGGCAGTATAACGCAGTGCTAACACTTCACATGATCTTGATATCCCTCTGTTGATGGAGCCTAGGATTGTATTGGGTTTTCTGGCAGCTGAGGCACACTGCTGGCTTATACTTATACTTTATACTTTTATTTGATTTCTATACCGCCCTTCTCCCTTTCGGGACTCAGGGCGGTGTACAGCCAGAATAAAAATGATAATACAAAATTTAAAAAACAGTATTAAAAAGAAATATTAAATAATTGGCCAATATTTAAAATTCCAAACTAAAATCACTATTAAAAATCCCTTTAAAATTACGATAGCCCGGCAGCGCAAAATAGATGCGTCTTCAGGGCGCGACGGAACAGATGTAGGTCCGAGATTGTCCTTAGTCCAGGGGGTAGGTCATTCCAGAGGGCGGGAGCTGCCACAGAGAAGGCTCTCCCCCTGGGGGTCGCCAGCTGGCATTGTTTAGCCGACGGCACCCTAAGGAGGCCCTCTCTGTGGGAGCGAACTGGACGGTGGGAGGTATTTTTTTTAAATTATTATTATTTTTACCCCATTTCTATACCACCCTATCTCCCCAATGGGACTCAGGACAGTGCACAGAAGAATTAAAAACACAACAAACAATCAAAATTTGGTAGCAGGAGGTGGTCTTGCAGGTAACCAGGTCCCTTGCCATGGAGCGCTTTAAAGGTGGTTACTAGTACCTTGAATGATTGTCCACTAGGACTTCAGGTTTCTTTCACAGTTACTGTTATTGAACCAGGTACCATCTATACTTATACATTGAGTTTTTCTTCCTTAAGGGTAAATCTTTTTTTTCTCATTAAATTGCATCTTGTTGGATAGGTGCAAATATTCAAGTACATTAAGAAGTCTATCTTCCAAAGTATTGGCTGCTCACCTTAGCTTGTTTTTCTCTGCAAATTTGATTATTCCCCTTTCATCTAAATCATTTATGATGATGCTGAGGAATACTAGGCCTAAGACAGAACTTTTTTGTATCCCACAGCATGCTTCCCTGAATATAGATATAGTTCTACTGCGGACTACATGTGTGGTGCAATTGGTCAGCCAGTTTCAAATCCATCTGGTAGCAATGTCATCTATTACACATTTTTATAGATCTGACCGACTGGTTTGTGTGTGTGTGCATATGCATGTGTGTGTGTGTGTATAATATAATATAAATATAATATAAAATACACACACACACACACACAAACATGCTGTATGTAAAATGCAAAAGTAAAGGTTTCTCTGTCATTTGTATCCAATTCTAGGACATGGTGCTCATCTCTGTTTCTTGGCTGAGGGAGTTAGCATTGTCTGAAGACAATTTCTGTGGTCATGTGGCCAGCATAGGGATATTCCAAAGGCACACAGAGCACCAAAGGAGTACCAATTTATACACATTTGCATGCTTTCAAACTGCTAGGTGGGCAAGTAACAGGAACTCATCCTATTGCATGGAGCTTGATTCTTGAACCTAGGCAATCAGCTCTCCAGCTGACAAGCTTAGCATCTTTGACTGTTGAGCCATCGGGTACCCTATGTATATATACATATATTACTATGTATGTATGTTTGTGTGTGTTTTATATGTATTCACACACATATATTTACATTATATACACAGTACATACACATGCATATGATACGTTAGCATATTCATCATGATATATAATTTTCTACCTAAAATATACATATTCTATACTATAAACCATTATTCTCTAGCATTTCTGCTGGACAGTCTTCTTGTCTTAAAAATTAATTATGTCATTGTAATAATAAAACTTGGTTCACAGCTAAGCTGAAACATCTACGTCTTGCCAAAGAGGAAGCCTACAGGAAAGAACAATGAGGCCAAGAATGTATGAATAAGGAAGATCAGGGCAGCAAAAAGAATCTACTCTGAAAAACTGAGGATTCAGCTCTCCATAAATGAACCAGCAAATGTATGGAAAAGCCTGAAAAATATCACTGGCTACAGCAGACCTGCACCCCTTGAATAAGAGAATCAGCAATGGCAGATGACCTGAATCTGTTCTATAGTAGGTTTGGGAGTAGACTGTGTCAACTATTGCTGCCCTCTCCATCTCAGATTCAAGAACAGCAGTTAAGTCTTCTACATCCGTCTGGGGCCCCCATCTCTTGTGATTATAGGAAAATAAGTGTGAGGTCTATTTTACAGACAAAAAAGGCGGAAAAGCACCAGGGCCAGACAGGGTAATTCCCTTTTACTTGAAAGTCTGTGCTGATCAATTGACCCACATCATCACCAGCATCTTTAATAAATCATTGGAGATGTGTTATATCCCTTCTTGCTTCAAACACTCTACTATCATTCCGGTACCCAAGAAACTCTCCACCAAAGAGTTGAATGACTACAGACCTGTGGCTCTGACATATGCAGTTATGAAAACCTTCGGAAGGTTAGTGTTGGTCCACCTGAAAGTCCTCATAGGTCTGCTGCTAGACCCCTTGTAATTTGCTTACCATACAAATAGATCAGCAGATGATGCTGTCAGTAAAACACTGCATTACATCTTACAACATCTTCAATCCCCAAGGAACTTTATAAGGGTGCCTTTCATAGATTTCAGCTTGGCATTCAACCCCATCATTCTTAAAATCTTCCTCTAAACTAACTCACCTAGCTGTCCTGATCACACTTGTAGATGGATTATAAACTTTCTAATAAATAGGAAGCAGCAGGTGAAGTTAGGCAAAATCACATTGAATAACGTTCAATTAGCACAGGAGCTCCCCAGGGCTGTGTGCTGTCTCCATTATTCTTCTCTTTGTATACTAATGAGTTCATCTCAAAGGATATCTCTTAATGTTTTGAAGTTTGCAGATGATACAATAGTCATTGGTCTCATTCTAAACAATGATGAGTCTGCATATAGACAAGAGGTAGATCAACTGGTCCTATAGTGCAACCAGAACGATCTGAAACTGAACATTTGTAAAACTAAATGATTGTAGATTTTCAAAAAAGCTGTCCTATTCTATCATCTCTTACAATATTAGGCAACATAGTATCAACACTAGAGCCTTGAACTATCTAGATTCTGTTATGTCCAAGGACTTGAAATGGACACCTAACATTGGAACCATCATTAAAAAGGCACAAGAATGTTCTTCCTGTGTCAATTTAGTAAGCTCAGATTGCCCAACAATCTGCTGATACAGTTCTACAAAGGAATTATTGAGTGTGATTTGCATCTCAATATTTTTTTACATAGCAACCAAACAGGACAAGTACAGACTTTAGGGCTGCAGAAAAAACAATCACAACCAGCCGGTTTTCCATTGAGGATCTGTATACTGCACGAACCAGAAAGATGGCTGAGAAAATATCTATAGACCCCTCACATTCTGGACATAAACTGTTTCAACTTCTCTATAGATTTATGTCATGACAACTAGACACTGCTGAACGCTTAATTCTCACAGCGCTGTCTTATTTCGTATCTTTTCTCATCTTTTCTACTATCTTCTATTGGTTTCTTATAATTTATAAATTCTTTTTTGTAACTTATGATTCATGATTGTAACTATGATTTATAATCTATGATCTATTACTTGCTATTTATATGTAGACTGCAAACTTAGTTCCAGAAACAAATTCTTTATGTGTTCAATCAGAATAAAGAATTCTATTCTTGTGAGAATGAGCATAAACCATTATACAATGGAAAGAGTCCAGAGAAGAGCAACAAGAATGATTAGAGGCTGGAGGCTAAAACATACAAAGAACAGTTACAGGAATTGGGTATATCTAGTTTAATGAAAAGAGGGTCTAGGAGAGACATGATAGCAGTGTTCCAATATTTGAGGGGCTCCTACAAAGACGAGAGGGTCAAATTATTTTCTGAAGCACCAAAAGGCAAGATGAGAAACAATGGATAGAAACTAATCAAGGAGAAAAGCAATAGAATTAAGGAGAAATTTCCTAATGGTGAGAACAATCAACCAATAGAACAGCTTGCCTTCCGATGTAAGCATCACTGGATGCTTTCAAAAAGAGACTGAACAATCATTTATTTGAAATGGTCAAGCATAGGTTGAAATAGAAGACTTCCAAGATCTCTTCCAACTCTGTTATTCTATATTCTAGGTTTTGATTTGAAAAGCATATATCAGGTATGACCAGTAGGCAGAAATTTGATTGGCAGTCATGTAGGTCATGTGGTATTTATGTTGGTTTATGAAATAGATGAAGGCATACATATTTTGTCCTTTTTAAGAATTTCAGATGAACCTCTTTAATTAGATGTAGCAAACATAACTAACCAATCTATCAATGTTAGACTGTTAAGCAAGAACAATCCTTGACTCCATTTGTTGAGAAAGGTATAGTTTATTATAGATCAAGTGAAATACAGTAGAGGAAAGCCAGACCTGAAAAGCAGGTGCCAAAATTTCCAAGAGTAACTTTTCCTCCCTGAGGGACATCCCCATACTGAGACCCATTGTCCAATCAAATTTGAAGAGATTTTTTTTAATAGTAGCTTCATATGTGGAATGTAGCTGCAGTCTGTTCTCAGCCATTTGAACTTGAAGTTGCATCTCCTGCAGATAAGTGAACTTGTTACGCCTGAATCCTCCCCCTTCCCATCCTGTCTCCCCAGAGTTCATGGCAAACTGGCACAATAGTAGAACATAAGCATGAGGTGACAGTTCCAAAATTCTGCCTCCCTTGGAAAAAAGGTTAAACCTGGAAGAATAGAATAGAATAAATCTTTATTACGGTTAAAGACCAGCAATACACGTTGCATTTAACCATATGTTAAAAAGTACTAACTTTAAGATATAATTTTTAAAATGTCAGCATTATAAGTGGAAAGTAGCATACATGTTCTCGCTTTGTTCAGGTCATTTGCTGTTTTACCTAGGTGCAAAAGCGTTAAGTATGTATGTAAATACCATGGTCCAGAAATTGTTAGAGATATGTCCAAATGATTGGTACAAGATCACAACTATCCTTCTATAACCCAATTTTTTTCTTATGGACATTGCAGAAGCACAGAATTTTGCCACTGCATGCGTAGTAGCCGGGTTCGTGTCCTGGAGGAGGAAGTCCAGATAAAAATTGTCTGCCCTCCCTGGTAATCTCTCTAATAAGGGGAGAATATATGCAGACCTGCAAGCTCTGTATAGCTCACAGTGTAGTAGAACGTGTGAGATATCTTCCACTTCTCTTTTACCACATATACAAACCCGTTCTGCTATAGGTGTTCTCTTATACCTGCCCTGGAGAAGTGCTGAAGGTAGAATGTTAAATCTGGCTCTGAAGAAAGCTATTCTTTGTTTTGGGAAGATGAGGTCATTTAAATATCTTGCCAATTCCCACACACCCTGTTTGATTCTGTTCCTATTGTGGAAAGGCAATCTATTTAGTTCTTCTTGGAACTCCATGTCCTTCATTCTATTAATTACTACTTGCTTCGCTTGATCAAAGTCCAGGGACATTAAAAGTACCGGTGAGAGCCCATAAGTGCCCAGCTTGTGCTCAATTGCCTGATTCCAGGGGAAGGGGAAGTTGTCAATCAACACTAGTGGGGAGAGCCCCTCTGGAAAGAATTGCATTTTAAGCCAATGGATGATCATCATCTTCCAGGCTCTTACCTGAATTTGAGGCATACCTGCCTCAATTCTAAACTGGGCATTTGGAGTTCCATTGGGTGTAGCTAAGATATCTCGCAGGAATTTGGTTTGTATGGTTTCTATCAAGTCTTTCTTTATGAGGATTCCTATTTGTGCCCCATATAGTATTTGTGCCAATGTTTTGACCTCAAAAAGTTTTAGGGCAGCGGGTACTAACTGGCCGCCACCTGTGTAAAAAAAATGTTTAATTGCATTTGAGGACCTAATGGCTACTTGAAAAATGTTATCCAGGTGTGCCTTCCACGTCCCTTGTGCATGGAAAACCACCCCCAGGTACCTAAATGTTCTAACCTGTTCCAGACTATGATCTTCTATTTTCCAGGGGTATTGGTTAGGTCTTTTAGCAAAAACTAGAATTTTTGATTTCTCAAAGTTCAGGACCAGCTTGTTTTGCCTGCAATAGTTGAGTGTTGCCCTGATGGCTCTCTTCAGTCCTACAGGGATTTGTGAGATAATAGCGGCATCATCAGCATATAAGAGAATTGGAACTTTGCGTTGTGCTAGGCTAGGGGGATGGAAGTCAGGGTTCTGTAGGAGATCAACTATAGAATTGATATAGAAGTTAAAGAGGTTTCTCTTCAGATCGTATAAATCGCCTTAAACCTGGAAGAAAATAAGAGCGAGTTTATTAATGTATGACATTCATTGTGGCTTGTGAGAGTACAGGGCATAAAATTTATGCAATAAGTGTTGTGTTTATACCTGTGGTGCAGCCACCATTCAGTCTCAGAAGTGGGTAAATGTTTCCTTAGAATTAGATATTGGAATTTGCCTCTATGGAGGTGGGAGTCTAATATTTCCTTGACTTCAAAATGTTGCTCACCTTCAATGAGAATGGGGGGCAGTGTGGTTTTCTGTTGGTGGTTACAAAGATGAAGTCCTCAGATTTCAACAGACTACAGTGGAACATGGTATGGAGTCTGTTCAGATTTGGGGGAAACTTTAGTTCAATAGTCACTGGGTTAATAACACACTATGGGGAAATGACCTATGAATTTTCACCCCCAGTCTTTTTGGTTGCCTGGCTTGCAGGTATGTGGTGAAAAGGTACATCTCTTGTCTGACATTATACTGCTGTGGAGATCTCTTTTTGTCAGCATATCTTTTTTTGTGTCCCTGGCATCATCTAATGCTTTGCGCGCTACAGGCCATATAGTTTGTAATTGTTTTATCCATTAAGCCATAGGCAAACATTGGGGTGATTGTTGTGAGAACTCTGGAAAGCAACAAAGTCCCAGGCAGTGGTGACATGGAATAGAGTGAAACCAGTGCTGTTATGTATTGAATTGTTGTAGGCTATTTTTGCAAAAAGGAGAAAGTTAGTCCAATCATCCTGTTGATATTTGATGTAACATCTGAGGTATTGTTACAAAACCCCATTAATACATTCACAGGCACCATTAGTTTGAGGGTGGTGCAAGGAGCTAAGTCTTTTGGTGGTTCCTAGTAGCTATAGGAACTGTTACCAGAACTGGGGCATGAATTCTATCCCTTGATTAGAGTTAATTCTTTTAGGAGCTCCATATAGGTGATAGATGTGTTGATCAAAGCTTTTTAAGAGCTTGTGCAGAAGGGCTCTTAGGGCATGCCACAAAGTGTACCTATTTGGAAAATAAGTTGCTGGTGTCCTATATAATAGTAACAAGTTCTCAGATAGTTCAATGATAGCCCATGGAGATCTCCTTCCAAGGAGTTATGGGGTTAGTGATTGGTTGCAGAAGTCCTGGGGATTTTCCAGCACGTCCTTTAGCCAAGGCACACGAGGCAACTAGCCACATATTCATCCATGTTTTCTTCATGTTTGGCCACCAAAACTGGCATTTAAGAAGATGCAGGGTTTTCACAAAACCAAAGTGCACTGCGGTTTTTGAGTCATGGCTCCTTTGTAGAATCGGAGGACAGCATTTGCTTCTGACCCAAGCAACACCATCACGTAAGGAGACATCTTCTTTGTCACCTGTGAACCATTGGTCCTCATTGCCTGGCTTAGATCATCAGTTAAATTGAGTTTAGTTTTATTTTATGTTCTGATCATCGCTACTACTGCTATTTGATTGGAGAGAATAATAGAGTTCACCACATCCTCTTTGGTGCTGTTATATTGAGGTAATCAGGAGAGGGCATCAGCCATTGTTTCTCAAGAGATAATACAATATTTCATATCTGTCATTTTGTAATTTGTTTAATCTCAACCATTGCTTTTTCTGGGCCCGGCATTAATATGAGTGAGTGAGCCAGATCGAAACTATTTTATTTCAAGACAAGGTAATTTTATTTTATGGGATAAGCTGGGCTAATACTAACAGCCAAACATCTGTTTAGTCAATATTTCAAGCAGTAGAATCTATTACAGACTTCTACAAAGATTAGCCATACTCTAGATAAGAAATGCACTGAATAATGAGTGGGAAATGAAAGTGAACATCTGTGTTGCAAAGTTGTGGAGACCTAAATATTTGAAGGTCTAAACAAGATTGAGTTGGCTGTTATTGCATTTATGAATAATGGAATAATTAGCATGACATTGGTAAATACAAATGTCTTTTATTGTGAATCATTAAATGTCTAATTTTTCATTATAGCAATATGATAATAGACTTTATAGGTTTGGCGAAACCTGTCATTTGAATCAGATAAAATGATAGAATCAGCAAATAAAATAATGGAAATCAGTTTGTGGAGTAGGCTTGAAGAATGGAATTTTCGTTTGACAAGTATCTCTATAATATCATTAATATAAAAGTTGAGTAATAAAAGGGCAAGTTATATTCCTGTTTAATCATGATTGGTGATGAGAGCCCCCAAGTTTCCATTATTCTGCATGACACATCATTATCAGCTGAAGGAGGTGATGATGAGTGTGTGTGTGTGTGTACATGTGCATCCATCTTTGTTTGTGACTGTATGTGTAGACTGCTATCAACTGTCATCTACCACAGATTTTGGCATTCACATGATAGTCAATGCACACAAATTAGTCAAGATGGATCAACACATTTTAATAAATACAAATGCAAACACATACTGTATTCACTAAGAGCAGAGAGAGTAAAATCAAATCAAGCATACTGTAGGATTAATTTCTGTGTAAATGTATAGAGAATTAAACCCATAGACTCTATAAGAGTGATAACTTAAGAAATAAAATTTAGCAAGAGTTCTCCAAATGTAAACACATTGCTGCAATAATAGTATGATACACTAAAAAAGGAGTGAACAATATATATCTTACCACACACCCTAAGATAGGAAAGAATATGAAAGGAAGTTAATAGATGATACTGTTGTATAGAATGGATTAGCTCACTTAGAGAGATGACATAATAAGACAGAATATTTAAAACTGTACTTATGTTAATAACAGAGCCAACACTGAATTAGGAAGGGGGATGGTACTATGTACAGATGTAATAAGAAGACACTAAACTACCTACACAAAATAGAAAATTACAAAATGAACCAAATATATGATATAAAGAATCAGTATAATAGGAAAGATTATTTTAAAAACATGTTTGAATAAAAATGTTAGAAAAGAGGATCCATAGGAAGAATGTAGAACAAAACGAGTAGAGTGAACAATGATCAAATGAAAGAAATAACAATTGAAGTACACTATCATGAAATAAGATATGTGACATTGACAATAATAAAGCATGGCCACTTGAAATAAATATTGAAATTATCTTCAATTCTCAAAACTCAGTTGTGGCTTGTTTGCTAAAATCACCTGAACAAAATTCAATTAACAGATAATTCATTATCTCCTTTGTATCTCCATCCCTGTATGGCATTTTATATACACAGATCATCTTTTCTTATTATTCAATGTTTCTTTATAGCAACAAAGATCCCGAGAAACTGATTGAGAACTGAATGTTTGAGGCTCCAAATCTGCTTCATGCCAGTCTCCTTTGCATCTCACTTTATTAGCAGATATAATCCATGTTTATTTCTATCCTTTCCCCCTCTTTCATTTCTAGTTTTGTTTTGTTTCACTGATAATATCTCATTAGATCTCTTATGTATCCAACTTGTCCAACTTGCATGCCTTGTTTTGTCCTAGAGAGAAGGCTTATGACAAGGAGGAAGAACAGTCAGTCATAGAGTCTGGTACAGAGGATGAGAGGGAGGAAGAGACTACTGGGCAGGTCAATGCCAGGTACTAGGATCATGGCCTCAGTAACATCTTCAACATTGCTTGAAACAACTAACAATAAACCTTTGAAATATTATAATATATTGTTAAAATGTGCATTTTACTAAAATTAAACCCACACGTCTCATTGTACATATATTGATTTGTAAACAGATTTAATTATGGTTGAAGTATATCATAAAGAAAAGCTCAAAGTATGAGCCGTAGTGGTGCAGTGGTTAAAGTGCAGTATTGCAAGCTACTTCTGCTGACTGCCAGCTGACTGCAGTTTGACAGTTCAGATCCCACCAGGCTCAAGGTTGACTCAGCCTTCCATCCTTCAGAGATGGGTAAAATGAGGTTCCAAATTGTTGGGGGCAATATGCTGACTCTGTAAACCGCTTAGAAAGGGCTATAAAGCAATATATATTTCTATTGCTGTACCCATGTAAGATGGTCGTGATTGATTTGTTCCATTGGTTTCAGTGTTTTTACTTTACCATAATTAAATAGGAATAGACCTATTTCTTAATTGTGTATTCTTTTTAACAAAACAAAAACAATGGAAGAAAATTAAATTTCATAAATTCCTCATTATAATTAGGACAGAGGCTTACCAGAGCCAGGATGTTTTCGTCTTCCCTTTTTCATTTGATGTTAATTCCTCATTTCTAATAGAATTCCTTTACCAGAGCAACTATAATACTGCAAAACTCCCAACTTTGCCAACTTTACCTCTATGGTAGACCTTTGTCTCTGATAG
Source organism: Rhabdophis nuchalis (assembly GCA_039707465.1). Classification (NCBI taxonomy): domain Eukaryota; kingdom Metazoa; phylum Chordata; class Lepidosauria; order Squamata; family Natricidae; genus Rhabdophis; species Rhabdophis nuchalis. Next base: position 110,212,618 of record CM077647.1, on the reverse strand, counting down.
CAGAGGGGGAGCAGCATAATATTATTTATCTTCTGCAATACTTTCATAGAAATGATTTTTCCCAGGGTTTTTTTGAAAAAATTCTGAAGATACTACTTACTGTTTTTAATAGGAAACTACTAAATATATTTCTTCCAAATACTGCATGTCAGCTGACACCATCTAAATGTTAGGTGTTGTTTTCTGGAATTCTCAATTATTTTAGGTGGCAAAGGCAAACTTATAGATAAATACTACAGTGGATTTATTTAGGGAAGTTTTCTTCAAGGGCATGAATAGATATCAGTTTCAATAAACACTAGTGTTCCCTTGTAACTTCCTATCTGACCTTTATAAAATGCCTTTTTAAACAAAATGAATATTTTGATATTTGATATATAACAAAACAAAGTGCTATCATTTATAAAGATTAAAATAACAGATAGCTACAGCCTAGTGTATCCGTACCATCATGGACCTACGACTCTTCCATCGGATGTTAAAAGCACATTTCTTTCATCTAGCCGGCCTGACATAGACTAAGGGAATAATTTTAAACTTTTATATTTATTGGTTTTAAATTTATTTATCCAAATTTTAGCACAGATTTAATAATTTAATTGTCTTTTATATTTTGTATGTATTGTTGGGTTTTTATCTTTCTGTGGACCGCCCTGAGTCCCTTTTAGGTGAAATAGGGCGGTATATAAATCGAATAAACTAAACTAAACTAACTAAACTAGTGGTTACTTGTGGGATTTACAAACCATTTTGGAAATAGTAGATAACGTAAAGTATAGTGTTTAAGCCATCAGGCTAAAAAAGGAGGCTGAGTTCTGGTCCTTCCTTGCCGGATGACTTTTGCCAAGTAAGTCTTTCTCAGCTTTTAGAAGAGGGCAGTGGCAAACCAGTTAAGAAAATGTTACTGAGAAAACTATATAGCTTTTTCCAGAGAATACCAGGAATTGAGATCTTGTTAAAAAGAGATCTAACCTAGAAGTAAGGAGAAATTTTCTGGCCAAATAATTACTTGGCTTCCAGAGTTGTGGATACTCCATCACTGCAGGTTTTCAAAAAATAAACTGGACAGCCACTTGACTATGATTTTATAAGGTTCCCTGCCTTGAGCAGGGGATTGAATCAGAAAATCTCTGAGGTTGCTTCCAGCCTTGTGATTCTATGATCTAAAACAGGGGTGTCAAACTGGCTGCCCATATGTGTCATGCACAGGCCATGCCCACTCCAGCTCCATGAAGGAAAACCATGAAACATCACATGATGCAGTGAGTTTGATATCTGTGTTCTAGAAGAAACCTTCCAAAAACTTTACCAGTTTCATTTCTGGAAAGTACTTTATGATTTGTCTCCAGCAGGGTTGGGAAACAATGGCCCTTTTATGATTTGTGGACTTCAACTCCCAGAATTCCTGAGCCAGCCATGTTGTCTCAGGAATCCTGGGAGTTGAAGTCCACAAGTCATAAAGAAGCCATAGTTTTGCACCACTGGACTACAGATACATATCACAAGATACATTTTTTGAACTGGAAATCTACAATACATAGACATTTTATGAGAGTGTCCATAACATGGTTTAAAAATTTTACAATGCCAATTCTAACAAGAGTTCTTTCTGTCTTCCTGACAGATAAGTAAGTGTATAAGTAAATTTCTGCTATAGTTATTTCTCTTTGCCTTCAGTGTAATCTTTTTTTTTAGATACTTGCATAATACCATTTTCTCTTCTTTTTCTACTTTTCCTTATCTGTCTTTTCAATCCAGTGGGTTCTCAGAAATACAGAAGGTTAAACATGCTCCACAGAATTTTGATACTTCAGTCATCTCAAGTGTTATTTCTCAGGATGAAAGGCTTTCCAGGAACTGTAGAACAAATATTTCCAATAGCTCATCATCACTTGATTCAGTTGCTTTGCATCCTTTTTCTCATCATTCATCACCCTCCTCATCTGTCAAAGTTACTTCCCAAAATTCATCATGTGTTACTCCAAAGGCAAATGTTGAAAAATTACCTTATGTACCATATAGCCCCTTTCACCTCTTCTCTTATGATGTTGAAGAGCCTCACACGGCAATGAGAGAAAAGGAAGAAGAGTTCAGAGAAAACAGGTAATCCATTCTCTCCCTCCCCCTCCCTCCGTGTACATATACACAGTCACATGTTGGGCAAGCAATTCTTAAGAGATTGAAATGGTCTTCCCTGAAATTTGTACCTTGCATGATTCTGGAATATATTATAGTCAAGCATTCTCTTATTTACGTACCAGGGAATTATGGAATCAGATGGTATTTAAAGTCCTATTATATGGGTGTTAGGCCAACTCATAAATATCAGTCAGTGATATTCTTATTCACTGGTAGCAGACCAGTAAGTATGGTCAGAACAATGACAGTCTATTCCAGGTAAGATTCATATTTATACAGTAAATCATATTCATGGCCTGTTTTAAGACTAATAGCATAATAATACTTGAAATTTAGCAATAATTTTCTAAATGTAGTTGAAATGGTATAATGGTGTGCTTTTTCTAATTACATAGGATTTTTTTTCTTTTTTTAAAGTATAAATCACCAGGATCACTTTGGATTTGGGCAGCCTCTAACTATAAATAATAATTATAGGTTTGTTCATTATTCTCCAGAACAAAAAGGAAATTGTGCTTGGTTATATGCAGATATAATACTTTATTTCATACACTGTACTAGATTGTATTTGAAATGCCAACTTGTGAAATGCCAACATGAAGCATTTGTCAAGTATTGCCAAGATAATTAATTACAAAACAACTATGCTAAAACTAAAATGTTGAATATTTTTACCTCAATGCTGGATGGTTCCATGATTATCTAAAAGAGTATATTAATAGAAAATCATTATATTTGGTTAGAGTAGTGGCAAACTGAAATAATAATCCAATATTTACTTTAAACAGATAAATAGAATTGCCAAAAGCTGGCTAAAAAGCAGTGGGAGGGGAAGTGACTTCTGACTTTCTGCTAGCTTCCTCATTGCCTTTGCTTGTAGGAAGCTGCACTCTGATTCAGGTGACTCTGAGTAGGGTCCCCAAGTAGGTTCAAAAGGCTCTCAGAAAGAGTGCTAATACCAGATGACTGCAAAGAAATACAATCTTTCCATCCCCCGCCACCCAATCATAATTGTCAGAACCTATCCTTCCATTCCCCATCATCCAGTTACACCTGATGAAGCTTTTTGGATGAGAAGGGAAAAGTTTTCTTCAAAAAAAGAAATAGTTCAGTTGCCTTTTGAAAAAGCATCTTTGAGTCAACTATGGATGACTGAGAATCTTCATAAAGCATATATCCAGATTACATTTGTGTAGAAATGTTGAAAATTTAAAAGGACTCACAAACTTTTGAAAACACGACTATAAATGGATAGCAGATAAAATACAAAGTGATTCCTGAACATGTACATTTTCATTCATTCTGGTATTTGGCCAAGGGAAATATTATCCTATTGAATCCCCAATTGATAATGCTTGAATGAATATGTTAGATCTCAAAACAATCCACTTTTAACTATAAACTATAATATCTTTACATACATTCGCTCAAAAGTATCTTTCTTGTTATATGTTATCTTACTCTGCATAATAATATTTGACTCCTGATGGAAAGTGCCAGTCTTTCCTCTCAATATCATCATCATTTGCAAGTGACTTAAAACAATAGTGATAATATAGATGATTGAAAATATGCTTTTAAGTCTTAGGCACCAGATAATTGATAACTTCCATCAAATTGCTGGCCCATAGCAAAAGCACTTAGATTTATATACTACTTCATACAAGAAATCTCAGTTTGTTTATTTTATTGTCATTGCACCTTGTACAATAAAATTAAATGCCATATTCAGTGGACATCACATAGGAAAACTATAAAAATAAAACAAAAACATCCATCCATCACATTCTATACGATTGAATTGAAAACCTTCGATACTGCATTAATATTACACTGTACGGTATAATTCAATATAGGTACTGCTCTAGGATAGAAGCTATTTTTCAGCCTATTTGTCCTTGTTTTTATTGTCCTGTACTGTCTGACAGATGGTAATAGTTCAAAAACAGAGTGCCCAGGATGAAATGGGTCTTCAGGAATCTTTTGAACTTTCTTAAGGCAGTGGAGCTATAAAGCTCTTCCAATGAGGGGAGAGGGCAACCAATGATCCTCTGGGCAATGATCTCTCTGAAGTGCTGTCCTATCTGCCACTGTTTAATTAGCAAACCATACATAGGTGCAGTAAGTTAAAACACGCTCTATAGTGCAGAGGTAGAAGGTCATCAGCAATTTTTCATTCAGTTTCCTGAGAAGTCTTAGGTAGTATAATCTCTGCTGGGCCCTTTTGACCAGCGCTGCAATGCAATCAATACAATTGGAAATACAATTTAAAATTTTATTATTCACATGAAATGAATATTAAAGAAATAGGAACATTAATTTTCTACTAAATTAGTGAAATAATGTGTAATGACTTAGCAAAAAGTATTGAATAAATTCCTTTTCTTAATTTACATAAGTCAGAATTCTTATTTAAAATCTAAAATCTAATCAGGATATATAATTGCTCATTCATATGTTAGTAAAAGCTAACATATAATCATTGTATTTTATAAATAAGGAAGGAAACAACATTAACAGCAATAACTATTGAAAGATTAGTCTGTAGTATTCATGATTTAATTAACAAAATTTCTTTAACTAGAAAAATATAGTGAAGGTGATAGTTTATTTTAAAACAATGAATGTTTCTATTTCTAAGATCAGACTAGAGCTGGAAGGATCCTTGGAGCTCTTATAGATCCTATACCCATGATGGCGAACCTCTCTGTGGGCATGTACCGCGTTGCCAGATGCTCTTATACTTTCCGATGTGCATATGCGCCCCGGCCAGTTGGTCTTCGCAGGCACCAGAGTGCCAGAAAATGGCCAGAAAACAGCCCCCCAAATGGCCCCAAAATGTCCCAAAACCTCCTGAAAACAGCCCCAAAACAGCCATGCATGCACTGGCCAGCTGTTCTTCGGGTTTCCAGTATCTGGTGCATTCATGGATGCATGTTCCAATTTGGCCACTTGGTGCCGAAAAGGTTTGCCATCACTGCCTTATACCATTTCAGATAGATGGCTGTCTAGTCTTTTCTTAAAAATCTCTAGTGATGAAGTTGCTACAATTTCTGAAGACCAGCTGTTAATTTCCCTCACTGTTAGGAAGTTTCTTCTTAATTCCAGATTGCTTCTCTCCTTGATGAGTTTCCATCCATTGTTTTTTGTTTTGTCTTCTTGTACTTGAGAAAATAAGTTGATCCCTTCTTTGTGGCAGTCCCTTAAATACTAGAATACTGCTATCATGTCACCCTTAGTCCTTCTTTTCTCTAGACTTGCCATACCCAATTTCTCCAACCATTCTTTTACACGTTTTTGTCTCCAGGCCCTTAATCATTTTAGTTGCTGTTCTTGGCACTTTTTCCAAAATCTCAACATCTTTTTTGTAATGTGACCAAAATTGGAAACAGTATTCCAGATGTTTTATTAAGGCTTTTTAAAGTGGTACTAATACTTCATGTAATTTTGATTCTATGCCTCTGTTTATACAACCAAACATTATATTAGCTTTTTTTTTTTGCTACTGCTGCACACTGATAACTCCAAGGTCCCTCTCACAGTTACTATTTTTGATCCAGGTTTTGCATAACCTGTATTTGTACCTTTGTTTTTTCTGCCTAGGTGTAAAATCTTGATTTTCTTTACATTAGATTTCATATTGGGTAGACCTATTGTTCAAGTCTGTCAAGATCTTTTTGAATCCTGAGCTTGTCTTCTGGGTATTGGCTATTCCTGCCCACTTAGTGAGTTTGATGAGTTTCCATTCTGTTCCCTCATTTATGGTCATTTAGGGAGATATTGAAGAGTACTGGATCTAAGATGGAACCTTGCAATACCCTACTACAGTACTTACTTTCCTCCATTTAGACATAGTATTATTAAGGAGTACTCATTGAGGACAGTTTGCCAGCCAGTTACAAATCCATCTGGTGGTGAAACTGTCTATCCCACATTTTTCTAGTTTACCAGGAAGTATCGGTAGGTAGTGGTCTACTTTGTCGAATGCCTTGTTGAAGTCTAAGTATACTTGTCCACAGCATTTTGCTGGTCTACTAATTTAGTTACTTTGTCAAAGAATGAAGTAAGATTTGGCATGATCTATTTTTAACGAACCTGTGCTGACTACTAGTTATAAGTATTTATTTCTAGATGTTCACAGATCTTTTCTTTAAATTTTTTCCAGTATCTTCCCAGATATTGATGTTAGGCTGATTGCTCTGTAGTTTCCTGAGTCTGTTTTTTTCCCCCTTCCTTTTTTGAAGATGGGAATCATATCAGCTCTTTTCCAATCCTCTGGTAGTTCCCCAGTGCTCCAGGATTTTTTAAAGATTTGGTACAATGGTTCTGAGATAACATGTGCAACATCTTCAGAACTTTGGGGTGTAATCCATCAGGTCCTGGTGATTTATATTCATCAAGGTCAGATAGGTGTTCTCTTACCATTTTCTTGCATATTTACATTTTTCTTTTTAGTATATCCTTTATAGTTATGATTTCGGGAGGTTAGGCTATAGTTTCTTTTTACTTTTAAACAATGAATTAAGCAGCGCTGCTTTCTACTGTCTGTTTCTTCCTTGCCATCTTCTCTCTTTATTTTTTTGACTTTTTTCTTGTTATTTATATGTTGGAAGAAACTTTTTATTATCCCTGACTTTTGTTGCAAATCTTCGTTCGTGCTGAGCCTTTGCTTTCCTGACTTCATCTTTACAGAATATCTGCTAATATTATGTCTTAGTTATATATATCTCTTCCCATTTTTTGTACTTATCCTTTTTTGTCTTGGAGTTTATAAGAGAGGTCTTTGTGCAACCATGCTGGTTTTTTCTTGGATTTCTTGTTTTTCCTTTTTCAGTGGTATTATGATGGACTGGGCTTTTATGATCATATTTTACAGTATTTTCCATGCTTCTCTTTAGAATTTTTATCCATGAAATGCTTAGGCTTTCTCTGAGTTTGTTAAAATCAACTCTTTTAAAGTTTAAGACACTGGTTGGATTATATTCTATTGCTTGTGTTTGCATTATATAAGTATAATCTTTATTGTCATTGTACTTAAATACAACGAAATTGGTTATATTATATTATGTCTGCATTACATTGAATTCCATTATTACGTGATCACTCTCACCCAAGATTTCAGGAACTTCAACTCCTTCTATTAATTCTTTTCTATTAGTAAGTATTAGTTCCAACATAGCTTTTCCTCTAGTTCCCTCCTCTACCTTTTAGATGACAAAATTGTCAGCTACATTGCTTAGGAATCTGTTCAATCTCACACTTGCTGCAGAGTTTGTTTCTCAGCTGATATTATGTTGGTTAAAGTCTCACATTTCTACTGTGGTATGTTTCCTACATACATTTGTTTATTAGCTGAGTTCATCTATTTCTTCTGCTTGGTTGGGTGGCTGTAGTATACGCCTATAGAAATATCATTTTTCCCTTTTTATATTGATCCATATGGATTCTAAGAGGTTTTTATCCTTGATTTTGTGTATTTCTGTAGAGATGTGGTGATCCTTTATATATAATGCAATTATATATATATTTATTTATACCTCTTTTTTAGAATTATTTTATGCTTCTTTTTTAGAAACTATTGGTGATTACTCTGTTGTGAGTATCTGCATATTTTCTTCCAGGAGGAGGCTATGAAAGCAATTGTTCAATTCCAGAGGGGCGTCATTGGAATGGCTAGGGTAGATAAGGTCTTTACTATTAGTTTTTGTTTTCTTCTAAAAATGATGTGTTTCCATCAGACTTGCTCTTTAGGTACATACGTAAGCAGAGTCATTTTTTATGGAAGCTGTTTGTTCCCTATTGTATTAAATTTGGATGTATCGATTGTATGTTCATATATGAGGTCATTTTTTTACAAGCTGTTTGCTCCCTATTATATTTATTTTGGTAGTCTTGTTTAGGTTGGGATTTCTTACTTTGTTTATGGAGTTTTGGAATGGCTAGAGTTGCCTCTAGACCTTTTACTTTTTCTTCTAGTAATTCAAGTATTGTAGTTTTCGGACTATAAGACGAACCAGAGCATAAGACACACTCAGATTTTAAAGAGGTAATTTTTTAAAAAAAACATTTGTCCTCCCTGGTCCCCAGGAGCACTCTGTGGGCCTCCCAACTCCTCTGCGCACCCTGTTTTTCATGTGTGGGAGGCCTGTAGAGTGGTCCTTGGGGGCTGGGGGAGGGGAAGAAAATGAGGAAAAAACAGAGTGCAGAGAGTTTGGAAGGCCTGCAGAGTACTGCTGGGGGCTTGGGAAGGCAAAACCAGCCCTGCTTTTGTGAAAAATGAGCCCATGTTTCACTTGTTTTTGCCCTCCCCAGCCCCCAGGAGCACTTTGTAGGCCTTCCAAACCTTCGGCGCGTCAATTTTTGTGAAAAATGGGATGCGCAGGGCAAGGTTTCGGGAGGCCAAAAATGCTGTATTTAGTGTATAAGATGCACCTAGATTGCACCCTTTTTGGGGTGGGGGGGAAGGGTGCATCTTATACTCCGAAAAATACAGTAGTTTACGTTTGATACATACATACTTTGGGTCTTCTGTGGGCATAAGCTGAAACATATGACACACTTTACAAGTCAAACTCTATTTCCATGACATTTTTCTTAAATGTTTGTTAGATAATTTTAAAAATTCTAGTAATTAAATGTTTTTCCTATTACAAAGTGTCAGCTTACAATAGTTTACAAGAGTTCTTGACCTTTTGTTCATCATTATCTTCCCGGTTTTGAAATGTCTACCTCTTTTTCCATGGTTTATTAATTTTTCTCTTAGCTTGTTAAGAATTTACAAATTCTAAAAAAGTAAAATAAGTAAACAATTTTAATTGATTTTTTTTTTAAAAATGGGAAAAAATAAAAAAGTTGAAGATTTGTTAAAAAACATTGAAAATGAAATTGAAAATTGAAAAAAGATTTAAAAGTTGAAAAATTAAAAATTAAAAATATTTAAGAGTGGAAAAAATGAACAAAAAAATAAAAAATTGGGGGAAAATGAAAAAAAGTTGTTGTTTTTAAAAAAAAGATAATTTATATGTTTAAAAATTTTAAAAATTTACAAGAGTTCTTGACCCTTTTTGAAGTAGTATGCACTTCCTTTTTGTTGGAAATCTCAGGCAGTTTTCTAGGAGATGCTTTGCTCTTAATCCTCTACTCCCTGCCTTGAAAATTTATTCCTTTCATTCCTATCTACAAGTGTGTGCTTATCCTCTTTTCTCTGCTTTTTTGTCCTTTGGTTGCCTGACCAGGGTTTTCAGGTACGATGTGCTGATATGGGCAGTCTGCTTAGCTGGTCCACCACACTGCTCTTAGCTGTTGTTGGTCTGCCGCACTGCTCTCACCTGCTTCTGTGGAGACTGCTGCTCATTTGGTCCTCTGCGCTGCTCTCAGCTGCTGCTGATCCACTGTGCTGCTCTTAGCGGCAGCTGTGGGCACCACTGCTCAGTTGGTTCTCTGCACTGCTCCCAGCAATAGCACTTCATATATACCACTTCTTAGTGCTTTATAGCCCTCTCTAAGCAGTTGCCTAGTCAGCATATTGCCCCCAACAATCTGGGTCCTCATTTTATTAACTTCAGTTAAAAAAAACACCTTTGAGCTGCTGAGAATTGAACTGCTGGCAGCCAGCAGGCAGAAGAACTAGCCTGCAGTACTGCATTCTAACCACTGGACCACAATTGCTCAAATATACATAATATATATAGTATACATGATTTAATTAACAAAATTTCTTTAATTAGAAAAATATAATGAAGGTGATAGTTTATTTTAAAATAATGAATATTTCTACTTCTTCTATAGGACATCTTTGGGTGGTCTCCTTACATCATCATATAGGCAACACCAAGAGTCCTTGGCAGTAGAAAGAGAACGAAGACGTCAAGAGAGAGAGGAGAGGCTTCAAAGAATAGAACGTGAAGAGAGAAACAAATTCAAGTAAGCAATAATTCTTTAGTTGTTTGTTACCTTAATAAATATGATAAATTTTAAAAATATTTGCTACCTGATTGCCACATTGATTTGTATTTTTACGTCTAAGAAAACTGGGAACTATGCTATAAAAACTCAAGATTAGATTTTATAGCCAGACAGGGCACCTGAGGTATGTGTGAGAAAATTAGACATTTACTTATGTATACTGCCCCCCCTCACACACACACACACACACACACACACACACACACACACACACAAAGAGAGAGACAGACAGACAACAGAGGAGACCCTTCCTCTTCTCTTCCTCCTCCACCACCTCCAATCTTCCCAGATCTGTCATGCAGCAAAGAGATACAGTTGCTGGGCGCAATAGCAGCAATTGCAATAACACTACATGACAGATCGGGGGGGAAGGGGGATTGGGGGGGAGGAAGGGAAGAGGAATGATCTCCTCTCTACGAAGACTTTTCTCAGGACACTAGATCTCCATTTTCTCTCTGGAAAAAGCTATTGACATCGTCTGGATCTTGGCTAGTGGAAAACGCGTGTGATGGAAAGGAAACTTTGGAATGCGGGAGCGTCTGGCACCTACTTTTGCCCCAAGACTAAGGAAGCGGGGTTGCAAAGAGGGCTGTGAACAAACCCGGTTGTTCAAGGAGGCAGCTTGGCTGGGTCATCTTGGGCTTCCCTTTTGCCGCTCAGATGCCACCATGAGGAACCATTAATCCAAATAGAAGGGATCCCCACCCCTCCTCGCCCAATGGGCCATTCCTGGTTGAAGGCAGTGGTAGCCATTAGCAACCTCCTCATGTTTTTCCCTCCTCGCTGAAGAGAAGAAACGAGCCGACTGCCACTCCTTAGACCAAAGTGCTCTACATGGTCACTGGTCAGAGGGAAGGGGGGGGGGGGAAATAAAGCACGGAGAGATACTTTTAGTCCTGCCCTGCCATTGGAAAGATAGAGAAAAGCAGATTTGAGATTGATATAAGCCTTACCCTTTAGGAAGATCGAGCCCACACACATCACATTTTTGCCCTCTCTTGATCCCAGGAGCCCTTTGCAGGTCTCCCAAACTCTGCATGTCATTTTTTTCACAAAAAATGGGACACACAGAGGGTTTGGGAGGCCTGTAGAGTGTTCCTGGGGGCTGGGGAGGGCAAAATCTTTTTTTTTTTAATGTACTTCTTCAAAATCTTGGTGCGCTTTATACTTTGCTGCGTCTTATACTCCAAAAAATACAGTATATCTAAATTATGCCCTTCTCAGGGGGAAGGAAATCTAATTCTTTGGGTAAAAAGTTTCTCTTATTAGAGAAATATTCAATAAATTTGAAGATATATAAGCAGATGTCTTTAACATGTACCAACAAGAATTTCAGATATAAAATTTGATATAATGAAATATGAATACCTGCAGATGCAGTTTCATAAGAAAATCTGTGTTACTTCACGTTGAAAGTCAAAATTCACTGTGATTTTAAACTTAACTTTGAATTGTATGCTTTAACAAGCTCGTAAACCCCTTCTTTGAACACTTGAAAAGAGAACATGTTTTTTAAAAGAATTATTCCAGTTTTCAACAAGAAATGAAACAACTCATTTGTCTTCCCGCATTCCCCATAACCACCCAAGCTAGAAACCCTTCAACGTGCACCAAGTGAATTCCAGGCTGGTCATTTTTGGTTTACAGTGCCACGGAGCTTTAGTCTTCTCCAGGAGCATGCTAAGGAGGGCTCTGAACCAGTGAGATAAAATAAACATACTGTATTTTTCAGAGTATAAGACGCACCAGAGTATAAGACGCACCATGATTTGAAGAGGTAAAAATTTTTTTTAAGTGTTTGCCCTCCCTGGCTCCCAGGAGCACTCTGCAGGCATCCCAAACCATCTGCACACCTCATTTTTTGTGAACAATGGGGCATGCAGAGAGTTTGGGAGGCCTGCAAAGTGGATGCTCAGGTGTCTCTGCAAGTAAACATTAATTCAAATGGAAGGGATCCCCACCCCTCCTCATCCAATGGGCCGGTCCCAGCCAAGTACAGCTGCAGCCATTCAGCAGCCCCTGCATGTCTTTCCCTCCTTGCTGAAGAGAAAAGTTGATTTGAGATCGATAAAAGCCTTACTCTTTAAGAAGATCAAGCTCCCACACTTCACATTTTTGCCCTCCCTAGCTCCCAGGAGCACTCTGCAGGCATCCCAAACCATCTGCACACTCCATTTTTGTGAAAAATGGGGCATGCAGAGAGTTTGGGAGGCCTGCAAAATGCTCCTGGGAGCCAGGGAGAGCAAAAATGCGAAGTGTGGGAGCTTGATCTTTTTAAAGAGTTCAGCAAGGAGGGAAAAACATGCGGGAGCTGCTGAATGGCTGCAGCTGTGCCCATTAGATGAGGAGGGGTGGGAATCCCTTCCATTTGGATTAATGTTTCCTCGCAGAGGCACCTGAGCGGCAAAAGGAAAGCATAAAGGAAATGAGGCTGCTTTCTCTCTCACACACACACACCCCAAATCTGCCCGGATCTGTCGTGCAGCAAAGAGATAAGTAGCTAGGCTCAATAGCAGCTGTAGCAATAAGCACTGCATGACATATCCGGAGAAATTGGTGGGGAGGGGGAGCAAGGAAAGAGGACAAATCTCCTCTGCATGAAGACTTTTCCCAGGACCTGAGATCTCCACTTTCTCTCCAGAAAAAGCTATTGGCATCGTTGGGATTTTGGCTGGTGAAAGAAGCGCTGGATGGAAAGGAACTTCGGAATGCGGCAGCTGCCAGGCTCCAGGAATACGGTGCTCCTGTATTCTGAAATTTCCTTTCCATCCTGTGCTTCTTTCATTAGCCAAAATCCCAATGATGCAAAAAGCATTTTTCCGGAGAGAAAGTGGAGATCTAGGGTGCTGAGAAAAGCCTTCGTGGAGGCTTTTCTCCCCGAAGCCGCTCCAATCTATCATGCTGTGAAGAGATAAGATAGCTCCAGGGCAGATTGGGGAGGAGACAGGGGGGGGGAGGAATGGAAGGAAAGAGGAACAATCTACGAAGACTTTTATCAGAAAACTAGACTTCCTCCCCCCACCCCCCAATCTCTCCAGATTCTCAGCAGCCAAAACCCTTTGAATCAAGCTTGATTGTCCCCGTTTCCGGTTTTTAACTTCTCAAACTAGCATTCTGAGAAATCTACCATCTCTGAGTACCTTTCGTTTGCAGGAGAAGGAGGAGGAGGAGGGCAATTTAACTCAGCACCTCTTTAAACCAAAGAATAAACTGGGAAAGAAAGGCGTGCTTTTTGGGCGGCAGTTTCCAATCGCGGCTTCCTTTCCCAGTTACTCAAAGTCTTTGGTATACTCCACCCTCGCCCTTCTCCTCCTCCTCCTGCAAGCGAAAGGTGCCTCAGAGATTCAGCGAGCAGCTCAGGGGAGATAATGGCCACAATTTCATTCCCCAACAATGTGAGGAGCCGCTGCCACCGCCACCACCCTGTAAGCCCTCTTGGGAGTCGAGCCGAGCGGGAGTCCGGAAAGCGAATCCTCTCTCCTTTCCAGCCATTACGATCTCTGCAGCGCCAGATTCACCTGCCCCTTTTTCAGACCACCCAGCCAGCTACATTCGGAGTATAAGACGCACCCAGATTTTCACCCTGTTTTCTGGAGTAAAAAGGTGTGTCTTATACTCCGAAAAATACGGTAGTCACTTTGCTCCTCTTTTAGAATCAATGGAATCATATCATTCCACAAAGCAGAGATTAGAAAAGAAGCAACTTTAGCTTCCACAAAAAGTTTAAGAGACGTTGTTTCTATTAGTGCTAAAGGTTTCAATTTAACTCACTTTTGCACACTTCATTTAGCATCTATCTCAGTTTGCAGTAATTTGCATATAAAATAGTAGTAAACAGTAATACAAAATTTTCCAAACAATGTATGCATTTTGGACAACAAAAGCCTTCACTGCTAAGCTGATTAAGGTTCTTAAAATTTAGGCAGCAGGTGGAACAGACCAAAGGGTTTTAATTAATCAATTAAAGTCACAGAACTATGTTTGTTAACTTATGGTTAGCATGTTTTAGGAATGGCTGCACTGCATCTCAGGAATAGCTCATTTAAGCAATGTTTGCACCCTGTGGCACAGGACACTGTAGCAAGAATTTGATCCGAATGAGAGGGCAGCAACCAATTATCTTATCAGCTTTTCTGTCTCTCTCAGCCACTGTTTACTTAGCAGCCATTTCATTAGTGACTAAGCCATTGGAAGAAAACACACTACTAACTACGAGGGTGTACTCAAATCATGCTATATTTTCTTGCAGAAAATTACCAAAGATTTAGCTGCTTTTGGTTCATTTGCTCTTCCTTTGTTTCTTGCTTAATTTATTTGTCTTTCTTCAGTTTTTTTACCTGTAACTTTGTGAATATCTCTTTTTTTAGTCAAAATTATCTAGATAAAAGAGAAGAGCTGAGACAAGCAAGAGAAGAGAGGTTTGTACTTAGCTCCTGCTTTTGGCTGCTTTGTATTTCTTAATATCCACTATTAAGAGGTGCATGATTGTATAAACACATTTCTAACTAACAAAAAAGGACATAGAACAGACATGCATAGAAAATTGTTATATACACAAAAATCAAAAATGTAATTACTGAAATACATGTCCTTAGTATCTGTTCACCATCATTGTTATATTTTGTTGTACAAGTAATGGAAGCAGTGTTGCCTCTAAAAATGTCTATTCATTTATCTTATCAACCATGGGTGACCAACTATCATCAGCTCAACAACCATTGAATACAGTGTTAAGGGCCATATTCCCAAAGTCAACTTTCAAAGTGGATTGGGTCACTTATTTTTTTTTTTATTCCATTATTATAGTTGAATTCAGTCAGCCAGTTATTTAGACTAGATTCTGCATTCTTATCCACCTATTCCTAAAGACTTAAGAAAGGCAGATGTTGTTTAATCATATTAAATGTATTGTTGCTGGATGTAACTGTTCGAAATAAAACTGCCTTTGAAATTGACTGAAGGTTGCTTATGGTGTTCAAATGGTGTTCCAGATGTGTTGGAATTTCACTCACTATTGAAATTTTCTTTGGGGTTTTTTTTTTTTTACCACAGTCATTATTATCTGTGGGTAACCTACAATTAGATTGAAAATCTAAGGCTAGTGGAAATTTAGTAATTCACGTTCTAAGCAAGAGATTATTATTATTATTTTATTGAGCTAAAAGGTAAACATTTTATTAAATGTATGTATAAAAGATTCTATGTACTTCATGCAATAGGTACAGTAAAACAGTTCATGAAATCATAAAAACAGTTCCAAGCTGTTGGAAAGAGAGAGGCTGCATTAATAGAGGTAATCAAGTAATCAAGATCACATTAATTATTAGTACCACTTTACAAAGCCTTAGTATGGCCACACAGAATACTAATCCAGTTTTGGTCACCACAATAAAAAAAGATGTTGAGACTTTGGAAAAGAGTTTAAAGAAGAACAAGAAAGGTGATTAGGGAGATGGAGACTAAAACATAAGAAGAATGCAGGAATTGGGTATGTTTAGTATAGTCAAAAGAAGGACTAGAGAAGACATGATAGCATTGTTCCAATATTTGAGGGGCTGTCACAAAGTAGAGAGTTTTTTTTATTTCCCAAAGCACCAGAATGTATGACAAGAAGTAATAATTGGAAACTAATAATAATAATAATAATAATAATAATAATAATAATAATAATAATAATAATAATAATAATAATAATAATAATAATCTTTATTGTCATTGTAAAAATTACAATGAAATTGGTTTTAACTTCACTGGTGCAAAATTATAACAGAAACAAAAAAGAGAGAAAAGAAAAAAGAAAAAACTAGCATGTGCATGGAGTGATTGCGGTTGAATTTAAAAGTCTCACAGCCCATGGATAGAAGCTACCTTTAAACCTGTTCGTTCGGCTGGCTATACTTTGATATCTTCAAAGTATATAATAATTTGATATAATCAAGGAGAGAAGCAACCTAGAACTAATGAGAAATTTCTGACAGTGAAAACAATTAACCAGTGGAATGGGTTGGCTTCAAAAGTTGTAGGTGCTCCATCACTGGGGTTTTTTTAAAAAGAGACTGGACAACCATTTGTCTGAAATGATATAGGGACTCCTGCTTGAATAGAGGACCTCCAAGATATCTTCCAAGTATGTTATTCTGTAAATTCTTCCTCCCGTTTGCTTTCACCTGTAGAAGTGCCTTTCAGTTCTTAGCAAACTCAGCTGATCAATTCCACTTTTTGGGTGCAAAGCTTGGTGTATTGTCATTTTTATTTTTGCTTCTGATTCTAGTTATTGTTCAGTCTGGGTCAGGATTATATTATTATCATCATCATCATCATCATCATTGGTTCCTTTTGCATGACTCGCATAAAGTAATAAGTTTCATCCAATGAATCCTATCCATGACAATGTCTTCAGCATCTTCCCATTTGTCTTGTCTATACAAAAAAAGGGACTCCAGGATCTTTCAAAGATTTTATTCAATGGCTCTGAGAGCACATCTGACATTTCCTGCAGTTCCCAAGGGTGTAAATCATCCAGAACAGGAGGTGTGAATTCATTTAGAGCAGCTAGGTATTGTCTAACCCAGGGGTCTCCAACATTTTCAACTTTAAGTCTGAAGGACTTCAGCTCCCAGAGTTCTCCAGCCAGCAAAGCTGGCTGGAGAAGTCTGGGAGCTGAAGTCCTTCAGACTTAAAGTTGAAAATGTTGGAGACCCCTGGTCTAACCAACTCATTACCTATTTTGAACTGCATTTCTCTTTCATCTCCTATGGTTTTCTGCTTTTGACAGGTTGGAGTATTTTTCCTTTTATGTAAAGATAGATACAAAAGAGAAATTAGGCAATTCTACCTTCTTCCTGCTATCTTTAACCCTCTTGCCATCTTTTCCCACTAGTGGACCAACAATTTTCTTGACTATCTTCTTGATATTTACATCAAAATAAACCCCTTTTTCTTGCTATTTTTAGCATTTATTTCAAGCCTTAGCTGATTCTGAGCTTTAGCTCTGCTACGGTTACAAGTAGCTCTTTTCATTTTTTTTATCATCATGTTTTATCCCATGAGAAAGATCTTTTCCAACTATTCTAGTTTTGCAAGGTGTGTCATGTTTTTCTTTCTCAAGAATATTGTTTTTGTTTGGCCTTTAATATCTTGTTTTTCAGAGCTTCCCAAGCATCCAGGAAATTGTTTTTCTCTAGAATTTCCATCTATTGAATCCTTTCTATACTGTTGGGTGAAGTCAGCACTCTTAAAATCTATAGCACTAGAGTATTCTGATTTGTTTTTAAAGTGTCTATGAATTAATCTCTTCATGACACGTTAAATCTATAAAATCATGATATGAGATTGACTTGACTATAGTTTCCTGGATCTTTTTTCTCGTTTTCTCTGCAGGAAGTGAAACTGAACAATCAGTATACCTTAGCTTCTAGATGTGCTAAAGTATAGATACTCTAGGTGGAGCAGTGCACCTATTGTCCATATCCTCAATCTAGGGAAAAAACATGCAGGCCATGCTCCAACACTGCTCTAGATTAGGGAGAGGAAAACAGGATAGATTTTAGAAGTTCCTATCACAGATTTCCCATATTTAATAATTAGTGATTTAGTTATTAGGTACTAAAATGAACATAGTTATATGAAATCTTTTTTATTCAAATCATTCATGTTTTCAGCAACTACTGCACGTTTCTGCAGCAAAGAAGCTCTAGCTTGTTTTGGCTTCCATACCGAAAGTATTAATGTCTGGGAGTGGGGGGTGGAATAGTATTACTGAAACAACATTGTCAGAAAGAGGAAATTATGTGCAATGTTCAAGCACAAAGAAACTAGTGAGTTTAATTTATATTGAAGACAGTAACCTAATTCCAGTTTCTGATACAGAAATATTAACCTACATGTAGCTCTCTGACGTTTCTGATTGAAAGTTATGATGATGCTGAACAAGAGGGACTTACAACTGATCTGCAAGGTTGTGGACATCCCAACAGTCACACGGTTGCACTTCTGGCACTTAGCAAACTGACTCACAATTAATGGTTGTGGCATTCCACAGTCATGTGATTGCAAAGTCAGTGGGGTAGCAGGAGGTAGAAAATGGTGCATGTCCCACCACTTTTTCGATCACCACCCACTTGTATACCTGCCCACACTCCATAACACATTCTTTTGATTCACATTCTTTTAGTTTTAAATGAAAAACTGATATGTTACAAGGTAAGATCCCAGCTTTCATCTATCCTTTGAGAAAGATAGTACAGATAGATTGGATTTTGAATTATTATTTCCATTTCTAAGGACAAGAATAAAGACATGGAGAACCTGGAATTGGGTCAAAGAAAAGCTAAACAGTTAAAGGATCAAGACACATAGTTTGTAAATAGGTTTATTAGCCTAATATCTAAAAGGATATGACCATGAGAAGATTATTTTCTGTTAAAGCCAAGAGCAGAAGGCTCAACTAACTGAAATTAACTCTGATTCAAATTAAAACTTAGGTGGAGGCTTCCAATGGAAAAGTGGTTAAGAGTGAAACTCAGTTGCCTTGAATAGCAGTGCACACTTTCTAGCTAGAGATTTTCAAATGGGATTAGTACTCCTACTATTGACAGGCAAATGGACAAGGTTATATAACTTGTAACTTTCTTGTGAGTCACTCTATGATGGTAATATATGTAGGGGTTTATCTCTTTTTAATATTTATTACAAAATTAAATTGTTATTATTTTTCAATGATAGACTTGCCCATTTTGCAGTTGTGTGTCCTTGTTGCTTAAGATTGAGACAAATAGCTGAGGCCATAGGAACCATATTTTTTCTCTGGAATTACACTAGAGGTTTAGTGGTTGTGCTTATGAGAGTATAGCACTATAGTTTCTGAATTTTATTTAATTTTAAACTAAAGAATGTTTGTGAGCCATGAATCATCTGACAGAAGATCTGTATGATATGTGTTTGTAGGATTCATTCGTCTTCAATCTCTGCCAAGGATAAATGTGCTAGTGCAAGTACAGTACGTTGGATATATCATTTTATTCTCACTTACAGTTTCAGTACTAGAAGAACCTTCCCATTGCATCTTTGCACAATTTGCTCATATTGACTTGGAAAATGACAGGGCATAGGCTCTTGTGAGAAAAGTGCAGTTTACAAAGTTAAGCTCTTTCAGAGTTAAAAGTAAAGTAGCAATCTAATTTTAGAGGTTTCTAATTTTAATTTGGAGGGGAAAGATCCATTAGTTATCAAAATTTTAGAAAACACTGTTATTGCAGAGAAAAATGTCTTTATCTTGCCAATTGCATATTAGTTTGACAAGTTTATAGCAGTGAGACATTGGAAGTCGTACTTATTACTTGGCATGTGGGAAATTAATTTTGAATGGAATGGAAGGGAATAGAAATAGAATAACAGAGATGGAAGGGACTTTGGAAGTCCCTTTGGAACCCCCTGCTCAAACAGGAGACCATAAACCATTTAAAATAAATGGCTGTCCAGCCTCTTCCTGAAATCCTGCATGTGATGGAGATAGCATCCAGGAAGGGGTTGACCTCGTCTGTTCGCTGATTGAACTGAGTATGTCAAAACTGTTAGGACACTCCTCTCTTGCTAGGGCTTCCCAGCTTTTGACTCAGTCCCTAAGTGAGGCTAGATGTGTCAAATATCTCCATTCCTGGAATTATTGGAATAAGCTTTGATTACTATCCTTAGTTTAAATTTATTCTTAGTTCTAGGTTGCTTCTCTCCTTGATTAATTTCCAGCCATTGCTTCTTGCCTTGCTTTCAGCGGCCTTGGAAAATAATTTGACCCCTTCATCTTTGAGGCAGCTCCTCAAATGTTGGGACATTGCTTTCACTAGATTAGGCATACAGTTATTCATATGTTTTAGTCTCCAGATCCCTAATCATCTTTGTTGTTCTTCTCTGCACTCTTTCCAAAGTTTCAACATCATTTTTATTGTGGCGACTAAAACTGGATGTAATATTTGTGTAGTATTTGTGGCCATACTAAGGCTTTGTAAAGTGGTGCTAATACTTCATGTGATCTTAATTCTATCCCTCTATTAATGCAGCCTAAGATTGCATTGGCTTTTTTGGCTGCTGATGTACATTGCTGACACATATTTAAGTGACAGTCTCCTTGAACTCCAAGATCCCTCTCACAATTACTGGTATTAATCTGAGTTTCATCTAGTCTGTACCTGAACAGCTGGTTTTTCTTACCTAACTGTAAAACCTTTTATCTACATTCAGTTTTATCTACAATTATCTACAATTAAAATTTGATTTGGCTGTTTTAGAAGTTGATAATTGAGTAACGTAAAATCAGCAATCTACTTTCATATATGTATTCATATATACAAACCATGGTCAAATAATTTGATACATTAGTAGGCATCTGGAAGAGGTCCAATTCCCAAATAGTTTTGGTTACAACATATAAAATAACATGATTGGTAACTGGTCTTAATAAATAGTTAGTGAATCTTGCCTGTCCAAAATGCAAAACAGATGTATCTTTGTTCTTTTCAATTGACTTTTATGAATAAACTATATGTGATGTCATATCCAAGTTATTGGATATCTTGAGTTCTGGCATTAAACATCTTTTAATGTTTTTAAATGTTTCCATTGTAGAACAAAGTGATTCCAGTGTACTGTACTTAGAACAAATAGTAGCAGGTTCAGACAGACACTCAGACAGTTTTTAGTCCAAACATTTATAAGTTGCATTCTTTAGAGCTTTCTTCTCCGAGCAGTAAGCTTTTTCCAACCCTCTCTCTTTAATAAAACTGAAGATAGAAATTTTGAAAGCATTTTTCTGATTTTTTTTTTGATTTAAGTTATTTTGGGAGACAATATAAACAAATCTCAGCAGCATTCTATTTTTGTTTGTTTATTTGTTTGTTTGTTTGCGTATCTTCCAGCCATCCCCATCCAACACTGGAAGACTAATCCAGCAGCCTGTTTTGATGTCTATTTCATGTGTCAAGAAGTAATATTTTTTTATGGCTGCTTCATTTATAAACAAGTATAAGCTGAAGTTTTTTTCTCCTTTACGGAATCCCTTTGGAATTTAACTTTCAGATATAAACACTTGGAAAAGTTGGCAGCTGAAGAATATGAAAAGGAGCTGAAAAATCGAAATTTATGTTGTGACAGGAGTGACCTATCCTTGAATTTGGGTGGTTCTTCAATCCCAACTGTTACCATTCCGAAGTGTGCCAGTCCAGGTTCAACAGGTTCACATGACAAACCATCAGCTTGTGGGACTTCTTGCATAACATCACAAATTCTAAAAGGTAGGTCTTGTAACTATAGCAGATATATGGTGCTCCACTTTATGAAAGTGTTATGATTATTGTTGTTGAAACATACAAATTAGAAATCTAATATTTTAGAAATTAGATTGAATTTGAAATCATGCTGAATAAGGGCTGTAAATGAATACTCCAGTGTTACAGGCAGTATTTCTTTGAATGGCAGTTGCTTGGAAACCAAAAAAGGATGTAATATTATGTTAATATTGACTTTTGAGGAATTAAATGCTAGACTAAATAGACTTTTCATTTGATTCAGCTTTTGGAACATACTCTTGTATATTATTTAACAATCTCATGCAGCCTGGCTGAGATAAAACAGCATAATGGAGTTGGTATAAAAGACCTCCAAACTCCTTTCTAGCTATGTCTCTATGTTCCTACATTCCATTGGCTTCTCATCTCTTTATTATCCTTCTTTCAGTTTGAAAAATATCTCATTCAAAATCCATTGTGAAATTTCAAAAGAGTTTGTCATTCAACATATATAGCTCATAAAAGGATGGATTGTTGCTTTAAAATCCTTCAGGTTTTCTAGCTTAATGACTATAATGATTTGATTTGATTAATCCTCCAAGTCCACTTAAATTCTGCTGATTCAGTACATTGTGCTACCTCAGAAATTAAAAATAATTAATTTTGCCCAGGTTGTATTCAGAAAAGCAGTATCCTCTGTGGGTCTTGAGCCAGAATAAAAAAAACAATATTCCTTGTTTATTGCAGAAGAATTGTCAGTGACACTATATTGATTGGAGCCATGCACATTGAACAACTAGGTTCTTTTGAAACTCTAGAAAATAGAAAGTTCTTTTAGAACAAAGTGGGCGGCAGAAAAATAGGAGATCTGGGTGTATGTGTTCAAATTTTCATTTGCCTAAATTTTCATTTTTATTACATTTAAATTATTTGTATTAAATTATTGTTAAGTATCCTCTAGCTGTTAAATTTAAAAAATGTTAGAGTATATAGGTAAACAAAATAGTTTGGTTTTTGTTTCAAGGATGCCTAAAAGAAAAGTATACAAAATAACTATTTTTGGTAAATATAACTATTTAAATGGCGGGAAGGAAGGAAGGAAGTTATATCTTTTCCTTGAGCTTATTTGGCATCATTTGCATTCTGTTTAAATGTTTCCCCTTAGGGGATGTTCAATTTTAGTTGAATTTCATTTTGATTACTGGAGCTCAATTAAAACACGTTCATGTACTATACAATATATACCACGTATGCATTCACATTTTCCTTATAACATGCTGTTATAATTGATAAAAAAAATTAAGTATAGTACATGGTCGAAAATAATTTTCACTTGCATGTAGTATGGCTTGATGATATATGACATGATGGTGCATATGACTTGCCTTTCTTGTCTAATGATTATTACTGCTGCAGCCATGCTATTAACCCAACTATCATTTGAAGGAAGACTGGGTGTAAATTTTCTTCATAGGCCAATGTTAAACTTTAATTTAGTTTGCAAAGACTGTATCTGTATATTCACTTCTGGTTAGAAATATTTGGAATGGCAGTCATTCAAATTCATTTAATGGCATTACAATCCATTTTCCCTAAAATCAGAAGTCTTGGGTGGAAAATAGATATCTCTTTTATAATTGGTTTAGCATATGTCTCTGGCAATTATCCCAAACATTGCCTTATAAAATGGAACACTCTTTAAGTATTGCAATAGATTGTAACAGAAACAGACTCTTAATGACTGAATCTCTATTAAATGTATCAGGATGCATCATAAGAATTAGCAAGGGTGCAGCATTATGAAACTTTGCAAATAGATTATGCATATTTTGGATATTATTGGAAATAGAATGAGATAGACTACAAAATATTTTTTGCACTAAGAGAAAGATGAATGCCTCAAATTCAAATGTAACCACCAGCCCCAAAATGCAGATGAACAGACAGCGGTTGACAAGCCCAGAAAGCACTTTCTGAATATAATTTGCTTAACAGCAGTATTATACAACCCAATTTTAATATCTTGCTAATGAAGAACCATGTGGAATCTGCTTTATCCTTATTTTAAAATCTTCAAAGTTCAAATATTTAGCCTGTTGCAAATAATTATTTCAAATTACAAGCAACTAAAAATGATATTTTGGTTTTTAGCAATTTACAACTCATGTTATAATTTACTTTTTCTGATATAATTTGAAGGCATTTAAACATAATTGACTTCTGTAAAACAAAGATAAGACAAAAGGATAAGCATAAAAAATGTAAAGAGGAACACAAATCTGCAAAGATAAAATCAGGAGGGCTAAGCTTTAAAATAAGTTAAGACTCACAACAAATATAAAAAATAATTGGTAAGATAGAAAAATGTGAACAGATAGCATCACCACCTGATAGATTCATAGCTGACTGACCAAAGCATTCACATGTGATCCTTAATAGAATTCTATTTAAATGAAGGATCTCAGTAGAGGATCTCAGTGTTCTGTCCTAGGCCCAGTACTCTTCAGTATCTTCAGTGTTGTGCTTCAGAAGGAATTGTTTTATATCTCCTGCAAATAAGATCCAAGAGTTTTCACCACTCTTGGATCATGAAGTATAAGTCAGTATGATCTGTTCCGTCCAACATTCCTATCATTTCAATTAACCTTAAATAACTCCAAAGCAGTAGATCGTTTTGTTTCTTCTTCCCTATTCTGAAAAGTAAAGTTATCATGAATGTAATTCAAAAATGTTACATTTTTATCTGATTAACCCTTTGGCAGATAGTATAATAGTGGATTCCTCACTACTGTGGTGGATGACTGCTAGTTTGATGTAATAATTAAGGTATGTTATAACAGGGTATGGGAGATGAATGACTATATAAATATGATGAAATAAATAACTTTTTTTACATTGGGATTCATAATTTTAAAAAAATCTATTCAGCATTTCTTCTAAGTGTACTATTTGTTCTTATATCTGGATAGGTTACACATCACATCTTTAAGTAGAGGTAGATAATTACAATAAGAGGTTGTTTCCATCACACTCGGGTGAATCCCTTATGCATCTCTGAATTTTTTAAATTAAATTTCTGCCTCATCTTTTAAAAAAAAAAAATCTTTATTAACATTTGCAATATAAAACCCCACAATCAATAAATATAGGGTAAGGGTAGCTGGAAAAACATACATAAACATACCGGGGAAATGTTTAGTCCCCTAGATTGAAAATTAAGTTTGTCCCAATCTAACTTATCAGTTATTATTTATAATTATACAGAGATTTTCTCAGATTTACTCAGATTTACCTCAGATTTACTATCCTCTTGTCTTATTTATTCCTCACATTGATTTCTTAACTAGCCTATCTAGTTGGTTATTAATTAATCTCCATTAATCTCCTACTATACCATGAATATCATCTATTCCAGCTTTTGAAAGAGGTTGAGTCTTGTCTATCTTTTAGGATGTATGTTAGTTTATTCGATTCTGCACAGTTGAAATTTTTGGCTATAATTAGCTGCTCTGGCGGTAAGTTAGTGTCTTTCCAATGTTGTGCAATAGCCATCATGGTCGCTGTTACTATGTGCGAAAAAAGGTACCAATCTTGATTTTGGATTTCATTTGGTTTGATGTCTAGCAGATACAGGTCAGGTTTGAGAGGTGGCACTCAGAGCCCTCTCTGTGGGCACTTACGCCGTCGACCCAGCCCTGCTCCATCATGTTTCTCACTATTGTTTGCAGGACTTAAAAAAAATGTGTGAAACAGCATTCCACCTTCGTCGCAGTACATGTACTGTTGCTGCCTCCATGACCTGCCCACTTCTCTCACAGCGCCTTGTGTAGCACAGTGAAATTTAGTGTGCTTCACAATGGAGGGAGCCCTCTGCAACATGGAGCCACAATGTGACCCTGCATCGTTGTCGGTTCACTCTCGACTCCCAGATGTCAGTTGCTTTTCCTTCAGAGCTGCCTGTGTTGTGATGCCCCACCTCCCCATTAGCCAGCTTGTCTTCAGCTCTTTGTCAACCAGCTGATTGTTGGTCCTGGGTTCGTCAGCCTCCAGAAGTCAGATTCCCACCATCCAGCAACAG
The DNA here is from genome assembly GCA_039707465.1 of Rhabdophis nuchalis. Classification (NCBI taxonomy): domain Eukaryota; kingdom Metazoa; phylum Chordata; class Lepidosauria; order Squamata; family Natricidae; genus Rhabdophis; species Rhabdophis nuchalis. The sequence goes on along the minus strand of CM077647.1, from coordinate 110,187,157 downwards.
TTCAGAGATTCCTTCCCCCATCCCAGGGAGGGGAGGAGGGAAAGAAAGAAATTATATTACATATTTTGTTTCTTTTTTTTATTGTTGCTCAACATAATATTTCAAAAGCAGGAAAAAAAGAAGGGGCATAAAAGTGCTTTTATCACATTTTTTTAGAACAATTAGCTGAACTCTACCTTGTTTTGTCATTATTTTGGGTAGTAAAACCTCATTATTCAGGTTAAATTGCCATGTTGGCGTTTTGCGATAAATCATTTTTGGGTTGCAATTTGGGCACTTGGTCTCTAAAAGGTTCGCCATCCCTGCCTTAGGTGATCTCTCTTACCCTAGGATGGTTCCTGACGTTTTTTCCTGGTCCTTTCTATTAATGCATTAGCATCCCACAAAGTTCATGCGATTTAATTTACTTATTTGTGGTTACATAAATTGGCTATTCTCATTTAGTTTCTTGTCTTGTTTGAGAGTGTTGATTTCATCCCTTTTGTTTGGCTTTCATTTGAGTCACAGGATTTAAAGACCAATTTTCAAATAGAAAAATCTATGGTGAAAAAGTTAGGAAATGTCCCTAATGGATCTTTATTATAATTTGTCACAATATAATTAAGAAAAGAAAAAGGATAGGCAATTCCATGAACTTTTACTTAATTTCTCAGAAGTTATTTTTCCTTTCTTGTGGCAAAAACTGAAAGACAGATAATGCCCATATCAATGTTAGTAAGTGCAGATCAAAAGTGACCCAGATTTTGAATCATAATATTTCCATCCATTCAAGAGACTTAAAACAAAGCTGCATTTGTTGTGGAAATTTTTATCATTGGACCATATTAATTTAATACATGCCAGCTATTAATCTATAAATCTAATTTTAAACACGTAAAAAAACCCCATCATTATTTCCTCTTCAGCAATAAAGTTAGACAATCTATTAATGAAAATAAATTTAAATATGTTTAAGTTTTCACTACTACACTGTAATGTACTAGTGTTGAATTAGGAATGGAGTGATCAGAGCTTTAGTCCATCTTCAATCACAGAAGTTCATTGAATGACTTTCTGTCAATCATTCTCTCTCAGTTCTACTTACTTCATAGAATTGTTTTCAGGAGGAAAATAGGAGGAAGAAACACTGTGCATGTGGTTGAGGTCTGCAAAATAAAGGTAGGATAGAAATCTAATAAATGTATTTGAATATAATACATTTATAATATATAAATGTATAATATATATCAGTATCCAAACAAACAACACTAATTTACATCACACCGATGGTATTTAAAACCAAAGGCTCAGTAACAACAACCAGCCAATCAAATAGCCCAAAGTCAGTTCATGAGTTAGAAGAAGCAAACAAGCAATATCCAAACTAATTTGCATCACATAAAAAGGTATTTAAAACCCAGTGCTCTGACAGACAAGCACAATGTCTCCTTGAATGGTAATGAAATGTTTGCAACCAAATTGCCAAGTTTGGACTTCAGACCAACAGCCCAAATCTAATAAATAAATATTTCATCTTGGAGTATGCTCTCATTGTGGAGAATATAGTTGTTCCAGCCCCTCCTTGTGGAAAAAACCATAAAAATATTGTGAAAGTAAACATGCAATTTGTATTTCTTGATCTTCAATAAGTCAGACATTGCAAATATCCGTTACAATTCCTATACAGATGGAGGAGGAGGAGGAGATGATGATGATGATGATGATGATGATGATGATGATGATGATGATGATGATGATGATGATGATAGTGATGATTTATTACAGAAGGATGGGTGACTTACAAAAAGATGACTAGATTTGCTGTTATTTTTGTTGTCTGATGTATTGAAATACATCTTCATAAATTAAGATTCAAAAAACAAGTGCATATTTTGGAATGAATAATAGCTATTTTTAAAAAGCCTGCAGTTTTTAATTTTTTCCTATTATTTCCAAGGATAACTCCAAAGAACAAACAAATGCCTAATTAGGAGTTGCAGATAAAAATGTTGGCATTCTGGAGTTGAAAGAGGCACAATGACAAAACATGAAAAACATTCAACCCTCCAAAGAGATTTCAGCCAGAACTTAAAGCAGCATGAAATATTTTTGCGTCTGTTATGCAAGGATATCTGGACATTATCCAATACTTAAAAAACAAGGATAGCTAAATTCCTGATAAAATATTGAAAATTCTTCTCACAAGTCATGAGGTTCATAATATCAAACACCTTTCTACATTGTTGGAATTCCTACATGTGATCTGGGAAAAACAAAAAACAGAAGTGAGGCATACTCTTGGCAATGATATATATTTTAATGGAAAATCTGAGAAAGTTCAAAATGAATAGCCAAAGATTATCAGTATGTGAAAAGAAGTACTTTCTTAATATCTAGCAGAGCCAATATTTCATATATTATAACTTCCATAAAATAATATGCTGATTTTTTTCTACTTGTTCTGGATTTTCTTGCACATTGAATCAAGAAGGCAGAGATTCTTAGAACGTTACCCAGTTGTGAATAAACCTTACTCACTTTCAGTAAATCAAGTTAGAGATACCACCAGACTTCTTACAGTTTTCCAAGTGCAGTATTTTAATCCTTAGCCACTTTCAAACTTCTATTTGCAAAGTTACCCATATTTTAATAACTATCATTACCTCCTACATCTACATAAATACAAACATACCATCCTTAGTAATGTTATCATTATGAAAGGAAAGTAATTTGGTTAGATAATATCTAAGGTTTTGACAAGCACATTTTTGTCAGCAAAGAGATTATCAGTGGTTTTTGATACCAATAGTGTCAACTAAAACTAGCACGTAGACAGTTTAGATAATATTTCAGAAGAGCAAACTAATCAATCTCATCTGAATACAGTGCCATCTTGATTCAAAATCACTAGCTTTGTTGGGAAATGTTTATGGAGATTCTCAGTCATCCAGGTTATGGTTGTCCCAAAGGTGCTTTTTCAAGAGGCAACTGGACTTTCTGGTTTTTCTTTTTCTCCCCATTGTTGGGGAAGCAAGTTATTTGTGTCTGATCTAGTGACAAGGAATCTCTCCTAGTGTTTTATTTATGAATATCTTTGTAATGCTGAACATCTCTTAAACGAAACTTCTATATTAAACAACCCCTTACTTGTTTAAGTAAGTTCTTAATCTTTTTATTTCTATAACTCAATTGAATTGTCCCCAGGAAACTGCCCCCAATCAACAATTTTCTGAAGTATCCATTGTAATACTGCATTCATTGCACGGATTTGAGGTCTGGAGAGTTTAATTTTGTTAAGAGTTGATATCTGAATTATACACTGTTAATATACACAAAATATCTTAGCCTTAAAAACCTGGCTATATTCCTGAGCCCGGGACACTGAATGTGCCAACAATACTGTTTCCCGGCTATATTGTTAACAGGCCTTACTCTTGTATACCTTGAGTTGGACATTTTAATGTTTTTGCTGGTTTTACTGTTCTAAACATTTTTTAAAAAAAAAATAATTGTAATATATTTCTGAACTGTAAGCCACCCAGAGTCATTGACTGAAATGGGCAACCATAGAACTTAAACAAATAAATACATTTTTGGTAGTAATCACTTTTGCAGAGTTATGTCTACATCTCCGTAGTTATGAGTGATTTTACTAAATATATGTGAGTATCTTTTAGGATTTTTAGAGTATAGCACATTATTGCATGTGAAAGATCAGCTAAATTGCTCAAGATAATGATGGCAAATGGTTGGCTTCCACTGTACCAGTGATAAAATAATGGAGGAAGTATCAATGGCTAATGACAGATGCCAGTGATTTAAGAGGCAACCATATACCAAGAACCAAAACCTAATTTGTGTGGCTATGCTTTCTATCGGCCATATAAAGAAAGTTCCTATCAGGTCTGCCAGGTTTGGCTTGGTACCTCAGAGGCATCCTGCCATCAAAAGCTAGAAGTGAGGGAGGATAGACGGACAATAAAGCTGTAGGTGTACATGATGGGAAATAGGGAGTGGGGAATGACAGATCATAAAGACCAAAGAAGCTTGGAACCAGTTTGTACCAACATTCAAGTCCAGGTACCCTGAGAAAGAATGTGAATTACCCAAAACATAGCAGAGTTCTCAGTTGGCTAAACATGGTCACGGGGGAAGGGCTGGGATGACGGGAAAGTTTTCTGTTATCTTTTGAGCACAGGAAATGCAGAGCTAGCATGAGTTTACTGTAGCTAACATTTTTTTAGTAAAAGAACCTTTTGCTTCAACCAAATGAAGTCAAGGGTCGGTCTTTCCTAAGGGATCAGATTTGAGTATATCTGACAGTTACATTTCCAAGCTATGCTTTGTATCACAGTAATAAAATTGGCATATATGTATGCTTATGAGTAAGTTGTGGATCTCAGATGAATAATCAATTACTAATGTTTTCAATAATAGAGAAAATATAATTCCAAAGTCAGTTTGTCCTTTTTTATTATCCCTTTTTGCCTTTCCTCCTGGACATACTGATTTATTTTCAATTACTGTATTCCTCAGCAATATACTAATTGGGTACAGAGTAGTTACTCTTCCAAATTTGAAAGAATATAGTTTTGATAAAAGATACTTCCCCTTTAATTCGTCTAATGACATATAACAAGGATAATTTTATGGTTTACTAAAATGAAGTCTTTTGAGAGAATATAATCTTTATATACTAAAATATTTAAAAATAATAGGTAAAATTTAATTACAACTCCGATTGAGTAACGAATGAAGTATAAGCCTCAATGGCTTTTTAATATCAACTCAAATTTCTTTTTAGCAATACAAATATCAGAGCTTTGGTAACATAGCCTTGTACTTTGAGAATTTAATACTTCATTATTTAGAACAACCAAAAGGAATCATTTCAGTAATTTGTAGGTTATTGCAATCAGATATAGGACATCTACCATGTGGTATAAAGGAAACTTGAAATACTTGGCAATTCCATACAGGAGATAAATTGGCAGACATTACGGAAACCGAGTGGATTCTTTTCAGTATAAAAACTGAAGTAGAAAATCATTGACACTTGATTCCTATTAAATGAGCACATATGTATCAAGATTATTATTCCAAATGTTGCAGAGGTGTCCAAAAGAGTCATATTTTTCCATTTGTAGTGGACATACGATAAAGTGATACCATTTGGGCATAAAATCTTTGGGGAGATAAGTCCAAGCATTAATCAAAGAGTTGAATATTCCCCAGAGCTAGGTTTAACTCATTTATTTATAGGACTAAACCGTAAAGTTAAAAATGCTGAATTAATTATTTTTTAATCTTGATATTTGATATTTATGATACTTATCACTGTGGATTTTCATATTGCTATTGGTGTTTTTATATCTTTGCTTTTTATCTATTATGTGTGCTACCCAAAGTCACCTTAGATGGGATGAGTGGGTATATAAATTTAATTAATAAGTAAATTCTCTCTCCCTCCCTTCTTCTGTCCCTCCCTCTCTCTCTGTATGAATTTATATGTACAGTATCTGTCTCTTTATTCTCGTTGCCATAGATCTCTTTTGTCTTTTCTCTATTTTTGTTTTTGCTTTTTTTCTATATATATATCTTGGATTTATGTTAATATACTTACCTGATATTGTAACTTCAATATATGACTAGATTTGATTCATGTAAGCATTGGCTGGGCTCCAAATTGTTGTTCTGTAATTGCTGCTAAGGAAATATTTCTCCATTATTCTTTTCACCAGTGAATGCCAGTGGGCCTGAATGTGAACCTGAACCTGAAGTCAAGGAAGAAACAAAATCAGAGCTGGAAGATGAGACCGAGTTCAAGCAGGGAACAGAAACAACAGTCATAGCAGTAAAAGGTGCAGAGGTAGAAGTGGGTCGAGAGCCAGAGAGAGAAGAAGGGGCATTAAGTGAAAAAGAGAGGCAAAATGAAGATGTGAATGAAAAAGACAACTGCTCAGCATCCAGCCTCTCTTCAGCAAGCAGCACTTTAGAGAGGGAAGAACCAGAGCAAAAACTAAGCCATAAAGATAAAACCGGTAAATTGAAGCCTTTTTTCTTGCTATACTGTTTAGTTTTGTAATTTTCACATTTGGGGTTTTAAAAAAACCTTTGAGTCTGTTTTCTCATTTCTGTTGTTTCCTAGAAGTGTATAAAACATAGGAGCAGTTCTTTGATCACATTCTGACACCCCCATAAGCATACTATATTTCTATGGTTTAAACATTGGAAGGTGAATTTGGAATGTAGTACCTATTATATCAGAAGATAAAAGATGGACTCAGATAACATCACTTTTATTTTTTATTTTTTTATTTTTATTATCAGTATTCATTATTTTTATTGGATACTTTAATTCTTACATTAGTTATCTAAACTCAGATACCAATGTCTCTATCTTACAAAATACATTTTAAATTAGACGTATCTTGTTTTTCTATGAATCTCATTCATTTTTTAAACTAAAGCATGAAAAATTCTCAATCTGCTCTCCTTTATTTTAAGCAACTATCTTTCGAAACAGGAAGAAAATCACCTCACATATCCCTTTCCCATTTTATTAAGTAGGGTTACAATTCTGTTATGTCATTTCTGACTATCAAGTTTATTCCAGGTTGAAGACAATGCTATTTTTTATAGATTCTAAGCAAATGTGTCTCATTACTATTCAATGTTTCAGGCCCATGTTTGCAGTCAATACAAGATGATGATGTGAACGACCAATACAACAACATCCTCCACAATAAACGGTTCATGCTGGATATGCTGTATGCCCATAATAATTTGCCTTTTACCAAGGATGAAAGAGTTAAAGAATTGGAGGCAAAGATAGATATAAAAAAGGTGTTGAATGCAAGTGAAGATACTGATATCAGCCTACCCAGTAGGATTTCAGTCCTACAAACTAGTAAGCAGGCCAAAGATGAATGTATAAAAAAAATGGAGATTGAAAGTTTGGAAAATCAAGGCAATGTGAAGATTTTTGCAGAAAGATTCAACAGTTGTGATGTGGCCAAAATTTCTAATTTACCTGAAAATGATTTTAATGAAAAGATTTCTGAAAAAACACCACAGCAAGTTAAAACAGAATCTGACTTTATTTGGGATCAACTCTTAGCTACTCCAAGAAAACTGAAAATCAAAGATATGGATTTCACAGATTTAGGAGATGAGGATGATATTGACATATTGGACATACAGATCAGTCCTAGTGATGCCCTGGTTCCCCCTCCCCCACCAATACCTTCTGTTTTAGGTTTTCCTCCTCCACCCCCTCCATTGCTTTACAGGTGTCCTCTTCCATCCCCACCTTTTGGTAATTTATTGGCTCCATGTCTATCAAGCACTTCTCAAGGTTTAGGGTCATCCCCACTTCCTAGAGATCAAGCAAGCTTTATAAAAAAGAAGAAAACCATTCGTCTCTTTTGGAATGAGGTGAGGCCATTTGAATGGCAGTGCAAGAAAAACAGACACTGCAAAGGATTCCTGTGGTCAAAACTAGAGCCTATTAAAGTAGACACTGCAAAATTAGAACATCTCTTTGAGACTAAATCCAAGGATCTTCCTATCACAAAGGTACGGTTCTTTATATATCTTAATTTTGTTCACATTATAGTAAAATTTATAAATAATTCAATAACTATTGGGGTCAGATTTCCATATGAACTGCTGTAAGTTGAGGACTAAAACTTTAAATGTAGTTCAATACCATGTGTAAATACCAGATAAAAAATCTATTTGGGACAGAGTTAATTTCTTCCTCATTTTCTTTTTTATCACTAAAAATCTGTATGACTTAAAAGATTAGATAAATATCAATTTTTGTTTGTTTTGTTTAGTTTAGTTTATTGTCATTGCACATGGTACAATGGAATTAAATGCCGTCTTCAGTGTACATTACAATTATAAAAATAAAAACACAAACATACATCCTTTACATTCTGTATAACTGAAATTGAAAACCCGATTTTGCACTACACCGTAGAATTCAATATGGTTATTGCCTTAGGATAGAAGCTGTTTTTCAGCCTATTCTCCTTGTTTTTATTATCCTATACTGTCTACCAGATGGTAATAGTTCAAAAAAAAAAAGTGCGCAGGATGAGAAGGATCTTTGAGAATGTTTTGAACTTTCTTAAGGCAGCGGGAGCTATAAAGCTCTTCCAAGGAGGGGAGAGGGCAACCAATGATCCTCTGGGCAATGATGCTGACCCACTGGAGTGCTATCCTATCTGCCACTGTGTAATTGGCAAACCACAGGTGCAGTAAGTTAGAATACTTTGTATGGTGCAGCAGTAGAAGGTCAATAGCAGTTTGTCATTCTGTTGTTGTTTCCTAAGAAGTCTCAGGTAGTATATTCTCTCCTGGGCCCTTTTTATCACTGCTGCAATGTGAGTGCCCCAAGTTAGGTCCTCTTTTAAGATAACACCCAGAAACTTAAAACTGACCACTTGCTCCACTCAATCTCCATTGATAAGCAAGGGCTGGATGTCTGAGCTATTCCTTCTATAGTCCACTATAAGCTCCTTGGTCTTATTTCTGTTAAAGATCAAGTTATTGTCTCCACATCATGAAAGCAACCATTCCACCTCATCTCAATAGGCAGACTCATCCCCCCCGGAAATTAGTCCTACAAATTTCAGAAAGCTCAGGCAGTTTTCAGATTGCTAACATAAAGAAATCTCTAGTATTGTTGAGGAGTGTCAGACAGCAAATACATTTTATTCCTGTTGTGGGAATTACTCAGTGTAAATATTTTGCAGTTTAAGTACCATACTTTTGGCCTTATCTGAACTATACTGTAAGTGCTAATTGGAATTACAGTCCTTTTGGGATATTCCAATCCAGTTGGGAATACAAAGAGAGTAAAAGGTCTACATCTTCTTCTGGCATTCTTGTCACTTGAAATTTTATTTCTAGAAATTCTGTAGTTAGAATCTGCATTAGGCTATAGCTGGTTCTCTTACACTGTCTGTCTGTCTCTCTCTCTCTCTCTCTCTCTCTCTCACACACACACACACACACACACACACACACACACACACACACCCTAGAATAATAGGGCTGGAAGGAACCTTGGAGGTCTTTTAGTCCAACCTCCTGCTCAAACAAGAGACATCATACCATTCTGCATAAATGGCTATCCAATCTGTTCTTGAAGTGATAGAACAATAGAGTGTGAGGTGAGCCATGGAGGTGAGCCATTCCATTTATTATTGTATTTTTCGTTCCATAAAATATATCTTCTCTTCTCCCCTCCCTCCAAAAAGGGGGTGGAAATGTCTGTGTATCTTATGGAGCGAATATGGTGAATAGAAGCAAGTCCTTTTACAGTACTGAATCCCGCCTCTTCTGTCTCTTTTCCACAGTGTAGAAGTCAATAGGCAGAGCTGGCACATGAGAAGACACCTATCTGTGGTCCTCTCAGGCTCTGCCTCTTGCCCTCACTACACTGCTGCTCCATATTCAGCGCTCCATATTCACAGTGAGATGGTGCTCCATATTTATATTTTTTTCTTGTCTTACAGGCAAAAAATATTACAATTGTTCTCACTGTCAGGAAATTTCTTCTTAATTCTAGGTTGGAACTCTTTAATAATCTTCCACCCATTAGTTGTCCTGCCTTCTGATACTTGGATAATAACTCAATAGCCCCTTAAGTATTAGAATACTACTATTATATCACCCCAATCCCATCTTTATTAGACTAACCAACCTAATTCCCTCAATCATTCATTATATAATTTAGCCTGTAGATCCGTTATTATCTATGTTGCTTTTCATTCCACTCTTTCTACTGCCTCAGCAACTTTTTTGTATCATGGTGACCAAATCACATCATCTTGAAACTATGTCTGTTGATGCAGCCTATGACTGCATTGGCTTTTTTGACTGTTGCAGCATGCTGCTGACTCTAATTTAAATAGTAGTCAATTAGCACATCTAGATCCCTCTCACAATTGCTACTGTTGAGGGAGGTACCAGCTATTTTCTACTTGTGCATTTTTCTTGGTTATGTGTAGGGCCATACTTTTCTAACTACTGAGTTAGATTTTGTTGGATAAGGCCAAGTGTTCAAGTCTGTCACGATCTTTCTGAATTGAGTTATATTCTAAATTGTTAGCTATTCCTCAAAGTTTGATGTTGTCTGCAAATATGATGAGTTCCCCTTCTATCCTCTTATCTAATCTGCACATCCCATTTCCAATGAGCTACTATTCATTGCCAGTCAACCAACCTTTCTAGCAGTCTCTGTATTAGAAAATTCCTAACAATTCATGGGAACACAGACAATTTAGAGTGAAAACAAGGCCATTATAGCTAATCCTTGACTTACAACCATTTTAGTAACTATTCGAAGTTACAACAGCATTGAATAAAGTGACCTATGACTGGTTTTCACACTTACAACCATTGCAGTATCCCCATGGTTCCATGATCAAATTTAGGGCATTTGGCATATATTTCTGAGAGTTGCACTGATTATCATTTGTAACCTTCTCAGATGGCTTCTGATAAGCAAAGTCAAAAGGAGATACTAGATTCACTTAACAACCGTGGCACAAATAACATAAAATGGGGCAAACCTTCCTTAACAACTCTCTTGCTTACCAAAATAATTTTTGGGCTCAGTTGTGATCTGAAATTGAGAACTAACTGCATATTAAGAACATAAGAACAGCCTTGCTGGAACAGGCCATAGCCCATCCAGTCCAGCATTCTGTCTCACACAGTGGCTCACCATTTGCTTCAGGTGATTCCCAAGCAGATGTCTTCACCTGCTTATGATTCCCTGCAAATGGCATTGAGAAATATCCTGCCTATCTCTCCAACTCGGAGGGTGTCCTTAGGCATCCATAATGACAGCCATTGATACCCTTGTTCTCCATGAACTCGTCTAATCCTTTCTTAAAGGTGTCGAGGCTGACAGCTGTCACCACTTCTTCTGGCAGGGAGTTCCATAGACCAGTGATCCTCTGGGTGAAAAAGTACTTCCTCTTATTTGTTTGAGGTCTAGCTATCAAAAGTTTCATGTAGTGCCCCCTAGTTCTAGTGTTGTGCGATAGGGAGAACAGTTTTTCCTTTTCTACTTTCTCCACACTGTGCATGATTTTATAGACTTCAATCAGGTCACCTCTCAGGCGCAATTGTTCTAGAGTGAAGAGGCCCAGCCGTTGCAGCCTCAGATGGTAAGGAAGGTATTCCAGCCCCCTAATCATTCTGGTTGCCCTCCTCTGCACCTTTTCCATTTCCATAATATCCTTCTGAAGGTATGGTGACCAGAACTGTACACAATACTCCAGATGGGGCCTCACCATAGATTTATAAAGAGGCAAAATGACACTTGCTGACTTATTTTCTATACCCTTCCTAATCATTCCTAGCAATGAGTTTGCTTTTTTCACTGCTGCGGCACACTGGGTTGACACCTTCATTGAGCTGTCCACCAGGACACCAAGGTCCCTTTCCTGGTTAGTTGCATGGAGTTCAGACCCCATCAGTTTATAGATGTAGTTGGGGTTTTTTGCCCCAACGTGCATCACTCTGCACTTACTAATGTTGAAGCTCATTTGCCACTGGTTTGCCCACTCCCCCAGTGTCAAGAGATCCCTCTGGAGCTCCTCACACTCTCAGTTTTTACTACCCTGTATAATTTAGTGTCGTCGGTGAATTTGGCTACCTTGCTGTTTACTCCTACTTCTAGATCATTTATGAAAAGGTTGAAAAGCAGGGGTCCCAGTACTGAACCTTGGGGGACCCCACTCTTTACCTCCCTCCACCTGGAGAAGTGTCCATTTAATGCTACTCTCTGTTTCCTGTCCCTTAGCCAGTTGCTAATCCAGGAGAAGACCTGTCCCTTTATTCCATGATTGGCAAGTTTAATTAAGAGCCTTTGGTGCGGGACCTTGTCAAAGGCCTTCTGAAAGTCCAGATAAACAATGTCAACTGGATCTCCCTTGTCCACGTGCTTGTTGACACTCTCAAAAAATTCCAGCAGATTAGTAAGGCATGATTTGCCCTTGCAAAAGCCATGTTGGCTCTCCTTCAGCAGCGCCTTCTCTTCTACGTGCCTATTAATTTTATCTTTTAAGATGGTTTCCATCACTTTACCTGGGACACTTGTCAAGCTGACCGGTCAGTAATTTCCTGGATCACTTCTGGATCCTTTTTTGAAGATTGGTGTTATATTCGCTACCTTCCAGTCATCCGGCACAAGGCCTGATTTGAGGGAAAGATTATATATTTTGGCAAGGACATCAGCAATTTCATCTTTAAGTTCCTTGAGAACTCGTGGATGGATGCCATCTGGTCCTGGTGATTTGTTAGTGTTTAGTTTAACAAGACATGCAAGGACCTCCTCCCTGGTTATTTCTATCTGGGTTAATTCCTCAGTTTCCCTCGCTACGAAGATAGGCTCTATTTTGGGCATGTGATCTCTGTCTTCTTCAGTGAATACTGAAGCAAAGAATCCATTGAGTCTCTCTGCAATCTCTGTTTCCTCCTTAATAATCCCTTGCCTTCCATTGTCATCTAATGGTCCAATGGCCTTCCCAGTTGGGTTCTTACTTCTAATGTACTTAAAGAAGTTCTTGTTATTTCCTTGAGTGTTTTTAGCTAAACGCTCCTCAAAAGTCTTGCTTTGCTTTCCTGATTGTTGCCTTGCATTTGTTCTGCCAGAATTTATGTTTCTGCCTGTTGTCCTCGTTTGGAGAAGCCTTCCATCTTTTAAATGAGCTTTTCTTGCTTTTGATCACTTCCCGAACAGCTCCTGTAAGCCACATCGGAGTTCTCTTGAACCTGCTGGTGCCCTTTTTCCTTTTAGGTATACATTCCAATTGGGCCTCTGTTATTGTTTTTGTGAGCAGCCTCCATGCCTCATGGAGTGTTTGGACTTTCTCAATTCTCCCTTTCAGCTTCTTTTTTACTAGTTTCCTCATCTTCGGGAAATTTTCTTTATGAAAATTTAAGGTCTCTGTGTTAGATTTTATCGGTGATTTGCAGTCTATGATTAAGTTAAAAATAATTGTGTTGTGGTCACTATTCCCTATTGGATCAGTCACATTAACATTTTGCACTAGATCCTGTATATTGCTCAGAACCAAGTCAAGGATTCTTGTACCTCTAGTTGGGTCTTCAACCATCTGTTCCAGGGAACAATCATTTAGCATATCTAGGAACTTTATCTCTTTGAACAACAGTTCGCCCAGTCTATGTGAGGGTAATTGAAATCCCCCATTATAACCAGGCTTCCCTTTTTTGATGCCTCCTTTACAACATTCTCCAACTGCCAGTCTCTCTCAGGGGCTTGGGTCGAAGGCTGATAACATATGCCTACTGTTAGACCATTCTTTTGGCCTGATAGTCTTACCCACAGAGTTTCTAGTGGTGACTCTAAATCACCTCGATATGCCAATTCGTATGACTTTATCTCTTCTTTGACATACAAGGCTACACCACCTCCCGTTTGCCTCTTCCTGTCGTTCCTGTACAGTTTGTAGTCTGGGATGACTGTATCCCATTGGTTATCATCTGTCCACCAGGTTTTAGTGATACCAATCTATATAAATAAAAACGTAAAATAGTTTGTACGAATCCACTAATCTCAAAAACTACTGCACCGATTTACATCAAACCTTCACACAATGTTGCCAAGGACTTCCGATAAAAGAATACGTACTCATTTTGTGCCTGGATGGATGGATGGATGGATGGATAGATAGATAGATAGATAGATAGATAGATAGATAGATAGATAGATAGATAGATAGATAGATAGATAGATAGATAGATAGATGATAGATAGAAAGAAATACAGTAGGTAGGTTGGTAGGTAGGGGGATAGATAGATAGGGAGAAATACTGTAGGTAGGTAGGTAGAGGGATAGATAGGGAGAAAAACAGTAGGTAGGTAGGTAGGTAGGTAGGTAGGTAGGTAGGTAGGTAGGTAGGTAGGTAGGTGGAGAAAGGAAGAAATATAGTAGGTAGGGGGATAGATAGAAATACGGTAGGTAGGTAGGGGGATAGATAGATAGGGAGAAATACAGTAGGTAAGTAGGTAGAGGGATAGAGAGGGAGAAATACAGTAGGTAGGCAGGTAGGTAGATAGGGGGATAGATAGAGAGGGAGAAATACAGTAGGTAGGTAGGTAGAGGGATAGATAGGGAGAAAAAGAGTAGGTAGGTAGGTAGGTAGGTAGGTAGAGGGAGAAAGGAAGAAATACAATAGGTAGGTAGGTAGAGGGATAGATAGAGAGGGAGAAATACAGTAGGTAGGCAGGTAGGGCGAGAAAGCAAGAAATACAGTAGGTAGGTAAGTAGAGGTATAGAGAGAGAGGGAGAAATACCGTAGGTAGGTAGGTAGGTGTATAGATAGATAGCGAGAAATACAGTAGGTAGATAGGTATGTAGAGGAATAGAGAGAGAGGGAGAAATACAGTAGGTAGGTAGGTTGGGGGTTATTTATTTATTTATTTATCAAATTTGTATACCGCCCTATCTCCTTGAAGGGACTCAGGGCAGTGCATAGAAATATAAAACATATACAAAACAATACAATATATAACAGTTTAAAATAGAATTAAATAAGGGTCTGTGCTTGAAAATTTGAAGTAAAAAAGGTTAAAATCAATTAAAAACTTTACCTATTAAAATTAAGCCAGGCCGGCTTCTTGAAATAGATGAGTCTTTAATGCCCGGCGGAAGAGGCGTAGGTCCGTGACGGTACGAAGATCGGGGGTTAGGTCGTTCCAGAGGGCAGGCCCCGCCACAGAGAAGGCTCTCCCCCTGGGGACCACCCGTCGGTGTTGTCCGGCGGATGGCACCCTGAGGAGGTCCACTCTGTGGGAGCAGACAGGTCTAAGGGAGGCGTGTGGTAGGAGGCGGTGCCGCAAGTAGCCAGGCCCCATGCCATGGAGCGCTTTAAAGATGGTCACTAGTACCTTGAAGCGCACCCGGAAGGCCACAGGCAGCCAGTGCAGCTCGCGCAGGAGAGGTGTTACGTGGGAGTATCGAGAAACTCCCAGAATCCCCCGCGCGGCCGCATTCTGGACTAGCTGGAGTCTCCAGGTGCACCTCAAGGGGAGCCCCATGTAGAGAGCATTGCAGTAGTCCAGGCGGGAGGTGACGAGCGCTTGAGTGACTGTGCATAAGGCGTCACGATCTAGATAGGGGCGCAACTGGCGAATCAGGTGAACCTGATACAAGGCCCCCCTGGTCACGGCCGTCACATGGTCATCCAGTGACAGCCGAGAATCCAGGAGGACTCCCAGATTGCGAGCCTTATCCGCGGGGGTCAGTGACTCGCCCCCGATAGCCAGAGATGGAACCAGCTGACTATATCGTGGCACCGGAAACCACAGCAACTCGATCTTGGACGGGTTGAGTCGGAGTTTGTTCCTCCCCATCCAGACTCGTACGGCCTCCAGACACTAGTGGTTGTGTGTATGTGTGCAGATGTAGATCTACACACAGATTGGTTGGCCATTTAACCAGACTGAGCCACAGCAACGCGTGGCCGGGTATAGCTAGTAATATCAATATTTTTGTCTATTGCTAAGTATTCCAGCTCCCCTATTTTGTTCCGGAGGCTTCTGGCATTTGCATACAGGCATTTATATATACTTTTCAAGAATTAAATGAGTCTTTTCAAGACTCGAGGATTAAATATTCTTGAGTCTGGAGGTTGGGGGAGGGGATGAACTATGAGAAAGAGGTTCAGAAATTCTCTTTAACTGTACTAAGTATATGTGAAATAACTATTTTGTAGCATTTCAAAATTCTGTTACATTATCTATTAGCAATAAATATCTTTTCCAAAAACCAATTGGTTATTTCCTGAATGTGCCTGCCTTGGGAGTCTTAATAGTCAACAACAAAACATCTCTGAATGATATGGGGGGGAAAATCCATTCTCCTGTACACTGCTTGGAGTGTCCAAGCATGGGTTAAATTCTGTGACACTGCCCAAGGACGTGATTGAAATTCATGACCACGCCTCCTGGCTTCCTGCAGCTCCAGTTTTTCAATTCAGTCCAGCCCAGTTTGTTGCTTTATTGTTTTATTGGACTGCTGCTTTGCACCTGTGCTCCCCTCTGGTTCATGCTGCTGGATCTCAGCCACCCTGCGGCTTTGGTGCCTTGCCCAACGCTGCTGAATTCCAGCTGGGTTGTTTTTCCCCGGTGGGTTTGTCCGAGGCTTTGGCTACCCATCCGGTTCTAATGCGGCTTGCAGCAGCGTTGCCTAACTGCACTGCGTGTGTTTTTGGCGGGTGTGGCCATTTTGAAAGCTCTTCGGCCGCACCGCATGTCTGCCTGGGCACAGTCATTTTGTGAGGACCTTGCCGGTGGCCATTTTGTTTGCTGATTCCTGGGCTTTTTGCAGCCAAATGTTGTGGAGAGTGGAAGACTGATTGTCTTGGTCCAGATCACGGGCGGAGGCTTTAGTCTATAGAGGTGCCATTCAGAAGCCTTGCCTGCAGCCACTCTCCAGGATAGGGAGGCCATCAGATGCCAGAAGGCCCTAGATAAATAATTTTACATTGCATTTCACTTGCCTACAGGGCAGGCCGGTATCTCCTTAACTGATGATGCACTTGACCAGAAGTGCAACCACCACGGTGGTCTGGCCAACCCAGGCCTCAGTTGAGGACATCTGCAAGGCTGCGACCTGGGCGATGGCCTATTTGTCAGACATTATAAACTGGACAAATACACTTCTGCAGATGCAGCCTTTGGTAGACGTGTCTTGCAGAGTATTCGTTCCAGCAATGATTGAGCATCAGGATCCCATCCTAGTGACATTTAGCTTGGGTAGGTCCCATGCTTGGACACTCCAAGCAGTGCACAGGAGAATGTCCATTGGCTTACCTGAAGGGTCGTTCTCTGTGTACTGCGGGAGTGTTCAACCCAGCCTGGGGTGAAGATTTCCTGACCTTCGTCAGAGCATGTGAACCTACATTCCAACGGAACCATGCCCTCTTTGAAAAACTGTAGCTGCAGAAAGCCAGGAGACATGGCTAAGAATTTCAATCCAGTCCTTGGGCAGTGACAGAATTTAACCCATGCTTGGACACTCCCACAGTGCATAGAGAACAACCCTTCAGGTAAGCCAATGGTCAATCTCCTAATGAGTCAGATGAAAACTAATAATGAAGATTAAAATCCATGTCTTAAAACTTCATCAACATTCAAAGAGGGTGAGATATTGGAAACTTCCTTCAATTTCCCTATCGCCAAACTTCCAGAAGGCACATAGGATCTTTTAAGCAATTGCAACATTATTTTTACTGAATGTGGGCCCAAGAGCACAAAGCTGAGGAAGATTCCTTCAAAAATCCTCCAGCTCTTTCTGAATACATATTGTTGGGCTCATCAACATCTGATTGAGTGCAAAGAAACCACTAGGAAATCTTGCTGATGTCCTGAAACATCACTTCTGATATTCAAAAAGAAATGACTTTTTTTCCCCTAACCCTCAAAAAATAAAGATATTTAATAATATTATTCTTCAAGAGGCCTGGGTATGTTGGAGCATAATATTTATATGACCTTTATATTGGGGGCAATTCAAATACTAAAGTTGGAACATCCTAAGGCAGCCTTAGCATATTCATTTCAAAGAAATTATATGTAAACAATCTTTGGCAGATAGTCTTTGAATTATGACCATTATAGTGGTCCTAGAAATCAAATAAATGAATAAATGCAGCCGGCTCATCACAGTTGTAAATCATGATGATCAGAAAGCAGGTCGGTTATGTGACTGGTCTGATTTTAAGACCTCTTTTGCAGTGATTACTAAATGAATTACTGCAGTCACTAAGCAATCCATGGTCCTTAAGCAAATACCATAGTCATTAAGCAATGCAAGTTTTCTATTGGTGTGATTTTCCTAAAAACAAGAAATGTAGGTTTTCAGCAAAAGTGTCATAAAACATGTGACTGGGACACCCCAAAAGTTTGTTAATGCAATCTGGTTGTCAAGCAGCTAAGGTGCACTCCTATGACCACAGGGAGGGGCAATGATCAGAAATTGAATCCAGTTCACAAATATCCCTGTCAGAATTTAAATGGCTGCTAACCAACCAGTTATTAGTCAAGGCTACCCATATTACATCCATGAAGTATCATACACATTAATGATTTTACTTACTCAATTGGTGATATTTTTTAAATTTAATATCTATATTTCTCCCAAGTAGGGTGTCTATTGTCCCA
Source organism: Rhabdophis nuchalis (assembly GCA_039707465.1). Classification (NCBI taxonomy): domain Eukaryota; kingdom Metazoa; phylum Chordata; class Lepidosauria; order Squamata; family Natricidae; genus Rhabdophis; species Rhabdophis nuchalis. The sequence continues at coordinate 110,168,961 of CM077647.1, read as the reverse complement.
ATCTAATGAAATGTGGGATCCTTTCAAGGACTATAGTTCCTATCTATTTGAGTTGTGATTGTATGCTACCATGGTATTAGTATTTGTCTGCTACAGTATTTATTCTAGGAGAAAAGATGCAGATTTCCTGCCTTGTACCTTGGTAGGAGTTATTATCATGAAAGTAATCTTGGCAATTTTTTCCCTACATTTCTTTACATGGCGACAGATCTTCTTCAAAGGATACTTCAGTGCTATTCATACTGATGACTCCAAAAACTATTAGTAATATAATTATAGCTAAGAAAAGGTATTGGTGGCTTTGAGAAGATATTTGCCAATCATATTACTTAAAACAAGTTGGATATTAAAAAGTAGCCCAGTTAATATCTGATAATGGAGAGGGCAGTTACTAGGCATATTTTGCCATTTTGCCTAAAAAATTTATTCCTATGCCTGGAGTAGTAGAACCAGGCAATTTTTAGACAGCACCCTTAAATTTATAAACTCAGGTTTAAAAGCAGCTCAAATGCAGCATTGTGAGGTGATGCAACCTGAAACAGGAGAAAGACCAAGATTCCTTCCTTTCCTGCTTCTCTGTACAGATTCCACCTCCACTCACAGCTACTATTGGCTAGTCCAGGCAGGGATTGATTTTGACCAAAAGAGACGGTCCTTTCTGGCGCTCAGATTGACAGCAATAGTGCTGACAGCTTTCAAAAATACTTAATATGCTTTCTCCCAATCCATAATAATAACAGCAACAGTAATTACCAATTACTGATTAAATTTCTTCCAAAACTACTCAGCCAGCTTTGTACTGTGCTGCCAGTCTTTATGACAGGGAACACGGAATAATGGTTTTAACTTACAGGAAGGCGTGATTCCGGTTAAATATTAGGAAAAATCTTTCCTAAAAATGGCAATTTGAGTGTATATTTATCTAGAGAAGTAGATTTGATTCATTGCAAGTAGTTATAGGGTTATTTGTTGGACATGCTTTAATCTGGATTCCTGCTTGAATTCAGTGGCCTAATGGTCCCTCCTGAATGTTTTATTTTATTATCATCTTACCTGTTTCCTATTATAGATTAAATAATTATTTAATTGGAGGGATATTTGCACGTGGCAGCAATTTGAACATAACCATACTCATCTAAAAATCCCAATTCCACAGTAATAAAATGAGGCATTTCTTGTTTACATCACCTGATCCAAAATAGCATCAAGAGTCATACATTGCTAACTGTGATGGAATGTGCATCTGTAGCAGCAGAAGGGGAATATTTGGCCAATCAGAGCCTTTCCAGAAAAAGACCTGATTAAGAGACTGCTGTCCCAAGTAGGAGGGGGAACAATAGCCACTCTCCCAAGATATATTTACTAGATTAGAAAGTTCTTGCTTTACTTTGGCAACTTTCTGTCCATTGGATGCAAGCAAATAAAAGATTGAACTGAATTGGATCTCACAGTCTTATCTCTGGGTTTGGGCCTGACATTAATTTATTTAAATAATATTAAAATATTTACTGCTTTTATAACCAGAGAAGAAATATTCAATATAGTAAAGTAAAGAAAAAGATGACTTGCTCAGAAGAAAGCTGCAAGTGATATATATTCATGTTAGCCTGTTACTGCAGCCTAAAAAATAATTCACATTTCACTAATGTTGATCTGGAAAAGGAAAATTTAAAAAGTTGTGACAATGAATAACAACAAATAATATTTTTTCTGCAGAACAAGAATTACATGTATGGGCAACCATGGCATCATAATTCCTTTCTACAATCCTACAATTAAAATTGGCAATAAAATCCAACTTTAAATTACAGTATATTTAATTATTTCTAATTCAGGCTATTTATTTTCAAATAGATGCTTTTGCCAATATAAATATAATATAAAACATAATAATTAAGATATTGAACGAGACCCATGGAAACCCAAGTTTAAATCCACCCACAGCTACAGCTGTTTGCTGAATTACTTTGAGCTATTCAGTCTCTCTTGGTCCAATCTACTTAATAGCAATTATTGTTGTGGAGAAGAGAATTGGAGAATTGTTGTGGAGAAGGGAATTTGAGGAAGAAGTGATGCTCTAAACTGCCTTGAGTTCTGGAAGGAAAGGTGGAATATACTTTAATGGACAACTCTTCTGAGATCATAAATCCTCTAAGAAAAGTCTAAAGAATGTATCACAAATTCTGCTTTTACTATAGAATTATGGAATTCTAGTAATACTATAGAATTATTGTACTAATTCTGCTAAGACTGTAGAACAGAACAGAATAACAGAGTGGAAGGTCTTCTATTCCAAACCTCTGTTCATACTGGAAACCCTATATCCATGGTGGTGAACCTATGGCACGCGTGCCAGAGGTGGCATGCAGAGCCCTCTCTGTGGGAATGTGCTCTGTTGCCCCAGCCCAGCTCCATCGCATTCCTTGCCATTGTTTGCAGGACTAAAAAACTGTGTGGAACAGCATTCTGCCTTCATGGTGGTGCATTTACTGTTGCTGCCTCTCCTTGCGCAGCACAGTGAAATTTAGCATGTTTCACAATGGGGAGACGTTTCCCTCTTCCTCCTGTAGCCCATATGATGCGAAGCCCCAATGCAACCCTGCGTCAGCATAGGGTCACTCTTGCCACCTGGTTGCTTTTTCTATAGAACTGCCTGTTGGGATGCCTTCCCTCCCTGCTGGGCAGCTGGGCTTCGGGTCTCAGCTAACCAGCTGAGAGTGAGCACACTGCTTCTGGGCTCATTGGCTTCCAGACATCAGATTCCCACCACCAAGCACTAGTTCAGGGCTTCCACACCCCCCCAGGGGAATGAGAAAGAGAGAGGGAGAAACAGAAGGAGGCAGCGAGAGGGGGAGGGAGGGAAAGAGTGAAACAAAGGGGGAGAGGAAAGAGGGAAAGAAGGGAGGTTGTTTTGTTTTATCCAACAATTATCTAACACCAGTTTTTGAGGATTTTTACGGCTTTTATTTATTTTACTCAAAAGAGACTAACCTAAACAAAAACATTGAAAAAAAGGACAAATATATATATATATAGAGAGAGAGAGAATCCCCACCTTGTTAGTGATAAATTTATTGCAACAATAACAGCTTCTCCTTTGCAAAGCAGGTCCACTATTTATAAGCTTGTACATGTATTTACAATCCAATTGACATGCCATACTTTACATACATGAAAGAAAAAAAATAGTTAACAGATTAAACAACAATAAAGTTAAAGTTCAAAGCAGTCTTTTGTTGTAATGTACTCCTAGAAAGTCATCAGGTTTGTTATTTATCACAAATCAACCCAATTATTATCTCTAAGTCCAGGGTCAACTACCCCTGTTTAGTTCTCAATAGTTAAACCTTTCCTTACATTTTTAATTGGGAACTTTTTGAACACTTGCATCTCATTTCCAAAGTTCATAAAGTCTTACGAATCTTCTAAGAGAAGTTTATAAAGAATCTATCACAAGTTCTGTTTTTACTGTAGAATTATCATGTTATCCATATGCTATACTAACAATAAATAGATTTAATTGTGTAAAGAATATTTATATGAAGAAACATAAGAGTTTACAGTCTCTGCTTCTTATTCTCAGAAAACTGCTGCAGATGGCAAGAGGCAAGAAATCATTGTCCTGGATTCCAAGCGGAGTAATGCTATTAATATAGGGCTGACTGTATTACCACATCCAAGGACAATCAAGGTTGCCATTTTGAACTTTGATGAATATGCCTTAAATAAGGAAGGAATAGAGGTACTGAGAAAACCATGCAGAACATTACGTTAAACAGTATATTATTTCTATATACTAGTGGTTGAAAATATGTTGATGTATGAATTTTCATAATGGACTAATCTGATTACTCATATGTAATATTTTTCTGCAGGCATATAATCTTTTTAAAATCATTCAGCAATATTGGGCATAATTTTAATTTTGGAACAAAACATATACATTCATACTTATATTTGTTTCAGTGTCACAATAACAGAACAGAACAATAACACAATAGTTTTCCTCTTATTTTCCAATTAACAAATAGAAAGCTAGTGGGGAAAAAGAGAGTCATCATGGGAATAGATGTAAAAGTATCGAACTCCATAAAGGCTTTATTTAGGGGTGTGCTAGGTTCTATTGGTAGCCTAAATGCCGGTGTGAACTTATGCAATTCAGAATACTAAATGCTAAATTTTAATCAACTGAGTTGTAGCAGATATATGAGGTCCATGCAAATTTTCTCAAAGCTGTACAAATTCTTGTTTTAGCACTATGAACTCATGAGATTTCAGTGTTCTTGTTTAAGAGATTGGACTATACACAAGTCAATTCTCTCTCTGTCTACCCAAGCATATTGTGACAGTTTTTAACCTGTATATGCGATGTCCTGGTGCTGCTTCTTTTTCAACCTCTGAGCCAATGCATATGACTTCAGTTAGCATAGATATGCAATTACATGATTCTTCAGCAGAATATCTTTTCAATTATGTTGCCCAGAATTGAAAAGGTAAAAATGATTTTTTTAAATGGTTGGTTGTAATATTTTAAAGAATTATTAAAATAATTGATATATTTTACATAATTTTGGTGTGGATAATACTAAATTATTCTCATATGTATAACAAAAAAATTAGGAGTTCTAAACTAAATTATTTTTCAGCTTTGATATAATTAATGTAGAAGAGCAGTCTACACAGTTTGTCTTTGATGGGGTGGTGTTTTTTGTGTTGTTTTTTGTTTTGGTCTTTCTAGAAAATTCTTACAATGATTCCCACAGAAGAGGAAAAGCAGAAAATTCAAGAAGCTCAGTTAGCCAATCCTGATATCCCTTTGGGTACAGCTGAACAGTTCCTACTGACTCTGTCTTCCATTACTGAACTCACTCCTAGACTTCAGCTCTGGGCATTTAAAATGGATTATGAGCTTGTGGAAAAGGTAATTTCTTATAGCTAAATAAATATAATTGTTTTTGGATTTCATTTTGATCTCTTCTCTCACTCTCAGGAATTTCTCTCTGCTAAACTGTTCATTAATATCATTTTGAATATTCAGTCGAACAAGACAGTACTCAGTCATTTCCTCAAAAAGTAATGATCATATTTCCTTATTTGCACAGCTGAAGCACAATGTACAGTATATGAGCTGAAATGAAAATAACATTAGGAAATAACCTTTCATCCAAGTGTCTTATCAAGTATCTTAACTATTGCATCCCATTGGCTTTCACTTAATCATATCCACATAATTATCATGTCATCCAGGTAGCTTATTGATTAGCATGTCCTGAAGTACTGAATCAAATGCTTTATTGAGGTCAAGGTATATTACAGTTAGAATGTTCCAAAATCTGTTAACAAAGTTACCCAGTCAAAACATGGGATGACATTAGACTGGCAAGATTTAATCAGTTTGTTACAATCATAAAGCCAGATACAATAAAATACCTAATAAAATAAAACAGAATAAAAATAGTATTATAACAAGTTCCAAACTTAATTAATGGTGCAACATACTGCACATATAGTAGCACCAACTGGGAGACTTGGGACAGTATTTTTGAGTCCATGTATAAACAAAGTAACATTAAGTACAAATCATACTCTGTACCTGAAAATTTCTCCAAAATCAGATAAATGAAAGTCTGCCTAGAATCCTTATGTACTATGGGCTTAGTATTAGTAGCACATGGCTTAAAGTTTCTATTGAGCCATTACCACGGAGACATAATTTAAGTTACATAACAGTACCCTTAAAACTTCCAAAGAGGGCTCTGAGGATAATGCATCCAGCCTGCCTAAAGTGAAGGCCTTACAAAATTTCAGAATCATAATACCATATTTTTCGAAGTATAAGACGCACCAAAGTATAAGGCGCACCAAGGTTTTGAAGAGGCAATTTTTTTTTAAAAAAAGTAGGTAGGTAGGTAGAGGGATAGAGAGAGGGGGAGAGAAATACAGTAGATAGGTAGGTAGAGGAATAGAGAGAGAGGGAGAAATACAGTAGGTAGGTAGGTTAGGTAGGTAGGTAGGTAGGTTGAGGGATAGAGAGAGAGGGAGAAATACAGTAAGTAGGTAGGTAGAGGGATAGAGAGAGAAAAGGAGAAATACAGTAGGTAGGTAGGTAAGTAGAGGGATAGAGAGAGAGGGAGAAATACAGTAGGTAGGTAGGGAGAGGGAGAGACAGTAGGTAGGTAGATGTTTCCAGGTGTACTTATCCATGTGCTGGAGAAGGAAATTGGTGACAACCTGCAGCACCTAACTTTGTTCCTGCTGGCACAGCATTTGATCCATGTAATTCTCATCAATCAGTTAAAGAGCTGTCCAAAAGGGGGGGGGGACCTATTTGCACTCTGCAAACCTCCCCCAAACGGCCTGTTTTTCGGGAAAACAGGCCCATTTTTTTTTCCAATAAAAGGCAAAAATAGCTTGGGTGGGGGGCTTGCAGAGTGCTCGGGGGGGGGGCAAAAAGCAAAAAACGGGCCCGTTTTTCATGAAAATGGGCCTTTCTTTTTCAGAAAATTGCATGCGTAGCCTTATGGAGGCTTATAGGCGACTTTCCAATCGCCTCGCCTCACCGCAGGGAGGCGGAATCGGATACTCCTAGATGGTTCCGCCCCAGGCTCCTAATGGACCTGGAAAGGTTCCAGAGGGAGCTTGTGCCAATTCCTGTGACCCTGCCTCACGACTCGACTGAGGACCTAGTGGCCGCATGGTTAAGTGCGGCCGCGGGGGCCTTGGACCAAGTCACGCCCTTGCGGCCTCTCTTGCGGCGACGAACCACCCAGGCTCCTTGGTTCTCTGAGGAGCTGCGGGAGATGAAGCGCCACAAGAGATGCCTAGAGAGTAGATGGAGATCCTCTCGCTCCGAAGCCGACCGAACACTAGTGAGAACCCATATTAGGGCTTACTTAGTGGCGATAAGGGTGGCCAAACGTGAGTATTGTGCCACCCTTATTGCATCCGCAGATAACCGCCCTGCCGCCCTGTTTGGGGTGATCCGCTCCCTCCTTCACCAGAGGCCGCGGGAAGCCCCTTTGCAAGGGCGAGCAGAGGAATTTGGGATTTATCTGCAGGATAAAATCACTCGGATTCGGAATGAGCTACCCTCCATCGACAGTGGTCCTGTGGGATTGTCCGAGACTGGTCTTGAGGTTCCTTCTTGGGAGGAGTTTGACTTTGTTACCACCGAGGATATGGACAGGTTGTCAAGGAGACTTAGGGCGACCACATGTTTATTGGACCCGTGTCCCTCCTGGCTTGTACTGGCATCCTGGGAGACGACACGAGGCTGGCTCCAGGGCATTGTCAACGCATCTTTGAGTGAGGGGTCCTTGCCTGCCGTCTTGAAAGAGGCGGTAGTGAGGTCCCTCCTCAAGACGCCGTCCCTGGACCCAGCATTGTTGGAGAACTATTGTCCGGTCTCCAACCTTCACTTTTTAGTGAAGGTTGTTGAGAGTGTGGTAGCCCAACAGTTTCCGCGACACCTGGAGGAAGTTGATTATCTAGACCCGCGCCAGTCCGGCTTCCGACTCGGTCACAGCATTGAGACGGCATTGGTCGCGTTAGTCGATGATCTCTGGAGGGCGCAGGATAGAGGCTGTTCCTCTATCCTAGTCCTGTTAGACCTCTCAGCGGCTTTTGATACCATCGACCATGGTATCCTATTGCACCGACTGGGGGGGGTTGGGGCTGGGAGGCACCGTTTTGCGGTGGTTCTCATCCTACCTCTCTGGTCGGTCGCAATATGTGTTGACGGGAGGGCAGAGGTCGACCTCGAGGCCCCTCTTATGCGGGGTTCCTCAGGGGTCGGTCCTCTCGCCCTTCCTGTTTAACACATATATGAAGCCGCTGGGTGAAATCATCCGTGGTTTTGGGGTGGAGTACCATCTGTACGCTGACGACACTCAGCTGTACATATCCACCCCAGACCACCCCAACGATGCCGCCGAAGTGCTGTCCCGGTGTTTGGAGGCCGTACGGATCTGGATGGGTGGTAACAAACTCAAGCTCAACCCTTCCAAGACTGAGTGGCTGTGGTTTTTGGCACCCCGGTTCAGCCAGATTACTCCAACTCTGGCCATTGGGGGCGAAACACTGGCCCCCGTGTAGAGGGCGCGCAATTTGGGTGTCCTCCTGGATTCCCGGCTGTCCATGGAGGACCATGTGGCGGCCGTGGCCAGGGGGGCGTTTCATCAGGTACGCCTGATGCGCCAATTGCGCCCCTTACTGGACCGGGCTGCCCTTCGCACAGTCACTCAAGCTCTCGTGACGACCCGACTCGACTACTGTAATGCTGTCTACATGGGGCTTCTCTTGAGGTGCACTCAAAAGCTACAGTTAGTCCAGAATGCAGCCGCGCGGGTGATTACGGGAGCCACTAGATGCTCCCACATAACACCGATCCTGCGCGAGCTGCACTGGCTTCCTGTGGCCTTTCGGGTGCGCTTCAAGGTTTTGACGACCATCTTTAAAGCACTCCATGGCTCGGGGCCTAGTTATATGCGAGACCGCCTCCTGCCCCATACATCCCTTCGGCCGATCCGCTCCCAGAGAGAAGGCCTTCTCAGGGTGCCGTCGGCCGGGCAATGCCGTCTGGCGACACCCAGGGGAAAAGCCTTCTCTGTGGCGGGCCCTGCCCTTTGGAACGACCTACCCCCAGAATTACGTACCATCACCGACCTCCGCCTCTTCCGCCAGTGTCTAAAGACACATCTCTTTCAGCAAGCCGGCCTAGCCTAACCTCCCGTGGGGACTATTTTTAGAGAGTTTTAAATTGGGGATTTTAAAATTGGTTTTAGCATAGGACTAGAATAATTTAATATGTTTTTAAATTATGTATTTATTCTTTTGTATGTTTTTTAATTCCTGTGCGCCGCCCTGGGTCCTTCGTGGAGAAGGGCGGGATATAAATATGATTAAAATAAATAAAATAAATAAATAAAAATAAATAAATAAAATAAGAAACATGTTGAGAAAAAGATTTGGAACAGGGTGGTGGCCGTGCACGGGCACCTCATTGCCTGCCAATGCCCTCACGGCCAAACCCGGGCAGGAGAACAACAGCAGCCGGAGGGATGGCATCGCAGCCAAGCTGCTCAGAAGGCAGCCGAAAACCACTGCCAGCATCTGGAGGCTTCTCAGTGTGAAAGGCAGCCGAGCCTCGCCATGTCCCATCCCCCCACAAAGGCATGAAGGTAGGTGAGCAAGGGAGGCAGTGAGCAGGCAGTGGCTCCAGGGCTAGGCCAGAGCCAGGGAATGCCGCATTCCATGACCTGGCCAATGCAGGTGGCAAGCGGGCAGCAGCTCCAGGGCAAAGCCTGAGCCAGGGAATGGTGTATTCCCCAACCCAGTCAAGGCGGGCAGCAGCTCTGGGACCTCAGGGAATGGTGCATCCCTGGGCCCCAGCTCTCGACTCAAGGCAAAAGGCGAGCAGGCAGCATGCATTGCTTATCTTTGGTGAGCTGAGTGGGCAAGGCGATTAGCTGGGCCATGTGGCAAAGGCAACATATATAGGGCTGGGAGTGAGCTGACGGAAGGAAGGGGTGATTTTTACAGGTTCGGCGAACTGAAGATGAGCAAGTATCTAAATATTAAAGGCAGAATATGAGTGGGAGAAGGGTTGTTTATTTAGCTGTTTTAGCCGACATTTATCTGGCACTTCAGTTTTCAAGGATTTGTACTGTTTTTATTTATTTTATTTTATTGAAAAGAGACAAAACTAAACTAAACTAAAATGTTAAAAAAATGTGAATAGAAAAGAACAAAAACAGATATTATTCCCGCCTAGTTGATCACTGACAAATTTATTACAACAGTAGCTTCCCCCTTGAAAATAGTCCAAAATGTTCAAGCTTGTCCATCTATTTACACCCAACTGACATGTCATACATTACATATATGGGGGGAAATAGTTAACAGGTTAAATCTAAACAAAGTTAAAATTCAAAGCAATCTGTTATAACTTTGTTATTGTAATTATTTATTATTTATCACAAATCGCCCTAGTCATTATCTCTGAAACAGGAGGCAAATACTGGTTTTTCATTGGGCACTTTCCCAACAATTGCATCTCATTTCCAAAGTTCATAAGTCTCTGTTATAAATATCTCTGCAACATCCATTGTTGAATAATTCTCCTTGACAACACAACATTTCTCTTGCCTAGAAAGGCTACTCCATCTGTTATCTCAGAATTTATCTTTGTATTCTTTTCAATCTTTTCTAGCAGTTCTTTCAAATCAAATATTTTCTTCTTCTCATCTCACAGCAACAGATCAGATTCCAATTCCTCAAATTGCAAATCCTCAAATTGCAAATTGTTATTTCCTGCTTTTGGATACCATCTTGAATTTGCAGAACTGTTATTGATCCATCAAATTTTGTGTATATATCTTCAAATAAAGATATATAAGTTGGAGAACATTCTTTTTTCAATTGCCTCCCAAAATAGTTTGTGTCCTTTTAGAGGCATAAGAAACACTTTTATTTTCAAGTACAAGAGAAGCAAATAAGATGTGATAGCTTCCACAGGGAAAGATGTTTTTCTTCCCCACAGTTAAAGAATGGGGAATTTTCCCATTAAAAAATTAAGAGATAAATATTACGACCCTTTTTAAAAAAAGGAAAAAACTAGAAAGAGCAATATTTATCTTATAATCCTGTGTAAAATGTAAATCCCACTGCTACTTCCTTAAAGCTAAAAAATAGTTTAAATTTTGATAATAAACAAATGTAAGAACAGGAGGGGAAATTAAAAAGTCCAACAAGAAGTAATAAAGTAGGTCAGAAGTCAAGTAGTCATAGATCAAAAGATTGCAAAGCTTCAAAAAGTGCAATTAAAACCCGCTCATGCTTAAGAAAAATAAGTATCTGAAGGGAAAACCAGCAAGAGACCAAACCTTCCAATCATTCCTTGCCAAGAATTGCAGGCATCCAGGTCCCCTTCTTTTTAATTTGTGCATGAAAGAACGTCTTGGGTCCTTCCTAGTTTCCCCTTCAAAAAACAGGGAACAAAGCCACCAAATAACCAGCTTTGTTGGCAAAGTCAACTGTTCATCAGAGGGAGAAAACCATCAAAGGGGAGGGGAGTTCTCTAGGATTTCTAAAATACAGTAAAACCTCGGAAAGTTCACCACCCAAGGGAGTAAACAAAAATGGTCAACATACAGAGGTTGTCAGCCTATGCAAGTACTGTGCTGATATGTACATGTTCTTGTGCATGTGCAGAAGAGGTCCGGCAGGTGGGCGGGGCCTCCCGCTGCCACTACTACTGGTTTGCCTGATCCGGGCCGAACCAGGTGCAACCCACCTCTGATGTAGTGTATGTCTTGTCTATGAAAATTAGATCAACTTAGGGAGATGGTCAACTATGGAGGTTTTACAGTATAATACTATATATAGAAATTCAGTCATCAGTGAGACTTCAGCATTCTAGGATGCAATTCATCTTTTTGTGGTGATTCCATCACAGTCTTTCAATGAATGTCAGGCTTTTGCCCTTATTTCCATTAATTTGTGTGTCAACACTTAATTTAAAATTTGCAGGACAGAAACCAAAAAAAGAATACTAAGAGAGACACCAGAACTTTAATACATTTTTAAAAGGTTTATGATTCTTATTATTAAGAATCAATCCTTGATCATAAACTTGCAGATAAAACACAAATCACAATTAATTAGGATTAAGAAGAAAAAAGTAAGTTTAAAAGATCAGAAGAAATACTACAACATATTATACAAACAATAAAACAATAGTTATGGTCAAGGAAATAAAATCAGATTAATACAATAATAACTTAAGATAAAACAAGTAAGAATAGCTAGGAAATTTAGTAAATAATAAAGATAATAATTTCTGCCAAGAAGAAGCAATTCAGAAAAGTTGTTCCATTATTTCAGTGATCCCTCACTGGAATAGGCACAATCTCTGTTCAAACAGGATGTTTTACTATCTCTCTTCAGTAATGGCTTTTGAAAAATCTGGCAAAATATCAAGCTCTTCTGAATTTTGGAATTGTTATGCGACTAAATTACCTAGCTGATTGGAGAACATATGCAAAGTGGCTCAAGAAGGTGTTTTGGGGTATAACTGAAAAGTCTATTCAGTTGTGAATCAGCTAGTGCATGTTCATAGCCAATCAAAGTGATGGCTGGCCATGAAAAGCCATAAAGTTACAGTTTGCATTGCCTAACCACTGGGAAAACTGAAAGCTATCAATCATAGTTAAAAGGGCTGAGCCAGCTGGAAAACAGGAGCGCTTACACCAGTAGGAAAAATAATGCATGGAAGATGATCAAAGAGAGATCCAATCAGTGGAACAGTTTGCTTGTAGAAGTTGTGGGTTCTCTATCACTGGGTGTTTTCAAGAAAAGCTTAGACAGCTGTTTGTCCCAAATAGTATAGGGTCTCCTAGTCAAGCAGGGGCTTAGCTAGAAGAGCTCCAAGGTCCATGCCAACTCTATTATTTTATATTCTGTAAAATGAAAATCCAGATAGAAGTTTCAATTTTAAGATGCATAGTAAAGAATTACATTTGAAAGGTACTTGAGAAACTGTTCTTTAAAACTTAGATTGAGCTACTTTCAAGGGAAGTAATAATCTATAGTGGTCAAACTGAGTTCCAAATTTGAACTGGGGTCCGATCTTAGCTGAGGAGACTTTAATTGCTATGGGTAAATGCTGAGCACCTTTGGAGAAATAGAAGACTTGGAAAACTGACATTGTCAGTTTCCCCTTGGAGCTTTCACGTTGTCTTGATACTGCCCCTGACACCCATGCCTCCTCCTCATCTGATTTGGCTGCTGGAGGGGCCAGCAGCCAACAGGTCACAACACTTAGATACAGTCCTTCAGCACTCTCTAGGTTACTGGTGGCAAACCTTTTTTGCCTCATGCGCTATCACGCGCACTCGCATGCCCATCCCCATAATTTAATGCCCACACACATCGTGCCCCATGTGCATGCAGGTGTGACATCCCCCTGCTGCCCCATGCATGTGTGCATGGCTTTCATAGAGCCTGGGAAGGGCCAAAACAGCCGAAAATCAAGGCTGAAAATCAGCTGGCCAGTGTGCACATCAGTGGTGGGTTTCAAATTTTTTTAGAACCTATTCTGTATGTGTGGCCTGTTTTGCGGGAGTGGCTCGGTGGTCATGTGACCGGGGTGGGAGTGTCTTGCCAGTCATGTGACCAGGTGGGCGTGGCCAACTTGATGTCATACACCAGGAGATGTCATAGATTGGGTAAAGCTCACTTAACAACGCTCTTGTTAGTAACCAAAATTTTGAACTCAATTGTAGTCATAAATCTAGGAATGAGCAAAGCATTCAAACAAAGCAAAAATATTGCAAAACCCCCAAAACTTCAAAAACATAAAACCATATCACATATAATCATATAACCATTTTGTTGTTCCCTGCACCTTTTCCATTTAAAAATATAAGCATTAAGACTTGTGAACTTCAATTTCCAGAATTCCACAGTTAGGCATATTCAGTTCCTATTTAAAGCAACAGCATTTGTTTTTCTCCTTTGCAAAATAAATTCTTTCTTTCTCTTTCTATCTTTACCTCTCTCTTTTTCCTTCCTTCCTCTCTTTATAAAACTTAACAAGTCCAAAAGGCATGGGATTGTTAAGCCTTTATTACGGGGCTGTCCCTCCCTCCCCCGTCTCTTCTTCTGCTTCTATCTTTTCTCTGTCTCCCTCCCTCTCCTTCTCTTTAAAGAAGGAACGTTTTGCAGCGCTGCGATGTTTGATGTGCCTTTTTCTTCTGTCTCTGCAGCCAGTTCGCTCTTTGCTCTGATTCAGTGCAGTCTGTCTCTCCCCCTCTCTCTCCCTCCCCCTCCCTTTGAGTGGAAAGGGAAAGAAGCAACACACAGAATGTGTGTGGGGGGAATCTATCTGATTGCTAATAGCCTACCAACAACTGGAATCATTCTGCCATACGTAACTCCCTCGCAGCTTGCTTCCAGTAGCAATTACAATTTCAATTAAAACAAACTCAAAGTAACTTGCTATGACTCAGAAGACTTCAGAGCTGCTGCCTCGGTCCAAGCCGTGTGTGCCTATGCAAGCTTAATAGAGGACAGAGCCACTCACTTTCCCGGCACAGGAAGGGGTTTGAGACCCTGAGCAACAGCATCACAACTGCCCCTTCCTCTTTCCCCCTCTTCTTACGATCACGCTCTCTTCTTCTTCCCCCTCCCTCCTCAGGGTTTGAGACTTTCCCCTCCTCGCCTCTTTCCTGAGCTTTAACGGAGGGGAAGCAAAGGTTTTTGGCTTGCCCTGACAGATCACCTTTTTTTCTCCCCTCGCCTCATTTTTTTAACTTTAGAGGCAGAGTTTACAGGCAAAGCCCACATAGGGCGAACTGCCCCCTCCCCTCCGCTTTGTTTTCAGCCCTCCTTTTTACTCCGGCCATTGACTTGCCATGTTATTCGTCTTCCCCACCCCCCACAAGAGGAGGAGGAGGGGAAGAGAAGGGTCACCGGAGCCTTAGTGCAGGAGTGAAGTGGCCCTGTAGCTCCCTTCACGCCACATTTGTGCAGGAAGCCTAGTCTTCCTGCTGCTTCAGGCTGGAACGTTCGCCCTCTGCGCTGAGGAGCCATAAGGCAAGGTAGCTCGCTGCTCAGCCCCCCCCCCCCCCCTTCTCCAGGCAACCCAGGTGGAGGGCGGTCAGCTTCTGCTCCTGGCTAGGGAGACTGATCTGGCCAGGAGGAATGCACATGTTTTTGCAATTGGGAAGGAAAAACAGTGTTTCGGGTGGCAAAAGGTTCCCGGCTGCACCACGATCTCTGCAGCTTGGAACCGCCCATCACCTGAAATGCTCTTTTTCCTCCCTGATTACCAAAATGGGGCGTGAATTCAATAATAATACAATAGCAATAGTTGGAAGGGACCTTGGAGGTCATCTAGTCCAACTAGGCGGGAAGCCCTATACCAGGAGTGTGCAAAGTTGGCTCTTTGAAGACTGGTGGACTTCAACTCCCAGATTTCTCCAGCCAGCCATGCTGGCTGGGGAATTCTGGGAGTTGAAGTCCACCAGTCTTCAAAGAGAAACTTTGCAGACCCCTGCCCTACACCATTTCAGACAAATGGCTATCCAAAATCTTCTTGAAGACTTCCAGTGTTGGAGCATTCACAACTTCTGAAGACAAGCTGTTCCACTGATTAATTGTCCTAACTGTCAGGAAATTTCTCCTCAGTTCTAAGTTGCTTCTCTCCATTAGTTTCCACCCATTGCTTCTTGTTCTGCCCTCAGGTGCTTTGGAGAATAGTTTGACTCCCTCTTCTTTGTGGCAACCCCTGAAATATTGGAACACTGGTGTCATGTCTCCCCTAATTCTTCTTTTTATTAAACTAGATATACTATTTTAGTATATTAATATTTTAATATTTTTAATATTTAATATTTTTAATATTTTTATTAAACTATTTATTAAACTATATATATTCCTCCTGGGCGGATCCGCCTCCCGTTCCCCTGTGCCTTTGCTGCCTCAGTTGTAAGTTGATTCTGCATACAGCGTTTTTTAGAATAGGGAGGAAAAAGACCACGCCCTTCTCCTTCTCTTTCCTCCTGGCCAGATCTGTTTCCCAGGCCAGGAGCAGAAGCCGACCGCCCTCCGCCTGGGTTGTCTGGAGAATGGGGGACCGAGCAGCGGCTTGCCTCTCACACAGCACCCACTTACCAGGGGCGGGGCAGACTTACTTCCGGGTCTGTCATGGAACCCCTTCTCCCCGGCTCGCTAAATTTCACCATCCGGTTCTCGCGAGCCGGTGCGAGCTGGCAGCAACCCACCATTGGCGCACATGCACGCTGGAGCTGACGAGGCAATGCCCCACATGCCTTCAGAAATAGCTCCACTTGCCATAGGTTCGCCATCATGGCTCTAGGTGGTTTACAATGTCAGCATATTACCCCAATGATCTGGGTCCTCATTTTACCAATCTTGAAAGGATGAATCTACCTTGAGCCTGCCAATATTGACCTCTAGGCTATGGGCAGGTAAGCCTGCAGTAATGCATTCTAACCACTGTACCACCATGGGAATAAGTTGTTGTTAAGGTGAAAGCAAATACAGTAGTTACCATTTTGCTGCCATAGGGGAAAGCATGTGCGCGCTGGCCAGCTGATTTTCAGCCTTGATTTTCGGCTGTTTTTGCCCTCCCCAGGCTCTGAAGAATTTTTTTCAAGATCTTAAGGTCTTTGGACAGGAGGCTATTGGCCACCTCGATGTGTTTTTCTTGTACTGGTATAGCCAAATTATCAGTGTATCCAACTTTGCATCACTTCAATGTCACAGGATATTTGATATGTATGTTGAATAGTGTAAGTGCCATTACAGAACCTTGTGGGAGTTGATTGTTTAATTTTCTTACCTTATTTATGTTATCTCCTGTTATTATCTGAAAGGATCTATCACTTGGGCATGTTATTTATTAGTCAACAGAGATTTTTGCAGGGGATAATATGACACAATTTGTAAAACAACTTGTCCTACTATGTTGTACGCCATAGTTAGATCTGTGAACATGAATATAGTTTTAGGCCTATTGGAATCCTGCTTCAATATAGACTGTCAGGCTTAGCAACTAGCCTATGTAGTTCCAGTTTTTCCAGAAGTTAGCTTGTTCCACAGGGAAATATTCATCTATTATGGGAATTATTCTGTTTATAATTATTCTTTCCAGGAGTTTGTAGCAGGAGCTTAGAAGGACGGTTTAGCTTTCGGGTCTGCCTTGTGGTTTGTCAGGTTTTAGAATTGATATTATTTTAGCTTTTTTGAATTCTGGTGGGTGGCAGCCATTGGAAGCTATATCAGAAAGGAATTTACCAATCCAATCCTGTGTGTGCCTCCCAGAGTTTATCAGAAATTCTGGATGAATGCCATCAAAGCCTGGTGCTTTACCACATTTGAAACTACCAATGGCAATTTCCTACCAATTTCTACCTATAGACTACCAATTTCCTCTATAGAGAAGGGACAAGAATATTTGGAATGCATTTAGCCCAACTGCCAAAAAGCTAAAAGCACTCTCTTGAGGAGAGTAGATTGCCTTTTCATCCTTGGAGTTTTGGAGAGACTTGAGAGGCTATTTGGTCAGGAGTCACATTGATTGTCGTTGTGTGGAATATCTGGCACCACTTAGTTTCCTTAATAGGCTCCAAGCTTTCCTGCTGGATTTGCTGGAATGTATTGATTCTATGTATTGTTCCCACTTCTTACGGCAAGCAGCATCCAAGTGATGTTACAGATAATCATTTAGAGTAATTAACTTCTAGCCATTCTTCTTGACAGTGCTCAGTAGTATACGCAGCACCCACTTCTGCCCAATCTATGTGCGAGAGAACAGCACAGCATTATCTGCATACAGAACAGAAAAGTGTCTTATTTTCCAATATTCGTGGATGAAGTCGTGGATTATTCATTTTGTCTCTAAGAAAATGTGTGTGTGTGTGTGATAAATATGAAGATCACACAAAATAATACCATAGCACCATTTTATACTGCACTGAAAAGACCATACTGGAAATGCAGCATCCAGTTCTGCTCACCATGATACAAACAAGATGCTGAGACTCTAGAAAAAGTTCAGAAAGCAGCAACAAAGATGATTACAGGATTGGAGGCTGTGGGAATGGTTGTGGGAACTGGATACATCTAGTTTAATAAAGAAGGACTGGGGTGACATGATAGCAGTCTTCCAATATTTGAGGGGCTGTCCCCAAGGGGGAGGGTGTTAATTTATTCTCCAAAATATCTGGAGACAGGAGAAGTAATTTATCAAAGAGAGATCCAACCCAGAATTAAGGAGAAATGTCTTTACAATGAAAACAATTAATCATTGGAACCGATTGCCTGAAGAAATCCTTCATTCCTGGAGGATTTCAGGAAGAGATTGGACAGTCATTTGTCCTGAAATGTATAGGGTCTCCTGATTGAGCTGGTCATTTACTATAAGATCTCCAAGGTCACTTCCAACTCGGTTGTTCTAAGTTGCTCTCTGTCCCCTCATCTAGATCATTGATGACAATGTTGAACAGAACTGGGCCCAAAATAGAACCTTGAAGTATATCCCACATCCATTAAATGTAGTTCCAGTGAGAACTATACATTGAGTGTGATTGATCAGCCAACTGTGAATCCCTCTGGTGGTGGTATTATCTATTCCAAATTACTCCATCTTACCATAAAGTTGGCAGTGGTCTACTTTGTCAAATGCCTTACTGAACAACACAGTTCTAGGCTGCATAAAGAGAGGGATAGAATCAAGATCACGTGAAGTGTTAATACCACTTTATAATGCCTTGGTAAGGCCACACTTATAATACCGCATTCAGTTTTGGTTGCCACGATGTAAAAAAAAATGTGGAGACCCTAGAAAGAGTGCCGAGAAGCACAACAAAGATGATTAGGGGACTGGAGGCTAAAACATATGAGGAACGGTTGCAGGAACTGTGTATGTCTAGTTTAATGAAAAGGACTAGGGGAGACTTGATAGCAGTCTTCCGATATCTCAGAGGCTGCCACAAAGAAGAGGGAGTCAAACTATTCTCCAAAGCACCCGAGGGCAGAACAAGAAGCAATGGGTGGAAGCTAATCAAGGAGAGAAGCAACTTAGAACTGAGGAGAAATTTCCTGACAGTTAGAACAATTAACCAGTGGAACAGCTTGCCTCCAGAAGTTGTGAATGCCCCAACACTGGAAGTCTTTAAGAAGATGTTGGATAGCCATTTGTCTGAAATGGTATAGGGTTTCCTGCCTAGGCAGGGGGTTGCAGTAGAAGACCTCCAAGGTCCCTTCCAACCCTGCTATTGTATTGTATTGTATTGTATTGTATTGTATTGTATTGTATTGTATTGTATTGTATTGTATCGAAGTCCAAGTAAACTATATCATAGCATTTCCTCATTCATTCATTTAGTCACTTTATCAAAGAAGGCAGTAAGTTTTATCTGACATCTGTTTTTAACAAGCCCATGTTGGCTTATAGTGATCGACTTTGTAGGTGTTCACAAATTCACTGTTTGATTATCTTTTCAGAATTTTCCCATATTGATATCAACCTGATTAGTGTAGTTTCCACCTTTACTTCTTCTTGAAGATTGGAAACACATCAACTCTTTCCAGTCCTCTGTCATGTCCCCCATGTTCCAGGAAATCTGAAATATTTTGTTCAGTGGTTCTGAGCTTACATCTGCCAGTTCTTAAGTACCTTAGAATATAAATCATCCTGTCTTGGTGATGATTTACCCTCATCTAAAGTATATAGGTTTTCGTTTATCAATTTCTTGCCTATTTTGACTTGCATCCCTGTTCTGTCTCCCATAGTGCTACTGTTGATAGGTTGGACCAGGGGTCCCCAACCTTTTTTGCACCAGGGACCGGTTTCATTTTAAAGAAAATTCTGCAGGCCGGCTGGCCTAGAGGAGGAGGGAGAGAGGGGGAACAGGCAGCGCATGCGGGGGGGGGGGAGTCGGCTCACTTGGCCCTCTAGGGCAGTGGTGGGCAAACTTATTAGTCAATAGAGCCAAATATCAACAGTACCACTACTGAAATTTCTTTTGAGAGCCAAAAGGTGTGGCCTGTTTTGTGGGAATGGCTCAGCGGTCATGTGACCGGATGGGTGTGGCCAACTTGGAAAATGTGGTGAAACTCACTTAACGGTCTTGCTTAGCAACCAAAATTTTGGGCTCAATAGTGGTCATAAGTCCTTCCTTCCTTCCTTCCTTCCTCCTTCCTTCCTTCCTTCCTTCCATTTCTGGCTGGTCTTTGGTCTTCTGAAGATGGTAAACATGGATTTATGGGCACTCGTTATATATAAAGGCAGCCCATGACTCTTTGGGATGCTGGTTTGAATCCAGGAAATGACTCAGAGGATGTGATTCCTTTGAAATGATCACAGGGAGAAAAATAGATCTTTAACCTGGTTAACCAAACAGGTAGCTTGAGGTGGAAGGAAATAGGAAAATAAATTTCTTCCTTTCCTTTCCTTTCCTTCCTTCCATTGCCTCCCTCCCCCTTCCTCCCTTCTTTCCTTCCCTCCCTCCTACCCTCCATCTCTTTCTTTTTCTTTCTTTCTTTCCTTCCTTCCTTCTTTCACCCCTCTCTTCCTCCTCCCTCCCCCTTCTTTCCTTCACTCCATCCCTCCAACCCTCCATTCATCTTTCTTTTTCTATTTTTCTTTCTTTCTCTTTCTCTGTTTCTCTCTCTCTCTCTCTCTCTCTCTGTATCTGTATCTGTCCCTCTCTCCTCCCTCCACCCATCTCTGTCACTTTGTGTGTGTGGGTGTGTGTGTGTGTGTGTGTGTCTGATTCCGTCTCTCCCTCCCTCTCTCTATTTCTGTCTCTCTAAGTCTGTCTCTCTGTGTGTCTGTCTTTATCTCCCTCCCTCCCCCCCCCCCCCGGGAAGCAGCAGAGGGGCCAGCATGTCGGCTGGAGAGGAGGAGGAGGGAGCAGCCCCTGGGCAGAGGATGGCCGAGCGCGCCTCCAGCAGCTCCTTCCGACGGCCACCGCGGAGCACTTTCCGGGGCTTCCCGGAGGGGCCGGCATGTCAGCTGAGGAGGTAACGTGCCTCATCCCACAGCGAGCGAACGAGCGAGCGGGCGGAGGACTCGAGCCTGCGGCTACCTTAAGCACTGCCGAAACCGTCCGGGCACCACATGGGGCTGGAAGGGAGGTGGGTGTGTGGCGCCCAGATGGCCACGGCGGTGCTTAAGGTAGCCGCAGGCTCGAGTCCTCCGCCTGCTCGCTCGTTCGCTCGCTGTGGGATGAGGCACGTTACCTCCTCAGCTGACATGCCGGCCCCTCCGGGAAGCCCCGGAAAGTGCGCCACAGTGGCTGTCGGAAGGAGCTGCTGGAGGCGCACTCGGCCATCCTCTGCCCAGGGAGCTGCTCCCTCTTCCTCCTCTCCAGCCCTGCGGCCCAGTTCCTATCAGGCCGCGGACCGGCACCAGGCCGCGGACCGGGGGTTGGGGACCCCTGGGTTGGACCATCCATTGTTGTTTTTTTCCTCTTTCGTGAAGAGAGATGGAAAGAAGGAATTAAGCAATTCTACTTTCTCTCTGCTGCCAGTTACCTTCTTGCCATTTTCTCCCATTAGTACCCCAGTCATTTCCTAGATCGCTAACATATTTAAAGGTTTTCTTTTGTTATTTTGCCATTTGGTACAAGCATTAATCATTCTGAGCCTTAGCCTTCATGCTTTCAGATTTGTGCTACAGGTGGTCCTCGACTTATGACCACAATTAATCCACAAGTTTCCATGACCTTTTTACCACAGGTGTTAAGTGAATACTTTAGTTGTTAATAATACAGTTGTTAAGTGAATCTGGCTCCACATTGGCTTTGTTTGTCAGAATGTCGCAAAAGATGATTATATGACCATGGGACAGTGCAATCATTATAAATATGAGCCAATTGCCAAACATCCAAATTTTGATCACATGATCATGGGGATGCTGCTATGGTTGTGTGCAAAACCGTCATAAGCCACTTTTTTCAGTGCCAGTATAATTTTTAAACAGTCACTAAACAAATAGTTGCAAGTTGAAGACTACCTGTATTTGCTGATATTATGGTGTTATACTTGTCCTTTTTGTCCCTCAGTTTGTCAGAGCTCTTGGTGCAACCATGCTGGGCTCATCTAGCGTATTTTGTTTTTCTTCCTCTTTTTTTTTATTTGGGCCTTCAGTTTATTTTGATAGAATCATCCTTTACCTGAAAAGCATTATTCACTGTTAAATGAAAATTCCTGTTCATAAGATTTAATTTATGTAAAAAATATTTTCCATGTTTTTATGTTTTGTTAATGACAGGAGATTGCAGAACCACTTTTGGACCTGAAGGAAGGAATGGATCAGCTAGAGAAAAATGCTACATTTGGATTTATTCTTTCCGCTCTCTTAGCTATTGGGAATTTTCTCAATGGAACCAATGTGAGTAGCAACGCATTGAAAAAAATATTTACATTATATAATTATATATTTAGCAAAACTCATTAAAAAATTACATACCAGTTTTAAAAAGTCCCCTTGAACATTAATAGCATTAATTGTCATCATGTGCTTTTTTATCTTCTTTTTGCATACAATACAACATCTTTTATTACATGTTCATCTTCATCAGACAACAAAAAATATTTTCTTCCAAACTAGACTGAGTTAGTTGGATTAACAAGGGTACAGAATCTAGCCCTAGGTTCCTGATAAAGTTTGCAGTGGTCACGTAGATCACATCTCCCATCTGTAAATTATTACAAACGCATAAACTGTGTTAGTTGGTAATCTTTTTGTAACTTCCATCCAAATAGGCTGTTGTCATTATTTATAAGTAAAGTTCTTTGAAGACTTGTATCTGAGAATGGGATGTAAGAAACTGAAAACAATGTAACATTCCTGGTTCTTATTTATTCCTATAATAATAATAATTATTACTAAAATAATTATTCCTATTATTATAGATGCAACTTAGCCAAATTAAGCTTTCATATTTGCTTTCTATCGTGTCTAAAATCTTTTTAGGAAAAATAGTCATTCAATAGTGTATGATAAGTATGTAGTAAATCTGACTATTAACTAATCCTTATTAACCAATATTTTTGCAATCCTACAATGGCAAATGAAAATAAGTGCAAACATCATAAGGAAGGAAACCCAAATAAACAAAATTATTAGTATTAGTATTATTATTATGCTTTTTCTTCCCTCTTTCTCTCTCTGCCTTGAGCTTTTGTTCAGTTGTTTAAGATTGTGGCATAAAAAGATAGTAGTGCCTTTCACTCTGAAGTCAGTACAGGCCCTTTGCTTCAGCTACTCGGTCTTTTAAATCAAAGCCAAGAACTTCTACCTCCTTTAGTTGACGCTATTAATTGACACAGAATTGGCAACTGCCACAATGTGGTTCCCAAATGAAGTACTTTTCCTTTTAGTACTTATGAAAAAGCTTCTACTTGGATGGAAAATTGAAAGTGATAAGCATGTCTGGCATAAAATGAAGAATGGATGTGTTCAAAGCTTTCAGATTCAAGACCACACCATGTGGCAAAAAGTATAAAGCATATTCTTCACTCCTACTGAATGCACCGATGTCACTCAGCAGCATTTTTTAAGGTTCCTAATAAGGAAAACTGGAAGATTGTCTACTCAATTTTTGTGATGAATTCACTCAGAATCTGAGTAGAGTTCCCAATTGGTGTCATGTTTGAGTTGCATGGAAACATAAACTTTCTAAGTAATTAGAAAAGTAAATGATTTTTTTTTTCAGTAATTAAACAAATAAACCAGAAGGATAGTCATTGCTCAGACTTGACAAATCCAGCTGAGATGATAGCAGATTCTTGAGAAGTTATATGGGACCAGTTTATCCATGTGGTTCTTGAAAGAATTTGATAACCCTTTACTAGGGGATTATACCCTGACCTACTTGGTTGAATGTGGCAGAAAGCTGAATAGAGGTGGAGCTGAAAATCAACTTGAGCAAGGTTTTTTTTTCCCCTCCATCAATGAAAAAGATAGTAGTGCACCTCCTCCATAAAATTCCATACCTGTTTTGGGTTATCAACTAATCTCTAATTTTTCCATTCTTTAGAGAAAACGTCAGAAGATTATAGATTTGTGGATATGGAAATCCTTTAATGAAACAAATTTATGTACTCTATTTTCAGTTGGGATTTAGGCCTAGTCATGAATGGATGAACTGCAAAGTCAACGTTGATATCCTTGCTGGGATTGCAATAGCTGAATTGAATATTTTCTAGTCCTGGTAGATTTTGGCTATCTTTAGTGCCATGACTATGATATCCTTTTAGGCCAGCTAAGAAATACAGATAGATGGACCATTCTATTCCATTAAAAAAAGTTAAAGAAGTATTGATCCTTAAATCACAAAAGGTTTATAGGTGCTTCTAGACTGCAGATTATCACTCTTTTCATTGAGGGGCCTTTGGGGCTCTCTGAGGTTGCCTGTTTTCTTGCAAATGTTTCATTACCCTAACTAGGTAACATTATCAGTGCTAGTTGAGAGAGGACCAAGGATTTCAACCCTGAGCTATAAATATTCTCCTTAATTGGTACTCTTTTCATTTTTTATTAATATTGGAAATAGAATGTATTGTCCTCTCATACAGTTAAATTAGCTTGACATTCCTTGTTTATTAGTATTCTATAACATTTGAAGAATGAATACTTGGTGGCCACTTTTTTTAACTTTTGGAATTATCTTTTACCCTACCTACCACATTTTCTAAAAAAAATATAAATACTGCAATCAGTGTTATAAGAGTTACTTTTCTCATGAATGCATTTGGGTGAATATTAGAGGGAAAAGAAATGACATTTCTGTAGGTGTATACTGCATGCCACCCAAGATGAACATTTTGCTAGTCAGTAAGATGTGCAGGAAACACTATAGTAATAGGGGAATTTAACAACCCTGAAATAGCCTGGGAGACAAACTCTATAGCAAGTGTTAATCAAACAGGTTTGTGACATGCCTAGCTGACAACTTTGTTACTCAAAAGGTAGAGAAAGGAACTATAGAAGGTCAGCTACACAGGATTTAATTCTTACTAATAGGAATGAAATGATAGAAGGGTCAAAATTGTGGGAACTTTGGGAAAGAGTAACTATGTCATAATAGAATTCAATGCAGACACGGACAATTGAACAAAATTAAACTAGTGTTCTAGACTTCAAGAGAGTTGATTTCAACAAACTAAGAGAGAGATTAAGAAGCATTCCAAGGAAATCAAAAATGGAAAAATAACTCAAGATGCTTGGGAAACTCTAAAAATTAGAGTTAAAGCCCAATCAAACACATAGGACAGAGAATGAAAGAAAAAAAATCAGATGGCACCAGCATAGTTGCATAAAGATCTCTCTGACAAACTAAGAGGGAGAAAATAACATGTTTAAAAATGGAAAGAGGGACTCATAACTAGAACAGAATATCACCCAATTGTCCAAATTGAAAATGATGGAGTAAGGAACATTAAGACTCAGAATGAACTAAAACTTGTAAAAATAACAAAAAAAGGTTTCAATATGTAATGAATAAGATGAAAGTCAAGGAAATGATCAGTCTACTAATGGGAGTAGATGTCAAGCACAACTGCTTAATTCCTTCTTTGCCTCTGTTTTCACGCAAAAGGAAAAGCTAATGTAACTATCAAAAGAAGCACGATGGGAGACAGAAAAAAAAAGCAAGTCAAAATAGGCAAGAAATTGGTAAACGGCAACCTATCCATTATAGATGAGTTCAAATTCCCAGAACCAGATGGCTTATATCCCAGAGTTCTGAAGGAGCTGGTAGTTGTGATCTCAGAACCACTGGACAAAATTTTTCAGAGCTTCTGACGCTTTATGGAAGTACCAGAGGACTAGAAAAGAGCTGAAGGATTCCAGTCTTCAAGAAGGCAAAAAAAAAAAAAAAAGGATCCAGAAAATTACAGACCAATTAGGTTGACAACAATACCTGGGAAAATCCTGAAAAAGAAGATCAAGCAGCGGATTTGTGAGTATCTAGAAATGAACAGAGCAGACATTAGAAGTCTCATGGCTTTGTTAAAAACAGGTGATTCCAAACAAACTTTATTGCCTTCTTTGATAAAGTAACTAAATTACTGGATGAAGGAAATGCTATGGATATAGTTACTTGGACTTCAGTAAGGCATTTGACACAGCCTACTTCTTAGATAAAATGGAATAATCTGGGATAGACAATACCACTACCAGATGAATTTGCAACTAGCTGACCAACTGCATTCAACATGTAATCCTCAATGGAACCACATCTACCTGGAGAAAAGCAAGCAGTGGGTACTTCAAGTTCTGTCTTAGTCCCGGTGCTCTTCAGCATCTAGATGAGGGAGTAGAAGGAGAGTTCATCAGATTTGCAGATGACATCAAGCTGGGGGGAACTGCTAACACTTTGGAAGATAAATTCAAGATTCAGGTAGATTTTGACAAACTAGGGAATGTACCCTATCCAGTAAGATAAAGTTCAGTAGTAAGAAAAGTAAGCTTTTGCTTTTAGGCAGGAAAAAGAAATGCACAGATATAGAATATGTAATGTCTGGCTCAACAGTAGTAACTATGAGAGGAATCTAGGTTTCCTAGTGCAGAATCACTTAAGTATGAACCAGCAGTATGCTTCAGCTGCCAAAAAAGCCAGTACACTCATAGGCTGCCTCAATAGAGGGATAGCATCAAGAGCACAAGACATGGTAGTACTGGTTTAAACTGCAGTAGTGAGGGTACCTTTATAATATTGTGTCTGGTCGCATGAGGCAAGAAAGATATTGAAACCTAAGAAAAAGTGCAGAAAAGAGCAACAAATATAGGCTAACTGATTTGATTTTGATTTTATTCAATTTGTATCCCGCCCTTCTCCAAACGGACCCAGGGCGGCGCACAGGAAAATTAAAATAATATACAATACAAAAATACAAAAATTTAAAAACCTATTAAATATGGAATCCTGCGCTAAAACCAATTTAAAAACCCCTTTTAAAAACTATCTATACTAGTCAACAGTGGAGGCTATGTAAGGCCGGCTTGATGAAACAAATGTGTTTTTAAACACTGGCGGAAGAGGCGGAGGTCAGTAATGGTACGGAGTTCAGGGGGTAGGTCGTTCCACAGGACAGGGCCCGCCACAGAGAAGGCCCTTCCCCTGGGTGTCGCCAGTCGGCATTGTCTGGCCGACGGCACCCTGAAAAGGCTCTCTCTGTGGGAGCGGATCGGACGAAGGGATGTATGGGGCAGGAGACGGTCTCGCATGTAACTAGGTCCCGAGCCATGGAGCGCTTTGAAGATGGTCGTCAGGACCTTGAAGCGCACCCGAAAGACCACAGGAAGCCAGTGCAGCTCGCGCAGGATCGGTGCTATATGGGAGCATCTAGAGGCTCCCGTAATCACCCGCGCGGCTGCATTCTGCACTAACTGTAGCTTTCGAGTGCACCTCAAGGGAAGCCCCATGTAGAGAGCATTACAGTAGTCGAGTCGGGATGTCACGAGGGCCTGAGTGACTGTGCGAAGGGCAGCCCAGTCCAGTAAGGGGCGCAATTGGCGCATCAGGCGAACCTGATGAAACGCCCCCCTGGCCACGGCCGCCACATGGTCTTCCATGGACAGCCGGGAATCCAGGAGGACACCCAAAATGCGCGCCCTCTCCACGGGGGCCGGTGTTTCGCCCCCAATGGCCAGAGTTGGAGTAATCTGGCTGAACCGGGGTGCCGGAAACCACAGCCACTCAGTCTTGGACGGGTTGAGCTTGAGTTTGTTACTACCCATCCAGATCCGTACGGCTTCCAAACACCGGGACATCACCTCAACGGCATCGTTGGGGTGATCTGGGGTGGATATGTACAACTGAGTATCATCAGCGTACAGATGATATCCCACCCCAAAACCACGGATGATCTCACCCAGCGGCTTCATATATGTGTTGAATAGGAGGGGCGAGAGGACCGACCCCTGAGGAACCCCGCAAACGAGAGGCCTCGAGGCCGACCTCTGCCAACACATATTGCGACCGACCAGAGAGGTAGGACGAGAACCACCGCAAAACGGTGCCTCCCAGCCCCAACCCCTCCAGTCGATGCAATAGGATACCATGGTCGATGGTATCAAAAGCCGCTGAGAGGTCTAACAGGACTAGGATAGAGGAATATCCTCTATCCCGCGCCCTCCAGAGATTATCAACCAACGTGACCAATGCCGTCTCGGTGCATTGAACTGTACATTGAACAGTTAATGGAACTGGATATATCTAGCCTACAAAGGAAAGTGTTAGGGATGACATGATAACTGTCTTCCTGAACTTGAAGGCCTATCCTACAGAAGAGGAGGTCCTCTTCTATAAAGCACCTGAGGGCAGGAGAAGAAGCAGGGGGGGGGGAGTTTGTTAAAGACAGATCCTGGTACTAGGGGAAAATTAACCAATAAAACAGCTTGCTTTTTGGAGTTGTGGGTGCTCCATCAATAGAGGTTTTTCAAAAAAAGACTGGACATCCATTTGTCCAGGATGGTATATGACTCTTACTTTGAGCAGGGGAGTGTACTAAAAGACCTCCAATGTCCCTTCTAGTCTATGACTCTATAATGTCAAATATATAATTTATTATTTTTTTACTTTTCTCCACACAGACTAAAGCCTTTGAACTAAGCTACCTTGAGAAAGTGCCTGAAGTCAAAGATACAGTCCATAAACAATCTCTTCTTCATCATGTATGCACAATAGTGGTGGAAACATTTCCAGATAGCACAGATCTTTATTCTGAAATTGGAGCCGTCACTAGATCAGCCAAGGTATGCCAGTTAATGCAAAGAAATCTCTGACAGTAGGGTACATTTTATTATGTTCTCATTTTTCTCAAATAGTTCTTACAAACTTAGAAATAGGATTGGTTTACATCATTCATCTGTAATTTTTAAATTATAGCAGTTTTCCCTTTCCTCTTTAATAGATTCCTCAAGGTTTTTAAATATACAGTCTATTCTTTTAATCTCAGGCTGTTTCAAAATTTAATGTTAATAAATTGTTAATTCTAAATTGAATCAACAATCTATTGGATGTTTTCAGAATCAAATGAAAACAGAAAGCAAAAAGAAAATTGTTAACAAGTTTATGAAGATGGCAAAGTCCCAAAACTATGAATTTTGTAGTACCACAGCAGTTGTTTGCCTTTAATGAACAATCGCAGAGGCTCTGCAACATTCATTCAGCATGTTGTCAGCCAAAATAGAGCTTCTGAAGGAAGATTCACTCCCACAAATCGTCAGGTTACAGATGGAATTGGCAGGCTCCATTACATTCATAACTTGAGACTACTTCCATTCCTGCAGTTTACTTACAAGAAGCATTTGTCCAGAGTGAAAGTAGGCTACCTCACAATCTCTCCTTCATCTGGAAAGATGCACCATAGATATTGCACGGCTGTAGTAGTTGTCACTCCCCAACATAAATGATATTTATTCTATAACAATTAACACTTTCAAAATAGTGATATATTGGAGTAATGATGAAGGCATAAATCACTTTTGGTAAGTCTTTCCATCCCCGATAAGATCTTAACCGGATATTGGACAAAGTATATGTGATTAAGAAAAATGGTGCAAAAAAAGTAATCGGGGGGGGGGGGGGATTGCTAGGAAATCCATTGTAATCTCTAGCAGCAATGGAAAGTCTTCCCACTGAAAATCATTGGCATTGTCCTTAAATGAGGTTTTGATCTGATCTAATTGATTCTTAGAAGATACTAAGCAGTTTGCAGAGGCTGGAAAATAACAGAATACAAGATTCAAAGGGATCTTGGAGGTCCTAGTCCAATCCACAGCAGAGGACCCTGTACCATTTGAGACAAATGGCTGTCCAGTCTCTTTTTAAAAGCCTCCAGCAATGGAGCACCCACAACCTCTGAAGGCAAAACATTAGACCTGATTAATTGTTCCCACTGTCAGGAAATTTCGTCTTAGTTCTAGGTTGCTTCTCTCTGTTATTAGTTTTCATCCATTGCTTCTTGTCTTGGTTGACTCCCTTCTTTGTGTCAGTCTCTCAAATATTGGAATACTGCTATCATGTCGCCCCTAGTGCTTCTTTTTACTTGACTAGACATACCAAATTCCTGCAAACGTACTTCATATACTTTTAGCCTGCAGTCCCCTAATAACTTTTGTTGCTCTTATCTTTGTATATTATTTATTTTTATTAACTCATTCAATCAATCAAATGACAGTGGCAAACATACATAATATTCCTTCTTCTATTTCCCCACAATAGCAATAGCCATGTAAAGTGAGCTAGTCTTCATGCCTAAGGCAAACTAGAACTGATTGTTTCCTGATTTGTAACCTGCTAACTTAACCAATAGACCATATAGACACGATGCTTATGTAAATTCATATCACCACCCGTGTTTAACAATTAGATTGCATTTCTGATTCGTTTTTGATTTATCTACAATCTGACATGAGAGTCTATTTTCTGCAGACCATGCAGAAACTTATTTCACCTTGATTCATAGTTCCTGGGCACAAGCTAGCTTCTCCCTCTTCTCCATAGAAGTTCATCTATTGTGACATATTGCTATAATTTTATTAATTAAATGCAACAGAGGAATAATGATTTGATGCCTTAGCAATTTTCTCATGTGATCATTTTATTTTAGAAAATCAAGTAAACACAACAACAAATAAGAAAAAAATAGGAGATAGATCACTAACTGAATACCATTTTTGTAGTCTTCCACCACAGTGGAATGAATTACTAGAATTTAGTATTAGTCAGCAGCTCCTAAATCTCAACCAAACTTTTCAAAATATTGTTGTTTTTATAATGTTCCTGAGTTTACTGAAAAGGGGATTCAAATCTTGCTACATCTAATCCATAGCTTAAATTGTCTGCCATCGTTTAATTCTAGTTCATATGCCAAAAATGAAGATATGTTTGAAGAGATTTTTAAAAAACACTACTGTTTGTTTATTTCTTCTACAACAGATAATAATTAAAATTTGTGTATTTATAAGATATATATTTGTAAGAATATGGTCTTAATTCACTTTAAACATGTATTCCATGAACTAGCATAATAACAAAAACATAATTGCAATGTATATACATCCACAATTGTCACTGTATCTGTGTTTAGCAATTACACGGTGTATGTAGTTGAAATTTCACAGGGCTTCCATATTTTATCATTGTAAGCCAAATTCTGGAATACTGCCATGTAAACAGATTTTATGGTTAATGACCTTAGCAGTAAGCCTGACTAGGTGGCTCAGTGGCTAAGAGACTGAGCTTATCGATCAGAAGGGTCGGCAGTTCAAATCCCTAGTACAGGTCTCCTGCATGAGCAGGGTGTTGGACTAGATGACCTCTAAGGTCCCTTCCAACTCTGTTACTGTTTATTGTTTTTGTCTTGTTTATTTTATTGAGGAGTTTTTTGGTTTCTTCCATGTTAAACTATAGCAATACAATTCATTGACATAAACATTCAAAATTATAAATGTGTCATAACACAAAGGCAGTTGGAATACAATGGAATACAATGATCAGGTATGATAAAAAAGTTTAAAAAAATAATCTTTGACTTACAACCAT
The DNA here is from genome assembly GCA_039707465.1 of Rhabdophis nuchalis. NCBI lineage: Eukaryota > Metazoa > Chordata > Lepidosauria > Squamata > Natricidae > Rhabdophis > Rhabdophis nuchalis. Next base: position 110,137,870 of record CM077647.1, on the reverse strand, counting down.
AATTGAGCCCAAAATTCCGCTCGCTAAGCAAGATAGTTGTTAAATAAATTTTACCCCATTTTGTGACCTTTTTTGACACAGTTGTTAAGTGAATCACTGCAGTTGTTAAATTAGTAATATGTTACTAGTTTAAATGAATCTGGCTTCCCCACTGATTTTGCTAGTCAGAAGGTCAAAAAGTTGATCATATGACCCCAGGACACTTCAACTATCATAAATATATTCCAGTTACCAAGCATCCAAATTTTGAACATGTCATTATGGGGATGCTGCAACAGTCTCATGTATGAAAAATGGTCATGTCACTTTTTTTTCAGTACCATTGTAAATTCAAATGGCCACTAAGTGAATGGTTATAATTTGATGATTACCTGCATGAAAATTTAGTTAATGCTATTCCATGTCTGTTAGTTTGATTAAAATACAAAACTATCTCCAATACATAATGTAGGACAAAACCAAGCACTTTTAAAATATATATATATCTTAAATTGTAATCTGGGCATCTGGATCTTCTTTACCTGAACAAACTGCTGGTAAAACTGACAGATGACCATCTACATTTACATTAAGCAATCTTTCTGTAACTTTCTGTTCCCCAATGTAGGAATATTTTTATTTTTTGTGAATTATTTTCCACAACCAGAGAGGAATAATGATTTTTGTGTCACAAAGTTCGGAAATCATGATGAAAGATAAAGCATTTATGTATGCTGCAAAGATGAAGTACTAGTATATATAACAGTTTTGTTTTCTTCTTATTCCTTTCAGGTTGACTTTGAACAGCTTCAGGATAACTTATGTCAAATGGAAAAAAGATGCAAAGCATCATGGGATCATTTGAAAGCCATTGCAAAGCATGAAATGAAATCAACATTAAAGCAAAAAATGTCAGAGTTTCTTAAAGACTGTGCAGAAAGAATAATAATTTTAAAGATTGTCCACAGAAGAATAATCAACAGGTAGAGCATTATAAGGCACAGTATGATTAACAGTATGATTATATATAAACATTATGTGATAGCATTATGTATTTTCAAAATACCTGGAGGTTACTGTCAAGACAAAATTGATTTAAACTAAATAACGTGGTTTTAAACTAATTTCTTTAAGATGGTACCATGAAGCCCATCTCTGACCGTCCCACAGAAAATATCTGATGTTCATCAGGGTAAAATTCATTAAACAACCCACCTTCCTGCTTACCCATTCCATGGGCCAAAATGCTATGCCATAATACTATAAATATTATGGTATATGTATATGTAGTAATATATGTACCATTGAATATATTTATTAGACATTTATCACCTTTTATTTAGGAGCATCATTTAGCATACAGAACACATCTTCCTACAACAGCTGTGAGAGTTAGGGTGGTCTCAGAGAGAGTGATTGGTCCAAAATCACTTTGTGAGTTTCCATACCTAATGATGGACTTGAACCTGGATATTCCAACAGTTTAACTATTATACCACACCTAGGAAGATGTGGGTTTTGTTTCCCTGAAACCCACATGTGAAAGAAGGAAAACCAAAGTGCAGTACTCTTTACTTTTCCTCCTTTCGTCTTTACTTTCTTTTTCTTTTCTTTTTTTGCAAGGAGGCGGTGGAAAGCCTGAAGAAAGATATACAATCTAGTAGACTCATGTTTGCAATCCATGGGAATGTGCTGTTCCAGACTAGTCTGGGGCGTTATTCCTGCCTAATTGTGGCATCATCCACTCATCCTTATGATGAGCAGAGAGGTTGGTGGCATAGCTTTTGCCTTTCCCACTCAAACCTCTGGCACCAGCACATCCCTCACAAGCAGAAGGAATATAAGGCCGTGGCAGCCATAATTTTTCTTTCCTTCCCAGCCCGGGCCAGACATTTTCCAATCCAGAATACCAGGTACCAACCCTTTGTTCCTCTTATGCCTACCCTAACCTAGGGATTTCTAACCAGGTTGGAAGAAGATAGATCAGTAAGAAGGGGAACTCCTGCCATAACATTTGTGACAAGCTGAGTATCCCCTTACAAAAAAATTATCTGCAATTTCATGGAGGTTGAGAAGATCCCATTCCCCTTAAAGTTGCTTAAGATCTCCCATTCAGTTATGACCATTTATTGATAATGCAGTCAAGAGTGGGGAAAGCTTTTCCTAAAACTGTTTCTTGGTTTATTCCAGTATCAAATATTTGAATTTTTTTTAATTCCAGCAACAAATACTTTAGATTCATTTTATTTTATTTTTATGACAAAATCTACAATATGCTACAGATAATCCTCAAGGTACAACAGGCTATATTTAACAAAGGTTCAAAATTATGACTGATCACCCCAAGACTATGACCCTATTTCAAAATTATGACAGCTGCAGCAGACTTGAGGTCATTCAGCCTTATGACTCATAACAGGGTTGCTGTAGGATTCCCCATTTTACCCCTCTGGAAGCCTGCAGCACTTGGGCCCACTTCCCACATGTCCATCACGCCCTGTACTTACTTTCTGAAGCTATCCAGACTTCAGCCCAGGAGCAGACCACGTGCCCCATGTTGCTGCAATTCAAATGCAGCAGCCATTTTGTCCTAGCCATGAGAAGGTGGGGACAAAATGGCTACCACTAAATAAACTGCTTCATGTTGCTGCCTTAGAAAGTTTCTACAACACTGTGCAGAACCTATCAAGCCAGCATACCAAAACAGATGTCTTTGGCCATGCGGCAATGACCCAAATGCAGCTTCTCTTTTGTCCCCACACAAAAATGGATAGGGAAAAAATGGTGGCTACCAAACAAATTGGGCTCAGCACTGATGCTAAGTATGTGTGTGTGACAGACAGACAGAAAGAAAGAAAGAAAGAAAGAAAGAAAGAAAGAAAGAAAGAAAGAAAGAAAGAAAGAAAGAAAGAAAGAAAGAAAGAAAGAAAGAGTAAGGTATTCAGATTTCTGTCCTGGACCCAATGCACTTCTATATTTTTTGAAAATTGAGATTAAATGTTCAACAAATTTACAATGATACAAAGCTAGTTGGGAGCAATTGGTAGCAGCTCAGAATGCAGGCTTGAGGTTGAAAAGGATCTTCAAAGATTTAAAATATTGGCCCTTTTGCACTTAAATGTAATCAGTGGTAACAAGTTTATAATTTTACACTGTGTGCACAATTATTAGGTAAGTTATATTTTGGAGGATTACTTTTATTATTGAACAACTACAGTGCTCTTTGTCAATCTAAAATGTTAATAAACCTGAAACCTGAATATTTAAGAAAGTAAACATAAGGTTTTGGCTTTCTTAGGAGAATATCTGTGTGTGCACAATCATTGGGCAACTATTAGTGTGCAGAATTATTATGCAAAGAAATGAAAAACAAAAAATTGCCCACCTCACTATTTGCATTTGTTAAAGTAAGAACAATAAACAAATAACTCAAAATGTACACATAAACATTTCTGACATTTGAAAAGGGAAAGAAATCAGTGACCAACATAGCCACCCTTCTTTTCAATAACAGACATAAACCTTCCATTCATGGAGAGCTGTCACTTTATTGATCCATTGAGGATCAACCTTTTGTGCAGCAGCAACCACAGCCTCCCAGACACTGTTCAGAAAGGTATACTGTTTTCCTTCACCATAAATCTCCTATTTAAGAAGGGCCCAAAAGTTCTCAATAGGGTTTAGGTCAGGTGAGGAAGGGGGGCATGTCATTATTCTTTCATCTTTAAAGTCTTTACTGGCTAGCCACACAGTGGTGTAATTTGATGCATGAGATAGAGCATTGTCCTGCATAAAAATCATGGTCTTCTTGAAAGGTGCAGACTTTTTCCATATGTATGTGTGTGTGTGTGTGTGTGTGTGTGTGTGTGTGTGTGTGTGTGTGTGTGTTTTATGAGCTGATCAATAAATAAATCAGAGAGACTAGGATAGATCTATTTCGAGCTTTTTAGCTCTCATCAGCTAGTCATACTCTTACTGGGATTCGAACCGGGGCTATGACTAGCTGATGAGAGCTAAAAAGCTCGAAATAGATCTATCCTAGTCTCTCTGATTTATTTATTGATCAGCTCATAAAACTAACACACATATTGAAAAAATCACACAACGGAATTCATGGCTTTCTGTCTAGATGGTCTATGGTGATGAGCCGAAAGGCAGAAAAGGAAAGAGTATGTCTCCTCCCTGAGGGTAGAGTTGGGCGACTGGATGGAGCTGAGTGTTTACAGGCCGGATGCCCTTCCAGACTCCAGAAGTATTACATGTGAGGTAGTTGTAATTGTCACTAAACCACTGGTTCTTATCAGACAACGAAACAAATAGCTTTCTGTCTAGATGGTCTCTGGTGATGAGCCGAAAGACAGAAAAGGAAAGCAGTATGCTTCCTCCCTTAATTGGGGCTTACCAGGGTGTTGTAACACAAGTATAAACTTATTCCCCTGTCTCAGCTGATCAGGATAAGAGCCAGTGGTCTAGTGGCAATTACAACTGCCTCACATGTAATACTGCCCTGGTTCGAATCCCAGTAATGGTATGGCTAGCTGATGAGAGCTAAATAGCTCGAGATAGATGTATCCTAATCTCTCTGATTTATTTATTGATCAGCTCAAAAACCTAACACACATAAAAAAATACGCAACGGAACTAATAGCTTTCTGTCTAGATGGTCTCTGGTGATGAGCCGAAAGGCAGAAAAGGAAAGCAGTATGCTTCCTCCCTTAATTGGGGCTTAACAGGGTGTTGTGACACACACACACACACATATATATATGTATAAAAATAAATAATTATTTTACAAAACATATATATGAACAGTGTAGCACCTAGGTGTCATACATTCTAATACAAATAAAACTATTCATAGTTTTATTTCATAACTATTTATACTAGTCATAGTATTTACTTTCAACCAATTTATATATTTCTAATAGTAATACAAATTTATTATAAAATTACAACCTGTCATTATTCAATTATCCTGTTTTCTTTTATTGTTGCTTTTATTTTATTATATTAAAGTATATACACTAGTATTCCCCTTTTCTCTTATTTCTATCTCTTATTCTAACTTTTAATCTATATCACCCTTTGTTTAAAAAAAAAAATTCTATCCTACCTGACTTCTAATCATGTCCTCTACCTACAAAAAAAAAGAAAAGAAAGAGAGAGGAAAAGAGAAGCAAATCAAAACACCACCAAAAACAAAAAATCATTTATCCATCATCTCTTGCCCACTTTAATACTTTAATAATTTAATGCTTTTTTTCTTTTTGTCGTTATCTCCCATACTCCTCTCTAGGATCTTTTTCTCTTTCTACTGCTTCTTGGCTATTAAGTCTGAGTTTTTTTCTGACTTCTACCCTCCTCCACTGCCTGGTTTCCAGGATTTCTGCCCATGCCCCTATCTCCTTTCATGTATCTCAAATTCTCTTTTCAACTCTAAATATATTTTCCCCCTGGTTTAATTAATCAGTCACTGTTATTTTCTTTGTTGTCTCCCATCTTCTTTTATTCTCTCAGGTACTTCATCTCAGTCTTTCCCTCCATTTCTACTATCAATTCTTTCTTTTCCTGGGAGTCTTGGTCTTTCTCATCATCCCTTGTATAGCATTTTCCACTTTTGCCGTAATCTCCTTAAATCCTTTCTCCATAATATCCTTTGTATTTTTGAAAAGTAACGCCATCTCCTTCAATGTTTCACTTGTTCTTCCTTATAAAACATCTTTTTTTTTTAAAAAATTCACTTTTGATCCAAAGTCCAAGAGTTATTTATTCAATCTTTATGTTGCCCTTCAAGGGATACAGTAATCACAGGTCTTTATATCCCAAATGTAAACAGTCAGTTCCATTTGAATAGTCCCAGAGGCTATTAGAAGTCTTTCATGGGCCCCTTTAATTAAATAGATTGCTTAATTTAGTATTTAAATCTCAAGTAGTCCTAGGGTAGTTGGCAATAATCCAATAAACATTTTCACTGTCCTCATATGTATTTCCTGGTTTGTAGTTTTTCCTTTTGTCAGCAGATGGCAATCTCAGCTTAAATTTCAGTATTACCACTTGGCAATTGACATTTTAGTTATAAATCAAGTACAAAAGCAGAATACGTTTTATAGGTAAATAATTCCAGCATTTTAAAATGCCTTCCAAGTACTGTGTATTGCCAATTTAAGAGTGTAATTTTCTAAACATTTCAAAATTTATTTATTTTTCTCACCTACTTCACTCCTGCACCAGCCTTAGTTGTTGTTCTTCAGTTGTCCCAGCTTTATGGCAGCCATTTTTAGGCTGTCTCTTCTTGCCATGGCTGAGAGGGAAAAAAGAGCTCCGAGTTAGACAAGAGAGCTCTGTCTCTCATCGACCTCCCAGGGCGACCCTCTTTGCTTCACCACCCCTGCAGGGCAGCTTTGGCTCCTCTCGAAGCCCACCAGCAGGGAAGTCAGCACAGAGAATGCAGAGACCTGTTCTCTGAGTCTGAAATCACTGCAACATCAACCAGAAGTCCCCATTTTCAGCTATATTCCAATTCTTGAAGAGGCATCATGTGGAAGAAGGTGTGGATTTATTTTTCATAGAGCCCAAGAACAAGGCTGTGAACCAGCTGGTGGAAGCATTACAAAAGATATCAAAATCAGAAACAAGGAATTTTCTGGCCAAAAATGATTTGACATTGAAATATTCTGCCATTGGAGTTTTTCAGACAAATGATGGATAGCCATTTTTCTGAGAGGAGGGCAAGAATTCCACTAAAGGAGCTTTCTACAATTAAATTCAATCTATTACTCTGAATGAATTAGGGAGAAGACATTTGGGACCCAATTTTTATTTGGCTAGGAAAATGAGATTGTGCTGACATAGTGGGGAAATGAAAATTAAAGTTATAAAACTAGCATCAAAATAAATGAAATATGGTTTTGTTTGATTATAAGGCCAAAGTCATTTTCAAATCAAGTGTGACTCTTGATGCTTACATATTAATTGGCAACAATATAGCCATAGTTCCCCATTGCCTTTTTCTGGAATATTTTTAACCCACAAAGAGGAATCCTGAAAAAAAGTGTAAATGTGGAGTAAGCAGAACAACCAAAAGGTGTAATATTCAAGTAGTGCTTGACTTTAGGTAGGTTGGTTGGTTGGTTGGTTGGTTGGTTGGTTGGTTGGTTGGTTGGTTGGTTGGTTGGTTGGTTAATAGCTAGGAAAGCAGCTCTGACTTAGATCTTCTATTCCCAAAATGCCAAATTTTGGTTTTCTGCATGAAAAGAATGGTTGGTACTAACTATAGAGAAAATTCTAAAAGGTATGGTTATGGTTGTCTAGGTTCCACTCCTTCTTGTTATTTATGGGATATCCTCTTTATGCAATCCGCGAAATCAACATCAATAAATTCTGCAAGATTATTAGTGAATTTGCACTGGAGTATCGTACCACCAGGGAACGGGTTTTGCAACAGAAACAGAAGCGAGCCAACCACAGAGAAAGGAACAAAACCAGAGGGAAAATGATCACAGATGTAAGTTGAAAATAAATCACATGCAATTATATATATATATATAAATATATATATAAATATATAAATCTAGAGGTTAGCAACTGACAAACTCATCTGCTATTATTCTGATATTTCCAAAATTAACTGTAGTTAATTAAAAGTAGTGTTTTGTCAACCAAACTGAAATTAGATTTAAAATTCTGATTTAAGATAAATCGTTTTGTTGCTAGAAATTGTTGTTAAACTGACCTCTTAAAACAGCAGTAGTAAGGAGAATTTTAGAATCAGAAAGTCAAAGAAATGTTAGAGTATAATATGTAGTTTTTTGCACTTTTTCAAACAGAACAGCAATTAGAATTGACAAATCCATTCTCTCTCTATTTTCTATAGACTGAATTTATTTTTTTTCATTTTACATTTGTTATGATAGTTATGATTTACAACTGTGATGGGCAGGCATCATTATAATTGTTTTTATTTTATTTTATTTTATTAAATTTATAACCCTCCCTTCTCCTTGTTAGGACCCAGGGCGGCGCACAGGGATGTTAAAATACATACAAAATATATAAAATATATGAAATTTAAAATACTTATTCTAATAAATAAACCCTGCGCTAAAAACCGAATTAAAATCCCAAGTTTAAAAACTATCTAATAGTCAGTATGGAGGTTACGCTAGGCCGGCTAGATGAAATAGGTGTGTCTTCAGACACTTGCGGAAGAGGCGGAGGTCGGAGATGGTGCGGAGTTCAGGGGGTAAGTCGTTCCAGAGGGCTGGGCCCGCCACAGAGAAGGCTCTCCCCCTGGGTGTTGCCAGTTGGCATTGTCCAGCCGACGGCACCCTGAGGAGGCCTTCTCTGTGGGAGCGTATCGGTCTGAGGGATGTATGGGGCAGGAGGCGGTCTCGCATATAACTAGGCCCCGAGCCATGGAGCGCTTTAAAGATGGTCGTTAAAACCTTGAAGTGCACCCGAAAGACCACAGGAAGCCAGTGCAGCTCGTGCAGGATAGGTGTTATGTGGGAGTGTCTAGGCGCTCCCGTAATCACCCGCGCGGCTGCGTTCTGGACTAGCTGCAGCTTTCGGGTGCACCTCAAGGGAAGCCCCATGTAGAGAGCATTACAGTAGTCGAGTCGAGAGGTGACGAGTGCTTGAGTGACTGTGCGTAAGGCACCCCGGTCCAGTAAGGGGCGCAATTGGCGCATCAGGCGAACCTGATGAAACGCCCCCCTGGCCACGGCTGCCACATGATCTTCCATAGACAGCCGGGAATCCAGGAGGACACCCAAATTGCGCGCCCTCTCCACGGGGGCCAGTGTTTCGCCCCCAATGGCCAGAGTTGGAATAATCTGGCTGAACCGGGGCGCCGGAAGCCACAGCCACACAGTCTTGGACGGGTTGAGCTTGAGTTTGTTACCACCCATCCAGATCCGTACGGCTTCCAAGCACCGGGACATAACCTCGACGGCATCGTTGGGGTGGTCTGGGATGGATATGTACAACTGAGTATCATCAGCGTACAGATGATATCCCACCCCAAAACGGCTTCATCTCACCCAGCGGCTTCATATATGTGTTGAATAGGAGGGGCGAGAGGACCGACCCCTGAGGAACCCCACATATGAGGGGTCTCGAGGCCGACCTCTGCCCCCCTGCCAACACATATTGCGACCGACCAGAGAGGTAGGACGAGAACCACCGCAAAACGGTGCCTCCAAGCCCCAACCCCCCCAGTCGGCGCAATAGGATACCATGGTCGATGGTATCAAAAGCCGCTGAGAGGTCTAATAGGACTAGGATAGAGGAATATCCTCTATCCCGCGCCCTCCAGAGATCATCAACCAACGCGACCAATGCCGTCTCGGTGCTGTGCCCGGGTCGGAAGCCGGACTGGCCGCGGGTCTAGATAATCAACTTCCTCCAAGTGTTGCAGAAACTGTTGAGCCACCACACTCTCAACAACCTTCACTAGAAAGTGGAGGTTGGAGACGGGACGATAGTTCTCTAATAATGCTGGATCCAGGGACGGCTTCTTGAGGAGGGGCCTTACTACCGCCTCTTTCAAGACGGCAGGCAAGGACCCCTCACTCAAAGATGCGTTGACAATGCCCTGGAGCCAGCCTCGTGTCGTCTCCCAGGATGCCAGTACAAGCCAGGAGGGACACGGGTCCAATAAACATGTGGTAGCCCTAAGTCTCTTTGACAACTTGTCCATATCCTCGGTGGTAACAAAATCAAATTCCTCCCAAGATGGTGTCACAAGAACAGCCTCGGCCCGCTCGACTGGGCCACTGTCGATGGAGGGTAGCTCGTTCCGAATCCGAGTGATTTTCTCCTGCAGATAAATCCCAAATTCCTCTGCTCGACCCTGTAAAGGGGCTTCCCGCGGCCTCTGTTGAAGGAGGGAGCAGGTCACCCCAAACAGGGCGGCAGGGCGGTTATCTGCGGATGCAATAAGAGTGGCACAATACTCACGTTTGGCCACTCTTATCGCCACTAAGTAAGTCCTAATATGGTCTCTCACTAGTGTTCGGTCGGCTTCGGAGCGAGAAGATCTCCATCTGCTCTCTAGGTGTCTCTTGTGGCGCTTCATCCCCCTAAGCCCCTCAATAAACCAAGGAGCCCAGGTGGTTCGTCGCCGCAAGAGAGGCCGCAAGGGCGCGACTCGGTCCAAGGCCCCCTTGGCCGCACTTAACCATGCGGCCACTAGGTCCTCAGTCGAGTCGCGGGGCAAGTCCACAGGAATTGGCCCAAGCTCCCTTTGGAACCTTATCGGGTCCATCAGGAGCCTGGGGCGGAACCATATAGGAATGTCCGGTTCCGCCTCCCCGCAGTGAGGTGCGGCGATCGGAAAGTCGAGCCGAAGGAGAGCGTGATCTGTCCATGACGGGTGTGATGAGTAGATCCCCTATTCAATTCCCCTTTGACAGGTAGTCAAAGGCTACCTGTATCCATGTTCACCTTCATCCTTGTCTCTTATACAGGAAAGCATACTTCTGCTTGCATAAACAAGCTATTATTCACAAATAATCATTGCCTACATGTTCTACCTGAATGAAAGGCAGATGATTGATCTACATTCACTTATAGTATATTGGAGAGCAACAATATGATTATGAATGTGTTGTGCTGCAGAAAATGTCAGAAATTAAAATTACATTTCACGGACGTTGGCAAATGTATTTCAGACTGAGTACTTGCTAACATTATACATTATACTCGACTTACGACTACAGTTTAGACCAGAATTTCTATTGTTAAGCAAGGCATTTGTTAAAATGTTAAATGCCCCGAGTCCCTTTATGGTGAGATGGGTGCGGGTTATAAATGTGAAAAATAAATAAATAAATAAATGAATTGCGTTCAGACATTTTTCTAATCATTTAGAAAAGGATTCTCTACCTTCTCAGAGCTGCAGATATCTTTTTTTTTTCAAGGTCTGACTCTCAAAGCACATTCACAGCATTGAGCCACCTAATCCAGAACAAGCACAGGTTTTTTAAAACACTATGACAGAAAAAAGCAGAAACTGCAGATACAAAACATACAGAGAGTGAAGCTATTTCCAAATGCTAATAAAGGTTTATTAAGGCACACTGCATTTCAGGTTTTTCCCCCTTTTTAACAGCTCAATAACAATAGAAATAATGCAAAAGGACATTAGAATGACTTGTAACATACATATAATAGTACTTCTAAACTTGGCTAATTTTCATTGTATATATTCAAATAATTCAATAAAAATCTAAAATGGAGTAGTTTCAAGTTATATTCAAGTAACACATCATTTACAAAAAGCATTCTTGTAAAACCTATACAGTGTCCTGTCCTAAAATTTACATGGGCCAAACTATTACAGCTGTCAAGACCAGAATTTGTAACCCAAGGTTAAATGTTTACATTAACACTTAAATTTAACATTTAAAACCACCAAACATATAAAAAATGAATTCAATGTCCATGAATGAAACCTTGTACTTCAGATTTGTGCTTTTGAAACTTTTTATTACATATGTGTGAATATCATACTGCTTATACGAAAGAGCCCAAACTTGCATCATGACAGCATAGCGTTGCTTTTCTGATTTCTTCCTTAGATCCTCTGGCATAGATCTCTGGTAGGATATTTTTAAATGATGTTCTGAAATCAAAATATTTTACATTTACTATTTATCTACAATCTATTCTCAAAAGTGGAGATAAAAGTCCTGTTCATTAAAAATGTACCCTAACTTTTGAGTAATCAATGCATTGTTTTCAACATACTTATAGATCAGTTTCTTTAAGGTATGCAATAAAATCTTTCAAGATATCAATGTCCATATCCCTTAAAATAATCTATAGTTCCTAAATCAATCTTTCTTTTTTGAACCTTGATAATGTATTTGCTTTCCTCTCAACATAAGGCATTTTACTTGTTTAGCAAGATTTCTGAAAAGTAATCAGTAAATCAGTTTTCATAAATACCATCAACTAGTTTCTTCAGCAGTAATGTATAGCTCATTTATATATACAATAGCAGAGTTGGAAGGGACCTTGGAGGTCTTCTAGTCCAACCCCTGCCTAGGCAGGAAGCCCTATACCGTTTCAGACAAATGGCTATCCAACATCCTCTTAAAGACTTCCAGTGTTGGGGCATTCACAACTTCTGAAGGCAAGCTGTTCCACTGACTAATTGTTCTAACTGTTAAGAAATTTCTCCTCAGTTCTAAGTTGCTTCTCTCCTTGATCAGTTTCCACCCATTGCTTCCTGTTCTACCCTCAGGTGCCTTGGTGAATAGCTTGACTCCTTCTTTTTTCTGGCAGCCTCTGAGATATTGGAAGACTGCTATCATGTCTCCCCTAGTCCTTCTTTTCATTAAACTAGACATACCCAGTTCCTGCAATTGTTCTTCTTTGAATCTGAAGGAGTAAATTCTTAAATGTATAAATCTTCAGTTAAAAATGGTCTCATTCAGTCCAAACAGCTAAATAATAATAATAATAATAATAATAATAATAATAATAATAATAATAATAATAATAATAATAATAATAATAATCTTTATTGTCATTGTAAAAATTACAATGAAATTGGTTAATTAAAAGGACTGTCATAATCTCTGATACTGGAATTTGATTAATATTGAAGAACTTTCAGATTATGTTTACATTTCTTTACGTCTAGCTTCTCACAAAGAAACGATACTTTCTGTATTCTCACTCATATACTTTATGTGTGCAAATAGATGTGTGTGTGCGCACACACATGGCTAAAGTTAAGACAAATGACAGTTTAAACCTTATTGAGTGGTGTGAAAAATCCATACCACATTGTAATTTTAATTTCTTAGTAAAATGGAGCACAATTTGCAGACAGAAAACTTTAGAGAGAATCTGCCATATTGCAAAGAAATAAATACTGGTATTTTTTGAATTAGGCTGACTCAAAACCTAACATTTCTAAAAAATAGTAGTTCTGTAATTTTTTCCCCAATATATTTTAATGTTTATTTGCAGGCATCAACTGTTCTATAAAAATCAATAGGCTAAGTATATGCAGAAATGTTTGTCCAAGGGAACATTTCTAATATATGGTGGTAAAAACAAAAAATTCAGTTCTCCTTTCTAAAATGTTTAACTAATTGTATCTATAAATTTAGTAAGTAATCTTGAATTATAATTGGTAAGAAATATGACAAAGTATAAGTGAACAGACACTGGTTCCGAAGGTAGGTTTGCACTTAGTAAAATTCCTGCACTACTATTTAGACTGCATCAACAGAGCAATACTATCAAAATCACGGGAAGTGATAGTAGCTCTTTATAAAACACTGATAAGACCACACTTGAAATACTACATAATTTAAAATGGGATCTTATTGTCAATTTTAATTTCCTTATAGAAAGGAATTGTGGTACAGTAGTGTCTATGACAGTTCAAACATGTAATTCTTGTTTAAATTCTGTTTGCTCAAAACTTAATATTACTTGTTGCTATTCATTGTCACAGCTTTTTTAATTTTCCTTTTCCAGATCAATATTAGTGAAATGAATTATTTTTTAGGCTGCAGTTCAGGCTAACATGAATATATATCATTTGCAGCTTTCTTCTGAGCAAGGCATATATTGAATATTAATTATCTGGTTATAAAAGTGGTACATATTTTAACATTATTTAAATAAATTAATATAATCTTGTAACACTTTTTAAAGTCTTTCAACTAAAGTGAATATAAACAATTTATAAGTATTATTAAAAAGAAAGGGGGGGGAGAGTCTGTAGTGCTTCGCAGTTTAGTCCTGCCCTTTGGTTTTCAACGAAATATAGACTTCTTTCCAGGCATAGAATTTATTTTAAAATAGAATTTTTCTAATTTTCAGGTGTTTCAACTATGTCTCCCATCTATATAACCTGTACTTGGTCATTGCCAGTCTTCTTTTTATCTTTTTCTTTAAGGCCCATTTTTTGTGGTAGTGGATCTTTATCTATGGGGAAATAATGCAGTTTGGATCCATAACTTTCTAGAACGCCTTGTGCTTTGGTATTGAATTTAATTTAAAATGTTGGTTTCTAAAGATAAAAATAATGCCTTCCACTTTATTCCAATGAAAGAAAATGTCATTTGCTTTAAAAGATCTATCAGGAAGGAGTATTCTTTATCCCAAAGGTGCTTTTTCATGACCTGGATGACTCTACAGACTTTGAGTATTCTTTATATTTCCTTAGTGTTGTAATTTGAATTTCTATAAATATTTGCACGTCCTTCCCATGGATCATAAATCTCTGTTGGTAATATTTCTGCATCTAGTTCTTTGGTAGATTTTCTTAAAAATTGAATCATGATGTCTCTTGGCAACTGTCTTCTAGTTACATATGTTGAATTTATTTTGTTAATTATATTGTTAGTTTTCTTGGAGAAGTCTAATTTAAGAGATATAATTGTAACAGAAATTTCTAAATGGTTAAAACTAGTAATTTATGTTTTATATTTAATTAAGCAGTTTATAAATCTGGTAAATAATACAAATAACATACTCAGGAAGGACAAGAAGTAATGGAGAGAAGTTAATCAAAAAGAAATCCAACCTAAAATTAAGAAGAAACTTCCTGACAGAACAATTAACCAGTGGAACACCTGGCCTGCAGAAATTGTTGGTGCTCCACCACTGGAGGCTGTCAATAACAGACTGGACAGCTATTTGGAATAATATAGGGACTCCTGCTTGAACAGGAGATTGGACCTCCAGGGTCCATTCAAACTCAGCTATTCTATTATTCTCAGATGACTGTTGAAGTTTATGGAAACCCCAAATACTTTATAAATGTGACAACAATAATGTTTAATTGAAATCTTGAGTTTAGATTGGGAAATTCCTATTTTATGTCCATTTTCAATCAAAAACAATTTCTTGGTGATTTCAGGACAATTATTTTACTCACAATTTAATTCACAGATTTGTTAGGAAATGCTTTGTTTGCAACTTTGAATTTCCAGAAAATTTAATTTAATTTAATATTTAAATTTCTATACCGCCCTTCTCCCTTCCGGGACTCAGGGCGGTGTACAGGCAGCAGTAAAATAACGAATAAAACATAGAAAACAATTAAAAACCTATTAAAATACATTAGATAATGAGTAGCCTGTCAAAAACCTATTAAAATCCCTACTAAAACCATATAAAACTAAAATGTTTAAAAGTATGCCAGATTAAAAACTATGCCAGGCCGGCCGCTCAAAATAAGTGGGTCTTCAAAGCCTGATGGAAGAGGCGTAGGTCTGTGATTGTTCATAGGTCAGGGGGTAGGTCATTCCAGAGGGCGGGGGCTGCCACAGAGAAGGCTCTCCCTCTGGGGGTCGCCAGCCGACATTGCCTGGCCGACGGCACCCTGAGGAGGCCCTCTCTGTGGGAGCGAACTGGATTTGACAAGGTTTGACAATGCAAAGTGTTCCAGAAAAAACTCCGAATGGCTGTTGGCCTCAATAATAATGTTGAAGGAAAGAAAATAACAAGTAAATGGAAGGAAAAAGAATTATTGCCCTTTAATTGACCTCCAGCATATTCATAGATACCTTTTTGCAAATGTGGAATACCCTGGAGAATGTTATGATAAATTGCAGACAAGGCTCCAGTGTAATTTATTACTCAAACAACATCCCCACAATAAAAAGTTGGGGGGGGGGTATTGTTCTGTGACATCATGAAAGATGCACATTCATACTTGATTTTTATACTACATATTTTATTCTATAATACAGAAGCAGCATTGTAATTACTTTTGATGGCTGATATGTTGACATTATACCTTACCTAATGCTGCTCCCTATCCTTCTCTGTTCTATTCCTTGTTCCACTGGTAGACAGATGAAGAAGATGATATTGAGGTATGGTTCTGACAAAGAGCATGTTCTGTTCAAAACTGATTGCTGTGAGAACTACTGATAACAAAGGCAGTTCCATGGGAATGCTTCATTATCATGCTTTGTGGCTGGAATTCTTATATCTGCAGTTCTGTATTTTCATAACTGGGAATACGTTTTTTTTAATTTGATGAGATTTATTTCTGAGTAGGAATTCATAGGACTGTACTAATGTGCCTAATGCTTGATACAAGTAGTCTTTAACTTGCAAACCATTCATTTAGTGATTATTCAAGTTACAATGCCACATATATCCATTCCAACATCCCCATATTCACATCATCAAAATTTGGGCACTTGGCAACTGCTTCTTACTGTATATAATAGATAGAAATCTATGTATGACAATTGCACTGACCCAGGATCAAGTCATTACCACTTGTAAACTTTCCAGCTGGCTTCCAATAAGCAAAGTCAATAGGGAAAGCCAGATTCACTTAACAACTGCATGATTAACTAACAAACTGCAGTGATTAGCTTAACATCTATGGCAAAAAGATCATAAAATGGGACAAAACTCATTTAATAACTCTTGCTTAGCAATGGAAATTTTGGGTTGAATAGTGGTCACAACTTGAGAATACTTATATGGCATTTATTCTTTTAACATAATGACTGTAATTGGTTATCTGAAAAAGCATGGCAAGTCTAAGCATTATAGATTATAGATTTATGCCCATTTGCCACAAAGATTGCTAATCCTAAATTTCACATTGCGATATAGAAATTGTGATCATCAAGAACTGTATAGGCAGTCCGCATTTGGCCACTGCAATCTGTTCTGGTGACATGCTTATTAAGAAACTTAATTGCTAGATGGATCGCATGAATGAAAGAACTGCTGTGAAACTCACTGGTTGCCACCACATCATTTGGATAACATTTTTGTGTGTAGCAATGCCAGGGATATTCTTATTATTGGGTGCTGAAATTTGAGTGCAAGTGCATACTTTAATCAGAATATGATTTATTACTATTTGTTCCCATTGTATTTGCAAATGTTCAGTAACTAAGGCAGTTGCTAAACAAGGTCTGGTTATATTATTGGAAGAGGTTGTTATGGCAATTCCAGAAGATAAACTGAAATAGAAAAACTGGTATTATCAAATGCAGTTATCTTTTCCCTTCTTCATATCATGTTTGTCATGGGACATGTGGCTAAAAGGGAAGCACTCTGTAAAGACTACAACAAAATAAGCAATTTTATACAATTGAAACACAAACACCAGAAAAAAGAAATGGAGCGCCAAAATTTATTTTACTGTAGATTTTTAACATTGTGAGGGAATTCATCAGGTTGTATATCTTATATTTGCATTATTTTGTATTCCATCTTTGCTTTCTTTCACTCAGTTTCTGGGTGATGTAAGTAATTCTAAAAGGTCTCTGCATCATGTGGAAATATATCATTTAATCATTTCCACTTGAGTAAGAACAGAAATGCCTTGTGATGACTGCTTTGATAGCTCTGAATGAGTCATTTTTCTGGCCTTGTATTCTGCTGATTTGGGGTCTGGAAACTAAGGTAGACTTTTCCAAAGGTAGCGCTTTTTTCTTAGATATGTTTCAGATTAACAATTATTTCTATATCTTATAGGAATTTTTAATGTTTTAAAATTGCAATCAATATTGCGAATAGCCTCTAAATAATGTTCACTATTATGCTTTGCTTGAATCACTTTAAGTGGTTGTCCACCAAGAGTCCAAGATCTCTCTTGCATTTACTGCCAAGTTCCACCTAATCTGTAGCTGTACATTTAGTTTTTGTTGCCTAAGTGTAGAACCTTAACTTAGCTCAAATGCTTTACTGAAATCCATGTATATCAGTGGTTCTCAACCTGTGGGTCATGACCCCTTAGGGGGTCGAATGACCCTTTCACAGGGGTCTCCTAAGACCATCGGAAAACACATATTTTCGATGGTCTTAGAAACTGAGACACCAATTTTATGGTTGGGGGTCACCACAACATGAGGAACTGTATTAAAGGGCGCAACATTGGGAAGGTTGAGAACCACTGATGTATATTATGTCCACAGCATTTCATTGATCCATTAATTTAGTCACTTTTTCAAAGAATGAAATATGATTTGTTAGTTTTTGACAAACCATGTTGGCTTTTAGTTATAATTTTGCTTGCTTCTAATTATTTGCAGACCTGTTGCTTTTTTTTTTAAGGATTTCCCCAAGTATTAATGTCAGGCTGATTGGTCAGTAGTTTCCTAAATTAGGTCCCCCCCCCCTTTTTTTTTTTTTTTTTTTTTTTTTTTTTTTTTTGAAGATGGAAACTCCATCAACTCTTTTCCAGTTCTCTGGTGCTCACCAATCTTTGAAAAATATGGTTCAATGGTTCTGAGATCACGTTTCCCAATTCCTTCAGAACTCGGGGATATAATCCATCAGATCCTGTGATTTAAACTCAATTAAAATAGAGCTGAAAAAAATCTTTGAGGTCTTTTGATCCAACCCTCTGCTCAAGCAGGAGATCCTATACCATTTTAGACAGGTGGATGTCTAGTTTGCAGAGATTCTCAGTGATCCAGATCATGGTTGTCCCAAAGGTGTTTTTTTCAGGAGACTTTCTTGCTTTTTCTTTTCAAGACGTTTTCCTTCTCATCCAAAAAGCTTCTTCAGTTCTGACTGGATAGTGGGGAATGGAAGAATTTACATTCCAGACAGCTGGTAATTTGTATCCTTTGGGTGGGTGGGTGGGGGTGTCGTTGAAGCACTTGGAGGTTTATCTGTGTATTCAGAGTCACCTGTGTAGTGCTCCCATAGTGCTCCCTTTATGACTGACCCTGCATATGCTTCCCATATCTCCTACTTTATATCTGAGTTTTCCTTCCTTTCTATTACTCCCTACATCGTTGTTTCAAAAAAATACTTTTCAACTTATAGGCTCTGAATGAAAAATTAGATAAAATATTTAGGATTTAACAACAGTCATAACTCAAAACTTTGAGGTTTAGTTTTGTTGTTGACTTTACCTGTTAACTTTTTTTACACTAAATAGATGTAAAACCAATTTAGTTAGGCAAATAGAGCTGTACAAGTTCATAAATTAGACCTGGTTTAAGGGGGAAAATTATTATTATTGGGAGGATAATATATAAATATATATTTATGCACCTTTCGTCTTGTTTAGTTTTTGCTTTGTTATTGTTTCCCTTTTTTCTGTTGAAGTTTGTATTTGAAGAAATAAAATTTAAAAAATACAAAAAATATATATTTCTAAAAATTCAGCATGAATAAAATCTACCAAGGATTGAGCTCTTTTTTTAATTGATCTAGAACTGAAGAATTAAATCATAAAATGATTTGGTTTTTTCCCCTTTTTTCACAGTCTGGAAAATTCTCTAGTAGCTCTCCAACACCTCACAATCAATTGCAAGGGCTCCAAGATACGGAAGACGCTGTAGAACATGAGAACATGAAAGCTGTTCTCAAGACATCATCTCCAACTGGAGAGAACATTGCATTAGGAATCCGCACTCGATCCAGGGCCAATCAAGGTGAACAATTTGGATTTATGTGAGGAGATGTGATTCACTCTGTTTTTATTATTATAATTTGACACACAATTAGAGGCTTAGGCTGAATTTGGCAGTCCTCTCCACCTGTCAATTTCTTCCCAAGGACCTGAGATAGGCAGATGTGGCTGTTTGATGGTGTTACAGATATCGTCACAGGATGGATATAAGCTATTCTGAGTAAAAGCTGCCTTTTTGCAGTTGACTGATTATATTTTGTCAACACCTATTGTGTTCAAGTGATGTTCCAATTGTTTTGGAATTGCAACCAAAGTGCCTATCTTAATATTGGTGCAATCTTTGCTTTGCTTTCTTTTCCCATAGTCATTCTATTTCTATTTGCAGGTCATTGTATTTCAGTGATTTTTTTCCATTTCTTTCTCTTCTTTTCTATGTCTCTAGGCACTGCCACATCCACTAAGCAAACTCTTTCTTATCAACAATTGCTTAATCTGGCATGTTATGTGGCAGGTACCTATTGGCTTGAATTCTGAAATCCTAAAGGACTTTAGTGTTTTCATTTTTTTATTGTTATCTGTATTTTGTGGCCTCACAAGTTCTTGCTTGCAAAAAACTATATTGCTTGCAATTTTTCAATGCATCGTTGTTGCTACTTTGCCATGCCATTGTCTGTAGATAGTCAGTGTGATCTTCCTGCAGCAGCTAATCAGGCGGTCCATTGTTTCATCAGCTTTTTTTGCAGAAGAAGCACTTGTAGTCTGCTGCTGTCTACTGGCTTTGAATGTACTTGTTCTTAAGGATTATCTTGTGCAGCCAGAATTAGCCCTTAAAACTCTTTCTTCAATTTTCTTGCTCTTAGCCATTACCAGGTCCTGCTGTTAGCTACTTTACCTGCTATTTTTAAATTTACTAGCCATGTAATCTTTTGTCTTTCCATGCCTCCTTTCTGTTTATCATTTATTCTTTCTTATAGGCTAGTTTGGTCTCTCCAGTACTCAGTATTTCCTGATATGCTAGCCTCAGAGCATCTTGTTCAGTATAATTCGGATAATATTTCAATATGCTTTTTAAAATTTATTTCTTTATTTCTATTTGAAATAATGCCTACCTATTTTCCTTGGTAAATAGAGTATGTCAACATGATTGCATGGATGATTCATTGCCATTATTTTTCTGATCTTTATATGCAGAACATCAAGCTTGAGTCCACTCCACTATTCTAGCTGTGTATCCAATGATTGAAACTGCCTAGGTATTAATTGCCTTGACAGTATTATTTCCACTGAGTTTGGACTTTAAGGTCTTTGCTCTCTTGTATTTGTTTGTTAAGCTTTTTCTTGACTTCAATATTGTTGATGTTGTCAGCTTGAAGGATTTGTAGTATTGTCTTCACACAGACTTTTAATGTTATTTCCATAGGGCCTCTTGATTCCTTCAGTTTTCACTATTTTTTCCCATTTGATGATAAACGTTGCACATGTGTCGAGGTAAAACCTATTGCACTATTTTGGCTGTATATACAGACAGTTGAGCAGCGATTCTCTTGTGTTTTTACAAAAAGCTTCAGATCATTCTTAAAATAGCTGGGATAGCCCAGCATGTTTTTAATATTTGATAACAACAGCTTTAGTTATTTATTGTTTATCTCTTCTTCTTCGTCTTCTTCTTTTGCCATATCCATCATCGTTGGCAATCCAATTTTGTAAAAAAATGGTTATTTAATTATTCAGTATTAGACGAGGAATAAGTGCAATGACAAACAATAGTGGTGATAGTGAATCAACTTGAAAGATTCATCACTAGATATTAATCTTTTTTTTTAATTTAAATTTATACCCCGCCCTTCTCCAAAAGGACCCCGGGCTGCGCACAGGAAATTTAAAACATAACAAATATTACAAAATACAAAATTTAAAAACATATTAAATTCCTACCCTGTGCTAAAATCGATTAAAATCCCCCAAATTAAAACTATCTAAGAGCAGTCACAACGGGAGGTTACGCTAGGCCGGCTTGATGGAAAAGGTGTGTCTTAAGACACTGGTGGAAGAGGCGGAGGTCTGAGATGGTACGTAGTTCAGGGGGTAAGTCGTTCCAAAGGGTAGGGCCCGCCACAGAGAAGGCCCTTCCCCTGGGTGTCGCCAACCGGCATTGCCCGGCTGACGGCACCCTGAGAAGGCCCTCTCTGTGGGAGCGGATCGGACGAAGGGATGTATGGGGCAGGAGACGGTCTCGCATATAACTAGGTCCCGAGCCATGGAGTGCTTTAAAGATGGTCGTCAAAACCTTGAAGCGCACCCGAAAAGCCACAGGTAGCCAGTGCAGCTCGCGCAGGAACGGCGTTATATGGGAGCATCTAGAGGCTCCCGTAATCAACCGCGCGGCCGCATTCTGGACTAGCTGTAGCTTTCGAGTGCACCTCAAGGGGAGCCCCATGTAGAGAGCATTACAATAGTCAAGTCGAGATGTCACGAGTGCTTGAGTGACTGTGCGAAGGGCAGCCCGGTCCAGTAAGGGGCAAAATTGGCACATCAGGCGTACCTAATGGAACGCCCCCCTGGCCACGGCTGCCACATGGTCCTCCATGGACAGCCAGGAATCCAGAAGGACACCCAAATTGCGCACCGTCTCCACAGGGGCCAGTGTTTCGCCCCCAATGGCCAGAGTTTGAGTTACCTGGCTGAAATGGGGTGCCGGAAACCACAGCCACTCAGTCTTGGACGGGTTGAGCTTGAGTTTGTTACTACCCATCCAGATCCGTACGGCCTCCAAACACCGGGACAACACCTCGGCGGCATCGTTGGGGTGGTCTGGGGTGGATATGTACAGCTGAGTATCATCAGCATACAGATGATATCCCACCCCAAAACCACGGATGATCTCGCCCAGCGGCTTCATATAGGTGTTGAACAGTAGGGGCGAGAGGACCGACCCCTGAGGAACCCCGCATAAGAGGGGTCTTGAGGCCGACGTCTGCCCCCCTGCCAACACATATTGCGACCGACCAGAGAGGTAGGACGAGAACCACCATAAAATGGTGCCTCCCAGCCCCAACCTCCCCAGTCGGTGCAATAGGATACTATGGTCGATGGTATCAAAAGCCGCTGAGAGGTCTAACAGGACTAAGATAGAGGAATATCCTCTATCCCGTGCCCTCCAGAGATCATCCACCAACGCGACCAATGCCGTCTCGGTGCTGTGACTGAGTCAGAAGCCGGACTGGCGCGGGTCTAGATAATCAATTTCCTCCGGTGTCACGGAAACTGTTGGACCACCACACTCTCTACAACCTTCGCTAAAAAGTGAAGGTTGGAGACCAGACGGTAATTCTCCAATAATGCTGGGTCCAGGGAAGGCTTCTTGAGGAGAGGCCTCACTACCGCCTCTTTCAAGACGGCAGGCAAGGACCCCTCACTCAAAGAAGCATTCACAATATCCTGGAGCCAGCCTCGTGTCGTCTCCCAGGATGCCAGTACAAGCCAGGAGGGACACGGGTCCAGTAAACATGTGGTAGCCTTAAGTCTCTTTGACAACCTGTCCATATCCTCGGTAGTAACAAAGTCAAACTCCTCCCAAGATGGTGTCTCAAGAACAGCCTCAGACAATCCGACCGGACCACTCTCGATGGAGGGAAACTCATTCCGAATCCGAGTGATTTCGTCCTGCAGATATATCCCAAATTCCTCTGCTCGTCCCTGGAGAGGAGCTTCCCGCGGCCTCTGGTGAAGGAGGGAGCAGGTCACCCCAAACAGGGCGGCAGGGCGGTTATCTGCGGATGCAATAAGGGTGGCACAATACTCACGTTTGGCCACCCTTATCGCCACTAAGTAAGTCCTAATATGGGCTCTCACTAGTGTTCGGTCGGCTTCGGAGCGGGAGGATCTCCATCTGCTCTCTAGGCGTCTCTTGCGGCGTTTCATCTCCCTCAGCTCCTCGGTAAATCAAGGAGCCTGGGTGATTCGGCGCCGCAAGAGAGGCCGCAAGGGCGCAACTCGGTCCAAGGCCCCCATAGCCGCACTCAGCCATGCGGCCACTAGGTCCTCAGTCGAGTCGCGGGGCAAGGCCACAGGTATTGGCCCAAGCTCCCTCTGGAACCTTTCCGGGTCCATCAGGAGCCTGGGGTGGAACCATCTAGGAATCTCAGGTTCTTATCCTATCCCATCCTATCACAATTGACTAGCAATTATGTCTTGCATTGTGCCATCAATTTATGCACAAAGGTTCTGATGTTTCTACTGACTCCTATTATTTATAGATGCCTGATTATCCATCATTTGGCAGGAAGTCAAATACTTTCCTATAATCAATCCATGCTACATTAAGTTGATCTTCCTTCTATTTCCATTTTCCAGAATGATCTTGGCAGTTAGAAGTTGATCTTTCATTTCTCTGCTGTTTGGGAAGTTTTCTTTCTGCTCAGATTTTCAATTAGATGCTTCCATTCCAGTTAGCAATTTGAAAGTTGTTGGTAGGCAAGTAATTCGCCTATAGTTGCCTTATGATCCACCCTTTGCTAGATCCTTCATTATCAAGTATTTGATTGCTTGGGCTTTTGTATGATATTTAATGTTTGATAGCTATGGCTTGACTTAGTTAATATTAATCTCTTCCAAAACATTGATCACAACCATGTCTTCCATGCTGCCATTGATTTTTACACAAAGTTTCTGATGTTTCTACTGACTCCTATTATTTCTAAGCACTTGATTGTCCAATCATGGACCAGGTACATTGTTGCTACATTAAAGTTGGTCTACTTTCTCCTGCAATTTTACAAAATCATCTTGTCAATTAAGGAGTACTATTATTGTGTGTGTGTGTGTGTATGTGTGATTATACATAAATTGAGTAATGAATATAATTGGGATGCATTTAAATACATTTTCTGGAAAAGAGTTTATAGGTTTCCCCAGAAAAGTCAAAAAAATCATGGCACAAAATGATTAAAAAGTCTGATAACGAGAGATTTTCAATACCGTACAATACTACAAATACTATTCAAATGATGACTTATAATCAAAATTTACCTAGAATATTTTATATGGGGCAGTTGATTGATAATTCCGAAGGTAGAAACACAATATAGAAGTATATTGGTGGAAGGCGGAGCCTGCGTCGCAACGATACAACTCTTGATCCTGCTGCTGCAAGATCATCATTGATTCTTTTGCCGCTGGACAGTCCACTGGACCTAAACTGTCCTGAAGCTGGAGCTTTGCTGATCACAGGGATATCGCAAAGTCCCTGTTTGGTCTAAGGAAGGGCTTCAAATCCACGGTAAACAGACAGCCCCCCCCCCCCCCGCCCCCGGACTGACAAAGTTGCAGAAGTCTCCATTAAGAAGGAGTGAGAGAAGTGAAAGTGATTCTATTTGGAATGTCTTAAAGAGACAGCTACAAAAGAGACAGCCTGTAAAAATCTTTTAAACTAAGATGAAACTTTTAAAAAACAAAAAAATTGAAAACAAGCGGCGGAATTAAGCACTGGAGGACTTGGTCAGTGGGTTATCACAACATTTCTAACTGATATTTCAAACGGAACCTATGAAGAACTCTTAAAAGAAACAGAGTAAGTTTTCTCTTCCTCTTCTATTTTTTTTCCCCGATTACAACCTTGGACTAAATCTCTTCCTTTTCATTAGTATGTGTGACTTTTAAACTTTTTTCTCTTCTTTTTACTACACTTAAGAATACCTAAGAATTTAATTCCTTTTTAAAACAACTAAGATATAAAAAGAAACAAGAAAAATTATAATGCTTGGAACAACAGAAGGGAAAATAGCACCGCTACCTGTAAATTAGGTGGATTATGTTCAAAGAGTGGCAATTTGCTTAAAAGTGAAGGAGAATTGCTTGTTTTTCTTTACAAATGCTTTTTTGAAGCCTAATTTTAACTACAGACTCGATTGTGAATTTAAAAGCATCCCTTAAGCCAGGGTAGCAACCCTTTTCTTTTCATCGACGTGGAGATGAAATAACTAAATAACAACAACAAAATGTTACCTTGCAAAAAATAATGGAAGCTATACAGCAATACTCTAATTCACTTGAAAAAAAATTAGATCATTTAATTGGAGAATATGAGGAAAAGGATGGAGTTACATATCAAATAGAAAAAACAGAGGTCGGTTCCTTAAGCACTAAGAAGGAAAATAAACAAAGAAACTAACATGGCTGGTCCTCTCAATGAGTGGCTTATGTCCGGCAATGGGAAAAGTGGAACATGGAAAGATGAATCAGATGGATGGGAACTCCACCTCAGATGGCAAGATTTAGAAGAAGAAACAACAAAAGAACCTATGATATTAAAGAAAGAAACTTTACTAATAACACCATTGATAACAACCCTGACACCTAAAATTAAACTGACTAAAGAAGAAGAAGGGCTCCAAAACGACAAGAAAGAACTTACAAATGATGGACTGCAAAGAGAAGTCCACACAAATTGGATTAAGGATATGTTTAGAAGAATTATGCCACAAATGGCAGAGGATGTGATATTGTTTTATTACTGGAAGGATACAGGCTGACAGATAAAAGATTAACCTAATACCAGTTGATATTAGGGAAACTTAGTGATAATAGACATAGTTAGATAAGTAATTGAAAGTGATAATAATTGTATATATATTCATAGTTATAGGTGGTAATTGGAAATGAATACTGAATAGTATTTGTCAAAGGAAATGAGTAAATATTATTGATGTTTGGTTAAAATAGACTACAGGGAATAATGATTTTGGACGATAGTAGAATTAACAAATATAATGCCAACATGTGGTTATGTTCTAGGTTTTATTGGTATGTTTTAAAATGAAGGACGTATAATACAATTATAATTAAAGAAGGCATGAAAAAGATAAAGTTTATAAATATATTTGATGAGATGTACTTGAAATAATATGAAATAATATGAAACTTGGATGAATATCGAAGAGATGCATGAAAATATTTTGTAATCAGCAGATACACTTTCTATAACATGTGTGAGATGAAGGATTTTTATGTTGTGTTTAAAAATAAAATAAAAAATTGAATTTATAGCACCCTATGAGCAGTTTACAATGTCAGCTTTATTTGCATATTGCCCCCAACAATCTGGGTCTTCATTTTACCGGCCTCGGAAGGATGGAAAACTAGTAAACAGGGGAGTTCTGTTAGGATAAAATTCTAGGCTATGGGTAGAGTTTGCCTGCAGTTTAACCACTGCACCACCAATTACCATTTGATAGTGGTGTTTCTGACAAACCTAGAAGTAATTTACCTTTCTCACTGATTTGTAATTCCTTAAAAGGCACAGAATATGAGTTATGGTCCCCACAAAATGACTGACTAATATACTCAGCCATGTTGAATATTTTTTCATTAACTATTTTGGCTTGTAATTTCCAGGCAATGCAGGTTCATGGAACCCTAGCAATGATGATTTGACTAATGCTACAGACAGTGCAGCAGATGAGATAATGGATCGTATTGTCAAGTCTGCCACACAAGTACCAAGTCAGCGTGTAGTGCCCAAAGAAAGAAAACGATCAAGAGCAAACAGGAAGTCAAGTAAGCTAAACTGGTATCCATTATCTATAAACAAAACAAAATAACAGATGTTTTGATTCTTCTCCCATCTACAACATATGCATGTATATAATTTGGTTGAGTAAAAGAAGACTTGCCTCCTATGTCAGAACCATATCTCCTAGACCTAGTTTTTCTCCTTTAGTCAGTGCCAGAGAAGAGAAAGTTTTGTTTGTTAGCTTTATATCTCCTCTAAAAGCCAAGGTGGCTTACATAAGGAGCTCCTTTTGTAAGCCACTCCGGCCGATCGCAATTTGTGTTGACAGGAGAGCAGAGGTCGACCTCGGGACCCCTCACATGTGGGGTGCCTCAGGGGTCGGTCCTCTCGCTCTCCTGTTCAACACATATATGAAGCCGCTGGGTGAGATCATCCGTGGTTTTGGGGTAGAGTATCATTTCTACGCTGATGATACTCAGCTGTATATATCTACCCCAAACCACCCCAACGATGCCGTAGCGGTGATGTGCCAGTGCCTGGAAGCCGTGCGGATCTGGATGGGAAGTAACAGACTTAGGCTTAACCCGGCCAAGACCGAGTGGCTGTGGTTTCCGGCCGCCCGATTCAACCAGTTGACTCCATCACTGGCCATAGGGGGCGAACATCTTGCCCCTGTGGATGGGGCGCGCAACTTGGGTGTCCTCCTGGATACCCGGCTGTCCATGGAAGATCAAGTGACAGCCGTGGCCAGGAGGGCGTCAGTTGCGCCCCCTATTGGATCGGGATGCCCTTTGCACAGTCACTCATGCTCTCGTGACATCCCGACTGGACTATTGTAACTCTCTCTACATGGGGCTCCCCTTGAGGTGCACCCGAAGACTTCAGCTGGTCCAGAATGCAGCCGCACGAGCAATAACGGGGATCGCAAGGTACGCCCATATAACACCGCTCTTGGGCGAGCTGCACTGGCTGCCTGTCGTCTTTCGGGTGCGCTTCAAGGTGTTGGTTGTCATCTTCAAAACCCTCCATGGCTCGGGACCTAGCTATCTGCGGGATCGGATCCTGCCCCATACATCCTCACGGCCGATCCGCTCCCACAGAGAGGGACTTTTCCGGGTGCCGTCCACTAGACTGTGTCAGCGGGCGACGCCCAGGGGAAGGGCCTTCTCTGTGGCGGGCTCAGCCCTCTGGAACGACCTCCCCCCCGACATTAGAACAACTACGGACCTCCGCTCCTTCCGTCAAAAACTGAAAACACACTTTTTCTGCTTGGCCAGCCTTGGTTAGTCTCTACCTCTGGGGTGTTTAGGGAATTTAGTTTTAATGGGGTTTTTTAGCGCAGGGACGATCAATTTAATCTGTTTTTATCTATTGTATTTATTGTTTGTATATATTTTATATGTTTTAATTTCCCTGTGCACCGCCCGAGTCCCCTTGGGGAGAGGACGCGGTATACAAAATAAAAAAAACTAAAAACTAACTAAAACTAAACTATATAAGGTCTCCTGCTGGAGTAACGGGTTGGACTAGATAACCTCTGAGGTCCTTTCCAGCCCTAGATTGTTGTGCTGTTTCAAAGCATCATCTGAAGCTGCGACTAGTGCCAGGTTTGTGGTCCTTCCTTCCTCTCCTTTTTCCCTCCCCCCCTCCCTCCCTCTCTATATCCATCCATCCATCTCATTCACTTTCCCTTCCCTCTTTCTCCCTTCCTCTTTCTTTCTTTCTTTCTTTCTTTTCTTTTCTTTTCTTTCTTTCTCCCTTCCTGTGAAGAACCTCAGACGGTCTTTGGTAGGAGAAAAAAAAGCCAGACATTTTGAAACAGAGAACATGCCCATTGATCATCTGGCATTCTTAGAGCTCCATTATTGATTAGCCTATTCTGAGCAAGAATAGCTAGCAGCATTTTCAATAAGCTCTCAACTCAATCTCGGTGTACTTGGGGATCCTCAAACGGTGAGGATTTTTCTTTCTTTCTCCCTTGAAGGCCCCCGCAGCCCATTTTTGCTCCCAGGGGGCAGCAGAGAGACTTGCTAGGCACACACACCCCATGCCCTGTTTTGGGCCTAGCAGGCATCCCTGAAGCCTCCTGGGAGCCATAATGAAGCTTGTGGGGACTCCTAGAAGGGGTAGGAGAAGGTAAGGTCTCAAGTTCGGTGGGGAGGGAGGTTACAGCAAGCTTTGGAGAGGGGGGGCTAGCATGACTTATCTGTAGGCAGGAGGAGGCAGCTCAGTTGGGGCACAGGGCAGGTACCATGTGGGAACTGGGAAGGCAGCTTAGGCAGACAAGCCATTCGGGAGGTGAGAAGTGACTGTGTAGGATGGGTGCATGAGGCAAGCAGCCGGGGAACAGTTCGGGGTCATGGCCAGCCTGCCATCTCTACCGGTTTGGAAACTCAGGCCCAATTTCCACTACCAGTTCACCCAAACTGGTAGGAACCCACCTCTGGTTCACATGATATAAAGTACAAGGAGAGTGTATGTTCAAGGTGTATGTATTTATGTCCATCTCACATTTATTTATTTATTTATTCAATTTATACCCCGCCCTTCTCCAAGTGGACTCAGGGCGGCGCACAGGAAAATTAAAAATACATACAAAACATCATATAAAAATTTAAAAAACTAATTCAATGGATCCTGTGCTAAAACCAGATTAAAATCCCCAAATTTAAAAACTATCTAAAAGTCAGATTAGGGGGCTACACTAGGCCGGCTAGATGGAACAAATGTGTCTTTAGACACTTGCAGAAGAGGCGGAGGTCAGAGATGGTGCGAAGTTCAGGGGGTAAGTCGTTCCAAAGGGCTGGACCTGCCACAGAGAAGGCTCTTCCCCTGGGTGTCGCCAATCGGCATTGTCCGGCCGACGGCACCCTGAGGAGGCCCTCTCTGTGGGAGCGTATTGGTCTGAGGGATGTATGGGGCAGGAGGCGGTCTCGCATATATAGCTAGGCCCCGAGCCATGGAGCGCTTTGAAGATGGTTGTCAAAACCTTGAAGCGCACCCGAAAGACCACAGGAAGCCAGTGCAGCTCGCGCAGGATTGGTGTTATGTGGGAGTGTCTAGGCACTCCCGTAATCACCCGCACGGCTGCATTCTGGACTAACTGCAGCTTTCGAGTGCACCTCAAGGGAAGCCCCATGTAGAGAGCATTCAGTAGTCGAGTCGAGAGGTCACGAGGGCCTGAGTGACTGTGCAAAGGGCAGCCCGGTCCAGTAAGGGGCGCAATTGGCGCATCAGGCGTACCTGATGGAAAGCCCCCCTGGCCACGGCCGCCACATGGTCCTCCATGGACAGCCGGGAATCCAGGAGGACACCCAAATGCGCGCCCTCTCCACGGGGGCAGGTGTTTCGCCCCCAATGGCCAGAGTTGGAATAATCTGGCTGAACCGGGGTGCCGGAAGCCACAGCCACTCAGTCCAGGACGGGTTGAGCCTGAGTTTGTTACTACCCATCCAGATCCGTACGGCCTCCAAACACCGGGACATGACCTCGACGGCATTGTGCACACACATATCATTATCATCATCTCATAAAACTCCTGAGGAGTCTCCTCAGTCTTGAGAAGACTGCACTTCCCTATTCAAGACTATATGCAAAC
The DNA here is from genome assembly GCA_039707465.1 of Rhabdophis nuchalis. Taxonomy (NCBI): domain Eukaryota; kingdom Metazoa; phylum Chordata; class Lepidosauria; order Squamata; family Natricidae; genus Rhabdophis; species Rhabdophis nuchalis. The sequence goes on along the minus strand of CM077647.1, from coordinate 110,107,408 downwards.
TGGAGGATCATTTTCACACGAGGGGGGGCACACGCTGGATTTGATTTTTGTCTCTGGTCAATGGACGAGTGATCTGGGTGTAGGGGACTTAGCCATCGTACCCCTGTTATGGTCAGATCACTCACTTCTCCGGTTCGACTTTCCAATCGCTACACCCCACCGCGGGGAGGCGGAACCAGAGATCCCTAGATGGTTCTGCCCCAGGCACCTGATGGACCCTGAGAGGTTCCAGATGGAGCTTGGGCCACTACCTGTGACCCTGACCCGCGCCCCGACTGAGGACCTGGTGGCGGCATGGAGTGCCGCGACCGCCGGGGCCTTGGATCGGGTCGCGCCCTTGCGGTCTCTCTTGCGGCATCGAGCCTCCCGGGCTCCTTGGTTCACTGAGTAGCTGGGAGGATGAAACGCCTCAAGAGACGCCTAGAGAGGAGATGGAGATCCACACGCTCTGAATCCGACCGAACACAGGTGAGAGCCCATTTGAGGACTTATCTTGTGGCGATAAGAGTGGCCAAACGGTCTTATTGTGCCACCCTTATCGCATCCGCAGATAACCACCCTGCTGCCCTGTTTGGGGTGACCCGCTCCCTCCTTCAACAGAGGCCGCGGGAAACCCTTCTGCAGGGCAGAGCAGAGGAATTGGAGAATATCTGCAGGATAAAATCGCTCAGATTCGAAGCGAGTTGGCCTGCACCGAAAGTAGTCTGGAGGGAAGGTCCGAGGCACGTCTTGAGACAGTTTTGTGGGAGGAGTTTGACTCTGTTACTTCCGAAGATATGGACAGGTTACGTGGGCAACTGAGAGCCACCACATGTTTATTGGACCCGTGTCCCTCCTGGCTTGTACTGGCATCCTGGGAGGTTACACGAGGCTGGCTCCAGGAAGTAGTGAATGCTTCCTTGAGTGAGGGGATCTTGCCTACCGTCTTGAAAGAGGAGGTGGTGAGACCCCTCCTCAAGAAGCCTTCCCTGGACCCAGCATTGTTGGTAAATTACTGTCCGGTCTCCAACCTTCACTTTTTGGCGAAGGTTGTAGAGAGTGTGGTGGCACAACAGTTTCCCCGTCACCTGGAGGAGATTGATTATCTGGACCCGCGCCAGTCCGGCTTTCGGCCTGGACATAGTACTGAGACGGCATTGGTCGCGTTGGTCGATGATCTCTGGAGGGCCAGAGATGGGAGCTGTTCCTCCATTCTGGTCCTATTAGACCTCTCGGCGGCTTTTGATACCATCGACCATGGTATCCTATTGCATCAACTGGAGGGGTGGGGGTGGGAGGCACCGTTTTACGGTGGTTCTCCTCCTACCTTTCCAGTCGATTGCAATTTGTGTTGGCAGGAGGGCAGAGGTCGACCTCGAGGCCTCTTACTTGTGGGGTGGCTCAGGGGTCGGTCCTCTCGCCATTCCTGTTTAACACATATATGAAGCCGCTGGGTGAGATCATCCATGGTTTTGGGGTAGAATACCTTCTCTACGCTGACGATACGCAGCTGTATATATCTACCCCGAACCACCCCAACGATGCCGTCGAGGTGATGTCCCGGTGTCTGGAAGCCGTACGGGTCTGGATGGGAAAGAACAGACTCAGACTCAACCTGTCTAAGACCGAGTGGCTGTGGCTTCCGGCATCCCAGTACAACCAGTTTACTCCATCACTGGCCATAGGGGGGGAACATCTAGCCCCTGTGGATGGGGCACGCAACTTGGGCATCCTCCTGGATACCTGGCTGTCCATGGAAGATCAAGTGACAGCCGTGGCCAGGGGGGCGTTCTACCAGGTTCACCTGGTACGCCAGTTGCATCCCCTATTGCAGTGGTGGGCAAACTCATTAGTCAACAGAGCCAAATATCAACAATACCACGATTGAAATTTCTTTTGAGAGCCGGAAGGTGTGGCCTGTTTTGTGGGAGTGGCTCAGCGGTCATGTGAGTGGGTGGGCGTGGCCAACTTGGAAAATGTGAAACTCACTTAACAATGGTCTTGCTGACCACTGCCCTATTGGACCAGGATGCCCTTCGCACGGTCACTCATGCCCTCGTGACATCCCATCTAGACTACTGCAATGCTCTCTACATGGGGCTTCCCTTGAGGTGCACCCGAAGACTGCAGCTAGTTCAAAATGCAGCCACGCGGGCAATTCTGGGAGCCCCCAGGCACTCCCACGTAACACAGCTCCTGCGCGAGCTGCCTGTGGTCTTTCAGGTGGCTGCCTGTGGTCTTTCGGGTGCACTTCAAGGTGTTGATCACCATCTTCAAAGCGCTCCATGGCACGGGATCTAGCTATCTGCGAGATCGCATCCTGCTCCATACATCCCTTCGACCGATTCACTCGCACAGAGAGGGACTTCTCCGGGTGCCGTCCACTAGGCAATGCCAGCGGGCGACACCCAGGGGAAGGGCCTTTTCTGTCGCAGGCCCTATCCTAAGGAATGACCTACCCCCCGACCTCAGAACAACTCCGGACTTCCGCTCCTTCCGCCGAAAGCTCAAAACTTATTTCTTCCAGCAGGCCGGCCTGGCCTAATCTATCTTTCCTGCCTCCAGTCTGTATATTTAAATTTTTAATTGGGTTTTTAGGGAGTTTTAGTGCTTTAGGATTTTAGGTTTTAGCGCAGGGTTATAGTAGTTTAATCTGATTTTAGATATTTATATTGTTTTATGTTTGTATGTTTTATAATCCCTGTGCACCTCCCCGAGTCCCTTCGGGGAGAGGGAGCGGTATACAAATAAAATTTCATTCATTCATTCATTCATTTTCGACTTCCAGCTCCTGCTTGAAGAATGAATAGCAGCTGTGGTCAAAAGGTCTTTAAAACAATCACTCATCCCTTGTCACCTTAGAAGTAAACTATTGCAATGCCCTGTGCATGAAACTGTCCTTGAAGACCACCAAAAGCTACAACTAGTCCAGAAACAGTGTAGAAAGTAATGGGCAAGCCACAATATGTCCATCTGGTGATGACACTGCCATGTGAGCTGTATTGGTTGCCAGTGAGCTTTTAGATGCAATTCCTGATGTACTATAAAGTCCTTCATGGTATAGGACTTGGCTATCTAAGTATCAGTCTTTTCCTGATAACTATATCCAATTGTCTTATTTTAATTACTAGGCCCAGTCACCTTATTGGTGAGATGGGCAGCATATAATTGTAATAAATATTTTTTTTTTAAAAAGCTTTAGCATTGGACTGAAAACTTAAGTTCTATTAGGAATTAAGAAAAAATTGTAATAAAGTATAAAGCTATCATAAATAGTATTGTGTCTGCTATGCAATGGCTTGATTTTACATATAATTGTATGTACAATGAACCAGTTATTCTATTCAGGAAAGTAATCCTTTGTCTTTATACAAATGTAAACAAAAGTACTTGCTTTTCCTTTGTGGTAATATTGTCACAGTCATACATATTCACACCTTCAAATGAGAGAAACCAAGAATAATATTTCTGAGTGCTCCCTTATACATTCATATTATATTTTTCTTTCTGTTTCTGATTACACAGTAAGGAGGACATTGAAGAGTGGATTGTCTCCAGAAGAAGCTAAAGCTTTGGGTCTGATGGGCACTTCAGAGATGCAAGTGTGATGACAGCAATTAAGTCTGATAAAAGAAACAGCTTCCTCTTTTTTTCATGCACACATGCCATCAACAAACTTCAAATTCAACATCCCCCTGCCAGTTTCAGCTGCTATTTGTTTTATCCCACTGCTGCATGACACTGAATCAAATAATAAATTAGTAAAATAATCTTGTAACTCACCACTACAAAAATAAATTACAGGAGCAGAAGGTCAATTCAACATTGTGTCACATTCATTCTGTCATGCTGCATTTAAGAGAGTTGCCCTTGGGCCATCTTGTATTGTGCGAAAGGTGTTAATGTTAATTTTCTTGCAGCCTGTTGCAGTAATTGTAAAGTACCATGTTTTATCCATTCTTTAAACAATTTTTTAAGTTCCTACTATGGACAAAGAATAACTGTTTTGGGTGCTAGTAAACCAATTGTAAGGGGCTACTTTGTACAATTTAACCATTTAGAAACAAAATACTATTTCCTATAAAGAATTAGATAGGAAAATAAGGCTCACATTGGGGCCCCATTAAGCTGCTGTTTTCATTCAATTTAAAAAATTTAAATTATCAGTTACGTTAGATTTTACTAATATTTGCCTTTTTCTCACAAACCTTGAAGAAACAATAAGGAAAGCAATTGTTTTAAATATAAAATTTGTTCCCAATCAACTATTCAATGGCATTTTTCTTACACAAGGGTTGGTAACCCTTGTGTTATTATTCTGGATCATTCATCAACCACCTTTATATAAAAAGAATATACAATCTTAAAAAATCTTTTAAAAACACAGATCCTAATATTTTTTTAGGCATGAAATCTCTGGGACCTAATCATCTCCAACAAGCTAGTTAAGAAAATAAAACACTTGTTAAATCATGCACTAAAAGTTTTGCAATGAAAACTATGTAAGCACAGTGCAAAACAAGTGGATCCCACACTAAGCAATACAAGGAGAAAGAACAATAATTTGTATTTTTTTAAATTTCTAATAATGTCTATTACTTGACTGATTTTATTCTACCATTTATTTGGACTTATAGGGATGTTATATGGATCTATAAAAGCTTCCATTGGGCTACAGTGGAAGCTTTTTTATTCCTCCTAATGTCCTACTCTTTGATGATTCGACAGTGACCTGTAAGTGTTTTGTTAATAAACCTCACTGCTGTGCTTTCAACTAGAAAGAAGGAATTATTACTACAATGAATAATATTGATCTTTTTCTCATTTAACTTTTTTATGTGTTTCAAAAGGACTAAACTAAACCATCAGAAACATTTTTTTTATCACTCGCATCAGGGCTTTGTATTGATAAGAGCAACAAAATAATTCAAGAAAGGTATTTCAGAGCATGAAGCATCATTGAAGCAAATCTAGTGGCTGTTTTAAATCGCTGCAGGGAAGCCTAAGCTTCTATGTTTCCACATACTCCTAGCATGTTTTTGGAATTAAATCCAAAGCACTGGATAATCAAAAAGCGATAAATATTTCTAAGTTTTCAGAATAAGGTGGGAAAGAATATATAATTCTATAAAAGAATTTTTAAATTAAATTAATAAAAAAAACTTATAAATGGGATCATATAATCTGATTCTTGGTGCAACAATAGAGCTTTCATGAATTCCAGTACCCTCCTAATGACAGAAAAAAGTATTTGTGTCTCTTCATCTCTTTACTGATGAGACTTTCTCTGATTTCATCCTATTGCCAAGTCTTTCTGTCCCATCTTTTTTTCAAACTTTCTGACACTTTACTTTTTGTACTTTGGAAAGAACCAGCTTGACTTGGAAGGAGGAGCAGGTGACTTTCTCTCCAAGAGTGGAGTCATATTTCTCACTTTTGCAGAAAAATATCCAATGAATCTTATTTCTTAATGGATTGTTGGCCACCGAAAAACACATTTATGTTTGTCTATAACTTCTCCAAATAAACATATACAGTAATTTTTTTGAAAACTTAATCACAGTATTAAGAATGCCTTTAGGAGTAAACAAATTGCCACCCTAAATTATTGCATTGATCTATCTTACCATTTTATTGTTTATATTACAATACATTTTGTGAATCATTATTCAATCTAATTCCAAATGCATCTTGTAAAAATTCATTTCTGTAAGAAACACTTCTAAGCATTTGCTCATTGAAATAATGATTATGATTGTGTTTTGATATACAAATGATATGTTTTGTTTCCTAAAACCATTAAGTTTCTAAATAAGTTTTTGTTAACATTTACAATGGTATGACAATAATTCAAACAGCTGCTTCAGTTTATATGATTCCTAATAACCAGAAAACATTAGAGCAGAGTTTCCCAACCTTTCTGGGTTGGCAGCCCAGAGCAGAGGGAGAGGGAAAGAGGGGATGATTTTGTGGAGGGGCAAGTGCTGTTGTGTACCTGTGTTCAAGCACCCATGATATTCGCAGTGACGGTCGCAGAAGTGGAACAGCAAGCGCCCACAATGAGGCTAAGACAAGTGGGGCCACGAGTGTCCACAACAAGGCTTGCATGAATGAGCCATGAGCACCTAGGACAAGTCTTGTGCAAGTGGGGCTGTGCGCATGCATGGAGGTGCACACAACTCACGTAGCCTGATGGCAATTAGCCCATGGCCTGGTAATGGGCTGCAGCCCACAGGCTGGAAACCCCTGCACTGGATGACATTGGAGAATTACAGATAATCTTTGTTTCTCTTTGTTGCTTTGTTGTCATGTGCATTTTCATAATTCAGATATAGTTTTTTCTAATGAAGTACTACTGTACATGAGCTTTGTCTTTGCGAATCTCGTGAGCCAACTTATTTGGAGCCTGCTTTTGAAGCTTACCAAGCAGGAATGGGGTTATTTTGAGAAAACCAAATCTACATCTGGTTAAGAGTGTATAGATTAACTTCACGGGACTCTGGTCATAATCTCTCATGTAATTTGTCTGTTGGATTATTCCTTTGCTTCTTATGATTGACAAAACTTTAAAAAATTCCTAATGACAAACGGTCACAATTTTTGTTACCTCCCTCCTTCTCCCCTCCCCCAAGGGACACCAACTGAAATTCCTGTATCAGTAAATATTTTCCAAGATGCAATGAGCTTTTGTTAGTGAAATAAAATTCAAATAACCCCATTTAAATGACTGCAGATGGGGGGGGGGGGGATTTATGAAAATTGGAAATTCTGTTTCTAGGTAGCTGAGGACTGACTCTTTAAATTTATATAATCTTCCTAATTCCAAATGACAATCTTTCTTTTAGAATTGTTGCCTTTTACTATACTTTGTCCATAAGATTATGAAAGGAAAATTAATGAGATGTGACTTGAGGTACACAAATGTCTGTTAACTCCCTTTCATAAAATGCTTAGGGAAGTGACATCATCTTATCCTCTTCCAAGGTATTTTGGAAGCAGCTTTTAAAGCTGAGGAACCTGGTATTTCAATAAAAGATAGAAGGCATTAAAAAAATGAAAAAAATCAGCCATTTGATAAGATAAAATAAACAGCAGTACTCTCATTTCACTAAAAATTTAGCCCAATATTGCAAGACGAAAATGTTCTGAGGAAAAGGGTCGGGGTTTTTTTTAGTTTGTCTTTAATGTATTCAGTAAACTCAAATGTGTATTGTTTTCTTATTTTAGACTGTTTCTCTAAAGCAACTATTCATCTATATGTTGGAACTATTTTTTTATGAGACAGATTAGAATTAATTAACTGTTATTTTACAAAGGGGGAAATATATCTAGACTTTTAATGTAAATTGGTCCAAATAATATCTATTTTCTCTTCATCTATGTTGAAGGATAGTTGTCAGGGTTACAATATAACTACTGGCTGTCCACTGAAATACTAAAGGAAATTCCATATTATAAAATGCTAAGACTATTATAAAGCATACCTTTTCTATTTGTTGTTGCTTTGTAGATTTTTAAGTAACCAAATTCCTTTAATTAATCATTTTCAAAACATACACACACACACACACACACACATATGCATATATAGAGAGACATATTTCCATTCATTCATAGATAGGTAGATAGGTAGATAATATATATAGATACATATATATGTGAACAATTCATGATACACAAAAGAAATTTTACACAAATAATTTACATATATGTAAAATGTGTGTGTGTATAAAATTTCAGCTGTATCCCATGTTGAACTGACTTTCAATATTGGCCAAGCTTATCCAAACATTTAAACATAAAAGACTCTAGATGTCTATATAATGAGAGAATAGTTTTCTCTATTGAACTCAGACTCATTTTCATGCACTCCTGAAGCCTGAGCTCAAAAGTTCAATCAACTTATTTCCAGGAACTTGTGTATACAGTTAAAGTTTTAATGAGGTTTTTTTGGGGGGAAAGGGGGGGATATTGTATTGAAATCTGCATTAACAAAAATAAGTTTAAAAGATTCAATAAATGTAAACCAAGAAATTTATGTTTTGTTTAGAAGTGGTAAATATTTTTGGCCTTAAAAAAAAATAACAATCTATGTGTACTAGGCCTGAACATGAATAAATCTCTCTTTTTTCACACTTGGTTCAGTCTCTCTTATCTGAAAAATCTAGTGTTAATGGTTATACATAGCTGCATTAAAACTATGGTATTTGGGAAATAGTGAAATGCAAACAAATCCAGGTTGAAGGTACTGTGTTGCTCATAGTTGTCCATGTTTTTTATTGGTGCAGAACTCTGACCTATTAAAATTTTAAAAATTATAACAAAATATTTTAAAGTAGTCTTTATTAATTTCAATTAACTCTTAAATCAGTCCCCTTTTTATTAACCCTTGATGTGATTTTGAAATTACTTATTTTTAACTGTGATTTCTGATTCAATATTAAAGGGTTACCAATCTTCTCCCTCTCTCACAATCTTTGTACAATGATTACCATCCTTGGCCAATTGATGGCCAAGAATTCAAATACCACTTTAAGGATGTAATTGAAACTGCCCTTTAATTATTGAAAAAGGATATGAGAAATACAAACACTGAAATCCTTACATGAACTGTCACTGAGTTAAGTGAGGTATATTTTACTTAAAATTAAAAAGAAAATGTTTAACTTTATTAGCAATTGATATTAGTAATTATATGAGTGGCATGGTGGCCTAGTGCTGAAGACTCGCCTGTCACTCAGAAGGTTAAGGATTCAATCCTAGAGTGCAAAGAAAAAAATACTTGCTGTGAAATCCAGGTGGCATCAGGAAGGGCATCCATCTATTAAATGCTCAGTTCCATCCTGTTATCCCAAATCTACCCCAAATTAAGGAATTACAGGTTCGTAAAAAAGAATGCTTTTTTTATATTAGTCAAGATAGGGAAAAGTAGGGATTTATAAAACTTTCCCTGTAATGTAGAAAACTAAGAATCTGAGTGAATCTATTCCATTTATTTGTATGCTTACGCACCAGTGGAGTTAAATTTTGTAATTATGCCTAGATCTCCTTTTTTCACAGAATTCAGAACTGAGATTCCTTATTAAATTATATAGGAAAATTCTGACTTACCCAGTTTATGAAGAGGAACATTAAACAATGAAACCTGTACAAAGTATAAAAAATTATTTCCACAGCATATTTACTGTACTATGGATGTGGCTCCCTTGAAATCATTTTAAATTGATATGATATGAAATTATATTTAATCAGCTAGCAACGTATTACACTAATTTATACAAATATTGTATAAAATAATAAATACAACTTTCATGCATAAAATGTTTTTAATTATTTGTGGCATCCCAACAATCCACCATTAAATATGTGACTGTTTTCTAAAACAAAACATTGTAATGTTAGATTATATTTCTCTGTAAGGATTGAATTTTGATTTCTCACATCTTATTTGTGAGCTGTGTATTTTTTTTAAAAAAGTTTGTTAAGAAAAAACTGTTAACTACTGTAGTATAAAATGTATATGTTAATATATATTTTTTCCTCTTTGTGTGGTGTTGGGTGAAATAAGAATTTTACCCAGCAGTATTATTCTATGAATTTAAAGACCCAAAGATGCATATTGAAAAGTATATTTAAAAAACAACAAAAATGCACAATGTCACAAATGCATGTACATCTCTCTAGGTAGGAATGAGTCATTGTTATTTTCATTATACGCTCAATCTTATTAACTAATTAATTCAATTAGCTTGGAAGTTAGTTTATCTCCAGATTTTTATTTAGCATTGCTCTACTAGATAAATAAGCCTCACTCTACTGAATGAGGTTTTCATTTAAGAAGAATAAAGAATATGAAGAACTGATTTTCTTTTTCTTAATGTGTTGCATACAAGAGCACATTTAAAATATGTAGCCATCTGTTCAATTTGGGCACTATAAGTTTAATGCAAGTTTAGCACATTGATCTCTGCTCTCAACACCTTATGACTTTTAAAAAATTTTGTTGCTGTTCCTGGGAATATTCCAAGGTTGAAAATATTCAACCTTGGAATATTGATTATTGGCCACAGGCCATTATATCTAGTGTAAATGACAATTAACGTATATTATACATTAAGTAGTTTTCTAGTGCAGTTTTTCCCATTTTTGGTTAGAAAGAGGCATCTTTGTTTTGATTTCCATCCTAAACACACTAAAGTGACTTAATATCTGACTCTTGTTTTTAAAATTCAATATAGCGAAAAACAAGTTTATTTCATTGGCTGTAACATTATTGCTTGAAAGAAATCATCACAAACATAAAATAACTGGGAATGTTAATGGAAAATCAGGGCAGAAATAATACCTTTGGACATAGAGAACAAAATGTAATAAGTTGTTGGCAATGGGAAGACTGGAAATAAGAGAGCTGGAAATAAACAAATAACTGAAAGGAAATTAAGATTCACTAGATAGTCCTGGAGAATCAATTTATCACTTAGAGCAATGAGCAAAATTTGTTTCTGTGCCACAGCTGGCTCAAATCTTGAAATGTTGTCTACATCTACTCTTATGAAATTATGTTGCTAAGATATCTTGAATTCTAAATATTGAAAAGTGTGGCTAAATATTAACTGTGATAAATACCAGAGCATTAAAGTTATACAATAAACACAGAGATGTTGTTGTCGTATCTTGTTTTTTTGTAACATGCAATTTGATCATAATGCAAAACAATTAACAAAGATCATATTCTCCTTTAGAAAATATGCACAAGTGAATGATAATACATTTGTAGGCACATTCATATTTATATACTTACAAGTTCTTTTTCAAACACATAAATAATTTTGCAACTCTTAATGAAACAGGAATGACAGCATTGAAAATCATTTGTAAATGTAGTTACTAAATTGGAATGAGTTTTAATTCATTCTGTGAGGGAAATTATTTTTCAGAGGATATGATTGGCTATGGTTGCTCACACTCCCCTTGGACATATTTCAAATTTAATAATTTTCCATAAGTAAGTCTTCAGACTCAGTTCAGACTTCAGACTGACTGGGTCCCATCTTATTTAGCTTTTTGGAATCAGGTTTAGGTAAGAACTACTATTCCCCTTGACTATTTCATGGCATTTTAGTAGAAGCTTGATTCTACTCCATAAAACTTCTAGTTTTATATGGCACAGTAACACTCCTTAAAGCATGTGCTGCATTCTCTTGGAATGATGTGAACAAATGCAGTATATCTTTCATTTCCAAAAGGAATTTGTTTCTCTCCCATACAATTTTATTCCTATATTGTAGCGGGCATACCTGTTGAAAACTGGATTACACTGTTCTTATCAGTTGGAGTAATTAAGATGAATTCAACTCTGATTTGCTGGCTGGTCCCAGGACATCAGTGATGGACTGTTTTGCTGGATTGGAGAAAGCAAAAATTAGTCTTCTCAAACAGGTTAGCTTTTACTTGCCTTCGCATCAAGAATAAGAAATATTGGAAGCTATAATTACACATAAAATCCAGATTACCTATCTAACCAATCTCTGTAGTGGATCCTGAAACTTTTAAATCTTATTCAGGAACTTATATGCACTGTGTGCACAATTATTAGGCAAGTGAGTATTTTGACCATATCATTTTTATGCATATCCATCTCCAAGCTGTATAAACCTGAATGCTTAGTGGATATAATTATATCAGGTGATGGATATTTATGTAATAAGGGAGATTGTGGTCTAAGCAGATAAACACCTGTATCAAGGTGTACATAATTATTGGCCCACTTTTCCTCAGACAAAATGGCAAAAAAAGTGATTTAACTGACATTAAAAAGTTAAAAATTGTAAAAAGTCTTTCAGAGGGATGCAGTACTCTTGAAATTGCTAGCATATTGGGGCATAATCACAGAATTATAAAACATTGCATAAATCCTATGCTGATATACATATTCTTGCAATGCAGTTACAGGTTTTGTTTTCTTGGTTTGCAAATATAAAAAAGACATCAGAAGAAGAAAGAACACTGCATACTTTTTCTTTATGCCATATGCCTTTAATGTTCTATATTCTGGAATACAGTTCATAAAATAAATAATTGGGCAAAGTTTTCATTTTAAAATAAGAGATTCTGGAATGCAAGTAAATAAAAATAAAATTAGTGCTTTTGTATTTTCACACTTCTGTACAAATATAATAGGAAACAAACAGATTTTCCACATGCATTTCTTACATTCCAATTCCCAGAATTTAAACTATAAAATAAAAAGCATTGATTGAAAAAGCAAGCCAAACATCTACATGAATGTACAGACATTACTGTCAGTCATGAAAGGAAACGAGACAAGATTTGAAATGGGCAAGCTGGCAGATTGCAGATGGACCTCATCATCAATGCCACCCAATAACTAATGTGAATTTCATGAAGTTTTTTCTCAACAGTAAACTTTAAAACCATGGCAAAATATATGAATTTTGAACTATAACTCCCAAAATCCATAAGTTTATAAATGTAATTACTACCCATTCTTCTCTAGCCTTTGCAACTCAATATAGTCAATAGATGTTGTATACATTGTAAAACAAATAACAAAAAGACAACAATTCTTCTTTGGGGGGGGAAATGTGTGTGTGTGTGTGTGCCCCTATGTTCTTATACATATCTTTCTGAGAAGTAAATATTTTTATATATAGTTTTCAGAGCCAAAAATATTTTGAACTAGATATCACTGAATTCTGTGCCCTTTGGAAAACGCAACAAATGTGGTTTATATTATGATTTGCATAATTTTTTCTTGCTTTTGATTACTAAATTCATGGTTCATGTTTGAAGGTTTGAACCAGAACCTACTAGTTGCAGACTTCACATAAATCTTCATTATGTTGAATATGGTAATACTTTGGGGAGGGTGGAACCACTAAGCTATTAGATAGTTTTCCAGCATAAACAGTAGCTTGATTTTCATGTTTTACGGTACATTCCACTACACCTAATGGGATATATGCAAGATATATGCTACATGCAAGACCGCCTCCTGCCCCATACATCCCTGGGACCGACATGCTCCCACAGAGAGGGCCTCCTCAGGGTGCCGTCGGTCGGGCAATGTCGACAGGGGGAGAGCCTTCTCTGTGGCAGGACCAGCCCTTTGGAACGACCTGCCCCCTGAAATCCGCACCATTCCTGACCTCCGCCTCTTCCGCAAATGTCTTAAGACTCACCTCTTCCAACTAGCCGGCCTTGCGTAACCCCAGCACTACCAATTGTAAATGGGGATTTTAAAATGGTTACATCACAGGCACCTAATATCTCTGTATTTATGTTTATTGATTTAATTCTATGTTCACCGCCCCGAGTCCCTTTGTGGTGAGATGGGAGCAGGTTATAAATATGAAAAATAAATAAATAAATATATAAATATATACACACCAAGCTCCTAGCTGAATGCTTAGCATTTCAATTTCAGTGGTGCAAAGAGAAGAAAGAATTCCCTGCCAGTGGTGTTCTATTTTTTAACATATAACTTAAGTTGGCTAGACATTTCATCATTTATTTCATAGCAAATCCATTAGCAGTTCTATATGCCAGATGTCAGCCTCTGCTTTTGCCTGCATAGTCTGTCATATTGAAATGGGGGGGAGGGCTGGGGTTGCTAAGCTACTAAGGGGGCAGGAGGGAGAGAGACGGCCACAGTTGTTATCACCTCAGCTAACGGCCTGCATTCCATTCTGATGATGACCCTGGGAAGGAACTGCACCTGATGTTGTGGCCGGCTTCGCATTGGACAATATGCTGGGGTCAATGAGACTAAGGATTGGGTTATGCTTTGTTACGTATGTTGCGCGCCTAAATGTTTAATTCCTTGCTTGACTTCGCTGCAGTCTTATCATAATCAGTAAAAGTAGCCTTAAACTTTCCAAATGAGTTTCCAAATGTTCTTTCTTGATTTATGATGGAAGCAGTTCTGACACCAGATGTGTCCTGACAAAGCATTTTTAATGTTAAAATAGAGACAGAAAAGAACCTTGTAGAATCAAGTCAAGAGTGATAAAAGATTACAGATTAATGCACTAAGCAGCTGATGTTTCCTTCCGTGACTGCATATCTTGAGAAAAATTTTCTATTTTTATAATTGTTTGTTATCAGCATCTTTACTTTTCCTCAGTATTTAAGATTAACTCTTCTTTAAAGAACAGGTTATTGCCTAGTTATAGATATACATTTAAGGTCAACAATTTTAGGATCATATATGTGAATTTACTGTTAAGAAATTGAAAGTGAATTGAATTAAAATAATATATTTTAGCACAACGAAATTTATGAATTCTGAAAGTGAGTCATTAGTACATTGAAAAAGCACCTCTCATATAACCAATTAATCTCTCAAAAACCAACTAAATATAGGATTACAACTTTCTCAAAGTTGCTGTTGCTGCTGCTGAAGATTGACAGACAAATACAGTTGATACTTAGGAAGCAGAGATAAAAAGTCAAAGGAGGTCAAACTGAAGGCACTTTTTGCCACTTTTTCCCCATTGCCTTTTCCTTTCACCCCTGTTCTTCTTCCAAACTAAGCTAGTCATTTAGAAAGGCTGCCTCTGAGATTTCACAAATAGAGAAAGGAGATTACCAGACTGATAAATGACATTTCTCAACATATTCATTTAGATGTTAAATTACATTTAGGGAAAGACTTGAAGTCAATGGGATTCCACATTAGAACATAATATCCTAGGGTTGGAAGGGACCTTGGAAGTCTAGTCCAAGGCAGGAGTCTCGTACCATCCAAGTCAAATGATTGTCCAGTCTATTTTTGAAAATCTCTAGTGATAAAGCACCCACAAGGAGACAAGATGTTCCATTAATTGCTCTCACTGTCAGCAAATTTCTCCTTCTAGGTTGTATCTCTCTTTGACAAGGTTTCACCTATTATTTCCTGTTCTGCCCTCCTGGTACATTGTAGAATAAGTCAGTCCCTTCTTTGTCACAGCCCCTCAAGTACTGGAAGACAGTTATCATGTCCCCCCTCACCCCCAATCCTTCTCTTTGATAGACTATGCATATTTAGCTCTCTTAACCATTTGTCATATGATTTACCCACCAGATGCTTTATAATCTAATTACTACTTTTGTAATTTTCGACTGTGAGGAATGGTAATATCCAATTTGGTCACCGTCTATGTAGACTTTTAGCTACTCTGTCAAGACATAATATTGCCTGGGGTATACCAACATGGAGGTAGTCTGCACTTTATACCGAAGCAGGCTGGCCATTGTAATAGGTATTATGACACTTCAAAAGACTCGTTTGGGAGGAGAGGGGAGGAGCCAATGTTGCAAGGAGATGAACTGTGATCTCAGTCCTCAGTCGATACTTTTGCCGTTGGACAGTCCATATGGACCTAAGTTGTCCCACAGAGATGGTGATCGGGAAGAATATGTCCTGCTGATCTCAGAGACCCTGCAAAGTCCTTGATTGATCCAGCAGAAGTTCTTCTAGCCGATGACAAAAGCTCAGCCCTGGCTGATGAAGTTAGGACGGCTCCGGAATGGAAGGAAACAGAAAGAGAAAGTGTCTACAGCTGGTGAGGAATTTTTACTATTTTAAAAGACACTGCCCAAAAAAACCATTAAAGCGAAATTAAATTTCAGAACAGAAGAAATAAGCAGTGAAATTAAGCTTTGGATTGCATTGGACATGTGTTATCTTACTATTTAAATGTTATTTTATGGATGGAATCTATGCAAGTCTTTTAAAGTAAACGGATTAGTTTTTCTTCTATTTTTTGTTCTTTATTTTTGTAACCTATGGATTAAAAAAAATTTTTTCATTTCTACATAAGCTCTTTACTTTTTTTTCTTTATTTCATTCAAGAATTTTACTTCATTTACATTTAGAATATAAAAAAAGATACAAAAAGAGTACAAAGAGGGTTGTAACTTCAGAGGGGGAAAAAACAACACTGCCACTTGGAGGCTGGATTCTTGAGCATTGGAAACGATGTAATTTCACTTCTCTCTTTGATCATTTGGATTTACACTTCAAGGCCTTGCAGCTTGTTTATAGAGAGTGATAAGAAGAAGAGCACAAATTGTTTATGCAGGTGCTCTTTTGAAATTTATTGTCAACTAGAAAAAAGTGAAAACAAGGTCCTAGTGTGAAAAAGTATAAATGAACTTGTGGTTAATCTAATAAAAAGCTTTGAAAGCCAGAGTGGCAGTATCTACCAGTTGGAAGAATGGCACAATTTCAATACCAAAAAGAAACCTTAACATTGCAAAAGATAATGTTTGAAATTCAAAAATTACTTGAAGTATCAGAAAGAATCAAGAAGAAGCTGGAAAACATAGAGCACATAACAGCAATATATGATGGAGAATTTGAAGATGTTTATCAATTGGAAAAAGTGGAGGTTAGAGTCCTAAAAAACGAAGAGAAAAACGAATACAAAGATAAGAAATATGTTGATATATATAGTGAATGGATTATGGTTGGAAATGGAAAGAATGGAATATGGAAAGGGAAACTTGATGGACAGGAACTCTACCCCAGATGGCAAGGTACAGAAGAAGAAAAGAGAAAAGAATTGATGGACTTAAGGAGAGAAATCTTATCAGAAACACCATTGATAACTAAAGATAAGATGATTAAGGAAACAGATGGGGGGTATTGAGATTATACAAGAGATGCAACAAGCAATGAGCTGCGAAAAGAAGTCCACACAAAATGGACCAAGGAGACAATTAGAAGATTAATGCCACAAATGGCAAAAGACATAAGATTGCATTATTACTGGAAAGATGCAGGTTGATATATGAAAGCATACAATTAAAAATTAGGGAAATTTAGTGAAATTTAGTGATAATGCATATGGTTAAATAAACAATTTGATAACAATAATAATGTATGCATATGTATTGGTTTGATAAGTGGTAATTGCATATGAATAATAAATAGCAACTATGAAAGGAAGATTGAAATTTTTGTTATATATAAAAGCTAATAATAAAGAATTAAGTTAAATTTAATTAAGCTTAGTATTAGGTTAAAAATGTGCTATAATAATGCTAAATTTATTATTTATTCAATTTATATCCCGCCCTTCTCCAACAGGACCCAGGGCGGCGCACAGGAATCTTAAAACAGTATACAAAAATAATACAAAATACATAAATTTAAAAAGCTATTAAATAACACAAAACCTGCGCTAAAACCAAATTAAAATCCCTCATTTAAAACTGTCTAGTATTAGTCCCAGCGGAGGCTATGATAACATATATATATATATATATATATATATATATATATATATATATATATATATATATATATATATATATATATATATATATATATATATATATATATATATATATATATATATGTATTGGTTCAATATAAGGAAATTAGATCTAAACAGTGATTTGAAAAGGAGGACTAGAAACTTTGTTATTAAGTATTATTAACTTTTATTTAGGTCATAAGAATCTAATATTATTGGATGATATTGGAAATAGCTAATAAAAGGCCATTATGTGGTTATGTTTTAAAATTTTGGAATATTCTATACAGAAGAACGTTAAAACTATTATATTCAAATGAAAATTGAGGCATGATAATAGTAATATGTATAAATATACTTGATTTAAAATATATGATTTGATATGAATTCTAGGTGATGACTGTGGAAGAGATACACGAAAGCTTTTTGTAACCAACTGATACACTTTCTATAGTATGTGAAGAAAAAGGTTTTTTTGTGTTGTGTTTGTTTAAAAATAAAAAATAATATTTAAAAAAAGACTCATTTGGCTGACAATGAACAGATTAAAGCTCGAGGGAAGATCCTGTGATACAAAATTGTAGCTAACATAATGTCTAATGTTCATGGCTCCATATTGTATCTCCATCATGACATCAAACAATGTAAGATTATTAATTGTACTGAAGAACACAACATCAAAAAATATCACTATTGAAATATTAGGAGTAACAAACATGGCAATTTATAAATTTCCCAGTATTGAGTGGCCTACTCACCACTGCCAATCCTGACCCATAGAGGAGTATATATGCAGTGCATTCAGAAAATATTCCCTTCACTTTGTCAATTTTGTTATGCTGTAGCCTGATTCTACAGCCTGATATCTTGAAATTCATTTTTTCTCATTAATCTATACTCTGTAGCCAATAAAGACAAAGTGAAAACAAAATTTTAGAAATGTGTAAATTTGTTAAAAAAGAAAAAAATGAAATATCACATTGGCATAAGTGTTCAGACCCTTCACTCAGTATTTTGGCAGCAATTGCAATCTCCAGTCTTTTGGGGTATGATATGACAAGCTTTGCACATCTAGATTGGGGAATTTTTTTGCCATTTTTCCTTGCAAATCCTCTCAAGTTGAGTCAGGTTGGATGTGATCTTTGGTGGACAACTATTTTCAGGTCCCTCCACAGATGTTCAATAGGGTTCAAGACAGGGATCTGACTGGGCCATTCTAGAACATTCACAGAGTTGTCCCTAAGGCACTCCTGTATTGTCTTGGCTATGTGCTTAGGATTATTGTCATGTTGGAAAGTGAACCCTTCAGCCCAGTCTGAGGTCCTGAGCACTGTGGAATATATTTTCATTGAAGATATCCCTGTACTTTGCTCCATTCAGCTTTCCCTCAATCCTGAGTAGTCTCCCAGTCCCTGCTGCTGAAAACATCCCTATAGGATGATGCTGTCACCACCATGCTTCATTGTTGGATGATGAGATGATGTGCAGCCTGGTTTGCTCTAGACATAACATTTAGAATTGAGACCAAATAGTTCAATCTTGGTTTCATCAGACCAGAGAATCTTGTTCCTCACAGTCTGAGAGTTCTTCTTATGCTTTTTTGCAAACTCCAAGCAGGCTTTTATTAGTATTGCACTGAAGAGAGGGTTCTGCCTAATCACTCTGTCATAAAGCCTAGATTGGTGGAGGACATTGTCCCATCTCCACACAGTATCTCTGGAGATCAGTCAGAGTGACCGTCAGGTTCTTGGTCACCTCTCTTACTAAAGTTGTTCTTTTCCAATTGCTCAGCTTGACCACATGATCGACTTAGAAGAATCCTGGTTGCTCCAAACTTCTTCCACTTGAGAGTTATGGAGGCCACTGTGCTCTTAGGAATCTTCAGTGTAGTAGAAATTTTATGTAGTCTTCCCCAGATCTGTGCCTTGCAGTAATCCTGTCTCTTTGAACTGGAAAACTTGCATTCCTTTACCCTCCCCAATAAACCCCTTGTATTCCAATGACTTCCCTTCAGTCTCACATTGCTGATATCTGGTTCCAAAAGGGGTTTGCATAGCTTTCTTCATACGATTGTATGTTCTCTACGTTCTATATCCCTCAATCTGTCAAAAAGTTATTTTATGTAACCAAGTGGTCTCATCTGGTGTCATTAAGCAATCAAATCAGTAATGCCTGAAGACATTCTTTTAGGTGCAAGTAGAAGCACAATATGGTGTCCCAAATCATGCCTTGCAGATGGTCCAAAAGGATACATGATCAATGGTACTGAATAGTGCAGAAAGGTTCAAAAGGAACAGGGGAGTGAACTACCTCCCCTCCAGATTTTGTGAAAGAATTGGCAATGCCATTTCTGTCCTATGTCTATTTGGAAAATATATTAAGAAACATTTCTGAATTTTTTATAATTGAAACCATCAACCATTAAGTAGACTATTTATATATCATTGAGCTCTAAGGTCTGAATTATCTCCAAAATTATAATAATGTCTTTTAAGTGCAACTGAAAAATAACCATTTTTTCCTCCTATAAATTCCTGTAATGAAATCTGAAATATTTGATACTCACCAACGATTGTGTGAAAAACTGAAATAGTTGTTATTTCAGAAAAAAGTGTTATGCTTGGCTTATCTGAATAGGAAAGATTTCAAAACTCAGCAGGTCTTTTGTTCATGTAATTTAGTAATATAGGCCTTTTGTTTTCATATAGTACATTGTGAAGTACAGGTTTATTTATCTAGGCCAATGTTCTATCATAGTTTCAATTGAGTCTGTGTCTACCTTCTGAGATCTAGTATTTGTGAACTGTTATGATGCTTCAGACATTATAATCATTCTGAGATTTCTCAGTGCTTGGAACTTTTACTTTAGGCTTAACTCACAGTTGTTATCTGTTGTAGATTTTACCTAGCCAATCTTTGAATTTCATTAACCAGTCCATGTATGTATGCATGTATGTATGTATATACTTAAAGAGAGATCCAACCTAGGAAAAAAATTCTGAAATGGAGAAAAATTAATCAGTGGAATACCTTCAGGATCCATATCAGCTCTATGATTTTATGTTCTACTAAAAATTAAAATGTATATTTTCTCATTGCTGTGTGTAGTTTGGCACAAAGAGATAAGATTTAAGTGGATCTGCAACAAATCTAACATCCCTTCGTCCGATCCGCTCCCACAGAGAGGGTCTTCTCTGGGTGTCGTCGGCCGGGCAATGCCGATTGGCGACGCCCAGGGGAAGGGCCTTCTCTGTGGTGGGCCCTACCCTCTGGAACGACCTACCTCCCGATCTCCGTACCACCTCGGACCTCCGCCTATTCCGCCAGCATTTAAAAACGCACCTGTTTCAGCAAGCTGGCTTAGGGTAAATCCACCCGATAAACGACTGAGGGTTAGTTATACAAATTTTTAATTAGAGGGTTTTTAAATTATATTTTTACCGCAGGTGTATTTAATTTAATAAGGTTTTAGGATGTTTGTATATTTTGTATTGTATATTGTGTTTTTAAACGCCTGTACGCCGCCCTGTTATATCCCGCACCTATTGGAGATAGGTGCGGGATATAAATTTAATAAAATCTAAAATCTAAATCTGATATAAGAAAGCAATGGTTTGACAGCCAATCAGATTGGGATCAAGTTGCTATGGGACTTCTATGTGGCTTGTCCTTGCCTCAGCTTCTATACTGATTATTAGGAAAAGGGATCCTAGGGTGGACTCTTGCATTCTTTCTTGCTATGACTTCTGTTTCAGTTTTTGAGCATTCTTTAATATTGACTTCAGTTCCTTGCTGCTTTGAGATCAGTTCAAACATAAGCCTGCCAGGAATCTCAATTGGCTCAAAATTAATAGCATCATAAAGATGTCTAAGCCGCCACCACCACCACCCTTTTTTTTTTTTGTTCTGAAAGCATTCTTGGGAACTGTTGAGTAAATTTTGCACTCTGGCTCAGGCTAAGCTTTTTTGTATTTTTTTCTGGCTTTTGTTTGTCCAGTGAAGGAAACTGTTCCATGTTTCTCTCTGTTCATTTGGATGGCCACAAAGACAGTGCTTAAAATCATTTGCATGAGTACTATAGGCTACTAAAAAGTTGGTTTTGTGCTTTAATTTTGAAGATATTGAGTAACAACCAGAAATAAAAATCACAAATTCAATTATGGCATTTTAATTGGCTTTTCTCATCTTAGGCCAAGAAAACACTACAACACACCATGTCCTAAGGCCCCAGAATAGAAGATTAAATCCCAAAGTTTTTCTCAAATATTGTAAGCACTACCTGCTTCAAATGCTGGCTATGAAATGCTTCAATTTTAATGTAGCTGTTGGTACTGTTATAAAGAAAACTTACCAATTACCACTTATCAGAAAAAAATCTTGCTGGTAGAAATTATACCATGAACTTTGGACAGAATTTTATAAAATTTTATTTCATAGAAGGCACACATTATAAATGAAGATTTAACAAAATAGGATTTTCAGTCCACTATTCTAAGATCTTTTTTGTAAATACTATTAACAACCTCCTGCTCAAGGCAAGAGAACTTACAGTCAAATGGCTGTCTTATCTATTTTCAAAAACTTTTAATGATAGAACACCCACAACTTTTGGAGGAAACTTATTTCATTGATCAACTGTCAGATAATTTCTTCTTACTTCTAAGGTGATCTCTCTTTAACAAGGTTCCACCCATAAGTTTTAGCCTTGTCCTCTGATGCTTTAGACAATGTCGATCCCCTTCTCTATGTCACAGCCTCTCAGGTACTAGAAGATAGTTCTTGTGTCCTCCCAGTCCTTCTCTTCAGTAGACTAAACATACTTAGCTCCCTAAAAATTCATCATACAATTTAGTTTCCTGACCCTTTATTATCTTTGTTGCCCTTCTCTGCACATTTTCTACGATCTCTGCTTTTTTTTTCTATCATGGTAATAGAACTACATGCTTTATTCCTAGTATGATCCTACTTATATTTAAGTGGTTGTCTTTCTGAATCTTGAATCTATTTTACAAGTGTTAGCAAATCCTCCCAGCTTGGTGTCATTTGCAAATGTGATGAATAGAATAGAATAGAATAGAATAGAATAGCCAAGTGTGATTGAACATTCAAGGAATTTGTCATCGATGTATAAGATCTCATTATACATACAAACAGCAAAGTGATAGATCATAGATCATAAATCATAGTTACAATGTTTAATCATAAGATACAAACAGCATGATAAATCATAAGATACCAATAGGAGAAGATAGTTAGAAAGATGAGAAAAGATGAGAAATGAGTCGATGAAAAGGATAATAGCAATGCAGCTTACCACATGGGTGAACATATAGAGGCCTAACACAGTGCTATGGGAATTAGATGTTCAGCAGTGATGGCACAGGGGGAAAAATCTACCTTTGTGTCTAGTTGTTTTGGCATGCAAGACAAATTTGAGCTTTCTGAGTTGACGCGAGAAGAACATTCTTTGTTGTGCCTTTTTAATGATAGTTCTAATATTAGAACCAATTGATTCATGAAATGTGTGATCTGCTGGAGGCAAAAATAACTGTAAGACTAATTTATATAAATAAATATTCAATTATTCACTGATAATTATTCCTTAGTGATAATAAGCACTGGCTACACAAATTATGCTAGTGGGAAAGAACTGGTTTCTGAGACAGATGAGAAGCAAAACAGAAAGAAAAAGAAAAACAAATCCAATTGCCTCTTGAAAAAGCACCTTTGGGACCCCATATCTGGATGACTGAAAATCTCCATAGACATTTCCTGAGACCATGGTTTGAATGATCTAGCTGAATTGATAAGGGCCTAAAAATGAATTATCATAAGGAAAGGCAAAAGAAATGAAAACAATGAAAGTGATTTTGTAATAGGTAGTTTAAAGAACAAAAATGGAAATAACTTTGGTTCAAAGCCTTTTTTATCTGTGTATTAATGCCCAACATATAAGAATTAAGCAATATTTTAATTGAGAAAAGAAAAGATAATTTCACATATGTAATGAATTAGATGTTTTAGAATTTAAAAGACCTGATGGATAATTCTCATAACTGGTTTATAGCAAATTAAGAAGGCAATAATTTAACAGGGACAGAACCTTAAAAAGGGAGAAGTGAATTCCTATATGTTAAAAATATTTATTTCTGCCTAAAATCTAAATGTATTAACTTGGTAAGGGCTGCAAAGAACATCTGGATAAAATAAATATATGAACACATAAAAACAATAAACCCTTGCTTGTGGCTACTATTGTCTGCTTAAGTAAGGAGACAATATTGATGAAGCATTCCAATACTAAGCTGCATAACTTTCAAAGAAATATGGTCATTGGGATGGGAGATTTTAAGTACATTGACATCTGTTGAGATACAGCTTTTGCCATGCATGGACCTTCCAGGAAATTTCTGATATCTTCCTGAAAATTTTCACTTTAAAAAGGCATTTGTGCATTAGCTATTCTTATTTGGAATATTCAGTTGGGAAAATAAAGCAAGAGGAACTATGAGGAAAATGTACTTGAGTTCTTAATTTTAAGGAAAGCTAGTATTAGGAGTAATCAAACAAGTCCTAGATTTGAATCAAGAGGAGTTTATTAATCTCAAAACAATGCTTTTGTTAGGCTTAACTATCCAGAACTGAATTGCATGAGAAGACAGATACAATAGTTTAAATGTGTTAAAAGATACCACACTAAAGTTGGTTTGTTTATTAGATTCATATCTAATATAAATAATAAATAAGCCTGCTTGCCTTCCATTAAATACCTATATACTGCATGAGTTAGAAAAAGGACTAAGAAAATATCTACAACCTCTCCCATCCTGGACACAAACTTTTTCAACTTTTCCCCTTAGGGCACTGCTACAAAACATTGCATGCCAAAACAACTTATAGAGACACGTTTTTTTCATCATGCCACCACTCTGTTGAACACTCAATTTTCACAGTTCTGTCTTATGTCTAAGTGTTATTAGCAATGTAATATGACTATATTATTTTTACCTTTCTCATCTGTTCTACTACTTTCTCTATTTGCATCATTATTATTATTATTATCTTCTGTTACTATTCTTATTATTACTTTGTTGTTTGCATGCATACTGAGAACTTATGCACTGGAAACAAATTCCTTATGTGTCTAATCACACTTGACCAATATAGTATTCCATTCCCCATTCTATTCTATTCTAGTCTATTTTAGTCTAGTATAGTCTATTCGAAAAGATTTGGTTGCGAAGGTAGATTATAAAATCTTTCTGCTCCCAGTCCAACAACTTAATCACCTAGCTCTCCTTAAGGCTCTGTATTGTTTCGGAATACAAACAGACAATGGATCAATTAGATTACAGGAAGGTAATTTTGATTTAATCTCAGGGGTGAGCTTCATAAGAGAAAGAGAAGTAATGAATTTTTCATGAATTTGTCTGCCTTTTGGGGGTACTTTATGGACTCAGTAGCATTAATGCTCTCTTGTAACTCAATGATTCAATGAGGAAGAACACCATATTAAGATACAAGAATGTAAATCTGGTTCATATTAACCTGTCTAGACACTTCAAATTGGCCATTACACTTTTTTTTTAAACTGCTTGAGTGCCATCTAGTGGTTTCATGGCCACTATGATACAAGCAGGTGCTACACTGCTGTAACAATATATTCATAGAATCATACAATCATAGGGCTGGAAGGGACTTAGAAGTCCCCTAGTCCAACCCCTTATTCAAGGCAGAATACCTTATTGCATCTCAGTCAAATGACTGCCCATTCTTTTCTAAAAGAGCTCCACAATGGAGCATACACAACTCCGGGAAGCAAGTTGTTGAACTAAACCATTGTTAAGAAATTTCTCAATAGTTCCAGATCAGATTTCTCTTTAAGGAGTTCCATCCATTCCTTCTTATCCTGCCCGCAGGTGAATAAAATGCATCCCCTCCTTGTGACTGCCCCTCAAGAACAGGAAAATAGCTATCATGTTACTCCTAATCTAAGGTGACCAGATTTTAACATTGGTAAAGAGGGACACCTTTGACCGGGGTGTGTGTGTGTGTGTGGCTGGCCTATTTTGTGGGAGTGGCTCAGCGGTCATGTGACCGGGGTGTGGCCAACTTGGAAAATGTGGTGAAACTCACTTAACAACGGTCTTGCTTAGCAACCAAAATTTTGGGCTCAATTGTGGTCATACCTTCTTTCTTTCTTTCTTTTTTTCTTTCTTTCTCTTTCTCTCTTTTTCTTTCTGTCTCTTTCTCTGTCTGTCTGTCTCTCTGTATCTGTCTCTCTCTCCTCCCTCCGCCCATCTGTCACTGTGTGTCTGTCTGTCTGTCTGTCTGTCTGTCATTTACTCACTTAATCACTCATTCTGTGTCTCTGTCTATCTTTCTCTCCCTCCCTCTATCTGTCTCCGATTCAATCCCTCCCTCTGTCATTCTCTCTCTGTGCCTCTGTCTCTCTCCCTCCCTCCCTCCCTCACCATCTCTCTCTCTCTCTCTCTCTCTGTACTCTGTGTGTCTATCAGTCTCTCTCTGATTCCCTTCCCCCCTGTTTCTCTCTGTCTGTCTGTTTCTCCCCCCCCCCCCCCGGGAGCCCTTTCAGACCCTGGGAAGCGCTCCGATAGCCACCCCAGCAAGCATGTCGGCCACTCTTTTGCTACCCAGGGTCTGAAGGGGCTCCGTGGGGGGAGGAAGGGAACTGGCTGCCAGAGCCAGCGGGCGGGGCGGGCAGCAGCGCCCAGCAACATTCGCTACCCGCCTGCCCCACTGGCTCACCCACCGGGCTCCGCGGGGGGAGGAAGGGAACTGGCTGCCGGTGGGTGAGCCAGCGGGGCAGGTGGGTAGCAAATGTTGCTGGGCGCCGCTGCCCTGCCCGCCCATCCACCCCGCCCCCTGGCTCCAGCAGCCAGTTCCCTTCCTCCCCCTGTGGAGCCCCTTCAGATCCTGGGAAGCAGACGAGTGGCCGGCATGCTGGCTGGCGAGGCTATGGCTGCCTCCTTGGCCGTGGGGCAGCCGGACCGCTCCAGATTCAGTGACCCGCCGCCGCAGCCACCATTGCCTGCCTCACCCCCTGCTGTTTAGCTGGGCAGCTATGTCCCGACTTCCTGCTCCCACCTCACGACCCAGATCTTCTGCCGAGGCAGGCAAGTCAGACCGCAGGAGGAGGACAGGAGGAGGAGGACAGGAGTGGCGGGTGGGGGAGAAGGAAGAGGAGGAGGAGGAGAAGGAGGAAGATTTGGAATATTCAAAAAATCGGGATATTTTTAAAGGGACGCGTGACGCGTGACTAATTATTAATATGCGGGACTGTCCCGCCAAAATTTTTAATTTTTTTAAATTTTATTCAATTTGTATCCCGCCCTTCTCCAAAACGACCCAGGGTGGCACACAGGAAAATTAAAACAATATACAAAACAATACAAAAATACAACCTATTAAATATGAAATCCTGCGCTAAAACCAATTAAAAACCCCCATTTTAAAACTATCTATACTAGTCAACAGTGGAGGCTATGTAAGGCCGGCTTGATAAAATAGATGTGTTTTTAAACACTGGCGGAAGAGGCGGAGGTCAGTAATGGTACGGAGTTCAGGGGGTAGGTCGTTCCACAGGGCAGGGCCCGCCACAGAGAAGGCCCTTCCCCTGGGTGTCGCCAGTCGGCATTGTCCGGCCGACGGCACCCTGAGAAGGCCCTCTCTGTGGGAGCGTATCGGTCTAAGGGATGTATGGGGCAGGAGACAGTCTCGCATGTAACTAGGTCCCGAGCCATGGAGCGTTTTGAAGATGGTCGTCAGGACCTTGAAGCGCACCTGAAAGACCACAGGAAGCCAGTGCAGCTCGCGCAGGATCGGTGTTATATGGGAGCATCTAGAGGCTCCCGTAATCACCCGCGCGGCTGCATTCTGCACTAACTGTAGCTTTCGAGTGCACCTCAAGGGAAGCCCCATGTAGAGAGCATTACAGTAGTCGAGTCGGGATGTCACGAGGGCCTGAGTGACTGTGCGAAGGGCAGCCCGGTCCAGTAAGGAGCGCAATTGGCGCATCAGGCAAACCTGATGAAACGCCCCCCTGGCCACATCCGCCACATGGTCTTCCATGGGCAGCCGGGAATCCAGGAGGACACCCAAATTGCATGCCCTCTCCACGAGGGCCGGTGTTTCGCCCCCAATGGCCAGAGTTGGAGTAATCTGGCTGAACCGGGGTACCGGAAACCACAGCCACTCAGTCTTGGATGGGTTGAGCTTGAGTTTGTTACTACCCATCCAGATCCGTACGGCTTCCAAACACCGGGACATCACCTCAACGGCATCGTTGGGGTGGTCTGGGGTGGATATGTACAGCTGAGTATCATCAGCGTACAGATGATATCCCACCCCAAAACCACGGATGATCTCACCCAGCAGCTTCATATATGTGTTGAATAGGAGGGGCGAGAGGACCGACCCCTGAGGAACCCCGCAAACGAGAGGCCTCGAGGCCGACCTCTGCCCCCCTGCCAACACATATTGCGACCGACCAGAGAGGTAGGATGAGAACCACCGCAAAACGGTGCCTCCCAGCCCCAACCCCCCCCAGTCGGTGCAATAGGATACCATGGTCGATGGTATCAAAAGCCGCTGAGAGGTCTAACAGGACTAGGGTAGAGGAATATCCTCTATCCCGCGCCCTCCAGAGATCATCAACCAACGCGACCAATGCCGTCTCGGTGCTGTGACCGGGTCGGAAGCCGGAGTGGCGCCGGTCTAGATAATCAATTTCCTCCAGGTGTCGCGGAAACTGTTGGGCCACCACACTCTCAACAACCTTCGCTAGGAAGTGAAGGTTGGAGACAGGACGGAAGTTCTCTAATAATGCTGGATCCAGGGGCGGCTTCTTGAGGAGGGGCCTTACTACCGCCTCTTTCAAGACGGCAGGCAAGGACCCCTCACTCAAAGATGCGTTGACAATGCCCTGGAGCCAGCCTTGTGTCATCTCCCAGGATGCCAGTACAAGCCAGGAGGGACACGGGTCCAATAAACATGTGGTAGCCTTAAATCTCTTTGACAACCTGTCCATATCCTCGGTAGTAACAAAGTCAAACTCCTCCCAGAATGGTGCCTCAAGACCAACCTCGGACAATCCGACTGGACCTCTCTCGATGGAGGGAAACTCATTCCGAATCCGAGTGATTTTATCCTGCAGATAAATCCCAAATTCCTCTGCTCGGCCCTGCAGAGGGGCTTCCCGCAGCCTCTGGTGAAGGAGGGAGCTGGTCACCCCAAACAGGGCGGCAGGGCGGTTATCTGCGGATGCAATAAGGGTGGCACAATACTCACGTTTGGCCACTCTTATCGCCACTAAGTAAGTCCTAATATGGATTCTCAATAGTGTTCGGTCGGCTTCGGAGCGAGAGGCTCTCCATCTGCTCTCTAGGCGTCTCTTGTGGCGTTTCATCTCCCTCAGCTCCTCAGTAAAGCAAAGAGCCTGGGTGACTCGTCTCCACAAGAGAGGCCGCAAGGGCGCGACTCGGTCCAAGGCCCCCGTGGCCACACTTAACCATGCGGCCACCAGGTCCTCAGTCGAGTCACGGGGCAAGTCCACAGGCATTGGCCCAAGCTCCCTCTGGAACCTTACCGGGTCCATCAGGAGCCTGGGGCGGAACCATATAGGAATATTCGGCTCCGCCTCCCCGCGGTGGGGTGCGGCGATTGGAAAGTGCAGCCGAAGGAGAGCGTGATCTGTCCATGACAGGGGTGTGATGACTAAATTCCCTATTCCCAGATCACTACTCCACTGTCCCGAGACGAAGATTAAGTCCAGGGTGTGTCCACCCTCGTGAGTAGGGCCTAAAACTACCTGGGTCAGGTCCATGGCTGTCATGGAAGCCATGAACTCCCGAGCTACTCCAGAGGTCTCGCCTACTGACGGCAGATTAAAGTCCCCCATGACCAAAAGTCTGGGGGTCTCAACCGCTGCCTCGACTATCACCTCTAGGAGCTCGGGCAGGGCTGTTGTTACATAGCGAGGAGCCAGGTATGCAACTAACACACCCATCTGCCTCCCTAGGCCCCATTTCACAAGGAGGGACTCACACCCGGTCGTCTGAGGGATCGTGGTCTCCTTCGGCTCAAGACCTTCCCTAATCATAAAGCGGGACGTCTGGTCATCTTATCCTAATCCTTCTCTTTGTTAGGATAGACATATCTAGTTCCCTTAACTGTTCATATGATTTGCCCTCTAGACCCCTTATCTTTGTTGGATTTTTTTGTACTCTTTCTAGTACTCTACTCAGCATCTTTTTTGTATGTGGTAACCAGAATTGGAGGCAGCATTCCAAGTGTGGCTTCAATAGTACAAAGTAGAGCAATACTATCATTTGTCATGAACTTGATGCTATCCTTCTGTTAATGCAGCACAGGACTACATTGCCTTTTTTGGCAGCTATAGCACACTGTTGGCTCATACTTAAGTGATGATCCACTACATCCACTAGCAGGATCCCTTTTGCATTCACTACTGTTGACCTATAGGTCTGTTTTGTATTATACTGTATTATATTATACTGTATTGTATTGTATTGCCTATTTTATGCGTGGGTTTTTTTTCTGCCTAAGTACAAGGCCCTGCTTTTCTCTCCACTGAACTACATCTTGTTAGATAGTGCTCAATGCTCAAGTCTGTCAAGATTCTTCTCATTGATGGTTAACTCCTCTCCCAAGAAATAGATTAGTAAACATGCTGATTGGGCACTGAGAGTTGATTGGGAGGAAAAGCACCAGAAACATAAGAAATAGTTCGGAATTCAAAACCCAAGTATACATATTCAGACTCAAATTCTATCAGAATATCAAAAATATTAAAATTGCAACATTAATGCTTATATAAAACTTGGTAATTCTTACACAGATATTTATGTTACTTATTTTAATGAAATGATCATTCAGTCCATAGACTGCACTGCAGTATAAAAAAGAAAATTAATGCAAACATGGGATCCATCTGTAACTGGCAGTATTGTATTGTATTGTATTGTATTGTATTGTATTGTATTGTACTGTACTGTACTGTACTGTACTGTACTGTACTGTACTATATATTATAGTAATGTGTGTGTGGTTTATTCGGGTCTTTTCCCGAATACGATTAAAAGTATCTTAGCAAAGTTTAGACAAGGTCAAACTCATCTTCTGGCTGGTGCCTTTGGCTTCTTGCTTGTACGAGCAAACTGTGATCGGAGCGGTTGTTTTTCTATAAATATAGGTTGGGGGTGTGTGGAATGTTGGCTTTGCTGCTTTAAATGGCTGTTTTGGCTGTTGGCTGTTTTGTCACATCTTGATTGGTAGATGGAGTTGATGTATTTGCGGGACCGTCTCCTGCCGCATACCTCCCTCCGTCCGATCCGCTCCCATAGGGAGGGCCTCCTCAGGGTACCATCCGCCGGTCAATACCGGCTAGTGGTACCCAGGGGGAGGGCCTTCTCAGTGGCTGGGCCATCCCCCTGGAACGACCTACCTCCCGAACTTCGGACTATCACAGACCTTCCCCTCTTTCGCCGCTCACTTAAGACATATCTTTTCCATCAAGCCAGTCTAGTTTAGCCAATGAGTAAATGTATTTTAGAATTTTAATGGGATGTTTTAGCACAGGTTTTTTAGTTTAATCTATTTTAGTTACTCTGTATTTATTGTTATTTATTGATTTTTACTCCCTGTGCACTGCCCTGGGTCCATTTCGATGGAGAAGGGCGGTTCTATAAATTGAAATAAATTAAATTAAATTAAATTAAATTAAATTAAATTAAATTAAATTAAATTAAATTAAATGTTTGTTGAGGGTGATTGGTGATGGTATCCTGTGTTGTTCTGGGTCTGCTGTCAAACTATGAGTGGCACGAAGAGCCATGGAAAGATACATGCTCGGCATTATAAGACAAGATAAAAAGACCTGCACATGGATAAGAGAACAAATAAAAGTATACAATATCATCAAGAAAGTAAAAGAATTGAAATGGAAATGAGTTGATCATATATCAAGAAAAACTGATAGTAGATGGACTAAGGCAGTCATAAAATGCATCCCACTTGATGAAAAGTGTACAAGAAGAGACATAAAACAAGATGGATCAACATCATGAAGTATTGCGGGCCCAATTAGCAAAAGAAAGCTCAGGATTGAATTGGTTGGAAACTTGTGGAAGAGGCTTTCATCCTGCAGTAGACAGACAAGTGTGTGTGTGTGTGTGCATGCAACTAATTAGAGAATCTGTCATATAAAAATTATGCGATACTGCCACAATTGTATAGTTAGGTCAGGGTTTTCAAAGAAAGGCCAAATGGGTTGCATGTGGTTCTCTGCCACTCACAAATGGGGCTTTGAAATAGGCCAGAGGTGGAAAACAACTACAAGTAATGGGTTTTCAGTTTTTGAATTTCAGTCAATCTGAGTTCAACTTGCGCTTAAAATAATGGTTTCATGTCTGGGAGCGGTAGGCAAAGAGACAAGTTTGCTCCTTACCCACATTGGTATGGTATTTTGGGTACAACCAAAATTTACTTCTTTCTTTGCTGTGTCTCCCACTTGCTACAGTTTGGAGGCTGTAAATAATGGCCTACCTTAGATGGTGTAATGGTCCTGTATTATATTGTCATTATATATTGATGACTGGCTGGTCCCATACAGCAATTTGAGTTCAAAAACCTTCTGAGTCCTTTCAAACTGGAGAACTGAATCTGAATTATTGGAGATAAAAAAGTAGAAAAAGGAAGCAAGAATCAATATGTTTATCAGAGGTATCAATGAAAGGTCCAAAGTAAGCAAAAGCCTCTATTGTTGGTTGTTCAATAATTTACCATTTACAACTGGATTTTAATTCTTTGGTTACAGATACAGATTAACAAAGTTGGAAGGGATCTTTTAGGTCCAAGCAGGAGACCCTACTCCTGCCCAAGCAGGAGACCCTACTCTATTTCTGACAAAAATGGCAGTCCAATTTCTTCTTGAAAGCCTCCAGTGATGAAGCTCCCACAACCTCTTTCTTATAAGTAGATATTTCTTTCTACAAAAACCTCCAGTAACAGTTTCTTTTAGCCAGCAATTGGCTTTCCCACTTTTGTTCTTGTGAAGCAAAAGAAAAGAATTGGTCACTGAGAAACATCATCACATCGTTCTTTAGACAACCTTAGAGATATTGAAGATTCTCCCCCACTAAAGAGAAAACTGTTGGGATGGTATCCCTTGGCACCATTTCTCCTCTTCCATGAATGCCAAAACAGCTGGACTGTTTTGTGAAGTAGTTCAGGAACAGCCAGGGACTTTTTCACTGCTTACTCATTTAAAAATGTATTCTTCTAACTCTTACATTAAAGGAATATTGGGGCAGTGATAGGCAAATCTTGCCCTGGGATCTGCCTCAGTTTACTTTTTCCAGTAAGCAACCAAGTCAGAAGATCATTTGAAAGCAATTTATTAGAGTACTAAATAGAGTAAGTGTTACTCTATGAAAAGGGGAATCCCCAGTAATGGATTTTATGAATGGATTACTTGTTTTGTTAGCATAACAAAGAACTTAAAAGCATAAATTAATTGGTTTAGAGATAGTCATCTGTTCAGTTACATCACAAGAATTACAGCATTCAATAACAGGTGTGCATGGCCATAGAAAAGAGCATTGTATTCTGAAATAAAAGAAAAAGAGACATTTGCAAATGAAAAACATCAAAATGGGTTGTGTAAGATTCATTTCTCAAGGTTGGCTTGACTATTTTCTTTGTTCACTGAGGCTTGAGAATCGCTAAACCAAAGCTGTTATCTACAATGTATTGAATGCTCTTCTGCCAATCCTGATTTCTGAAAGGCCTTTTCTTGAAGGTTAAGGTTTATGGGAAATTATTAGTAGTGCAATTGAAAAAGCAAATTTAAAATACAAGAAAACCTGTTAATTAACCAATGAAGTACTACAAAAACCATGTTTCAAGTAATACAAAGTCCATCCTCTGTGGTCCACAGTAGTCTCTGTTGGATGCACAAGTAAAGACTATTGGTCAGTTCATATATCTAAAGTCAATTGGCACTGACTGGGGATTCCATGAAAACAGAAAAAGTTAGCGCAGAATTCAGGACAATTTGTGGTGTACAGAAGGAAAGCCAAGACAAAAAGCAGCTGCAATTAGAATATCACTGCTTCATGTGTGTGTTGTGATTCCTTTGGAAAGCTGCGGGTTTTTGTGCAATTCGGATTACCATACTAAGAAAACTCTTAACAAACCATACTCCCTTTTTTGGAACTGGGATTTTTAAAGCGGACTACGGTGCTTCTTTTTTTGTAATGCTCTCCAGCACATGTCTCGCTTAGTGACGTTGCGCAAAAGGCGTGCCTCTGCAGTTCGACAGGCAGAATAGCCGCCATTTTGTTTGAGATACGTTAGCGTACGCGATCTGCCTATCGCAACGTTCATTCCCCCTTAGAAGGTCCGAAATTTAGAGCGGCGATGTCTGCTTTCTCAGAATCGGCGCTGGAGAGGAAATTGTCGGAGCTAAGCAATTCTCAGCAAAGTGTCCAGACACTAAGCCTGTGGCTTATCCATCACCGAAAGCATTCGCCGCTCATTGTCACCGTCTGGGAGCGCGAGCTGCGCAAAGGTGAGGGACGAACGGGCGATACAAGGGGAGTCGGCCCCTTCCCTCACAGGGGGCCTGGGTTTTCCCCACTGCGGATATAGGAAGTATTGATATTTTGGTCGATTGAATCCTGGAGGGCTGTCCGCCGCGGCCTAGAGATGACGCGGAGGGATCAAAGAAGATGTGGGAAGAGAATGGAAAAACTGTCCGAGGTTGGCACGTTTGCGGATCTGGGTCCTTCTCCCCCCCCCCCCCTCACCGGGATAGTGGGCGGGGTGTCACAAGGCCACGAGGAAGAGGAGACGTACCGAGGAAAGATTTTTGTTGTTGTTGCCGGAAATCCTCCCTAACAGCCTTATTACCTTAGTCGTAATTAGTTGTGTTACTGTGATGATGGAGGGTCTTGTATATGTCCGCTGAAATTAAAACAGCGGGATGCCTTGTTGCAGTTTATAAAAATTTAGAATATAAAATAGTACATGCGTCTGGAACCCGAGACCACTTTACTATCAATCCATTAAATTCAAGGGAAATTAAGTTTATATTGCATAGACTGCGGCGGGAAAAAGTACAACTTGTTTTGGGAAAAGGTTCGTTTTTACTTGCTAATAGGCTAAAGTTTATATTGCATTTGATTCTGTTAAACATACTGAAAATAAGCAACTGTTAGGCTTAAAGGTTTCTTTCATGTGATAGGACAGAGAAAAGGTTGGAGGAGTGTTAAGTGTAAGTAGAACATGAATGATGAATATTTTCAAATAAGAGTTGCAGCATGTGCTTGCTGGTGGATATTGTTTTTTGTTTTCTTAATAGAATCAGCTATATATAATTCCGTTGAATATATCTTAATATAATAAAACATTGACAGAAATCTGATGAAATTCAGTACATACATAGCAAGTTGAAACAAAATGGATTTTTTTTACAAAATGTGATACATCAATAGTAATGAAAATACTCTATCAAGAAAAAATTATACAAAGCCTTTAATGTTAAATGTTAAATATTTTATTGCCTTAATTATAACTGTAGCCAATGACAGTATCATAATACTATCCTCATGTTGCAAATGCAGAAATCCTCATGTTGCAAATAATGAGAGTGGTAGCTCACTTAAAATTAAGAAAATTAGTTTTGCTCACCAAACCAGATCAGTATTGGTCTCACTGATCAGAAAAGTTAAGTTTAGCATCTTATTGCCAGGAAGTGAACATTACCCTGTCACATATTTAATGATTGGTAAATTTCACTTTATTGGGGAAACAAAAATAATATTCTAATCTTTTTAAAAATCTTATCTATTTACTGACCTATATTCCATTTTAATTCAGCAGGATTTTGATAGCTAAAGCACATTTTAAAAAATTGAACATCACAGTTTATATTATCTGATAGCAGATAACATTATAGACTCACTTGGGGTAACAGAACTTTTAATTCTAACAAGATTTTTTTCTTATAAATTGGAAATCTGAATGCATTGCATTCCAAAGTAATATTTTCACTGAAACATTCAATAGTGCTGATCATTCAATAGTGCTGATCAATTGCATAATATTTATCTAATCCAGTATGAAATTGAAATGTTAAATTTTAATTAGATCAATTCAATTAGATGAAGGCATTTCTTAGATGAGTACTACAAAAAAGCCATTATATGTAGAATTCTTTTAAATCAGAAGGTGGAATCTACAATATCTAGATGATTGCATAATTAGCATAGCAGACAAAATATAAATAGTATAAAACAGCTACTTCCATAGTGTGTGTGTACAGGAAATCCTTGATTTATGACTTAAGATTGAGCCCCAAATTTCTATTGCAGTTAATATGTTTTGCCCCAATTACAGCCTTTCTTGCCATACTTGTTAAGTGAATCACTAGAGTTTTTAAGTTAGTAATGACTTCAGCTTCCCCATTGACTTTGCTTGTCAGAATTTTGAAAAAAATAATCACATGACCCCAGGATCCTGTAACCATCATAAATATGAACCAGTTGCCAAGCATCTGAATTTTGGTCACGTGACCATGGGATTCTATAATGGTTTAAAGTGTAAAAAATGGTCATGGCACTTTTTGCTGTTACAATGAATGGTCACTAAATGAACTGTTGTAAGTTGACTGTATGCGGGGGGGGGAGGGGGAGAGAGAGAGAGAGAGAGAGAGAGAGAGAATGCATCCATGCATGTATGCGTGCCTATATGGAGTACTTCAAGTTTCTGTTGTTGAATGCCTCAAGTACTTTTTAACATCCTCATACCTAAGAGAAGGGATCGTAGGGATACTCATCATATTTGCATATGACACCAGGGTGGGGAGAATTGCTAACATTTTGGATGATACTCAAAATTCCGAAGGATCTTAACAATTGAGCATCAGGCTATATCCAACAAGATGCAGTTCAATGGAGAGAAAAGCAAACCCCTATACATAGGCAGGAAAAAATAACTGCATCTGTCCAGAATAAGCAATGCCTGGCTCAACAGTAGTAACTTAGAGATACCTACCATGTTTCCTCAAAAATATGGCCTACCCCGAAAGTAAGCCTTCGCTTGATTCCCCCCTCCACATGCACTTAATATAAGCCCTACCCCCAATATAAGTTCTAGTTAAGACCCTCACCCATTATGGCGTGGGGCAAGGCACATGAGTAAAAATTAAGCTAGGGTGGGGATGAGGGAGGTAAAACTGCCCTACTTACCAGTACCTTGCACATCCCGACATCTGCCTTGCCAGCCCACTTCTGAGGCTGTTTGCTACCCCTTATGTACATCGCCTTCAGAATCAATTCGGAGCTCTGTCATTGTCTGCAGAGGCCTTTCCTGAAGGCCTCTGACAGTGAAATGGAGGCTGGATGCGAGAAGCGGCCACAGAAGTGGACTGGCAGTGGGCTCCTGCTGGGCAGGACTGTTGGTGTTGGCATCGCAAAGTCAGTCAGTGGAAGACACCCCCCAAAAATAAGACGTAGTGTCTTTTTTTGGTGGCAAAAAAATTATAAGACCAGGTCTTGTTTTTAGGAAAACATGGTAGGTTTTCTAGTGGATCATGAGCCAGCAATGTGCTGCAGTTGTCAAAGCCAACACAATCCTAGGCTGCATCAACAGAGATATAGCATCAAGATCACAAGAAGTGATACCAGTAGTATTGTTCTACATTGCATTAGTAGACCACAATTAGAATACTATATTCCATATACTATGGAATACTATAAGTTCTATAACCACAATACAAAAAAGATGCTGAGACCCTAAAAAAAGTGCAGAGAGCAGCAAATATAAGGGGTTTGGAGACTGAACCTTTGGAGGAACAGCTAAGAGAACTAGATATGTTTAGCTTAACAAAGAGAAGGTTTAGTTGTGACGTGATAGCCATGTTCCAATATTTGAAAGACTGTCCCAGAGAAGAGATTATTGATTTATTTTCCAAAGCATCTGAGGGCAGGGCAAAAAGGAATGGGTGGAAGCTTGTAAGAGGGAGACTCAACCTGGAATCAAGAAATTTCTTAACAGTGAAAATAATTAATTAAAAAAATAATTTGGCTTCCAGGGTTGTGGATGCTCCATTGCTGGAGATTTTTTTTTAAATTTCTCCAGGATGGAATAAGGATTTGTGCCTTGAGAAGGGAGTTGGACAAGAAGACCTCCAAGGTCCCTTCCAGTTCTGTGTTTCTATTTCTGTTTCTAAATTTGATTCTCATTCAGTTCATAAACAATTCAGCTGATACTGATAATTTGTAAGAAACAAACCTGTGTTCTTAATGGAATATGTCCAGCTTAGTATATATACATCTAAATAAACCTGTAGAAGCTTTATACAACATAGAAGAGCTACGCTTCCCTTATATATTTTAATATCAGAGATAATCAAGTGACCATTGTTTTAAAAAAAAAATTAGTTGCTGTAGTTTTTAGTAATATTGGCCTCCTGTTTTATACACTGGGATAATCTTGGAAAATGTATATTGAAATAAGAAATGTATATTGAAAATTCTATAGTGAAATAAATATGTTCAACTATTATTAAAAATGAATTAATATGTGACATAAATTAATACTTTAATGTAATATGCATAGCACTAAATTATTCTGTGTGACGTTAAGAGTTAATTGATGGATAACATTGATGGTGCATATTATCCATATAAGCCAGGGTCACCAACCTTTCAGACCTCAGGGACCATTAAATTCATAATTTTAAATCCTGCAAATCACTAATATGATCTGCCTAATGACCGGCTAGATGGTCAGGTGGGTAGATGGGTGTGGCCAATGTAATGTCACTCACATTGAGGGGCACCAGCCTCTACTCACCCCTCCCCTCCCAGCTACTCCTTGCTTCCCTGCAATCCCACTGGAATAAGGCCCTCCAGCTCTTTACTACCAATGGCACTTCCCTCCAGCCTTTGCCCAAAGCCCTGCACCAGGAGGCCGAAGCAGACCCCAAATCAGAATTTTTCCTTCCCCCCTCCAAGCCACACAAAAAGACACTGACTCTCTGCACAACACAAAAGTTCATTGCAAGGGGCCATAGTTTGAGGACTCCAGATTTAGTGCAATATAAATGCAAATAATTTTTTTGCAGACCACCAAAATTTTCTTGCGGACCACAAGTTGGTAACCCTGATATAAGCCATATATAGAGGTCAGATAGATGGAGTCCTGAGATGCAGAAAACAAAACAGGATGAAGTGCTTTTTAACTTATATTGCCTTAAAAGAAAAAAATGATAAAAGGACAGGCGTTGGAAATTGTGACTTGCAATGTTCGTGGTATGTTTGACTTTATACTTGAAAATTACATAACATATATTTGCAACAAATGTAAGCATATAAGCAGTTGTTGAAAAAACAGTCAAAAGGCTGAGCAGCATACAGCCATTCTTCAGTTATACCAAGATTTATTAGTTCAAAGGAAAGAAAAGATACTGCATGGGAACTTGACAATAGAAACAACTCTCCATAAGGAATAGTGTAACAGTGGAAATAAAGATATTCTTCATTGCTGAAGTTAATGTCAGAATTATCATCACCCTACTGCAACCCTCCTCACTTTGATACCAACCTGACATGAAATACAGGGGGAGGGGAGTTGTCAGTAGGGGAAAAGACATGAAACAGATCTGGAACTTCAGAAGAGGGGCCCAAGGCCATCGGACCTGGGAGTGGAAGCAACCAGTGCCAAAAATCACAAACATTGAATTTTATTGGGCAT
Organism: Rhabdophis nuchalis; assembly: GCA_039707465.1. Classification (NCBI taxonomy): domain Eukaryota; kingdom Metazoa; phylum Chordata; class Lepidosauria; order Squamata; family Natricidae; genus Rhabdophis; species Rhabdophis nuchalis. Next base: position 110,068,364 of record CM077647.1, on the reverse strand, counting down.
TTGGGAAATCGACCAAGGGGGGAGGGCTTGGGAAATGGATGACATAACTTGGGGCATCTTGTGAAGGAATCCTCAGATCTAGCTTTGCTCTGCTGTAGCCACTTGGCATCAATAAACATATGCCTTTCATTACGAATAAAGTCAAGGGTCTTTCGTTATTAGATGACCATATGGGACAATCCTAACATTAACTAGATCTGCAATAACAATCCAACCAGAGGACAACCCGTTCCATGGAGATTGGGCAAAGTATGTCTTTTCAAGAAATAGAGCAGGAGGAACTGGAGAAGTCGAAATTGGCAGCTTCTAAACCAGGTAGCAATGAAAAGAATCCTGGCCGGAGAGAAGAGACAAAAGCTTCACTAGAGCAGAACATCCAGTCCGGATCCCAACCAGGATTGGAAGGATGGAAGAAGCCCCCTTCCGGAGTGACTCTTAGTTAAGGGGGCCAATCCCAAAGCCAGCATCCAGCCAGAGTACACGGTTCAACATCAAATGAGCTGAACTCCATCTGTAGCACTAGAACAGGTGATCGACTTGACCCCAGAGCCCAAGGAGGGGCAGAATCACCATAAACCGGTGATAGCGGTGACAGCAGCCCAATCTGCTGCTGCTGGACCTGTCCCAATACCACCACCAGTTTGGGCCATTTTACCAGGGAAAGGGGACTGATGCCCACTAATACTGGGAGTGAGATGCCAGGCAACTGTCATTCTTCCTCACCCACATGGAGCTATTATGGAGGATTATGGGGCAGACTTGCCAACTGACCCAGCTAGGTTGTGCTGTGTTACCATGGCCCTAGAGGGAGAAACTGCAAAGTAGTTAGTGGCCTTACACAATGATGATGCGATGGAATTATGCCACTTTGACTGGTTCATTTGTGCTTTAAGGAAGAAGTTCAAAGCCCCCCTCGCAGAGCAGAAAGCCAAGAGCAAGATCAAAACCATCAGGCAATGAAGATGACCCAGTGCCTCTTTTATCTAAGAATTTCAGAGCCTGGCCTGCAAATTATCTGACTGGCTGCAAGTCATTCTAATTGAATACTTCCTGTAGGACCGGAATAACAAAGTGTTCCCCATCTGCCTATCACGTGGCTCACCAAGGATCCAGGATTTTGGTACATCCTGGGAGACAAAGTGAAATGGATTGCCCAGGTACCATGACTGAGCTGAGAGAGGGAGAAGCAATCCTTTGCACTGGAGACGAGAGAAATCCCGAAACCCAGGTGTTGGGATTCCAGCTTCCGCTAACACCCTATTGGCTGTTACTGCTGTGGGAAGGAGGGTCACCAAGCTGCTGGATGACATGCCTTGAGGCCATTATCCACCATTCCATGGAACTTGAAGAAATGGGGGGGGGGATATCCCTAAACTAAGAAAGACCATGCTTAGAGGAGTGAAGGTCGTAGAGTTCGCCCATCAGCAGGTGATGGCAAGGGAACTCCGACCAGGCCAAAAATCAGAGAGTAACAATAGAGGAGACAACAACCTCCCGGTTGGGGGCACGTAGCCGTTGGCTGCAAACAGTCAGCTGCCACAACCCCCGCAGGCTAGGTGGTCAGGGAGTACAGAGCCAGGGCCTGTGGCTGATGTTTTGCAACGCCAGGTCCGTGGTCAACAAAGCCCCCCTCATTCATGACCTTGTGTCAGAGGAGGAGCCGGACCTGGTAGGAATTGCGGAGACCTGGTTGGGCCACGAGGGAGGACTCCCCCTCGTTGAAATGTGCCCACCAGGTTACCGTGCTTTTCATCAGCCCCGGGCCCTAGGCAGGGGTGGTGGGATAGCGGTTATTGTTAGGGAAGGTCTGGAGCCGAGAGAGACCATTGTGCCACAGACTACCGGTTGTGAGTCCCTCTGTGTGAAGTGGGGCCTAGGGAGGCAGTTGGGCTTGCTGGTTGTATACCTGGCTCCCCGCTATGTAGCAGCAGCCCTGCCCGAGCTACTCGAGGTGATCACTACGATGGCAGTTGAGACCCCCAGACTTTTAGTCATGGGGGACTTTAATCTGCCATCGGCGGGCGAAACATCCGAGGTAGCTCGGGAGTTCATGGCTTCCATGACGGCCATGGACCTGACCCAATTAATTCAAGGCCCCACCCACGAGGGTGGACATACACCGGATCTCATCTTTGTCTCAGGCCTATGGAAGAGTGATCTGGGTATAGGGGATATAGTCATCATGCCCTTGTCATGGTCAGACCACTCACTTCTCCGGCTCGACTTTCCAACTGCTACTCCCCACCGCGGGGAGGCGGAACCTGAGTCACCTATTTGGTTCCGCCCCAGGCACCTGATGGACTCCGATGGGTTCCAGGCGGCGCTTGGGCCACTTCCTGTACCCTTGACCCGCGCCCCGATGGAGGACCTCGTGGCCGCATGGAATACTGCGGCCGCGGGAGCCTTGGATCGGGTCGCGCCCTTGCGGCCTCTCTTGCGGCGGCGAGCCACCCTGGCTCCTTGGTTCACCGAGGAGCTAAGGGTGATGAAACGCCACAAGAGATGCCTAGAGAGAAGATGGAGATCTACTCGATCTGAATCTGACCGGACACAGGTAAGAGCCCATTTACGGACTTACATTGTGGCGCTGAGAGTGGCCAAACGCCATCATTGTGCCATTCTCGTAGCATCCGCAGATAACCGCCCTGCCACCTTGTTTAGGGTGACCCGCTCCCTCCTACAACAGAGGGTGCGGGAAACCCCATTACAGGGTAGAGCAGAGGAATTTGGGATTTATCTGCAAGAGAAAATCGCTCAGATACAGAACGAGTTAGTCTCCATTGATGGCCCAGTGGGATTGCACGAGGCGGATCTTGGTTGGGAGGAGTTTGACTCTGTTACTTCCGAGGATATGGACAGGTTACGTGGGCGACTGCGAGCCACCACATGTTTATTGGACCCGTGTCCTTCCTGGCTTGTACTGGCATCCTGGGAGGTGACATGAGGCTGGCTCCAGGAGGTTGTCAACGCTTCTCTGAGTGAGGGTTTCTTGCCTGCCTCCCTTAAAGAGGCCATGGTGAGGCCCCTCCTGAAGAAGCCCTCTCTGGACCCAGCTTTATTAGTCAACTATCGTCCCGTCTCCAACCTTCCCTTCCTGGCGAAGGTTGTAGAGAGTGTAGTGGCACAACAGTTTCCCCGTCACCTGGAGGAAGTTGATTATCTAGACCCGCGCCAGTCCGGCTTCCGGCCCGGGCATAGCACCGAGACGGCATTGGTCGCGTTGGTAGATGATCTCTGGAGGGCCAGAGATGGGGGTTGTTCCTCCATTCTGGTCCTATTAGACCTCTCAGCGGCTTTCGATACCATCGACCATCGTATCCTATTGCATCGGCTGGGGGGGTTGGGGGTGGGAGGCACCGTTTTACGGTGGTTCTCCTCCTACCTCTCCGGTCGATCGCAATTTGTGTTGGCAGGAGAGCAGAGGTCGACCTCGAGACCCCTCACATGTGGGGTGCCTCAGGGGTCGGTCCTCTCGCCTCTCCTGTTCAATACATATATGAAGCCGCTGGTGAGCTTGGTAGGTTCGTTTTTGCCCTCCCCAGGCTCCAGAGGCTTTCTAGGAGCCCGAGGAGGACGAAAAATGGTCCAACACGCAAACCAGAAGTTTAGGAACAGACTGCTGTGTTGCCCGTTGGGCAGTTTTTCTCACTCAGGAGGCCAGAGGGTGAAAAACAACCCAATGCGCAAATCGGAAAACAGCCCAATGTGCAAACTGGGCTTCAGAGCAGCCTCCAGAGAGCAAAAAACAGCCGAAAATCAAGGCTGACAGGGCAATGCCTTCCGTGCCCTCAGAAATGGCTCCACCTGCCACCTGTGGCACATGTGCCATAGGTTTGCCATCTTGGGGCTAAGCTATCTAAACCTAAACTATATTCCATGATCCTGAGGGAACTAGAAGAACTCAGGATGTTTATTGCCAAAAAACTAGTTCAAGTATTCATCCAACCAGCAAAATCATGCATGGCAGCCTCCATCTTGTTCCAGGAGAAGAGGGGTCTTAACTGAAAGTGTAGATCTCTGTGTAGATTACAGAGGTCTTAAAATGATCTGTGTCGAAAACCTATATCCCGTCCCACTAAGGGCATTTTAAGCCACTTGGCAAAAGCGAGTCTTCACCAAGTTCAACTTGAACAATAAAGAAGCTGCAAACACTGTGGTAACTACTTTTGAAATCTCTGGACTTAAACTTAGATAATTTTATATTTCTAATAAACTATGATGACATTTTCTGTCTACTTTTAAAACAAAGTTTACCTAAATGGTTTTTGGTTCTTGCTATGAGGATGGGGAGAAACAGTTCCGATTTTACTCACCTCTGATAGGTTTAGGAGTGGGCTGCTGGACAAAGTTGTGTAGTCTAAACTTAATTTCATATTATATGTTCATATTATAGTGGACTTATTTGACCACAGGAGGGAGCCAAAGATGCATTGCAAATTCTTTTTAATTTTCTAGCAGCACTCCCCAAACCATTGGATTTAATGTTATAATCAGATCTTAATTATACTCTGAAGGGATAGCCACCCATAAGAGGATAGAAAGGATATACAGAATCTTTAAGATCCTTTTTGGATGAATATACAACTAAAACACATGAAGTAATTCAAGCAAAGGGAACAAAGTTTGAATTAAAACCTGACACTTTCCAAGGAACTTTGTGAGGAGATACAACATTTAATGAGAGATATTAAACAGGTGAAGGTTAGAGTCGATCTTATGGAGAACAAATTAGAGAGGAATGACATTTTGTTTGAAGCTGATCTGGACGTGAGCGCGTCCTGGAGGTCCAAATGAAAGCCCTTCATTTAAGAGTTAGAGCAATCCCTGAATATTCTGGAGACGATATCTGAGTAAGGGTGATTAATGCTTTGGCCCAGTTAACTAATTGTGAAACAAAGTTACTTGATCTCAAGAGAGACCAAGTCTACAGAGTGAACTCCAGATTTGGTCCTATGAGAAAATTATCAAGGGATATCTAAGTTCATTTTGTAAGATGAACAATAGGGACTGCGATCTGGATAGCCACTTTAAATCTAAACTAAGAATGAAAAATGTGGATATAATTGTTCTGAAGAAGGTTCCTGTCAGAATTCTGAGAAAACAGGATAACAATACCATAATTTTTTTTTTAAAAAACCAGGCTGCTGATGCCTTGACAAATGGCTCCGTGTGCCACCTGTGGCACGTGTACCGTAGGTTCGCCATCACAGAACTAGCCCATGAGAAATTCAAAAGTGTATAAGATGATGATGTCCCTTACCTCCTTTGTTGTTTAATTTAGAGTTGGAGGTCTTGAATAGAGACATTAAGCAAGATGAGAAAATATTAGATATAAGTATCAAGAAGAAATATTGGAGTAGGATTGATATTCTAATACAGAAACTTCTTAAAGATAAAACCAGAGACAATACTTTTGGGTTTAATGGAAAAAGATTTGGGGTGGGGGAATCTGGATCTTTAATGTTATACATGTTGATGGCAGCAAATTACTTTATGCTCAAAAATGAAAGGACATTTCAACCCCGACAATGGACAAATGGCTGCAAAAGTTGATGGCGTGAGCAGAGATGGCTAAATTGACTGCTTTGATCAAGGAGAAAAACACAAATACCTTTGTTTCAGCCAGGAAACCATTTCTGGACTTTTTGCTTGAGGTGGGGAAAAAATGAAAGTTTGATTTTGGATTTTACCAATTAGATTTTTTCTTATAGAAATGGCTGGTTTAAAATGTTAAGTAAAAGTAAAAAGTTGAAGTTTGATGTTAATGCCCTGTTTACTGCACCAAAGGGAGTCAGGTCAATGCCTTTTCTTTCTTTCCCCCCCTTCTTCTCCACACTTTTCCCTTCCCTATTTCTGCCTTTTGCTATTGTATTTTTTTTTTTTGTATATGATACCATAAATTAATAAAATTGTTATAAACAAAAAGAAATGACAAACGTTCCCTTTTCCTTCCACTGTCCATTAGTCTAGCCCAGGGCTGTCAGACCCCCGGCGCATGGGTCAGATGCATCATGCACTGGCCACTCCCACACCCAGTTTAGCAAAGGGGGAAAATGTTATGTGATACCCACCTTGACGATGTGAGTTTAACACATTTGGTCTATCCAATCAGTTCACTCACTTTGTTTTGGAACCATTGGAGCTTTAGTGAGAAATTATAAAAATGATTTGTGATCTTTATTTTTATAAAAATAAAATTCATAAAAATAAATGAATTCTTACCACAGAAGAGTAATTATGTCCTGGTAGAATATGTGCCATGAGTGGAATAAAGCACTTGATGGATACAACTGGTTCAAAAGGAACAGAAGCAATGAGAGGAGAAAAGGAAGTGTGTCCATCCGCGTGCTGAATCTCAATATATAAAGGGTTGGTTATGGAATGCCCCAGATTGTTGGTTTTGAGATACTTCAGTTTTCTTTCCTAGAAACTATCTTCTGAGTTAATTCCAAAACCTGGGCTTATGCTTGTCCAGGTGATTGCAGGCCCCCACCTTCATAGAAGATCACACACTTAGGTTGTTTTTTTTTAGAGTTGATGAGATGTGATTTGAGATCAGGGTTATTTCTATCATACCTTTGTCATACTTTGGCTTCGGCTTCTTCAGAGTGATCCAGTGTCATGAAACTGCAGGGAGGAAGATCTCAATTTAGTTAGTTCATCCTGAACATCAGATGTGTTCTGTGGATTTCCAAACAGGATTTGGGGAATTTTCCGAACCTTGGGCAGACATTTCTCTGGCGAGATTGGTTACCCCTTACAATAGGCAGGTGAGGTGAGCATCTTTAATAGCCTTTCCCTGTCCCCTAGTCTGGCAGAATATCTCTTATTATCAGATGGCATAAAAAAGTGATAGTACAGAATATTCAGGTGATAGTAAGAATTTAGATTCAAATGTATACTATAGCACCTAAAGGAACAAAGCAGGGTGGATAAAAATCAATGCTTTAAAAAAAAAATCAAAAAAATCAGATATTTTTTTATTTAAATCGGATATTTTTATATAAAATGCTTTTTGAGGAAAACATATTACCATCCAAAGGTTATTCCATCATGAAATAAAGATTAGTTTTTTAATTATGTAGAATAAGGCTGTATATATTTAATTTTTGGGGTAAATAAATTCCATTAATCCATTCACAATGTCATGCTCTTCCAGAGGTTTTTGTAAGATTATTGGGCAGTTTCTCTGCCTACAAGATATTATCACAGATGCTTGGTTTACTTTTGCAGTTCTCAAAACTGAATTTGACTCAGCAGAGATCACATGCCTCTTCTTCACAGAAAAAATGTTATAACATGAACAGAGTTGAAAAAAAGACCTTAATCCTAACTTCTACAAACTTATGAATACAGAATCAATCCTTTCAGTGAAATTGCTAAATATTTCCGTAACAATCATTTTGCTGCAGCAGCTCTGAAAAGGATGGGTGGAACCAAGCTAACGCTCCCACAAGATGTTAGATGGAACTCTGTGGTGGACTGTTTTGAGCAGTATATCAAGAACTGGCCTATTCTGATGACAGTTTGTGAAGAAAATCGAGCTAAAATAGATGGCACTGTCACGGCCAAAATCTTCAACATTGGGCTTAAGAGAAATGTTGAACATATGCTGAGCATCCTGAAACCCATCTCTCAATCTTTAAACAAAATATAGAAAAATAGTTGTTTTATTGCTGATGCTGTTGAAATTTGGAAGGAACGAGTGAACACTTAAAAACAGAACTACACATGGACAGAATTAAATTACAAGTATTAAAAAAACGAATGGGACAAGGACTCTCTCCAGCTCATTTTTTGGTAAATATTGTCAATATCCAGTAACAGGGTCAAAACTTAAGTGCTGAGGAAGAGGAGTTAGCTATGACATGGGTATCCAGCAATCATCTATCTGTAATGCCAACTATAATAAACTTCAAAGCCAAAGGGGAACCATTCAAGAAATATGTTTGCTGAAGATATTTTAAAGAAAGTCACACCAGTGAACTGGTGAAGTCACTTAAGCACTTGGATTTAGAGACTGTTCAAGTAATGATTTTACTTTTAACAGCAGTAGCTTCTTCTGCAGGCGTTGAAAGAATATTCTCTTCCTTTGGACTCATTCATTCTAAATTGAGAAATCGTTTGGGTCCCGATAAAGCAGGAAAGCTTGTTTTTCTTTTCCAGATTATGAACAAAGAAGAAGATGAAGATAACGAGTGAGATACAGAGAACAGTATATAAGTTTTTCATGTGTAGGTTGGGCTGACAGTCTAAGTTTCTTAACACACACACACACGCACACAGACACACACACACACACACATATAGATGTGTGTGTGTGTGTGTGTGTTTTCGTAGATTTTCACGGGTGTAGGTATGCTGGCATTGCTGGCTTCGGGGATTTTCCTGTGTATATAGCATGGAGATGTTATTGCAACGTTTCGACACGATCTCACTTGTCATCATCAGGCAGGCTGATATATATATTTATTGTTTAGCCAAATTAGTTAACAAACATGGATGTTTGTTTAAGCAAATAACATATGCTGTAATGTTATTGTTTCAGTTGAATAAATCTATTTAAATTGTTATTATTAAGGTAATGATTATTTTTCTCCTTCCTAAGTACAACAGAAAAGTTGTCCAAATATGAATGATTAACGTTTTAAACTGGGGATAAAAAAACTAATATGAAAAGTTGTTATTCTAAAAATCTTCATCTACTTGCATATTATAAGTTATACCAGCAAGAATTAGTCTTTATGTTGAAAACTATGATTTAAATCAAGCCTTACTGACTAGTGATTTAAATCGTGATTTAAATCAGTTTGATTTAAATCAAATCCACCCTGGAGCAAAGTAGGCTTGCTTTGCTGTTCTTATTCCATTCATGGGTAGATATTAAGGAACTCTCTTTGATAAGCACTGTAGGGGCACATGGAGCCTCTGTCTCCCATTGATCTCTTAGTGACTTGCAATGTCGTGAACAAGATACATGTTTTTAGCAGTTCATCTTCCTTGGAGAGATTGCTCCAATATTAGATACCAGCTTCCCTTCTAGTTTATTATCTATATGAAGATCCTAGCATCCATAGGGGTAAGAGATTATTAACATGCAGGTGATATCAAAAAGACAGTTCTAGTCCAGGAGAGGCGATGGAGGTCCTAGTGTGGTATCGGGAGGCTATTAGGGTCGGGATGAGGAAAAACAGGCTAGGATTAACATTAGCAAGATGGAATGGCTAAGATCTATTGAATCTCAAGACATATATCTTAAACTGTAAAGGGGATTGTGCTCTTCCAGATGGAACTGACTTACTACCTGGATATCCTCCTGGATTCAAGGTTCCTGCTTGAACAGCAGGTGGAGGCTGCAATTGAAATTAAGATTGTGGAAAAAAAAAGTTGTTAAGAATCTCCCTTTTAAGAGAATGACTGACAAGATTGAACAGTTTTGCTCCTTTCCAATCGTATCACTATTCAACTTGCCATTCAAATGTTGGGGAAGAAAGAGTAGAGTGGAATGGAATTCTGAGGTTTTGCACACAAATCATAAGAGCCTGGGAACCATCAAGGTCACTACTGCAGGTGCCTGAGAAGAAAGTAGATTATTCCCATTAAAAAAGGATGTTTCATAATTGGACAATATGAACATCCAGGGGTGAAGAGAAAGGGAAGCTATTTTTTAACTAAGCAAGCCATTGTGCAGAAAAACTCAAGCTGGTTTTGATTTCTCAGTGCCAAAATTGTATATCCAATAACATTTTACTTTTTGGAATTCAAAGCTCCTAAGTGTTTGCTTCTTTTGGGTCCACTAGTCAGATGGTTGACAATGATGTCTACATTGGATCTTGTTGAGCTTGATGATGATCCTCTTTCTGTGGCAGTTTGCCTCCAGATATTCAAATCATATTTTCCCTTTTGGGTTTTCAAAAGGCTGTGAAGAGATTATATTTTGAGACAAAGCTTCAAAACATAGAGAATTAGCTCATTCCCCACATTTGTAGCATGTATAGTGCGTAGTTGTTACTGTCAGCATGATAGTTGATATACAGGTATTCCTTGACTTACGACCACAATTGAGCCTAAAATTTATGTTTTAAGTGAGACATTTGTTAAATAAATTTTGACCCATTTTACAATTTTTCTTGCTTCTTTTGTTAACTGAATCACTGCAGTTATTAAATTAGTAACATAGTTTTTAAGTGAATTTGATTTTGCAATTTACTTTGCTTGTCAGAAGATCACAAAAGAGCATCACATGACACTGAGACACTGCAACCATCATAAATGTGAGTCATTTGACAGGCATCCAAATATAAACCACATGACCATGGGAGGAAATAGTCATAAGTGTGAAAAATGTTCATAAACAACTTTTTTCAATGCCATTGTAACTTCAAATGTTCGCTAAATGAACTGTTGTAAGTCTACTATCTGTAGGACTATCTATATCTTACTCATATACTTATTGATAGATATGAATAGTGTGGTAGTCTAGTAGGGAAGACTCTCACCTCCCACTTGAAAGGCTGAAAGTTCAATCCTTGGTAGTGGCAGATGTTTCTCTCCTACGTAGGACATAAAGAAACAAAAAATCTGGTGGAATTCCTTGTGGCATCATGAAGGGCATCAGGCCAGTAAGTGCTTAGCCCCATCCAGTCACCCTGACTCTTTCCCAAATTAATCAATAGATAATCTTTATTGTCATTTTTATTGTGGGCACACTGGCACATATTAAAAATAAAATATTGATGCCTGCTCTCAAAGGGGTACACATACATAATGTATAGACAAATGATCTATACATACATACATACAGTACATACATACAATGCATGCATACATACATATTTATATATATACATACACACACCCATACATATTAATACATATATGTATTAACCATGAAGGGAAATGACACTTTATGATTTAGCTTTTAGCCTAGTTGTTAGACCTCTGTGTTTGCACATTTTCTCTCATAGTCACACCACCTCTTCTGAATACTTGCTTGCTACAATGACTGCTACCCCATCCCACCCCTTTTAAGGGATTGTATGCTTATTAATGGATGGCCGTTGTTTAAGTATTGTAAACATAATAGCATTAATAAATAGCAAAGAAGGAAATTTTTATCACTAATTTTCTTTTTTTTAAATAAATGTTTAGTATGGGTTTTTTGAACTTGTGAGGTACAGATATTTAGTTTAATACAAATAAATTTAAAAATAATTCTCTACTAAAATTTCAGTGGTCATAAAATTAATAAATAGACTTTTAAAAAAAGACAAACTGGGGTGATATGATAGCAGTCTTTCAATACTTGAGGAGTTGTCATAGAGAAGAGGGAAGTCCACCTATTCTCCAAAGTGCATGAGGAGTGTAAGATCATTAAAGAGAAATCCAACCTAGAATTAAGAAAACATATCCTGACAGTGAAAACAATTAGTGGAAAGGCTTACCTCTAGAAGTTATGGTGTTCCATCACTACAGGTTTTCAAAGAAGAGACTGGACAACCATTTATCTGGAATGATATATACTCCATGCTTGAGCAGGGTGTTTGACTTCCAAGTTCTCTTCCAACTCTATTAGTCTATGTTCTATTGTATAAATTAGATTTTTTAAAATTGCTAGTCCTAATATGGCCCTTGGAATTTATTCATTATTATAACAGTTTTATAAACTGCCTTTTGAAGATTGCTTTCCCTGCCTCATCCACCTTACTCTTTTTCACTACAATTCCGTTTTGTGTGCCAGTTGCAACTTTTCCTGGATCAGGAATCCCTGTGCTCAGTCCCTCAAGCCCTAGTCATCTCACATATGGACTGTTGGGGCATAACATAACATAAAATGGGGCAACCATTGTAAAGCATTCAAAAGTTACAGCTGGCCCAAAGTGTGACAACGTGAGCAGTTCTTGGAGTCCCTAGAATGGCCCATGTTACACTGCTGCTGTGTGAGCTGCACTGTTGTCGGTTTCCTTTTGGGTGCAATTCAAGATGTTGGTAATCACTTATAAAGCCCTTTATGGGATGGTTCCAGGTCACTTGAGAAACCATCTCATCCTAGTGGGATTGGCCTGCTTCACCCACACCAGCAGGGAGGGCATACTGTGAATCCTATTAAGGAATTTTGGCTGGCAGGATACAGGAGAAGAGCCTTCTGGCTCCTGCCCTTTGGAATATCTTACCCTCTGAGGTGAGATTGTCTCCCACCTTCCTGATTAAAACATGGCCTTAAAACATGGTTCTACCAGATGGGTTGAGGTCAATGGAGCAATTTCCCACTGGAGCTGCTAGAGTAATTAAAAACTAATTCTGTCTCCACCCCACTACTTCCTCTTTTTCCATCTTATTTTATTTTGTCTGTTCTATGATTTTATATTCAATGATTTTAATGTTTTTAATGTTTATTATGCTGATAGCATCCAGAATTGTTTGAAACAAAATGATGATAAATAAGTTTAATAAATAAATAAACAAATACATACATACATAAAGATCAAACAGAGAGCTTTCTAATCAGTACCTAATTAATAATAATAATAATAGCAGAGTTGGAAGGGACCTTGTAGGTCTTCTAGTCCAACCCCCTGCGTGAGCAGGAACCTTATACCATTTCAGACAAATGGCTATCTAACATCTTTTTAAAGACTTCCAGGGTTGGGGCATTCACAACTTCTGGAGGCAAGCTGTTCCAGAGGTTAATTGTTCTAACTGTCAGGAAATTTCTCCTTAGTTCTAAGTTGCTTCTCTCCTTGATTAGTTTCCACCCATTGCTTCTTGTCCTGCCCCCAGGTGCCTTGGAGAATAGTTTGGCTCCCTCTTCTTTGTGGCACCCTCTGAGATATCGGAACACTGCTATCATGTCTCCCCTATTGATACAACCTTCTTCAGACAATGCACAGATAGTCCTTGACTTATGACCACAGTTTAAGATTTCCATTACTAAGCAAGATAGTTGTTGCAAACCATTTTACAGTCTTTTTACCACAGTTGTTAAGCAGATCACTGCAATTGTTGAGTGAATCTAGCTTTTCCCCATTCACTTTGCTTTTTGGAAGCCAGCTGGGAAGGTTAAAATGGTGTTCACATGACCTAGGACAGTGCAAATGTCATAAATATCTGCCAGTTGCCAAATGCCCAAATTTTTTATATTGACAAAGTTTTATTGGTTTTACATTTTTTCTGTAGGATAGGGTAAGGGATACAAAGAAATTTTGAAAGCATTCACGTCGAGGTCGTCGGCTCTTCCGGGACCTCAAAATACATTAATAACAATAAAAAGAAAAACATTTTTCATCAAACTACAAAGTGAAAGCGTGTACATATATCTAAATTCTCAATTCAATACTGTCAGTCCTTTACAAAAAAAAATCCAAATACAAATATTATGCAAAATTGTTCAAAAAGAAAAGTCAAGGCAAAGTTATTTTTTTGATCTAAGTCTCTTGGCAATTGAATCTTCTTTTTCTCCTTCCAGGCCCCCAGTAGGCGGGGCCGTGGCCCCCTCCGTCCCCCCTGGATCTTCCCCCAGGATAGAGGAATGTTTTTTAAGAAAGGCTTCTGCCTCAGCAACTGTTTTAATCCTCACTCTTCCTCCTTCCCAGAACACCAGCATCCCTTCGGGTGTCACCCACTTGAACCAAATCCCATGATCAAATAAAATTTTAGACAAGAAGGAAAATTTCCTCCTTGCTTCTCGAATCTTTCTAGGGATCTGCTTCAAGATAGCAACCTCTTTTTGTTGGTAGATTAATGGACTACCTCTCTGCACTTTCAGGATTTCCTCTCTGGTTGACCTTCTAACAAATTTCACATGTATCTCTCTAGGCACTTCATTTATCCTGGCATATGCTGAGTTAATTCTGTAGGCTAGGTCAATGTCACCCCTGATCTCATCCTTAGGTTTCTGTAAATAGTCTGCTAAAATTGTGCTCATAAGATCAGGGAGGCATTCACCAGATTCCTCAAGAACGTTCTGAAATCTCAAAAAATATGTCATTCTTTCCATATCAATCCTAGACACATGCCCATTTGTTTCCCCAACCTCTTTAGTAACATTTTTAATCTCTCCCTTAACCCCCGCCAACCCCCCTTCCAATTCTTCAGTCTTCTGTGTGTTTTCCAGCACTTGCTTCCGTGTGTCCAATAGCTCCTTCTTGAAATTGATGTTTTCTGCCCTCTGGGCTTGAATCTCTTGTACCAAAGTTTGTATAACAGTTTCAAGAGAAGCCATCCGTTGTTCTAAACTTGTCAGTGCTGTTTCTTAAGCCATGATTAACTGTTAAAATCAGTGCCACCAAAATGGCGTTTTCAGGGTGGGGTTGGTGAGACTAACCGAGAGCCAAAAGTTCTGATCAAGGTTGTAACGTTGTAAAATTCAGGAACCAAGAGAGAGACAGTTTTCCAACTCAATAGATGTAATAGCGAAGGTACTCCAGAAAAGAAATCACAAATCCAAAAGAAAAAATTTCTTCATTAAAAACCAGAGATAGTCCAAATTTTGATCCCATGACTATGGAGATACTGCAACAGTCTTTAGTATGAAAACCAGATACAACTTTACAACTTAAAAAAAATCATTTTTTTAAGTTGTAAATTTGAATAGTTATTAAATGAATGGTTGTAAGTCAAGGACTAGCTGTTCAGCGTGTAACAACATACAAGCAAAACACAGATTGAAAAGAACTGGGGCAACACACATTGAAAATGGCAAATGAGCTGATATTTCACCATTGTAAAGAACCTGCCCTGTCATTTCATCATGAAGTCCAACCTCAAGGTCTTGGTTCATGCAGAGTCCACCCACATTGAATCCCTGATTATCAGAGTCCAAGTGAGGTGACTGGGACACATCATTGTAGATGACCACCGTATGTCTTGCTAGTTGCTTTGTAGTAAATAGAGTCCAAGAAGAGATCTTGAGGTCAACAATGCAAGTACTACGAAAACACTGTGAAAGAAATCCTGCACCACTGTGACATCCAGACAAGGGACCTAGACGTTGCAGTTGACAGAACCCATAGGCAAGCCCTGTGCTCTAAAATCTTCACTGGTTTTGAAGACAGGCACACTCCAAATTGATAGAAAGCTGTGGATGATGTCACAGAATAACACCCACAATTACTACACCAATGGACTTTTGTTCCCATTGTACTAAACTGCACTGGGATTCCATATCCACCTCCATATTCATAGATGAACTGCACAACAGTGTGTCTTCTTCAAATCCAAAGGACCAACTTGCACAATATATGTTACATATAACAGACAGAATATGAAAATAAAACTGCACAATAATTAGCATATTGGATTTGAAACTACAGGTAGTCCTCAACTTTCAACAGTTCATTTATTCACCATTCAAAGTTACAGCAGCACTGAAAAAGACAATTTTTCACATTTATGACCATTGCAGCATCCCCCTGGTCAATGCAATTTACATTTGGATGCTTGACAACTGACTCACATTTATGATGGTTGCAGTGTCCCGGACTCATGTGATCCTCTTTTGGGATCTTCTGAAAAAGAAAGTCAATGGGAAAACCAGATTCACTTAACAACTGTATTACTAATATAAGAACTGGATTGATTCAGTTAGCAAATATGGCGAGAAAAGTTATAAAATGGAGCAAACTCAACAAATTTCTCACTTAATAGCATAAATTTTGCATTCAATTGTGATCGTAAGTTGAGGACTACCTGTACATTGGAGAATCTAAATTTAATCTTTGCTTAAAACTCCCAGTATTACTATCTTACTATCTCATATGCAAATATAAATTTGTCTCCAAAAAACTCTGTTTTCTGGGACAAAAACTGTTCAATCTAGTTTAGATTGCTACAATTATTTTTTCTTTCTTTCCTTTTTTTTTTTTTAGCCAAACCAAACAGGAAACTAACTTTTTTGTATCTGGCTAATGATGTCATTCAAAATAGCAAAAGAAAAGGGCCGGAGTTTACAAAAGATTTTGCACCTGTCATAGTGGAAGCTTTTAAACATGTATCCAGGTATAGTACATTCCTTTTAGTATATTAATCTGAGGAACTGTTTTTTTCTAGGCAAGAATCATCATCCTGGAATAATGAAAGTTTGTTATATACCATATTTTTCTGAGTATAAGACCCACATTTTTTCCTCTAAAAAGAGGCTGAAAATCTGGGTGTGTCATACATTGAATACAGCAATTTTTGCCCCTGAAACCCCGCCCCTTCACCAAAATGGCCACGCGCATACCCTTATGGAGGCTTCCAGAGAGCTCCTGGAGGCTGGGGAGGGCAGAAATGAGCAAAAAATGGGGCCTTTTTGCTCCCCCAGCCCGCAGCAGCACTCTATAAGCCTCCATAAGAGTATGCATGCAATTTTTTTGATCAAAAAATGGCCCATTTTCACGATAAATGTGCCGTTTTTTGCTCATTTTTGACCCCCCCCTCAGAAGCACTCTGCAAGCCCCCCCCCAAGGCTATTCATGCCTTTTATTTGAAAAAAACGGCCATTTTCGTGAAAAACGGGCTGTTTGAAGGAGGTTTGCAAAGTGCACAAAGGGGTTTTTCCCCCCTTTTGGAAAGCTGTTTGTTAGAGTGGCTGATGCAAATTACGTTGGTCAAGTGCTGTGCCTGCAGAAGCAAAGATTTGTTCCAAAGGTAGTCAGTGATTTCCTTCTCCAGCACATGGGTAAATACATCTGGAAACATCTACCTACCTACCTACCTATCTACTGTATTTCTCTCTCACTCTTTATTTCTCTCTCTCTATCCCTCTACCTACCTATCTACACACTCTCTCTCTTCCTATCTACTGTATCTCTCTCTCTCTCTATTTCTCTCTCTCCCTCTACCTACCTATTCTCTCTCTCCCTACTTACCTCCCTACTGTATTTCTCTCTCTTTCTCTCCCTCTCTATCCCTCTATCTACCTACCTACTTTTTTTTTTTTAATTGCCTCTTCAAAACCTGGGTGCGTCTTATACTCCGGTGTGTCTTATACTCCGAAAAATACAGTAGATTGCTGTTCAGTTTGATTTAGAAAATGGAACTAAACAATGCATAAGTTTGTGTGTGAGTGAGTGTTGTGGAAGAGTGTGTGCGTGTGTGTTCATTCTGTCATGCAGGATAAAAAGTACATACTCAGGCAGAATTGGACTTGTAATTGACATAGGTGAAGGGTGGCTGTTGTAAGGCTAAATCTATACAGTGTATTGTTTTAATTAGTCCAGAGGTTTGTAAGCATTATTATTTAATGTAACAATATGAGCATCAAGATTCAGACAATTAAAATGATCATACTGATGAACTTCTTATAGACCATACTATCACCAAAAATTGAAGAGTTAACAAATGGGAGCTATTTGAAGAAACCATTTTTTTTCTGACCGAAAATACAGATCATCTATTAGTATATGGTGACTTAAAGTAAGTTTGTATAAAACAAATAAAGTACATGGAAGTTTGTTAAGTAGGTTTTTTTTAATAATTTTTTTTTTTTAACATAAACACAAATAATACAAACTTCACAGAAAAACAACAACAACAAAAAGCCATTTTTCCTTACAGGTTATCAATTTTTAAGAATATATCAATTTACCACAGGTTTCTATAATGTTCTTCAAAAGTTATCACTTATTTTTCATATCGGTTATTACAATTCTTATATCTCAACCCTAATCTTACTAATTTTAACATACTTTTATATAAGGTATAACTATATAATGGCATTCTATTTATAAAACCAACAGAGAGAGAGAGAGAAAAACAAATAGATTTAAAAAGGAAGAGTCCACTCTAAATAATGTCCTTTAAGGCAGGGGTCTCCAACCTTTGCAACTTTAAGTCTGAAGGACTTCAGCTCCCAGACTTCTCCAGCCAGCAAAGCTGGCTGGAGAATTCTGGGAGCTGTAGTCCTTCAGACTTAAAGTTGCAAAGGTTGGAGACCCCTGCTTTAAGGGACATTCTAACCGGGTGTTCATAAATTCTGTGCCTCTCTGAAATAGTTATTATTCATAAGTAATCTCATTTTATAAATTTTTAAGTCTAACAATTTATCATGTACCTTAATATCAATATCCACAGTTCTTATCAAATATTTTGACATCAATCTTACTATCATTAACTAAAACATTTATTATAAATTAATCTTATTGTAAGTGTCTATAATTGTTAACAAAAGTTTGTTAAGTTTTTGTTTACGTGTTTTTCTTCCATTTCTGTTGGTGAAATTTTTTTTGCCATCATAGTGAAACTGATGATAGTTGCAAAAAGCATCTGGGCCGTGTGCTATCTATTTGGGAAGAAAGGTCTGTTTATGAAAATGATGTATTGGAACAACTTAGGCAAGCTTTGTGTAAGTAAATTTTACATGCAATCTTTTATTTTATAGTTTGTATAACTTCATACTTTAATTTAATTTAATAATTTAATATTTAAATTTCTATACCGCTCTTCTCCCTTCCGGGACTCAGGGCAGTGTACAGGCAGCAGTAAAATAATGAATAAAAACATAGAAAGCAATTAAAAACCTATTAAAAATACATTAAATAATGAATAGCCTGTCTAAAACCTGTTAAAATCCCTACTAAAACCATATAAAACTAAAGTGTTTTAAAATATGCCAGACGGAAAAGGCGCAGGTCTGTGATTGTACGAAGGTCAGGGGGTAGGTCATTCCAGAGGGCAGGGGCTGCCACAGAGAAGGCTCTCCCCCTGGGTGGTCGCCAGTCGACATTGCCTGGCCGATGGCACCCTGAGGAGGCCCTCTCTGTGGGAGCGAACTGGACGGTGGGAGGTATTTGGTAGCAGGAGGCGGTCTTGCAGATAGCCAGGTCCCTTGCCATGGTGCGCTTTAAAGGTGGTTACTAATACCTTGAAGCGCACCCAGAAAGCCACAGGCAGCCAGTGCAGCTCGCGCAGGAGAGGTGTCACGTGAGAGCGTCTAGACGCTCCCAGAATCCCCCACGTGGCTGCATTCTGAACTAGCTGGAGCCTCCGGGTGCACCTCAAGGGAAGTCCCATGTAGAGAGCATTACAATAATCCAAGCGGGAGATGACGAGGGCTTGAGTGACCATGCGTAAAGTGTCACGATCCAGAAAAGGACGCAACTGGCATATCAGGCGGATCTGATAAAAAGCCCCCCTGGCCACGGCCGTCATGTGATCTTCTAGAGACAGCCGAGAATCCAGGAGGACACCCAAGTTGCGAGCCCTCTCTGCAGGAGCCAATGACTCGCCCCCAATAGCCAGAGATGGTACCAACTGGCTATATCGTGACGCCGGAAGCCACAGCCACTCGGTCTTGGATGGGTTGAGTCGGAGCCTGTTTCTCCTCATCCAGACTCGCACGGCCTCCAGACACCAGGACATCACTTCAACGGCATCATTGGGGTGGTCTGGGGTAGAGATGTACTGCTGAGTATCATCAGCGTACTGTTGGAACTCTACCCCGAAACCACGGATTATCTCGCCCAGCGGCTTCATGTAGATGTTAAACAGGAGGGGCGAGAGGACCGACCCCTGTGGTACCCCACATGAGAGGCACCTCGACGTCGACCTCTGCCCTCCTGCCAGCACAAATTGCGACCAGTCAGAGAGGTAGGAGGAGAACCACCTAGAACGGTGCCCCCAGCCCCTCCAGCCGGTGCAACAGGATACCATGGGCGGTGGTATCAAAAGCCGCTGAGAGGTCTAACAGGACCAGGATAGAGGAACAACCCCTATCCCGAGCCCTCCAGAGATCATCCACCAGTGCGACCAATGCCGTCTCTGTGCTGTGCCCAGGCCGGAAGCCGGACTGGCGCGAGTCCAGATAGACAGTTTCCTCCAGGTGCTGAGGGAGCTGCCACGCCACCACACTCGAGAACCTTCGCAAGAAAGCGAAGGTTGGAGACAGGACGGTAGTTGGCCAACACAGCTGGCTCCAGGGAGGGCTTCTTGAATTTTAAATCTTTAATTTTTAATTTCTAGATGGAAACCCAAGGAAACGCACATATGAACAGATAAAGATTGAAGATAATTCTTCAGCACAAAGCTCCCCATCTGATCCTCCCCAGGTACTAGCAGTTTATAAAAATAACATCTACAAATGTCTTGCTTCTAAACATTCTGTTGATATTGCACTTTGAAGGGTTTTTTTATAAAGAGATTGATATAATTTTTCCCAGCAACTGTAAGCTTTTTGTCTCTTGTGTTTTTTCAATATGCTTGTTTTGCTGGATACTAAAGAATAACTGAACCTGCTGTGAATTTGCCATCTGCATTATTGGTGCATAGAGAAATAAATCTCGGTAGGGAAGACAGGGATGAGTATTCACACAACTGAGTGTTCTCATTTTATCGAGTGTTTACCTTCTGTTTTCATTTAATAGTCAAACATTTAAACACAAACATTCGTGAGAAATGCTTTTCACCTGTAGGCAAAAAGTCAAATAAATTATTTGTTTATTCATTCATTCATTCATTTTTAGCTGGCAGACTGTTTCTAGATGCCAGGGAATCTATAACTTGATGGCTGCCTTAGATCCATGGGACACTCCTGGAGCCTGCAAGGAACCACCCCTCTACCTCAGCCCCGTCCCTGGGTGCTCACCACCTCCCGTGTGGGCAAAGCTGAGGCAGGGGAGTGGCCCCTAGCTGGCTCCGGGACTGTCCCTTGGATTTAAGGCAGCCATCAGGTGACTGGATGGCTGAAATCTAAGTTTTGCACCCACCATCAGCACCTCCATGGCCTGCTTGTCGGCCCAGCCTTGCAGCCTCTGTGGTTTCCAGTCCACTAGAACCACCCCATCCGACATGGGAAAGCCACAGCTACAATAAGCACGGCCACCAGAACAAGATGGGAATAAGAAGGAGGCAGGCAGGGAAGGAAGCAAGGAAGATAAGAAGCAAGGAAGGAGAAAGAAAGAGGGCTTTTTGTGGGGAGGCAGCAAAAGCAGCATTCCTTGACTGGGAGGTGGGCAAAGGAGACAGGGAAAGTAAATCTCAGACCCTGAAAACCAAGCGCAGTTCCTGCTGCTCACTGGAAAAGAAGGAAGGAAGAAAAAGGGGAGGCGAAAGTTTAAATCCTAAGTGCTGACGTTGGCTGGCTGACATGCTCAATTACTAGCCTTTAATTCAGAAGCCGTCACGTGGGAGAGAAAGAGGCTAGGGAGGGGGTTTCTCCCTGAGTTTTTAAAGTTGCGAGGTTTTTCTTTCTCCTTGCTTCACAGTGCAGCTCTCCAGTTCTGGGAGCATCGTTTCTGGGCTGGGAGTTTTTTCCTTTGGATTCGAAAGGAGGTGGGAGTGGAGTCCCTTCTTTGACTTTAGACTAGTTTCCTCTGTGTGTGGTTATTAAGGTGAAGATTTTGCTAAGGATCTTTCCCACTCTGGCTTCCCTGCTCAATTGCTAGCCTTCTTTAGTTCAGAAGCAGCCACATGGGAGAGAAGGAGGCCGGGGGAGGGTTTTTTGTGGAGGTTTTTGTCTCATTGCCTGTGTTCTGGGATGTAAATTTCTTAGCTGTGTAATTACCAGAGTAAGCCTATTTAACTTTAAAGCTTTTCTTCTCTTTCTCTATCACCTCTCCAATTCGAAATGAAACTTAGAGAGAGGGCTGAAAAAACTATGAAGTGGTATATAAATCTAAGTGCTATTTGCTAAGTGCTAACTTGAGGAGGACCTGTTGTTTGTTACCAGGGAATCACTTTCTGGTCAGTCCTCCTGAGTTGGCCTCTTTTAGATTTAATCAGCATTAAGGCATTGCCTGTAACATTTCCTTTATATATAATTTTTACCTTTCAAAGCAGATCGGTGTGTGTGAGACAAAGCAAATCTATGGGGTTTATGTTTGCCTACAGACATTCTCAATGGGGTTTATGTAATTTGAAATCTGTTCATTTTAAATAAAGTAAGACATGCCGATTAGTATTGTTGGAAGTAGTAACAAAAGGTCATTCCATGAGTTAAATGCACCAGAAATCAATTTGCAATACATAAAATAAAGTATATGGTGCATTCAGAGAAATGCAATGCTAATAAATTTTCTCTTTCCCAAATCTTGGGAATTTTAGTTACAGTGTTAATTGGTGCAGTTCTCAGTCTGGTTTATTGTGTGGTCTTCTGAAACATATGATCAGGAGTTATTTTGAAAGAGATCCTGTTTGTTTTATTCTTTTTTTAATGGCCTATTTTAAGAAACCTGAAGCTGCTATTGTAATGAAGTTAAGGTGCCAAGAAAGTCTGTGCTCTTTTTCCCTTGGGAAGTGGGTCTTATTAAATAAATAAATGTCTTGAGTTGAGCAACTACAGCTTAGGAAGGACAAAGGCAAAAAATTAGCCATGACCACCCAGTCACATGACCACCTAGCCATACTCACTCAGCTGGTCATTAGGCAGATCAAACTATAGTCTCTCTCCCCCCCCCCCCCCCCCCAGTCTGAGGGACCATGAATTAACTCTGTTTAAAAAGTTTGAGGACTCCTGGCTTGAGTCAACTGCTTGCAAATTATCTAAGCAATCAAAAATTGCCAAATAGATTTGGCCTAAAATTCTGGCATATATTAAATTACATTTTAAAAATTACTTTTTAATTTTTTTTAAAAAACAATGTTTTTAATGATTTCCAAATACTATGCAAGGAATGATGAAAACTAAGGTTTAGAGTATATTTGAAATAATATAATGGTTGGAGGGGGGAATGTATCTTGCAATTTTAATTTATGTCTGTGAGACATCATTGCTGCAATGATGCCATTTTTAAAAGATAACTTTTTAATTTATTTTCTGTTTGGTGTTGGGTTTTTTTTTTATTAAATGCTAATATAAATATTGAAGCAAATGCTGTTCTTTCTAAATTTAAAAATATGATAGAGAGAGAGTTGTAGCATGATCTTCCTATGATTGATACTGTAGGCAAATCAACATTCTTAAGTTTGAAATTAAGCTGAAAGGATAGTTTAGGGCAATTCTGGAATGTACTGTATTACTAGTTACATGAATTCAGAGCAATTTTTTCAAATTGCCTTCCACCTATATTAAGAACTTAATTGTGTTCAGAATCTTTTAAACTGTGTATGAAACAAAAATCAAGTGAAAGCAGAAGCTTAGTCAACTTCCCTTTTCTCCAAATCCTAGGACTCATATAATAAACTAATTCCAGATGTGCATTATGATATTTTAATGTGGACGTGCATATGTGCTAGAAGATACATTAATCTACATTCTGTAGAGTTCTGTTGCCAAAACTATATTACCCATTGACAGAAAGGGCAATAGTAATAGATCCCAAGATTAATTCAAGTACAGAAAGATTGAGAAAAAAAAACCCTTGGAAAATCTAAAATTAACTGAAAAGTCAGTTTTTATGTATTTTAAAAAGCGCCACAGATACAGAAACCACAATGGCAGTGGATTGGGGAAAATCTCAGACTCCTAAAAGAAACTGGGATAGAGAGTGAGAATGTAATGAAATATCCTAGCAAAAGCCACAATTGGTTGGTATCCTGAATAGGAAAACTCTGGTTCAGTTCTCAGCTGAATTAAGAATACCATTGTTGCAATTTTTCTCATCTCTAGTATTATTTTGTCATATGGTAATATCTGATACTTTTCTAACTTACACATTTTTTTCTAGACAATGGATCTGATAAGAGCATTACAAGAATTAGAAAATGCAGCTTCTGGAGATGCAGCAGTTCATCAGAGGATAGCCTCAATACCTGTAGAAGTTCAAGATGCAACTTTGCTTAACAGAATCACAGGTTAGGCAAACTGTTATAATTGTAGTGTCAGAATATTAGACTTAATTGGATAATTTATATGTGAATTTTAAATACATGTTTGCTTATTTTGCAGACAAAGAATCAGGAGAACAGCTTTCCAAGATGGTAGATGATGCATGTATGTTGCTGGCGGATTACAATGGCAGGTTGGCAGCTGAAATTGATGATAGAAAACAACTAAATCAGATGTTGTCAGATTTTTTACGAAGCCAAAAAGAAATCCTGTCAGAGAAAGAACAAACATTGGAAGTGCGTCATTTGTTGTGGTAGTTCTTTTCCTCAACTTTTCTTTCCTACTTAACATTCTTTACTATATTTGCTTTTTTCCATAGGGTCTGTTTAAGATACTTTTTAAAGATACTTACACTTTCTCATAATAGATGGTTTTAATTTTTTCTGAAGTATTAAATAGTAAAGTGTATACATTTATTGTGGGAGAAAGCATTTGTTTTATTTTGTTATCAAATATTTTTGGGGACTTAATATAAAGTTAAACATCAACAGATCTCTTTCTTTCTAATATTGATGTAATGTTTTAATCTGTTGGAAACTCTCAGTGCAGAGAAGGGTTTTAAGATTTTTCTCACTGCTACCATTGATAATTGTATTATTATGTTTCCTTTGGTGATTTGAGATTGTGTTTCTATTTTTTTTAAACCACAAAAATATTATATTCCACCATTTTTTGTGAGGTGAAATTCAATGCTAGATTATCTGCATGCTTTGCAGAAGTCCAAGTTGTTTTTTTAAGCTTCAACTGTTTAAAATTGGATTTTTTAAAA
Source organism: Rhabdophis nuchalis (assembly GCA_039707465.1). Taxonomy (NCBI): domain Eukaryota; kingdom Metazoa; phylum Chordata; class Lepidosauria; order Squamata; family Natricidae; genus Rhabdophis; species Rhabdophis nuchalis. The sequence continues at coordinate 110,043,852 of CM077647.1, read as the reverse complement.
ACAAAAGTATAAAAATCATACTTATTAAAAATATTTCAAAATTCTACCTAGAAAAAAACTATTAAGACCACAATAGGGACCAGAAAATTCATCGTTAATCTGTATGCCATAAAATGAGGAATCACAAGACTGCCCCTGATCTTGGTCTTTTGCTGTGGTCAGCAAATCACCTTGGTTGTTAAGTGAGATATTATGTGACCACAACTTGTGATCTTTCCCGCAGCTAGCAGGTTGCAAGTGGCAATTATATGATGCCACAAGGCACTGCAACAGTCATAAACAAATGGTGGTTGCCATCACCTGAATCACGATCAAGTGACTGGTGACATTGTGACAATGATAAGTGCAAAGACTTATCATAGATCACTTTTTTCAGCACTATCGTAATTTCAAAAGGTTGTAAAACGAATTATCATAAGTCAACTACCTAGAGAGCTTTAGATGATAGTTATTGAGCAAACATTATCTATGGTAAATATTGTGGTAGCTGTAAGTTTGAATAAACATTTATTGAATGCCATCAATTTGTTCACTTTTCCCCCTCAGATAACTGGAACACTGATGATTCCAATAGATCTATACATTAAAATTGACAACTTTTAACCTGATTTAAGAATTTTAAATTCAGAATCTATGCAAATAGTTTTTTCATATTTGTACCTTAAACCTGTAAAATTTCCCAGACAGTAACATATAACAAAAGTCTAATGTTATTATACTTCTATCCTCCATGAAGGGGGATAATGTCTGACAGTTTTGATAGTGACATGTCTTTAATATATATCCAGCTTCTATTTCAGGTGAGGAACATGGATATTATCTTCTTATGGTGACATCTTCCGTTAGTAATGCATCCTGCTAAAAATAAAATTCAGAATCAAAATCCTGTTTTGTCTCCTCTTTCTAAAAATGAAACTTTCTTAATATCTGTTCAGTATGTTTGACAAATCAGTTTTGCTTAAATTGAAATAAGCTGTACATCACTCATTCCCATCAATGTGTTAAATGAAATTTATTAAAATTAATTTATATACAATTGAGGTCATCAATTTAATATTGTCTATTGAGGTTATTAGAAAATCACTTAGTAAACATGTCTCTGCGTGCAATATTAAGTTGAATAACAGCAGAACTATGTTGAGATATAGGTGGAGAATTAGGTGTGTGTATGTACTGTATATAAATGAATATATGAGAAATGGAAATTCCCTCCACTAATAGAGTTGATTGATCTTTCCTTCCTCTTTTTTCCCCTTTCTGCCCACTGAGCTACAGAGAGGATTGCTGTTGAAATTTTAAGAATGAAAAGATAATCTTAATATTCTGTTTTTCTAGGGAACTAATAGGTGTGACATAAAGGTTAAAGCTCCCCTTTGTCAGTTTGTAACACCGGTTGTTTAGAGCATGTATAACTATGTCCTAAGAATTGTATGTGGCTCTTGAAAACCTGAGATCCCCCACAAATCATTTAAAACATGTCATAAGCTATCATTTTAATTGAGTAGCATGGAAAGACTATTAAATACTTGGAGATTTTTTAGTTAAATAGTTTTTTGTCTTGGACATTGCCAAAGTAGGAATGTGATCTCAACATGCCACTTAAAGTCCAAATGCTATAATTGAAATGAAAAAGAAATGTTCTATTCCTTGTTTAATAGAATCGGAAAATGGTAGATTATGCAAAGAAGTAATTGTATGAAAAAAGTAAAAGATGTGAGAAAACATCTCTTCATGCCAAAAAATATATAGTTAAAAATTGTGCACTCTTTTACATTTTCAATATTCCTGCATAAATATGACCTAAATTCTCATCACACAAGCCCTTAAAATTTGATAAAGAGAACCCAATTAAACAAATGAGGGGAAATCTTTTTTATACGGAAATCCATCTATAGCTACATATTTGTGTTTGGCAAAAGTATGTGAACCATTGCTTTCAGTGACTATAGTGTCCCACAGGATTGGATTGTTATCTTCTTGATTGAAACATTTGACTCTAATTTTCCTTTCAAATGATAATTCTAGAGTTTCACATATATTTAGCATCACAAATAGGTAACTTTGGATAATTTTCCTCAATAAACAAATATGTATAATGTTTTAATGTTTAATTGGGTTCTCTTTGGTTGTGTGGACTTGTATGGAGAATAGATCACATTTTAATTCATATTTATGCCAATACATTAAATGTTTAAAAACTTATTTTGAACTGATTGCTATTATCTAACTATAACTTGTATTTGTTGATTTATCAGTTCAATCAAAGAAAAAAACTAATTGATTATTCTAAACTGTGCGCGTATGAATGCATTTCTGTAGGAATATTCTAAATATTTGTCAATGTTGAGATTTCTTTGCACACCCCAATGTAAAATTACATGTTACAGATACAATAGTCCATCTAAAACAATTAAAAACTGTAAATATTTTCTTATAACATTTCAATATTTGACAAATAGTATGTCTTATAAACATGACTGGCCAACAGGAACATCAAGGAGAGAATAAAACTGGAGACAGTATTTTGGACATTACATTATCAGATTAGTAGACTTTGTTTAGGCCCAAACATACTATTGTGCTATTGGCATGAAATTAACTCTCTTGTTGCAGATAGTCCTCATTTAATAACTACGATTGAGTTTGGAAAATCTATTACCAAGTGACATGATAAGACATCATGTGACCCAATAGACTTACAATCTGCCATGGTCATTAAATGAGGCATTGTAACCATAACATGCAATTTTACTGCCAGCTTCTCCATTGACTGCTTGTTGGAAGCTGGGTTTGAAACATGTAGATGGCAATCAAATGAACTGGCAACAGTCATTAAAAAATATGGTTTTGTGAGAAACGACTATAAAATTATGCTTTCAGTGCTGTCATAACTTTGAATGGTTACTGAACATTAGTTGTTCAGGGAGGTCTACTCGTACTTTAGTATGTTCTGAAAGGCATTGCTTTTGTTTTTATTTGCTGTTTTTGTTGTGTTTACCTTGATCTGTTAAACGTAATGTCTTGAAATGCTTGATTATGGTTTTGCATTTGGGGATAGCTATCATGATTTTTTAAAACATTTTAAGCTTGATATATCTTGATGTAGAACTTATTCAGGTCTAATTAGAAGTTAGAATATAGAATAATGGGGATGGAGGGGACCTTAGAATCCTTCTAGTCCAATTTCCTGCTCAGGCAGTCAACCCTATACCATTTCACACAAATGGCTATCCAGTCTCTTGAAAGCCTCCAGTGATGGAGCATCCACAACTTCCATTGATTTTCCATTGATTAGGTGTTCTCATTGTCAGAAAAATTCTTCTTAATTGTAGGTTGGATCTCTCTTTAATCTTCCACCTGTTACTTGTTCTTCCTTCAAATGCTTTGGAGAATAGGCTGACCTCTTTGTGACACCACTTCAAATACTGGAAGACCATTATCATATTATCTCTAATCCTTCTCTTCATTAGACTACTATATACCCAATTCCCTCAATTGTTCATCATATTGTTTAGCCTTCAGACCCTTTATCATTTTTGTTGCCCTTCTCTGACTCTTTCTAGAGCACAAGTATCAATCTCGATTGCGTCACATGATGTATTATGACATTTCACAATTTTTCTTTGCCTTTGCGGAGCCAGGCTGGATGTGGTCTGTGGATGATGCCCCCGTTCTAGGTTCTCAGCATCTTTTTTCTATCATAGTAAACCAGAACTAGACACAGTATTTGAAGTGTGATCTCACCAGCTCAGTGTAAAGCAGTATTATCACTTCAAGTAAAACCTCTGTTGGTGCAACCTAAGACTTTATTTGCTTTTTTTGGCAGTTGCAGGACCCTGCTGGCTCATATTTAAATTGTGGTCTACTAGGACATCTAGATCCTTCTCACAGTTTCTACTTTTGAGCCAAGTAATACCTATTCTATGTGTGTGCATTTCATTATACTTGCCTATATGCAGAACCTTTTTTTTCTCATCACTCAATTACATTTGTTGAATAGAGCCCAGTTTTCAAATCTACCAAGATCCTTCTGAATCTTGAATCTATTTTCTAAAGTATTAGATGTTCCTCTCAACTTGGTGTTGTCTTCAAATTTGATGAGTTCCCTTTCTATCCCTTCATCTAGATCAGAATTTCCCAATCTTTTCGGCTTTGCAGACCAGCAGAATGAGAGAGGGGGGATGATTCCATGCATGCAGCAGGTAAGTGCACGTATGCACGCACTCCATTTGCATGAGTATGGAGGCAAGCCCACCACTCACACAAATGGAGTGTGTGCACATGTGCTCATCCACCACTTCCATGGCCTGGTTCCAAAAGGATCAAGGTTCAGTAGTGGATCGCAGTCCAAGGGTTGGGAACTCCTGATCTAGATCACTTATGAAGATGTTGAAGCGTACTTTGCCTAAGAAAGATCCTTGAGGTACCCCACTCGATGCTTCCCTTCATGTAGATGAAGTTGCATTGATGACATTCTGACAAATTCAGCAGCCAATTGCAAATCCATCTGATGGTGGTACTGTGTATCCTTACCCCTATGCCTTACTGAAATCTAAACTCAACAGGGGTGTCAAACGTGTCACGTGACGTATCACAACTTTTTTCCCCCTTCGCTAAACTGGGCAGCAGTGGAGCCAGCACATGACGCATTTTGACACCCCTTCTCTACAACACTTTGTCCACTTTGTCAAAGAAGGCAATATGGTTTTGTTTACCAGGATTTCTTTTGACAAATTCATGCTGGCTTCTAGTAATCATTTGTTCATTTATAGCTCCTCACAAATGCACTGTTTGATTATTTTCCCCAGGTATTGATGTCAGTGATTGGTCTATATTTTTCTGGATCCACTTTTATCCCATTTTATAGATTCAAATCACATCTGTTTTATTACAGTCCTCTGGTACTTCTCCCATTTTCTAGGAGCTTTGAAAGATTTTATTCAGTGGTTCTGAGATCATGTTTGCCGCTTCTTCAGAACTTTGGAATATAATTCATCTGGTCCTGGCAGTTTGAATTTGTCTAGGATAGATAGGTGTTCTCTTAACTATTTTCCTGGCTATTTTGACCCTTCTGTCTCCTACATTGCTGCTGTTGTTAGGGTAGACTATTTTTTTCCCCTTTTGCATGAAGAATCAATTAAACAGTTCCACTTTCTCTCTGCTACCCATCACCACCTTGTCATCTTCTCTCTTTAGTGGACCAATCATTTCCTTGACCTTTTTCTTGTTTCTCAGATGCTGAAATAACTTTTTGAATTATTTTTGGCATTTATTGCAAGTCTTAGTTCCGTCTGATCTTTAGCTTTCCTGACTTCATATTTGCAGATTCGGGCTATTTGCTGGTATTCTGCTTTAGTTATATGTTTCTCTATCCATTTTTTTATACATACTCTTTTATTCCTGTCAGTTTCTCAGAGAGTTCTTTATGCAACTATACTGTTGTTGTTGTTTTTTATCATCTAGTTCTCTTGTTTTTCTTTCTCTGTGGTATTGTGTTAGATTGAGCTTTTTATAGTCTCAGTTTTCAGAGATTCCTAAGCTTGAGTTGTTTTCCTCTTAAAGATTTCCACCAGTGGAATCCTTCACAAGCTATATCTTAAGTTTCTTGAAATCACCTCTCTTAAAGTATACGTCTACAGGTAGTCCAAACTTACGACCACAATTGAATCTAAAATTTATGTTGTTAAATGGAACATTTAAGCAAGTTGTGCTCAATTTTACAACCTTTCCTGCCACAGTTATTAAATAAATCAGTAAACTTGTTAAGTTAGTAATCCAATTGTTGAGTGAATCTGGCTTCCTCATTGACTTTGCTTATCAGGAGGTTGCAAAATGCGATTACATATCCTTGGAACACAGCAACAGTCATAAGTATGAACCAGTTACCAAGCATCTGAATTTTGATCACATGATCATGGGAATGCTTCAAAGGTAACTGAAAAAATAGTCATAAGTCACTATTTTCAGTGCTGTTGTAACTTTGAATGGTCACTAACTGAAGTGTTGTAAATCGAGGACTACCTATAGTTTAATTTTTGTTCTATTGCTTATTTATCTATTATTTTGAATTCTAATATGGTTTTCCCCTACAGTTCCCACAACTTTAAACCCCACCCCCACCCCCAAATCATTTAATCTCTGTTCGTAAGAATTAGATCCAATACAGCTGACCCCTAGTTCTCCTCTATATGTTCAATGACAAAATTGTTAACTTGGCTTGCCAGAAACCTGTTTGATCACCCATTTCGTTCTGGTTTGTGTCCCTGTTGATATCAGTTTAATTACAGTCCCTACTATGGCTTCTGCCCCCCTTAGCTAACTAATTTACAAAAGTTCATCTATTTCCTCTTCTTTGTTGAGTGGTCTGTAGTATGCACCTATGGCAGTGTCATTCTTTTTTCTTTTTATATTAATCCATATTCTGCAAAAAGGTTTTCATCTTTGGTTTTATACATTTCTGTAGAGGTGTAGTGATTTCTGATCTATAATACAACTCCAGCTCCACTTTGATACATTATTTTCTTCTATGTTGTTTTATAAACCTATACATCAAAGCCTTGTTTATTTGTTATGACTGAGCCTTGGTGGCACAGTGCTTAGAGTGCAGTATTACAGGCTACTTCTGCTGACTGTTAGCTGCCTGCAATTTGGGAGTTCAAATCCCACCAGATTCAAGGTTGACTCAGCCTTCCATCCTTCCGAGGTGGGTAAAATGGGAACTCATATTGTTGGGGGCAATATGCTGACTCTGTAAACTGCTTAGAGCTATAAAACACTGTAAAGTGGTATATACGCCTTAGTGCTATTGCTAATGCTATAGGTTCCATTACTATATGTGAAGATAATAACAACAGAATTAGAAGGAACTTTGGAGTCTTCTAGTCCAAATCCCTGTTCAAACAGACACTATACTATTCCAAACAAGTGGCTGCCCAGTCTTTTCTTAAAGTTCTCCAGTGATGGAGCACCTACAACTTCTGAAGACAAGCTGTTTTACTAGTTAATTGTTCTTGTTAGAAAATTTCTTCTTAGGTCTAGGTTGCTTCTCACTTTGATTAGTTACTATCCATTGTTTCTTGCCTTGCATTCTGGTGCTTTGGAAAATAGGTTGATCACCTCTTCTTTGTGGCAGGTCCTCAAATATTTGAACACTGCTATCATGTTACCCCTGGTCCTTCTTTTCACTAGATTAGGCATACCTGATTCTTGCAATCGTTCTTCATATGTTTTAGCCTCCAGACCTCTAACCATCTTTTTTCTGCACTCTTTCCAGAATCTCAACATCTTTTTAATAATATGTGCCAAAAATAGATGAGTATTCTAAATGTGGTCTTACGAAGGCTTTTAAAGCCTTACTAGGCTTTATAAAGCGGCACTAATACTTGACATGATCTTGATTTTATCTCCCTGTTAATATAGGCTAGGATTGCATTGGCTTTTTTGGCTGCTGCCATGGCTCATATTTAAGTGATTTTCTACTAGGACTTCAAGATTCCTTTCACAACTAGTACTATTGAGCCAGGTTTCACCTAGTTTGTACCTGTACATTTGGTTTTTCTTGCCCAAATGTAAAACCCTATTTTTCTCTGCATTTTGTTTGATAAGGCCCAGTGTTCAAGTCTGTTAATATCCAGCTAGAATCACCTCTATACTCTTTACTTTTCCAGTAATTCATTTACTTTGTATTTGGTAATTTGTTCTATGGGCATAAGCACATACATGAAACATATTTTACAAATCACACAATAGTCTCTTTTCCCATGACCATGGGCTTTTTTTGCTAGTTTAAGGATTAAAAATTTAAAATGTGTAAATGTTCAAAATATAAAAAATGTAACCACAGATTTAGAAAAAAAATAATTTTAAATTTTAAAATCTAAAAGTTCATTTAAAAAAATGTTAAAGTGTGCACTTTGATATGCACTTATTTTTGCAGAAAATCTCTGGCTGCTTTCTATGAGAAGTTTTGCCCTCTACTTCCTGCCTTGAAAATTTATCCCTTCCTATCTAGAAGTGTATTGTACTTATCCCTTTCCTCCTTGCCTTCTTGCTCTTTGATTACCTAACCATTGCTGAGGTTTCAGTTACAATATGCTGCTCTGGGCACTCCGCTGACTTACCTCTGCACCACCACTGCTTAGGTGGTCCACCACACTGTTCTCAACCACTGATGAGTGTGCTCTACTCTGCTGCCACTTAGCTCTGCACCACCACTGCTCATTTGGTCCATCTGCTCTCTGCTGGTCCACCTGCTCTCAGCCACTACTCTGGGCGCTCTACACTGCTGCCACTTAGCTCTACGTTGCTGTTCCTCGGCTGGTTTGCCATGCTGCTCTCAGCCACTGGTCTGCTGTCACCCAGTTCTGTTCCCTCACTGCTCAGCTGGCCTCCATTTGCACTGTGCATGCTTCCACTCAGTTGTCCTCCATCTTGGAATTTCCCAGCTGCTAGGCTGCTGGACTTGGTTGCTGAGTCACCATGTCACCTCTTAGCTAGGCTGGTTCTCAGCTGGGTCTCCAGGCTACCTCTCTGTCCTTCAGGTGGGCCACCAGGCTATTCTCGGATGATCTGCTGGGCTATTCTCAGCTGGCTGCCACTTGAATAGACAGATGGCCCATTCTCAGTTTCTCAATGTGCAGCCTAAAATGATTTTTTTCAAAAAAAACTTAATAGAAACTCATTTAAAAATAACAATTTTCAAATATTTTCAAAATTCCCAACAAGATTTTTTTAAAAATAAAATTAAACTGAAAATTTTTATTTTATTTTTATTTTATTAAAAATTTTATCCAGTCCCCTAATCATCTTTGTGCAGAGAAGAGCAACAAAGATGATTAGGGGACTGGAGACTAAAACATATGAAGAACGGTTGCAGGAACTGGGTATGTCTAGTTTAAGAAAAAGAAGGTTTAGAGGAGACATGATTTTTTATTTTTATTTATTTATTTTATTTATATTTATATCCCGCCCTTCTCCGCAGAGGACCCAGGGCGGCGCACAGGAAATTTAAAAAACATACAAAATACAAAAGATAAATACATAATTTAAAATATATATTAAACTGTCCTATCCTATGCTAAAAGCCAAATTTTAAAATACCCAATTTAAAACTTTCTAAAAAAGTCCCCGTGGGAGGTTAGGCTAGGCAGACTTGTTTGAACAGGTATGTCTTTAGACATTGGCAGAAGAGGCGGAGGTCGGTGATGGTGCGTAATTCAGGGGGTAGGTCGTTCCAAAGGGCTGGGCCTGCCACAGAGAAGGCTCTTCCTCTGGGTGTAGCCAGTCGGCATTGTCCGGCCGACGGCACCCTGAGAAGGCCCTCTCTGTGGGAGCGTATCGGTCTAAGGGATGTATGGGGCAGGAGGCGGTCTCGCATATAACTAGGCCCCGAGCCATGGAGCGCTTTGAAAATGGTCGTCAAAACCTTGAAGCGCACCCGAAAGGCCACAGGAAGCCAATGCAGCTCGCGCAGGATCGGTGTTATGTGGGAGCATCTGGTGGCTCCCATAATCACCCGCGCGGCTGTATTTTGGACTAACTGTAGCTTTCGAGTGCACCTCAAGGGAAGCCCCATGTAGAGAGCATTACAGTAGTCGAGTTGGGACGTCACAAGAGCTTGAGTGACTGTGTGAAGGGCAGCCCGGTCCAGTAAGGGGCGCAATTGGCGCATCAGGCGTACCTGATGAAACGCCCCCCTGGCCACGGCCGCCACATGGTCTTCCATGGACAGCCGGGAATCCAGGAGGACACCCAGATTGCGCGCCCTCTCCACGGGGGCCAGTGTTTCACCCCCAATGGCCACCCCCAATATAAACTGCAAAAAAATTTAAAAAAATATTTCTATCAAAACCAAAGTACATACTGTTACATACTTTTACAAGCTGATATTGTATTATGTTCAGCTGAGATTTTTTGTTCAACTGAGATAACATTTTTTCCATCCAGTTGCAATTTTAATTTTCTTCCATTCAGCTAAGATTTTATTTTTATTTCATCTTTTTTATTGTGTGTGTTCTATCATTTTATACATCTGTGGATTATGAACTATATTTAGAAAGCACCTTACTTGCTTTTAAGCCCTACTCAACACTGAACAACTTTAAACTTTAAAATTTTTAATGAACTTTCAAAATTTTACATTTTTAAATTAGAATCTTTTTATTCTTTTTTAAATCTATGATAAGATCCTTTTCATTTTGAACATTTTGTATACTTTTATTTTTTTTAAATCTTTAATCTAGCAAAACCAAATGTAGTCATAGGAAAGAAGATTGACATTTTTGGGATTTGTAAACTATGTTCCATGTACATGCTTATGCCCATAAACTCACATTACATGTATGCCAAATGTAAATTAACTGAATTACTGTAAGAAAAGGCGTCTAGAAGCAACTCTAACCATTTTGAAAATCTACAAAATGAGACTGCAATGCAAGAAGGCTATAATCAAATTGAACATAATAAGGAAAACACAGCTTCTAATAGAAATGATCCTATAAATACCCATTGGTACTTTAGCAGAGTACCAATGGAAATATGTCACTGATAGAACAAAAAAACCAGCAACCAAGAACACAGACTCCCTACTGTCTGATTCAGCACTCTCCAGTAAAAAAACCCTGGAGCTGAACAATCAGTTTCAGAGCCTCTTGCTTGAAGACAATAGGCATCATCAAGCATCCTGTGATAGGAGGAAAAGTAGCCCAACTACTTTTGCTGACAAGAGATTCAATTCTCATGGGAAGAGAACCAGCAGTCTGCAGATGAGATAGTGAATCTAGAGAAGTATGTTACCTTCCTGGAACAAAATCAAGACATAGCTAAAAACCTTACCAAAAGAATCAAGCCCACAGATTATTACTCCTTTTTCCTTTGCATAGAGACAAATGATATGACAATGAACCTAAAAATAATATCAAACGATTACAAACAGCTGGGCAAGAAAGTTAAGGAATTAGGATGACGTGTTTTCATCTATACTTCCAATGATAGATCAACTTCCAATATGAGAACAAAGGATTTCAGAAATGAACCACTGTGGCTTCCGGCACCCCGGTTCAGCCAGATTATTCCAACTCTGGCCATTGGGGGCGAAACACCAGCCCCCGTGGAGAGGGCGCGCAATTTGGGTGTCCTGGATTCCCGGCTGTCCATGGAGGACCATGTGGCGGCCGTGGCCAGGGGGGCTTTCCATCAGGTACGCCTGATGCGCCAATTGCGCCCCTTACTGGACCGGGCTGCCCTTCGCACAGTCACTCAGGCCCTCGTGATCTCTCGACTCGACTACTGTAATGCTCTCTACATGGGGCTTCCCTTGAGGTGCACTCGAAAGCTGCAGTTAGTCCAGAATGCAGCCGCGCGGGTGATTATGGGAGCGCCTAGACACTCCCACATAACACCAATCCTGCGCGAGTGCACTGGCTTCCTGTGGTCTTTCGGGTGCGCTTCAAGGTTTTGACGACCATCTTCAAAGCGCTCCATGGCTCGGGGCCTAGTTATATGCGAGACCGCCTCCTGCCCCATACATCTCTTAGACCAATACGCTCCCACAGAGAGGGCCTCCTCAGGGTGCCGTCGGCCGGACAATGCCGACTGGCGACACCCAGAGGAAGAGCCTTCTCTGTGGCAGGCCCAGCCCTTTGGAACGACCTACCCCCTGAATTACGCACCATCACCGACCTCCGCCTCTTCTGCCAATGTCTAAAGACAGGGTGCCGTCGGCCGGACAATGCCGACTGGCGACACCCAGAGGAAGAGCCTTCTCTGTGGCGGGCCCTGCCCTGTGGAACGACCTACCCCCTGAACTTCGCACCATCTCCGACCTCCGCCTCTTCCGCAAGCGTCTAAAGACACATTTGTTCCATCTAGCCGGCCTAGCGTAGCCCCCTAAACTGACTTTTAGATAGTTTTTAAATTTGGGGATTTTAATTTGGTTTTAGCACAGGATCCATTGAATTAGTTTTTTAAATTTTTATATGATGTTTTGTATGTATTTTTAATTTTCCTGTGCGCCGCCCTGAGTCCGTTGGAGAAGGGCGGGGTATAAATTGAATAAATATAAATATAATATAAAAAACAGGATACAATGATTTTAGAAAATGACTGACTCAACTTAACAGGGAGGCTTTAAACTAAAAATGAGAGGGGGAGGTGATCAATCTTTAGGATCTTTGCAGCTTAATTCCAGATGTAAACTTTAACATGGCTAATCACATAAAGGTAGTTATGGGAAGGATGGAAAACCCAGTTACAAATTAGGAGATATAAGACACATGCGCAAGATCCATAAAGGACGTAAATACCTATATACTAATGCTCAAAGTTTACGGAACAGTGAATGTGAAGTACTGGTACATGAAGGCAGATTTGATGTAGTTGCCGTTACTGAAATTTGATAGGATGAAATTCATAACTGGAACGTACTGATGGAAGAATACAAACTATTCAAAAGAAACAGACCTACCAAAAGAGGTGGAAGGCTTTTTTCAGAGCCTTCAGTGTTTTAAACTGGACTGACAGATGAAAATAAAGTAAAGTTCAATTTATGTGAGCGGTGAGCTAGTGCGTGTGCATGCACACGCAGGTCAACTTTTGCTAGTTCAGCTGTGCACACGTGTATGTGCGCCGACGTGCTACTTGCACAAGTTGAGCTTCAAATATGCCAGCCCACTGTTCATGTGACCTGTTTCCAAATAGGGACCCCTGGATTAGAAAATTGAATTTTGATAACTTGAATACTTTAAATGTTTTTGTAGTAATTGCAAGCAAGATGGCTAATCCTGTCATCTTCCGGTGCTCCAACTCAAATAAAATAGCTGGTATTCTTGCAGGAAGAAGCCATCAGGAACACATGTGGATGACCTTTTGTCCTTTCTTCATCTTGAAGTGTTCCAAGGAATTGGTCTACACATTGGTTTCTTGATCTTTGCTGTGGTTGTCAGCTCTGCTTTTGCAGTTATCTTCGGTTCACCATACCTCTTGTGGAAGTCATCTCTGCAACATTTTCAATTTATATTCTGTTTAGCAACTGTGAGACACAGCAAGTAGTTCTCTTCCATTCTAATAGTAGTTCCCAGAACATTGCATTAGTTTTATCTGTTTTACAAAATATGACAAGGTCAAGCAAACTTAATTAACCACATAAAATTAAAGTAGTATTATAAGTTAATAATTAAATGTTAAATAATAATTATGGAAACAAAAATATTACTGCAGAGGTGCACTGGAAGGGGGAGATGAGTTCTAGAACAAAAGTTACAAGAGGAGCCAAGTATTTTACTAAGTATCTGTTGACTTGAAGATTATTGGTAGAAAGTTTTCCCTTCTAATTAGATTTGTTAATATACAAAGCTCCTTCCTTCCTATTCTATGACAAAATCACTATTAAGTTATGGGAAAGATGTTTTCTTGGTTTTCATTTGTTTAACAGAATTCCCATGGGAGGGAGTTATATGTAAATTAAATACATTCAAAACATTATTTTTTTCATAAATATCTCTGTTCCTGTTTGCTTAAGATACAATATGGGCAGAGACAGAAAAAAGAATCAGTAAATAAATCTCACTGAGGAATTGGAAGACATTGAAGGAAAAATAGTGTGAATTATTATTATTTTAAAATGTGTTTATCCAATCTTCAGTCAAAAAATTACTTTAACATCTGCTTGTGATTGCAAAACAATCTGTAGTTTTAACATTATAGTTACAAATATGGGAGAATTGAGAGGGGGAAAAGTAAACTCAGCCTTAAACAGTAGGTTTCTTGTAATGAACTGACATTTCTGGTTTGAAAGTAGACAAATATGGAATTTGATTATCAAAATTTTACTTGTTTGTTTTTAAATGATAAACTCCACACTTTCTTAAATAGACATTTGAAGTTATTCATGTAGTAGAGTTTACCAAGTAGGCTTTTATGAATTTAGACCGATTCAGAAGCTAAGCCTTTCCTAACAAAACTGGAAAGTATAGCAATCTATACTTGCAGAACCTGGAAACCGCCCTGTTTTCTGATATAAATTGGTAGTAAAAGTTTTAATCTCTAGGTGACCTGGATCAAGGTATTTACCAGAAGACCATAATACACATAACTTTTTCTAGATTTTTTTCTCCTCTTCTGCTGGTTTTCAGCAAAAGGCAAGTTGGATATATTAGGACTGGAATTCTGATGTCATAACTGACCTATTCAAAACAGAAACTTACACTTCGATTCATATTTTTTTCATACTAGCTTCTTTTATTCATTAAGCTTCTTTTATTTTCCAGTCAGCTTGACTTCTTTAATTATGACTGACAGTTTCCTGTCCCTTTAGCCAATCCTAAGCAATGTTCCATTGATTTAGAACTTGACTTAGAACTACAGTCAGATTTGTCACTCTTATCCAAAAACATCTTCTGAGCCACTCTGCATGTTTACATTACCTGACTAGTTGCATAATAACATCTAGATTTAAAAGGGTTGACTTTGTCTATGTTCAGTCTTTTCCGACAGCAGTAAATAAGGAGAAATATTCAAACATCCATTTTGAGTGGGGATTGCGCATTTGTGATGGAGGAATGATTGAATCACTGAAACATGCTATATTGTACTTGTCCCTCTATATCAGTGGTAGTCAACCTGGTCCCTACCGCCCACTAGTGGGCGTTCCAGCTTTCATGGTGGGCGGTAGGGGTTTTGTCCGATACTGAAGCACTTTCCTTTTTTAAATTTAATTGACTTCCCTACTTTATAAATCACCATTACTGTGGAACCATTTTACTACTAACAGAGATACAAAAGTGGGCAGTAGGTATAAAAAGGTTGACTATCCCTGCTCTATATTGACATTTCAAACACCCTCGTTGCAATGATTTATTCTGTCTCAAATTGTATTTCTCAGACAGATCTGAATCTATAGCCAAATACTGTAGCTAAATTATGTACAATAGTTTGCACAATACACATTTCCCCCCTCACTCATTTACATGTTTTCCATTTGGCAACATTACAAATGCCCCTGCCATTTAGTCCCAACTTCATATCAATATATCAATTGGTTATTTCTGACTTATTTTTATTATTGGCTGTCAGAATCATTTTAACAATGTAGATAAATAGTCACAATAATTGGACTCTATTTTTAATGAAACTGTAATAACTGCTTATATATTATTATTATTATTGCATAACCATCTTAACTCTAGATATAATATCAATCACAATTTTCTCATGAATTTTACCACTGTAATGATTCTATCTTGCTATGCACTTCTGCTTACAACTAGATAACATAAACGGAGGGGGGAGGGATTTTAGGGATGCAAGTGAGCTGACGGAGCCTGGGACAATCCCAACACCCCAAGGTCAAATACTGGGAAAGCTTCCAAGGTGCTTACAAAACAAAATGAATGGAATAGATTTATGGAGAATGAACAGTGAGGAGGTCCAGGGGAAAAGGAATTTTCCTATTCTCATAATAGTGACCTGCCTAGATCCCACCAGGAGGTCAACAACCCCGACTTTGACTGCAGACAAAGTTTCAGAGGACAAGGAGTGGTCCTGGCTCAGGAAACTTCAGCACTGCCTCAAGCCAGATAAGGGATGCAGCCAGCCATCATGTTCACAAAACTAAATGCTGAGAGGTTTGAACAAAAATCTGCAGCCATGAGAGACCAAGCAAAGGGCACTCTATACCAGGGACCGAAGACCCATTAGGCGATGTATGTGGGCAAAGCAGCAGAGGCCAAAGTCCCCTCATCCCTCTAGGTGTTAACATGGTTTGAAGAGGCAAGTGGAAAGTGAGACGACTCGCCAAGTGGAATGACCCCACTGAGTGGAAGCTCCCAATTGCTGGCCACAGATCATCCATGGAGCAGTTGAGGGAGAAGTTTGGGGGAATGGAGATTTGTGTAACTGAATACCGGGAGACACGGCCACAGTAACAGGTTTGGGAGGTGTGAAGCCACTGGTGACTAGCTACCCCCTTCTCCTCTTCTTCTGCAGCCAGCAATGCCAGCACCTACTTCTGTGGATGGAACCCTGGCACAGGGTGGTCCAGTTACCGCAGGCAGCACCAATGGGCCCACCAGTGACTAGAGCACAAGCACCAATGGTAGCAGCTGGTCTGTCCCTGGGATATGTCCTAGAGGAGTGACCTCCCCCACTCCCAGTAGTTCGCTTCAATGGGCATCCGAGCAACCTAGCCCATTTCCTGCCCAGGTCTGGCATCACAAGGAATACTACAGAGCAATGTACCCAGATGATGCAGCCTAGGTCCACACCATTACAGCCAATCTGGAGATATTAAACTAGATGGTTGGTGTCTTTGCACAATGAGAAAACTCCAAAGCTGAATGATCTCAATGCCTTAATGCAAGCCCTATGAGAGCATCCCAGCATGCTGAAACCTGCATCCATGCCCTAAAGCAAAGAAAAATAACCAGTAACACAGTACATTCAAAACTTCCATAGCCTGGCCAGCCATTTGGGAGATTGGCCTGAGTGTATACTGATCTACCAATTTTGGGAAAAACTGAGCAAGGAGTATTCTAAATTGCCTGCCCTAGGGGATTGCTGCACAATCTGTGAGTGGTACCAGGGAACTACTGAAGTGGAGATTGACCAGATGGAATACCTTGAACCCACTGGACAGGAGAGTTGACCCTGCTATATGCTGAAGAAGCAAGGGTCTCCCAGACTAGGAAAAGGTGGGGCACCTCCAACCAAGGGAGGGAAGCCCAACCAAAGTCCAGGAATTTGCTTTCGCTGTGGAAAGGAGTGACACCAAGCCACCAAATGCCTCATGCCATGTCTATTAAATGCTCCCCCACTCTGGACCAGTGAAGAGGAAAAAACCTCCAGCAAAGTCAAATAAAAAGACTTAAGTAAGGTAGTAGGTCATGGAATTTTCTCCCTCTCAGACCAGTGGGGATGAGGGAACTCTGATCCCCACCACGACAGGAGCTGTCTTTTACAAAAGTGACAGTGAAGAAGAAAACACCCCGATGGTAAGTAGCACCTTCATCCCTATGACAGCTAGGAAATGTTAGTGACTTCTTCGGGAGTAAAAAGGATCCTTACTGCCCTATTGGATTCGGGGTCACCAAATGCCTGGTTAGTCCCCAAATGGTAGAAAAGTTGGGGATATGACACAACTTATGGCGTTTGCCCAGTTGGATGGTTCAATTACAGGCAGAGTGTCAGAAACCTGTCTGACCAAACCTGTCAAGCTCAAGGCTGGGACCCAACTATTAGATTTGTTTTAATCCCTGTTCCTAGAACTAGTGGGGTTGAAAAAAATAGAACCCCCCGGTGAACTGGATCAAAAATAAATGGTGGGTATGGCAAAAAGGAGCTAACCAATAAGAACTAGTGAAAGTGCTGAGAGTCCACCATGCCCCTGCAAGTAGGAGGAAGTTAGGAACCCCTAATACACTGGAGAGAAGCAATGGTTTAGAACCATTGATTGCAAAGGAATGTTGCAACTTTGCACCAACTCGTTTTTAGCGAGAAGGAATTGGACACATTTCAACCCCATCAACCCACAGATTGTGCAATTTGGGGCTAAATTGCCAAAGCCGAAGATGTACTCAATGACAGCCAAGGAAATGGCAAAGTTCCGTGCATTGATATTTCGTGCAAAAATCTAGCTAGGGGTTTCATCCAACCAACAAAGGCAAGGATGGTGGCCACTATGCTCTTCAAGGAAAAGAAAGCTAGGTCTCTTAGATTTTGCGTGGACTATAGGTAGATGAACTATATCTGCAAAGAAAATATGTACTAATAAAGGACATGCTAGAGTCATGATGGTGAACCTATGGCATGTGTGCCAGAAGTGGCATGCAGAATCATCTCTCCAACACGCCAGCCATCGCCCTTTGCTCTTCCGGGTTACATCACACACATGCATGTTGACCAGCTGGTCTTCATGCATGTGAGAGTGCCAGAAACTGGAAGAGCAGCTCCCTGGCATGCATGCTCACACTGGGAAGTTTGACCTTCCAGGTTCTGGCACCCACATGCACACCTGCCAACTGGTCTTTGCACATGCATGCGCCCCAGGAACTGGAAGACAGGTGATCAGCATGCATGTTTACACCGGAAACTAGAAGCTCAGTTTCCCAGTGTGCATATGCATGCCGGGGAACTGCTCTTCCTGCTTCCTGCGTTCCCATGCATGCACACGGGGAAGCCGTTCATCCGGTTTCCAGTGCCCCTCCCCCTGTACGCACATGCTACCGTTCCAGCACTCGGTGCCAAAAAGGCTTGCCAACACTATGCTAGAGCACCTTGCCAGAGAGAGAATTTTCACAAAGTTGAACTTGAGGGAGACATATTACCGAGTGAGGATTAAGGAAGGAGACAAATGGAAGAAAGTATTTAATTACCCCTGGGCTGTTACCTGTTCCATGTGATGCCATTTGGGTTACAAGGAGCATCTGTGGTGTTCATGCAATTGATAAACGAAGTCTTACATGAGCACCTGCACAAAGGGATCTTGGTATACCTGATCTATATATTAATCTTTACCAAGTCAATGGAGGAGCATGTGAAATCGATAAGAGCAGCGCTCAAGAAACTACGGAAGGCTCAACTTTATGCAAGGGTGTCAAAGTGTGACTTTCACAAGACCAGCCTAGATTATCTGCGGTATCGTATTTTATTTTATTTTATTTTATTATTTTTCAAATTTATACCCCACCCTTCTCCTTACAAGGACCCAGGGCGGCGATAAGAGATCATGGAGATGGATCCCAGTAAAGTTTGGGTGATATTAGGGTGGAACTCCCTTGAACAAGGATGCAATTGCAGAGTTTTCTCAGGTTTGCAAACTTCTACCACCAATTTATCCCCACACTCATCCAGATAGCCCTGCTGATCACCAACCTACTGAAAACGAAGGGAGAAGCTAAACCCAAGCCCAACCAGTCCTTGAACTGGTCACTTGAATGCCAAGTTGTGTTCAAGAAGCTAAAACATCTTTTCGGTGTGGAACCGATCCTAAAACATCCTGATCCAGATAAGCCTTTTGTGATACAAGCAGATGCCAATGACATCGCTGTAGGAGTAGTACTGCTCGAGAGGAATGCCAAGAGAGAGTTGCAGCCATGTGTGTATACATCCTCAAACTGTCCAAAACTGAGAGACAATGGACTATTTGGGAGAAAGAAACCTACACAGTCTGCTGGGCTTTAGTAACATGGAGACAATTCTTGGAAGACAGTAAGATTCCTTTCAAAGTGTGAATGAACCACAAGAACCTTGAAGCGACGAAATCTCCCCAAAAATTATTTCCCTCCACTACCTATGAAAAATTTATTGGCAGATGCCCTCCCCTGAATGCTACAGTATAACAGTGCCTGAGAGGAAGTCATTAACTCTGTCATTCCATCCAGACAATTTACAGCACCAGCTCTTACAAGACAGCAAAGAACATCACCATTGTTGTTTGCTGAAGATCTATTGCAACCATTAACGGATACTCTGGAAGGAGATGAGTAGTTGCAACAATCTAAAGATGACCTGTCATTAAGAGACAGGCTGGCATGGATCAGGAGTAAGGTATACATTCCAGCTGGCCAGAGGATTCTATTTTTACAGAGTAGCCATGATGCTCTGGAGCCATAAGGTAGCAGGACATTTTAGATTTGTAAAGAGACTTCATCTTATAAAGAGGCAATTTTGGTGACCAAGAATGAAGAAGAACATAGAAGGACCTGTGTGGCCCTCTGTCCTATCTGTGCCTCGATGAAGTGGCTGCCTGGCAAGCCACTGGGTATGTTGCAAACTATGACCAACCCCTAATAGGCTCTTCCAAGGGACTCCCTCTGGCACATACAGAATGGGTAGTGGTAAGGGATGTTTGGGCATCTAGACTCATCTACAGGTTCCATTTTAAGCATCCAAACTGGCCTCGATAGAATATGGGGAACAGGGAAAAATGTAATATTTAATTTAATTTAATATTTACATTTCTATACCGCCCTTCTCCCTTCCGGGACTCAGGGCGGTGTACAGGCAGCAGTAAAATCATGAATAAAACAGAAAACAATTAAAAACCTATTAAAATACATTAGATAATCAGTAGCCTGTCTAAAACCTATTAAAATCCCTACTAAAACCATATAAAACTAAAACGTTTAAAAGTATGCCAGATTAAAAACTATGCCAGGCCGGCCGCTCAAAATAAGTGGGTCTTCAAAGCCCAACGGAAGAGGCATAGGGCTGTGATTGTCTGTAGGTCAGGGGGTAGATCATTCCAGAGGGCGGGGGCTGCCACAGAGAAGGCTCTCCCCCTGGGGGTCGCCAGCCGACTTTGCCTGGCCGACGGCACCTTGAGGAGGCCCTCTCTGTGGGAGCAAACTGAACGGTGGGAGGTATTTGGTAGCAGGAGGCGGTCTTGCAGATAGCCAGGTCCCCTGCCATGGAGCGCTTTAAAGGTGGTTACTAATACCTTGAAGCGCATCTGGAAAGCCACAGGCAGCCAGTGCAGCTTGCGCAGGAGAGGTGTCACGTGGGAGCATCTAGACGCTCCCAGAATCCCCCACGCGGCCGCATTCTGAACTAGCTGGAGCCTCTGGGTGGGCCTCAAGGGAAGCCCCATGTAGAGAGCATTACAATAGTCCAGGCGGGAGATGACGTAAGTTTGTTTCCTTATAAGATTATCTTCTGGAGGATCAGTGTGTCATGGCTGACTCACTACCCTGCTCACAACCAGACAACAAAAACAGGGAGGGGAGAGGGGAAATATTGGAATGCAAGGGAGGTTTGGGAGAGAATTAAGGAATGCAGCTGAGCCGATGGAGCCTGGGACAGTCCCAACCCCCAAGGTCAAACCCTGGGAAAGCTTCAAGGCGCTCAAATTGTTCCCAAAACAAAATGAATGCAATTGATCGGTAGACAATGAACAGTGGGAGGTCCAGGGAAAAAGGGGGATTTTTCCTATGTTGGTTTTCACATGAAAACTTTAGAACTGATTTTGGTACTTCTGTGCCTATGTGGAATTATCAGTAAAGGTAGTAAAATAATGTTTCGGGTGTTTCTTTTGCTGCATTTAATAATGGGATGGTTTACACTAGTAAATTTACTATTCTATTATTCTACATTATATTTAATTGCTTGATCTAAAATTTAATACATTATTTTTATGCCCAAAATTCATAAATTTAAATCTACAATTTTGGTTGTATTTTTGAATAATTGTGCAGCTTGTTTTATTCTAGTTAATTTCTGTATTGTATAAGCTACAGTGTTATTCAGTGAATTAAATGGGACTGTTGTCATTTTTTGCCTCTCAATAGCCAAAATGAAATGGTTCATCGAATGATTAACTTATGTAAATGTTTTTCATGTGTTATAGGAATACAAGTGCAAATTAACTGGTGTGTCCCAAGTACGGAAAGAACTGAAGTCACGCAGCCAGAGTCTCCCTGATCTGTCAAGGCTCCCCAATGTTACAGGAAGTCAAGTGCATTTACCATTTGCAGGGGATGTCTATAGTGATGAGTGATATTCAAATCTTTCACTGGAATGAGGAATTGGTCAGGTTGATTGATAATTATTTTTGTATGTTTGCAGAGAATAGCACTGAAATGTTCTAATTTATAAGAAATATTGAATATTGTTTTGTTTAATATTTGACTAACAAGTGATAAAGCAGGTACTATGTAAGAGGCAACATTTATGTATTATGTTTAAACAAATGATTATTGCAATTTGTCTATTCTTTTTGTTTAAATCTTTTCCCCAATATTAAGCAGCCTTTTTTTGTTGCTTTTTATGGATATAATTCTGTTAAATTAAACATCATTTGTGCATACCAGTAGCAGAAACATATTTTGATTGCTAAATATTGGAAGAACAAATATTTTTTTTAAATGTTGAATATAAATCATATTAAAAACGAACATTGAAAAATAAACAATTTACTTACGTAAATTAAAAATGTTATATGATTTTGCATTTCAATCATCAATAATATTTAAATTGAATTGTTCACACTTTCAAATGTAATATTTATACAAAATTTCTGCTCTGATTTATGCTCAAGTAGGCAACCTAGAAAACATCCAGACAGTGTTTCTTGAATATCATTCGCTTCTGATAACTGGGAGTGATTATATGTAAGTACTGTACTTAGAAAAACCTAAAATATTAGTGAAATTCTAATTCAGAAGCAGTGGTATCTTCGATTGGGTATACTCCCAAGTAAATAAGTGCAAAATATTGTAGTGTGTTAGATTCATTGACCAAAGAGCTATGTTACTCTAGGAAATATCAGTTGCTTCCATTTACTTCCAAATACTTCCAGAGTTTTCATATGAAGAAAAATTCATTATTGGTGACTCATGAGTTGGAAAGTACATGCTCTATCTCTTATATCTCAACATGTTTGCCCAAATGTTTATACGGACAATCTCAAATGAAGTAATGATTTATATGTATATTTACAATGTATATTAACACTCTTTTCTTTGCTGGCATGTATACACACACACACACACACACACACACACACACATATAGATATACACATATACATACATATGCGTGCATACATACATAAATACATATATATAAAATCAGCCATAGTAAAATGACTATATATAACATAAATGGGCATTTTGGTGCACATTTAAATCTTCTGATCTGTCGCTTCTTTCTATAGTGAATGTTTATTATAGAAAGAAGCGACAGACTAGGAGATTTAAATGGGCCCCAAAATGCCCATTTAAATGGGCGTCAAATGCTTCAAGCAATAAGTATTGGATATTTACCATATCTGCATTATATAGTAATTTTGTTGTGTAATTTTTAAATAGTCCTAAAATATTTTAGTAATTAAATGAACAATTTTTGGATTCACCTTCCTAAAAAAAAAAGGTGGGGGGAATTATGATGTTCATTTTTCTGAAGTAGATCTTTAGATGGATATCAGTATGTTGATCAGGTACCTTGTAATTCAGCACTGAATTACATATTCAAATATAATTTTTACTTGTTAAAATATTCTTTTGTGAATTTCTGAAGTAATTATATAATCTGAATTTCAAAGAACACCATTCCTCAAATGATCACTTAACACTAGTGCCACTTTCATAGCTTTGTTCACGATAAAGATCTAAACCTCATTTTATTATGTATTCTATATGAACTAGTGGACTCTCAATGTTTACACCTATTTTATAAGTTCTAGTATGCAGAGTTTATCTTAGATCACTGTAGAACTGCATAGGATTTCAGAGGCAGATTGCCTCTTTCTAACATTATCAGAGGGCTTAATTTTGATTGTAGTAGCAGCATTTGAAGAATTCTTTAGACTTCATATAATTTTTTAAAATTTTGTTTATTTCGCTTTGTTTTGTTTGATCTTTTGGTTCCAAGCTTTTGTATTTCATTAAATGTTTTTTATCTCCTTTTTCAATAAGTTTATAGATCCAATGGTATTATTCTATGAATGGACAGTTGTGACCATTCTTTTGTGGCTTGACTTTCACATACATTTGAATGCTATAAATACTGTCAGGATGGAAAAGAGTGGAGTTTTTCTAGTCCAACCTCCTGCCAAGGCAAGAATTCTCAGACCATCCCAGACAAGGACTGTCAACCTTTGTTTGAAAACCATCAGTTATGGAGCATCCCCAACTCTAGGAAGCAGGCTGTTCCAATCCTTTAATATCTCGCACAGTAGAAAAGTCCTCCTAATATTGAGTTTAAATCTCACATTGTAAAACTTCCACCAACTGGTCCTTGGCCCAGTGTCAGACACTGTGAAAAATAAATCTGCACCCTGTTGCTTGTTAACAGTGCTTCAATTATTGGAAGACTAACTGCATCTCTCTCTTTAGTCTTCTCTTCTTTAAGCTAAAAACATCCACTCATTTTAACTTTTTAATTTCATACAATTTAGTCTGCAGCCCTGAACATTATTGCCATTCTATTCTGCTCTTGTTATAATTCCTCTTTTTTTATTGCAACCTGTTGTGGCCCAGCAGAAACCAGCTGAGCTGCTGATGGACTCGGAGAGCGAGGAACAATATGAGTCTGCCCTGGAAGCTGAGGAAGACCCTGGGGAGTGTTCAGAGTCAGAGCAGGAACCAGAGAGACTGGTTGGCCACCAGGAGGCGCCTGAGGCATGGAGCAGTGGGGAGGATCAAAGGCAGTTTGTCCCTGATGCTAGAGTGAGAAGGGCTGAGAAACGAAAGCAGCAACTCTGTAGGCAGGCTTACAAAAGGTGATTAAACACCAAGTGGTTGTTGATTGGCCCCTCCCAAGAGAGTTTATAGGTGAGGCGATGGGAGGGGACATTTGCAGGAAACAACCGTTCGAAAGGATCTATGAATGTCTGTGAATTCAAGCCGTGTCTGTTCTGTGAAGGAGTTTTGAATATTTGTGTGAACGGTTGCTGCAGAGCTAAGCTTGTAACGTAAGTTGTCTGGGCTCTCAGCCAAAGGACTCGTTATCTTGCTCAATTAACAGTGGCCAACAGCCAAGTCTGTGTTATTGACTATTTTAAGCCTTTGGACAGAGCACAACCAAACCTATTTTTATTTCAAACCAAATTTTTTATTGAATAATCTTCCAAGTGGAATCTAATTAGTGCAACATACAGTAGCAAAATCATTTCCTGTGATTTCAACATTATACATCTGTTGATGAATCTTAAGATTGTATGGTTCTTTGACAGTTGGACCACATTGCTGGCTCTTGGTTAATCTATTCTATGGTCTACTAAGACACCCAGATTCTTCTTGCAAGTATTATTTCTAGGCTAGATATTATCTATCTTGTATATCTGATTTTCAGGCTAGATATTGTACATCTACTTGTAGGCCAGATATTACCTATCTTGTACATCTGATTTTCTGTATTTACATTGAAAACGTATTTTTTTTACCATTAAATAGCATTTTGTTAGAAAATGACTAATGTTAAGCCTGTCAAGTCCTTTTTGAACCTTGAGTCTGTTTTCTAAAATGCTAGGAATTCTCTCCAGCTTTGAGTCATCTGCAAATATTTTGAAGATCCCTTCTGTCCCATTATCTGAGTCATTTATAAAAATATTGAAGAGCACTAGGCCCCAAGGTAGAACTCTGAGATGCCCTACCTCTTTCCATATAGACAGTGATAATTAAGAAATATGCATTAGGTACAATATTGATCAACCATCCCATATTGCTTTATTTTATTAAAAAGGATACTATGGTCAACTTTATCAATTGGTTTTCAGTCTAGATGCACTAAATTCATAGAATTTCTATAGTCTACTAATATAAGCACTTTGGCAGAATAAAGAAAACTTTCATCTGGCATGATCTATTTTAACAAATTCTGGTTTGTTGGCTGGTTTCTAGTCATTACTTTATTCTTCTCAAACTGCTCGTAAGCCCACTGTAAGCCCATGTTCACAAGTACTGATGTCAAATTAACTAATCTGTAATAATCTGGATCCATGTTTTTCTTTTTTAAAAGACGAGAACAACATTATCTCTTTGTCCAGTCTTCTGGCATGGGTCTAGGACAATATGTACAGCTTGTTGGCCACTCCTGGGGGATATAACCTTGGTAATAAATGGCACATGATCTGCCTGAGAGTGGATGGTGGAGTCCAAACTGACCATGATGCTCTACTCACTTATCTGCAGGCTCCCCATTGCAGCTGACCTACCAGTGGGATTTATGCTTGGCAGGCTCTTCCTTCACTGGCACTCATCCCCTGGCAGTGGTTGGCCGGCATTCCTGCCCCACCCCCTTCTCCAGGCAGTTCACTGAGGGATGCTTGTCCCCAGGCAGTTCACTGAATGGGACACTTAAATGACTCCTGGTTAATTTTGTTCTTAATTGCTTTTAGTCAGATTTTTATATTATTTTATGAAGTTGTTTGTAAACTGCACAGAATCACTTTGGTGGGATGGGCAGTGTAGAAATTTAACACATAAATTAAAATAAATATGATCTAAAATGTAATCTGTTTTCCTAATAAGTCCTTCAATTAGTTAAAAAGAACCCAATTAAGCAAATGAGTCAAAACATTATGCAACATTATTTATTGAGGTAAATGATTTACATATTGGTAAATGTGTGGTAGCAGAAGTCTGTGAAACTTTTCTTTCAGTAACTGGTGTTTCCCCTGTGGACAGCAATAATTTCAGTTAAATGTTTCTAATAACCATTGATTTCACCATTTCAAAACATTAGCCTTCTTCTTCTTTAACCATTCTTTGGTTAAGACTAGTGATTTTTGATTCCTGACTTGCTCTATAACCCATTTTCTTTTGAAATTCAGCTCATGGACAGATATCCTGACATTTTCCTATAGAATTTGTTGACACAATTCAGAATTGTGATGCTTGCCAATGATGGCAAGCAGTCCCATTCCAAGGCAACAAAGAAGGCCCAAAATCATGATATTGCTACCATTATGTTTCACAGATGGAATAAGGTTCTTGTGCTGGAGTGTCCTTTTCCAAAAACGTACTTTTCATTCAAGCCAAAATGTTTTATTTTAGTCTACTCCATTTATCAAACATTCTTCCAATAGCCTGGGTAATTGGCACTTATGACTAATTATCAATCACTCTATGTTCTCATGGTCATCGTTTGTGATCTTCCTTGCTGGCTTCTCCAGAAAATTGATGAAGCTAAAAAGTCATTGGCAAATCTCCTTCCCTTGTAATCCCTCCATTGTCTTCAACCCACATGGGTCTCTCATACACCTCTTCACATGCTTGCATACCTCCTCAAACCTCCCTCACACCCTGCATCACACCTCTCATGCACCCTGTCAAATTCCCACATCCCTGATTCCATGCATCGTCACATGCTCCCTTGCACTTTTCTGCACCATCTCTAGTGGATCTCTCCTTGCAATCCTATCATGCATATCACAGTTATTAAGTATTTTCCTAATGGTGATCTCATGAGAGAGAGACCTTCAGTTCCTTAGCTGTTACCCAGGAGGTGTTTGAGGCCTCCCAGAATATATACAACTTGCTCTTGGTGTGATCTTAGCTGGTTGGCCACTTCAGGGGGATATAACAATGGTGTTAAATGGGCCATGATCTGCCTGAAAATGAATGGTGGAGTCTAAACAGTTTGGAAATAATTTTATAACCTTTTCCTGCCTTGTGAGTACCAGTCGTTGTTGTTGTGGGGAAGGGGAGTTCTCAAGAGATTTCCTTTTTTGTAGCATGACACCCTTTTCACCATGTGTTGTGAAAATCAGACTTTGAATAAATAAATAAAGTGAATAATCAGAGTTCTGCATCTCACTGATAAAGTAATGCTGAGTAGGTATTTAATTTGGATAATTGTGAAAAAGATACCACATTTTAGATATTTATGAAAAATACTAAAAATTCAGAAGATTGATAAAGGTTTAAGCACTATTGTATACACCTCATATATAAATGTAAATCGTACACCGAAACCATCAAAGATTGAGGTTTTTTGCAAATTCTATGCTCAGAACTATGGCAAATCTAGACAGCATACTAAAAGCAGAAACATCACCCAGCCAACAAAACTGTGTATAGTCAAGGCTATGGTTTTTCCAGTTGCAATGTATGACTGTGAAAGTTGGACCCTAAGGAAGGCTGAGTGCCAAAGAATTGAGGCCTTTGAACTATGGTGCTGGAGAAGACTCCTGTGAGTCCCTTGGACTTCAATGTGATCAAACCGGTCAGTTCTAGAGGAGATCAACCTGACTGCTCTTTAGAAAGCCAGATCCTGAAGATGAAACTCAAGTACTTTGGCCACCTAATGAGAAAGAAGGAGTCACTGGAGAAGAGCCTAATGCTGGGAAAGATTGAAGGCAAAAGAAGAATGAGACAGCAGAGAATGAGGTGACTGGATGGAGTCACTGAAGCAGTAGGCATGAGCTTAAATGGACTCCAGAAGATGGTAGAGGATAGGAAGGCCTGGAGGAACGTTGTCCATGGGTCGCGATGGGTCCAACAGAACTTTACAACTAGCAAAAAATGCTCAGAGCGTAGATATTTGGGGAAGTGTCACTGCTATTATTTATATCATTATATCCTGGCACAAGATGAACTTGACAAAGTGGCTTTTTGACAATTATTGGAGATAAGGCATGCAAAGGGTTCAATGCTGTATTTGACTAAAACCATTTTTCTTGGAAAAAACAGACAAATTTAATGAACTAAAATTCCTGAACGGGTGATAAATTAAATTCTAAAATTAACTTTTAACTAAAATTAAACAAGTTTAATAAGGTTTTAATAATGGTGTATTTATGTATGTATTGATTTTTAATTTTCCTGTGCGCCGCCCTGGGTCCTTTTGTAGGAGAAGGGCAGGGTATAAATTTAATAAAAGAAAAAGAAAAAGAAAATAGCAAAAAGAAAATATTGCTATTACTATTTTGTTAACAAGAGTAAGGGACAGTAATCAGCTATATAATGAATGATGTACCATAGAGTTTCATATGGACCAATACCTTAGATATTTTCTGTAGCCCATAACAAAACACTTTAAACTGGTCCCTCTTATTCACAGACATAGAATTATAGGGCTGGAAGGGATCATGAAGGTCTTTTTGTCCAATTCTGCTTAATCATGCCAGTGAAATGGTTGTCCAGTCTATTTTTGCAAAATTCCTCTACTGGAGCTCCCACAACTTCGAGAAGCAAACTATTCCATTAATTAATTGTTCTCACTGTAAGAAAATGTATTATTCTAGGTTGGATCTCGCGTTAATAAGCATCCAGCTACTATGCCTTGTCTTGCCCTATGGGGCTTTGGAGAATAATATCTGTGACAGTCACTCATTTAGTGAAAAACGATTATAATTCCCCCCCTAATCCTCCTCTTTGACAGGCTAGATCAGTGATGGCAAACATTTTAGAAACCGAATGCCCAAACGTCAACCCAAAACCCACTTATTTATCACAAAGTGCCAAAACGGAATTTAACCTGAATAATGAGGTTTTACTACCTAAAATAATGATAAACAAGGCAGAGATCAGCTAATTGTTCTAAGAAAAACGTGATAAATACACTTTTATACCCCTTCATTTTATTTCCTGCTTTTGAAATATTAGATTTAGCAACAATAAAAAAGAAAAATTTGTGTAATATCATTTCTTTCCCTCCCTCTTTCTCTTTCTTTTCCTTCTTTCTTTCCATTTTCCTCCCTCCGTCTTTCCTCCCTCTCTCTGCCTGTTCTGTTTCCCTTCCTCTTTCTCTTTTCCCTCCCTCTTTCTATTTCTCTCCCTCTCTCAGCCTGTTTCTCTCTGCCTCATTCCTCGTTCTTTCCCTCCCTTTCTCTCTGCCTGTTTATCTTTCCCTCTCTCCCTCTCTCCCTCTTTCCCGCTCTATCTCTCTCTTTCCCTCTCTCTCTGCCTCTTTTTCTCTCTTTCCCTCCCTCCTTTTCTCTCTTTTGTTTCTCTTCTCCTTCCCACCCTTTCTCTTTGCCTCCCTCTATCTGTCTCTGTCTCTCTCCCTTGGAGGGGAGGAAAGGAAGGAACCCCTGAACTGGTGCTGGGTGATGGGAATCTGACGTCTTGAGGCTGACAAGCCCAGGAGCATTGCACCATAGCTCAGCTTGCTGGTGGGAAGGCAGGGTATCCCAATATCAGGCAGTTCTTCAGGAAAAGCCACTGACATCCAGGAGGCCAAAACAAACCGAGACAATGCAGGATCGCATTGTGGCTCTATGTCGTAATGGGCTTGAAGAGGAGAGGCCCCATCTCCCCCATTGTGAAGCATGCAAGTGAAAGGTTCACTCAGTCAATTCCAACTTCACAAGATCTTTTTCTTTTGCAAGAAATTGGAATTGATTGAATTTGTTTTCAGTCCCACCAACTTCTGTTTCCTTGCAAACGATGGCAGGAAACGCATTGGAGCTGGGCTGGGGTGATGGTGTGTGTGCCCAGAGAGGACTTTGTGTGCCACCTATGGCATATGTGCCAGAGGGGCTAGATATATTTAACTCTCAACTGTTTATCAGAAAAATTGGTCTCCAGAGCCTTTATCATCTTTGTTTCAGAATCTTTTTTTTTATCTTAGTGACCAGAACTGTAAACAAAATTCTAAGTGTGGCCTCACTAGTGTGATACAAAGTGGTATTATCACTTCTTGATAACCTTCCATTGATGCAGCCAAGGAATTGCATTGGCTTTTTTGTCTGCTGCAGTACATTGTACTTATGTGATAGTCCACTAGAACACCTAGATCTCTCTCATAGTTACCATATTTTTCAGAGTATAAGACGCACCAAGATTTTGAAGAGGTAAAATTTTTTTTAAAAAGTATTTGCACTCTGCAGGCCTTTCAAACCCTCTGCATTATGGCTGGGTTTCAGCTGGTACAGACTGGTACAGGCGTACCGGTTGGTGAAATTTAGCATGCCTTAGCCGCCTCGTTTTCAATGAAGGTGGTGGGAAATCAATGCCTCATTTTTTGTGAAAAATGGGGCATGCAGAGAGTTTGAGAAAGTACTCCTGGGGACTGGGGAGGGCAAAAATGGGAGGGAAATGGCCCAGGAGCACTTTGCAGGCCTCCCAAATGTTCTGCACCTCCTTTTTTGTGAAGGAGGCAGGGTTTTGGGAGGCCAAAAATGCTGCATTCAGTGTATAAGACACACCCAGATTTTCACACCCTTTTTTGGGGGGGAAGATGCATCTTATACTCCGACAAATATGGTACTACTGCTGAGCCAGGTACCACTTATTGCACCTATGTGTTTGATTTTTTTTATTTTGATTTTTCCTGCCAAAATATAGGATAGGTTAAGAACTCGCCACAACAAACTTGTTGCGGCTAATTCACCATGGAATAATTCAACACTGTATTAATCATTTCATTCAGTTATTTTTATTATTGGTGACCATGTTTTTGTCAAAATTATTGTAACTCTTGTATATCTGGATTGACTATATTTTATTTTTATTGGCCATGCTTCTGTGGAAATAAATTTAACTGTCAGCTGTCCAGCTAAAGAATCCCAAAACAGAATTCCTGGGGCGTTGTTCTTCTCCAAAAGTAATACTTTATTGAATACACTACATTGGTATAGAAGCAAAACCAGCTCTGAGTTTCCCACACGAAAATCCACATAGTTAAGCTTGAATTTCTCCTTGGTCATCTCCCTTAGTTCATTATGATGTCCAATTGAAAACTCTTTTTTATGAGAACTGCCTGCAAAGTTCAAACATTGGTGTGGCCTGATCTTGGGGGTAGCAGCAGGATCTCACAATCTACAGATGGAGTTTTGACATTCCATCCCCACCCCAAACGTCCTTACAAACCAAACCAAACCATTGTTGTCAAGCTGAGAATGAAGTAACTATGTAAAAGAACAAATCACTGTTGACATGTTAAGTCCCCGGAAGATAGATATATCTGGAATAAACATAAATAAGCATGTACAATTCACCATGGCTCAAAACATTAGTTTCACTTTGGTCATTTAAGTTATTTGGAATGAAAGCTCTTTACTAGCCTGGTTGCTTTAATATCTCTTGCCATCATCCACTCTGCATCCGCTATGGCAGCAATGGCGAACCTTTTTAGGCTCACGTGCCATAAGGGGGGGAAGAGCAGGGGGATCGTGCGCCAGCGTGCCACACCCATAATGCAATGTGTGCCCCCCCAGGGCACATGTGCGCATGACAGGCACTCCCCCCCCCATTTTTACATGCTTTTTTCGCCCTCCTCAGGCTCCAGAGTCTTTATAGGAGCCTGGGGAGGGCGAAAACAGCTTTCCCCACCCCCCAGAGGCGCTCCAGAGGCTTCAGGAGTTTCCCTGAAGCCTCAGGAGGACTAAACACAATGCTACAAGCAAACCGCAAGTGAGTTCTGATTTGCTTGTAGGGCCTTTTTTAGTCCCCCAGAGCCTTCAGAGAAGCCTCCTGAAGGTCCCTGAAGCCTCCAGAGGACTAAACACAACGCTACAAGCAAACCAGAAGTGACTTCCAGTTTGCTTGTAGGGCCTTTTTTAGTCCTCTGGAGGCCTCAGGGACACTTCAGGAGGCTTCTCTGAAGCCTCTGGAGGACTGAAAAAGGCCCTGCGAGCAAACTGGAAGCCACTTCCAGTTTGCTTGTAGCATCATGTTTAGTTCTCTGGAAGGTTCAGGGAAGCTCCTGAAGCTTCCGGTGGGACTCCAGGGGGGGGGGGCACTGGTTTCGCCTTCCCCAGGCTCCTATAAAGCCTGGGGAGGGCAAAAAATGGCTTTAAAATGGCTGAATCAGTTGGCCAGCCTGTGCATGCGCACTGGCCAGCAGACAGGGCAATGCCTTGCATGCCCTGCCAAATGGCTCCGTGTGCCACCTGTGAAACATGTGCCATAGGTTCGCCATCCCTGGGCTATGGGGTATCCTTTTCATTGCACAAAGTATTGCAATTTTCCTGATGGTACCTAGAGTTCAGAATGTCCTTGATTTCATAATGCTCCTCTCCTTTTACAAGGATCAGAGCCGGAGGGGACACGAGGGGCCTCATCTTAGACTTGGAAAAGCTTTAACAGGCTGCAATAAAACACTGGATGGACCTGCCTAAGATTTCTAGGCATCTATAGCTCCTGTCAGCCTTGTCATCCACATCGTCCGAAGCTGCCACATGGGTACACTGGGTTCCTGTCATCGTCTGGCTAATCTTCATTGCCCCTGCTGGAGCCCCTGGACTACTGGAGCATTGTCTGTCTTTCCTTTCAGCTCAGCATTGGAGCTCAGCCAAGCAGCTGGGACGATGGCTGCTATTATCAGCAATCCAGAAAGCATGACTCAATGTAATCAAGGGTTACAGAGGTGGTGATTATCAGTGACATTCCCTGGGGGAGTGTTTAACTGTCGAAATGAAACTTATCTTTAACGAATAGAGGAACAGACCAGCAGGGAGGGAGTGGCTTGGGAAATCTTAGACTTTATGCATTCCAACAGGGCACTGGTGATAGGCTCAGGGGAAGTGGAAATGTGGGAAGGATTGGCCACTGGGTGCTGGGTGGGGCTCAAGGGATTGGCTTATAAAGTGGGGGGGGGGGAGCACAAAGCAGCAGCTCCAACAATTATTCCATTTTTGCAAGAATTTGGTGGTCAGTACTGGTGTGATAAAGAAGCATTTAAACCAGGATTTTTTTTTTAATGTTTCACTGGAACCTTGATAACTCGTTACTGGATTAATAATCTGCACAACAGAGAAAGCACCAATATACTTTGGACCAAGCTTCTTATAGGATGGCTTAGGTTTAAATACTTGTGGACAGGTACACTTTACCACTGACCTTGAACTCTCTGAGGGGCTCTCTTCTGGTCTGCTTGCTTTTTCTAATGCCCCGTGCACTGTAACCCATGCGCCTCTCAAAATGTCCATCCACTGCCAGTTTTATGGAGGATAGAGTTCCCTAGGGAAAATCCGGCATGGCTATGAACTCAACCCCCATAGCCCCTTTAAAGGGGGTAAAATCTACGGACTAGGTTATTGTAAGCCACCTCGGCAAACAGAAGCAGCTCAGCCCAATTAGTCTGCTGTTAATTTATATAGCATCTTAGGTATTGCTCCACCATTGAGTTAGCTCGCTCTGCCACTCTTTGTACTAGGATGAAAGGCAGAGCTAAGCCCTTGGAATGAACCTATGAGGTTCAAAAACTCACCAGAACTTTGCCATGAACTGTACCCCCCCCCCCCCATCTGAGATGAACTGCTTTGAGACTCCGTGCAGCCTGTAGACCAAGCTGCGTGCAAATTTTCCCTACGTCCCAGGTGGAAGGGAGCTTTGGACATGTTATGAAATGTACCTTTTTTGAGAACAAGTCAACAATGGTCCCTATTACTTCTACTGTTGAGCAGCTCAACTATGAAGTCCATGGCTATTTCCTCCCATAGCATGGTTGGGTTGGTTACCAGCTGTGGCAGCCCAGGGGGTTTCCCTGGCAACCACTTCATAGATGCACATACATGGCAACAACATAAGATTCTATTCTTCATCCATGGTCACTATAACTGCCTTTTTACAAGATTCAGGGTTTTTACAAACCCAAAGTGCCCTGCTGGCTTCATGTCATGATTCCTCTGTAGAACCATGGTTCTCTGGCTATCTGGGATCTATACTTTATCCCGCCCCCTCCACGCTAAGCCTTGTTTCAGCATCAAGTTACTCTTATGCTTTTGAAACCACTCATCCATACCCATTGTTTCTTTCAGTTGCTGGATCAGTGAGTCTCCTGATTAAGGGGGCCTCTTCTGTGGCTGTCTCATGCATATCAGCACTGCCAGTTTTTTGGATGGGATGATAGAATTAACTACTACTTCTCTAGTGCTTACATATTGAGGCATGTGCGAGAGCGTCTGCTAGGAAGCCTCCCCCATCCCAGCTAATAGCGTAGCTTTACATGCTCTTCCATTGTCTCAATACAAATTAAAATATAATCCAGGTACACTAGCACCACTTTGCACATGTACAGGTGTTCATGTAAGACCTCTTTATCAACTGATTGAACACAGCTGGAGCCTCCTGTATCCCAAACAGCATCACCCAGAATTGGTAGCACTCCAAGGGACTGATGAACATGGTCTTCCACTCATCCCTCCCCCTAATCTTCACTCAGTAGTAAGCTTCCCTCAACTCCAGTTTAGTGAAAATTTTCCCTTTGGACAAGTAACCCAACATGATTTTCATGAAGAGGGGGTACGTTCTCCACACAAATGGGATTTATAATCCATGCACGTCCTCAGGGACCCAGTCTTCTTCAATTTGGCTAGCTGGATGGAGTTTTGAAATATTACATTCAGTGGCTCTCAGATTACATCTGCCAGCTCCTTCAGAACCTTGAGATGTAAACCATCTTATTCAGGTGATTTGTACTCATCCTTTGTAATCTTATAGTTTGTTGAAGTCAGCTCTCTGAAAGCCTAAAACACTGCTTTCACTTTGTTCAGGTTGTCTTGGTGTTTAGGCTTGGGTTTCGGCCCTAAGAGTCTCCCTTCCCTTCTAGTTTTAATTTAAAGCCTTTCAGATGAAATGAACCAGATGTTTTCCAAACATATTTTTCTGGTCCTTTGAGGGTTATAAGTTTGGAGAAAAAATTGTAGCTGTATTTTATAAAATGAGGACCCAGATTGTTGGGGGCAATATGCTGACTCTGTAAACCTCTTAGAGAGTGAATTTTAAGTTCAAATCAATTTTATTTTGAGGATATGTTTTGAAGAGTATAAGTAGTAATAATTTAACATTCACATTATTCCCATTTTTGTTCTTGATGGTGGCATGGGTATTTAATTTATCTTACCACTCTTACATTTTACTTACCACTCTTACATTTACCACTCATTCAATTTATCTTACCACTCTTACATTTTACTTACATTTTTTATCTTCTGGGCAATTTATACATATTTGTTCATAGTGCATTGTATAATACAGTTGTGGATAGTGCAGTTATAATTATAGGCTCTTACTTATTTTATGTTTTTAAAGTGACATTAAGAAATTCTTCAGATTTCCCTTTTTGCTTTTATCTTCTTCAAAGTTAAGCATTCTTTTTAATTGACTGGAAAGGATTTTGGCTTTATTCTGTGTCCTAGAGAAATGATGTATGGGTAATCCAACTGTAGTAGTTCTGAAAGGAAACACAGATTATTACATTTGTTATGTTATATTATACAATAAGATAATGAAATATTTTTTTTTTAAATAACTAAATACACAGTATATTCTGTTTCATGAATTATATTGAGCTTACTCTAGAAAGACTGAATTATTGTTTATAAATTGTACTGTCAGTTAAATAAGTACACAGACTTATACAGATGGATAGGATCTTTGAAGCTATTAGTCTGAGCCTCTGTTTAAAGATTTTTCTTCCCATTTTTATGTTGGCAGTAGCCAACCAGTAGTCTCTGTAAGGAAGGGAAGAATTACTTGGATATATTCAGGTCTTTTGCATTCTAGGCATCTATTAAATAATCACTCAGATCTGCTGTCAGATTCTGATTATGCAAAGCGACTGAGTCACCTTCTTGTCCTATTATTTGGGGGTTATTTGACCTGAGAAAGTAGACAGAATCCCTGGTGTTTCTATTACATAATCATCCAGATTCAGCTTATAATCACTCACACACTCACAGGTTGTAGAAACATGTGGATCTTTTCAGCCACCCCTGCTTTCTATTTGGGTATGTGTGGCAGACAAGACACGCAGTTTTGTGCAACAGCTGGAATTAATTAAGAATACTTTCTTTGAACCAAACACAGAGGCACAATAGGTTCTTTGGAATACAAAGTGAATTTAAATTTAACAGTAAAACGTCACTAGTAATAATATATATGCACTCTTCCTGACATGCACATGCATACATACTTATTTATCATATCCTTTTCAATTACTTTATTCTTTATTCATACTTTTATACTGCCCTCTCCCAAATGGGACTCAGGGCGGTGAATTAGTTGTCAAACACTAGCCAGAGGGATAGAAGCTGCAAAGTCTGGATCCAAAGCCCACTCAAAGAGCGAGCAAGGTTCAGGATCTCATTTATGGGACTTGGGGGAAGGTATTCCATGTGGTTAAGCCCAGCTTCTTTTGTCTGGTGGCTTTTCCCTTGTTTCCTTAACAACTTGGTTCCTTTTTAACTACTGCTAAGGGATATTTTATATAAAATTCCTGGCATTTGTCCCCCACTACTTATATGCCTGTTTTATTTTTAGGCATGGCAGCTTCAGGCTAGTTTCACACTGCCTTTTAGATTTGATTAATTTCGCTGCCTGGAAAATGACACATAGTTAAGTTCATACAATGGTGTTCACATCCTTGAAGGAAATGGAAGAATGCACTAGTGATTTCAGTTATCATTTTTAAAAGGGCCCTGAAGTTCTAAGTGTTTCTCCAAGTACTGAGCTAGCAAAGTTAGCCATTAGATTAATACCTCATTTTGCTTTTATTACTTTTAAACTTGTATGCTGCCCAGAGGCATTATAAATAAAAAGGCCTATACATGTAATGTACAAATAAATACTAAATAAATAATGCACATCAGCAGTATTTTATTTTTTGGTAACTACATCACATAGCTGCCTCATTCTTAACTTCTGCTTGATAAGGATACCCAGGGATAAAATTAAAATACTTGATATAAGTATCCTTCCTCCCAGCTTATATACTAGTTAACCTAAAAACTGACTCCAACAGCAGATAATAGAATTCCAGGTACATCTGTAGCGAATCACTGTGTACCACTAGTATAGATATGATCCAGTAAGATCCCTGGGTCCTTTTTTAGGAGAAGGGCGGGGTATAAATTTAATAAAATAAATAAAATAAATAAGAAACAGTAATACAGAGAGCCATATATGAATTTATATTTATATAAATGAATATAAATATATAAATATATGACAAAGAAAAGTTTGTATACACTGCATATATAATTACACATACAAAGAACACTTTCCTCCAGTGATACTTCTGCTATCATAATGTTCCATTCAAAAGATTGGCATTTTTGTGTTACATTCATGTTTTCTTTGTAACAA
The DNA here is from genome assembly GCA_039707465.1 of Rhabdophis nuchalis. Lineage (NCBI taxonomy): Eukaryota > Metazoa > Chordata > Lepidosauria > Squamata > Natricidae > Rhabdophis > Rhabdophis nuchalis. The sequence continues at coordinate 110,006,386 of CM077647.1, read as the reverse complement.
GTGCCATTCATCAGAAAAATCTGATGTGTGGGAAGTTCTCCAGCTGGACAGACGTGGGGGATGTGAGCTCTGAAGAGCCTCACATGAACCCTGTCTGACAAACCAACTCTGGGGATCCTTTTTTTGGATCAGACCTCCCCCCACCCCCGGAAGGGGAGCAAAGAAGGGGCCGTATCTCATCAGACCCAGGGGAAGGCAACAGGTCCCAAGCAGGTCAGAGATTTGCCCTCTGAATTGGAGGGGGGGCTGCAGCAACATGGCTGCACAAGAAGCTGGCTTCCCGCCAAAGCACTGAACAGGAGGGTGAGGTCGAGACGAAAGAAGGTAAGAAAATTCATTTAACCCACAGTCATAAATCAAAGCTTGGAATAGGCAAAGAATCTTGAGAGTACAAATAATATTAATAGACAGATCTGGATTTTGGCAAAAGGAAAGAAAGAAAGAAAAATTGAGAGTTGAAAACAGTAGCACCCAAAAAAGACATTTGTTTGAAAGAAAAGGTGAAAGCAGAGAAGTGACAAACCCACTCAAATACAAACTCTAAACTTGGTTTTGGATTTGAAATAGAAATCAACATTCTGAAGGAATTTGTCCGAATGTCTGCCAACTAATATATCTTAAGCAACTCCAATTAAAGGCGGAATTTAACAACAGAGAAAAATCAAGGACAAAGCACTATTTTCTCACTGACAACTGATAACCTAATCTTGCCTGTGCAGGAAGCTTTAATTAACCAACTGCCATAAATCAGAACTTGGAAAAGCAGGAAGTGAAGGAAGGGGGGGGGGGTTCTTCCTTTTTTTTTTTTGCAAAAGATTAAGATGGCTCCAGCTTCTCTTCCAGTTTTATAGTAGTTGAATTAACTAAATTTAAAGTGGATCAGTACCTCGAAATAAGACTTGTATAACTAGCTGTGATTTTGGAACTGGACATTAAGGAAGAATAAAAGACCAAGATGGCCCCGGCCGCTCTTCCCCACAGTACCTGAAGTAGATAAATTTAAGGTGGATCAGAACTCTGAAATAAGAACTGTATAGCTAACTATAACTTTGGAACTGGACATCATGGAAAGTTGGGAAATTGAAGAACTACGTGAAATTATAAAAAATATGCATAAATCATTAAAATCAAACCTAAATAGAATTCTGAACCCAGAGAAGCAAGTATTTGGGGAATAAGGCAAAGAAGAAGGGGGGCAAGATGGTGAAGGGGTAGAAACTGAGAGAAATAAAAAGCAGACAAAAAACTCCATTGGGCTTGGCAGTGGTACAGGGAAAATTGTAAAAGGGGGATGTGTCCCAACAAAAGGGAATACAAAAATGTTTTGGAGGTTGTCAGTGGCATAAGGAAAATTGAAGTAGGAGATTATGCCTCAACAAAAGAAATATAAAAGATCTTTTTGACGGTGGCTTGGGGAAAATTGAAGATGATGGACGTGTCAAAACAAAGAAAAGAGAGAAGGCAGGGACAGAGGAATGGGACAAAAGACTTACTAGGAAAAAAATCAGACAACTCGAAATTGTTATATGGGAAAATATAAAAATAAGGGGTTTATTCCTAAATATGACAATAAAATGGAGTTCCTAACTGGTTGAATATAATAATGGAAAGACAATTAAATAAAGGTTAAAATATATGGAATATGGACAAATATGAAGCTGATATGGGGAGATTGTAAAGCAGAGGTTTGTGATTCACTTTTATACATGATAATTAAACTGAGTTGCTAATTGACTGAATATGACAATAGGACAATTAAGCATGGGCTAAAATATATGAAACATTTACATATATAGAACTTTTAAGATGATGAACAAAGTGAGATGTGTACTGCTTGTTATTCTATATAGTAGATCAAGGGAATTGTAATGAACATTGAACAGTAAGGATTGCCATTTATAGACAACTAAGGGTAATCTAATCCAAGATATGGAAAAATGGAGAGAGAATAGGAAATATACTTACAATGGGAAAGTATTGAGATTTAAAGATAGAAGCACAAATTGGGGCATGTAAGGATGTATAATTATATAAATATAATGATGAAAATAGCTGGGAATTGTAACCAGGTCTACATCTTGGCCAAAATTAGGCTGGGGATGGGTGGGTTAAAAGCTCAATTATTATACATGTATATTTTTTGTTCTATTTTTTTTAAAAGGAGGAAGATATATGTTAAAATTAAATATGTATATTGAAAAGGAATTATAAACACCATCATAAAATGGAGCTTGCTCAGAAGCTGAAATACACCAAGTAAATGAGATGAAGAATGAGAAGTATAGGAGAGAGGTAAGGGAAGGGGAGAGATAGGAAAGAGGGCGGGGGGGAGAGGAGGAGAGAAAGGAGGAGTGGAAAGGGGGAGAGAGGAGAAGGAGAGAGAAAGGGGAAGTAGAGAAGAGAAGGATGAGAGAGGAAAGAAAGGAAGTGGGGAGGAGGAGGAGAGAGGGAGAAGAAAGTGATGGATAAGGACAAATATGGTGTATGGAGAGCAGAAGAGTCAATAATTGTTTCTGGGAGTTGATGGCAAGATGAATTGATGTAAACATTTAATAATACAATACGATGTTGGCTATGTAATAGTATACATGTGATTATATGTTATGAATGAAATGAAAAAATAAAAAACTTTTAAAAAAAGAAGTGAAAAATCTGATGTGTCTTCTAGTCAGATTATGATTGGAGAATTTAAATAATTTCTCACCTGAAACATGCTTAATACCATGTCATCGTCCCCCGCAATAATCCCTAGCCTATTTTTTCCCCGTGTGTGCCTAATATAAGCCCTATCCTCAAAATAAAGTCCTAGTGAAGGGGGGTGGGCATGGATAGCATAGGAGGTGGTGAGCGCATGCAGCCTGATCGCGTCTAGCAGTAGCCACAGCCTATGCAGCACTAATGAATTGAGTACTTGTGTAAGAAGCAGGCAGAAGCAGAGGTGCGGGGAGAGGCAGGAGAGCTGGACACTCTGCATGGGCCACAGGAAAGCCAAGTGGCAGTGGGTCAGAATAGCAGGTGGTCGCAGGAGGCTCATCCTTGTGTCTCTTGGCTTGCCCATGGTACGACGGGATCGCCTGCCTCTCACTCCATATGCCTTCCATGCTGCGTAGCCCTAATGTATGTCAAGGGACTGGTGAGCTGCAACTGCTGCCAGATACCATCATCCCCATGCATTTTCTGGCTCTTGTATGTGCACCAGGGAGCGGATCGCCAGCCAGACTGATCACCCTGACATCATGTTTTCTCAAAAATAATCCCCAGTGCTTATTTCAGGGCCCAAAAGAAAATAAGACCGAGTCTTATGTGTGACCAAAGCAGTGGTATAAAAGGAAAGGCTTTGGTTATATTAGTCACGATGTCTGCAGCTGGTCCAATGAAAAACTGTACAAAAGAGATGGTTTGCATCCATCAAAGAAAGGGACTGAATTTACAGGTTTTCTGGGTAAACATTTAAAGTAAACAGCGGGGACAGAGAACTAATTGATACAGAACATTTCTGTCTCCAGCAATCTAAAATTAATAGGGTTATTGGTGCATGTAACAGATGCTTGTATGGGTAAAAATATCAACCTTGCTGTTAAGCAAAATCAAGCATTTAATAGTGAGTGCCATACCATGTGCACTAATAAAACAGATGGTAAGGAAGTAGGGAAAGTCAAGCACAATACAGGTTATTTAGAAAGTAAACATAGGGTCAGTTAAAATGGACTCAAATGTCTATAAACAGGATGAATTAGAAATTCAAGTAAATGAGGGCAGATATTATATTGTTGCCATTACGGAAACTTAGTGGAATGAAATCCACAAAGGGATCATACAGCTAGTGGAATTTAATTTATTTAAAAGAAATAGACCAAATGAAAGAAATAACTGCATGAAAAAATAATATTGCCATTATAGGCCACCCAAGCAAATAGAGGAAAAAGATAAACTTTTTCCTAGTCAGTTAACTAAGGTATATAGGAAGCACATCACAATAGTAATCGGGGATTTTATCTAACTTGACATCAACTGGGAGACAAGTGATGATCAAACAGGTACTTGACAAATCTAGCAGACCACTTTGTTTCCCAAAAAGTAGAGAAGGGAACAAGGGGATCAGCAAAATTGAACTTAATTCTCACTACAGAGATGAAATGATAGAAAGTGTTGAAGCTACAGGAACCTTGGGGCGAGTAATTGTGCAATATTAGAATTCAACATTATACAAGCACAAGCAATAGAACTAAGTCAAACTAAAGTCCTGGATTTTAAGAGAGCTTATTTCAATAAACTTAGAGCCTGGGAAGGATTCCATGGATAAGAATCTTCAAGGGAAAAACAACTCGAGAAGCTTGGGAAACTTTGAAAAGTGAATTTTTTATAATTTCACTTTTCAAATTTTCCCAAGCTTCTTGAGTTGGGATTTTTTGGGGGGTTCAGGTTTGGAATTACATGCAGCAATATGGGGAGGATTTCCCATTGGAAGATGCCAAAGTTACTATGGCATTGGAGAGCAAAGTGGCTGCCTGGATGGTCGCTTTGCATAATGATGATTCCCCCCTGCTGAGGGATTACAATGTGTTTATGACAGCCCCGAGGAAGCGCTTTGATGACCCCCTCACAAATCGAAAGGCAAGAACCAGGATGAAAACCTTAATCTAGGGGAGGAGGCCAGTGGCTGAGTACATCCAAGAGTTTCGTGAGCTGTTTGTGCATATTGAGGGGGGTGGGGCGAGGAGGCTTTGATGGAAAGCTATATGGACGACATGAACGACGATGTTTACCAGAGTTGTGTGAATTGGGGGGGGTGGGGGTGCTGCAACCTACAAAGCTTGTATGAACTGGCAGCGGATATGGAGATAGACCTAGCCAGAAATAATACTGTGGAGGCAGCAGCAAAACCAAAAATCCCCCCCCCCCCCGCCCTGATAGAGGCTCCAAAGGCAGGGAAGGGATGGTCTACAGCCAAGCCCTGGTCAACTGCCTGTTCCGTTGTGGGAAGGAGGGCCATTGGGCTGCTGACTGCTACTGAAAGATTGGCCCAAAACCAACCAAAGCTGGAGAAAAGAAACCTGACTGGCAGCCAGAGAAGCACAGAGAAACCACCCTAAAGGGCGTGGAAGTTGTCGATGCCTTCCTCCAAGCTAGGAGGAAAAAGAACCCCACCTTTTTTCGGGAGAAAGTAAAACCGACTCTGATGATGACTACCTGGTAAGTCCACGATCAGGCCCCATGACCATTCCAGTAGAAATTAAAGTACATTCACCTGGAGCCCAGAGGAAGATGCTGGCCCTTTTAGATTCTACTTGCACCCGACGTGTAATTAGCCCAGAGGTGGTGGAAAAAATGAGAACTGAGAACTTTGAAAGTACCCATTGCCTTTTGCCAGTTGGATGGATCAGTGGCTGGGGGTCGGGGGGGGGGGGCATTTTGTAACTGAACCAGTAAAGATGTGGATGGGAGATCACCAAGAAACCTTGAGTTTTGTCGTCGCAACGGGGATAGATTGGCCCCTCATACTGGGACTACCTTGGCTGAGGAAATGGAATCTGCACATGAACTGGAGGAAGGGGTAGCTACGCATCCATTCAGCTAAGCCGCCAGAGGGGGAGGGAAAGATTTCCCACCTAACCAGAGCTGTAACAGACCTAACAGTAGTTACACATGATAAACTTGAGGGAGAAGAAAAAATATTGGGATCTTAAAGAAGTTTTCAGGGAAAGAGCTTCAGACAAACTCCCCCCTTCCCCCCCCCCCCCCGGTGCAACCGATTGCAGCATAGAAATCCTCCCAGGGGAAAAGCTCCCTAAAGCAGAGATGTACTCGATGACCCCACGTGAAATGGAAGAGTTATGCAATTTCATTGATAAAAACTTAAAGAGGGAGTTCATACAACCTGCTAGGCTGAGGGTGGTCACGCTCATCTTGTTCAGAGAGAAAAAAGATGGCTCTTATCAATTGTGTGTGAACTACAAAAACCTGAACGCCATTTGCGTGGAAAACCTGTACCCTCTGCCCCTCATGAAGGACATGTTAGCTCATTTGGGCAAGGGAAAATTTTTCACGAAATCAGATTTAAGAGAAGCCTTCTACAGAGTCAGAATAAAAGAGGGAGATGAGTGGAAAACTGCTTTTAAGTGCCCTTTGAGATTTTTCCAGTTTAGAGTACTCCCATTTGGACTACAGGGGGCACCAGCCATCTTCATGCAATTAATGAGGTGGTGCATGAACACTGCGTTTGTGCCGCAGCATAAAGACCACCAGGGAAGCCTCAAGGACTGCTTCAGAGTGTGGCCCAACCTGGTGCACCGTGGAAGGAGATATCGATGGATTTTATTGTTGAGCTGCCACAAAGTCTTGGAAATACTTTGGAAATACTGTCATCTGGGTGATCAGATTGGTTCTCCAAACAAGTGCATTTTGTACCCTGTTCCAAGATCAGCAAAGACATTGACTAAATTGTTTATTTTACATGTGTATCGGTTACATGGGGTACCTGAACGCATTATTTCAGATAGGGGGGTCCAATTCACTTCTCTATTTTGTTAAGAGTTCCTAAAGTTAATAGGCTCTGCCCAGGGGCTAAGCTCTGCCCACCATCCGCAGACTAATGGGGCTTGTGAAAGGCCTAACTTGGGTCTAGAGCAGTATCTCAGGTGCTACAGTATGTCAATTATTAGCAAGATAATTGGGCTGATCTTTTGCCCCATGCAGAGGTGGCATACAACAATTCAGTACATAGCAATACTGGAATGACCCCTTTTAAAGTAGTGTTTGGCCAGGATTTTGTACCCATTCCTGAATTGCCTCAAGAGAAACCACAGAATTTGTCCTTGTCCGAGTGGGGTGACAGGCTTCAATGTTTCTGGCCTATGACCCGCAAGGCTTTAGATGCAGCTGACTAAGCACACAAAAAACAAGCTGATAAGAAAAGGGCAAAGCCAAAAGAGTACCAGGTTGGGGATAGAGTATTTTTGTCCACCAAGTTTCTTCAAGCTACCCAGAAATCGAAGAAACTGGACCTGAAATATGTGGGTCCTTTCCCCATTGTCAAAATTGTGAATACCGTGTCAGTGCAATTGGAATTGCCAAAAACTCTTAGGAGAATTCATCCTGTGTTGTGCTTCATGTAAACCTACTGAAGCCGGAACACACATCTTCTATGTGTTCACCCCAACCCTAACCCCCTGTTCCTCTCCTTATTGAAGGAGAACAACATTTTGGCGTTAAAGAAATCTTGGATTCCAGAAAACATAGGGGCCGTACCCAATATTTGGTGTCCTGGAAATATTTTTCCCCATCCCAGGCTGAGTGGGTGAACAAGTCTGATGTTAGGGCTCCCAAACTTTTACAACAATTCTATTCTAAGTGTCCTGATAAACCTTAATGGTGATGCATATAATGTTTGTTATTGTTTTCCGTTTTTATCTTTTGCTCCAGGGGTGATGTCCTTTCTGAAGGAGGGCCAAATGTCAGCCTCTACTTCGCTTGCTTGCTATCAGCTGCCATAGAAATGGGGAGGGAGGGGGCGTTAGGTATTTGGGTTGGGGAATTTATGGTGCTGGAGGAGTTATCAGAAGGGAGTTTGGTTCTCAACTGTGTTTAGACTTGGTCAAGGTCAGTCATCTCTGCATACCATCTGAATGAGGTTTTTGAAGATGCATCCCACATTACACCTTTGGGAGTTGCAGGTTGATCATTGGGTTGGGGTAATTGGAGGGGGGGAGGGTTGGGCAAACGTTTGATATGTACATGTTCGCACCTTTTTGGCTCAGATCTTACTTTCCTTTCGCTGCTATCTTTTCATAACTAGTAAAAGTATCTTTAATTTCACAAACAATGGAGTTGGGAGTTTTCTTTCTTGGTTATTGAAGGAAGCACGCCTGACACTGTGTCTCATTTACTCTGCCCATGTCATGTGAGAGAATTCACTGGAGAAAGCAATTATGTTTGGAAGAGTGAGATGTAAAAGAAAGTAGGCCACCAAAGAACACAGTGGACACTAGCAAAGCTGGCAAGAGAGTATAGAAAACCTAAATAAATAGTGTGGGATAGAAAGACATGAAGAAAATGGTCCATAGAATTACCAAGAGTTGGACTCAACGGAATGGATATCAATATCATCATCATCATCATCATCATCATCATCATCATCATCATAAGTTCTGGGTCTGACTATTTAAAGATACACTCATTAATAAGATGGCAAGAACGGCACCGTCTAAGTGGAGTAATATATGGGAGCAAATCCATCTACAGTGAAAATTTTATAAACTACAGTATTGAGTACACACTCCATACCATCATTTAATACTCTTGTAAACAGTTTTCAAGCTGTGACTCTAATATGTTTTTTAACAGCTTATCCTTTAGCCAGAGTAATGACCCCCAAATTTTCAATATACAATATATATGGCTCAGTTTTTCAGCAACAATATTGACTAAAACTTCTGTTCATGAATGAATCCCAGTTGTGTAACGCTATTCAGCTTTAAAAGAAAAATAGAAAAGAACTAGTAGTGAGGACATATAGGTTCTAGTCTACTCTTAATCACAGAATTTCACTGGGTGGCTTTGGGTCACAGTCTCAGTACAACATACCTCACAGGATGGTTGCTGTAAAGCAAAATAGAGGTAACTGTAAAAAAAACAGAATGTAAATCTGATAAATAAATACATAAATAATACCTGAGGCCTGAAGATGATTTCTCTTTTTTGGATCCAGAGCTCTTACAAGAACTTATAAGAGGTGTACTTCTGTTTGACGATATTTTCAAATTTGGTGTTTTAAAGCTGTATTCCTCTCTACTCATTCCATAATGCCTTGTTGTTTTTTTGCACGAATTGCAGGTAATTAGCTAAAGAGATAAGGGAAGTCAACATGCTATTAAGCTCATTTCTACTTAGACATTAATATACACTAGTACAATTAAATATTTCATGAAAATGACTAAGAATTCACAAGAAATATATTGCAAATCTACAAAGTTCTGCCAAAAAACCTTATAATCACTATTTATTCATTTAAGTAAAGAAAATAATATTTCAAACTTTATATATGCCAACATGTCAGTCTCCTGTAGAAGTTGCACAACTGCATTTCAGGAAAACAGAAGGCACCAAAAAAATTGGCTCCTTTACTTTCCAACATTTTTGCTGTCTGTGCATTCCTGCCATGGAAAAGCTATTAGACTAGATGGATCTCAAATATCATATCCAATATTCTATGGCCATAGTTGCTCCAATTACTGTGTGAGAAATATGGATTAAGAAAATAGAGAAAATTCCTAAAGCTGTATGAATTACATTATACTATTAGTGTTTATCAATTCAACTACATAATGCTACAATTGTTGTTTCTATTAATTTACTTTTCTTAATATACTTTAGTTAAAAACTCTTCAATTGCCTTAATAACCTGTTATTCTGTTACTATTAGGCAAATTGCATCACATTTAAACTTACCAGGGCATTCTTTGATTCCTTGTACTTCCCCAAGAGCTTTGTCTGCTTTAAAGTAAGTCTGTAGTTTTTTTTCTCTAGATTAAGTATTTTTTCTGTCCTTGATGTTATTTTCATTTTGGGCAGCAGACGTATTCTATAGTTATTTGGAAAAAGAAACTGGAAACAGTAGCAGCACACCGGATTTACAGAATGTTCCTTTTTGCCTGAAAATAAGAAGAGTAAAGTTATTTGAATTTTAATTATAAAGTAATATATTGTAATACAATCAAATTAAAATATCAGTGTTTTTAAGCTGACGTTTAACAAGAGAAAAGCCATAAATGAACATATACTAGCCAAGGCTATTATCAACTGCAACCTTTTCTCTCCAAGTAAACTGTCTGGCACAATAATCGGCTTCTCAGCTGCCTGCTGGTTGAAAAAAATCTTTAAGCTGCATGAAAGCAACTGAAAATGCTTCCTATCTTTATGGAAGAAAACCTGGCATTTTTAAAGTTAATTCCACAAACAAAAAGAAATATCACAGAATTACCCCTCTCTCTCAAGAGCTCATGCTGAAAACATATAAAAGGGGAAGTTGACTATTAAATATACTAAGGGGATATCACCAGAGGCAGTAATATGTGTGTTTAATATGTCAGAAAGATGACCTACAAGGTCCCTTCCAACCCTGTGATTCTATGATTCTGTTAAGGGTCTCCTGCTTAAGCAGGGGTTGGGCTAGACAACCACCAAAGTCCCTTCCAATTCTGTTATTCCATGGTTCTGTAAGGGTCTCCTGCTTGAGCAGGGAATTGGTTAGATGACCTGAACCAACTTCCTATCCACTGAATCACCCAATGGTTAAATCCTAACTTATACAGCTTTTTATTGAGATCTTTATCAAACTGTATTAGTTTGCTAAAATCCAGATAGGCTATGTCCACAGCACCATCTCCATTCAAAATACTTGCAATATACTGTAGTTTAAAAATTAATCATAAGCTTTAGCTTCCAGGCTAACTAGTCATTTAATAATTGATATTACATCCTTTTTTTTAAAAAAAAAGAGAGAAAATTCAATTCACCCAATAAAACGGCTATCATAAATGTGTTAGTTTTTAAAGACTCTATAGAACAGTTATTTGTGGTAACAGAATAAGCCAGTTATCGCCAGAGATAAGAGATTTCAAGAAGTGATTATTTAGTAGCACATGGTAAATTAAATTTCTTCAGTTTAACTATTCAGTATGTTGAAAAAACAAATTTCTGACACAAAATTTCACTCAGCACCTCAATTACATTGCTAGTTTATAATGAAATCAAGCTTCCTAAGTTCAGATTCCTACAAATTAAGCAGTGCACTAATATTAGATGAAGATAGAGATGGAGAACACCCAAAGAAGTTGGAGAATTAAATGTTATTGCTAATGCAATAGCTAGGTGTGTGAGTTCATATCATAACTTCCCATCCCACTTTTTTCACCTGCATGCAAACATGATTAGAGGGGAAATGAAAAGGGCATCCAAAATGGAAATATTCTACAAATCATTTTTATAATAATAAGATTACTGACCACAGTACAGAAATTTCATTTTCATATTTAAGAATGAAAGCAATTTATATATTCTATTTTTGAAAGATTAAAAGGCTGAAGGTACAGAAAAAGGAGAATCTCAAAAGGTTTTAATCCGACTTCCATGGTGTACAACTCCTGTGCAATTACCTTCTATGTTGCCGAGTGTCCATCTGTAGAGAAGACATGATAAAAAGAAATGACTTGTATATGTTTATATTGTATATTTTTTACTACATTACATTCAAACAATTTATAGCAAGTCAAAATCAATAAAACATTAAAAAATGGAAAACTAGTAATCATTTTAAAATTCTAACCAAAACAGAAAATTGCTAAAATATCAATATAAATAACAATTACTATGTTTCCAATATACTGTGGTGTCTTCATTTGAGACAGCAATACATATGAAAATTATCAACCATAAAATGATCTTTAAGTAAAACTAGTATATTATCATGAATATTGACAATCAGAAATGCAAAACCAGCTGAGAATGTCTGAAATATATAAACACAGAAAATGAATCTGGAATATCCATAAACATTTAGGAGGCTCCCAATTTCATCTTTCCAATTGTTTAGAATTTATTTATTCATTTTAACTGATCAAAACATTTTATATGGTTGTGCTTAAAATGTATTAAATTAATTGCACACAATTAAAATTTTTGAATTGAATAAAACAAAAGAAATTGTATCCTGAGACCTTCTTTATGACGGCTTTAGGGTTAGTTACCAGTCCTCTTTTAAGTTGTCTGCCTTAACATACACTGAACGACTCTGCATTCTAGTATATAACCACCAAGTATGTAAGTAATCAGTAGGTTGGATGGCAGAGCCTCTTGTGGGTTTGTTTTTATTTATTTCTCTCTTCTTAGAGTTTCTCTAACTCGCTCTTTTTTTTCTTTTTATTGTTTATCTTACTATTATTAAACGTTACGTGTCGCTCAGTGTTTTTAATTAGTCGGCCTTCTAAATCTGACAAATGAAAAAAGATTAATGAGGAACAATGAGGGAATACGCGAGGAGTATAAAACACTAAATTTGGTCAAACCCGAAAATTAGGCAGCCGCAACAGGAATAGATATGAGCGTTATAGAGGCATTTGGAAACCAATAGAAATAAGAAAGTCAGCTGCGCAAAAAGCCTTACAGCAAAAATCGCGCTTGGGCTGGGCACGTTCCCGCCAACTGTCGAGCCGCAGATCTAAGGAACCGGCATCTTCCCATCTTCTCGGAGAAACCAAACCAACGATGCCTAAACAGCGTAAAAACTAAAACTGCATAAGCATTGATTAGCGACGGAACCGGAAACAATTCCTAGGCCTGTATCCGGTTACCGGGTGAGAACAATCATGCCCTCATGGACGTTCCGCGTTCTAACCGCTTTCCAGAAAAAGACCGGCGAGGGTTTATGCAGGTGATCTTAGTCCGCTCTGTTCTTTACAGCCACGAGCAGCACAGTAACCATTAGCAGCAACACATTCTAATTATTTTATATAATTTTTATTAAAACTAATTTTAAACTTTTAATACTCTTCTCTTGGGCAGGGTCTTAGAAAGGTCTTAGAAAGACCTCCAAAGTCCCTTCCGGCCCTATGATTCTATGAAACTGTAGGAAGGAAACAATGCAAATTAATGTAAAGCAAAAGAAAAAAGAAAGCAAAGAAGCAGCAGAGTATTGAACTTTATTGGACCAGCAGGGAAGAGCCTTCGCTCTTCCCTGCTGGTCCTTGTTCCAGCCAGGAAGGGGAAGCAGACTAAAAGGATCGGCAGCATATTGCAGTCGAACTCCCATTTTCACGGACATTTAGGACTCCGCCCTGAGTCCCTTTCGGGAGATAGGGCGGTATAAAAATCCGATTAAAGTTAAAAGTTAAAGTTATGTGCAGCAAGCAATATGGGGCCACTTCACCCCCACCCATCCACCCCCGAGCCCATATTCCAACTGAGTGCACCAGCTAATTCAGCCAACAACAAAAAAAGGAAGGAAGGAAAAAAACCTGGGCTCCAATCCCTTGGCATTGCGAAGCAGTGCTGCTCTGCAGAGTTCTGCTCTGCAGAGTTCAAGTTCAATCGTTTTCAGATTCAGATTCATTCCCCTCATCAGAATGATCCTGATTATAGTAAAGGTAAAAGTTCCACATACGTGCTAGTCGTTCCCGACTCTAGGGTGCTGGGGCTCATCAAAGCCGAAGAGCTGTTCGAAGACGTCTGCGTGGTCATCTGAATGATGACAGATCACAAAATGTCTTTTGACATTTCTCATATGCGCGGTCATTATTCATTATATATGGTAGATAATATACTAAATCTCTAATTGTGGACTAACTGTGAATTCAATTTAATTAATTGATTTTTTTAAAAAGTTTTTTATTTTCATTTTCACATAAGCATCCATGTATACCATTACATCTTAACAAACCAATTTCATTTTAATTTTATTACAATGACAATAAAGATTATTATTATTATTATTATTATTATTATTATTATTATTATTATTATTATTATTTATTATGCAATATTATATCAATTCCTTTTCGCATCTACCCACAACGTTCATTCACTCTTCTGCTTTCCATACACTATATTATACCCAGTTCCACAAAACAGTATCTCCTCTCCCTCTCTCCTCCCTACCTCCTTCCTTCCCTCTACCATCCCTCCTCTCCTTTCTCTTCTCTACTTCCCCTTCTCTCTCCTTCTCCTCTCTCCTCTTTCTGCTCCTTCTTTCTCTCCTACTCTTTTCCTCACCTCTGCTTCCCTCTCTCCTATCCCCTCTCTTCCCCTCTCTTCCCCTCCTTTCCTCTTCTCTCCTCCCTTCCACTCTCTCCACTAGCCTTACATGTCAAAGTCAGGTCTTTAAATTTTTTAAGTATCCCCACCACCACCCCCAGGTGCATATTTTTTGGGCAAAGTGCGGACCGGGTTCAAACATCATTTCACATAATTTTAATTCATATCTACCTTTCCAATTATCACCATTTTATTACATAGCTAAACATCATTAAATGTCCATCATTTTCTAATTTCATATTATAACTGAATTATTTATCCTCATTAGGAGTATTTTCAAGTTCCCCATCCATTTTTTATACCTTTCCCAATACAATTTCTCATTTTAAACTTATCTTTAACTATAACCAAATAGTCATTTCTCATTCCTCTGTTGGTACATCTCAAATAACATCTTCATATTTGGCCACAATTAATAATATTTATACAATTCCATTTAATATACTAACATACACCTTGTTCTCCTTCTTTCTTCCTATCCTTATTCTTGTTTCATTCCTTCCTTCTTAAACTTTTTTTTTAATTAACTTCCTTCTAGTCAAACTTTTATCCCATTCTCTAAACTTCTTTTCCTTTTCTATTGTTTTTTTCAGTCTTTTTTATCGCTAAACTTTTCTTTCTTTCTCTTTGTCCCAATATTCCATACTACCAACATTCAAATGTTAACTTACAATTCATTATCTTTTAAGTGAAATCCTTCCACATTCCACACTATTAGAAATATACATCTTTATTACAGTTCAATTGAAATACTATATAAAATGACAAATAACACACACCTCACGTATATGTTCCACATATAAAGTTCTGCTTAATTAATTAGCCACAATTATTCATGCTAGTATAATTACTGGTGTGTGTGTGTGTAAATAAATTAATTAGATATATATATATATATATACGTATATAAATAAATTAGATGTTTTGTCATATATATATTTATCTCTCTTTCCTGTACCATTCGGATTGCCCTTGTCACAATTTTCTTTTTGTGCTTTCGTTTGTGGGATGCTCCCTTTCTTCTTCTCTGTGCCTGTCTGATCATATTCATTCCTTTCTTCTTTACTTTACTTTCCTTCCTTTGTTGGGAAACATTCCCCCCTTTCAATTTTTTCTGTGCCACTGTCAAACCCAGTGAAATTATCTGGTGTTTTTTTTCATTTCCTTCTATTACTCTTTTGTTTCCTTTGCTTTCATCTTCTTCTTCTTCAATGTTATTTCTTGTTTCTCCTTAATATCTGGCTTATCTCTTTTTAGTTTTAGTGTTTCATGCATTTTTTTTATAATTTCACATATTTTTTCAAATTTCCAACTCTCTATACTGCCCAATTTACAATTTTTCCCTTTTAAAATATATCCCAATTCGTTAAAGTTTAAAGTCCACAATTTCTTCTTATTTTCCAATTCTAGTCCAATTCAAATGTTCCAATCCAATTCCACCAAAAAAGAAAATTCCCCCTTTGTTTCACAGCTGCAGAGAAACAAAACCAAATAGCCTGCACAAAACAAACCCTCCTTTTAGAGTTCCTCAACGTTCCAATTCACATCAAAGTCAGGTCTTTAAGTTTCATTTTCTTTGTTTCTACACAGTAACACTTTCTTCCTTTCAGTAGATGGCTCCAATCCTCAATTCTTTCAGTCCAGCGTATTTCCAAAAAACAATTTTAAAATTCAGAAAATAAAATAACAACAAGAGAAACAAAACTTTTTCTCAGATTTTCCTTTTCTCATTTTCCACCTCCAATTAATTAGAACAAACAAGTCACCTTGGGCTGTGATATTTTAGCCATTTTTTTCCTGTTCTGTCTGTGAAGTTCCCAATTATCAATTAATCGCTATTTTCCACTCAAAAAAATATTTCCAAATTTGAACTTCAAAGTTTTTATACCTGTAGATTAGCCAATCCTTTTCTCATTTTCCAACTCCAGTTAATTAGAACAAACAACTCTACTTGGGCTTTGGTGGTTTAAACCGCCATTTTCCCCCCTTTTCTTTCTGTGAAGTTCCCAATTTATCAATTAATCGCTATTTTTGGCTCAAAAAAGTCTTTCCCAATTCAAAATTTCTCCCAGTTTGGAACTGAACCAGATGAATATTTCTTCCAACAGCAGACAACAAATTGGGATTAAAAAAAAAAAGGTTATCGAGCATTATTGGGTTCAGCAAGCCAGCCAAAAAGTGCAAAAATATCAATGCCATGTTGAGGTTGTGGAATTGGGTTGCAATTCCAGGCAAGTCTGTGGCAAAGCAAAACTCACACAAAAGCTTAGGGCCGGGACTTCCTTCCGGTTTCCCGGAGGTGACGGTCGAGTCCTGGGGCTCATCCGCTGTTTTATTGCTTTTACGGCCTCTAACGGGGCAGGGAGTGCCTTTTAAAGGACTCCCACCGTATGGTCGGCTCGCTGGGATTTCCCTATCCCGACGGTGGTCGGGGGGGGGTCCTTGTCCTCGACCCAGGAGTAGAAGAACATGCAGCGGGGGGCTTGGTTCCCTTTGCCAATGGAGGACCGGAATATCTAATTGTTCTTGAGAGGGCTGGATCGCAGGAGTTGGAGGCGATGCCGAGACTCTGGCTATAGAGTGGACTGTGAGTGACTTGATTTCTTTTTGCTTGCAACGTTTGCTTTGAAAAACGATGGAGGGGGGAGTTTGTAAAAAAAAACCTTGGAACGGAGAGAAGCGGCGTTTTTAAAACTGCTCCTCAGGCTTTAGGAAGCGGAGAAATCCACATTCAAACTCTTCTAAACGATAGTAAAAGCCTTTCTGGAATGATCGTTGGATATTTTGTATCGAAGTCTGGCGATAAAGAAGCAATTTCCTCTTTGCTAACTCCCGGTGGCTTCCAGCTGGGCAGGGGAAGATGGCGTTCCTTTGTTCTCCGGAGACATACTCTTTATGGATGATTGCTGACATTTCCTGGCGATTGGGACTGCCTCTATTTTTCTTTACTAATGATTGTAATTGATTAATTGGTCCTTTCCCTGAAGTGCCTTTTTTTTTTTTTGACTGCAAGAGTTTGGTCTCTCTCTGGACTTTAATTAGGTAAACTTTGTGACTTTGTGTATTGGGATTTGCTCTTATCCTGCCTCACTGACTCCTCTCCAGCTGACGCCATTTTACTGACGCAGATTTAAACTTTTCATTTTGGCTTCAAAAAAGCAGACATATCAGCCTAAAATCACTTCGATGTTACCTGAAAAACCTGATACGGATGCTAGATTAACAGCAATGGAAGAAACTCTTCAGACCTTGGTGAAAGAAATCAAAGAAATGAGGAAGGACCATGTCAGTTCTAAGTTAGAACTTTTGGAGGTACAGAAGAAATTAATGGAAAACACGCAAAAAACTGATGAGCTGGAGGTGGGGTTGGTTGGGGCAAGGGGAGAGCTTAAAAGTATTAATAATGAAATACGAGACTTAACTGGTCATATGTCTAGGATGGATTTTGAGAGAATGTCTTATTTTTTAAGATTTCAGAATGTTCCTGAGGAGAATGATGAAGATTTATCTGATTTAATGTGCACAATTTTAGCAGATTATTTACACAAGCCTAAGGATGAGATTAGGGGGGACATTGATTTGATATATAGAATAAATTCAGCATATGCCAGGATAAACGAAGTACCCAAAGAGATACATATTAAATTTGTAAGAAGGTCGACAAGGGAAAGGATCTTGAGGGCGCAGAGAGACAGTCCTTTAATTTACCAACAGAAAGAGATAACCATCTTGAAGCAGGTCCCGAAGAAAATACGAGAGTTAAGACGGAAGTATTCCTTCTTATCTAAAAGATTATTTAAAAAGGGGGTCTGGTTTAAGTGGGTGATGTCTGAGGGAATGTTGGTGTTCTGGGAGGGAGGAAGAGTAAGAATTAAAACAATTGCAGAGGCGGAAGCCTTTCTTAAAAAACATTCCTCAATCCTGGAGGATGAAAATGGGGGAGCAGAGGGTGCCGCGGCCCCGCCCACTGGGGGCCAGGGAGAAGAAGATACAATTGCCAAAAGACTTAGATCTCAAAAGTGACTTTATTTTAGTATAACACAATATTTGTTTGGATGTTCATATATGTTTGCTAGCACAGTTTTTTAAAATGATATATTTGCATCTCTTTCCACTTTGTAGTACAAATGAAAATGTAATGTATTATCTATATTTTGTATGAAGCCTCGGAGGGGGTCACCGATTTCGACGTGAAAGTTCTCACAATATCTTGTATGCACCCTACCCCTTTACCTTATTTGTAAAAAATTATAAAACCCAATAAAACTTTTTTCAAACCGAAAAGCTTAGGGCCAAAGAACCATGTGCCAGACAAAAATTCAAGCTAGTTTTAGATGAGCAACAGCAGTCTTGTGATGTATTTGAATAATTTTTATATTAAATAAATATTTGCGATAGGATATGAGCATGGAAAGTCTATGATAGGATATAGGCATGTATGCAAACATGGCAACACTAAAGCAACTGCAGATACAAGCATGGACCAGTATGGGCTGCCCTACAGTTGATGCAAAAATGCTAACCATGTGCAAGAAATTACCAAGGCCTGTGCACTTGAGTTTGTTAAGAGAGTTTAATGGGTAGCCAAGACTGGGCACTGCCCAGCCATTTCAACAACCCACACAAATGGGCACAAGACCTTCAAGAATTGGATCAACTTATTGAAGAGGTAACTGTGTATTGCATGCAAGAAAATATGAGCAGCAAATAAAACAAAAGCCAGAATTTCGATTGGGGCCCAAGAACTGGGGCTATAAACAGATATTATGCCATGGCTCTCATAAAGAATCCATTCCAGCCACAGTCAACCAGCCACATTGATATTATCGCACTGCAGGTGCGATATCAACCTGGATGTCCAGCCTCTTCCCCAATCCAGCTTCCTGTTACTTTGCAATATGAACTAAGGGTTCAGATCTTGTATGATGCCCAAGATGTATTTGAGGTCAATGGTGCTGCTGTGGTCTTCTGTACATGATGGGTAGAAGCAGAGGACCCAGTGACATTGGCAATATTGAGATTGCCAATGGCATTCATGTTTGGGCTGGCCTCATAACCTTAGACGCTCATATGACTGACAAGAAAGCAGTGCAGTTCCTACATATCTTCTAGAAGGTGAGTACTTCCTAAAAATCAAGTGCAAAAACTTGATCATTAAGGATAACATCCACTCGATCAAACCTGAGAGAAAGAATGTGTCAGTCCTGTCCCAGCTTGGGCGTTTTAGGAAAGAAAGACCCTTGACTCCATTAGTAGAGAAAAAGTATACTTTTACTAAAATGGTCAGTGTCCAGTGTATGCAAACTAGATGTTTTGGTAACTCACATTTGGTGGGTTTTTACAATCCATTCTCAAGCCTATGTCCTTGCAACCCTCATCTATTGTTTCAGATTGGCACATCTGGTTCATGTCATCTTTTTCTCAGTGCTTTCTCCCCATTCCCCCCCCCCCCCTTTTAATGGCAGGATACCATCAATGTGAAGCAAGGCTCAAGGTGGGGGTGTATCTAACATTATGTTGAAAAAGATCCAAAACAGAAAATTAAGAAAAATGGTTAATGTCATCTGGCTATCACTGAGATTTGTCAAGGTATTTGTTATGGAATTTGCAAATGAGTTGGAGGGCTTTGTCATTGTGGGCATCAACCCATTCGGTCTCAGATGGGTGGGGAGTTTTTCCATGCTGTTAAGTACTGCACTTTTCCTCTATGTTTGAAGAAGTTCAAGATTTCTTTAATTTTGAGTATTGCTCTCCTTTGAGAAGTGCAGGGATTAGAGGTTGTCCTTTCGCAGGATGCAGGGGAGAGGTGATTACTGGTTTCAATAAGCTGCAGTGGAAAACTGGGTGGATGTGTCTGAGGGTTTTGGCTAATTCTAATTTCACTGTTATTGGCTTGATGGTTTTAATTATGGGTTAAAAGTCTGATGTATTTTGATCCACATTTTTTGAAAGGTTGTTTCTATGGCTTCTACGCACACACACACCCTTAGACACCCAGACCCTGGTAACTTGGCCCCCATGCAAGATGATGACTGCATTGTCAGAGAATGGTGGAACACTTTGAAGGTGCTCTGAAAGACTAGAGACTCATCCCCACAATACAAGTTGGAGTAGTTCACAAAACTGGGGCTATATTTGATATGTTGCCAACATGGAGAAGATCCTGACGTGGGAGATCATCCTATGGAACATCACTGGCAAGGATACCTTTAACAGTGAAAAATACCAGATCTGATGAGGTAAAGGAGAGCTCATCTGTCACAACACCTATGCTTAGACCAAATACCTCCACTTTCCAAGCTCCATATAAGTCTCCATCTACAGTCTGAGGGTGATGTGTGGGAAGCTGGTCCAAGCATGTGTAGATTTTCTATATAAAATATAGGGATCATTAGCACACTATTGATTCTGCTGGAAGAATTTCTTCTCTGTAGCTCACTCTTTGCTTTGTCAAACCATCAGACACTATAAATTGAGTTCAAGTGCCTTAACTGCAAGGAGTGGAAAGCCATTTTATAATCAGTTGTAAATAACTAGTCTGTGCATGCCTCCTTCTAGAATTGATAAGTTTTATTTTCATATTAAGGAATAGGTTAATTCCTCACATTCCAATTGGCATGTTATCTCTGTTGCTATGGGCACAACATTTGTGCTTACATTCTTTTCTGATATTATGTACATGCCTCTCATGCTTCTGTAAAATAGCAGAATAGTACTAATTTCTCTTCTAAAAGACATTAATTCATTTTTTAACAATGCTGGTGCCCAAGAACATTTTAGTTATTTATTAAATGTATGTGCTGTCCATCTTGTCTGGATAAAGATTAAAATCATATTTAAAAAGTATAGATACTTACACAGTGTAAGATTAAAGGACACTAATAAAAATATTAAACTTTTGTTCACGTTTTCAGCCTAATTCCTACTATTCATAATTATTTCCTTTTACTTGTACATGATTCAGCTGAAGCCTTGCTCCCCCATATTCTTTATTAGAGAATCCTTTCATATAACAAGGGAAGTCAAAAACATTAATTTCCTAGAATATTAACATTCAGATTAAAATGTTTTCTTTCAGATAAAATGACTTCTCTTTTATTTACACGACACGTATGATCCACAATCTCATACCTTAGGCTGTTCCAAGTGATTGTTTGAATGTTGAATTCTTTGACCGTTTGTTGCTCGTTTCTGCCCTCCCCGCCCCCAGAAGCTCTCTGATAGCCTCCATAAGGGTATGCATGGCCATTTTGGTTTCGGGAGGCAAAAAATGCTGTATTCAGTGTATAAGACGTACCCAGATTTTCAGCCTCTTTTTTTAGGTCCTACACTCTGAAAAATATGGTAGTTAAAAAGAAACTTCCCACCACCAGACACCAGACCAACCATTCTCATAATTCAATTCCCTCTCCTCACACAATGCTTGGGAGAAGACCCAGTTCTTTAGTCTTCCAGAAAACTAAAAGGGTAGGTGTTCTGATCTTCAATGGAAGGCTATTCGAGTGTCGAGGCTGACAGCTGTCACCACTGCCAGAAGAAGTGGTGACAGCTGTCAGCCTCGACACCTTTAAGAAAGATTAGACGAGTTCATGGAGAACAAGGGTATCAATGGTTATCATTATGGATGCCTAAGGACACCCTCTGGGATGGAGAGATAGGCAGGATATTTCTCAATGCCATTTGCAAGACATCTGCTTGGGAATAGCCTGAAGCAAATGGTGAGCCACTGTGTGAGACAGAATGCTGGACTGGATGGGCTGTAGCCTGTTCTAGCAAGGCTGTTCTTATGTTCTTATTACAAAGAATTGGGGCAGCAACCCAGAAAAGATTCCATCCAATGGCAATATTTAAAGGAGGGGATCTGTAACGCACCAATTCTATCTAGCTTAGTAACATGGGCAGATATCCACAAAGAGAGGTGGCCCCTTAAGTAACCTGACTCTAGGCCATGCAGGCTTTAACAGGTGATAACCAGTATATTGAATTGCTCATCGAAAGTAACTGGAAGCCAGTGCACCTCTCATAGCAATGGTGTTACTCAGGTGAACTACCTGATACCCCAGATTGTGTGTGCCGCTGAATTCAGGTTCTGGATAATCTTCAAGGGAAGGCCCACATAGACCACACTGAATTAAACAAGTAAAATGAAAGCAGTAAACTAGTAAAATGGAAGTAACTAAGACTCAGTTTTGTGACTGTGAACTACATCTCCAAGTCCAGAAATATTTGCAATTGGTGCACAAGACTGATTTGTGCAAAGGTTCCCCTGGCCATAAATACAATACAATACAATAGCAGAGTTGGAAGGGATCTTGGAGGTCTTCTAGTCCAACCCCCTGCCTAGGCAGAAAACCCTATACCGTTTCAGACAAATGGCTATCCAACATCTTCTTAAAGACTTGCAGTGTTGGGGCATTCACAACTTCTGGAGGCAAGCTAATCCACTGATTGTTCTGTCAGGAAATTTCTCCTCAGTTCTAAGTTGCTTCTCTCTTTGATTAGTTTCCACCCATTGCTTCTTGTTCTAACCTCAAATTATCTACTTTTCTATGGGCAAATATAAATTACCTGGCTGATACCTGGCTTAATATATGTAAAATATACCGTATTTTTGGAGTATAAGACGCACCGGAGTATAAGACGCACCCAGGTTTTGAAGAGGCATTTTTTTTTTGAAAAGGTAGGTAGGTGGATAGAGGGATAGAGAGGGAGAGAGAGAGAAATACAGTAGGTAGGTAGGTAGAGAGAGAGAGAGAGTAGTTAGTTAGTTGGGGGAAGAGAGAGAAATACAGTAAGTAGGTAGGTAGGGAGACAGTGTGTAGTTAGGTAGGTAGGTAGGTAGAGGGATAGGGAGAGAGAGAGAGAGAGAAATACAGTAGGTAGGTAAGTAGGGAGAGATAGTGTGTGTAGATAGATAAGTAGGTAGAGGGATAGAGAGAGAAATAGAGAGAAATACAGTAGATAGGTAGAGGGAGAGAGTAGGTAGATACGTAGATAGAATGGGGGAAGAGAGAGAAATACAGTAAGTAGGTAGGAAAAAAATAATGTAGATAGGTAGGTAGGTAGAGGGAAAGACCGAAAAATAAAAATATAGAGAGAAATACAGTAGATAGGTAAGGGGAGAGAGTAGGTAGAAAGGTAGATAGAGGGGAGAGAGAGAGAAATACAGTAGGGAGGGAGGGAGTGTGGATAGGTAGGTAGGTAGAGGGATAGAGCGAGAAAAATAGAGAGAGAAATAGAGAGAAATACGATAGGTAGGGAGAGAGTAGGTAGGTAGGTAGATGTTTCTAGTTACCCATGTTCTGGAGAAGGAAATCACTGGCCACCTTTGGAACAAATCTTTTGTTTCTGCAGGCACAGTACTTGACCAACGTAATTCTCATCAATCACTCTAATTAAACAGCTTTCCGAAAGGGAAAAAACCCCTTTTCGTACTGTGCAAACCTCCTCCAAATGGCCAGGTTTTTTCAAATAAGGCATGAACAGCCTTGGGGGGGCTTGCAGAGTGCTCCTGGGGGGGGACCCAAAACGAGGAAAAACAACCCGGTTTTTTTCGTGAAAACAGGTCATTTTTGGACAAAAAATAGCATGCATAGCCTTATGGAGGCTTATAGAGTGCAGCTGGGGGCGGGGCAAAAATGCCCTGTTTTTTGCTCATTTCTGCCCTCCCCAGCCCCCAGGACCTCTCTGGAAGCCTCCATAACGGTATGCGCATGGCCATTTTGGTGAAAGGGCGGGGTTTCCGGAGGCAAAAAATGCTGTATTCGATGTATAAGACACACCCAGATTTTCAGCCTGTTTTTAGAGGGAAAAAGGTGTGTGTTATACTCCGAAAAATACGGTAACTGAAAGAATCATAACCTGTGGGGTTGGGAATTACCTTTTAGTAGCCCTGCTTGAGTGCTCCAGGAAAGTCCCGATTCATTTCTTCTCCTCACATTATGTTCTATGGTGATTTTCAATTTCTATGCTGATCCCCAAAGATAAACTGCCTTTCTCAAATTCCAGTTTTCAGCTACATATTGGCTCCATATCGGCTCCATATCCAGATGAACACCAGATGGCAACATAGAAATATGACATCATTAATTCTTTGTTGCCACCTACTGATCATTAACAGTTGGCCAGTTCACAATTTTCTGGATTAAAAAAAAATTCAATTGGTTGATAGTGCCAAGAAAATGATGGGGTGACCAAAGTATTTATGATGGGATAACCACAATATTATGCAACTGGAGGAGGCCTTTTAAGAGACAGATGATGAGGTACAGGATTGGAATTGAGAACATTTTTTTTTAAAAAAGCACACTCCTTTGACTATTATGTATTATAGCTACATGGTCAGCAGTGCAAGTAGGCCCCTTCCAGATATGCTGGTAAGATACACTGTGAGATCAGTAATATTTAATGTGATATGATTTTTGGCCAGTTTCAGAATTGGAGGATGGGGCACAGCACTTTTACAGTTTATCACTTTTAATAAAGAGAGTTATTTGATAATTTCCCTTGATTTTATTAGAAAAAAGTAGAACATTACATTTCAAAAATATGAATGATATTATAATATTGGATGGAAATATGCTTTAAGGAAACATCAGATGTCAATTATTTATTATCTGAATAAGTTATTTCTGCAGGCTTTGATGAGTGGAATTGAGGAATGAAATACTTATTGCTGTAAAAAAATTATAATGTATTAGGAGACTTGGTCATAAAACATAATCAGTTAAGAAATTTAAAATGCACAGATAAATTATTGTCAGATCAAAGATAGCTGACATATTTTTTAACTTAAGTAGCAAATCAAACACAAACAAGTAAAAAATATTTTTGAGATATTTGGAAAAAAGGAGTAACAAGTTTGGAAAAACTACAAGACAAAATCAAAAGTTTTAAAATTTAATCCAATATTTAGAGCGCTAATTTTACTTATGCTAATTTTGGTTTTTCTTAAAATAAGTTCAAGGCCTGTACTCTAAGGAAAAAATTAATGGATCAGCACGCAATTGAATAAAAAGTTGCTATTTTGCTTGGTCACCTTTTTTCCACTGAGATCAAATTAATTATATACATTTGATGTTTGGAATTATAAGTTTTAACAGTTCTGATTGTCTTTTCTAAATCCTGTTTTATACATTTTTGTATCAATGATTTTCCTCTTTTATTTTTAATCTGTCCCATTTATATTTTTATATGACCTTTGGGTAAATATTGAACTTTGCACAAACATCTTATGAATATTTCTAACAGCATTTTGGGAGGTTGCTGATATACAAGCAAACTAAGTTGTGCTGTTCTCCAGAGAGCATATTTCCTCGATTACATTTCCACTGTCCATGTGTTCTACAAAATGATTTCTTGTAAACATTAGTGCATAAAGCATTACAAGTACTCCTTTAGTTAGTTTCATGTTTCAACACCTGGATGGCTGGTTCACAGTCCTCAGAACTTTAGAACTGATTTCTCCAGTGATCAAACAACTTGCAGCCTTTGCTTGGTACATAATATAGCAAATGCACTCGCTGAGGTAGTCCAGTCAATCCTTGTCTTAGAAACCCTTCAGAATATTTCTAGAAGGGTGACATTACGAAGAAGCCATTGCTGTGAACGGCTACCATTACAGTCCTTGATACTGGGCACTTGGCTGTCTTCTTCAGTGGCTTTATCCAGGCATTGGTTACTGTTCACATGCAACAGGATTAATTTCTTTATTGCATGTGTGCAGAATGAAAGAAGGAGAGGGAGAGAAAGAGAGGGGAGAGAGACAGAGAGAGAAAATGTGTTAACCCAACATTTATAAATAAGATCAAACAATTAAGATACCATTAAACACAATTCAGTTTCTTATGGTTAGGCATTGTGAAGCAATGGAGAATTGAAAACATGTTTCTACAAGTTTGTTTTCCCTTATTTATGAAATAATCATGACAAGATGGACAACTATCAGATATTGATGAATAATCATAACAAATGATAAACTCCTAAGTGTCTCTAGAGCTCTCAGGGAGTGTTAACGGCCTTATTTGTAAGAATGTCCACAAGGGATGAGATTCTGAGGGCACAACGAGGGGGGTCTTTGATATATCAACAAAAAGAAGTTACCATATTGAAGCAGATTCCAAAAAAAAATTGAGAGATAAGAAGGAAGTATTCCTTCTTATCCAAAAAATTATACAAAAAAGGAGTATGGTTCAAATGGTTAATGCCTGAAGGAATGTTGGTATTCTGGGATGGAGGTAGAGTTAGAGTTAAAACAATAGGAGAGGCGGAGGCCTTTCTAAAAAAACATTCCTTAATCCTGGGAGATGAAGAAAAGGGAACGTGAGGGGCCATGGCCCCACCCATTGGCGGGAAAGAGGAAGAAGAAACAATAGCAAAGAGACTCAGATCACAAAAATGAGTTTATTTTGAAACTATTATTGTAATTCCTGAAAACAGATGTTAATACGAAACAAACGATTGAATGTATGAAGTTTATGACATGATATATATGTATCTCTTGCCACCATTTACTTAACTGTATCTTATATGAAGCCTCGGGGGCAGTCACCGCCCCTGGCATGGAAGTCCTAAAATGTTAACAAAACACCCTATGTACCCTTTTTCCTTTTATATATGTAAAACCAATAAAAATTGTTTTAAAAAAAGTTTCTTGGATGATAAGCAAAACATTTTGTTCTTCTTTCTCAAGGGAAAAACAGTCCAGTTGCCTTTTGAAAAAACAACTTTGAGACAACCATGAGCTGGATGACTGAGAATCTCTACAGATACAACAAAAGTGTGATGCTGGGTAAGTCAGCAATCAAGCTGATAAAATTCAATATTGTTTATAAAAGAGAGCTAGAAGAATCACAAGTTTGAAATCTTACCTTCCATTCCCTTAGGATTCATCTGAAAAAGAATAGTACAAGGCCTATCGTACTATTTGGTATCAGCTAGCCACGGATAAGAAGGGTCTTTGATATGTAACACTTGAATGAATAAATGAATGAGAGGTACTACTGTGTTTCCCTGAAAATAAGACAGGTCTTACATATTTTTTAACACATAAAATATGGCCTTGGTTTTATAATGGGGGGGGGGGCTTATTAGTTTGGGGTTGCACGAGTGGCTTTTCTGCTCCCCGCTTGTGCGACTCCCAGGCTCATGATGCCCTTTACCCACAGATTCAAGGCAGCTCCGCTGCTGCCACCACCACCACATGGCTTTTTCTGCGGCTTCCAAAGCATGGATGTTCTGGAAATTACTGCTCTGGGAGTTCACAACCATAGAGTGTACTCCCAGAGAGGCAACTGCCAGAAGAAAGCCATACAGCGGATGATGGCAGCAATGGAGCTGCCCTGACTCTACAGATAAAGGGCATAATGAGCTTTGGAGTCGCAAGAGCAGGGAGCAGAAAAGCCGCTTACGCAACCTTGCTCTCCAGCCATGGAGAGCTAGCGGTATCCCGAAGGCGCCAAGCCACGGGAGTGCCTGTTGTCCGCCCTCTGGCTCCTGCAGTTCTGCGCCTTCGGAATGCCCCTTCGGAAAGACCAGCAATAGTAGGTGCTTCTGGGACCTGGGAGTCCTCGTTTTCAGAAGTTAGTATCTTTCTGTCCCTCCTCTTCCAAGCCAGACCCCTCACTAGCAGTTGAAGGGGAAACTGATCTGTGCTCTTTGGCAGTTGAAGTGCTGGGTTGGTCTGGATGACCTCGTGGGATACCCATAACAAGAACTTTGTCTAGAAGTCTGAGATTTGTATTGCAGTCCCATGGTAATCCCCTGAGCAATAGCTTGAGCAATTACATTCTCTCACAAAGTTCTGGAAAAGCCGGAGTGAGGCAGGGAGTCTCCAATTCAGGCCTGGAGGCTGCAGATTGAGGAGCCAGATGAGGCTTAGTGGAGCTGGTCACCCGATGGCCAAAAGGATCCTCAAGGGGACCTGCATACTGTGCAGGCGAGAGAGGGGGAGACAAGGGGCTGTTTTCGCTAGCTGACCCACAAAGGGGGATGGAGAATGATTCTGGGCTTTAGCTAATGGAGAAGGCCTGTGGGGGGAGTGCTATCTGGACAGCGAGGGGCTGATGCTATTCTTAATTCGCCTGCCCTGGTAATAGGAATCTCAGGTTCCTGCTGCTTGCTGGCACCTTCCTTCCTTGAAGACTTGGAGTTGCTCTTCTTCGAAGTGGTTCTCCCCCTCATTATTGGGGCAGCCCCCCGGGAGGTCCCTTCACCCAGATCGGAATCACCTGGTGATCCAGGGGCAGCTGCTTCTCTGTGCCTCATGGCATCTGCCATTTTCCGCCTTCTCCCCTCACAGCTACTCACAGTAGAAGATCTTCACCACATCTGCCCTCCTCAGTTCCAGGTAACCTGGGGCATTTACATGCAATTTGGAGCCTCCTTTGAACCATGCAAACGCTGCCGCTGATCCGCAGCTTGAATCAGCAGCCCCTACACCGAACAGCTGAGATTTCTGGGCAGATTGGATTTGAGAATACCCATCAATGACTCTTCCCACAGGTCACTTTGGAGAATAGGTGGTTCTTGGCTCAATAGTTTCAATTGTGAGAGGAATCTAGTAGACTACTACTTAAGTATGAGCCAGCAAGTGCTGCGGCTTCCAAACAAGCCAATATATTTTTAGGCTGCATCAACAGAGGGCATGTCAAGATCATGAAAAATGATGGTATGTTCTATACTGCACTAATGAGGTCGTAGTTGGAGTAGGTGTTTACAGTTTTGTCACCACGATACAAAAAAGATGCCAAGGCCCTAGAAAAAGTGCAGAGAAAAGCAACAAAGGTGATAAGAGATCTGGATATTAAATCATATGATGAATGGTTAAGGATACTAGGTATGTCTAGGCCACTGAAGTGAAGAGAAATGACATGAGGGGAAGTCACAGAGACAAGCGGGTTGACTTATTCTGCAAAGCATCTGAGGGCAGGACAAGAAGTTACAGTTGGAAGGCTGTTACAGAGAGACCATACCTGGAACTAAGGAGAACTAAAGAGAACTACTCTCCTGACAGTGAGAATATTTATCAAATGGAACAGCTTGCTTCCTGGTGTTGTGAGTGCTCTTTCAAGAAAAAAAATGGATGACCGTTTGACTGGGATAGTATAAGGTCTCTTGCCTTGAGCACGGGTTCCTGAGATCCCTTCCAGTCCTATGATTCTATGTTCTATATTCTGTAAATGAGATTGAAATTTCCACTGCTAAGTGATGCAGTTGTAAAGTGCGATGTCACATTACTGCATCACTTAGTTATAGTAACTTTTGAAAACCCTGTTGTCATCGTTAAGCAAAAATTGGACCTTATTTGACTACAATTTATGTCTTCCTGCTGGTTTCCAACAAGCAAAGTCAATGGGGAATCTGAGAGGAAGTTGCAATCATGAAAAGCCGGTCTTTAAATCTGTTGCAAGCGAGTTTGGGTGAGCATGGTGGTTCAGCCTGATGGAGAGGCAGGAGTGCAAATCCTATAGCCTGAAATGTGTATCAGTGAGTAGGTGCTATTGCCCAGAAAGCAGGTGAGGAATGGATGGTAATGGGCTGGTACAAATGTGGGTGGATAAGCAGCCACCTGCCTGGATCCTATACTCACTCTACCATCTAGGGGCACCTCAGGAGAAAAAGCAACAGGAAGAAGAACATCTTACAAGAGTGACTTGTGATCTACTTCCTCACTGACTTTGTTGGAAGCCAACAAGGAAGGCTGTAAATGGCAATCACATGATGCTATGAAATAAATTGACAGAATATCTTTCAAAAACAATGTTTTCCTTCTATTTTCTAGTTATAACCAGATATTTTCTCAAAAAGAGTTTTGGGTCATAAAGACACATACCACTGGATCATACTCCCAAAGCTGATTGCCTTTTAAGTGATGGCATTTGAGCATTGTGACTGGACCATTAAGTTTGGAGACATCTAAGCACAAATCATCTGTTCGGATCTCCTTGTTAGCTGTGTATGAGAAAACCTTGAGAGAAAACCACATTTGATTACAGAAATGATAGTTCATTATAAAATCTGAGTACAAAGCCTCCTCCTAATGAAATATTTGGAAAACACCAGCCAAATGAATCTCCTTTTTTGCCACTTAATAGGTTTCCTAAACAATGGCATTTATGAAATTTCCAGTGGCAACAAAGTAATATTTTTCAAATTTCTCAAGTTTGTCTAGATTTACTTTTTCTTCTATTATATTAAAAATTGTAATTCTATTAGCACAATTGTGCTGTTGTAATGTATTGTAATATGTTTACTCACTCTAAACAAAAATGGGACATAACATTAACAAATTATGGAAAGTGGAAAATTTTTTAGCAGTGTCTGTACTGACATGAGAGATGACAATTGCTACTAGAAATGATGGCTATTAATTGAGATTCCATATAGCTGAAATATGAACTATGTTTACTTATTTGCTATGGTAAATTTCCCCTGGCAAGTAAGTTGATTTAAATATTAATGATGCAATAGTATATGGGGGCATGGGTGTATTTAAAATATAAAATGTTGTTTCACATGAGATGCAAGCTTACATGGGTTATCTTGCTGGAAGGGCCACAAAAATATTGGATAAATGCAGTGTTTCCATATTCCATAAAGCACTCGGCTTCAAGAGAAGGCAACAATGTTGCCAAATCAACTCTGGAAGCAACCTGAATTAATTTGTGATAGAATTTTTAATCTAACCACCACCTGTGAAAATTCATACCAGTGACTAGCTTAAAGCTGATGCTGATTCTCCATAAAATGGAATTATGATTCTTCAGCATAAGCTCCATTATTGATTAATTATAAAGAGGCCAATAAGAATAGAGATTTTAAATATAACTGTTAAAATTATTTACTTCTCAAAAATAATAAAACAAAATGTTTATTATTACCTGATTACCACCCATTCCATGGCAATTAAAAATTCCAACTTTTTCGTTTTCTTTTCGTGCCATATTATCTAGACATTGATTTGTTTCTGCATTTCTTATCTAAAGAAAGGTTAAAAAAATCAAATAGATAGATGAGAGAGGGGGGTGGGGGTGGGGTGGGGAATATATACACATATATACACCAGATAGATATTAACTAACTTACATATTAGCTTTAGAAAGTGTGAAGATGGCCAAATTTGCCCATTCTCTATTTCACAGGGTCATGTAATCATTAGGCTCATATTCTCTGTTATCATCCCTTTTGTTTTCTTTTGTCAGTTTTAGCTCCGTGAGTGCGCATACAGGTAGGAAGGAGGTGAGTGCAACAACATAGAGATAGAACAAGTATAACTATCACATTGCTAAGATTTGAAGTGTGGTTGTTTTCTGTTATTTATCTTGGTTTTGATCTTAAAGTTTACATAATCTGAAACATGTTATACCAATATTTTCTTTAAAAATGTATGTATGCTGTCAACTTTCCAGAAACTGATATTACCATATTTTTTGGAGTATAAGATGTACCTTTTTTCCTCCAAAAAGAGGCTGAAAATCTGGGTTCATCTTATACATTGAATACAGCATTTTTGCCTCCTGGAACCCCGCCCCCTTCACCAAACTGGCTGTGCCTAGCCTTATGGAGGCTTCCAGAGAGCTCCTGAGAGCTGGGGAGGGCAGAAATGAGCCTCAAACAGGCCGTTCCCCCCCCCCCCCCCGCAGCACTCTATAAGCCTCCATAGGGCTATGCATGTAATTTATTTGACACAAAAATGGCCCATTTTTGTGATAATGGGCCGTTTTTTTGCTCATTTTTGACCCCCCCCCCATCCCCCAGGAGCACTCTGCCAGCCCCCCCAAGGCTATTGATGCCTTTTATTTGAAAAAAAAAACGGCCCCGTTTGCACGGAGAAACAGGCCATTTGGGGGAGGTTTGCAGAGTGCAAAAACACTTTCTAAGCTCTTTAACTGTTTTTGTGCCAGCAGAAACAAAGTCTTAAGATTTGTCAGCAATTTCCTTTTCCAGGACATGGATAAATACACCTGGAAACATCAACCTACCTACCTACTCTCTATCTCTCTCTCCCTACTGAATTTCTCTCTCTCTTTCTATTTCTCTCTCTATCCTTCTACCTACCTACCTACACACACACTCTCCCCCTACCTACCTACTGAATTTCTCTCTCCCCTTTACCTACCTACACACACTCTCCCTACCTACCTACTGTATTTCTCTCTCTCTCTTTCTATTTCTCTCTCTATCCTTCCACCTATTTATCTACCTACACACATTCTCTCTCTCCCTACCTACCTACTGTATTTCTTATCTCTCTCTATTTCTCTATTTATCTACCTACCTACTCTCTCTCTCCCTACCTACCTACTGTATTTCTCTCTCTTTCTATCCTTTTATCTACCTACCTACTCTACCTACCTACTGTATTTCTCTTTCTTTCTCTCCCTCTCTCCCTTTATCTACCTACCTACTTGGTAATTTGCCTCTTCAAAACCTTGCTGCGTCTTATACTCCAATGTGTCTTATACTCCGAAAAATATGGTAAATTCTATTAGAGTCTTGTTTTTTCCTTGAAATAGAGCAATATAGTTTCTTCAGAAGCTAGCTTTCTGATAGATTAGCAGTCTTTTGATTCTACAAGATATATGGAAATCAATAAAAATATAATTTTACTCATTATTACTCAGACTTTTTATTTTTAAATAAAAATATTGTTCTCATTTTCTATTTATATGCCCTGCTCACCATAGATATTGCCGATTGGACTAAGACAATCTGTGGAGCAGATGTGGCTTACAAGCAACAAAATGACCAGGTCTGCACTATATGGTATCATACATAAAATTGTTACCTCTCCCAAAGAGAAATAGTGTCGTGGTATTTGGGAATCAGGATAAACATTCTCTAAATACCAGGAAAAAGGTTTGCACTGTAGCTTCTGTCTTAGTCCAAGTCGTGAAGAAATATCTCCATAATCCACCTTTGTAACCCCTTTAAAGAAGTATATATTACTGTTAAAGTCTGCAGAGAACCACAATATTACTTTTTCTTTTGTAAAGTTTTAGTGAAATATAAATACAGGAAATCATATTACTTCGAAACACCAATCTTTACACATAATATTTTAAAAATGCTCTGAAAAACTATAATAAATTGGATTTTAAAGTATTAGGCATGGATACAAATTTGACTTAAAAAGTAATTCTATAATTCAGCCTGTCAGCCCTGCCTCATCTGTTCTCTAGGAAAGAAAAATGCTTGACTCCATCTGAAGATTTCAAGGATCTTTTACTAGAAAACTGAATGCTGCAAAAGCAATAAAGAAAATCTGCACAAATTGCTACATTGTTCCAAACCTTTAGCCTTCCCCCTTTGACTAGCTCATCAGTGTCCAAGAGGATGATAGTTGGATGTTTTGAGTACTGGACACTTCGAGAAGCAGTTAACATTCCATTCTTAGGTCCTGGGCACCCAAAGATCCTTGAAGCGTCCAGATGACACTGGTTCACACCTCAGCCTCTTGTTCCCGCTAGTCTCTCCCTTTCCCCCCCATTTACAACAGGCCCTCTTACCACCCATCTCCCCCTCTGGGTTGTGGTAGACTGCAACACAACCGGCACAGGGATGGCAGCCTGATATGCCCCCCTTCACAGGGACATTAATCTTAGAAAGAGAAAGAGCAGCGAGTGATTAGAGGAGGTCTCGTTGTTTATGCAGATATTAGTTATGGAATCTCTGTAGTCTGGTAGCGTGCACATGCCATGCATACACCCATTTGGTTTCAGAAGAGGGAAAATGTTTCCAAGCTACTAAGTATTAGACTTTTTATGTGCTTGGAGAAGTCAAGAATGTCTTTAACTTAAAATGCTGTTCCCCTTCAATCAGGCTGGGGATTGGAGGGGCTCCCAGCTCCAGCCGCAAGAAAGAGGTTGGTGCCAGCTTCAGCAAACTGCAATGAAATACCGGATGGATGTGTCCAAGGTCTTTGGGAAATATAAACTGCACTGTGACAGGGTTGATGCTTTTACAAATGGGAAGGGCCAACATATTTGGGGCCCAGTGTTTTTTATGTATGTCAATTGTTTTTCAGTATAAATGAGAATGTTATCAAAGTACACTAAGATCCTCTTGTATAGAAGTTCATGCAGGAATTACATTTATAAATTGCATGAACACGGTGGGGGTACCATGGAGCCCAAAATGAAGGTCCAGAACTGGGAACATCCCAATGGACAGTTAAATGCAGTTTTCCACTCATCCCCTTCTTTAATTCTCACTTTGTAATAGGCTTCCCGCAAGTCCAATTTAGTGAAAATCTCTCCTTTTGCCAGATGGCCTAATACTATGATGGCAAACCTATGGCACGTGTCGGCATGCTGTCGCCCCAGCTCAGCCAGCCTCCCCTCCCCTAGCCTCCTGAGTTTCAGAGATCTCTGAAAGATGAGGAGGAGAGTGTGGGGCCTGGTGGGGTGGAAAGCAGGGACCCAGTGGAGGGATGGGGTAAGAGGCAGGCAGGCAGCACTGTAATGTCCCTGCAGTCAACTAAGGGCAAACATTCATGGGAGTACTGCAGCAGCAGTAATTTTTGGACCAAGTCATAAGTAGTTTTTTGGGGGGTCACTTTAACTTCGAATGGTTACTAAGTGATCCAGGTTACTAAGTCAAAGACTACCTGTGTTTCCACATATTATTATCTGGCGACATGCAGAATAGAAGTATAGAGACCAGAGGTACAGAAGTATAAACAAAAAAAGTGAGAAGAGAGGTACAGATAAGTGTGCACAGAAAACCTACTTAGGTTTCTATCCCCTTGTGAAGAGAGAAGTAGGACAAAGACAGACTATGTGGTTGTGGCTCCTATTATATTTAATTGTGGCTTCAATTAACAGTGGGGACAGAGAATTAATTGTTAGAACATTTCTGTCCCCAGCAATCTAAAATTAACAGGGTTATCAGTGCATGTAACAGATGTTTATGCGGGTAAGATTATCACTCCTGCTGCCAAGCAAAACCAAGCATTTAATAGCAAGTGCCATAGCATGTGCACAAAGCCAACAAGTGGCAAGAAAGTAGGGGCAATCAGGCATAATACAGGTTATGTAAACACAGGGTCAATCAAAATGGACTCAAATGTCTATACACCAATGCACAGAGTATGAGGAATAAACAGGGTGAATTAGAAATTCAAGTAAATGAGGGAAGATATGATATTGTTGCCATTACAGAAACTTGGTGGGATCAAACCCACAAATGGAATATACAGCCACTTAAATTATTTAAAAGAAATAGACCAAATAAAAGAGGAGGTGGAATTGCACTATTCATAAGAAATAACTACATCTCTACAGAAATAGAGCACAACACTAATGAAAATTATCTTGAATGCATTTGGGTCAATATTAAAGGAAGGGGGGAATGACATTGCCATAGGTCTATACTATAGGCCACCCAACCAAGCAGAGGAAGTAGATGAATTTTTCGCTAGTCAGCTAACTAGCACACCACAATATAATGGGGGATTTTAACTACCCTGTCATCAACTGGGAAACAAACTCTGCACCAAGTGGAAGATCCAACAGGTTCCTAACGAACCTAGCAGACAATTTTGTTTCCCAAAAAGTAGAGAAGGGAACAAGGGGATCAGCAATATTGGACTTAATTCTCACTAACAGAGAGGAAATGATAGAAGATTTGGAAGCTACAGGAACTTTGGGGGCAAGTGATCATGCAATATTGGAATTCTATATGATGCAAACACAAGTAGTAGAAAAAAAAGTCAAATTAGAGCCTTAGACTTTAAGAGACCTAATTTCAATAAACTTAGAGACAGCTTGGGAAGGATTCCATGGATGAGAATCCTCAAGGGGAAAACAACCCAAGACGCTTGGGAAATTTTGAAAAGTGAGATTATAAAAGCCCCGTCTAGCACAATACCAATGAAGAAGAAAAATAACAACTCCAAAAAAAAACCCCCAGCATGGCTGCATAAAGAACTCTCTGACAAATTGAAAGACAAAAAGGATAAGTATAAAAAGTGGAAAGAGGAAGACATAACTAAGATAGAATATCAGCAAATACAAAGCCTGTAAAGATGAAGTGAGGAAAGCTAAGGCTCACAATAAAAAAGGCTTGCGACAGAAGTAAAAAATAACAAAGCTTCTTCCAACATGATAAAAACAAGAAAAAATTCAAGGAAACAATTTGTCCATTGCTGAAGGTAAGTGGCAAGAAGGTAACAAGCAACAAGGAGAAAGCAGAACTATTTAATTCATGTTTTGCATCTGTCTTTACACAAAGGGATAAAACAGTCCAACCTATGAAAAACAGCTCAAAAATCAGATTCGGAACACAAGTTGAAATAGAGAAGAAAATGGTAAATGAGCACCTGTCTACCCTAGACGAGTTCAAATCACCAGGACTGGATGGATTACACCCCAGGGTTCTGATGGAACTGGCAGACGAGATCTCAGAACCACTGAACTATATCTTTCAGAGATCCTGGAGCACCGGGGAACTGTCAGATGATTGGAAAAGAGCTGATATGGTTCCCATCTTCCAAAAAAGAAAAAAAAATAGATCCAGGAAACTAGACATATCAGCCTGACCTCAATACCAGGCATGATTCTGGAAAAGATAATCAAGCAACGAATTAGCAAACACCTAGAAGTAAACAAAGTAATAGCCAAAAGCCAACATGGGTTTGTCAAAAACAGATCATGCTAGATTAATCTTATTGCATTCTTTGATAATGTGACAAAATTAGTGGACCAGAGGAATGTTGTCGATATAATTTACTTGTACTTCAGTAAGCATTTGATAAAGTAGACCATAACCTACTACTAGATGAAGTAGAAAAATGTGGATTAGACAGCATCACCATCAGATGGATTCATAATTGGCTGACCAACCGCACTCAATGTGTAGTCCTCAATGGAACTGCATCTACATGGAAGGAAGTTTGCAGTGGAGTACCCAAAGACTCTGTTTTAGGCCCAGTACTCT
Source organism: Rhabdophis nuchalis (assembly GCA_039707465.1). Lineage (NCBI taxonomy): Eukaryota > Metazoa > Chordata > Lepidosauria > Squamata > Natricidae > Rhabdophis > Rhabdophis nuchalis. The sequence continues at coordinate 109,969,642 of CM077647.1, read as the reverse complement.
TCAACATCTTCCTCAATGATTTGGATGAGGGGATAAATGGGGAACTCATCAAATTTGCAGATGACACCAAGCTGGCAGGAATAGCCAACACTCCAGAAGATAGGTTTAAGATACAGAAGGATCTTGACAAACTTTGAACATTGGGCACTACCTAGCAAAATGAAATGTAATAGTGAAAAAATTAAGGTTTTACATTTAGGCAAGAAAAACAAAATGCACAGGTACAGTATATGTGGTAACTTGCTCCATAATATCAACTGTGAGAGGGATCTTGGAATCCTAGTGGAGAACCATTTAAATATGAGCCAGCAGTTTATAGCAGCTGCCAAAAAAGCCAACACAGTTCTAGGCTGCATCAACAGAGGGATAGAATCAAGATCACGTGAAGTTTTAATACCACTTTATAAGGCCTTGTTAAGGCCACACTTGGAATACTGCATTCAGTTTTGGTTACCACTATGTAAAAAAGATGTGGAGACTCTAGAAAGAGTGCAGAGAGGAGCAAGAAAGATGATTAGGGGACTGGAGACTAAAACATATGAAGAATGATTGCAGAAACTGAGTATGTCTAGTTTAATGAAAAGAAGGACTAGGGGAGACATGATAGCAGTCTTCCAATATTTCAGGGGTTACCACAAAGAAGAGGGAGTCAAACTATTCTCCAAAGCACCTGAGGGTAGAACAAGAAGCAATGAGTGGAAATTAATCAAGGAGAGAACCAACTTAGAACTGAGGAGAAATTTCCTGACAATTAGAACAATTAATCAGTGGAACAACTTGCCTCCAGAAGTTGTCCTACACTGGAAGTCTTTAAGAAGATGTTAGATAATCATTTGTCTGACGTGGCATAGGGTTTCCTGCCTAGGCAGAGGGTTGGATTAGAAGACCTCCAAGGTCCCTTCCAACTCTACTATTCTATATTCTATAAAAAATGTGGTTTATTCCAACCCATCTGATATTTTGGAACATAGCAAAAATCCTTCTTTTTCAGTGGAGCCCAGGCAGCCATTAAAATTGTTAGGATAGCACTTATAGTTTATTTTTTGATAATTATGTTGATGTTTTTAAGTTGTTATGGGCAGCTTAACAACTATATGAATGGGCAATATTTAAATTATTTTAATCAAGTCATAATATTAAATAATAATATCACACATACATACAAATGTTTATCTGTGTGTAAACTATTGGGTATGTTTGTGTGTGCATAATACAGATCCATAAGTGTACATGTACTGTTAATATTAAGATATAGTTGTATAATAAAGTAATAGTATTATGAAAGTGATATTTCAGTAATAAAAGTATGTCAAACATATGTTAGATCTTTAAAAGAAAGATTACATTTTAAAACATTTAAAACAACATTCAGTAAGACCAATTAACATTGGTCTTACCTGAACACTGTATCTTGAGATATTGCAGAAGGATCCAGGAATGGGATTATCATATTCTGATTGGTCCAGAGACTGAGTCACAATTTTTAAGCAACACCTCTTACTGTCTCTCCTTGGCTCTGTTTCAAAGAGGTTGCAGTTTCATGAAATTATCTGTAGTAGTGGAAGAAAAAAAGAACAACCAGGCCACACCCCACTGGGCAAACTATGGACCCACAGATTAGGAAGGGGTCTGGACCTTTCTGCAATATCTCAAGAAACAGCGTTCAGGTAAGACCAATGTTAATTCTCCTAGATATTGCAGAAGGGTCCAGGAATGGGATGTACCAAAGCTATCGTCCTAAGGGAGGGGAACTGCCTGGTCTCCGGAGTTTCCGATGGCTGTATTACCTGCTGGAGTACCCTTCTACTGAATGATACCTCTGCAGATACAAATGCATCCAGTCGGTAATGTTTGATAAATGGTGATGGCAAGGCCCAAGCGGCTGCCTGGCAAATATCCTCAATTGGAGCTCCTAGTGGAGTGGGCCATAATGCCACTGGGCACTGGCAACCCTCGAGCCTTGTAAGCACGTGCAATAGCTGCTCTTAACCAGTGACAAATGGTAGATGGTGTGATTCTAGCTCTTAGGGTGTCTAACTGGAATGAGACAAAAAGAGCCTCCAACTGTCTAATGCCTTGATGGCGAACCTGTGTCACGTGTGCCACAAGTGGCACCCAGAGCCATTTGTCAGGGCAGACGAGGCGCTGCTCTGTCACCCCCAGCACGCATTCGTGCGCTGAACAGCTGACTTCGGCCTTCTTTTCGACCTTAAAGCCTCCAGAGGGCGAAAAACAGCCCTACGGCCAAACCAAAAGTCACTTCCCATTTGGCCATAGTGCCATTTTTTGCCCTCCAGAGCCTTCAAGAGGCTTCCCTGAAGGTTCCAGAGGGCAAAAAAACCCCAGCCTTACAGCCAAACCGGAATTCTCCAGGGGGCCACGGGGGGTGGGGGAGGCTGTTTTCACCCTCCTGACTCCTAGAAAGCCTCTGGAGCCTGGAGAGTGCGAAAAAGAGAGCACCAAAAAAAAAGGGGGGAGCGCTAGTAACATGTGCATGCATGCAGAGGGGGGAAGCATGTATACCCGCGCCAAAGGGGGGGGGCGCAACCTCCCTGCACTCCCCACTTCCTGCTTTTTGCAAGCGAGCCATCTAATGGGAGCAGTGCGCTTCAGATAGATTTTGAGAGCCCTCTGGATGTCTAGCCTGTACCATAGATGTTCCTTATCGTGAGATTGGCCAGGACAGATGTCCAGGAGAACGAGCCCTGTGGAATGGGGAGTTTACTTTTGGAAGAAAGGGAGGATCCATTCTAAGAACTAGTCTATTGTCATGGAACATGCACAGGTCATCCCTGATTGAAAGAGCCCCTAGTTTCGAAAGACACCTAGCTGACATTATGGCAACCAGGAACACTACTCTGAGCATCAGAAACTGTCTGCTAATGGTCCTAATGGGTTCAAAGGGCTCCTGAACCAGTATCTGAAGAACCCTGGGAATATCCCAGGTTGGAAACTTATGGATAGTTGGAGGTTTGAGGTTTCCCTCTGAGAAACCGTTTAAGTACAGGGTGTCGAGCCAATGACTGGGATCCCTCTCCTGCCAGCACTGTGGATAGTGCTGCCACGTGCCGACAGACATATTGTGGGAAAGGCTAACCCATCCTGAAGGAACTTGAGGACAGTTGAGACCGAGGCCGTTGTTGGATTGGCACCAGCTGTTTGACACCACCTAAGGAAGGTCAACCACGTGGCATATATATCCTCCTGGTGGACGGGCGCCTGGACACCCCAATAGTTTGGATGACTGGCAGAGAAGTTGGCTTCCCTCAGGAGACCCCTCTCAAGTGCCAGATGGTCAACTGGAGCCACTGAGGGTCCGGATTGACCAGGACCCCCTGGCACAGGGAGATCTTCTCCTAAGGAATCCTCCATGGAGGGGATATGGACAGGTGAACCAGATCCGCGAACCAGGCTCTCCTCAGCCAGTGTGAGGCCAGGAGGATTTCCTCCACCCCTTTTGCTTCTATCTTCCTCAAATCACTGGTATCAAGGGAAGGGGAGAGAAAGCATAGGAAAGTCCTCAAGGCCAAGGACTGCAAAGGGAGTTGATCCCCTCGAGCTGGAAAGTGTGGGAGTTGCACGTTCATCGGTGTGGCGAAGAGGTCCACCTCCAGAGTTCTGAACCACTGGCAAATCTGTTGGAATAGATCCAGATGTAGTTGCCACTCGCCATGGTCCACTGTTGTTCTGCTGAGCCAGTCAGCTTGATGGTTCACTGATCCCAAGATGTGCTGCACCACGATTGATGTGAGATGTCTCTCTGCCTATGCTCCCAGCTTTTGAGCCTTGAACCACAATGCTTTCAAGTGAGTTCTCCCTTGATGGTTGATGTGGGCTTTTCTGGCCACGTTGCCCATCAAGAGAAGAACATATCTTCCTTTGAGGTGTTTCCAGAAATGGCAGAGGTCTAGTTGCGCTGCTTTGAGTCTTGATGTTGTAACGTAGGTCTGATGGAGTCCACTGTCACTGTGCCAGGTGTGTGTCCAAAAGGGCCCCCCAACTGAAGAGACTTGTGTCTGTGGTCAGGGTGCTTCTCAGCAGCTCCCAGTTCTCTGATCCCTTGGCTCTGTGGGCAGAGGCTAGCTTGAATGGCAGCGCCCGATACTGGTATTCCTAATGGAATGGGCCTGGAAATACCTATGGTGTTGGAAGTCCAACTCTGGAGGGTGGAAGGAAGACCTTCAAAAGTAAGGTGACAGGCATTGGTCCTGTCTCTTGGTGGAAGTGGGCAGGACCTTGAGCTTGTCCTTGTTCTCCACTAAGATGGGTTCTAGTGACTTGCCAAACAAGGAACCCACCCATGAATGGAGAGGAAGCTAATCTCCATTTGAATTTAGTGTATGCCTGCCAGTTACGCAAGCGCAATAGTTTTCTAGATGTGACAGAAGACGATAGTGTCCTGGATGCATACTTCGCCATGTTAAGGGTGGCGTTCATAAAGAATTGTGTAGTTGCCATCACTTTGTTTACATCCTGTTGAAGACGTGCATCCCTAGGAGGAGGCCGTTCTTGCAGTTGGCGTAACCACAAAAGAGTTGTGCGATTAAAGAATGAAGCCGTGGCCATGGTCTTAATGGCCCAAGCATCCGACTGGCACATTTTACACAATGTCAGCTCAGCTTTCTTGTCCTCAGCTTTTAGGTTGACTGCTATATTTCCTGTCACTAGCAAGGCTGAGGAGGCCAAAGCTGCCACAGGCGCATCAAGAGATGAACCTGAAGAACGTGCATGAAGCTTTGTTCCAAGTTTGGAAATGTTCCCAGCCAGGCCCATTGCTTTTTTACCATGTCTAGAAATAGCTGTCGTGCTGGAATTTCCTCCTTTTCCACTAAAGGTTCTTAAAATAGACCTTCACCTAAATTTTGCTGACTAGTGGAGGCAACAGGAGTCGAGGTTCCAGTTCCCAACTTGGTAGTGGAATGAGCCTTGTGGAGAAGAGATTTAAAGAGGAGGAGGAAAGAGACCTGTAAAAGCTGGGGGGGGGGGGTCTGGTACCAGGGCCTTTCATCATCGGACATATCTAGGTCATGCTGAGTCTCCTCACTAAACAGGGAACCCTCAATGGCCAGAGAAAGGGATACTGGCCTAAGGCCCTGAACAGCTGGCAGCGTCTGGAAAGGCTGGGAAGAGCAATGGATCTTGCGGGACTACCTGTGGGTAGGATGGGCCACCCTGTATCGTAGGCCTGAGGCAATGCCTGTGAAATGGCCTTGGCGATGAACCTTTGCATATTATCTGGGATGCCCTGCATATAACCCTGATCAGCCAGAGGTTGCATCTCCAGAGATGGAATGATGACCTGAGAGTCAGTAAGGCATGGGGCTGGTCATGATTTAACTCAGGAGCCCCACAATCAAAAGGGTCTAATGACATCTCTAACATATCCTTGGTCAAAATGGGAGGGGATAGGGAGATATCTGCTCTCGACAAAACCCTTGAAGGAGCCAGGGAAATAGGAGGAGAGATCGAGACTATGGACCTCCTGCAGGGACACCGTGATCTGGCCAGAGATGGGCTGGGCCAAGTTTCATGAGCCTCTCTTTGCCGTTCAGCTCTGGCCACCCTCTTATCAGCCCCTATTGCCTTCTTTGTTCATTCCTAACAGTAGCCCTAGACAGGTGCTGGGCAGATGGGGCTTTGCTCCTATTCTATTGCTTCTTGTATTGACTCTGAAAAAGGTAGTGCCCAAACTAGGGTCCCTGGAAGAGGCAGGAAGCCCCGCTGTGCTATCCCTTTTGGCGTCCATCATTTTGGGGTGCTCCGCTTACACACACTCCTCTGACCTGAATGTGACTGCTGGCACCTCCAAGTGCACTCTGACAAAGAAGAGAAGGTCAGTCGCTCATATGGGTCTCTCCATTCTGATCAGCAGCGCTGATGTTCATAGAGAAAGGAAGACAACTCCACGTGGCTGGGTTCCCAAAATGGCCACCACCGATCATACTCCTGCGAATATCTGTAGCTCGTGGGAACAGCCAAAATGGGCTATTCCCAATGCACGTGCTATTGCCTTGCTGTGGAGAGACCCCTTGTGTGGTTTAGCAGAACCTACAAGGCCTCCGCTGAAGAGAGACTCTCCTGGCTCCACATGGCCAAGAGAGTCCGAAAATGGCCGCCGGAAGGCACCTCCAGCACTCTAAAGCAGGTGGCAACACTACATGGCCCCTATTATCATCAAACAGCTTGTAAATAAAAGCAAAATGAAACTATACAAATTTAGAATTGGAAATAATTGCAGAAAGGATTAGGAATAGAATCCAGTCAGGAGGCAAAGAAAGAATAACCTCACTTGGACCAGACTGAGTTGAAACAAGGAGCCAAGGAGAGAGAGTCAGAGGCATGGCTTAAAAATTGTGACTTAGTCTCTGGACCAATCAGAACATGATAATCCCATTCCTGGACCCTTCTGCAATATCTAGGAGAATGTATAATATATACACACATGCACATATACATGCACATGCATACATATATGCCAATAACTCATGAAGTCAATAGTACCATAATTTATAAATTTGACAGATGAAAAGGACTTAATGTAGTAAATCTCAATTAGTAAAGTACTATATACTCAATGTATATTCAACATAAGCTGCAAAAAGATAAACTGGGTAATTAAACCATATTTGAGAGAAACTGCCAAGTGTTATTAAATTTCTTTTTACATATTATCCAAATAAGAACCAAAAATTACCAGAAGACCAAAATAAAATTATATCATATCAGTATCAATTTACATAATTCAGTTTGAATTATTGGATTTTTATGCTAAGATACCTTCCTCACCTGGAGAAATTATGTAAAAAAAATTTTTGAATTCATCCATCCAAACTTCTGCAAGTCGCCTATTATTTTTATTAATAATCTGTCCAGTGCCTCCTGGAAAAGTGTAAGGGGTGGCTTTTCGAAAAACATGTCCCACATGTGAACATGTCACTATTTCCAAAGTTCCTCCACATTGCCAAATCTGAAAATGCCAATAAAACTCTATTAAAAATCATTTGCAATAATATAGTTCCTATAAAATAAAAAATAAATTATAGTTTTATATTAAAACCTGACCTGTAGAGACTGAATTTTCAGGTGCTGCCTTTGTGTCACTCCATTCTGGCATATGAACAAGGCTTATGTATGCCTTTAATAACACTGCAGAAACATTTATGTGAAGGTCCTTCTGTTTCTACTGAAAAATATACCCAAACACATGGAATTTAAAAGGATATTTCTTACTCTGAATGAAATCTCTAGGTTTTCTCCTCCCCATATATCCATTCCAGCATCATATGTTCCAATTTCTTGAAAATAATCTCTGTCTATGGAAAAGAGGCCTCCTGCCATTGTAGGTGTCCTAAAACAAGAATAAAATTTTCTGAACTGAAATCTGATATTTATCAATGTTTAACAGTGAACTCAAATGGTGAGTGCCAATCAAAATGGAGATAAAAAGGGACCACTGAGAAACACAGAGACATTGGCCTACTCCAGAGCTTTGTGGATATTCACTACAGCTCTCTATTGTACAGCTGTGCTTCACAAACTTTTTTCATTACCCAAACTAGTTATCTGTAAATCCTTTTTACTATTTATTAGAGAGTCCTTATTTAAAATCCTGGTGGTCACTGGATAATGGGTTTGTGTGTTGTTATTAAAAAAAACCCATTACTACCCAATTTGGGTAATTTACCCAGGTTTGGAAGCACTACTGTACATAGTAAAGAAAATAACTTTGATGGAGATTACTAAAGTTACAAAGTGAAACACTCCTTAAATTAAAATAATAGGGGAGCATTATGAAAATGACTCAAGACATCCCCCCCCCCCCCCCCCGCCCTGCAATTCACATGAAAGTAATACAGGGATGAAGGGAAGAATAATCAGATTTGCAAAATCTAAATAACCAATCTAAATAAATATATTTTTGGTCCACTGTGGAGTCTGCCTTGTAGGGTTGACAATTATCATCCAATCTGTATTACTCCAAAAGTAAAGCATATTTATAACTATTTTATAACTAAAATAGTATGTATGTATGTATGCATGTATGAATGATACGATACATGTAACTCTAATAAAATTAAGCTTTTTTTCCCTTCTGGATCTATTACATTTTGTGGGATGACTTATAAAATAAAAGGTAGCATAACAGCTAGATTCTGAGCTATTGGTAGACTCCAATTACAGCCTCCCTCGTCTTTTATTGATTGGACGATAATGACTATAATGATTCTGAAAATCAGGAAACAGCAATAATTCTTATTCTAAAAAAAGAGAAGAGATTTTCTAGATAATTATTGTCTAGTAATTTATTAAGGATCATCAGCAAATTTTAAATGTTTTTTGAGATTCTTTGCCATTTATTGCAAGGATTAGGAAAAATTAGAAAAAATATGAAAAAAACATGTTTTCAGAAAACCAAAATTATATAATGTCTTGGAATATTTTTTCAAGCTTCCAGTGGGGAAAATGCTTATACTATATAATTAATAAAATCAACCTTAGTAATGGATTTTTTTTTACTAATCATGGAGTGTCTTATCTATCTATAGGCAGTCCTTGATTTATGACAATTGGGATCAGTATTTCCATTGCTAAGCAAGGCAGTTGTTATTTATCCATTAAAATGTATATGCTGCTCATCTAACTATCCAAAGAGACTGAGTAGCTCAAGTGACTCTTGTTAAATGAACAGTGTCCATTTTTATGATTTATGTATTTTTTACCATGGTTGCTTAGCGAATCATTGCAGTTATTAATTTATGGTCACTGCAATGTTGCCATGATCACATGATAACAATTTGAGCATTAGGCGATCCACCTGGTTTAAGACCAACCACAGGACTACTATAACTGTCCCTATCACACTATCTCAGTCAACCACTCTTAGCACACACAAAGCTGTTGTAGCTCCAGGGCCCAAGCCTGCTCCAAGGGGCCTCAGTCAGTTAAAGGGCCCAGCGGAACCACCCAGCAGTGGTTCACTTACCTTTGGAGTTTATTGAACTGCTGACAAGCACACCCAGACAATGTGAGATGCAGCCTTTCTATAGAGGCCACCTTACACCTGTCTTTAAACAAGTTCATTTTTACAATTGTTCAAAAGTTTCTCATGAAATTTGGAGGAGCCTTCCAAAAACTCCAAGAATTGGCACCAGTTTGCAGAACGATACAAGGCAGCTTCTGTGGGAAGGCCATGCCTCACATCAGCTGGGCACATCTGTCAGCAGCTGAAGAAAAACATAAAGGTAAGTGGAGTACTTCATGGATACTGGTAGGCATTTAATCAGAAGAGTTAAATGCCCAGCAGTATATTTATAATTTTAGATAATAGAATATAATCGTTTAGCTTTTGGTCATGGATATAATTTTAGATTTAAACCACACAATAATTCTCGGATTTTAGATTATTTTTAATTCAAGTTTTAGATTGTTTTAGCTTTTTTCACTCTTTCATTCATATGTATCTAATTCTTAGAGACTGCTTGGACACGTGCCTACAGTTTTTCTTGGCATGATTTGGTTGCCATTGCCTCCTTCCTAAGGATAGAGAAAGTGACTAGTCCAAAGTTATTCAACTGGCTTTGTGGCTAAGTGGCTCTAGTCTTAACCATTAACCCAAACCGGCTTCTCCTTTTTAGCTTAGTATTAAATACATTAGGACAGTGTATGCCCAGGCACAGAAAATGAATCGTGCTTTAAGAATATTTAGGACAAAATTCTTCTCAATACACATTTAATAAATAGTGTAAAACAAATCAATAAAATGCTTATGTCAAAAAGTTAAGAAATCCCCCTCCTTTCATTTTATAGTTGTGGGAACTATGTGTATGTTTACTCTAACAAGCAAAAGGACTATATGTGAATTATAGAAGTCTTCCAATTCTTGAGGGCTATCACAAAGAAGGGGTCAACCTATTCTCTAAAACAGGGGTCCCCAACCCCCGGTCCGCGGACCGGTGCCGGTCCGTGGCTTGGTAGGAACCGGGCCGCAGGGCCGGAGTGGAGGAAGAGGGAGCAGCCCCCTGGGCAGAGCGCGCACCGGATGCGGGAGAGCACAGGCGCGGCCGTTCGCACCATTGGAGGCCCTAGAGGGCGGAGTGAGCTGACTCCCCCCTGCGTGCGCATGCGCCGCTTGTTCACCCCTCGCTCTTCCTCTACGCCAGCTGGTCCGCAGAATTTTTTTTTTTAATGAAACCGGTCCCTGGTGCAAAAAAGGTTAGGGACCCCTGCTCTAAAACACCCGAAGGCAGGAAAAGAAGTAATAGGTTAAAGATTATTAAAGACAGATCCAACCTGGAATTAATGAGAAATTTCCTGACAGTGAGGACAGTGGACAAGTGGAATGGCTTGCCTTCAGAGGTTGTGGGTGCTCCTTCACTGGATGATTTCAAAGAGGATGAACTACCATTTGGCTGGAATGGTACAGGGTCTCCTGTTTGAGAAGGGGATTGGACTAGAAGACCTCCAAGATCCCTTCCAACCCTGTTATTCTATGTTCTAATTCACTAAGAGGCTTCAGAGAACAAATATCTTAGAACTTTCTTAAATGTTACTAGTGATAGGATGTTAAAAAACTTCAATAATTTCTAACTTTCATATGTGTCTTTCAGTGCCTTTAACATCTTCTTTCTTTCATCCTGTTGGCAATGTATTTACTAATTCTTTTTCTTATAGAGCTTGTACTTTCTGTTCCTGCAGTTATTCTAATTTCACTCTTTTTTTCAATGTATATTTCCTCCCAAATTCTCTTGAAACTAACAATCATAGCAATCTGCCCTACAATCATAACCTATCGTCTACCATTTGATTTCAATTTTTAATCATAATCAAATCAATTATTTTCATTTATTTTGGTCTAGAGATTATGAACCAGATTTGAAATCAGAAGACTATGAGTTCTAGATCTGCCTTAAGCATGAAAGCTGGATGGGTAACTCTGAATTAGTCACTCGCTCTTAGCTCAACTTACTCATAGGGTTGCTATTGTGGGGAGAATAAGAGGATTGAGTATTAGATATGTCTGCCATCTTGGAGTTATTTATAAAAATAATTCAGGTAGGATAAAATAAAAATAAATAGACATGTTTTAAACAAACATTTTTTAAAATAAAAATCTGAATTCTTAGATCTTCAAATGGCTCAATCACTTTTTCTACACTCTAATTCCTACCTATTCACTTATGTAATTACAGAGTAACATTTTTCCCATATCACATTGATTCAGATTTTTTTCTAGTCTTTCAAAACACATTCTTCTATTATTCTTCTAGTACAATTTTCATCAGTTGAGTTTCTACTTCCCTATGCATGGTGAAAATTTAGATTATATCAATTACATTCCAATATGTTTTATCTTTTTCATTCATGGTATGTCTGCATATATGAAAACATGTTCATTTTCAGTTTTACTCCACATTATTTTACTTTCACACAAATATATCATTTCTTTTCCCTTTTTCTTACCTTCACAATTGTTTAATTTGCCTTTTCCTATTGCTTTCATTTGTTTAATTCATTGTTTTTTCCATTTATTATTACTCTTACATTCCAATTAGGATTTTTTCTATATGTTGTCATTACCAGATGATGCCACAAGTACTGATCATAGAACATTATGGTTTTAATCAATTAAGGATTTTACATTACAACATTTACATTCCCTGAAAATATTCTGGAAAAGTAATTATCAGTATGATCACGTTTTGGCCAGTATGCCAGAAATGTATTGAAACTCCATTTCACCCAAAAATATTCACACTACCCTATACAAGCCCAAAATGTCTAAACTAGAGGTTATCTTGCAAGCCAACACTATCCTGATAACCTCAAATTAGTTATTTTACAGATAGTCCTCCAGTTATAACCATTTGTTCAGTGACCAGTTAAAAGGTACTGAATGAAAGGTAATTTCATCAGTCTCTGACGTTCCATCCATTGCAGCTCTCCCAGTATCATGTGATCAAAATTCAGATGCTTGGCAATTTGTTTATATTTTTGATATCCCTCCACCCAACTATCTTCACCCCCACTCTCTACTAACTCCTCCTCCATCTATCCCCTGCCTTAATTGTCCCCCCTTGACTTTTGCTTTCTTCTCTCCCCTGTTTTTGACAAATTGTGCCCAGCAGAGGTGGCTGCTGGTCCTTTACAAAGACTTTGGGAGAAAAGCTGCAATAAGGTATTTGATTTTGATTTTATTAGATTTCTAGACCGCCCCATCTCCCCGAGGGGACTCGGGGGGTGTACAGGTAAAAAATTAAAAAGAGACATCAGGTATGACGAGGCTTGTGGGGGGAAGCCACATGGAAGAGTAGCAGGAATAGGCAGCAGCAATGGAGTACAAGGTAGTCAAAACAGCAGAAATGGGGAGTAGATAAAAGATGAGTAAAAGTTATGGGTAAGAATGATAGAGCAGAAATCCTGGCCTAACAATCACCACTGGGATTATTGGAACTGCCACTGCTAAATAATGCAGTTGTGAAGTTTCACTAATGAACATTTTAATTAGCAATGGAGGTTTAGTCCTAATTAGAATCTGAGGATTACCTGTTCCAAAAATATTTTAACTTCTTCATATATTTACAAATAATCTTTTAAAACAAACTCATAATGATATTGGTATACAGTAATGCAAAACAAATAATTTATCATTTTAGCTTCCCATTATCCTCACTATATACAAACACAAATGCATTAGTTATTGCAAATATATTATTTGGTTTAATACTGGAATTCTTGAGTGTGTTGCATGTCCATATACATTTTATTAATAAATAAATTCTTAACTTGAAAATAAACCAACAGCATCCTTGGTTTATTTTCTTGCTATACTCTCTTCAAAATATTCTGAATCACATAGTGCTTGTCAACTTTTTTCAACCAGCTAGGCGAGAAATTGGCAGGAATAAAATTCCATAGGCATATGGAATTATAGGGAAGTTGATATGAAAATCATAGAAAAGTTGTGAAGCCATTACAAAAGAATTTCAGTGACTTCCGTGTATCAAATAAATAATTAAAAATTATGGTAAAATTATGGATCATTTGTTTTATTTATTTTTCATATTCATATTGCTCATCTGATAAAACATGACATTGGTCTAAGCAGTGTTAAACAGCTTAAAGATTTTTATTTCTGGGTGGAGGAATGGTTTCCATCTTCCTCTGGTTTTGGAAATAGACTAGTGGTTTCAGGTTGTTTGACTGTGACCTCCTGAGAAATATATTTCACATTAACTCATTAATCACAGAGCCTTATAATTATTTCTAACCCTCAAAGGAATATCCATCAAACTGAATATCCATTAAAGTATTCAGTTTAATCAACAGTTTTCTTTACCTAACTGGAAGAGTCCGATCACCTTTCCTTCTATCCATTTCTCTCTGAGGAACAGGATACCATCGGAAATTTAACTTCCAGTTGAATCCTCCATAAGTCATATCAGAGCCTGCCATATATTCAAATGTATCATCACTGATTACATCAATGATAGGACAAACTACAGTTTTCCTAGAGAAATAAATGACAGGAATTGTTATAGACAAAAGATAATAACATTGCTATGTGTTATTCACTATAGGGGAACAATTATGTAGCATATTATTAAATGATTTTGATTCTGATTTTTAAACATTGGAGACTAACTGTAATAATGATTATCATTGGGGACAAGATTATTAGAGGCTTGTATGTCATTAAATCATATGGACCCTTATTCAGATTCAGAAGTACAGGATGAAATATTACAAAGATTATGTCCAGTTGACTTTAGCAAAGCTAGTATTCCAGGCAAAATACGTGAGATTCTTTCAAACTCTACAGCTTTCAAAGTAAAATAGTAGCAAACTATAGCATTAACATTTGATGAACCCATATTAAAGTCTTCTTTGCTTTAAAAAAGCAACTGTACTCAAAAAAAGATTGGGGGAAAAGAGGGATAGCTGAAATTATTGGAATTTCAATCCATTATATACACACAAAATGCACTTAAATATGGGTTTATTCTGCTGCTTATTTTTGTCAAAACATGCTCTACTGAACAAAACCCTCAAAAGGAACTAATTTTAGACATTGTTTTGAAAGACTATTATTATAAACACAGTTAACTAAATTAATAATTTTTAATTTTTAACATATTTAAAAAAATAACTACCTATTAGCTTTAATTCGTGCTAACAGAGGCTCAAGCCAACCTACAGTGCATTCACAATGAGCATCTAAAAAGGTAATGACTTGGCCTTTAGAGGCAGCAGCTCCTTTCAATCTGGCTCTGATGAGTCCAGAACGCTGCTCCATTCGAATCACATACACTGGTATTCGTAATTTTTTCACATAGTTCTCCAATGGTCTCTTCAAGAAGTCTGAAAAATAATGTCAAACAAAAAGTGACTTATATGTTTCTTGCATATAAACCCTTACTAGAATTTGTCAAATGTGAAGATTGACTTTGGTCTAAATTACTTTTTAATTTGATCAATGACAAGACAATTCAGCAGAGTTGTCCTTCCTTTTTTTGGCAATTTTTTCTGAAGAAACAGAAAGTTTGACTTACCATGAAGTTTCTTTCTGTGTGCAGAATATGGACGTGACATAATTAAAAGGTAGAGCCAACAGACAAAAATGTATTATTCTACCCTCATATAAGAAATTCCCAGTGGCAGATTTTAATTTGATTTCAGCTATGAAAAAAAATCCACAAATCCAGCAACAAGCTAGAGCAAATAATAAATTAGAAAATGGGAGACAGAAGTAATACAATGGATATGCAAAGAGGGAGGGCTTCTGTTGGAAATTGCAACTTCTTGATATATTCCAATTTTTGGTCTGATACCAATTCTCCATGGTTCTACACTTAAAACTGGTTTCTAAGTCTGAAGAAACTTCCCTGGGGAAGGGGAAGTTCTTGAAATTGTTTTTTTGTTTTTGTTTTGTTCCATGGATGGCTGGATGCTCTCTAAGAGCTTCTTGAAGAAATAATCAGTTAATCTCTGGGTGAGGAGTTGGGGGAGAACAGGTCAACCAAGAACCAAATTCACCATTGAAGAATCAACCATTTAGAATGAACAGTAAAAAGAGGCTCCTTTTGCACAGGTTGCTTTCTCCTTTTTGTTGAACCATCATCATTTCTGAATGTCCATGATTTTAAGACGGCGAGGAAGGGAGGAATTACTGTAATGAAGCTACAATAAGGATGTTGAAAACTACTTTGGAAATGACTTCAGAAATTTTATGATTCAAATTAGAGGATAGTACTACTTCTAAGCTTACTATGCTGAACTTTTTTAGTTTTAGAACAAAGACTATTTAAATAGTGCATTGAATCTGTTGTGAGGAGGAGGAAAACAAAAGGTTACTTGCATCTGATTGGAGAAGCTATTTGACTGTAATGGGACCCTTGATTACATGAGAATTTGAACTTTACTTAAGACCTATATTGTAGTAGGGCTGTTTGACCACATGGGGGAGCCAAAGACCATAATAATACTAATAGCATTAAATTAAATGGAATTAATGTTATTAGTCTTTAAATTATAGTTATATTTTGGGATCATAGTGACATGGAAAAGAGCAGAGAAAAGATATAAGGAAAGCTTGAATCCCTAAGAGCTATTTTTAAAGAATACACAAGTAAAACAAATGAAGCAATCTAGGTAATTGGGAGGGAGTTTGAATTAAAAATTGATATACTTTCAAAGGAACTCGGTAAGGAGATACATAACGGCAGATGTTAAACAAATAAAGGATAGAGTAGATTTTCTGGAGTGTATATGGGAGAAGAAAGATATCCAACATGAAGCTAACTTGGACAAGAGGGCTCTCCTGGAACTACAGCTCAAGCAACTCCAGCTAAGATTTTGAGAATTCCCAAATTGTCTGGAGAGGATATCCTCTCAACAATTAAATCTTTGGGTCAATTAATTAATTGGTAAGAAAAGAAATTGAACCTTGAAATGGATAAAATATGCAGAGCAAATCCAGGTTTGTCACCACAAGAAAATTACCAAGAGTTATTTTACTTCACTTCTAAGAACAACAAGATATTATGTTTTATATTGCCATTTCAAACCTAAATTGAGAATGTAAAATGTGGATATAATTGCTTTGAAGGAATCCTTGTCAGAATTATGAGAAAGAGAACATCTATTCCTTTCTCACAGATATTCTAAAGAAAAAAATTCCATTTCACTGGGACAAATTTGCAGGTGTGATGTTTACTTACCAAGAACAAAAATTTAGATTAAATAATGTAAAGAAAGCCAAGGATTTCTTGATTAAATATAAACTAACTATGGACGCTGCTGAAGAAATGCATACAGATAAACTATTAGAGGTAGATCAAATTCAAAAATCTGATATGGAAAAGGAAGAGGCAGTAGAGATAGCTGTACAAGCATTTGCTATGTTATCTAAAGATAGAGAATAAGTACTGTATATAACATGGAATATTAATGAGGCAAATATCACATCCAAGTGTAAAATAATATTTCACTATCTGAGGAAATTGTAGCTTGATATAATTTGTCTTCAGAAACACATATCAAGATACAAGATAAGAAATATTTAATAAATAAAAGACATGTGGAAGAATTTTATATCAAATTGGTTTTTAAAAGATTGAGTCATTTTATATATAAAATTCCAATTTTAACTCAAGTTAATATTATCAGATGAGTACAGTAAATTGGATCTATGGAAACGGAGCTTAATGGAATAAAATCAATACCAATTAGACTTTATGTGCCAAATGATGATAAAAGTAATTTTTCTGAATATTTTATAGTTCAACTATTACTTATTAAAAAAAATATCCCAGATGTTCCTCAAAAGATTTATACTATAGTTAGACATCAGCAACTTTTTCTTTTGTGAATAGTACTGATTCATGTGCAAAATTATACATACTGGAAGTGAAACAATTTCCTTGTTGCACTTCAGAGCAGGGGTCCCGAACCCTCGGGCAGCAGCCCACCTCAGGGACTTGAGCCTTTTGGAACTGGGCTGTGGTAGTGCGCATTACCACTTGGGCAAGAACACATTCCCGCTCAGGCAAGCAGAGGGTAGGTGGGTGCCATTTATTTGAACAGTGGCCACATGTCTGTCACTTGCGTAAATGGAGCTGCCTGCACTGTTGCCTGCCGCATGCACAAAACTATCCCCCCTCCTCGCCAAACAGCAAAGCCAAAAAGATTGGGGAACTCTGTGTTAGAGGATAATGCATCCTGCCCCAAAGTCTATATAAATAAAGCTGAAAGAAAATCACTTACGATACTTTTTATTTAAAGCATCACAAAAAGACTCCAGGTCCTGTCAATTCTTTCAAAAACTGGCAATTAAGATTTTAGAAAAATTATGGTCTGGAGACTGGATGTAAACTGTCTAAATAGTTACTGTATAAATACCTCCAAACTGATATATAAGAAAGAGCAGATCAAAACACTGCCAAGCCAAGATACAAGATACCACTGCTGCTAAAGGAATGAGCAATAATTAACAAAGTCTAAGATTTCATTTACTTTTTCAAACTAAGAGGAAAAGATTTTTTCTAAATGTTTTCAATAAAGACATAACACAATACAGTATTTTGAGTACAATTTAAGATAGTTTTTATCTGTTAATAGGACCTAGATCTAGATTTACTTATATTGTAGGTCATGGTATTGCATTGGTTAACACACTTAAGCATACATGCACCTCCTGTATTGGATACTATTTGTTTAACCCCTAAATCATGGTACGCATTCATTTCAATGAACTTAATTGAAATGAATGCACACCATGATTTAGGGGTACCAAGAAAATGTCAGGATACTCATCAAAATTATTTCCATGTCTTTTTAATTTGGCTTTGGAGTCATCTATATTGTTTAAAATTCTCAAAACAATAATGGAATTCAATGAAGAGCAGAATGTAGAATTTTATTTAATCAGATGATACCCTCAGTTATATATACAAATCAGAAGCTTTTGCTCTCAATCCCATTTTGTTAATTGAGTTTGATATTCTGTTTACTAATCACAGCAAATCAGACTTGATGGGATATTGTTGGAGTTGCAACACAAAGTTAAGAACTGGGCTCTAAAGTTATACTCTGATTCCTTTTGAAATTATTCCATGTTGATATAAATGAATGAAAACGTAAACAAGAATCTGCTCGGATATCTGGAGTAAAATAAATAAGATTAAAATGTATTTAAATCCCAAGTTGACAGATATTCTGAGTAGCCTTCACATATTTATTTGACAATGTGAAGGTTTTTTTAACAATGAGTACATTTCTTTGGCAAAATGTTCTGTAAGATTTTCATTGTGCAAACTGCAATTATTTGTTGAGAAAAGCAGGTATAACTTTTTACTTTCAGGTTTATACTGAACATTTTTCATAGCTTCTATTACTGGCTGAATTCAATTCTTTTGGCTCATGTTCAATTCATGCAGAAGATGGACTAAGCAGCCTAACCTGTGAAGAGCCTGAACAGAAAGAAGTAAAACCTTAGTTAGTGTAGTGGAATTCCTCTTGCCACAAGTCAGGCAGGCACCAGAGAACAGCAGAAAAAAGAGGAACGGAACAATTTTGAAGGTGTATTTCCAAGATATTTGTCAAAAAATGCAAATGTTTCCAATAATTCACATTTTTCTGAACTCTTAATATTAGGGATATTAGAACCATCCTCTTCCCCAAGAAAATGAAAACAAAGAGTTAGGCCATCAGAAGGTAGGCACTTATTTCCAGAATTCCTGCACTGCAATGGAGCTACTTAAATTATGTAGTCAAACAGATGAACTCTGAAAGACCATAATGTACTGTGAATAAAAAAAGTAAGGGAATAAGAAGGAGCAGTTTCAGAAGATGAATGATACAGAGGAGGGCAAAAAACCCTATCAAATAAAATTGTCTAGAAGGCTCCACATGCTGCTATCAGGACACAGAATCCAACAGAGAGCACAATGAAGAAATCTAATTATGATGTCAGGAATCCAACTTCACAGGGCTTTTCTTTTCATAGACTGGCATTGGGCCACACAAACGAGCTAAACCCATCTGTGCATGCATGGGATCCAGGCAGCAGGAGAAACTATGCCCCCTCTGGTCTGCAGAAAAAACTTTCAACATGGAACTGATCCCTGGCACCCCAAACCTGAAGGCTGCTGTTTTACTGGCATTACTGAACATTATGCGTACAACTAATTTTTTTTTTTAAGAGGCAAGGTGATTTTTTATTACTTTGTGAATCTTTTCACAATCTTTTTGTGATATATCTTCATGTTATATCATGTGTATAAGTCGTGTTAAGAGTGGCTCTTGATATAAATAGCAATTCTATCTTTATACTTCATCAGTATTTCTTTATTTTCCCTGTGCAACAAATCAATAGCCTCCATGATATTCTTTTACTTTGTACATAGGCAACTATTTCCCCACTTATCTACTTCACATGTCTTGTCATTCTCATATTTCTTGAAAACTGCTTCATCCCTTATTCTACTTCGCGTTTAGCTTTCTTGGCTCTACCCACAGAGGATGAAGCTACCCAATTGTATTCATTAGTTATTAGCTTCTGCTCTTGTTTCTTACATATCTTTTTATTTCTTAGGTGACAATTACTGTATTTTTTTGGAGTATAACACACATCTTTTTACCCCCTAAAAGTGGGTAAAAACTTGGGTATGTCTTATACATTGAATGTTGCTCCACCCACCCGTTGGCCCCTATCCTTTAGCCTCTGCCTCTTAGCAATTTACCTACTTGCAGCAAACAAGGGAAATGGGGATTGTGGAGGCAGCAATAGACTATGGCAGTGATGGCGAACCTATGGCACGGGTGCCACAGGTGGCACGCGGAACCATTTCTTAGGGCACGCAAGGCATTGCCCTGTCAGGTCCAGCGTGCATGTGTGCGCTGGCCAGCTGATTTAGGCCTTCTTTTGAGGCCATTTTTCGCCCTCTGGAGGCTTTAGGGAAACTCCCGAAGCCTTTGCAGGTGGGGGGGAGGCTGTTTTCACCCTCCCCAGGCTCCTAGAAAGCCTCTGGAGCCTGGGGAGGGCGAAAAAAGCACGCCAAAAGTAGGGGGTCACACACATAGCATGATGAGTGTGGCATGCCCACGCACGACCCCTCTGCTCTACCCCCACTTTTGGCACACGAGCCAAAAAAGGTTAGCCACCATTGGTCTATGGCAATCCCTGCAGCCTGAAACAGCTGATGATCAGGAGGCCCAAGCAGAAATTGAAAGTGAAACTTGCTGTTTGCTGCACAGAAGCAAATTGCTGGAGGCAGATTTTTCCCCCTTGTTTTCCTCTCCAAAAACTAGGTGCGTCTTATACTCCGAAAAATATGGTAGATTGATTTTAGAATTACTTTACTATTAAAGTTCTTATTTGCCTTCTCCTCACAGAAATTGACCATATCCTTATTTTGTTTTTCAGTCTTCTCAACTCTTGTGCTTATTTATTTTTGAAATGTTGAGCCATCATATTTTATTCACTTGATTTCATTCAAAACAGCTTTCTTGAAATCCAGTGTCCATGACTGACCTCAGCTTTTTTTTTTCTCTTGAACTTTATTTGAATTCCAACCCAACATGGCCATTATTTCCCAAAGTGCTGATATCTTTATTCCATTCATTACTCCTTCTGTCTAAAAAAATGAAAATATCAGCAAGAGGGAGAAAAAACATATTGGAATTCTCATACCAGGAGAATTGGTTTTACAACATATATCAGATAGTTGAATTCTTGCCCTCTTGTAAACTTGATTTAGAAAAGCATTATTCACATTGTGTGCATTGATGTAAACTTCATCACATAAAGATACAACTTTTTTCTTTTTACTCTTTTTGTTACCTAGATGTTTTCAATGGAACTAGCATATTCAAGATAATTTCTTTCTATACAAATCTTTCACTTCTCTTTTTGTTTTGTGCATCTTTTTAAAAAGTTGTCGTATTTAGCTTTTGTGTTCTAATCAATCTCTCATCAATTAGATTTCAATTATAGCTTTTAGATTATACGTACTTTCTGAGAACTTTTTCTTTCAATACCTAGATTACTCCTCATAATGGCCTGCAGATCAACCTGTGTCTTATCCCTTCCCAGCAAGAGTTGTGTACAACATCCCAATTTCTGTTTTCACTGGCAGAGGGTTGCAGGATGCCGTCGCAACCAAAAATGGACTTCGGGAGACTGTTTTTGCTGGCAAAGTGCTTGGGCTACCACAGGGCTCCCCTGACATGAGTGATGTCATGTCGGCCACACCCACCCCACACCCCGGGGTCAAACACAACCCTGATGGGGCCCTCAATGAAATCGAGTTTGACGCCCCTGTAATAATGCTTGAACAATGGAAAAACATGTGGATGAAGGATTTAAAATTTATACTATAATTTAATGGATAATTTTAATAAAACGATGTACCACTGGTATTTAAAATCCAATAAATTGTCAAAGATGTTTAAAGATATTTCAAATGGATGTGTCAAGCACAAGAAATCAGGAACCAAGGTTATTCAAATGAGTACAATCCATGCTAGTTTACTACAAAATTCTGAAATAACAGTCAGGTCAAACTGGTGATAGATAAGGGTCAGTGAAATTCAAGAAAGGCTAGACTTAGATCTTTTGTAGGTGTGAAAAGATTCCAAATAGATGAGGCCCTTAACTCTTCCCTGGTCATCATCAGGCTGGTCATCTCCTACAGTATGTTGGAAGTGTAAATGCAAACAAGCAACTTTTTACCATCTTTGGTGGACTTGTGATAAAGGAAAGAAATATTGGGGTAAGATTCATATTTTAATACAGAAGATTCTTAAGTGAATATAAAAATTAAACTAAAGACTTTTCTTTGGGATAAGAATGGACAAAGAACTTGAAAAAGATCTGAAACCTTGTTATTATATATGTTAATAGCAGCAACAATGCTTTATACTCAAAAGTGAAAGATAGTCTAATTTCCGCAATGTGAAAAGCTGGTAAAATGATAGAATAGAAGAGATGGCTAAATTAACTGCTTTAATCAAAGAAAAGAATAGATCCAACTTTATTTCCACTTAAAAACTATTTCTAGATTTTGTGCTTGAGGCAGGAAAAAAATGAAACTTTGACTTTGGGTTTTGCTGTTTAGATGTGTTTGTTGTTATAGAAATGTACAGTACATGTTAAGTATGTAAAAGTAATAACTTGAGGCTATTTGTTATTATTTTATTCTACTGCACTTAAAGGAATTGGATGTCAATGATTTTCTCTCCCCCTTTATTTATACCGAGTCCCTTTGTGGTCAGATGGGTGCAGGTTATAAATGTGAAAAATAAAATAAAACAATAAATACTTCTTTCTTTCCCCCTTCCTCTTCCCCACATTCATACTATTTTCATTTTCATTTCATACTTGAATAAATGTAATAAAATTATTATATTATCTGGAATTTAATAGAACCAACTGGCTACAGGTGCATTGAAGACTTGGTCACCTGGCATCAGCAATCAATATGAGAACTGGAAGGCAAGGTTGCACCCAAACCAATAGCTCCAGCATACCCAAGTCTCCACCTCAGCTTCCAAACATATTCATCCTTCACTCCAATACAACCCAACTTCATCTATCTCCATCCAATTACACTAATATACTACAATACACTCAATGGGCTGCTACAACATTCCACAGCAATTCTAGACTGCTCCTGTCCATAGATATTTCAGCAGTTCAAATATGCAATGTTATTGCAGATAGGCAATACCCACATTTATTCATTTACTTACAAGACTTACATGGTGGCCTATTTCATACAATGACTATAGGTGGCTCACAATTATCTATAAAATGTCGTTAAAAACAAAGGTATCCTTCCCCCCATGTGTCAGGTGAAACATTAACACAACTTAACCCCTATCTTAGACAATAGAACAGAATAGCCAGGTTTCCACAGGCCTACAGAAAGCTAAAAAGATAGGAATCTCTTCGATTCTTTTCCAAAGGACTGAAAAAGTCACCCAAGACACACCTCCAAGATTCTATCAGATGGCAACATTTAAGGAAAGGGACATAGAATACACCCAACCTATCTAACCTAGTAGGATGGACAGATACTCACAGGGAGAGATGGACCTGCAAGTAACGTAGTTCTGTGCCATATATAACTTTAAAGTTGATAACCAATAGCTTGAATTGTATTCTTTATTGTTGTTGTTGTTGTTGTTGTTATTAAAGTTTCTATACCGCCCTTCTCCCTTCCGGGATTCAGGGCGGTGTACAGGGAGCAATAAAATCAATGATAAAAAATACATGAAATATATATTTAAAAATGTATTAAATAATACGCCTGTACTAAAACCATTAATAAAACCTACTAAAACCATTTAAAAATTATGTCAGGCCGGCTGCACGAAATAGATAGGTCTTCAAAGCCCGACAGAAGAGGCGCAGGTCCATGGTCATGCGTAGGTCAGTGGGTAGGTCATTCCAGAGGGCAGGAGCCGCCACAGAGAAGGCTCTCCCCCTAGGGGTCGCCAGCCGACATTGCCTGGCCAACGGCACCCTGAGGAGGCCCTCTCTGTGGGAGCGCACTGGTCGGTGGGAGGTATTTGATGGCAGGAGGCGGTCTTGCAGGTAACCAGGTCCCTTGCCATGGAGCGCTTTAAAGGTAGTTACTAATACCTTGAAGCGCACCCGGAAAGCCACAGGCAGCGAGTGCAGCTCGCGCAGGAGAGGTGTCACATGGGAGCATCTAGGAGCTCCCAGGATCCCCCGCGCAGCCGCATTCTGAACTAACTGGAGCCTCCGGGTGCACTTCAAGGGAAGCCCCATGTAGAGAGCGTTGCAGTAGTCCAGGCGGGAGATGACGAGGGCTTGAGTGACCTTGAGTAAAGCTTCACAATCCAGAAAGGGGCGCAACTGGCGTATCAGGCGAACCTGATAAAAGCCCCCCCAGGCCACGGCTGTCATATGATCTTCTAGAGACAGCCGAGAGTCCAGGACGCCCAAGTTGCGAGCCCTCTCTGTAGGGGCCAATGACTCGCCCCCAATAGCCAGAGCTGGCACCAACTGGCTATATCGTGCCGCCGGAAGCCACAGCCACTCAGTCTTGGACGGGTTGAGTCAGAGCCTGTTTCTCCCCATCCAGACTCGCACGGCCTCCAGACACAGGGACATCACTTCCATGGCATCGTTGGGGTGATCCGGGTAGAGATGTACAGCTGAGTATCGTCAGCGTACTGATGGAATTCTATCCCGAAATCACGGATGATCTCACCCAACGGCTTCATATAAATGTTGAACAGGAGATGCGAGAGGACCGACCCCTGTGGTACCCCACAAGTGAGGCACCTTGACGTCGACCTCTGCCCTCCTGCCAACACAAATTGCAACTGGTCGGAGAGGTAGGAGGAGAACCACCGTAAAACCATGTCCCCCACCCCGAGCCCCACCAGCCGGCGCAACATGATACCATGGTCGATGGTATCGAAAGCCGCTGAGAGGTCTAACAGGACCAGGATAGAGGAACAACCCCTATCCCGAACCCTCCAGAGATCATCCACCAACGCGACCAATGCCGTCTCTGTGCTGTGCCCAGGCCGGAAGCCAGACTGGCACGGGTCCAGATAGACAGTTTCCTCCAGGTGCTGAGGCAGTTGTCGTGCCACCACACTCTCGACAAACTTCGCGAGGAATCGGAGGTTGGAGACTGGACGATAGTTGGCCAACACAGCCGGGTCCAGGAAGGGCTTCTTGAGGAGGGGTCTCACCACCGCCTCTTTCAAGGCGGCCGGCAAAAAACCCTCATTCAAAGAAGCGTTGACAACTCCCTGGAGCCAGCCTTGTGTAACCTCCAAGGAGGCCAGTACCAACCAGGAGGGACACGGGTCCAGTAAACATGTGGTGGCATTCAGCGGCCCCAGGATCCTGTCCACGTCCTCAGGAGTCACAGGATTGTACTCTTCCCAGATAACAGTCTCAAGACCTGCCACCGTCGGCCCGTCTGAACTAGTCCAATCAGAGGCCAGCCCGTCCCGGATCTGATCGATTTTATCATGCAGATAACACCCAAATTCCTCCGCATGGCCCTGCAAGGGGGTATCCCGCACCCTCTGGTGAAGAAGAGAGAGGGTCACCCTAAACAGGGCGGCGGGCCGGTTATCTGCAGATGCGATAAGAATGGAGAAATAATTACGTTTCACCGCTTTTATCGCCACTAGGTAGGTCTTCAAATGCGACCGTACCAGTGTCCGGTCAGACTCGGAGCGGGTGGCCTCCAACCGCTCTCTAGGCATCTCTTCCAATGCTTCATCACTCTTAGCTCCTCAGAGAACCAGGGAGCCAAGGTGGTTCGGCGCCGGGTGAGAGGCCGCAAAGGCACGACCCGGTCCAGGGCCCCCGTGGCCACACTATTCCAAGCAGCGACTAGGTCCTCAGTCGAGTCGTGAGTCAGGTTCTCAGGTATTGGCCCAAGCTCCAGCTGGAACCTCTCAGGGTTCATCAGGCGCCTGGGGTGGAACCACCTCACCTCTTCCGGTTCTGCCTCCCCGCGGTGGGAACTAGCGGTTGGAAAGCCCAGCCGAAGGAGAGAGTGATCTGACCATGACAGGGGTTCAACAGCTATTTCCCCTAAACCAAGATCACTCAACCACTGGCCAGAGGCAAAAACTAAGTCCAGCTTGTGTCCCCCAGTATGGGTGGGGTCATGAATTAATTGGGCCAGGTCCATGGCCATCATGGAGGCCATGAACTCCCGTGCCGTCTCAGATGCCTCGCCTATCGATGGCAGGTTGAAATCCCCCATGACCAACAGCCTGGGGGTGTCAACCGCCATCTCGGCTATCACATTGAGAAGCTCGGGTAGGGTTGCTGATACATAGCGGGGAGCCAGGTACACTATCAGCAAGCCCAACTGCCTCCCATGACCCCACTTCACACATAGAGACTCACAGCCGGCTGTCTTCGGCACAGTGGTCTCCCTCGGGTCCAGACCCTCCTTTATAACAACCGCCACCCCGACCCTGGGCTCACGGCTGGTGAAATGCACGGTAACCCGGTGGGCACATCTCAACGAGGGGCACCCCCCCTCTTGGCTCAACCAGGTCTCCGTGATACCTGCCAGGTCCGCCCCCCCCCCCCTCCAAAACCAGATCATGAATTGTTGCATAAAAACAATTAACTGTGGTATTTTGTTCACAGAAAATTAACTTCCTGGTACAAAATATATAGCTTTTAAGTCTATGGAGATTCTCAGTCATCCATGTCATGGTTATCTCAAAGGTACTTTTTTCAAGAGACAACTGGACTTTCTGGTTTTTCTTTGAAAACATTTTGCTTCTCATCCACTCATTCTTCAGAACTGAAAAAGCTTCTTGGATGAGAAGTGAAATATCTTCAAACCAGAAAGTTCCATTGCCTCTTGAAAAAAGCATCTTTGGGACATCTCTGGAAGAATGTTACCTCATCCAGAGTCACAGATGTCAACACTCCTGATCCTGTGGAGTGGGAGATCGCAACACTCCATTATGCTGATGATACTGAATCTCATGCTGGCTGATGCAGATGACTCATATTGATATTGCTGTAAGTAGCACAATGACTTGAGCCCTAAGGCACCCACGTAATATCTGCCTAAGACTGGACCACTCTTCTTCCACCAGAATTTACTGGTACCAGCCACAAAGAAAGGAAAATCACTTCAAAACAGAACTCCTGTTGTCAGTCCACAGAACTGATTCAGCAAAATATTGTAGTCAATGGCTTCAAAAGTTGCTGAGAGATCCAATAGGGCCAGAATGGATGCAGCATCCTCATCCTGAGTCATACAAAGGTAACTGACAAGTGCAATCAAGTATATTTCAGTACTGAACTCTAGAGTCTAGATGAAAAAAACCAGAATCTTATGAAAACTGACAATGTCACAAGATTTTAGCAATTTAGAAAAAAAAATCTTACAATAAAATTTAATTGAAAGAACAGAAACAGCATGACTGATTTTTTTTCCTTAGTGCAGGCAAGCATGGATAATATATTGTGCTATGATCGATTTTGAAATAAATTTGGTCTTCAACCTACATTTCAACCAAAATGTAACACAAACCAACAGCAGACCTGGATTCTTCCTTCACAACCACCAAAATTAAGGGAGATTTCAAACATTCTCCAGATACAGATTTATTCTGAAAGAGAAGTCTGAATCTAGAAAGTATGTCCAAATGGCAACTAATGCAATGAATGATAAATTCTTACCTCTTTCGCTAGCATCATCTACCAGGATAATTTCTTCCAGCATATGTCTTGGTGATCTGTTTATTACACTATGAACAGTTCTCAAGAGAGTACTCCAAGCTTCATTATGAAAAACAATTACAACACTTGTTGTAGGAAGATTATCAGGATACATTTTTGTCTTACAGCTAAAAATATAAAAATAATTACAATAATTACAATAAGTGTGCTTGTACTGCAATTTAGTATAGAATATAAAACATGTTCTATACTATAATATTAATCAATCTTGGCAGTACAGACTAGAATAATTTTGAGGCAGCTAGAAAAACAGTTTCTTGATCTTCATTCATTCATCCATTTACAATCATGCTGCAAGGGCAAATTATAGTAATAATTAAAAGATTTAAAACAGATAAATTAACCAATGAAGCATACAAAGTCCTAATATTTAATAAAATATCATATCTGGGGGGAAAAATATTTTTCTATTTGATACAAAAATGGTAGAACATTTTACATTTCAGATGCAGCTTCATAAGATGTTTTAACTCCCTATAACTACTTGCTAAACTTTATCAGTCAAGATAGCTAGACCCTAACCCTTCTGAAACTGTTCAAGTATGTTCATGCAGTATGACATTGTGACTTTAAGCATATATACTTTAAAGCATATGCTTCTAATAGGTGAACTGGAAAAGCTGGCTATAAGTATCACCTTTATAATTAAATTGTTTAGAAACATGTCAAATGTTTTTAGCAGGTGTACTTCTTTCTTGAACAAAAGAATATCCTAGATTTGTGTGTGTGTGTGTGTGTGTGTGCGTGCGTATGCGCGCATGGCAAGCTAGATGTTCCAGAAGGAGCTGGGACATACTTTCCAGAGATTGGTGGACAAAAGATGAAGGCTAGCCAGTGAAATCTCTCCCGAGAAAGCAGTGACCATGAGACTATCCATATGTATTCAGGACACCTGCTCCTTGCAGGTATATTGTTTAAAAAATTATTATCCTATGGTGCACCATTTCAAAGATTGTTTGATTTATTACAAACAATCAAACGGACACAAGGGTTTTAGTAATATACTAGATGAGGGATCCTGAACCCCTGGCCCAGTACTGGGCTATGGCCCAATGGGACCTAGGATATGTAAGTGATGCATGCACCAGAGGTGGATTGCTACCGGTTCAGCCCAGTTTGGCCAAACCGGTCGTGGCGGAGGGAGGCTCTGCCCACCCGCCCGGACTCTTCTGCACATGCGCAGAAGTGTTGTGCATATGCACAAGCGTGTGTGCAAGCACGAGCGAACTGGTAGTAAAACGGTTACCAACCCACCACTGGCGCGCACATAAAACCATCACCTATCCTCCCCCACCCTGCCGGTCCACACACCCAGAAAAGTTGGGGACCCTTGTATTAGACAACCCATGACCCATTGCATCATTGTTTCAGATATATTTTCTCATCTTAATAGAAAACAGAATGACCACAGGTAGACAAAAAAGCAGGACCAACTTCCTATTGGCTTCCCCATTGACTTTCTTATAGGAAGCTGGTAGGAAGGACTGGAAAGGATCAACATATGCACACAGTTGATTGGCAGTGAAGTAGCATGGCTGCACTCAAACAACCACATCAGTGTCAATCCCATGGGAATCATGGGTCCTGAATTTTGGACATTTTCTGTAAGTTAGCCAACAGTTTATTTAAACTTTTGGGATTCTTGGAGGTCTTCTAATTCAATCCCTGCTCAAGCAGGAGATCCTATACCACTTCAGACAAATGATAGTCCACTGTTTTTGAAAGCCTTCAGGGAGGGAGCACCCACAACTTCTGAAAGCAAGCTATACCATTGGTTGATTGTTTGAACTATTAGGAATTTTCTCCTTATTTCTAGGTTGCTTCTTTCCTTGGTTAGTTTCCATTTGTTGTTTCTTGCCTTGTCTTTTATTGCTTTGGAAAATAAGTTGCCCCCTCAAATATAGGAACACTGCTATCCCCTAATCCTTCTTTTCATTAGACTATGCATACCCAATTCCTGTAACCATTTATATTTTATCCTCCAGTCCCCTAATCATTCTCTGCACTCTTTTCCAGAGTCTCAACATCTTTTTTATATTATAATGACCAGAACTGGATGCAATATTCTAAGTGTGGTCTTACTAAAGCTTTGTAAAGCAGTACTAGAACTTCATGAGATCTTGGAGACAGAGCTGATGTTGCGACGGAACGATGTTTCTTTTATAGGGCTCTATGGAAGTCTGTCAAATTCTCTTTGCCAGAGGGTCCAAATGGGCCAAAGCCATCCTGGAGGGATGGTGAGGAAGCAACCCCCGTAGTTCACAAGAAGATCGCTAACTCCTTGTTTTGACCAGGGGAAGCTCTCAATCTGGCAGAGAAACAAATGGCCGTTGTGTGCTGTCCAAGGCAGCCTAAAAGGCGAGAATGAAGACGGACTGAAAATTGAAGAACAGAGTGATGGCTAGGTGAGAAATTCCTGATTTTTAAAACTCCTATCAAAGATGCCCCTTTCTTTTCGGCAGTACTGATCAACAGTGCTGCCAAAAAAGAAGGGGGGTGGTTTTGTGTCAAGCTTCCACCCCCTGAAATAGCAGCAGATAAGCACAGAGCCAAAAGAGACCTGAAATAACATATATTAATTGTTTGATTATTTGGATATTATAAATGCTAAAAAAAGAAAAGAGTGGTCATCTAAGGATTTAACAAATTCTATTTGTATTAAAATTTGGTTCCGGAACTTTAAAAGAATATGGTATATACAAAGAAAGCTAAGAGAAAGGAGTAGAAGAGAAACAGTGCATCAGCGACATCTTTTGGCCAGAGCAAAACCCAGAGGAGGTGTGAGAAAGGAAAGGAAGTGTGGATTAGAATTTAACCTTGGGTAGCATATTGGAAACAGTGTTGCAAGACTATCACAAGACATAGGTAAGCTGCCTGCATCTGGGATTTGTTTACCAAGAAAATTACAGAGAAAGAGAGTGGAAACAGTGTAAATTGTAAACACTGTAGCCCTTTGATTGGACACAGACTCCAGCAGCTGTATAATTGAGCAACTGGAATTGGGAAATAATAGAGGTTGCTTAAAAGATAAAAGAATAATTCTACATCAGTTTTTAACACTTTCCCCTGGAGATCCATATGAAATGAATGGAATTGTAAAGGAGATAGATTAACTTTTCCAAAATGCAATGGACAGGATGGAAAAAGGTTTTAAGGAAAGTTTGAAAATTCCATACAAGGGTTAATGAGCAAAGATCAAGTTGCCCAGGAAAATGAGGAGCCAATAGAAGGGAGGAGTCAATAAAAGAAATGAAGAAGGGAAAAGATAAAGAGAAGATAATAATAAAAATAATACTGGTGGATGAATTAAGTCAGGGGTAAAATATATTAAGAAGGTTGGATGATATAACTGAACTTAATGAAATCTTGATTCTATCCCTCTATTAATGCATTCCAGGATTACATTAGTTTTGGCTGCTGCCATTCGCTATTGGCTCTTGGGGGACAATCACATAAATCCTATTATTTAAATGACTGTCCACTAGGACTCCAAGCTCCCTCTCACAATTATTGGTATTAAGCTAAGTTTTGCCTATATACATATAAAGTTCTTTTTTTTTCTTGTTTAAGTGTAAAACTTTATTTTTAATTAACATTCAATTTCATTTTGTTAAATAGAGCCCAGTGTCTGTCAAAGTCTTTTTGGATCTTGAGTTTGTCTCCTGGGGTGTTGATTACTCCTGGCAGCTTAATGTTATATGAGTTCCTCTTCTATTCCCTCATCTAGATCATTTATAAAAATACTGAAGAGTACTGGGCCTAAAAAGGAATTTTGGGGCACCCTGCTGCTTACTTCCCTCCATGTAGATGTAGTTCCTTTGCAGACTAGACGTTGAGTACAATTTGTCAGCCATCTGGTGGTGGTCTATCCCACGTTTTTCTCGCTTGCCAAGAAATAGGTTTAACTTTGTTTGCTTCTAGGTTTGTTACTTGATTATTTTTTCCAAGATCTTCCCAGGTTTTGATATCAGGCTGATTGGTCTTTATTTTCCTAGATAGTTTCCCTCCACCATTTTTTGAAGATATGGACCACAACAGCTCTTTTCCATCATCAGGTAGTTGGTGTTCCAAGAACTTTGAGATATGCTTCAATGGTTTTGAAATGAAACCTGTTAGTTCCTTCAGAACTCTGGAATGTAGTACATCAGAACACAGTGATTTGAATCTGTCTAGAGGTGGCAGGTATTGTCTTACCTTATTTTTGCATATTTTAATTTGCATTCTTAATCTATTATTTATGGTTCTGTTTTTGATAAGTAGTTGTGTTTTCTTTTTGCATGAAGACAGTATAAATTAAGTAGTTCTGCTTTCTCTCTATTGCCTCTTATTCTTTGCCATCTTCTCCCATTAGTGGACTGATTATTTCATTGACTTTTATTCTTTGTTTAGTTTTGATTGTTGAAAGAAACTTTTTAAATTATTTTTGGTATCTGTTGCGTCTTACTTTATTCAAAGATTTAGCTTTCCTAACTTCATCTTTGCAGGTTCTGACTTAGTCAAGTGTCCCCCTGTCCATTTTTTATACTTATCCCCTTTGTCTAGAGTTTTTTATTAACCATGCTAATTTTTTTTGTTTTCTTTTTTCCCCTAGTGGTATTGAAATGCACTAGGCTTTTATAATTGTATTTTTCAGTTTCCAAAGCTTCTTGAGTTGATTTCCCTTTTACGATTTGCATCCATGGATTTGTTCCCAAACTCTGTCTGAGTTTGTTAAAATTAGCTCTTGTAAAGTCTAAGACATGAAAAGCAAAGCCTCTGGCAACTGCATCATTTTTAGATCCTTGTTGTTGGTTAACGGATTAGCAAAAAGTTCAATTTTTTCTTCTGCTTTGTTGAGTGGCCTGTGTATGCATCTATGGCAATGTCATTCTTTTTCCTACTGTGTTGATCCATGTGCATTCTAAAAAGCTTTCAACATTTGTTAAGTGCATCTCCGTAAAGAGGAAATCTCTAATACACAATGCTTTTTTTAGCATTGTTTCTTTTGAATAGTATGTATACTTCTATAGTGCACATTCCAGTCAGTTTCATTCCACCAGGTTTATGTAACTATATCAATACTTGCCCTCTTGTACTAGTATTTGAAATCCATCCTGTTGCTTCCCTAAACTGAGCGCTATTGTTTAGGCATTTAAGTTCTTTATGGATGACCCTGAGTATGCTTTCTACATCTCCTACTTTGCATCTGAGGGTTTTTCTTTCTTTCTCTTTACTCTCTGCCTTCATATTTGATTTGTTATCTAGTAGTTTTTGCTTTGAATTAGTTCCCAAGGATCATGAAGATTGGTCACCCCCCTCAATTTTAGTTTAAAGCCTTTCTGATGAGTTGATAACAATGAGCTAAGATAGAAAACGTTTAAGGTAAACTCTAAGACAATTTGTTCAGCAATTATGGCAGCAATTAAACGTAGATTGCAATATTAGAAAAGATTTACTATTAAATCTCCACAGATTCCAATAAGTAATAAATTGACAATATATATGCATGTATGTATGTAGTAGGTATGTATGTATGGTTTTTTGCTTCTGAATACCAGTTTTTTATTTAGTACTAAATGTTCTAACCTAACACTGCTACGTATTCACCTATTCAAAGGCTTGAATAAAATCTTAAAATAGTTTCAAAAAAATGATCAAATAAAACTAAGTCTAGTTGAATGAAAAGGCAATTTTCATTTCTCAATCAAGTCAAGGATTTAAAAATGATACAGTTGCCAGAGGCTTTGTTTTTCACATGTTAATTGCAGTGATCTGTACATTGGTCATAGAAAAAATGCAGTCCCTTTTGAACTATTTTTTACATTGGGCAAAAGATCCAAGTTCATTATAAATATATCATAAAATTAATTTAAAAAATGAAATTTAAAATTAAAATTAAATCTCCCCAAAGAGTCTATTCATTTAATATATTTCCAGATATAGTATTCCATTTAGTAAGAAAGATAAAGAAATAATTGGATTACCAAATAAAAACTATACTAGATAGTTATGATGTGGAGTATCATAAACAAAATACTTGCATTCAGAGAACTTTTCTGCCAGTTCTACCAACTTCTTTCACTATATGGCCCTAATGGCAATCAAATGTCAATGATTTCTCCTGCTCTGATTTGGGACAAGACATGAACCAGTTACGATATACATCTGGTGATGGAGAGCAATACTAGGCAGCTTGACAAAATCCGAAGTTTACTGATGAAATCTGCTTGCTATTAAGTGCCTGGGGAGATCTCTGTCTTGTGGTAGAGAAATGATGGTCTCTAGGATGTTGGTGTTGGTTTAATTGCACACTGAGTCGTGCTAAGGAAATAGAAATGTCTTTTTGTTTTTTTTTATTCTAACTAGTGATAAGAGTAGTATAAGAAAATGGTGCCCTTTAGTATATTCCAATATTCCATCCAAAGCCCATATTCAAACTTTTTATTTTATTTATCAAATTTTGAAAAAGTCCATCTTCTCCATAGATGGACTCTGTGTACAATAAATTCACTTACCCTTCCAGCCTAACATCAGGTAAAGATCTGTTGAGTGCAATAATTTCACTGGCCATTAAATTAAACTGGTTGATTTTAAACATTTCCTTCATTTTCTCTTGGTCTTCCTTAGCAATGGCAACAGGTTTCCCCATTTCTCCTGGACCTTCATGAGGTTTTTGCACTGATTCTGGAACTAATAAAATATTATCATAACTAAACGATTTAACCATAATATATGTACTTGATATATAAGGGACCATAATATATGTACTTGATATACTAAAATGCTATAATCTTAATAAATATTGAAGAAATATGCAGCACTGAGAAAGCTATATGAAATAAACCTTGAAACTAGATAAAAGTATTTTGGAGGAAAATGCAAACATTAATTCTTCATAACAGTCATACATAGTGGCTGCATATTTATAAATATGGTTCTCAGAGGTTACCTGTTCATTGCACATATACACTAGATCATGTAACCAACCAGAATGTCATTTGAGAACATTCTAAAGCTGAATAAATTTGATGAAAAATATGCTCTAGGGCTGTATTTTTTGTTCCAATCGTTCACAATCTGCTCAGAGTTGCCCAAAATGTATGACTTGCTATAGTTCATGCTGCAGAGTGAACTGGCTTGTACAGAAGATTAGCCAAAAATGGCTGAGGCTGGTAACCTCAAAGTCCAAAGCAGTTACAATGCAGAAAAGCTGCTCCATAAAAAGACAATTCACTTCAAAGATCTCATATTTGCACTAAATAGCATAGGTATGCATTGACATGTACTCTGTTGCAGATGAGGCCAAATCAAGGTTCAGAAGGGGAGGTCTTTGGAAGGTCCAGAAAAGATTGCATGTGATTTTCTGGATTTTGGGAGGGAGGATTTTCACCTCTGACCAGAGCCTCCCAGGGTCTCCTCTACCTTACCCTCTTATCTGAGACTCTGTCCACTTAACAACTAGGAGTTCAGTTGTTTGGTAAAGGAGTCATGTGATTCACTTACAACTGCTTCACTCAACTACTATGATTTCAGTTCTAACTGCTGTAGTAAGTTGAGGATTACATGTAATTATCCACCATTTCCCTCCTGTCTGAGAAGACAGGATGGAAAAAGAAATTGTTTTATTTCTATTTGACTTCCCACTTCATTATCCACAAATAAAAATATTTATTTTATTTATTGAAATTTGTCAAACAAAAACAAGAAAAAGAATAAGAGAATAAAAATACAATGACAAATACGGTAGGCACATTAGTGCACTTGTGCATGTCCCCTCTACTGACCACTTAAGTATGAAGCAAGGTCCATGGAAGTCAATTTGTGACTGAAACTGTGAAAAATTGTAGCTGAGACCACTGAATCAGATAGGGCAACATCATGGTTGTCACTGGCAAGAAGCCAGAATCCACAGTGAACCCTGTTTAAATTTCCATCTCTCCTTCATTTGAAAGCTCAAATTCAAAATCAGCTTCCTTCTGCAAAATTTATTTTGCCTTTTACCCTTCCCCATTCTCAAGCACCAGCAGGGCATTACATATCCATTCCAACAAAACTGTCTCTGACAACTTTGCAACCAATTATATATCCAAGACTATTTTTTATTTGCATTTCATTTCTTCAAAATCTAGTAGTTAAGGCAGGAGACTGAGATCTACTCCAGCCTTAGTCATGAAAGTCAGCTGGGTTACCTTGGATCAGTCACTCTCATTCAGTCCAATTCACTTCACAGGTTTGTTGTTGTGGAGAAAATAGGAGTATTTAGGTATGTTTGCCAACTTGCACTACTTTCAAAGTAATAAAGGCAGGATGCAAATAAACGAACAAAACTGCAGCCATGCATGCTGAACTACTTTTGAAAAATAATGGAATTCAGTTTGCAATATAATATGGTTGGAAGAGATCTACCTCACAATTATTCTGGTCTACATCATTTTTAATGAAAGCAAACATGCTTTTCTCTTATTAGTCCAATCATCTTACAGTAATATTTCATTATAATTCAGTCTGAATTGCTGTCAAAAAAAATTTCTCCAACTCTGGACCCTGAAAGTGCTAACTAACATAATACTTACCATCTCCTGGTGGAAGTCCCCGCTCTTTTTTTTCATCACATTTATTGCATTCACTGAAGTAAAGTAACATAAACATATCCAAAAGGACCCAAACCAATGAAGTGGCCAGGACCACCTTGCAATATGCAAATTTCCTCATGACACTTTAATATATACTTATTTTTATATTTGTTTTAATAGCACTTCTTGGATACCACGTCTGCCATCATATGCTACATCTATGGAAAAAGAAGGAAATATTAAATGATTGGAATAATAAAGCATTATGCTCAAAACAAGATGAATTAAAAGGTATCCAATTTTTACATATTACACAAAAGTCCTTTGAAAATGGAATGTGCTTGAAGTATAAGTATTCCAGTTTTACTTTGAATAAGAAACTTAAAACAATATTAGTAACTACGTATCCAGAGTAAAACAACCTGTAATTTCACTGTGAAATTAAAATGTGATTTTGGACTTGCAGGGAAGAAATGGTGGACTAAAGATGGCTCTATAAAAAACACAACTGAAGACTACAGTGGGATGAAGAGTTCATGAGTAGATCTGCTTATAACTGCTTTCCAGCTCTTAGGACGTTTTCATTGACAGGTTTACAGCAGGGGGTAAGTTTCCATCAATTCTTAACAAAACAAGATGTATTTATAATTTTAAGAACTAAAAAAAAGTTTTTTAAACAAACAGCAAAAATCAATACAAATAAACCTTTATTTACAACCACAATTCAGCCCCAAATTTATGTTACTAAGCAATATCGTTGTTAAATGAGTTTTGCCCCATTTTATGATGCTTCTAACCATAGTTGTTAAGAAAATCACTACAGCTAAGTTAGTAAAATGGTTGTAAAACAAATCTGGCTTCCCCATTGATTTTGCTCATCAGAAGATCTCAAAAGCATAATCCCAAGACATTGCAACTGTTATAGATATAAACCAGTGGCCAAGCATCTGAATTTTGATCACATGATCATGGTTCCCATGATGGCTGCCATGATTTTAAGTGTGAAAAATAAGTCACTTTTTTCAGTGCCATTGAAACTTAAGAACTGTCACTAAATGAATGGTTGTAATTTGAGGATTACGTGTATTTTGATCTTGGAAAATTACAAACAGACTGAGAATCCAAATAAACTTGAAATAAGAATTGTGAACTTTTAAAAATCTTTCCCATAGGAAAATACTTTTGTTTTGAATTTTCTTTAAAAAATTGAACACTGGAAGGAACTAAAGATCATAATTAAAGCAGAACACTCAAACTAAACTTATAATTACAGAACAAAGCAGAAAATATTTAAATGTTGCACATGATGAAGGATATTTCTGAACAATGGACCTAAACGTTTAAGGCTGTGTTTAAAAGATGTCATGGAAGAGGGACACATTCTACTTGACATTAAAAAAAGCATAAAAAAACAGAAAACAATGGTAGCCATTATGGTGACTTTTTTTGTGCCTGGGCATATGCTATCCTCACATATTTAATACTAAGCTAAAAAGGAGAACTAGTCTGGTATAGTGGTTAAGGTGTAAGGCTAGTAACCGGGGGCTTTGCAGGGAGCAAATGAGTAGGCTGATAACTTTTAAAGCTCCATGTGGTAGAGTTCAACTGAGAAAAGGAAGGGGGGGGGGTCATACTGCAAAAGCAGTGTTACAATGCATATCCTATTCTTTTTCTGTGGATATCAAACTGCCAAATATCCACTCCAAAGGGAGATATTTGCAATACAATGCTATTTATTTATTTATTTATTTATTTATTTTTTCATACTTATATCCCGCACCCATCTCCCACAGAGGGACCCGGGGCGGCGCACAGGAAAAATTTAAAAACAACTACAAATATACAAAATACTATAAATTATCCTAAAACAACATTAAACCCAAAACCCTGTGCTAAAACATACTTAAAATCCCACGGATTAAAACTTTGGCAAACTAAAACTCAGTCGGTATAGGGTGGTTCACGCCAGGCCGGCTTGGTGGAAGAAGTGCGTTTTTAAGCGCTGGCGGAAAAGGCGGAGGTCCGAGATGACGCGGAGTTCGGGAGGCAGGTCGTTCCAGAGGGTTGGGCCCACCACAGAGAAGGCCCTTCCCATGGGCGTCGCCAACAGGCATTGCCCGGCCAACGGCACCTGGAGAAGAACCTCTCTATGGGAGCGGATCGGTCGAAGGAATGTATGGGGCAGTAGACGGTCTCGCAAATAACTAGGCCCCGTGCCATGGAGCACTTTGAAGATGGTCATCAGCACCTTGAAATATAAAACTACTATTGTCATAATACAGATGACCTTGGGCATACAACAGTTTTTTCAGCTGACCTCATTCAGTTACTGTTTTAATCTATGCAAAATATTGATATATGTGCAGTAATGTGCTTGCATTTCATAGTTGGATGTTCAGATGACATGATGGGTAGGTTAGTATAAATTGAGGGATAAATAATATCTTGCTATTACTTCAAAATGATGAAGTTTCTTTTACTTGCAATGTAGTATCATAACCAGGAGGGGGAAGCTAATTATAAACAATTAAAACTTATTGATATTGTTAATCATACTTGTGGATGATCTCTGGCAAGAACAGGATGGTGGTATGATTGCTCTTCTGGACCACTCAACAACCTTTAATATCATTGACCATGGTATCCTTTTGTGCCAGCTACAGGGGCTAGGGCTGGGCATCACAAGTCTTGTGATGGGTGAACTCATTTCTCCACAATCAAATAATGTTGATAGGGAGTGGGACATCCAGCCCATGGCCACTCCTCTGTGGCATGCCACAGAGCTCTGTACTCTCCCCACTCTTTTTAAAGATCTACAGATGAAGCCATTGGGTGAGATCATGCATCACCATAGATAGTATGCAAATGATATTCAACTTTTTATTCCTAGTGCTAGAGATATAAAGTGATGCTGTGTCTGTCCTCTCACATTGGCTGAAGGCTGGGGGGGGGGGGCTAGATGGGGACAATAAGCTTCAATTGAACCCTGGCATAACCTAATGCTTTTGGATGCATGGACCCTCAACATCTGGACTCTGACATCTTTAGCTATGGATAGAGTTACACTACTCTAGGCAGCCCTTTCCACAACTTGGTGGTTCTCCTGGGCTTGCAACTCTTGCTCGAAGTGACAGTCATGACTAAGAAAGCTTTTGCACAACATCTGGCCTCTCTGAGGTAAGATTGGCTCCCACCCTCCTGACCTTCCAAAAGAGCCAGAAGTCCTGGCTCTGCTAGTTGACTTGGGGCTGGAGATCTTTGATCAACCATTAGCAGTTCACACCTCCCCCCATACATTCTGCTCCTTTCCTCCCTATCTGTAAGTTATAATGTATATTTCATTATGACTTTATTGTGATTTTACAGATTTGTATATATATTTATGATTTGTTTTGATGTTGTAAGCTACCCAGAGTTGCCCTGCAACAAGTTGGGTGGCAAACAAATTTATTAAAATAAATAAACTAATGACACATAAGTAAATGATGTATTTTTCTTTAAAACAATAAATTAGTAAAACTCTTCCACACTATTCAATTCAAATTCAAATTTAATTTGTAGAACCGCTCCCTCTCCCCACAGGGACTCGGGGCGGTGCACAGGGAAAGTAAAAACAATAAATATACAAATATAAATACATAATATTAAAACAGATTAAATCTATTCCTGTGCTAAAACCCGTTAAACTAAAATACCCAGCAGCTATAAATAAGTTTAACTATACTTAATTAGAAAACAATCATTCACTTTGTTAAAAGTTTGTTTTCTTTTTGCATAAATACTAGATATTTCTTTCCCTCCCCCCCTTATTTGTCTCTGTTGGATTGTGATCTTCTCTGTTAATATGCCTCCTGTATCTTCAAGTTCTTAGCTTTCCAGCTACCTTCACTGTAAACAAATGTTCAATTAATCTTTTACTTGCATTCTCTCATACCAATAAATTGCTGTTTCCTTAAAGAAGTCAAAAAAAAGAAATTGTTTCTCAATGTAGAAATAAAAGAGAAAGGTAGGCTGTCTATATTTGAAATTAACAAAAGAGAATGAAATTATTACAACTAAGAGTCTTATTACTTCAGTTCTTCATTGCCTCCCTTATAAGTCAATGCAATAATATATTCTTACGTGTATTACCCCATATTGAACTACTCCACAATTCTTTAATTTTAAAGAGATTTTTTTTACAGAGAAATGTGCAGGAGAAATAATACAAAATTTGTCAGTGTCAGGCATTTTGTTTCCTCTGAACATGCTCATGATCCATGAAATTTCAGGGGAATCCAGAGATTTCCATAATTATATTTTCCAACCAAAAGTGGTTCAAGCCATTCTAGATAAAGCAACCATTTTTGGAGCTGTATCCTTCGCTTTTAATATCTTCTAGCTCAGATAATCTGTTTCTAGAATCCAATGAATCAAACCAGAATAGTATCTTCCTGGGAGAGATGAAACATTATGGAGTTCTCTGGAACATTCCCTTCTTGAATCAATGGATTTGTCATTAGTGTAAGGAATATAAATATTAAGTACTTCTGTCAAGTTATAACTTTCAAGTTCCAGAGAGAGTTGTTTCTTCAATATGCCGTCATCTCTTTTTTCTGCCCAAGAAAGGACATAAAACTACTTCAAGCCTGTCTTGAGTTGTCCTAAACTGTCAGCTGTTTGAAAAGAAACGTGAGTTTGTTTTTCAATGCCATTCTGCTGATGGTGATCAATAAGATGCAAGGCACTGAAACCATGGTCCCACTAGAGCATGGGTCAAACTTGATGCATCACATTTG
Organism: Rhabdophis nuchalis; assembly: GCA_039707465.1. Classification (NCBI taxonomy): domain Eukaryota; kingdom Metazoa; phylum Chordata; class Lepidosauria; order Squamata; family Natricidae; genus Rhabdophis; species Rhabdophis nuchalis. The sequence continues at coordinate 109,929,041 of CM077647.1, read as the reverse complement.
CCATCACATGACGTTCTGTAACATTTTGCCCCTTTGCGGAGCTAGGGTAGATGTGGCCTGCACGTGGCGCATTCAGCCCCAGGGCCATCAGTTTGACACCCCTTCACTAGAGTAACAAAAGAATAAGATGGAAGATTGCAGGGGAAAAGAATTCATTTGCTGTATTAAGGTTAACCAGTTGTGTTGTTATCCCTGGAAACTCTTATTGGATTTTTTAAAATAGATTTGAAGATATATGTGGTGTTATATATATGCTTGCACCGTGTCAGATGCCAAAAAAGCCAATGCATTAACAGAGGGCTATCATTCAGATCATGAGAACTGATAGTACAACTGTATACTGTACTATTGAGGCCAGACTTGGAATTCTGAGTCCAGTTCTGGTTGTGTGACATGATAGCTGTCTTCCAGTACTTGAAGAGCACTTGAAGACAAGAGGGTTGGCTTATTCTCCAAAGCACCTGAAAGCAGGACAAGAAGCAACAGATGGAAGCTCATTAAAGGATCCTCAATGGAACTAAGGAGAAATTGTTGTGGGTGCTGCATTGCTGGTGGTTTTCAAGAAAAGATTAAATAGCTCTTTGTCTGGGGTGATGTAAGTTTTCCTGCCTTGGACAGGAAGTCAGGTTAAAAAGTCTCCAAGATGCCTTCCATCTTCCAACCCTATGATTTTATAATTTCAGCTATAACATCCCTCCTTCTTTAGATACCTCTTTAGTTTGTAAAGTCAGCAAAAGTCAATTTCCTCGCCCTTAATTTTTATTCTTTAATTTCAGAATTTTTTCCCAAGCCAATATTAATTTACGTTAATTAGTAGATCATCAATCTCAATTGAAATAGCTGCCAGGTACTTTATTCTTTCAGTTAACTGACCAACATTTTAGAACTGAAGAAACCAAATAATTTTAAACACAAAGTACAATAGATACAGTGGTACCTCGGTTCACGAACGCCTCTCTTCACGACCAATTCGGTGTACGACCAAAAATTTCCCAAAAAATGTGCCCCGGTTCACGAACTCCACCTCGCTTCACGAACTCCGCGTTATAAATGAGAGCTGGCTGGGGTGGGGTGACGCAGTGGCGGCCGGTCCATTGAGGGCGCAGGCGAATTGTGAGTTCGCACTGCGCCTTTTCCGGGCTGCACCCTGCCGCGGTTGTTGTGAGTGAGGGGGACGGGTGTGTGTGTGGAAGCGAAGGCGGGGGGGGGTGGAGGAGCTGCCTTCCCGGCCCGGCTCCGCAGCTGAGGGGCGCGCGGCCGCCCCTCAGCTGCGGAGCCCGGCCGGGAAGGCAACTCCTTCCCCCCTGCCTTCTCTTCCACACACACACCGCGCGCGGCTGCCAGCATGACTTTCGCCCGTCTCTTTCTGGGCTTGGCGCTGCTGCTTCTCGGGACGCTTCCCGAAGCAAGTCATGCTGGCTTGCTCCATCGCCCCTCAGCTGCTTTACATTGAACCCTATGGGAAACTGTGCCTCTGTTCACGACCAATTCTGTTCGCGAACAGAATCAGTTCAAGAATCACGACCAAAAAACAAGGTCAGAACGGATTAACCGGATTTACATTGAACCCTATGGGAAATTGTGCCCCGCTTCACGACCAATTCGGATCGCGAACAGAGTCAGTTCACGAATTAAGTTCGTGAACCGAGGTACCACTGTACTGCTACACACATATAATTAACTAAAATACAGTGCAAATAAAAGAAAATATATTTTCAAAATTGCATTCAAATGGATGAAATCACAAGTGATAATATAATTATCTTTTTTATATACTTTTAAATTAATTAGTAATTCATGTTGTAATTATGTATGGGCCTTGAATCTTTCACATACATACAGTTCATATAGATTATCACTGGGAATTGTGGAAGAACTAAGAATAAACGTAGTTCTTTTTTCTCATAAATAAAGTACAATTCACAATTTAGTATTGTAATGTTAAAAAAAGTTTCTATAGCTTAAGGGTTACATTATATGAATTACAGTAGCTGCAAATTCATACAAATATTCTTATCAAAAACTGGTTATAATCTATTATTATAGATTAGAAATAAGTGAAATATTTGTAAGTTAAAAGTATAATATTAAATTTCAGAAGACTGCTCTGGAAAGCTCTGTGGAAGTTAAAACAGTGAAACAGTTTGCCTTCTGAAGTGATGGGTGCTCTATCACTTGAAGTTTTCAATAAAATATCCCACATATACTGGGTGATCTGAAAAATGGGGACAACTCTCTGTTAAATCTCTCCAAGTCCAAGTGGAAAGTAAATCCTAATGCTTTAAACATATAATTCAGTTTTAAGGACTGTAGCTTTAAACACCCTTCCAAATGCTCTTATATATATTTCCAAGTAAATTTCTATAAAACTAAGCTGAGAGGGTAGATTCATCAAGACAATAATCCAGACAAGTTCAAATCTTTAACACTTGGAAGATCACCATTTTCCGTGGGCAACCCTGAAATTTCTATATGAGACAATGAAAAAAAACCAACCCTGAAAGACTTAGAAGTACAAAATAAGATATAATCTATGATTAGCAGCTCAGGAAAGCTAGGTTGTGAATTTTGACACATAGATGAAGAGTTCTATATTCTACTGCAACAACAAGAAAAAAACTCATTAAATCCCTGTCAAAAATAATCATGCAATGCTTCTCAAAAAGCACTTGAGCCTGTCTTTTTAACTGTGATGAAAAGGTAAGAAACACCTTTAAAAGGAGACTGCTACAGGGGAGTAATGCAAACAAACTCACCTCCATTAAGTTTCACTCTGCCCAAGAGGATCTGTCGCCAAGGGCGATGGGGAATAACGGAAATTATTCCAGAATCAGCCGCCTCCAAAATGTATAACGCCAGGGCTAAGCATAGGCTTCCCCTCACAGGTCGTGTCTCGCTCTCTCAAATGCCATGGGGACTTGGGAAGCGTAACGACTGAGAGAGAAAGAGAGAGATGGAAGATAACCGATCACCTCCCGTTAACTAGGACCGCCTCAGAAAAGGTGCTGCCCACCTATACTGGCTCCTTCGGTACCATCCGAACATCACTGTTCCCCAACAAGGCGCTTTGCTCAGGCCTCACCGTTAACTCTTGTTCTTTTTTCTTCGGCGCCACTTCTCCTTAGATGGCAGCCATTTGCTTCTCGACCGGAGGGCGGGAGAGACGTTGACGGTCCCACCTAAGCAGCACGCTTGTCAGCTTCGACAGCTCATCGCCTTGAGACCAAACTCGCCATTTTCAAAGTGACTGAATCCACTCTGCAACGCCTCCTTGCCGTTTGAGAGCATCCTATTCCCGCCCACAATGGCCGGATGTATTGGTCACGTGATTCAGCTCGAGCCGCTGTCTCTGAAGAGGGCGGAAGTTGGGAGGCGGGGCCGCCCGAGCGGCAGATTCGTGAGAGCGTATCATAAGGGAGCATTACCTTAATCCTATCCGGTCCTACATAGACTATCTTAATATTCTTCTACAATTTCCAGTGATAATCTATATGTAATTAAAATTACAACAAAGAGAACTGCATAATAGAAGAAAAGTATTTATGTTCCCTCCATTATTGAAGATTACACTATTTGAATCATCTTGGCGGTTGTTGTTTTTTTAATTACATGGGCATGCACAGGATTTGAAAACTAGATTTATCGTATGAAATTCGAAGCAGTCAATTTCTACTGCTGGAACAAAATAATATCCCGCATTGCCTATGATACCAGCAGCGGAAGCCAAGGGTGGGTTTACGTGGCACCGCTCGAGTCACTCAAGAGGAACAAAGACTTAGCCCTGGCTTTCCAGCGGTAATCAGATTGGTGTATCAAAGGAAAGGGCGTAGCCAAGCAAATATATGAATAGAATACTGCTAAGCTTAGCCCCCTCTTCCCGCGTACACTTGGAGGGCCTATTTTTTTTTTGTCTAGTTGTGCGGAGTTCAATCATCCGCATTAAGTTTGTTTTAGAGGCGGTGATTTCATGCTAAACAAATACTAAATTATGACTGCAGAGTTAAGAGTTATGATTGCAGAGGGTATTATGCCTTTTTCCCTGCTCAGTGCAGGAAAAGAATGTAAATTAAAATACAGTATGTCAGACAGAAAAATATCAAAGAATATGTGATAGATCCAGAAGGACATGGAGACACAACATCAAAGACACATTACAGCAGCATTAAGTAACAATGGTTGAAGCCAAGAGACAGAACTTTGTATCTTTGTTGACATCCGAAGCCATAAAGTGGAAGTAAAGATGTCAGACAGATGGTTCTTGTGCACTGATGATGCTACCTAGTTTGGAAAACAATCTCAGAGAGCACTCAGGATTCATAATTTAAACCTGAGCTCCAAATACTCTCTTATCAAATGGCTCTCTAACTCGCTGTGGAATGAAAGAAATCCCCCAAATACCTTGTTTTTTTCAGATTTTTTTTTTACAGTCATGCTGCTCTATAAAAAGTTTTATATTCTATCTACTAACCTATTCAAATTGTTTTACATGTTATTTTTGTTTTCTGGCCTGTTATTTATTTTTTATTTGATTTTTAAAATTAAGTTTATATGTCTCCACAAACAGTTTATCTTTTCAATCTAATGAGGAACCAATGATGAATACTCACTACTGATCTCCTTTATAAGGTATAAGGGAAGTAATTAGTTCATTCTCACTCCCCACTTTTATTAGACCTTCCAATATGTGTATGAATTAACTCAATCTGTAAGGTTGTCTTTATGAATGACATTGACACTATATCCTTACATGACAAATAACTATCTGTAGTTTTATTGTAGCCTATCAAATAAAAGGATGTTTTGTATGTGTCTATAAAAGCCTGTAACGCCACTCCCCAGTAGCATTCTTTGTCTTCAGTACCAAATGTGTCAATAAATCAATTTGTGCATTAGTATAATTGTTTCTTTGACTCTGGTTCAAATATACCCTGAGAAAATTCTCCCTTCAATTTCAATTTGCAAAGTAGATTCATTTGTCCACTGAGATTAACTTGTGTCATTATACCAGCATTAGAATAGTCAGTTCATTAACTATTGTTAGCTTTTAATCAAACGCTCCAGAATTATATAAAAATAAGAATTTTCAGAAAAGATGTGTAAAGTTACATGATAATTTTTGCTGTGATGTAATTCATGCCTTATTTGAAACTGATTGAAATTTTATCACATTTGATTTAAAAGGGAAGAACAACAGAATGATAACATTTCTGTTATCTCTCATGAAACTGTTAAAGAAGTAACACATAAGTTTGAAATTCACATCATTAATTGGAATGCCATTCAAAGTAATAAAGGAAATTGGTTTTATGGGGAAAAAAGAGTCCCTGATTTAGGAGACAAAAGCACTTAAACTAACAGCAGTACTGAATCATACTTTCAAGAGATGCAATGTAGAAAGAAATAAAGGTCTCATGAAGAGCCAGAACCTGCCCTTCTAACAGGCATGCCATCTCATTCCCACATAACACCACTCCTGCGCGAGCTGCACTGGCTACCTGTGACCTACTGGGTGCGTTACAAGGTTTTGATGACCATATTCAAGGTGCTCCATGGCACGGGGCCTAGCTACCTTCGAGACCGTCTTCTGCCCCATACATCCCTTCGACCGACTCGCTCCCAGGGAGAGGGTCTTCTCCGGGTGCCGTCGACCGGACAATGCCGGTTGGCGGCTCCCAGGGGAAGGGCCTTCTCTGTGGTGGGCCCTACCCTCTGGAATGGCCTACCTTCCGACCTCCGTTCCATCACAGACCTCCGCTTGTTTCGCCGGCACCTAAAAACTTTTTATTTTCATCTGGCCGGCCTAGCATGATCTACTCCACACCCATTATTTTATAACAAATCAAAACTGTAATTTGGGTTTTAAATTTAAACTTATTTTAAGTTAAGCAGGATATGGATTTAATTTCGTTATTATTTAATAATATTTTGTATTTATGTATAATTGATTTTAAATCTCTGTTCGCCGCCCCGAGTCCCTTTATGGTGAGATGGGTGCGGGCTATAAATGTGAAAAATAAATAAATAAATAAATAAATCTCTCTAGTGGAGCAAAAAAATGTCAGAGCAGCAGTAGAGTGGAGAGTCAAAAGGGCAGAAATAGGGAGAGTCAGGCATATGGGAAAATTGAAGTGAAGATAAGCACAGAAGAACAGCAAAAGTGTAATGTCGTTGCTTAATGACTATATGATCATAACCTAGCAACCAGGATGTTTCTGGACACTAAGGTCAGTTGGTTTCTGAGGCACTAAGGCACTCTCTAACACAATAAATTATAAATCTGCATAAGATAAACTTGTGTTTGCTTTGCAAAATCACAAGTCTCTACATATTATTAGGTTTTGTTGTATAATCTTGTATTAATTATATAATGTGTACCAAGGTGGGTTGTAAGTTTCTTTGATTATCCCCATTTTTTAGGCTTTGCCAGTATGTGAGTGTTTACAATATTGGCAAGTCTGGGGGTCAACTGATGATAAAAGAGGATTGTTTTTCCAGAACTGCTAGACATACCTGGTTATTAATAGAAAAGTAATTTAATTTTGACTTGGAGTTTTGAGACCATGCTAGCACTTTCTTAGAGAGTAATTCTAGATTGAAAATAGAGATAATTTTTAATTAAAATTCTTGGATGAGATTAATACCTTGAATCAATTGATTAATAATACCACTTTTAGAAATTTGATACATTACTTTTGAATATAAGTTACATAAATCATCTGTTTGGCAGTATTACAGTTAAAGCATATATCATTAAACAGCATGGATCAAACATTCGCACAGTCACTCAAGCGCTCGTGACATCTCGGCTGGATTACTGTAACGCTCTTTACATGGGGCTCACCTTGAGGTGCACTCGAAAGCTACAGTTAGTGCAGAATGCGGCCGCGCGGGTGGTTATGGGTGCCCCAAGGCAAGCCCACGTAACACCTCTCCTGCGCGAGCTGCACTGGCTGCCTGTGGCCTTTCGAGTGCGCTTCAAGGTATTGACTACCATCTTTAAATCGCTCCATGGCTCGGGGCCTAGCTATATACGAGACCGCCTCCTGCCCCATACATCCCTTCGTTCGGTCCGCTCCCACAGAGCGGGCCTTCTCCGGGTGCCGTCGGCTGGGCAATGCCGGCTGGCGACACCCAGGGGAAGAGCCTTCTCTGTGGCGGGCCCGGCCCTCTGGAATGACTTACCCCCCGACCTACGCACTACCTTGGACCTCCGCCTCTTCCGCCAACGTCTTAAGACGTACTTATTCCAACAAGCCGGCCTAGGATAGCCCCCCGTTTCTGACTTTTTAAACATAAATTATAATTCGGCTTTGGTTTTAATAACGGGTTTTAGCACGGGTGAGCTAATTTAATATATTTTTAATAGATGTATATTGTATTTATATAATGCCTGTGCGCCGCCCTGGGTCCTAACAAGGAGAAGGGCGGGGTATAAATTTAATAAAATAATAAAATAAATTTTAGCTGATATTTGATGTTTAAAAAAATATTGTATTTGAAATAAAAACTACAATCTAATCTATATAAATAAAAATGTAAAATAATTTGTACGAAGCCGCTAATCTCAAAAACTACTGCACTGATTTACACCAAATTTTGACACAATGTTCCCAAGGACTTCCGATAATACGTACTTATTTTGTGCCTCACACACGTGTATTTTTATTACTATATTTAAGTTTAATTATTGTATTCTATTATAAATTACCAAAAAGAAGAAAATTGGTTGAAAAAGTTTGATTATTAAATGGCAGCAGAGATAATTTCCTTGTTGCTTCTAATGGCTATTGTCAGGCATGCCTCCTTCAATATCCAAGAAAGAAAAACCTCAACTCCATTTGAATAAAGTACTTTTGCTAGATATGAATTGAAAGCAGCAAAAAGGAAAGCAAGATCTGAGCCAAAAAGGTGCGAACATGTACATATCAAATGTTTACCCAGCACCCTCCTCCCAATTCCCCAACCCAGTGTCCAATCTGCAATTCCCTAAAGTGTCATGTGGGGTGCATCTTCAAAAAGCCTCATCAAGTTGGTATGCGAGACGATTGGTCTTGACAAAGATCAAACACAGGCCACCGGCATGCGCAGAAGATGGTGAGAACAAAACTCTCTTCTTCATAACTTCTCCAGCACCAGTAATTCCCCCTCCAAAATATCTCAAGCCTCCTTCCTCCTTGTTTCTATGACAGCTGATAGCAGGCAAGGAAAGTAGAGGCTGACAGCTATCTGGATATTAATGACTCAGATCTATAAATACAGATAGTCCTCAACTTACAACCACAGTTGAGCCCAACATTTATGATGCTAAGTGAAACATATGTTAAGTGAGTATTTTTACGACCTTTCTTGCTACAATTGTTAAGTGAATTTTTGCTTGTTGTTAAGTTAGAGACATGGTTATTAAATGAATCTGGCTTCCCCATTGACTTTGCTCGTCAGAAAGTCATAAAAGGTGATCACATGACTTTGGCACACTGCAACTGTCATAAATACAAGTCCGTTGTCAAGTGTCTGAATTTTGATCGTGTGACTGTGGAGATGTTGAAAAGGTTATAACTATGAAAAATGGTAACATAGATTACTTTTCAGTGTCATTGCAACTTTGAGCAGTCACTAAACAAACTGTTGTAAATTGAGGACTTACCTGTATAGAAGCTATCTCTGACTAAATCAGTGTTTAGTACATACAATCACATATCTCTGTGATAAAATCAGCGTTTCTGGAATAACAGCTGAAACAGAATAACAATGAAACCTCTGCTACTTATAACAGTCTGCTTCACAAAATGACAAAAATTGTTTAACTAAATAAGCATTTGGTATATGAAATCAGAGTTTGTTACCTATTTGCCGTCTGAAATAGCACCTTCCACTTAACCAGTGCTTACTGTATTAAAACACTAAACTAAGGTTTGAGATATAAAATTGAAAGTCTGCTATTTAAATTTAAATCAAAGGTCTTAGTATAAAATAGAAAAGCCCATTCTGCTACAAAGAACTAGGTTGAAATCACAGGACTTTTTAAAGACAGAGGTCTTCAAACCTGGCAACTTTAAGACTTGCGGACTTCAACTCCCAGAATTTTCCAGCTATTCCCACAAGTCTTAAAGTTGTCAAATTTGGGGGACCCCTGCTTTAAAGAGCTTTGGCACTCCTCGTTACTTGCGCTTTGTTCAGCTAGACCGGAAAAAGTTCTAGAGCCAGCTAATACTTGGTGGCCTTGCCCTCTTTCCCGTATGCACCAATCGGAAAACTAGAGAGACGTGGCGTCTCTGAATGAAATTACCTCCAAGAAGCACCACCTAGTTTTCGTCTGAGTGACGTAATCGAAGGCGCCGCGTCTCCCTTTGGTTTCCGTCGCTCCTCTTTGGACATTTGGGGAAAGGTAGTGTTTTGTTTTGTTTTGTTTTGTTTTGTTTTGTTTTTCGGCAAGTAAGCAAGTTTAACGAAAACCAGGCGTGTTCCGGAACACTCACATTTATGGTAATCCAGGTTTTTACGCGTAGCACGAACAATGTATATAACGTAGATAAATTTAGTGATGTTGCAGTATTCAGCGAAAGTGTGTAACTTTTGTATACATATTTGGCGTATGCTGCACATAGCACTCGTGGATGATTTAGTTATTAAGTATTGCGTGCTAGTAAGGTGGTAACTCCATGTTCTATCTCAAGTTTCAGAAATGATAGAGAAATAGAATGGGCGAGTGGTAAGCATCCTTTTCTGATGGGCAGTGCCAAACAGCCTCTTCTGATGTAGAGAACTGGCGCCAGTGAAATAAGGCAGAGATAGTGTGGAGCCTGCTGGCAGGTCTATAATTTGAGGTCAGCCTTTCTAAAAGATCATGGCTTTAATTCAGTCCTCCCTGGATAGATCTTTCAATCAATTTTTATTATGGTCATAGACCAACATTACAAATAAAAGTTCTAAAAACAATAATTTAAAATAAAAAACAGATAAAATAATAGATTAACAATAGTGTGAGTTATCAGTGGGCAATTAGAGTGCTTAATTTTGCATTACAGCATAACAAAATTGGATCACATTCAAAGAAACTACTTTGTATTGATCTGATAACAGTTGTACGTAAAGGTGTTTTATTTAAGTGAGGTGTTACAGATTCTGTGAGGCCTTATATAAGATACAGTATTGCAGACATAACCTGTAGTTTCAATGGTCCCTTGTCCACAGGGACGCAATCACACCTCATGGTATTTTTTTATATTGGCTCTCCAAAACTGTTGTGGGAAGTACATTGCAGCATAGTAAGATGAATGCACTTCTGATTTTTGGGACAGTTATGTAAGTATCTCGCAGCTTTAAAAGGGGGTGTTTGACTTCTCAAAAAAAATATTATTAGGGCGTGCAGCCTGATCTTGTTGGACTTCCTTCCACATCTTTGATATTCTGAGTGCACTAAGTGCACTAACTTATATCTATCATTAAAAGTTTCCTGGAGAAAGCAAAATACTGGAGTATTTGTGAAATGGTCCTGAACCATATTGATTTGAAAGTGTATTTACATACGTTCATAAGTCTGCAGACCTCAAATATCTAAGGAAAAAATGTGTTATGATGTCTTTAGTATATGAAGAGGATTTTTAGCGGTCTCTTGTGCAGGCAAGAGAGGCAGCCAGAAAAAGATTTTAGTATGTTTTAGAATGGATTATGGAATGCACTAAAATGTTTTAGCACAGGGTTTTAGTGCAGCTTATTACCTTTCCTGCTGGCTTCCCAGCCTTTCAGGATAGGCAGGCACAGAAGATTGTAAATGGCAATCATATGATCTCAAGAGACCTTGGCAAGTGAGTATAAGTGTAAACAGGGTGCTAAGCATCAAGATTGCGATCATATAACTGGGTGATGGGGTGTGAGTAATGTGTAGTGATCATTGGAAGGTCATAAGCATATACTTAGCTTTACTTAGCAACCTTTTTGTTTACTGACCAAATTGCTGATCTCAATTCTGGTCATTAAAGGAAGACTGTCTTTAAACAAAATAAACAAAAATAAAAATCAACTACATAATAAGCAATAAGAAAATAGAAGAAAATATATGAAAAAGAGGAAACAGAGCATATTATTAAAATTAATCCTAATAGTTAACTGCCTTTTCAAAAGCCACCATGCAGTAGTTTTAATATATTTAATTATGCCAGCACAATTCTGCAATCAGTCTATTTTGAATAGTTTTTGTGCAAAGTTATGATGTTTGCTTAGAGTTTCCTGAGAAGTTGATTGGACTCATATAGCAAGTTAAGTCATATGTCATGTCTTACAAATTACAAATCCATTTTACAGATTGGCTGGATTTATACAGCATATTAAGCCAAAACCAAATAAACCACTTTATGATTTAGTAGATATGAACCCAGCTTGTTTTTACATATACATGGTTCAAGATTACTGGTTTAACTGAGCAACACAATGCAGTAATTTTGATAAAATTCTGAAACAAGTTTGGATTAAGGGTTGGATTTTATAAAACTGCATTTCCTTCTCCCTCAAATTAATGTATTTTTTTTTCCAGAGTACCAATGCAGAAACACTGAATGAAAACAAAGCCATGACAATCAATACAACCACAGGGCCAATAGAAACTTCTGTCAAGCATTTTCCTTTTAAAGCTCCAAGATTTATTGTATGTATTTTTTCCACAAATGTGTTACATTTTCTTGAGACAAATAACCTTTTTTATCTGTAGTAGTTTAGCTGTGAAATGTGGAATGCATTCAAGTATGATTGTGTAATTCCAAAGATAATTAGGGGACTGGAGACTAAAACATATGAAGAATGGTTGCAGGAACTGGGTATGTCTAGTTTAATGAAAAGAAGGACTAAGGGAGACATGATAGCAGTGTTCCAATATCTCAGGGGTTGCCACAAAGAAGAGGGAGTCAAACTATTCTCCAAGGCACCTGAGGGTAGAACAAGAAGCAGTGGGTGGAAACTAATCAAGGAGAGAAGCAACTTAGAACTGAGGAGAAATTTCCTGACAGTTAGAACAATTAATCAGTGGAACAGCTTGCCTCCAGAAGTTGTGAATGTCCTAACACTGGAAGTCTTTAAGAAGATGTTGGATAGCTATTTGTTTGAAACAGTATAGGGTTTTCTGCCTAGACAGGGAGTTGGACTAGAAGACCTCCAAGGTCCCTTCCAACTCTGCTATTGTATTTCTCTTCCATTCTTCCTCTCCTCTGCTTTCAATTACTTTATTTCTAATCTCTCTGTCTACTTCCTATTCTTTTTTAAATATTTATCTTTCTTGCCTGATTTATATTTGATATGCACAGTATGGCTACTAACTCCAATTAAAGCTGTAATATTATTAAAATAATACTAACAATATTATATTTAAAATAACAAATAATATAAGAGGACAAGAATTTAAAAGTGGATTCCAATGAAATTATGTTGGAAACAAATATCTTCATTTAGTGTTAGATGGGGTTCCTGTAGCCAAGTAATTTACAATATAAAGAACTTTAAATTGAAACTGATAAAAAAACCAAAAATCCCATAGATTTTAACCAATTTTTATCTTGGCTATTGATAATTGTAGATTATCATTATATAGGAATGATGCAAAAATCACATTTGGGAAGATACAACATAGCTATTTAAAAGGGAATGAAGAAGCTGAGAAATAAGGAAACATAAGGGAAAGAAACTTAAAAATAATCCTTTCTTGATCTGGGACAGAGAGAAACTTGTATGGGCTTTTAAGATTCTGTTATTGTACTTTACTCATGTTTTGGGATTATAGATTAATTAGTTTGATGATCCATCCATTTGTTTTGTTGGCTGTCTATATTTTCAGGAGAGCTTTTCAATTCAAAAAGTGAAAAGAGTGAGTGTTCTTCCTATCCAGCTTCTTCAAGTCCAAAATGCTCTAGTCAACAGTATTTGAAATAGAAAATTAACAGCATAACCGTATCAAGTTCTGGAAACCCATGAGCAACCTTTTTAGTATTCTATTTCACCATTTTATTTTCTGTTAATAAGACAGTTTCCAGAATGCTTTCCATAGCTTTCCTTTGAGTGTAAACACGTTGGTTCTTACACAGAATAAACATTTCTTCCTTTTACTTTCAAGAAGGAACTTTCCAGCATTGTTTATCCTAAAATAAATAGCTAAACTGTTTTAAAAAGTGCTGCAACAAAAGTAATTTAAATAATGTCAGTGTACTTGTTAAATATAATTTTTAAACATTCCAGCACTCTGGCACTGGTGGAGCAGCAGCTGGCAAGAAGAACAGAACGTGGAAGAATCTGAAACAAATTCTTTCTTCAGAAAGAACACTGCCATGGCAATTAAACGATCCAAGCTGTAAGCTTTTTAGATTTTTCCTACATATTTATGAATAACAGTTTTCTAGAAAATACTTTGAAACTGTTTTTCCAATGTGAGATATATTGTGACCAAGTAGATTTCAGCAAATGAAATTCAGAGGAATACTTACTCAGCATGAACAGAAACATAATTAGAGTGATATGGGGTTGTACAATGCATTTTGTATATTCCCTTCCTTCACAAGTTTCCATATCTTAAAAAAGACAATTAAAATACATTGAAATATGGAAAAATATTTCCAGCCATCAATTCAAAAGATAAAATTATCACAGACAACTGTTCTGACCCAGTTCCCCAAACACGAGAAACCCTCTGTAGTTGAAACATTGATTACTTTATTAGGAGGGCCAGCAGACCCAGCAAAAAGCCTCTCTCTTACAGCAGGCTAACAAGTCAGTCTACAAGGGAGCTGAGTAGTTGTCTGCCACATCTATTCAGCTCCGTCACCTGCCTTTTATCCCCACAGCTTCGCTAGCAGCAGTGGCGAAGGATACCAAGGAGCCGCCCCACAGATTTCTCTTGTTCTCCTCTGCCTTTTGCGCATTCGTGCATCAGGCACTGGACTCAGCTGTTCCTTCTATTCCTCATCAGCCACTTCCAGACCTAGGGGCTGTTGACTGTGCCTCTGAGGGCTAATAGACGACCTAGGCTCCACCTCTATTTATCTCTCTGACAGCTCCATTCTCTCTTCCCCCTCAGAGTTCTCAGGTTGCTTTGATGTTCACCCTGACTCCCACTCTTCCTCATATGATTCGGCTGCTGGAGGGACCAGCTGTCGACAGGCCACAACAATAACTGGTTCTAAAAGGAGCATATCTAATGACTTAGAAATGCTTTAAACATAAAAAGTACCAAAAGCATCTGAAGAAAAATTCAAAGAACATTGTGGTTACAATATAAAGAAATGAATATCTCAAACAATTCAAGAGAAAAATAACGTCTTGTTTTTCATTTCAATGGTTACATTACTTCTAGGTCATTGATTTCTTTTATGTAATATTGGTATGTACTTTAAACATTATTGAATTTAAGATTATTTTTTCCTCTTTTCCCCCACAAAAATTATACCTAGTGAAAAAATTCTTAGTGAAATAAATTTGCCCTCCCTGATAATGAAAAGAACCTAATCATCTGTTTCAGATTATCATAATTACCATTTAAAGTAGCAACTATCATAATGCAATTTTAGAGAGGGAGTAGAAAATGCCAATATTCATCTGGCTACAATACTATTTTGAATGGAAGACTTGATTTTGAAGCAGGGCCAATACAGTCCATGAAGTACACACTTTTTCATCCTTTTCTAAGTGTTTATGTTGCTTTTGCCAAAGTTTGTTTTTGTTCTCCTCATTTGGCTAGTTTTAATTTCTTAAGAGAACCATTTTTGCGTATGCAAAAAAGATTTTTTAATTTTTGTTTATTAATCAGCCTATTGATACCTTACATTTGGTATTGTATTGTTGATACCATACCAAAGGTGTATACATTTTATAAAAAATGTAATTCTGAGTAATTTTCAGAGGAAGATTTTCAGAAGAGGCATTCTCTGGATAGAAATCACTTGTTAAAAAGAATAAGATTTCCATAATTTGAACATATTGTAATTTGAATTGCTACTTAACTGATATTTTACAATTTAATTTAAATGAATACTTCAAATACAAAAAGCAAATTCTTAGCATTAGAATCTAATTACATGTCCTTGCTTGGATAGGATACTGTCTGTATATTTGTACTGATTGGAAAAAGTGATGGCACTAGATTAAAATTTTCAATGTAAATTGTCTGAGAATTGGAGGCCAGCCAGTTGTACCTTGAAATGATGAATTTAATTTCTTTTTTAATTTCTTTTTTTCCAGACTTCAGTATTGATGCTCTTACTTCATTTAAACCAGTCAAAAAATATTCTGATATTTCAGGACTTCCTGTAAGTATTTTAAACTTATTTTAGAATTTAACTTTTCTCTGCATTGCTAAATACTTCCACTGTTGTTTAGTAGTTATCTAACAAAGTAATTTCAAACAAAATCAGACTGAAAATAGAATTCAACCTTAGAGGTGTCATATCATTTGCCCCAGCTCGTGCCAATCTAGCAGTTTGAAAGCATGCAAATATGAGTAGATAAATACGTATTGCTTTGGTGGGAAGTTACTGTTTTCCTTATTTTCATGCTGGCCACATGATGACGAAGTGTCTCTTGGACAATGCAGTCTCCTTTAGGTGAGAATTGGAGATGAGCACCACCCTCTTGAGTCAGTCACAATTGGACAGGGGAAACCTTTAAACCTTTAATTTAAACCAATATTAAAATCCCTGATTAGAAAAGTAGTACAGCCTTTTTTTCATGCTTTCGGGCTGAAAAGTACTTGCCAAACAAGTACTCAACATTTTAGTGTTGAAAATCACTATGAGGATCAATTGATCCCACTCTCTGCAATATGCACAAAAAATAGTTAAACATACAGGAGAGGAGACTGTACAGCCTCGTGTTAAAAACTCTAGAGTTTGTTTTCCTTCTGTTTTTCTTCTACAATTTAAATCTGAAAACTTCCAAATGTTACTTAGGAACAATTTTTAGTCATCCTGATGGATTGCTAATTGCATTTTAAGGATATAGACATTCTCTCTAAAACTGATCTTAGGATTGTCATGCCATAAATTCAAGAGAGATTCATGAATAAGCTGCTTTGAGCTCCTGGAGAAAACATGAGATGTAAATCTAATAATTTAGGTGTATCTGGTAATTTTCATTTACGTCAAGTTCCTAAGTAGATTCTAACCCCCCTTATAACAGAAACGTAGCAGCATTTGTAGACAAGACGAAAGACAATTATAGTTTACTTTACATTCTGAAATTGATAAAAGCACAGCACAGGTATCCCTTTCTTCATCTAGATCCCTTTACTAATGCTGATCCAGATACCTTTTATTCTACATTTGTGCTTTTGGGTTTTCCTACCTAAGTCATGATCTTGCTTTTCTCATCACTGAACTCCATATGGCCCAATGCTCAAGGACTGCAAGATCTTCAAGGTCCCTCCCAACCTGATTCTATATTCTGTGTCCATTATGGCCATGGGTTTTTCAAGAGTTTTACATGACTGGCAAGAAAAAAACATTAACAAAATTTAACAGACTGTATATAGAAATATACACTTTGCATAATAATGGAAAGTGAAGCGACCTATTGAAATCATGGGTGCTCCATTACTGGAGGTTAAAGAAAAGTGTGGACAGCCATTTGTCTGGGATGGTATGAGAATTCTTATATCTAGGCAGTAGGTTGGACTAAATGACCTTCATGATTCCTTCAGATATTAATGATTCTATGGCAAGGATCACATTTATATTATTATCTTTTTTAGGTATTAATAACCATTTTATAATGTGAAAAATTAGTTAAATTTTAGAACATATTTTAAAATTTGAATTTTTATTATTATGAAAATATGGATGGATAGAACAAAGGAAGAAGGAAACCTAAATAACCATGTAATGTTTCCAATATTGATTTTCACTGTTTTTAAAAATGTACAATTTCTGACACTTCCACTCAGATATTTCAATTTGTGCTTCTCTTACAGGCAAACTATACTGACCCTCAGAGCAAACTGAGATTTAGTACAACTGAGGAATTTGCCTATATAAGAATGCTTCCTTCAGATGTTATTTTGGGTTACCTTACACTAAGAAAAGCAACAAATGTTGTTCCCTGAGAAACAAAAAACAAAGCCATCATCATCTTTTTTTAAAATGTAGGATGTATGTTTTCAATTAAATTAAAGTATTATTATTATTATTATTATTATTATTATTATTATTATTATTATTATTATTATTATTATTATTAGGTTAATCTTTGGTGAGATTCACAGTCTTTGGGGCTGATTGGTAGCTCAACAGCTCGAGTCCTAACCAAGGACCTAGGAACTGTTCTATTTATTTTATTTATTTATATTAAATTTATATCCCGCCCTTCTCCAGAAGGACCCAGGGTGGCGCACAGGAATTAAAAACATACAAATATAACAATATAAAATTTAAAAAGATATTAAACTCCCAACCTGTGCTAAAATCAATTAAAATCCCCAATTTAAAACTGTCTAAAAGCAGTCACAGCGGAAGGTTACGCTAGGCCGGCTTGATGGAAAAGGTGTGTCTTTAGACACTGGCGGAAGAGGCGGAGGTCAGAGATGGTGCGTAGTTCAGGGGGTAAGTCGTTCCAAAGGGTAGAGCCCGCCACAGAGAAGGCCCTTCCCCTGGGTGTCGCCAACTGGCATTGCCTGGCCGATGGCACCCTGAGAAGGCCCTCTCTGTGGGAGCGGATCAGACGAAGGGATGTATGGGGCAGGAGACGGTCTCGCATATAACTAGGTCCCGAGCCATGGAGCGCTTTAAAGATAGTTGTCAAGAACTTGAAGCGCACCCAAAAGGCCACATGTAGCCAGTGCAGCTCGCGCAGGAGCGGTGTTATGCGGGAGTATCTGGGGGCTCCCGTAATCACCCACGCGGCTGCATTCTGGACTAGCTGAAGCTTTCGAGTGCACCTCAAGGAAGCCCCATGTAGAGAGCATTACAGTAGTCAAGTCGGTGCTTGAGTGACTGTGCGAAGGGCAGCCCGGTCCAGTAAGGGGCGCAATTGGCACATCAGGTGTACCTGATGGAACGCCCCCCTGGCCACGGCTGCCACATGGTCCTCCATGGACAGCTGGGAATCTAGGAGGATGCCCAAATTGCGCGCCCTCTCCACGGGGGCCAGTGTTTTGCCCCCAATGGCCAGAGTTGGAGTTACCTGGCTGAACCGGGCCGCCGGAAACCACAGCCACTCAGTCTTGGACGGGTTGAGCTTGAGTTTGTTACTACCCATCCAGATCCGTATGGCCTCCAAACACCGGACAACACCTCGGCAGCATCGTTGGGGTGGTCTGGGGTGGATATGTACAGCTGAGTATCATCAGCGTACAGATGATATCCCACCCCAAAACCATGGATGATCTCGCCCAGCGGCTTCATGTAGGTGTTGAACAGGAGGGGCGAGAGGACCGACCCCTGAGGAACCCCGCATAAGAGGGGCCTCGAGGCCGACCTCTGCCCCCCTGCCAACACATATTGCGACCAACCAGAGAGGTAGGACGAGAACCACCGCAAAACGGTGCCTCCCTGTTAAGGTTTTAATTTTTTTATTTTTTTATTATTATTATTATTATTATTATTATTATTATTATTATTATTATTATTATTATTATTATTATTATTATTATTATTATTAACAACTTTATTTACTTTATTTACTTTATTCATTAAATATGAAACTCAGCCAACTGAACTTTTAAAAATGCATTACGAATATCATTGACTGGTGCTAATGGTTGATACAGTTTGCTGCCGGCATCCTAGGTATCATTGTTTCAATGAAACAATACTTAGAATCACTCAGTACAAGGACTACATTCCAGACTGCATGTTTCTCCTATAGCCATAAAAATAGTGGTGGTCCATGCTACTGCCAAGCCAAGAAAATAATTAAACCTTTATTTTCTCATATATCATTTCCCTCTTTTAAGAAGTACATCAACAATACTTTGCATTTGTTTTATTATTTTTTATTATAGCCCTTTTTGTTTTATGTAAAACAAAGCTATATTTTCAAAGGATATATTATTTATGAATAGATAACTACAGAGCTTCTTCATCAGGTAACTCCAACTCTGGACATTGGGGGCGAAACACTGGCCCCTGTGGAGAGGGCGCGCAATTTGGCTGTCCTCCTGGATTCCCGGCTGTCCATGGAGGACCATGTGACAGCCGTGGCCAGGGGGGCCTTCCATCAGGTACGCCTGATGCGCCAATTGCACCCCTTACTGGACCGGGCTGCCCTTCGCACAGTCACTCAAGCGCTCGTGACATCCCGACTTGACTACTGTAATGCTCTCTACATGGGGCTTCCCTTGAGGTGCACTCGAAAGCTACAGCTAGTCCAGAATGCAGCCGCGCGGGTGATTACGGGAGCCCCTAGATGCTCCCACATAACCCCACTCCTGCGCGAGCTGCACTGGCTACCTGTGGTCTTTCGGGTGCGCTTCAAGGTGTTGACGACCATCTTTAAAGCGCTCCATGGCTCGGGACCTAGTTATATGCGAGACCGCCTCCTGCCCCATACATCCCTTCGTCCGATCCGCTCCCACAGAGAGGGCCTTCTCAGGGTGCCGTTGGCCGGGCAATGCCGGTTGGCGACACCCAGGGGAAGGGCCTTCTCTGTGGCGGGCCCCACCCTTTGGAACGACCTACCCCCGGAACTACGAACCATCTCTGACCTCCGCCTCTTCCGCCAATGTCTAAAGACACACCTTTTCCATCAAGCCGGCCTAGCATAACCTCCGCTGGGGACTATTTTTAGATAGTTTTAAATTTGGGGATTTTAAATTGATTTTAGCACGGGGAAATTTAATATCTTTTTAAATTTTATATTTTTGTTTACACTTCTATGTTTTAATTTCCTGTGCGCCGCCCTGGGTCCTTTTGGGAGAAGGGCGGGGTATAAATGCGAATAAAATAAATAAAAATAAATAAATCAAGTCGTGCGGAGGAATTTGGGTGTTATCTGCATGATAAAATCGATCAGATCTGGGATGGGCTGGCCTCCTACTGGTGTAGTTCCGACGGGTTGACGGAGGCAGGTCTTGAGTCTGTTGTCTGGGAAGAGTTTGATCCTGTGACTCTTGAGGACATGGACAGGATGCTGGGGCAGCTGAACGCCACTGCATGTTTACTGGACCCGTGTCACTCCTAGCGGATACTGGCCTCCCAGGAGGTGACGCGAGGCTGGCTCCAGGGAATTGTCAACGCTCCTTTAAGTGAGGGGTTTCTGCTGGCCGCCTTGAAAGAGGCGGTGGTGAGGCCCCTCCTCAAGAAGCCCTCCCTGGACCCGGCTGTGTTGGCCAACTACCGTCCTGTCTCCAACCTCCGATTTCTTGCAAAGGTTGTTGAGAGTGTGGTGGCACGGCAGCTCCCTCAGCACCTGGAGGAAACTGTCTATCTGGACTCGCACCAGTCCGGCTTCCGGCCTGGGCACAGCACAGAGACGGCATTGGTCACGTTGGTGGATGATCTCTGGAGGGCTCGGGATAGGGGATGTTCCTCTATCCTGGTCCTGTTAGATCTCTCAGCGGCTTTCGATACCATCGACCATGGTATCATGTTGCGCCGGCTGGAGGGGCTGGGGTGGGGGGCACTGTCCTACGGTGGTTCTCCTCCTACCTCTCCAACCGGTCGCAATTTGTGTTGGCAGGAGGGCAGAGGTCGACGTCAAGGTGCCTCACTTGTGGGGTGCCACAGGGGTCGGTCCTCTCGCCTCTCCTGTTCAACATCTATATGAAGCCGTTGGGTGAGATCATCCGTGGTTTCGGGGTAGAGTTCTATCAGTACACTGATGATACTCAGCTGTTCATTTCTACCCCGGGCCACCCCAACGATGCCGTGGAAGTGATGTCCCGGTGTCTGACGTCCGTGCGAGTCTGGATGGGGAGAAACAGGCTCCGACTCAACCCGTCCAAGACCGAGTGGCTGTGGCTTCTGGCGTCAAGATATAATCAGCTGGTGCCATCTCTGGCTATTGGGGGCGAGTCATTGGCCCCTAAAGAGAGGGCTCGCAACTTGGGTGTCCTCCTGGATTCTCAGCTGTCTCTAGAAGATCATATTACAGCCGTGGCAAGGGGGACTTTTTATCAGGTTCGCCTGATACTCCAGTTGCGCCCCTTTCTGGATCGTGACGCTTTACGCACGGTCTCCCAAGCCCTCGTCATTTCCCGTCTGGACTACTGCAATGCTCTCTACATGGGGCTTCCCTTGAGGTGCACCCAGAGACTCGTTAGTTCAGAATGCGGCCGTGCGGGGGATTCTGGGAGCGTCTAGATGCTCCCACGTGACACCTCTCCTGCACGAGCTGCACTGGCTGCCTGTGGCTTTCCGGGTGCGCTTCAAGGTATTAGTAACCACCTTCAAAGCGCTCCATGGCAAAGAACCTGGTTATCTGCAAGACTGCCTCCTGCTACCAAATACCTCCCACCGACCAGTCCGCTCCCACAGAGAAGGTCTCCTCAGGGTGCCGTCGGCCAGGCAATGCCGGCTGGCGGTGCCTAGGGGGAGAGCCTTCTCTGTGGCAGCTCCTGCCCTCTGGAATGACCTGCCCCCTGACCTACGGACAATCACGGACCTGCACCAATTCCGTCGGGCCTTGAAGACCCATTTGTTTCGTGTGGCCGGCCTGGCGTAGTGTTTAAATTGTTTTAGTAAGGTTTTTAACAGGAATTTAGTCAGGCTAGCTATTTAATAGACTTTTAACTGTATTTTATGTTTTATATCATTGACTTTTATTAGTGCCTGTACACCGCCCTGAGTCCCGGAAGGGAGAAGGGCGGTATAAAAATGTAATAAAATAAATAAATAAATAAAATATGACAGTAAAGGTTGTTCAGGCAACACTGGCCAAAGAGATGACTGTTCTTCGAAGGCTGGCATTCCTGCAATCAAGGAATCAAAATTTGGACATTTGGCAAGCTGCCTGCACTTACATCCTTGATTGCCTTCCCGTGAGCATGTGGAGAGGGCGGGATATCTTGTTAACCTGGCCTTGGAGCTTGTCATCCAGTGAATAGTGGAGACATTGTTGGGCTGTCTATTGCCTCTTCTGGAAGGTTTAGTAATGTAATTCTTGAACATGTGGTCAAGCTCTCTACAATAGAAACAAAGGGCAAGTTCTCTGTGTGTTGCTTTTCTTCTGCTCCCCGGATTTGTTTGGCTGCTCTGGTTTTAGATATGTTAAGATCCACTTCAAAATATTTTTGCAGTGATTTTATAAACCATGCTGAGTATGATGGGTCAGCAAAACATTGGAGAGAGAATTACAAAAAACCAAGTTTCGCACTCCACCCTATCTCAATGTTACTAAAAGGCTAGAATACTCCATTTTCCCTTAGTTTTAAAAAGAAGCAAAATCTATTCATTTAATGGGTTTCATATATCAATGGTCCCCAACCATTGCAACTTGACAGCCCAGTTGGAGGGAGGGAGAGAGGAGAACCAGGCTGTGTGAATGACAGGATGGCACGCATGCACACATGTAGTTCAACTCAGACTAGTGGCAGGCCGGTGCGCACACCCAGGCACATGCATCTTAAATGCAAATTGAGCTGAATGTTCATGTGTGTGTGCGCCACCCTGCTGCTTGTGTAAGTTGAACAGCATGTGCATGCATGCCGGCCCTCCTCTTTTAGGCCCGGTTCCAAATAGGCCAGAAGTGGGCCACAGCCCAGGAGTTGGGCACCCAACATAAACAAGTTAGATGAGAGGTTAAAAGGGGAACTCATCAAATTTTCAAATAACATCAAGTTGGGGGGGAATGGCCAACATTGGATATGATAGATTCAAGATACAGAAAGTTCTTGATAGACTTGAACATTGCACTTTATCCAACAAAATGCAATTTAGTGGTGACAAAAGTAAGATCTTAAAATTAGGCAAGTAAAACCAAATGCGAAGATACAGAATAGGTGGTACCTGGCTCAACAACAGGAACCGCGAGAGAAGTGTCCTAATAGATCTCCATTATGAGCCGGTGGAATGACGCTGTTGTCAAAAAAGCCAATGCAGTCATAGGCTGCATCAACAGAGGGACAATATCATGATCATGTGAAGTGATAGTACCACTTTATTCACATGTTAAGACCACACTTGGAATACTGTATTCAGTTCTAGTCACCATGATATAAAAAAGATGTTGAGACCATAGAAAGAGCACAGAGCAACAAATATGATTAGAGATCTGGAGACTACACTATACAATGAACAGTTAATGGAACTAGATATGTCTAGTCCAGTAGTCGGCAAACCGCGGCTCGCGAGCCGCATGCAGCTCTTTGGCCCCTTGCATATGGCTCTTCAGTCCCTCTCTGATTCCCTCCCTTCCTCCCTCTGTCTCTGGGGCTGTGTGGCTGGGAGGGAGGTGGACGCGCAGCCCCAGAACGTGCGCCGTGGTGCCTGGCGGAGGGAGACGCGATGGAGACGCGACCGGCTTCTCTGCCCGACGCCCCTGCCAGGCGACAGCCTCGGCGGTACTTAAGATGATGGAAGCCTTGGGTGCTCGCCCTGCCTGCTCACTTGCCCGCTGTGGGAGGAGGCGTCGCCCAGCAGGTCGCCCGGCAGGGGCGTCGGGCAGGGAAGCAGGGCGCATCTCCACCAGCTCCCTCTGACAGCCACCATGGCACACGTTCTGGGGCTGTGTGGCTGGGAGGGAGATGGATGCGCGGCCCCAGAACGTGCGCCGTGGTGCCTGCCGGAAGGAGCCGCGATGGAGCCGTGACCGGATTCCCTGCCTGACGCCCCTGCCGGGCGACCTTGGGTGGCCGGAGCTGCACGTTCTGGGGCTGCGTGGCTGGGAGGGAGGTGGACGCGCGGCCCCAGAACGTGCGCCGTGGTGCCTGCCTGAGGGAGGACGCGACCAGCTTCTCTGCCCGACGCACCTGCCGGGCGACAGCCTCGGCGGTGCTTAAGATGATGGTAGCCTTGGGTGCTCGCCCCGCTTGCTCCCTCGCCCGCTGTGGGAGAAGGCGTCCGTAACCTCCGGCATGCCGGCCCTTCTGCTGCTTCCTGGGGTGGGGGGGGGAGGAGAGGGGAGAGAGGGAGTGACTGACAGACACAGAGAGACACAAAGGGGGAGGGAGGGAAAGACAGAGAGACAGACAGAGACAGAGAAAGAGAGGGAGGGAGAGAGACGGAGAGAGACACAGATAGAGAATGACACAGGGAGGGATTGAATCGGAGACAGACAGGGAAAGACAGAGAGACAGACAGAGACAGAGAGAAAGAGGGAGAGAGAGAGATCGAGAGAGACACAGATAGAGAATGACACAGGGAGGGATTGAATCGGAGACAGACGGGGAAAGAGGGAGAGACAGACATACAGAGAGGGAGGGAGGGAGAGAATCAGAGAGAGTGACACACACAGAGACAGGGAGAGACAGAGAGAGGGAGGGAGAGACAGAGACTGATTAAGTGAGTGAGAGACAGACAGACAGACACACAGAGTGACAGAGATGGGCGGATGAAGGAGAGGGAGACAGAGATAGAGAAAGAGAAAAAGAGAGAAAGGAAGAGAAATAGAAAGAAAGAATGAGAAAGAGAAAGGGAAAGAAAGAAAGAGCGAAAGAGAGAAAGAGAGAGAAAGACAGAAAGAAAGAGAAAAAGAGAAAGAGAAAGAGAGAGAAATGGAGAGAGAGAGAGAGAGGAAGAGAGAGAGAAAGAAAGAAAGAAAGAAAGAAAGAAAGAAAGAAAGAAAGAAAGAAAGAAAGAAAGAAAGAACGTATGACCACAATTGAGCCTAAAAGTTTGGCTGCTAACCAAGATCGTCGTTAAGTGAGTTTCACCACATTTTCCAAGTTGGCCACCCCCACCCAGTCACATGACCGCTGAGCCACTCCCACAAAACAGGCCACACTTTCCGGCTCTCAAAAGAAATTTCAATCGTGGTATTGTTGATATTTGGCTCTGTTGACTAATGAGTTTGCCCACCACTGGTCTAGTCTAACAAAGAAGAGATGGTGTGACATGATAGCAGTCTTCTACTACTTCACTATTTGTGCGGCTACCACAGAGAAGAGAAGGTCGACCTATTCTCCTTTGTAACTGAGGGCAGAATAAGAAGTAAGGAAGATTAGATAAGGTCGACCTATTCTCCTTTGTACCTGAGGGCAGAATAAGAAGTAAGGAAGATTATTAAAGAGAGACCCAATGTAGAATTAAGGATAATTTTCCTGACAATTAGAACAATTAATCAGTGAAACTGCTTGCTTTCAGAAGATGTAGGTGATTTTAAGAGATTGGACCATTTGACTGGAATAGTATGGGGTTTCCTGTTCAAGCAGGGATTTGGATTAAAAGACTTTCAAGTCCCTTACAGCAGTTATTCTATGATTCTATATTCTGCTATTGTACAGGAAGTTATTGTTCTACATGAGACCTAGCAGCATCTCTTGAAAGCAGAGGATAAAATTTTAGCATGAAAAATACAATTAATATTAAAATTCATTGTACAATCAGCCAGTGGTTCAGAGTGGATTTGGAATTTTTATCAATCTATCAAGACCTGGGATATATTATTATTGTATGGTTCATCATACAGCCAGATGTTCAGATTGCATTTTGCATTTTGTCCATCTAGTGAGTCCTTCCCAAAGAACTGGATGTTTGATGACAGTACAGATATTTTTTCAGGATATAAACTGCATGTAAACTGTAATTCCCTTTTGCAATTGACTGAAGTAAGCTTGTCAATGTTGATGATATTCAAGCTCCAGTTGTTTTGGGATTACACTCAAAGGCCTATCTATGAGTGTTGGTATCAATTTTGCTCTTTTACCACAATTGTTCTATTTCTATTTGCAAGTGTTTGCATTTTATTATATTCTGCAGTTCCATCTCTTCTATATTACTGTCTCCAGATATTGCCACATCTATTATTCAGACTTTTTTGTTTTTCTTAGTTGGATAATCATTTGTCTGAAGGGTTTCCTGCCTAAGCAGGGGGTTGGACTAGAAGACCTCCAAGATCTCTTCCTACTGTTATTCTATTCTATTCTATTCTAATTCTAGTCTATTCCATTCCATTCCAACTGTTAAGAAAGGAGCCATAGTGGTACAGTGATTAGAATGCATATATTGCAGGCTAATTCTGGCCATAGCTAGGAGTTTGATTCTGACCGGTTCAAAATTGACTAAGCTTTCCATCCTTCTGAGGTCGGTAAAATGAAGACCAAATTGTCAGGGCAATATGCTAATATTTGTAAATGCTAGAGTGCTATAAAGTGCTATGTAGCAGTATATAAATCTGCAATTCCTATTAAGTCTGTTGTGTTATATGACAGATGTCTTGCCTGTTTGAATTCTAAAGATCTAAAGTACTTTAGCTTCTTCATTTTCTATTACATTCTATAGTAATAGTCTCACCAGTTATCACATGCAGGCAAATGGTATTTCTTGCAGATCTTCTAATGCATTGTCAGTGTTGCTACTTTGTCATGTTGTTGTTTGTAGTCAGCCTGTGCAATTTTCTTGTAGCACCTAAGCAGATGGTCAACTGTGACTTCAGCTTCTTTGCATAGGTGGCACCTGCTGTCTTGTTTTCTCAATTCTGACTTTTATGTATTTGTTCTTAAGGCTTGGTCTTGTGCAGCCAGAATTAGCTCCCAAGACTCTTTCTCCAACTTTGGCAAACCCACAAATCCCACCCCTAGCTAGCCCCGCCCATCCACCTCACCCAACCCAGTAGTAAAAAAATGCTAGAAGTAAAAATAAGTTCCAACAATCAGCTGTGCTGCCCAATCATTGGAACTTATTTTTACTTTTAGCATTTTTTACTACTGGGTTGGGTGAGGTGGATGGGCGGGGCTAGCTAGGGGTGGGATTTATGGGTTTGCTGAACTGGCCAGATCCTTAGCTGGAGGATTGGCCGAAACCGTGTGAACCACAGCAGCCCACGCCTGCATATACTGTTTAACAGTGCTTTACAGCTTCTCTAAGTTGTTCAGAGTCAGCCTGAGGACCCCAACACTCTGGGTCCTCATTTTACTGACCTTGGAAGGATGGATGGTTGAATCAACTTTGAGCCAGTGTGAATCGAACTGCAGTCAGCAGAAGTAGCTTGCAGTACTGTATTCTAACCACTGCGCCATCACGGCTTATGGTGAATAACAGGTAAAGCAGATAATAAGACCTGGCAATAGATAAGGGCACCCTAACCCTAACCCTAACCCTTAGCCCGTGTGAACCACAGCAGCCCACCCCTGTATATCCTGTTTAACAGTGCTTTACAGCTTCTCTAAGTGGTTTAGAGTCAGCCTGAGGACCCCAACAATCTGGGTCCTCGTTTTACTGACCTTGGAAGGATGGATGGTTGAATCAACTTTGAGCCAGTGTGAAATGCTTTAAAAAAAGTAAAAAAAAAAGTTCCGAAAATCAGCTGTGCCGCCCAATCATTGGAACTTTTTTTTTACTTTTTTAAAGCATTTTTTTTACTACCAGTTCACCCCAAAATGCTTTTCAAGCATTTTAAAATGCTTTAAAACGTTTTTTTTTTAAAAGTTCCAATGATCAGGTGTGCAACAATCAGCTGTGCCACATGATTTCTAGCGAATATAAATCATGTCACACAGCTGATTGTCGCACAGCTGACTGTCAGTTCGAGTGAACCGGTAGCATTTTTTTTACTACCGGTTCAGGCAAACCAACCCGAATCCGAACCGGTAGCATTTTACCCCTGGTCTGTAAGCTCAAAAGTAGAAACATTCAACACTACCCTCAAGAGCAGACTGGTGGTGAATATGATGGCATTTGCAGACGGGTATAAATTAACTTCCTTGATTAAAGACAGTACAGTATCTACATTTATGGCTGACTGGAAACCCTTTTTTATGATTAGATAAAAAATAAATAATTGAGTAGTAATCTTAGAGCTTTTGTTTGTAATTTGTAATTACCATATATTTGCTGCAAAGTAAATCATAATCTCTCAGGGGCTTTTTTTCCTTTTGCACTTTTTGTAAATTCTATTAAACACACACACACATACACACACACACACTTTGATTTCTGTGGCATGTATTTTGATCCTTTGGACTTTTGTGATAGGGATTGGCAATGTTTCTCTGTCACCTTGGTACTACTGCCCAGCACAAGTTTGTTGATAATCATATTTATCTGAAATTAAGTTATGATTATGTTCTTTGCATTCTTTAATAAAATCTGATCCCCATATATATTGATCATCTGTGCCACTTGCTCATGCTCCTTGCCAGATCTGCCTCAACTTAGACATTGAGGAAAGAAAGACCCTTGACTCCATTTGATTGAAGTGATAAGATTCTTTTACTAAAGTCAAGTGGTTGTAGTGAAAGTAAAATTAGATCTTGTATTCCCACGCAAAGGTTACACTTTTCCCCCTTTCCCTGCTCCCCCCCCCCAATGATTAGTTCAACAGTGTCCAATATTATTTCTTTTTGAATTTTTGGGAACCACTTTGATGTTGGTGCTTCTTGGTGTAGTTTCTCATTCTGTTCACAGGCCATCTTGTCTTTGGCAGCTGGTTTATTCCGATTTGCCACCTCTGGTTCTTGTCATCTTGTCTCCCCCACCCCTCCATTTGTCTTTCCTTTCCCATGCTCCAAATTCTTTCCCCCTACTTTTATTTTATGGAGGATGCCAGCGAAACAAAAAGCTGAAGATGGCAGATGTGACATTTATAGTGCTGGAAGATACATGGATATTTCCTTGGTACTTTGATTTTTCCCCCCTTTCAATTTATCTATTGCATAATTTACTAAAATTACTAGTATCTTATATATCAGACAAGTTCATTTAATATGATGAAAGTAAAAGGACTCTTAAGTTGAACTTGGTGAACATATCAACAAATTTTAAGCAAAAAACTAAACAGTAAAGTTGATTCCTCCACCACCACCCCCGCACACACAATATACATGTGCCAGGATAATGTTGCAGGATCCAATCTGGGTTGGTCACTGGCACAGGTGATTTAGTTTTCCTAGCTTTCGGATGCATGCTACAACCAATCCTCAGGGAACTTCTCTCTACCAGAATATGTGTTCATCAAAAGTTCATCTACTCAGGCAGTAAATGCCTTATTTTTACTGGATGTATTGGCAAACATATTTAATAATTGCCAGACATAAACAAAATCCCATTCTTATTCTTTGCATTTAACTACTTTCCTTTGTAAAGATCAATGAAATCATATATTTTAAACATTAATCTGATTGATTGGATAAATTGAGATGATGATCTCTACATTTAAATTGACAATTTGTAAGGATAACCATGTGTCAGGGAGATCAAGATATAGGGATTGTATTGTATCTACTGTACAGATACTTAACTTGGTCACTTACCAATGATTGTTATAATTTTTAAAAAGTGAGGGAGCTTATAACCTGGATTCAAAGTTTCCATGGTTGGGCCCACTCTGTAGTCACATGGCTGAAATTGGCAACATGGCCATATTTATAGCCATTTGCAGTCACGTGACCACATTTTACAACAGTTTTGCCAAAAACTGGCACTCCTATTTTTGGCAAAATTGCACCCGTAGAGAACTATTAGTTCTCTTAATGACTTCAGGGATTTTCCTAACAACTGCTGCAAAATGGTCATAACATTTTACAGCCATTACAACCAGGCTCCATTACTGTTGTATGTCAAGGACTACCTGCGTTTGAAGGCCTGAGGAATGAAAAGCATGACAGCATAGAAAGGACTGTAGAAATGTGAAAATACCATTTTTAAATAAATCTTATTGAACACAGTAGCACTGCTAATACCAAAACCACACATATTTAGTTGCCATACATTACTATGGTAACATCCAATAGAGATTTAGATTAATCAAAAGAAGACTAGTATTAGTAGATGATGAATGTACTTATAACAGTAACTAAAGATATTGATATATACCTCACAAAGTTATAGGGATATCACAAAGCAGCATGAGGATTCTGTGGATTGAAGTTTAACGAATCTGGAGAGGACTACATTGATATAATACAAGCTAGGAATAGCCTAGCTTTAGCCAGTGTTTCCCAAAAATACGTTCTCTGCCTTCTTAAATTTTCTGACTTCAACAGATAACTCCCAATATCGAAGGTAGATCCACATGAGCTTCCCATTTTGATTTTTATTGGTATTTAATAAATTACTGCAAGAGGTATCATATCTGAAAATATCTTTCAGCCCAGCTTCCAGTTCCAGTTCCAAACCAATTGGATCAGTTGTTGCTTTGGCTAGCATTTTTTTCTCCACTGCCAATCGATGATATCTTGGCAGTACAAGGCTGCAATACATATCCTGCCTTTCCATTAAAGCTTCTTCAAACTCTTTTAGTAAAATAGAGGCTTTTGTTTGCCATTGAACTTCCTTCTCCAAGCAGTTCTTATACAAAACACCTGCAGCACCAGAATCCTGCAGAATCTGCTTCTCTTGTTCCACCTTTGTACGCTCTTGTTCCAAAGTTTTTCTTTCTTCTACCAATTTGTAACTCTGAGAGATGAGTGCATTGCGATAACTTAGGGTTCTGTTCCGTTCTTTTTCCAATTCTAATTCCAAGTGGGCAACCATTCTGCGGTTTTCTATAATTATATCGCGATATTTAGATTCAAGCTCTTTCTGTACAAAAGACAATTTTCTATAGACATCTCTTTTCTCTTTTTCTATTTCTTTCTTAGATTCTCTGGACCAAATCCAACCTGTAAGACATTAAAATAACCTAGAATGGTAAACACTAAGACTGGTTTCCAACTTATTGTTCAGCTAAACTTAACACATATACTATATAACTATATATACCTCTGATGAAATATTATCAGTAGAATAAAGTGGAATCAGAGATTAATGAGCTTATCCTCAGAGCAGGGTAAATCTTACACCTAGATACTTAACTGCATTGCTTGGAAATGGATGGGGGAAGAAAATGACATTCTCTTAGTTTTCTGTATGAGATTGTTTTTTCTTTCCAACTAACTTTAAAAATTGTATCATAATGTAGCATTTTTCTTCCTTTTTATAACACATTGTAACTTATTATTTTCAATTTTTAAAAATGTTCAATGCTTACTCAGTCTTTTCATTTTCAACCATTAATTATATTGCAAGGGTTATTTTACTATAGTAATATCACTCTATGTATCAGCCTTCTATCTTTACATTAGAAGTAGTCCTCAACTTCCAACCATTTGTTTAGTCACTGTTCAAAGCTACAACGGCATTGAAAGAAGTGACCAATGACTTTTTTTCATATTTATGACCATTGCAACATTCCTATGATCACATGATCAAAATTTTAACAACTGCAGTGATTCAACTGCGGCAAGAAAGGTCATTATGTGGAGCAACACTCACTTAACAACTATCTTAGCAACAAAAAATTTGGGATCAATTCTGGCTGTTAGTGGAGGACTACCTGTAATCTCTTACACCTTTCTTCATGGCTCTTCATTTAATGTTTGCATGTTTTATGCTAGCAGATTATTTCCAAAAAGGAATTAGGTAGAAATAAAAGCACTAAGGGATTTTATTTTTGTCAGGAGAAAGTATTATGGTCCCTTGCCCTTAAAAGTATTTGGTACTGATACTAGCCATCCTGGATCCACAAGGTTGCCATCTGGAAGTAGCAGATAGGAACAGAGTTGGTTGTCTCATCAGATTAGTCCACTGGGAAAAGGGGAGGAGGTTCACAGGAGAAATTCAGGTTCCTATGTTTCTGGTTGTAGTGGAGGAAGATGATGCCATGGAAAAGGGAATGATGCAGAATTGCAATACTTCTCTTTGATTGGGAAGATGGGAAGGAAGAAAAGGTGGCAGAATAAGCAAAACTGTCATCCATTGCTCCTGCCAAAATCCTCCAAACTATCAAACATTTCCTATCCAGCATCATCAGGCAATGTTCCTGGAAAAACAGCCAAGCAGTAAAGAAGTGTGCTCTAGAACCATTATGAAGATTTTTATTTCTCTTCTATTTCTCATTTGCGAGCAGTGCAATAGATTAAGGGGAGCAGAAGTCTATATAAATGATACTATTATGAGGAGGGATAAACAAGAGGTGGTGTTTCATTAGTCCTGTTCCAGGTAAACATGATGGAAATGTGGAAATAGGAACAGGGTATATAGTCCCCAAACTAATTCTTAATAGATCTACCTCTCTCTAAGATCTTAAATTGTCCCCTAATTTGTCAATGCAAATTAGAATGACTAGAGTGAACAAGGGGCAGGAAGGATGTGGGAGGTTTCATTCAAATTGGGCTGGGAGTAAAGTTTTACAAACATTATTAAAGTGAGCTCAATAAAAAATCAGAAAAAAATATGTAAAAATTCTCTTATTGAGTTTTTGACTTAAGAGTTTGAAACTGTTTTAGGCTGAAGATTTTGTAAGCTTGCATGGCCATGAATTAGAAGTAATCATAATTCCCCTACTGAATCCTTGTAACATTTTATTAGCCAAATTTTAGGCAGTTGGCTGACTGACAGAAAAAGGGTGTTGGTACTTTCCTGATACGTCTCTTCTCATAGGGGAGGGGAGGAGTATCCAGGATGGGTTGACCTCGTTCTCTCGTTGGCTGAATTGAGTCTGATAAGCTCTTGAAGACACGCCCTTATCGCCGGGTGTTCCCCAGTTTCAACGAAGAATTCTTATCAGACTCAATGTGTCATCCACTCAGGTCTTGTCGTAATTCTAACAAAAAAACTCTATTTAAACTCTAACGGAACCGGTTCCACACCGCAAATTCTCCCAAGAACAAGACAATATCAAGGAGGAGCTGGATACTCCTCCCCTCCCCTATGAGAAGAGGCGTATCAGGTAAGTACCACGCTCTTTCTCCATAGTGAGGGGAGGAGTATCCAGGATGGGATGTACCAAAGCTCAATATCCCTAGGGAGGGTTCCCACATGGTGTAAATGCACGACCTTATGCTAAGGGAGCTGTGTCTCCCACCCTATGAACAGTCCATAACACCCTACGTCCGAATGACACCTCCACTGAGACGAAGAAGTCCAGCTTATAGTTCCTCACGAATGGTGAGGGGAAAGACCAAGAAGCCGCCCTGTAGACCTCCATCAAGGAGACCTGCATGGCCCAGGCAGCTGAAATGGCCGTGCTCCATGTGGAACGTGCAACAACCAGCCTAACAGCCCTCGTGCTTGTTAGGCCGTAGCAATGCAGGCCCGTAACCATCAGCCCATGGTGGCAGCCATCACTCTGTTCCCCAAGGACCCAGGCTAGAATGGCCTGAACAGGGCTTCCGACTTCCTGCTTGGTCGAGTCCTCTTGAGGTAAACCCTCAGGACCCTTCTCACGCCCAAAGCGTGCCACTTCCTGTCCAGTAGCACCGATTCTTGTGATCAATGGAAACAGGAGGATACCCTGGGTATGAGGAGACTACCCGAAGGACCACTCTGTGGAACACACATAAATCTTCCCTGGTGGACAATGCCTGATATCCACCTGGCTGAGGTAATGGCCACCAAGAAGGCCACCTTGAGTGTCAGGCACTTGGCGGATACTATATGAAGCGGTTCAAAGGGGGAGCCTGTTAGGGCGTCTGTGTACCGTGGGTGGATTAAGATGAAAGGCCCCCCTGAGGAACCGCCTGACCATGGGGTGGTGAGTCCATGTCTAAGACCTACCTCACAGAAGCACCGACGAGATTGCAGATACCTGTATCTGGGGGGCTGTGGCTTGAATCGGGTCCTGGTTCCTGGTGGCCCACCAGGGGCAAAAGTCGTGCCACGTAAAGTTGCATTCTGTGGACCACCTGCGTGCCTCCTAGATGGTCTGTATGACCCTGGGAGGAGAAGTGTGCCTCCCTCAGGATGTTCTGCTCAATGCCAGGAGGTCAGCTGGAGCCACTGAGGGTCCGTGAGCTCCAGCAACCCTCTGGATGACGGAATCTACCATTTTGTTAATAGTGTGGTGTCTGCAGGGAGTTGCTATAATCCTGAAAGCAGAGTAGACAAGAATGATTAAAGGGAATACGAACAGGCGTAGCCACTCTTAATGCCCAGGCCACTGCCCAAAAACTCATTACAGAGATGTCTGCTCCTTGACCTCAGGCTGCAGAGCCCCCTCAAGTGCTCCGGCATATTATCAGAGGTGTGCAAAGCAGACACCAGGGCCTCAACGCTAGATGGTAGAAACCATGGGCTATGTCCTTGTCCTGCCATTAGAAATGGGCACTGGGCCTGAAGTAGAAGATGCCCCTTATCTAGTAATCAGATCAGGAAGGACCTTGATGTGGGCACTGGCTCTGCCTCCCCAGCAAATATAGGTAAGTATATCTTTATTGTCACTGTACTTAAACATAAAGAACTACAATGTCTACTGCTATCACCGGGATGCCCCTTATCTATTAATCAGATCAGGAAAGATCTTTGGTGTGGGCACTGCCTCTGCCTCCATGGCAAATAGAAGTAAATATATCTTCATTGTCATTGTACTTAAATATTAAGAACTACAATTTCTGTCGCTATCACTGGAGGTTGCACAGTCGCCTCCGAGACATGTTGCCCAATTCAGCAGAGGCTTAGCTTTGAATGAGAGGTTTTTGAATAGAAAAGGCTGGAGGAGATCAGAAAGGATGGAAGTGGCAGGTGGCATACCATCATCCTCAGGGAAGGTTTCCTCCCTAAATAAGCATTACTTCAAATCCGAGGCCTGAGCATCCTGCAACCGGACAGGGAAGACAGGGGAATCCTCTGCCTAGGTGTCAACTACCTTTGGCAAACTCTGCTGCAGAGCCCTGGCCCTAATGCCTGAAATTGGGTGCGCACAAAAGGAAAACCTAGGTCAGAAGGGGAAGATATCACTATCCCTACAAAGTCGGGGCTAGGGCTAGTCACCATTGGAGGGCTGTGCGGGGGAAACTGCCACCCTTGGCCAGAGCTCCAATCCCTGAGGCGGCAAGGGAGGGTCTCAGTTGGAGCACAGAATCCCCCTCTGCTCCTCCCCCCAGGGGAGGGAAGCCCTAAACATAGTCACAGCCTTTTATCAGAAACCAGAGCAGAGGTTTTTGCTGCCCTGTCGCAACATTGCTTCTGTCATTCTAATGTATCTCTGAGCTTGTATGTTTTCGTTTGGTTTTGCCATGAGTGTTCTGCCAAAAAATAGCTGGGGGAAAAGGACCTCCGTGAGGGGCGAACAATGAGACACTTCGGAGTCGGAATTCTGTCCAATGCAGTCTCCCTCTTCGGACCGGTCGGATAAAGTCTTTGCTGCCTAAAGTGTCTTATT
Organism: Rhabdophis nuchalis; assembly: GCA_039707465.1. Classification (NCBI taxonomy): domain Eukaryota; kingdom Metazoa; phylum Chordata; class Lepidosauria; order Squamata; family Natricidae; genus Rhabdophis; species Rhabdophis nuchalis. The sequence goes on along the minus strand of CM077647.1, from coordinate 109,893,842 downwards.
ACGGTCATTGTTTAATATGCGAATAAGCAGCCATTCCTTCTGAAGTTCTTCAGCATCACTTAGTTGTGACCGGATGTCATTGCGTGAAGAATTCGTCCATGTCCTCGTCCATTGAGCGGAGGTGTTCAAGTGGTAGACCATCCTCGAGTTTGCCGCAGAGATGCTGCAACTTCTTCCAGCAATCTCATGCTTTTGATCAGTGGTAGTCAACCTGGTCCTTACTGTCCACTAGTGTGCATTCCAGCATCCATGGTGGGCATTAGGGGTTTTGTCCAATACTGAAGCACTTTCCTTTTTTAAAAAATGCATTCATTCATCCATCCATCCATTCATTTTTAAATTGACTCCCCTACCTTATAAATCACCATTACTGTAGAACTGGTGGGCGGTTAGAAATTCTTACTACTAACAGGGATACAAAGGTGAGTAGACAGATGCTATGATTCAATGACTAGGAGTTCTTGAATGTATCATGAATTCTTTGAGTTCCAATCACGTGTTGACCACTACGGCACGTAAAAGACTGGAGAGCGGGCGCAGTTCACATGGTAGACACTAGAGCGTGATGCATAACATGCATACGCAGATGCAGTTCACTGGTCAGCCACCAGAGGGTGGGGCAGGGCTTTGGAGATGCAGGTCCAGTTCACGAGTTGGCAACTAGGGTGCGATGCAATGCTTTGTAGATGCAATGCTTTGTAGATGCGGTGCAAGTAGTGGCCTGAAATACCATATTGCATTTTGTAGAAGAGCCACTAGAGGACACTGCTAGTGCCTACTGTTTGGAGAGATTGGCAATGGGTCTTTCCTTACTGTGAAAGGATGGAAGGTCTGGGTCAATCTGTGTTTGGCCCTAACAAGTCAGGGCTTTGAAACAACGGCTTGTACTCCGAAGAGTTGCCGTGCTCTCTCCTGCTCCCTCCTGCTGTGATCAGCCACGTGCTGAGAGCCTTGAGCAAATACTCACAGCCCTGCCGGTCAGGGCTTTGAAACAATGGCTTGTGCACCAAAAGCTGCCCTGCTCTTTTCCATGATCTCCCTGCTTTCTCTTCCTTAAAGGGGAAGCCTCAGCAGCGATCTGAACTTCAACAGCGATCTGAGCCTCGTTGCCCTGCCTGGGCTTCACCCGCTGCTCAGGCACTCACAGAAAAGGGATGACACAACAGTTCATTGAGGAACTGAGTCTCAAATTGGGGAATACCCGCAATAAGGGTGTGTCTTAAAGAGCTTATCGGACTCAGTTCAGCCAATGAGAGAACGAGGTCAACCCATCCTGGATACTCCTCCCCTCATTATGGAGAAAAGAAACTTTGCTTCGTGCAAAATCTGAGACTTGAGTATTTTCTTTGATAAAGGAAGAAATAAAAATGTAGGGAATCTTTATTTTTTTAATACTACAGTAATGATAGAGGTCCTGGTTTCAGGAAGCCTAGGTAATCTTTAAAATAAGGACATTTGTAGGATGATTCAATGTTAACAATGTATAAGCAGAACAACTTAAATTTAAAAGTAATCGAAAAATGCAAATTTTATTTAAAGGTCACTTACGGAAGGCAGCCAATCCCAGCATTGGAACCAACAAAGCATAATTCCATTTGCTTCCATGATCTTCATTATTTCTTGCATTAGGCTGAATGTTCCAGTTAGGAGGAGGGTTATTTAAATTATTCATAGGCAAACCTTAAAATCAGAGAAAACAACTCTTGAGACTCTTATCACCTAACTTTACACTCAGCTATTTAAACTTGTATACCTCTGATAGAATTCCCTAAAAAATTACTTATACCCATGATAGTGTGAGAGTACACAAAAAATGTAGGAGAAAAGCATACTGCTGCCAAATCTGATTTTTCATATTTTTCATTATGCTTCCCCAAATAATGAAGATTTAGCCAGATCATCAGCTAGTTCTTTTAGTATTTTGGAATACAATTAATACACTCATATTTAAAATCATTCATAAGAAACATGTTTCCTGACCATGTTTCTGATAGTCTCAATATTTAATTCTGTCATTTTATCTATTCTTCATACTTTCTGGTAGAACCAGGGCTGATTCAGGGCTAAGGTCAAGTAGGCCAGATTAGAGGAACCAAATGTTAGGAGTGTTTATTCTTATAATCTATTCAGGGAAGAAGGAAATACACAAACTGATATTAATATTCAAATCCTGAGAAGAACAGTTTTAATAGCAAGATACACTTAGCTAAAGAAAAAATGGGGAGAGGCAGAGCTATAGCAATCTTCAAATATCACAAGTGCTATTATTACGAAAATGGAGCAGAGTTTTTCTCTGTTTCTATGGAGATCAGAATTATGTCCAATGAATGGATGGGAAGTAAATTTTAGGTGAAGGTAAAGGTTCCATTTGCACATATGTGCTAGTTGTTCCCAACTCTAGGAGGCAGTGCTCATCTGTTTCAAAGTTGAAGAGCCAACATTGTCTGAAGAAGTCTCCATGGTCATGTGGCTGGTTTGATTAACCGCTGAAGGCGCACGGAACGCTGTTACCTCCCCACCAAAGATTGTTCCTCTTTTTCTACTTGCATTTTTTACATGCTTTTGAACCGCTAGGTTGGCAGAAGCTGGGAAAAGTAACGGAACCTCATTCCATTACACAGCACTAGGGATTTGAAGTGCTCACCTGCCAACCTTTCTGATCGACAGGCTCAGCGTCTTAGCGACTGGGCCACCGTGTTTTAATCAATTTTAGTCAAATATTAAACAAAATTTATGATAAGGCCTATTTGATGATATATTAAACTACCTCTGGAAGGATAATCTAGTTCAGTGATGGCGAACCTATGGCACAGGTGGCACGTGGAGCCATTTGTCAGGGCACGCGAGATGTTGCCCTGTTACCTGGCCAGTGCACATGCACGTGCTGGCCAGCTGAGTTCACCTTTTTTAAAAGCCATTTCTCGCCCTCCCCAGGCTCCAGAGGCTTTATAGAAGCCTGGAGAGGGTGAAAAGAGCCCCCTTGCCCCCCCCTCAGAGGCCCTCTGGAAGCTTCATAATTTATTTATTTTATTTATTTATTTTATTAAATTTATACCCCGCCCTTCTCCTTGTTAGGACCCAGGGCGGCGCACAGGCATTATTAAAACCACAAAAATACAATAAATATCAATTTAAAATATATTAAATTAGATTAACCCGTGCTAAAACCCATGTTAAAAAACCTTCCCAAATTATAATTTATTTATTTTTTTTAAAAAAGTCAGGAACAGGGGGCTATCCTAGGCCGGCTTGTTGAAATAAATACGTCTTAAGACGTTGGCGGAAGAGACGGAGGTCCGAGATAGTGCGAAGGTCGGGGGGTAGGTCGTTCCAGAGGGCCGGGCCCGCCACAGAGAAGGCCCTTCCCCTGGGTGTCGCCAACCGGCATTGCCCCGTCGACGGCACCCGGAGAAGGCCCTCTCTGTGGGAGCGGATCGGACGAAGGGATGTATGGGGCAGGAGGCGGTCTCGTATATAGCTAGGCCCCGAGCCATGGAGCGATTTAAAGATGGTTGTCAACACCTTGAAGCGCACTCGAAAGGCCACAGGCAGCCAATGCAGCTCGCGCAGGAGAGGTGTTACGTGGGTTTGCCTTGAGGCACCCATAATCACCCGCGCGGCCGCATTCTGCACTAACTGTAGCTTTCGAGTGCACCTCAAGGGGAGCCCCATGTAGAGAGCGTTGCAGTAATCCAGCCGGGATGTCACAAGCGCTTGAGTGACTGTGCGAAGGGCTCCCCGGTCCAGTAAGTGGCGCAACTGGCGTATCAGGCGTACCTGATAGAACGCCCCCCTGGCCACGGCCGCCACATGGTCCTCCATGGACAGCCGGGAATCCAGGAGGACGCCCAAGTTGCGCGCCCTCTCCACGGGGGCCAGTTGTTCGCCCCCAATGGCCAGTGTTGGACTTAACTGGCTGAACCGGGGTGCCGGAAACCACAGCCACTCGGTCTTGGACGGGTTGAGTTTGAGTTTGTTACTACCCATCCAGATCCGTACGGCCTCTAGACACCGGGACAGCACTTCGACGGCATCGTTGGGGTGGTTTGGGGTGGATATGTACAACTGAGTGTCATCAGCGTACAGATGGTATTCCACCCCAAAACCACGGATGATCTCGCCCAGCGGCTTCATATAGGTGTTGAACAGAAGGGGAGAGAGGACCGACCCCTGAGGGACCCCACATATGAGGGGCCTCGGGGACGACCTCTGCCCTCCTGCCAACACCCATTGCGACCGACCAGAGAGGTAGGATGAGAACCACCGTAGAACGGTGCCTCCCAACCCCAACCCCCCCAATCGGTGCAATAAGATACCATGGTCGATGGTATCAAAAGCCGCTGAGAGGTCTAATAGGACAAGGATAGAGGAACAACCTCTATCCCGTGCCCTCCAGAGATCATCAACCAACGCGACCAATGCCGTCTCGGTGCTGTGACCGGGCCGGAAGCCGGACTGGCGCGGGTCTAGATAATCAACTTCCTCCAGATGTCGGGGAAACTGTTGAGCCACCACACTCTCAACAACCTTCACTAAAAAGTGAAGGTTGGAGACGGGACGATAGTTCTCTAATAAAGCCGGGTCCAGGGATGGCTTCTTGAGGAGGGGCCTCACCACCGCCTCTTTCAAAACGGTGGGCAAGTACCCCTCACTCAGAGATGAATTCACAATGCCCTGGAGCCAGCCTCGTGTCACCTCCCAGGATGCCAGTACAAGCCAGGAGGGGCACGGGTCCAATAAACATGTGGTGGCTCTAAGGTTCCTCCGCAACCTGTCCATATCCTCGGTAGTAACAAAGTCGAACTCCTCCCAAGGTGTTATCTCAAGACCAGCACCGGACGCCCCGACTGGGCCTCTAGTGGAGGGCAACTCGTTCCGAATCTGAGTGATTTTGTCCTGCAGAAATACTCCAAATTCCTCTGCTCGACCCTGCAGAGGGGCTTCCCGCGGCCTCAAATGAAGGAGGGAGCGGGTCACCCCAAACAGGGCGGCAGGGCGGTTTTCCGCGGACGCGATAAGGGTGGCACAATACTCACGTTTGGCCACTCTTAGCGCCACTAAGTAAGTCCTAATATGGTCTCTCACTAGTGTTCGGTCAGCTTCGGATCGAGAAGATCTCCACCTACTCTCTAGGCGTCTCTTGCGGCGTTTCATCTCCCGAAGCTCCTCGGTAAACCAAGGAGCCTGGGTGACTCGACGCCGCATGAGAGGCCGCAAGGGCGCGACTCGGTCCAAGGCCCCCGTGGCCGCACTATACCACGCGGCCACTAGGTCCTCAGTCGAGCCGCGGGGCAGGGATACAGGTACTGGCCCAAGCTCCCTCTGGAACCTTTCCGGGTCCATCAGGCGCCTGGGGCGGAACCAACTTGGTGTTTCCGGTTCCGCCTCCCCGCGGTGAGGTGTGACGGTTGGAAAGTCTATCCGAAGGAGAGAGTGATCTGTCCATGACAAGGGTAAGATGACTAAACCCCCTGTTCCGAGATCACTAATCCAGTGTCCATAGACAAAAATCAGATCCAGCGTGTGTCCTCCCTCGTGAGTGGGGCCCTGAACTACTTGGGTCAGGTCCATGGCCGTCATGGAAGCCATGAACTCCCGAGCTACCTCGGATGTTTCGCCTGCCGATGGCAGGTTAAAGTCCCCCATGACTATAAGTCTGGGGGTCTCCACCGCCATCGCGGCGATCACCTCGAGTAGCTCGGGCAGGGCTGCTGTTACATAGCGGGGAGCCAGGTATACAAGCAGCAAGCCCAACTGCCTCCCTAGGCCCCATTTCACGAAGAGGGACTCACAGCCGGTCCTCTGAGGCACAGTGGTCTCCTTCGGCTCCAGACTTTCCTTAACAATAACCGCCACCCCCCCACCCCTGCCTAGGGCCCTAGGCCGATGAAATGCACGGTAGCCTGGTGGGCACATTTCCACGAGGGGTAAACCCCCCTCGGGGCCCAACCAGGTTTCCGTAATTCCCACCAGGTCCGGGTCCCCCTCTGACACAAGGTCATTTATGAGGGGGGCTTTGTTCACCACGGACCTGGCATTGCAGAACATCAGCCTGGGCCCCCGGCTCTGTAATCCCTGACCGCCTAGCCCACGAGTGGAGTACAGGGGGTTGGGGCAAGCGACCGCTCGTAACCAGCGACCACGAGCCTCCAACCCACGATGGACATCCTGCCTCCCACCGCCCCTGCCCCTCCCCAAGACCAATCGAATGGGACAGCCCTCAACAGAGACAACCCCCAATCCCCCCTCCCTAATGGACCCCTCCTTTATCCTACTTCCGCCAGCCGGCCCTATATCTTGACCCCCCCCTGACTGAATGAGCCCTCCCCCCGCCCCAGAACCCCTTAAAAGCCGAATTAAAAATTTGTTTAAAAACCCCCTAAGTTTGCGCTGCGCCCACCTCTCTGGATCAATCAGTCCATCCTCGAGGTGGGCCCGTGTTAGACCCGGGGGCCAGGCCTGCGAGAGGGGAGACTCCCGCAGGCAAAGAAGGTCTAACCTTGAATACGCTAGCATTCCCAGGCCACACTGGCTATAAAAGGAGGAACGCTAAAGATGGTAAACATGCTTAAGGTGGTAAAATGCATAAAATTATACAACAGCAAGCTTCCTTGAAGCCTCCGTAGCACAAAACCGGCCCTATGGGCAAACCGAAAGTTCGGGAATGGACTTCTAGTTTGCTCCTAGGGTCTTTTTTTGCCTTCCAAAGGTTTCAGGGAAGCCTCCAGAGGGCCTCCTGGGTGGGGGAGGAGGCTGTTTTTGCCCTCCCCAGGCTCGTATAAAGCCTCTGGAGCCTGGGGAGGGTGAAAAAAGCATGCAAAAAATGGGGGTCACGCCTGTCATGTGTGCATGCGTACTTGGGAGGTTCGTGCATTGCATTATGGATGTGGCACGCCCATGCACAACACTCCTGCGCTCCTCCCACTTATGGTACGCGAGCCAAAAAAGGTTCGCCATGGCTGGTCTAGTTTCTTTGAATGCAAGCAGAAGTTGAACAATCATCTTTCAAAGACTATATCATACTCTGTATTAAATAGAGAGTTGGATAACATTATCTCCAAAAGTTCTTTCTTTGATATTCAGTAATTTTCTACACAACAGAATTCTCTAATTCTGATATAGGCATATTTATTTCCTACAGAAACTAATATAGTAATAGGCATGATTAAAGAAAGAAAACTTACCGAATTTACTTTTGGGGGTTACTAGAATTCCTAGGAAATGCATTCATAAATAAAATCTCTCAATTTCATATTTATCATTTACAAACAACAACCTAATGTGTTTTCTCTAGTCACTGCAGTTGTAATTAATCATCAGGGCTGAAGAACTCACTCCGTTTGTTAAGCCGATTTTCCCCATATAAAGTCCACCATTTAACTGACTATTCTTTAATAAAAAGTTTTGTGGAAATCTATAGGAAAAACTGTTCCTCTAAGAGAAAAATATGAAATGTTCCTTCACATAGATTTGTGTATGTGTGTGTAAACACACACAAAAATCTGTATCAAGGACCTTTTTAGCATCTGCAATTTTACAAAAAAATAGAATAGTTATTATACAGTTTTACCCTCTTAAGTAAAAACAGGATTAATATGGACTACAAGATTGTCAGGGCCCAGTACTGTTAATTGCAGTTGTCAACTACGTATATTGTCTCACAAGCCTCCTCTTTTTTTTTTATTAAACTAACACATCTTTAAATATAAAAACATGCAAACCCATACCAAAAAATCTTCACGAACATTAAATAAAGGTGAAAAGAAAACCCACGACCAGAAGTTCTGGCAAAATAATATTCCAAACCCTCCGCAGCAGGTACCGAGCCCCTGAGCTTTCATTGCGCGTGCGCAACGTGCGCATCGTACTCGTTTAGCCTCCCCCACCCCTATCCCGAGATAAAGTCCCTTCATCGCGAGAATCAAAACCATAGAGCAGGGGTCTCCAACCTTTGCAACTTTAAGTCTGAAGGACTACAGCTCCCAGACTTCTCCAGCAAAGCTGGCTGGAGAAGTCTGGGAGCTGTAGTCCTTCAGACTTAAAAGTTGCAAAGGTTGGAGACCCCTGCCATAGAGGACATATCAACTATAACGGTTTTCCTTTTTCAAAACGAATTGTTCTGGTGGTGTAGTAGAGTATTTAAATCTTCGGAACTTTCCTAAACTTTGATTTTCATACTTTTAATGGAAACTTTGATGCTCTCATAACATTTCATAGAAACGAGGAATGCCTGAAATGATAAAAACCTACCTGGACAGATTTATTTTGGTTTTTTCCTCGCACTGGTGCTAACCAACCAGCGCTCTCCGTGGGACGCTTGCTCAGTTAGGCCCCACTTTCCACACATGCGCAGTAGCGTAATATCCTACCGGGTAGAAATGGCGTTGACTTTGGGGAGGCTGCGATTTTTGCAGCTGTTCTGCAAGGTACGTCCTTGGTACAGGCCAGGTCAACTATAATAAATTTATATTTACCTTGCGCTCGAGGATGGGTATTTCAGTTTCAGTCGGAGAAAAGTGGCGGGATGGGCGACTTTATGGGCTTCGCATATTCAGGATAAGATACTGGAAGTTTCGGTTTCACCCCCATCCCCATGTGGCATTCCGGGAATCGTGTTTTCCATATTTCTGTAGGGATGTGTTATATATATTCTATATAAGACATCTTGTAAGTGCTTTAACAATTTGTTTTTTCCCCCGTCTGTATATTTTCTTGTTGAGAGACCTGCGTTGAACTTTGTTCTCAAAAGTAAACGTATCTTGGTCTTGAGATTAAAACATGTTTTACACAGTAACAATTTGCTAATATGGAGATGATGAACAATTAACAGCCCAATTAACAATTAATTGTAGTCATGACTACCACACAATCTTAGCATAGCATTCCCACATGGGAATATTTTAATAGAATACCTACATTAGTGGCCAAAATTGTGGAAACCTTTTGGGAAAAATGCACAGTATTTTTGAAGTTTGATTGTTAATAACACCACGTTTTTTGGAGTTGGAGTAGTACCATAAAATTATATATCAATGGAAAGATAATTTAATCAAGAATTAAATAATACAATAACTTTTATGAAGGATTTGCTATTAGAATTGCAGTTATAAAGAAGAAAAGTGAAACATGTAGGCCAAATTTCTGCAGTCTGCGCCAAACAGTCCTTGCACTCAACTTCACATTGCATTGAAACATTTCATCTTGTGTACACCCAGATGATTTTCTTCTGTCACTTAGGCACAGTCTTTTAATTTTTCACTTGCTGTTTCTGCCTTTACCAGTGTGGTTTTCTCTTATATCTCTTCAATGCTATATTTTAATTTCTTTATAACTGTAGCCTTTTTCACTTGATAATACTATTTTACATGGCTTTCTGGGCAACCAGTCAATTCTGCCCCATTACTTTAATTTTATTACGTTTTACAAGCTCGCTAAATGAAAACACAAAAAAACCCAACCAACTTGATAGCGATTACAATATCAGATTAAAAGTAAGATGGTATTTTGTCCACTTTTGTTGAAAAATGTTTGAAATGAATTAATAATTCTTAATGTTTCTCATTTCCTTTTTTAAATATTTTGACAATTGCTGGGAAAATGTAACTATAGATATTAAATTTCTGCATACCATTTGATTATGATGAGCTATGTCAAAAAAATATCACAAAATACAACTTGTTGCACTGTCCCAGGATAATTTGATTCCCATGTACAACCTTCCTACCTAGCTTCTGACAAGCAAAGTCAATGGGGAAAGTCAGATTTGCGCAAAGATTGCATTTCACTTAACAACTGCAGTGATTCACTTAACAACTGGCAAAAAAGTTAATAAAATAGTGCGCAACTCATTTAACAACTTGTCTTGCTTAACACCTGAAAATTTTGACATCAATTTGGTTGTGTTAAGTACACCAAAATGTTTGCTTACAACAATACAAGTACTAAGTATTGTAAGCAACATTTTGGTGCCCTTACAAATTAGAAGATTTTAATTATTCTTATCTTTCAGCAAAGACCAGCAGCATGTGATGTGTTTTCTCGTAATTTCCACTTCACGGAATATGGAAAGAAGAATGTGTCTGCCAAAGTATCTGATTCAGTAAGTTATTTTTGAATCACTTACATGGCTTCTTCATCCAACCCAGATATGTTGAAAAAGATAAGATGTTCAGTCCACAAATTGATCTAAATTGTAGTGTAGTTTATTTTTGAATGAGCTGTTTGGTGAACAAACCATGATTTGTGGTTTAATAGTTGAATAGTTGTGGGTTACTCAATAAACTTTGGTTAATAAGACGTGGCTTTGCATGCATACTGTACATTTAGCCAGTAAATAACTATTGGTATGCGTTCGTAAATTTTAAAGCTGGATTTAAATGATCCTATCCTCAATTTTCCTTAGGGAAGATTTTGGCACTCAATCTTTATTTATTTATTTTATTTTATTAAATTTATATCCCGCCCTTCTCCAAGACGACCCAGGGCGGCGCACAGGAAATTAAAATACATACAAAAAACACAATACAAAATTTAAAAACCTATTAGATCCCCATCCTGCACTAAAACCAATTAAAATCCCCGAATTAAAACTATGGCTAGTCCCAGCAGAGGCTATGTTAGGCCGGCTTGATGGAAGAGGTGTGTTTTTAAACACTGGCGGAAGAGGAGGAGGTCGGTAATGGTACGAAGTTCTGGGGGTAGGTCGTTCCATAGGGCAGGGCCCGCCACAGAGAAGGCCCTTCCCCTGGGTGTCACCAGTCGGCATTGTCCGGCCGACGGCACCCTGAGAAGGCCCTCTCTGTGGGAGCGTATCGGTCTAGGGCAGTGCTTCTCAATTATTTTCTGTCATGCCCCCCTAGGAAGAAGAAAACATTTCGCGCGCCCCGCAAAAGTCATTTGAATATCAATTGGGCGCACATCCGTCGGGCAACAAAGTAAATGTGGACGGACGTCCCACACTAAAGATAGCTCTGACAGGCTCGTGTCACAAGGGTTTTGGACAGCCAATCAGATGCGAGCATCTGATTGGATACAGAGAAATAAACACGGGGCTTAGCTTGTTATGACAGTGTTTGCCGAGGTCAAACGCGCCCCCCTTTACGGAGCCTCGCGCCCCCCCTGGGGGGCGCGCCCCACTATTTGAGAAGCACTGGTCTAAGGGATGTATGGGGCAGGAGACGGTCTCGCATATAACTAGGTCCCAAGCCATGGAGCGCTTTGAAGATGGTCGTCAAAACCTTGAAGTGCACCCGAAAGACCACAGGAAGCCAGTGCAGCTCACACAGGATTGTTGTTATATGGGAGTACCTCGAAGCTCCCGTAATCACCCGCGCCGCACAAATCTGAACTAACTGTAGCTTTCGAGTGCACCTCAAGGGAAGCCCCATGTAGAGAGCATTGCAGTAATCTTGTTTGTATGGATCAATCAAATTGCAGTTTATTTATTTATCTGATCTATCTATTTATTTTATTTATTTATTTTTCACATTTATAGCCCGCACCCATCTCACCATAAAGGGACTCGGGGCGGCGAACAGAGATTTAAAATCAATTATACATAAATACAAAATATTATTAAATAATAACGAAATTAAATCCATATCCTGCTTAACTTAAAATAAGTTTAAATTTAAAACCCAAATTACAGTTTTGATTTGTTATAAAATAATGGGTGTGGAGTAGATCATGCTAGGCCGGCCAGATGAAAATAATAAGTTTTTAGGTGCCGGCGAAACAAGCGGAGGTCTGTGATGGAATGGAGGTCGGAAGGTAGGCCATTCCAGAGGGTAGGACCCACCACAGAGAAGGCCCTTCCCCTGGGAGCCGCCAACCGGCATTGTCTGGTCGACGGCACCCGGAGAAGACCCTCTCCCTGGGAGCGAGTCGGTCGAAGGGATGTATGGGGCAGAAGACGGTCTCGAAGGTAGCTAGGCCCCGTGCCATGGAGCACCTTGAATATGGTCATCAAAACCTTGTAACGCACCCGGTAGGTCACAGGTAGCCAGTGCAGCTCGTGCAGGAGTGGTGTTATGTGGGACTGTCTTGAGATTCCCATGATCACCCGCGCTGCCGTATTCTGGACCAACTGCAACCTCTGAGTGCATCTCAATGGGAGCCCCATGTAGAGAGCGTTGCAGTAGTCCAGACGAGAAGTCACGAGTGCTTGAGTGACTGTGCGAAGGGCATCCCGGTCCAGTAAGGGGCGCAATTGACGGACCAGGCGAACCTGGTAAAATGCCCCCCTGGCCACGGCTGCCACCTGATCCTCAAGGGACAACCGGGAATCCAGGCGGACTCCTAAATTGCGCACTCTATCCACGGGGGCCAAATTTTCATTCCCCATGGCCAGCGATGGTGTCAACTGGCTAAGCCGGGAACCACAACCACTCGGTGTTGGACAGGTTGAGTTTGAGTTTGTTACTGCCCATCCAGATCCGTACGGCCTCTAAACACCGGGACATCACCTCAACGGCATCGTTGGGGTGGCTTGAGGTAGAGATGTACAACTCAGTATCATTAGCGTACAGATGGTATTCTACCCCAAAACCACGGATGATCTCACCCAGCGGCTTCATATACGTGTTGAATAGGAGTGGCGAGAGGACTGACCCCTGCGGTACCCCGTATGCGAGGGGTCTAGAAGTCGACCTCTGCCCCCCCGTCAACACGTATTGCGACCGATCAGAGAGGAAGGAGGAGAACCACCGTAAAACGGTGCCACCCACCCCCAACCCCTTTAGTCGGTGCAAAAGGATACCATGGTCAATGGTATCAAAAGCCGCTGAGAGATCTAACAAGACCAGGATAGAGGAACAACCCCTATCCCGGGTCCTCCAGAGATCATCTACCAACGCGACCAATGCCGTCTCGGTGCTATGACCGGGCCGAAAGCCGGACTGGCGCGGGTCTAGATAATCAGTTTCCTCCAGGTGACGAGGAAACTGCTGTGCAACCACACTCTCTACAACCTTTGCAAGAAAGTGAAGGTTGGAGACCGGACGATAATTAGCCAATAATTCTGAGTCCAGGGAAGGCTTTTTGAGGAGGGGTCTCACCACTGCCTCTTTCAAGATGGTAGGTAAGGACCCCTCACTCAGAGAAGCGTTCACAATGGCCTGGAGCCAGCCTCGTGTCTCCTCCCAGGATGCCAGTACAAGCCAGGAGGGACAAGGGTCTAATAAACATGTGGTGGCCTTTAGTCTCCTCGCCAACCTGTCCATGTCCTTGGCAGTAACAAAGTCAAAGTCTTCCCATAAAATAGTCTCAAGGCCTGCATCGGATACTTCCACCGGACTACTATCTGTGGAGGGCAACTCGCTCCGAATCTGAGTGATTTTATCCTGCAGATATTCTCCAAATTCCTCGGCGCGGCCCTGCAAGGAGGACTCTCGCGGCCTCTGTTGAAGGAGGGAGCGGGTCACCCCAAACAGGGCCACCGGGCGGTTCTCTGCGGATGCGATGAGGGTGGCACAATACTTGCGTTTGGCCACCCTCATTGCCACTAAGTAAGTCCAAATGGGCTCTTACCAGTGTTCGATCAGATTCAGATCGAGAGGATCTCCACCTGCTCTCTAGGCGTCTCTTGCGGCTTTTCATCTCTCTCAGCTCCTCAGAAAACCAAGGAGCCCGGGTGGGATGACGCCGCGTGAGAGGCCGCAAAGGCGCAACGCGGTCTAAGGCCCCCGCGGCCGCACTATACCATGCTGCCACTAGGTCCTCAGCCGCGGCACGAGTCAAGGATACAGGTATTGGCCCAAGCTCCTTCTGGAACTTTTCAGGGTCCATCAGGCGCCTGGGGCGGAACCATCTGGGTGTCTCTGGCTCCGCCTCCCCGCGGTGAGATGAGGCGATTGGAAAGTCCAGCCGAAGGAGAGAGTGATCTGTCCATGACAAGGGTGAGATGACTAAGTCCCCGGTTCCAAGATCACTTCTCCACTGGCCAGAGACGAAAATAAGATCCAGCGTGTGTCCTCCATCGTGAGTGGGGGCCTGAACTAATTGGGTCAGGTCCATGGCCGTCATGGAAGCCATGAACTCCCGAGCTGCCTCCGATGCCTCGCCCGCCGATGGTAAATTAAAGTCCCCCATAACTAGAAGTCTGGGGGTCTCCACTACCATCCCGGCAACCAACTCGAGGAGCTTGGGCAGGGCTGTTGTTACATAGCGGGGAGCCAGGTATATAATCAACCTGTTTAAATACTAAAAATACAGTGATAGCTTACGGGAATGAAAAAGCTTTTTGTTAACATGGGAAAGAATGGCAGCAAAGGATTAAGGACTTAAGTTTAATGTTGGTTCTTAATTGGTTAAATTACAGAGGAGAAGAAAGGAATGTTATTAATCAAAACCTAACCAGAGATATTTGAATTGTTTTGTGCTACTCTCCAAATGTAAATTGGAATAATAATTTAAATAATAATAATTTGAAATAATTTGTATTGGGTTTTGCAAATATTTCATCTCAAGGTATTCTGCTTTTTTGTTTTTCAGGTTTCAACACAGTATCCTGTAGTGGACCATGAATTTGATGCAGTTGTAGTGGGTGCAGGTGGTGCAGGTTTGAGAGCTGCCTTTGGCTTGTCTGAGGCTGGTTTTAATACAGCATGTGTTTCCAAATTATTCCCGACTAGATCTCATACTGTTGCTGCACAAGTAAGAGACTTCTTTTTCTCAGTCTGTCTTTCAAACTAAAGGAAAGGAAATGAAGCATGCCACAATTGCTGCAGGCTACCTAGATTTATATTATATACAGATGCCATTGTTTAGCAGAATCTGTTTGTCTCTTTATAACTTTGAATTTTCCTTAACAGTTCACCATAATGCAATTTTTTAAATTGTTGCCTCAATTCCACTAATTTAAAGAATGTGTTCAAAACCTGGAACCATTATTCCCTTGTCATTGAAATTTCAAGACTCTTCACATCTGCACATTTGCAGAGTTAAGACTGCTGCAGTGGTCAAGTGATCATAATTTTCAATATACCATGTCAGTTTCCTCCAAGCAAAGTGGATGGGGAAGCCAATAGGAAGTTGGAAATGATTCCTGCTTCCATTGTTTTCTGCTTACCTGGGGTCATTCTGATTCTCTGCTTAGGTAAGGAAATATCTCAGGAAGGCGACCAAATGGGTCATAGGTCTAGTTAATGGTAATGCTTGAGGCCTATGGTATTCTGATTTTCATGAGTAGCATACAGTGAAGTGAGCATTATATATTTATTTAGCATTAAAATATTGATTCCTAAATTGATTGGTAAAATTCTGAATCTAATTTTCACAAGAGAGATCATCTGGAGCCTTGGAATCAAGTATTGCTATATGCTAACAACACCCAACTTAATTCTCAATATTGAACTGTAAACAAATTGATTTTCTTGATTGATTATACATTTAGTAAATGAGCTGGAAAAATAGAAATTATGGTACATTTATTTAATTATAGACTACATGTTGTCCTAATTATGTGACATTCAGTTCTCTTCTGGATGGGAATGCATTCTCCTTTAAATAACAATCCCATAATGTAGAAATGGTCCTTGATTCACAGCTGCATCTGGGTTCCCAGATGTGCTTTTCCAATTGCCAACTGTTAACAATTTCTGTATCAGACATGCTTGATAAAAATGGATTGTACCTTGATTACAGCATGACTTGTTTGTAGCAATGAGCTCTCTATATAGTTAATTTTGAAGAGTGTTTAAAAAGTTCAATTGGGGTTCAGTACAATTAGATCCAGAATTCTAGGAGCATTTTATTTCAGTATTGAATACATATACTGATTACCAAATTTTTTGGACAGAATGCAAAGTGATTATTCTTTTTAGATCCTGAAGGGTTGAGGACATGATTAACAGAGAGACTGCTGTCTTGACATGAACTTGCCTTGACTTCAAAGTCAGCAAATGAAATTTTCTTAAAGATCACTTTCTGATCTTTAGAGAAAGGAATTGTATTCAATCAATCATTTTTTATTTTAGGTGCCAGGGTCTTGTCATTTACTCAATTTTTTTTAAAAAAAATAGGTTATTATAATCAGAACAAGGCTAAATTTATCATGCAGTTCTTATTTCTTGATCTATGAAAAAAATATCATATTGATCTTTATTAAAGTTATGATTTATTAACATTTTAACAATTTGCTTCTGCAATGGTTTACTTTATAGGGAGGAATCAATGCTGCTTTGGGGAACATGGAAGATGATAACTGGCGATGGCATTTCTATGATACTGTGAAAGGCTCTGACTGGTTAGGAGATCAGGATGCAATTCATTATATGACAGAACAGGCCCCTGCTTCAGTTATTGAGGTACAGTTAGTCAGATTCCTTGACTGCCTACAAACATTCACATTGATAAAACAGTTTCTTAGCTAAAATAACTGTTTTCTTCACTTATAGTATCATTGTGAAAAATAGGATACATAAACATGTATTAGTTGACTGCCTTTATTTGTCTTTTAATAAAATAACTGTAATACATGAAAAAAACCCAGAAAAACTGCTGATGACCATTTATTTCTTGATAATGCCAATATCATTGAAGATATCCTTTCTGAAGGGGCAATCCCAAATAAAATATTTATATTCTATATCATTTAAAACAGTGGTCCCCAACCTTTGCAGCTTGGTGGGCTGGCTGGGGGGAGAGGGGAACCAGACTCTGCAAATGGCAGGCTGGTGTTCATGTCTTTACATGTGCAGCTCAACTTACACAACCAGGCTGCAGTGTACGCATATGCCATGCAACTCCACTGCAAATTCTCTCCCACCTCTCATGCAGCCCACTTCTGAATAGGCCATAGCCAGATAGTAGGTTACAGCCTGGGGATTGAGGACTCCTGATTTAAAAACATTGTACATTCATTGACAAATTTCAGGTTTGGATCACAAAAAAAATCTTATGTGATTTGTCTAGATTTAGATACGCCACTTAATTGTCTGTTTTAAGATATAATCCATTGTAATCTACCTAAATTTACCTTGTATTCTTCATTTCCTCCTTAGCTATTTTAATTTTTTGGGCTTTTTGTGTTCTGTGATCCAGCTGTATATATCATTGAAAAGTGGGGAACTGTCATCCTTAGTAATCAGGCTATTTTTATGACTTTGGTCTGACAACATCATTATGTCCAAACTTTCTTGTGAAAAAAATTTGATTCAAATTTGGTGTTTCAGACCTATCCATACAGTTTTCTTACAAGTGCCACATAAGTGATTTGCCATTGCTTTCGTTTGTGCATGATTTTGTCATTCTAAGTGGATCGACATGTGTGGTTCTCAATTTTTGAGAATTGAATTATCACAGTTGTTAAATATTATGTGGGCTAATACAAAAGACTTCAGGATATATTTCGGTCCCTAAATAGTGTCCATAAATTGCTAAACTTTAATAAATTAAATTACTGCATTTAAAAATGTCCAAGAACTCGTGTCATCACTAAATCTTATAACATTTCAGTACTTTTGCTTAAATTGAGTGAACATTTCAAAATCTTTTGAGATTTTAGCTATTAAAAATAAATATACATGTTCATTTACATATTACAGCCTTTCTTACAGTACATTATTGCCATAGTTCATGAATAATCTAGGGAATGTAGTGATATTGCTAGCTAATTTTCAGTAATTTCTGTTAGAACTCCCAGTTACATAATAGTGCAGAATCTTGCACCATAACATACTAAATAGATTAAAATGTTGCTTAGAGCTGAGATATTTTCAGGTGCATTATAGGTTACTTTACTAATTCCCCTTGTCTTTATATATACTTAATTCAATTACTCATCTCATTTTGGATTCCTCAGCTAGAGAATTATGGTATGCCATTTAGCAGGACAGAAGATGGAAAGATCTATCAGCGTGCTTTTGGAGGTCAGAGCCTTAAATTTGGAAAAGGAGGACAGGCTCACCGTTGCTGTTGTGTGGCTGATAGGACAGGTCACTCTCTGTTACACACACTGTATGGCCAGGTAAGTAGTTGTTTGTGGAGTGGAGATTGCTAAAGTCATGATTAACAGTTGTTTTTGGTGGCATTGGCTTATGCCTATTGCTGTTATAACTGACTCCAAGTAAAATTTGGCTGATGTTCCTATATATTGTCTGTACAGGTAAATACAGTCAAAGTAATAGAAAATTTGTATAAGTGATATTTCTCTATTATTCAGAATTCAAAATTAAAGTTTTTTAAAAATAAATCTTTTCTTAATATATAATATTTTTTGCTTTATTTTTGATCTTATAAAATATAATGGAACTGTAAAGATGTCTTGTTATATGCCAGATCATTGGACTATGCATTCCAGTAGAAGGTAGCCAATGATCAGAGAAGAGAGCTTGGGATTGTTGTGGATACATAAGGTATACGTTAATACAGTGGGTTCTTTGAAAATAGCAATTTCCAAATTAGACATTAAGAAAGAAATTCAATATTGCCAGCAAATAATAGTTTTATAAGTGTGATTTCACGTAAAAACTATTTATAGTATCATAAAAAGGCTATTTTGTGCTTGAAAATGTAGAGGAAAAAGGCTATTGAGGTCAAATTAAAGTTGGGGGAAACATAAAAAATCTAATTTAGAGAACAGACAAGAGTACGTATTGGCAAAGACATGGAAACGACCAGATGTGTCTTTCACATCTCAAAATCTAGAACTTGGATCATCAACAAAGTTTAATGCAAAGATAAATATCAACTATCAACTAACACACATATAAAAAAATTACACAACGGAACTCATGGCTTTCTGTCTAGTTTCAAGTTTATTCAAATTTGTATACCGCCCTTTCTCCCTTTCGGGACTCAGGGCAGTGAACAGGCATTAATAAAAAAAAACAGTAAAACATCCAATACAATAAATATACTAAAAGTAGATTAAGCACTAAGCCTGCTCTAAAATACCCTGTAAAACCCCTAATAGAAGCAAATTAAAAAACTACGCCAGGCTGGCCGCACGAAATAGATGGGTTTTCAAGGCTCGGTGGAAAAGGCACATGTCCGTGCTTGTGCGTAGGTCAGGGGGTAGGTCATTCCAGAGGACAGGAGCTGCCATAGAGAAGGCTCTCCCCCTAGGGGTCCCCAGCCGACATTGACTGGCTGACGGCACCCTGAGGAGGCCCTTTCTGTGGGAGCAGACTGGTTGGAGGGAGGTATTTGGTAGGAGGCGGTCTTGCAAATATCCAGGTCCCTTGCCATGGAGCGCTTTAAAGGTTGTTACAAGCACCTTGAGGCGCACCCGGAAAGCCACAGGCAGCCAGTGCAGCTCGCGCAGGAGAGGTGTTACATGGGAGCATCTAGAGGCCCCCAAAATCCCCTGCGCGGCCGCATTCTGAACTAGCTGGAGCCTCCGGGTGCACCTCAAGGGGAGCCCCATGTAGAGAGCATTGCAATAGTCCAGGCGGGAGATGACAAGGGCTTGAGTGACCGTGGGTAGGGCGTCACGATCCAGAAAGGGGCGCAACTGGCGTATCAGGCAAACCTGATAAAAAAAAAACCTGGCCACGGCTGTCATATGATCGTCTAAGGACAGCCGAGTATCCAGGAGGACGCTCAAGTTGCGGGCCCTCTCTGCAGGGGCTAATGACTCGCCCCCGATAGCCAGAGATGGAACCAACTGGCTATGTCGTGGCATCGGAAACCACAGCCACTCGGTCTTGGTGGTCCCATCTATCTTGGTAGATGGTCTCTGGTGATGAGCCAAAAGGCAGAAAAGGAAACAGTATGCTTCCTCCCTTCATTGGGGCCTAACAGGGTGTTGTGGAACAATTATATACTTATCCTCCTGTCTCAGCTGAGCAGGAAGAGAACCTGGTGGCTAAGACATTTGCCCAGCATGTAATACAGCCCCGATTCGAATCCCAGTAATGGTATGGCTAGCTGATGAGAGCTAAAAAGCTCAAAATAGATCTATACTAGCCTCCCTGATTTATTTATTGATCAGCTCAAAAACGTAGCACACACACACACACACACACACACACACACACCATTTATACATGAAATTAATAGTCTCTGCTTTATTGCATATGCTTAAACGGGCTGAGCAGCCATCTGTCACAGATATTTTTATTTAGGTTATTTCACTGAACAATGATTTGAATTTGATAAATTAAATTCATTCATTCAGCCAATCAATCAGTTTCTATAGTTGCCCATCTCAGACAGTGATTCTGAGCAGCTTACAATTTTAAAAAAGAATTACTCTTAAGAATACTAAAACACTAAAAACATCTAGATTAAACATAATAGGATGGGCTGTTTGGCCAGTTAACAATTCAGCCAGAAACAGGATGCTTGACACATTTAGTGTTCCAAGCTTAAGAACATAGCCAGGTTTTTAGGGTCTTACAAAAGGATAACCGGGTTGGGGCCACTCTAATCTCCAAAGGAATGATGTTCCATAAGCCAGGGGCCACTGTGGAAAACAACTTGTCTTTTGCTCTCCATTAGGTGACACTCTTTCACTGACAAGAACTGCAGTATCTGCATTCTGCAGAATCCATTGGATGCTTTAATTCTAGGATTATTGCTTTAACATTCTCATAAACATATTAAATATTTAGAAAATATCTAAAATAGTTATGTTTTTAGCCAGATTTATGGTCTTAAGATATACTTTCTAATTACATAATGAAATTAACATTGTTGTTTAAGAACTGAAATTAATGCTTTGTTCTCTTTCTCTCACCATCAGTCACTCAGATATGATACCAGTTACTTTGTGGAATATTTTGCTCTTGATCTTCTAATGGAAAATGGAGAATGTTGTGGTATTATTGCACTTTGCATCGAAGATGGCACAATACATCGTTTTAGAGCAAAGAATACAGTTATTGCCACTGGGTAATATGCTAATAATTATATGAAGAAATGTCAATGCCAATATCTGGGCCTTCTTGTTTTAATTCATCCAGCATTTAATTTAATTCATTCATCATTTTAATACAATACAGTACAGCAAATACAATATGCCACTAGTTTATATACCTCCATGCATTTTTGCCTTTCTTCTAGATGAGAAAGGGCATTATAAATGTAATGCAGCCCAAATCTTCCATACTTAAATGTACTGTATTTTTCAGAGTATAAGATGCACTTTAGTTTTTGGGGAGTAAAATGGGGGAATTCTGCCTACCAGGTATTCATTTTTATTCCCATAACACCAGAAAAGCAAGCAAACACAATAGTATAATAAAATGACACTTTTTGCCACTTTTTTTCTTTCCCCAGGTGGCAAGGGAAATTCTTAATAAGCTTAACTAGGTCTGGGCATTCAGCCAAAAGCACTTCACACCTGTAAAAATGTAACAAAGCTGAATCAACAAACCAGCCCAGCACTTGCCTGAGGGAAACCATTGAGAAAACTCAGATAGCCAATAGGAAAAATCCCTCCCTTGCCCTTAAAGGGATTATCCCCAAAAGAATAGAAAACACTGGAACCCTCTGCCTTGCCCTTGAGCAAATTAGCTCCCAAAAATAGAAACTGAGCAAAAGAAGTACCTCTTAAGATAGTCTTCAAATCTTTCATCATCGGCTTCTCTTAGCTGGAACAAACTAGGAAAAACCCAACAGTATGCTGCAGTAAAAATATTTGAAGTTTTTTTCCCAGCCCTAATGAGGTGCTAATGTGTGATGCCAGATCTTCCATCTTCTGTGCTTTGTCTGAAATGGAAGATCACTTCACTCGTTAGCACCTCATTAGGGCTGGAAAAAAGCATCCAAAAAGCTACATTGGAGTATAAAATGCACCCAAATTTTCAGCCTCTTTTAGAAGGGGGAAAAGTGCATCTTATACTTTGAAAAATATGGTAACTACAACATTTTTGTTAAAATGGATTTTTTTTTTTTAAATGCATGGGTGCAATTAATACTGGAGAGATGGTAGGTTCGCTTCACTGAATGTATTCTAGCAGAAGTTAGATGAATTATTTACTGTAACTGCCTATATTAAGTATGGTATTAGGCTTGATAGCCTAAACCAGTGGTCGGCAAACCGCGGCTCGCGAACCACACGTGGCTCTTTGGCCCCTTGAGTGTGGCTCTTTCGCTGTGCCACCTCACGTTCCTTATCTTCCGGCCGCGGCCCCACTCCATGGAAAACAGGTGCGCTCCGTACAAGTACAGCCCGGAGCAGGAGCAAAGCCCCTCTCCCAACAGGCTCTTCCTCGCTCAGAGGGTTTTGGAAGGAAACTTCTGCAGGCTGTAGGTGTGCGCGTGCGCCTATGTTTTCCGGGAAGAAGAGGAACGCGAGGGGGATCCCCCCCCCCCCCCGCGGATGGACTCCGGACCTGCGGAGCCTTGTCCTTTTTAGCCAGGCAATCTTTAACAAGGCGATCTTCGGCTGCTGCACAAGCCCTCGGGCACGCTCTGTCTTCTCTGATAGCCGCCTGGTTAAAAAGAAGGACAAGGCTCCGCTGGTCTGGAGCCCCTCCGCGGGGGAGGGAAGGATCCCCCTCGCATTCCTTTTCTTCCCAGATCGGCCAGTAAGGGGACAGAAAAGGTTGTTCTCCTGTCCCAGGTTTCCGCTTCTTGGCTTCCAGCTTCTTTTGTTGAGCCAGCAATTAAGGTTCTTTTTTATGTCTTAGTAAAGATCGCCTGGTTAAAAAAAAGGACGAGGCTCTGCTGGTCTGGAGCCCATCTGCGGGTTGGGAGGGGGAGACACACACACACACACACACACACACACACACACACACACACAGAGTGAGTGAGTGCAAAGACAGACAGACATACAGACAAAGAGGAAGGGAGGGGAGAGACAAAGATAGAGAGGGAGTGAGGGGAGAGAGACACAGAGATAGAGAGGGAGGGAGGAGAGAGAGACAGAGAGACAGACACAGAGAGAATGACAGAAAGAGGGAGGGAGGGAGAGAGATAAAGAGCCAGAGAGAGAGAGAGAGACAGGCAGAGAGACGCAGAGAGAGAGAGAGAGACAGACAGACAGACAGATGCAGAGAGAGAGAGAGAGAGAAACAGAAAGAGAAAGAAAGAAGGGAAAAAAGAAAAGAAAAAGAAAGTGGGAGACAGATGAAAGAAAGAAAGAGAACTTATGACCACAATTGAGCCCAAAATTTTGGTTGCTAAGCAAGACCATTGTTAAGTGAGTTTCACCACATTTTCCAAGTTGGCCACGCCCACCCAGTCACATGACCGCTGAGCCACTCCCACAAAATAGGTCACACCTTCTGGCTCTCAAAATAAATTTCAATCATTGTATTGTTGATATTTGGCTCTGTTGACTAATGAGTTTGCCGACCACTGGCCTAAACCAGTGATGGCTAACCTTTTTTGGCTCGCGTGCGAAAAGCGGGGGGAGCACAGGGGGGTTGTGGATGGGCTTGCCACACCCTAATGCTATGTGTGCGACCCCCTGCTTTTGGCATGCTTTTTTCGCCCTCCTCAGGCTCCAGAGGCTTTCTAGGAGCTTCACTGAAGCCTCCAGAGGGCGAAAAATGGCCTAAAAAAGAAGGCCTAAATCAGCTGGCCAGAGCACACATGCGCACTGGAGCTGACAGGGCAATGCCTCACATGCCTTAAAAAATGGTTCCGCGTGGCACCTGTGCCATAGGTTTGCCATCACAGGCCTAAACAGTCCCTTTCAAATAGTTTCCATTAAGATGAGTTTAATTCTGACATAGGTGTATATATATATGAATTGAGAGCTGCAGTTCAGCTGTGTTTTTTTAGGAGGTAATTTGAAGATGTATGTTGATATGCTTTCATAGGAAATATTAGGGGTGATTGTTTTGGGTCTATTTTTCAGCCATTTGGGCATTTGCTTTCCATAGCATTCTGATTTCTAATAATAAAACCTCTGAAGTGCAAAGAAATTTCAAGATTGGTTTTAAAAATTGTGAATATGAGCTGGGGAATGCTAAAGATGGAGAGTTCTCCAAGTTAAATGGCTTCCTTTCCTTTGATGATGATGATGACAATGATATGTGTGTGGGTGTGTTGGTTAAAAAAACAGAAAAGTTGTGTTATTAAAATGTAACCATTTTGCTTTTAAATACCAGCTATATGATCTGAAGTGTGTTGGTGGAAAGTTGAAACTTGGGAATCTGATTTAAAAAATCTGTATTTCAGACACACAATAAGCCACTCTGTGGAAGAATGGCATATTATGATCTATTATACTAAAGAACAGGGAAAAATACTTAAAAGTGACTCATAGATGGTATGACTGCATGTTGCTAAGATGCAAGTTGCTAACATTACAAATATTGGAAATTGAATGTTTTAAACATTAAAAAGATGACATTCATTATTATCACATATATTGGCATTAATGTTACTCATGAAACATTTTCTTTCCTGCCTTATGAATAGTAGATGCTAACTATGAACTTTTTCCAGAGGATATGGACGCACATATTTTAGCTGTACTTCTGCTCACACTTGTACTGGTGATGGCACAGCAATGGTTACCCGGGCAGGCCTGCCTTGCCAGGATTTGGAATTTGTACAGTTCCATCCCACAGGTTAAAATTTACTCTGTTACAGGGAACTAAGTTTTGTAGCAAATCCTTTTTCCCCCTTAATTTTTTAAAATCAGCATGATGTGCAATAGAAAATTATGTATAGTCTATTCATTGTTTTTATTGGATAACCTCTTCAATAGATTGCAACAATCCCATAGACCTGTATATCTTTAGCAATTTTAGCAAAGTAAAGAAATAACCCGTGAACTTTTAATTAGGAAACTATTTAATTAGCTTCAATTATATGAGAATTTAGCAGATACAGGCAGACTCAAAAACATTCCACAATATTGAAACAGCTACTTTGTATATGTTTATGGTCATTTTCTCAAAAAACTGTTCATTTTGTTTCTAGCATTGAACAGATTTTGAATGCAGTGGCTTAAGTAGCATCTTCCAGTACTGTGACTACTGTCTGTATATAAAATTGGACATTTTTACAATTTCTATAACATTGTAACATTTGTATTCTGAGCAAAGTAAATTCTTAAATTTAGGCAAAGTAAAAACATTGACAGCAGAGTAAAAATAAAGAAATAATGTATTTTAATCAAATAGAAATACCGTGTTTTTTGGACTATAAGACACACTCTCCCCCCCCCCCAAAAAAAACAGTCTGTAGAAATGTCTGTGCGTCTTATAGAGCTAATATTATGGCGGGGAGGGGGTGGGGCACCAATCTGCTGATCCAAACATCGGGAATCACCGCCTATTGCTGCTGCCGCCGTGGGCCATTTGGCAGCGAATGCAGTGGTGACAAGCAGGCAGATTTTTTTTCTTGTTTTCCTCTTCTAAAGCTAATGTGCGTTAAAGTCTGGAGCACCTTATAGTCCAAAAAATACAGTCGTCAACTTACAACAGTTTGTTCACAGTTGCAGTGGCACTGAAAAAACTGACATAACTATTTTTCACACTTATGAGTGTTGCAACAACCCCATGGTCGCATGATCAAATTCAAGAGCTTGGCAACTGAGTCACATTTATGACAATTGCTGTGTCCTGGGGTCATGTGATAATGATTTGACAAACTAAGTCAACAGAGAAGACAGATTCACTTAACAATCATGTTACTAATCTAACAACTGTGGTGATTCCTTTAACCACTGTGGCAAGAAAGATTTTAAAATGGGGCAAAGGTCACTTAATAAATGTTTCTCTTAGGAGCAGAAATGTTGGCCTCAATTGACTTCCTGTAGACAATAGAAAAAGGCAACTTTGAAATATCTCCTTCACATTTCTATGGCAACTTACTGGCATGTTTCTTTTTCTAAGACCATGATTCTTTCTGAGAAGAATGAGAAGTAACTGAGATGTATTAATTATGAATACTGCATTTATCTGTTAATTATGAAGTAACAATTCTTACATCATCTATTACAGTGACAGCTAATCTTCTTTGTCACTGCGTGCCAACCTGCATGCCGGAAATAGCACACAAAACCATCCCGTGAGGAATGCATGGCCTTGCTTGTCTTCATGTGCGTGGGAGCGCCAAAACCCGGAAGAGCAGTGTTCCATTGCACATGCACACACACTAGTTTCTGGGTCAGATGCCTGCCCGACAAACAGCTGGCCGTCATGCATGTGCACAACGGAAACCTGGAAGAGTGCACCGGAATGCTGCTCTTCTGGATTTTGGCACTCCCATACGCACAAAGGCCAACTGGCCAGCACATGTGTGTGTACAGGAACATGGAAGAGGAGCTAGAAAGGCCACGCGTTCCACGCGTGATGGTTCTATGTGCCATTTCCAGGACGTGTGTCATAGGTTCACCACCACAGATCTATGACATAAGTCTGCATTATTTTCTTCATATTTCTGAAATGTCTGTAGTGGTCTCTTTCATTATTCTTTGAAGTGAGTGACTGAACTGATTTTATAACTGGTTATACAGCACTTGGTCAGTAAATCACTGCAGTCATTAAGTGAATCCATTGTTAAGCAAATACTGGTCATGTAGAACCAAAATTGAGCTCAAAATTTCTATTGCTAAGCAAGGCATTTGTTGTCTTTTGACCCCTGAAATATCACCTTGGCCTTATTATTGAGGGAGAGGGCTTATTATTTTGGAGTCAGGCTCTTTGGGAGCCCGCTCGCAAGAGAGCAGCCGCCTGGCAATCCCAATTTTGGCCGGGCAGAGCGCCACTCACCAGCCAGCGGTATCCCGAAGGTGCCAAGCCGCACAAGTGGGAGGGGGAGCAGCACTCGTGCAGCAAGTGGGAGGGAAGGGGATGGCGCTTGGAATACTGCTAGGTTGGTGAGTGGTGCTCTTCCCTGCCAGAGGGGGGGGTTGCACGAGCGCCTGTCATCCCCCCCCTCCCCCGGTCACGCGGAGGGCCAGGTCTGCAACCACTGCCATTCCAACACAGGATGGCTTCTGAGAGGCCAGTCTGGCCAGCCGCCTGCTGCCGAGTATTCTAGGAACTGGGGCAGAGAGTCTCCCGGCAGTTGGTCCACAACCATAAAATGCGAAGCGCACTCCCAGATTGGCCACTGTTGAAAGATTCTGCCCTGGCTCCCGGAAGACTCTGCAGCAGCTGGCTAGCCCAACCAGCCTCTCAGAAGAAGCCATCCTCAGTGCTGGGATATCGGAGGCGACAGCCCTGGCCAATGCAGAGAGAGCTGGCCCAGGTGACGGTGAGGACTGGGAGGCACATGAGCAGGGTTGGGGGGAAAACATGCCCTGTGGCAACCCCCCCCCCCCCACACACACACACAGCGATCATGTGGCTTGGCGCATTCAGGATACTATTGGGTCAGTGAGTGGCACTCTGCCTGGCCGGAGGGAGGGGGGTTCCAATGGGCTTATTTTCAGGGGAGGACCCACCCCAAAATCTTGCATGGCCTTATTTTCAGTACATGTCATATTTTCGAGCAAACAGTAGTCTTGCTACATTTTTGCCACAGTTGTTAAATGAACCACTGCCATTGTTAAGCAACATGGTTCTTAACCCTCAATCTGTCTTCCCCATTAAGGTTGCAAAAAATGGTCACATGACCCCAGGACGCTGCAATAGTCATAAATATATGCCAGGTGTCAAGCAGCAGAATTTTGATGATGTGCCCATGGAGAAGCTGCAATGATCATTAGTGTGAAAAATGGTCATCAGTCATTTTTTTCCAGTGCTTTTGTAGCTTCCAACGGTCACTAAATGAATACTTGTAAGACACAAGTTAAATAAACCAAGTGTTTTTCCAATAGCTGGAAGTTACTGCAGGTTTTCAGCAAAAATAAAATCTGATCACATGACTGTGGGACGCTGCTAAGGAGATAAATATAGCAGTGTTTTCAAGCGTCCAAAATACAGTCAGATCCAGATTGTAAATCCCCGTTTTGGGGTACATTGTAAATCAAAGACTACTTATATATAATGAATCCTTGAAAGTTTGAAAGTCTTATTTATAACTTGCTTGAAGGGATATAAATGTTAAATATTGACTTTCAAAATATAAGATAAGTAATGTTTTTATCATTCGCTCAAAGCTTTTCAATATTGGTCATATTAAAAAGCTCAATAAGGTTAGACCTAGTTGTCCCAGGGAATTCCTAGAATATGAAGCAATCCTGAAGAAGATAATTGCAAAACCCATTTTATGTTGTCAAGCAAACTATGCAGATATGTTTTAATCATTGGTAGTGAAGCTTGACTTGAAAGAAACTCTGCTTGTAGTAAAATAATTCAGTAAATTTTATAAAATTGCATTTTTAAAAATCATTAAATAATTGCCAGGCTCTAATTTGAACCTAACCTTTGTAAAGTATTGTTCTGTTAGATGTTATATTACATCAAATGTTATCTTAAGTTTTGTTTTTGGGATGATATCATTGGTAAAATGTTGTAATTTTAATATATTTTGCAGGTATTTATGGAGCTGGCTGCCTTATTACAGAAGGCTGTCGTGGTGAAGGAGGTATTTTAATTAACAGTGAAGGAGAAAGATTTATGGAGAGATATGCTCCAGTTGCCAAAGATCTAGCTTCCCGAGATGTTGTATCTCGTTCTATGACTATTGAGATCCGTGAAGGAAGGCAAGTTTAATCTATCAAGTCCATAAATGTGATTATAAAAGATGCAGAGATCAACATTGTACAAACAATACATGTATGCACACATATCTTTGCATTATTTGCTTGCAAAATAAAATAGCACAACATTTGTAAAACCCACCCATCCACAATTTAAAATCTAGTCTCCCTATAGCAAACTTTCTTTTTTTTAATGTAGTGGCAGCTTGAGAGACATGAAACTGCAATAAGTCATCTTTTTTGTTTAACTATGTGCTTAATTGCTTTTTTATTCTCTCAGAACTCATTTACAGATAATCTATATAAATAAAAATGTAAAATAGCTTGTGCAAAGCGGCTAATCTCAGAAAGTACTGGCCCAATCGACACCAAAGTTTCACACAATGTTCCCAAGGACTTCCGATGATATCATACGTACCTTTTATGTGGCTAGCATACATGTGTCATGTGCAAGCAGCACAAGCGTAAAAGGTACTTCTCAGATTTTCACCTCCCTGTAGCTCCTCCCACCCGGCTGCTTCTTATGATGCGTCACGCACACACCCCTCACATTTCCAACAGTCATTTCCTCAGCAACTGAATAAGCTTCCAACGTTCCCTCACACATGGCACACTCCCATGTGGCCCAGGCAGACCTGCTAGGCCGAAAACAAGAGGCAGGGCGTAGCACACTCCCATGTGGCCCAGGCAGACCTCCTAGGCCCAAAACAAGATGAGAGGGAGAAATACGGTAGGTAGGTAGGTAGAGGTATAAACATAGAGAGAGGGAAAAATACAGTAGGTGGGTAGGTGGGTAGGTAGGTAGGTAGGTAGGTAGGTAGGTAGGTAGAGGGATAAACAGAGAGGAAAATACAGTAGGTAGGTAGGTAAGGAGAGGGATAAACAGAGGGAGAAATACAGTAGGTAGGTAGGTAGGTAGGTAGGTAGGTAGAGGGATAAACAGAGAGAGGGAAAATACAGTAGGTAGGTAGGTAGGTAAGTAGAGGGATAAACGGAGAAATACAGTAGGTAGGTAGGTAGGTAGAGGGATAAACAGAGGGAAAAATACAGTAGGTAGGTAAAGATAGAGAGGAGAAATACAGTAGGTAGGTAGGTAGGTAGGTAGGTAGGTAGGTAGGTAGGTAGAGGGATAGAGGGATAGAGAGAAAGGGAAAAATACGGTAGGTAGGTAGAGGGATAAACAGAGAGAGAGGGAAAAATACAGTAGGTAGGTAGAGGGATAAACAGGGAAATGGAAAATACAGTAGGTAAGTAGGGAAAGAGAGAGGGAGAAATACAGTACGTATATAGGTAGGTAGGTAGGTAGAGGGATAGAGTGAACGGGAAAATACGGTAGGTAGGTAGAGGGATAAAGAGAGGGGAAAATACAGTAGGTAGGTAGAGGGATAGAGAGGGAAAATACGGTAGGTAGGTAGGTAGGTAGGTAAGGGGATAGAGAGAGGGAGAAATACAATAGGTAGGTAGATAGAGGGATGAGAGAGAGGGAAAAATACAGTAGGCAGGTAGGTAGAAGGATAAAGAGAGAGAGGGAAAATACGGTAGGTAGATAGAGGGATAGAGAGAGGGGGGGGAAATACAGGTAGGTAGGTAGGTAGGTAGAGGGAGAGAGGAAGAAATATAGTAGGTAGGTAGGTTGGGGGTTATACGGTGGGTGTGTTTACGTGGTTGTGTGTGCAGGTGTAGATCTACACACACATTGGTTGGCCATTTAACCAGACTCGGCCACAGCAATGTGTGGCCGGGTACAGCTAGGCTTAAATCAGTGCTTCTCAAATAGTGGGGCGGGCCCCCCAGGGGGGGCGCGAGGCTCTGTAAAGGGGGGCGCGTTTGACCTCGGCAAAGGATTTAATTTTTTAAAAATTTCTAATGCACTTTAAATCTTTTCTGCTACAGTTAATAAAGCTATTCTTTGTTGTAAATTGATCCACATTTCTTTCTTTTTTTATTCTCTTATACGTTAATAAGGATACAGTGTTATGCAGAGGTGTACTTATAACAATTTTATAGACAAATGATACTATTTACAGTCGCGCGGGGGGCGCGAAATGTTTTCTTCTTCCTAGGGGGGGCATGACAGAAAATAATTGAGAAGCACTGGCTTAAATAAATACATGTAAGGATGTCATTGTTCTGTGTTACTGTGTTATACAGAAGAAAACAATAGGAAAAGAGCAACTCAGTCATAAACCATAAAATATTCTAACAGCAATGATCAATCACAACATTCCAAATTAACTTGAAACAAAATAGCATGTTCTTGAAACAGAAGTCTTAAAATGCTTATCTTTTGTTTCATTTTTAGATTTTGGAACTTTTATTTTGAGGTTAAAATATTTCAAAAGCCTTTTGCGCATCCCTGTTACAGATTTGTTTCATTTGTTTTTTTAAAGGGAATACTTCATTTCAACTTTGTATTTATTTATTTATTGAATTTTTATGCTGCCCATCTCATGGATGCAGTAAAAATCTTGCAATATAATAAAAAATAAAAAGTATGACAAATCAATTAAAATAAAGATAATTAAATAGAAAAGCTAAAAAAATGTAGCTACTAAAATAAAATCAAGTATAGTTTGCAAACACTTGATAGAATTCTCTATCTAATAATATAATTATTTATTGTCTAATGATTGTATCGAAATAGTGGTAAGAAAAAAAATGTTTATCTATTTAAAATAACAGAGGTTGTGGTCCTGACAAAGATCACGTATACCTGCAATTACACCATTTGCCACCGCAGCAGCTAGCAATGCGTCTTCCTGGGATTTCAGAAACTGCTATGATATTTGCTGGGGTGGATGTCACAAAAGAACCTATTCCTGTCCTACCTACTGTGCATTACAATATGGGAGGTATCCCTACAAACTACAAAGGACAGGTAATTTTCAAAACATTTATTTATTTATTCATTAAATGTATATACTCATGATGGCGAACCTGTGCCACAGGTGGCATGCAGAGCCCTCTCTGCAGGCATACCAGCCGCCCCAGCCCAACTCAAGTAGCATGTACATGCAGGCATGCCTCCCACTGGCCAGCTGGTTTTTGGGCCTATGCCGAGGGCCAGGATGGGGGACCCGTGAGCATGCATGGGGTGGGAGTGCTCGCATTGCACAGCAAACTCGGCAGGCTGGATGTGAGTGTGAATGGCCTGGCCCTGCAATGCTTCCTCACTTAGTTGGAGGCTTTCTTCAGACTTCAAGCAATTGCAGAGGGGGGGGGGGGAGAAGGAAGAAGAAAGAATGAAGAGGAAAGGAAAAAGAAGGAAGGAAAGAATTTATAATGAGAGAGAGTGAGGCTGTAAGGTAAATCCTGCCTTAGCACTTGATCACCAGCAGCTCTGCTGCCTTTTACCATCCTCTTATCCCCTCCTGACCTCTCCTGGTGGTTTCCCATCCTATCACTGAGGATGCTTTGGTTACAAAGCTAGGTGTCATAAGGAGAGGAAGTGGGCCTCCCTCTGACCACATACTTTGCCCTCCTGTACACACCATGGGCAACCAACGAGAGCAAGAAGAGCAGCAATGGGAGCTGGCCATGCCCACCATGACCCCCGAAGTCAACCACAATGGGGCCCTTATTGAAATTGAGTTTGGCACCTCTGGACTAACAGATGACCTGGGTGCTGCATATGTTGCTCTCAAACTTATAAAATAGAGTCAAGGTTAGAAAAATCAGTGTGCATACAACAGCAAAAGTCACATTAATCAAAAGCATGCCAAATGCAAACGTTTACTTTTCAATAACACGGTTTTTTGCATCATTGAAAGCGCTGTTATTGGGGGGGGGGGTTTAAGAGAAAAAAATGTTAATCACGTATGAGTTGTTTTTTTAAACTAAAACCTAATTATTCAGGTTAAATTGCTGTGTTGGCACTCCAAAATAAATAAGTGAGTTTTGGATTGCTGTTTGGGCACTTAGTTTCTAAAAGCTTTGTCATCACTGGTACATACTGTCCATCTCACTATTGAATTATAATTTTAAATAGACTACATTTTATTTTTATACTATTTAGAGCTTTGACAGTATATCAAAACAGAAGCTCTCATTAGTTTTCCTCCTGTACCTTAATCTAGTGTCAATGATTTTTTTTATTATAAGGTGCCATGCAGAGGTGGATTGCTCCCTGTTCAGCCAAACCGGTAGTGGTGATTCGGCCTGGGCCGCAGAACCGGCAGCAACCCAGGCTGGCCACATCCCCGAACCGGTTCCCCAGTCTCTTCTGCCATTGCTGGCATGTTTCTGCGCATGCACAGAGCACATTACAGTCAACTGTGCATGCGCAAGCAATGTGCAGCAGGCGCATAAGCAAAGCGAGCACACATGCAAAGCAAACCGGTACCAACCGGTACAGGAATCCACCCCAGTGCCATGGCTTGTCTATATATATTTGTGCATATGTGTATATATTGACAGGTAATCACACGTGGAAATGGCAGAGATCAAATAGTACCTGGTTTATATGCTTGTGGTGAAGCAGCTTCTGCCTCCGTTCATGGTGCTAATCGACTTGGTGCAAACTCACTTTTGGATTTGGTAGTCTTTGGTCGTGCCTGTGCTCTTACCATTGCAGAATTATGTAAACCTGGTAAGTCTCTTTAGTTTTTAACATTTAAAATATGTACTTTACATTTTGCAATGCTGTATTTTGTAACATACTTAAAAATTAAGAGCATGTCATTTGTGTCATAGAAAGTTACATGTAGTCCTCAAGTTATAATGGAGCCTGCCCATTGGGGTCAGAAATCAGAACAAATGTTTAATGAACTGCCTCAAGTAACAAACAGTCATCCTTTCTTTTCCCAGTGCATTTTTTAATCAAATATATGTGTCATTAATTGGAGCATGGAGTATCTTAAGGATAGCCTACTTGCCTTGGGTCTCCCAAGGCCTCCTCCATCCTTTGAGATACTCTTAGCTCTGCTTTTGTCCCTTGGGTGGCCATGCAAGCCTGCCACACAGTTCACTGTTTTGCCAGTAAGAAATAACAGGGAAGGAACCACTGGGCACACTTGCCATTTGTAGTTCTGCCACTGTTTTTCCTCCTGCCAAGATACTCCTGCATTTCTGGGCAAAAAAGGAACCAGTTCCCTGGGTTTTTAGACTTTTTTGCTCCAATCCATTGGTCACTGATCAGCTGGCCACCAGGAAATTGCAAATCCTATCTAAGGCGGTAACTTCAAGACTAGCTTCCCAAAAGTTTCCCTTCCTTTAACTCCCTTCCTTCCCCAGAAAGCCAGATTTCTTCAATAAACAAAACAAAACAGCTGAAAGGGACAGACTTGTTGATCTTTCTCTTGTCCCCAATTATGTTCCTAAAAAAAACCTTCTCAGTTCTGCTCTCCAATCGCTATCCTTTTAAAAACCCTACTCCAGGCTGAAGAGTATAGGAAAGAAAAGGAAAGAGAAGGAAGGAAGAGAGAGAGAGAGAGGGAGAGAGAGAGAGAGAGAGAGAGAAAGAGAGAAAGAAAGAAAGAAAGAAAGAAAGAAAGAAAGAAAGAAAGAAAGAAAGAAAGAAAGAAAGAAAGAAAGAAAGAAAGAAAGAAAAAGAAGATAAACTTTTTCTGTACCATTTTGCCTTTAGGGCTATAGAAAAAATTCAGCTCAGAATTTTGCAAAGATTTTTACTGTTTGTGTGACTGCCTGCAAAACCCAGGTAGGATTCCAAAGACAAGTCCTAGGTAGGTCCTACAGGCAGTTAGACAAAAAGTTTGCAAACACCCAGCTTCTGTCCCATTTTGCTGCAGCTGGCTAAATTTCCTGAATTTTAACTGCAAATAATAATAATAAATTTTAATTTATAACCCGCTCTCTCTCCCCGAAGGGACTCGAGGCAGGGCACAGGGAATTTAAAATACATATAAAATCACAAACAGTACAATATAAAATAAAATTAAACTAACCCTGCGCTAAAATCCCATATTAAAACTAAAAATTAATCGTTAAAAACCCTAAAAACAGTTGATTAGCATTTGTTTTCTACTTCCTTTCCCTACTCTACAGTCTGGAATCAAGGTATGGTTTTTAAAAGGATTAGAACCATGATGGTGAACCTCTGGCAGGCATGGAGGCACAGAGAGCATTCTCTCTTCGCATGTACATCATAGTCCCAGGTTAAATCTCCATGGTGTTTCTTTTGTGAACTCGGGAAAGGGTGCGGTATATAAATCAAATAAACTATAACTTCTGTTTCCCTGCAAATGACACAACAGAAGCTCATGGAAGAAAAAGATCTTACCTCTTGCCACACTACTGCTGTTAGGATGCCCCACCTCCCGCCGGCCAGCTGGTCTTCGGGTCTCTGCTGCTCATTCATGCATGCGCATGCATGTCCACGCCTATGTGCGTGCACTTTTCAGTTTGGGAATGTGCGCATGCACTTTTGGGGCACTTGGTGTCTAAAAGATTTGCCATCACTGGATTAGAGATTAGGGGGCAAAGGTGGGGAGTTTTAGCACTTTATGGTGGAATAGAAAGATCAACAAGTCTATTTCTCAGAGTTTTTTTTTTCTTTATTGAAGAAATTTAACTGGGGGATGGATTAAAGCAAGACAAAGGTTTGGGGAAGTTTGTACTGAAGCTACTGCCAAAAGCTACTGAAGCTTTTGGTTTCCCAAAAATTGCAAGAGGCAGGAGAAGTTTGTATTCTCCCAGTAGCCATTTGATCAGGATAGAAAGCTCTGAAAGCAGCCACCGTTTTCCACAAGGAATTGTCAGTGCTGAAAATTGAAGCATTAAAATGGCTGCTTAAGGTGGCAAGGAACAGGCCCGAGTGCTGCGGGGTCACATTGGGATAGGATGGGAGGAAGAGAGGTGGCAGTGCTGCAGCATCTCTATAATCAGTTGTAAGGGCAAATGACCATAGTCCCACACGCTATCGTAACTTTGAAACAGAGTCTTACATCGTTTTGAGGAATCTTGTAACTGTTCATTAATTAACATGTCATATCTGGAGGACTACCTGTAATTGCATTTCTCAGTATCAATTTCTGTTTGAATTTGCATGGAAATTAATATGCTGTCAGGGATGGAGAGATTTTTTTTTTGGTAGTACAAAATTCAGAAAATATATGTTTCTAAATTATCATTACCTCTGATGAACTTATCTAATGTCATCTAATGTTATTTGGGAGCTTGGATGCTAAAGACAATTTCAAATTGTCAGTTGTGGGTGTCATATAGAATAGATTCTTCTGTATTTTTATGCCGTGTTTCCCTGAAAATAAGACAGGGTCTTATTTTCTTTTTACCTCTGAAATAAGTGCTTGGCCTTATTTTTTGGGAGATCTTATTATTTTTGAGGTGCAGGAGGCAGCAAGTGTGATCACCTCAAGGCTGCTGCTGTGTTGCAATATTTTCGGGGAAGGCTTATTTTCACGCATGCACTCAAAAGCCCAATTGGGCTTATTATCCAGGAGGTCTTATTGTCAGGAAAACAGGGTAATATAGATGGGAATATGGATAATATTATCTTTGTGGGATCCTTTGTGGGATCCTTGGCGTTGTCTGAATTTGC
This sequence comes from Rhabdophis nuchalis, assembly GCA_039707465.1. Lineage (NCBI taxonomy): Eukaryota > Metazoa > Chordata > Lepidosauria > Squamata > Natricidae > Rhabdophis > Rhabdophis nuchalis. The sequence goes on along the minus strand of CM077647.1, from coordinate 109,857,825 downwards.
TTGTTTTCTTGCAGACATTTCATTACCCAAACTAGGTAACAGCATCAAGGATGATATTAGCTAATTTGGGTAATGAAACTTCTGCAAGAAAATAAGCAAGCTCAGAGAGCACCAAGAACCCTCATGTCAACTCTGAACTACAAATATTCTCCTTTATTATCTGTGCTCCCTGAAAGAAACACTATGCAGTTAAATAATAATTATGCTTATTCTTATTAGGAGAATCAGCTCCATCAATTAAATCAAATGCAGGTGAAGAATCTGTTGCAAATCTTGACAAATTGCGTTTCGCCAATGGAAATGTAAGAACATCAGAACTGAGACTTAATATGCAAAAAGTAAGTAAGATCTTTGGATTGGAGGATAGGTTTTTAATCTGAATTTGTGGCGCATGATTAATTATTAACTCAGTTTCAGAATGTTCTAAATATTTTTTCAAAAAAAACTTCTACCCTTGACTTTTCCAAATTTAATACCAATGCATCCATCCATAAGCTAAATATTGATAAATTATTGAGGCCTAATTTGATATGGTTATTGGGTTCAGCAAGTTAAATTGAAGTTTGTTTAGTCACATAGTTCCCTAAATTAAAGTGAGAATTTAATGATCCATTTGTTTGGGAGCTTTATTTGTTATGGTATTATGGTTTATAGTACCGTATTTGCCGGCGTATAAGACGACTGGGCGTATAAGACGACCCCCCATCATTTCCACTCAAAATATAGAGTTTGTTATATACTCCCCGTATAACACTACCCCCTCTTCTGCACACCTTCCACACACCAAATAAAACGTTTGACTGCTGGACAAATATCAACAATACAATGACTGAAATTTGTTTCAATCCGTCCCTCATCACCCAATACTTCAAACTCCCGGCAAATTAATCTCTCCACAGGCTACATCACCCTGATTCTACCGATATCTTGGGGAAAAGGTGCAGAGCAGGCAGAGAAACGGTGAGGAGGGGGGTGGGTGGAAAAGAGCGATCCAAGGCCACATAGGAAAAGCCCCTGCCACCAGCTTCCCGGGAAAGCAACTCACCCACCCTTCCTCCTTTCCCTCCCCCCCTCTTCCACCATATTACCAGGGTTTGGCAAGGGGTGAGGCGGAGAGGGGAGCAGCAGCAGCAGAGGCACCTGCTTGGGCACGACAGCGACAAGATCGCTTGCCTGCTTACTGTCCAGCTCCCACGCTGCTGGTGCCGGGCGGGGGGGGGGGGGGGAGGGATGCTTCCCCGTTCCCCTTGGCAACCAGGCCCTCCACTTCTGGATTCCCTTCCTTTCCTTTCCATTCCTCTCCATTCCTCTCCATTCCTTTCCTTTCCTTCCTTCCATTGCCTCCTTCCCCCTCCCTCCCTTCTTTCCTTCCTTCCCTCTTACCCTCCATCCCTCTTTCTTTTTCTTTCTTTCTCCTCTGTTTCTCTCTCTCTCTCTCCTCCCCCCCCCCACCCATCTGTCACTCTGTGTGTGTGTGTGTGTGTGTGTGTGTGTCTGGGTGTGTGTCTGGGTGTGTGTCTGTTTCCCCCTCTCTCTCTTTCTGTCTCTCTAACTCTGCCATTCTCTCCCTCCCTCCACCCGGGGAAGCAGCATGTCAGTTGCGGAGGTTATCCCGCAGCGAGCGGACAGAAGACCCAAGCTGCGGCTAGTGCAGGCGAGGAGGAGGGGCCAGCATGTTGACTGGGAAGGTTATCCCGCAGCGGGCGGGCGGGCGAAGGACCCAAGCTGCGTGCTGCCGAAGCCGTCCGGGGCTGGGCGTGCGGCGCCCGGATGGCTTTGGCGGCACGCAGCTTGGGTCCTTCGCCCGCCCGCTGCGGGATAACCTCCCCAGTCGAGATGCTGGCCCCTCCAGGAAGCCCCGGAAGGTGCAGGGCGCTGAGGTGGCCGTCGGAAGGAGGCGTCCTTTCCATTCCTCTCCATTCCTTTCCTTTCCTTCCTTCCATTGCCTCCCTCCCCCTCCCTCCCTTCTTTCCTTCCTTCCCTCTTACCCTCCATCCCTCTTTCTTTTTCTTTCTTTCTTTCCTTCCTTCCTTCTTTCACTGCTCCCTTCCTCCTCCCTCCCCCTTCTTTCTTTCACTCCCTCCCTCCCACCCTCCATTCATCTTTTTTCCTATTTTTCTTTCTTTCTCCTTCTCTGTTTCTCTCTCTCTCTCTCCTCCCCCCCACCCATCTGTCACTCTGTGTGTGTGTGTGTGTGTGTGTGTGGGTGTGTGTCTGTTTCCCCCTCTCTCTCTTTCTGTCTCTCTAAGTCTGCCTCTCTCCCTCCCTCCACCCGGGGAAGCAGCATGTCAGTTGCGGAGGTTATCCCGCAGCGAGCGGACAGAAGACCCAAGCTGCGGCTAGTGCAGGCGAGGAGGAGGGGCCAGCATGTCGACTGGGAAGGTTATCCCGCCCGCCCGCTGCCGGCACCGGAGTCTCTGGGCGGCTGTGGAGGGTTTCCTCCTTTCCCCTCTCTCTTCTCCCTCTGTGTGTCTGTAGAAAGACGGGGGGGGGGAGGGAATCAGAGTCTAACAGACACACAGAGGGGGAAGAGACAGAGGGGGAAAGAGGAAACCCTCCACAGCCGCGCGGAGACTTGCCGCTTTTCCATGCATGCCTATCTTTTGCACGTCAACCAGTCAGGGCATCTGAGGTCCATACTCAACTGGAGGGCGCCGCGTTGGGGAAGCGCCCCCCCAGCCCCGGGGCTTCCCCCTCCCTTCTTTCCCTCGCCTCCTTCCGAGCCAAGGATATCTATTCTCCATGGTGCCGCCGTTCCCTTCTCCGCATGGCCCGAGTGCCTGTTCCTTACTGCGATGATCTCAGCAGCTGCCAGCGCGCCGCCCGTTTCGCCCGCTCACGGCTCTTGCCCGCGGCTCTTCTTGCCCGCTGCCCGCCTGGACGCGGCCAGTCAAAAGCCGGGAGGGAGGCGAGCCCCTTCCACGGCATGGAAAAGCGGCAACTCTCCGCTTTCGCGCGCCACCCGTTTCGCCCGCGGAGAGTTGCCGCTTTTCCATGCCGTGGAAGGGGCTCGCCTCCCTCCCGGCTTTTGACTGGCCGCGTCCAGACGGGCAAGAAGAGCCGTGAGCGGGCGAAACGGGTGGCGCGCGAAAGCGGAGAGTTGCCGCTTTTCCATGCCATGGAAGGAGCTCGCCTCCCTCCCGGCTTTTGACTGGCCGCATCTGGACGGGCAGCGGGCAAGAAGAGCCGTGAGTGGGCGAAACGGGTGGCGCGCGAAAGCGGAGAGTTGCCGCTTTTCCATGCCATGGAAGGAGCTCGCCTCCCTCCCGGCTTTTGACTGGCCACGTCCAGACGGGCAGCGGGCAAGAAGAGCCGTGAGTGGGCGAAACGGGTGGCGCGCGAAAGCGGAGAGTTGCCGCTTTTCCATGCCATGGAAGGAGCTCGCCTCCCTCCCGGCTTTTGACTGGCCGCGTCCAGGCGGGCAGCGGGCAAGAAGAGCCGCGGGCAAGAGCCGTGAGCGGGTGAGACGGCGGCGCGCTGGCAGCTGCTGAGATCATCGCAGTAAGGAACAGGCACTCGGGCCATGCGGAGAAGGGAACGGCGGCACCATGGAGAATAGATATCCTTGGCTCGGAAGGAGGCGAGGGAAAGAAGGGAGGGGGCAGCCCCGGGGCTGGGGGGGGCGCTTCCCCAACGCGGCGCCCTCCAGTTGAGTATGGACCTCAGATGCCCCGACTGGTTAACGTGCAAAAGATAGGCATGCGTGGAAAAGCGGCCAGTCTCCGCGCGGCGGCTCCGCGCGGCTCTGGACGGCATCTGGGGACCTCGCGGATGACCCGGCGTATAAGACGACCCCCCCACTTGGAGGCATGTTTTTCGGGGCCAAAAAGTCGTCTTATACGCCGGCACATACGGTATTCTCAGGAGTCTTCTGTAAATTCTTAACCTATTCATCAAAGTCCATATTTTATTTTCATGGAGTATCACATTGCCTGCGCAAAGATTGTATAACTATGGTCTTTGTAGGTATAGACACAATCAAATATCTTTTTAAGGCATTAAGGTTACTCTGCTGAGCATTAATCTGTTAATTTTGACTACTGATTCCTTACAGAGGTCTTCAACTTAATGATTTTTTCAAAATGAGAGACTCAGGAAAAGTTACTTGAAGTTACAGGTGCTAACCAACCCCTGTGATCATATGATAGTATTTCGGGTGGTGACAACCTGTTTGCAGTTATAATTAGTTTCCAAGCATGCTGCACTCATGTGATCGCCATTGCAGCGCGGGGGATTCTGGGAGCATCTCGAAGCTCCCACGTAACACCTCTCCTGCGTGAGCTGCAGTGGCTGCCGGTGGCCTTCCGGGTGCGCTTCAAGGTGCTTGTTACCATCTTCAAATCGCTCCATGGCACGGGGCCTAGCTACTTGCGGGGCCGTCTCCTGCCGCATACCTCCCACCGTCCGATCCGCTCCCATAGGGAGGGCCTCCTCAGGGTACCGTCGGCCGGTCAATGCCAGCTATCGGTGCCTAGGGGAAGGGCCTTCTCAGTGGCTGGGCCATCCCTCTGGAACGACTTACCCCCCGAACTTTGGACTATCACAGACCTTCCCCTCTTTCGCCGCTCACTTAAGACATATTTTTTCCATCAAGCCGGTCTAGCTTAGAGCTTAGAGCTCTGATTTAATTCAATTTTAGCTAATGAATAAATGTATTTTAGAATTTTAATGGGATGTTTTAGCACAGGTCTTTAGTTTAATTTATTTTAGAAATTACTCTGTATTTATTGTTATTTATTGATTTTAACTCCCTGTGCCCGGCCCTGGGTTCATTTCGATGGAGAAGGGCGGTTATATAAATCGAAATAAAATAAAAAAATATAAATAAAAAAATAAATAAATTTGCAATCTTCTCTCCCGGCTTCCCCAAAAGTCATTAGGTTGCAACTCCATGCATGGAAGGGGGGGGGGGGGGGGCAAGGACTGGAGAAATAAAGATTTTTAGCATTCAAGCTTCTTTTCTCTAGCTGTGTGCCAGTGTCTGTTCTCTTCACCACCACCACCACCCCACTGCCACCTTCTCATCTTAACATAGAAGGGAACTCAAGCTCTGGGCTGGAGAAAAGAATCTTGTGTCCCAAAGATTCAAGCTTCTTTCTAGCCTTTTATCACTCAGAAAGCGCAGGATCCAATCACGGTCAGTCACTAGGACCAGAGGTTTTTTATTCTGAGCTTTTGAACTCATGCTGGAGCCCATCTTCAGGGAACTTCTCTCTAGCAGAGCGTGTGCTGTTCTGCGTGTGGTATTTATAGTGCCTATTGTATATGGCTTTTTAGTTGTTGATTGGGGTGCATTGATAGCTGGCTTTTAAGTTATTAATTGTCATTTGCCTGTGCAGTCCAACCTTCTAAGTACTTGATAGATTGATGGAAAATCAGCACTCCTGTTGACTGATAAGGGCCTGTGGGGAATCAGTGTGCTGGCCTGTAAGGAAGCTCAATTTTTTGGAATCTGAGTTTCATTGCTCCAGCATAGCATAGTTACACCCTGTATTCCATTTCCTTTATATTTCTATTCCATTCTGTTTGTTCCCATGTAACATTTATTTAGTATTATTTAAATTTATTTAGAATACTATGATAGCAAAAATGCAGGAATACAAAACATAAACATTAGAATTAAGTTCAGCTTAATCAGCCAAATATTAAAGGAATTCTAAGCTCAATGTGTTTCTTACCATATTTAAAATTACCAACTAAGAAAGCTTTTTAGGGAACCTTATGTTAACAAAGGAGGGAGAATATAACCAAAAATACTATTTATCAAATTTATTGCATCTCAATTGTGTCACTTCTGATTTATTCTAGCTTATTAGGGTAATTAGATACTTTTAGTAACAATTTTGTTAAATATAGGGTATTCCTCGAGTTATGAATGTTCACTTAGCAACTGTTCAAAGTTACAACATCCCCACCAAATTATTTACAACCAGATCCCAAAGTATATTGCAGAGCCATAGGGATTGTTGGCCTTTATGAACAACTACAGAGATGCTACAACATGCTACTTCAATACCTGAGAGCCCTGTGCTACCCATGTTTGTCTCCTGCATGATTTTGAGCACAAAGGCCTTGCCAAGCCTGACAGAGAAGTGCCATACTGGCTTCTCCCCTTCTCTGCCAAGCCCTAAGCTTTCTCACAAGCAGGCACAACCCTGCCCCACCATTTGCTGAATCCCCAAACGTGTCCAAATTTCACAAATTGTGCCACCGCAGAGCTGGAAAGCTTGACATGCGGTCACCCTGCTCCCCTCACTTGCCAGAACCACTCCAAGGCCTTTTCCAAATTGCAAGATGGACTCCTAAACCAACCTGCTTTGCGGTTCCCTAGCATTTCTCCCTGCAGCTCAAGTTTCTCTACTTTCACTGGAGAAATCAGAAAAAGAAAAAAAAGGAAAAAATGTGCACCAAAGAAGAATCCTCTGAAGTCGTCACTTTCCCTAATGTGGAGCAGGAGAGACCAAGCAACTCCATGAGGCAAATTCATGGAGCTAGAAAAAAAAAGTAAGATCAGCCTTTCCAACTTCTCGTGAAAAAAACTAAGAACTGGCAAAGTTGGAAATGCTGATTTTTTCTTTTTTTTAGTCCCATGGACTTGCCTCGTGGAATTGCATGGTCTCTCCTGTTCCGCATTGGGGAAGGCCACTACTTCAGAGAATTCTTATATATTTTATAGGCTAGAGAGTTTGAATCCAAATTGAAAGGGAAGGAGAAAGAATACCATCTTGATATGCACCTCAAAATAGACTTAAGTAGAGATTCATGAATAATTATGGTTGAATTAAAAATTAAATAATTCATTCAGTTCATAATAATCAAAACAAAATCACCATTAAATATTTTCAAGAAACAACATCAAAGCCTTGTGCAACACCCAAGTTATAGCTGATAGGCCACCTATATTACACTATAGTAAAAATGTCAATTACAAATTTGATATTTTCAGACCTGATAAAGAACCTATGCAAACCCATTTAATAAATGTACTGAATGAATCTCATCAGTTTCAAAAAAACTTCATCAAATAGCTCTGCTTAGTCTTTCAATGAAAATATATATTGTTAAAAATCTGTAGAGTATGGTCTGAAACTGTGACAACATATAAAAAAATGAGATTTCAGAAAATATTCTTGACATAACAATTTCTGTGTATGAGAAGAAAAAAGTACACTCCTGTTGGAAGCTTTAATAGAATATGAACTATCCATTTTGTATTAATTTAGACATAACTTTGTGCAAAAATGAATTTGACAATATAATTGGGTAATCGAGCCTCTGAAAAGTACCAGCTAGGGGTTGAAAACAGCTATATATTTGTCTTAAAAGTCTGTGGGTGAACTTTGACATAATTATTTTGGCAAATGTAGAAACTTAAATTCTTACTTAAAGCTATCAAAGAAAATAAATTGAAGTGTATCTCTCCTTCATTCTTTATAGACAATGCAAAGCCATGCTGCTGTGTTCCGTACAGGCCCTGTCTTACAAGAAGGCTGTGAAAAAATGTCCACACTTTATAAAGATTTGGATGATCTGAAAACATTTGATAGAGGTATTGTTTCAATACAGACTTCATAAAACTGAAAAGTCATACATTCTTTTATCCAATTAACCTAAATGTATCCGCATCATAATTTTATTTAAACAAATCAGACTGGGTCAATTGATCTCCAGAAAAGTAAGTTTAAAATGACCCCAATTGGGATCAGAATTTCCATTGCTAAGCAAAGAGGTTGTTAGATGAAACAGCATGTGACTACACCACTTACTAACAACAGTTCCGGCAATTCTCACCACGGTTGTTAAACCAGGAGCAAGATTATCCTTAGGTGTAGTCCTCATGCTATTCCTGCCTTACATACTCACCTCTACTTCAACTCTTCACAGCTTCTCTCCCCACTATTTCTATCTTTTTGGCTCCCTTGCACTCTGCCATCTATCCAAACTGTATTCTGTCACCATCATTTACTTGATACCCTGCCACCTGTAACTCTCGTATTCTTCTTCCTTGGCATGCAATCTCTGTTGATGCTGGGCTTGCTATTGCTACCCCAGGCAGGCTCCTGATGGGTGTGCCCCACTTTAGCTGTCTCAGCATGCTGCACATTCCCATGTGTGTACACCTTATCTGCCTATCAGGATTCCACCAGATGCAATTCACTGCCTCCTAGCTTTCAGCCATGGTCCTGCTTTCTAACATTATGTCATGATTCTCTTCTTTCTATAATCTATTCTGTATAATCATCAAAACTTTAAATCTTAAATTCATTTTTCTTTTTTATGCAAAAAGTCCATAAGGGATTTTCAGTCATCACTAAACATAGATATTGTCTTTTCTTTAACCAAGCAAGTCAGGTTAGCCATTTCAGCAATTTCTGTCATCTCCACCAACTGTTTCTCTATTATAGGTATTATAGATAAAGATTTTTGTGCATTCAGTAATTTCACGACTGTTATCAAATGTTATCAATTATAAAAACAATGTTTCATCCTCTGAATCTCTGCATTTGAGCCCCATATTTTCTATTTTTTTAACATTTTATTTATTTAATTTATTTATTTCTTTAATTTCTATACCGCCCTTCTCCCTTTCGGGACTCAGGGTGGTGTACAGCCACCAAGCATGATAAAATTATCCTTGTTCTCATTTCCAGCATAAATTTGAAGTACACTTATGCATACTAGATAATGTTTTTAGTATCATATACAACAGTATATCATTGAATAAAAATTATCTTTATAACAATATAAATTTTATCCTTTAAACCACATATTTTCCCATCATTCCCATTTGTATATTATAATCAATGCCTTTAGTCCACTGTATCATATATTCCTCAACCTTTTCATATTGTTTCAAATTGGAATAAACTATATATTTTAGCAACTATATTTTATCCTTGTTCCAGATATCTTAATAAACAAAACTTTTTATGGTATTCATTGCTGATTTCCTTTTTTAAGAACAAAAATGGAAAAGGCCGAGGCTGAGATGGGACAAGGACTGGATCAGGAAGTACACCAGCTCTGTCACCAGTAAAGCAGAATATTTGTAGCTCAGGGTTGAAATAAGGGATCCTTGGTGCTCTCTGAGCTTGGTTGTTTTCTTGCAGACATCTCATTACCCAAACTAGGTAATACCATTAGTGCTCATGATGATGTTACCTCGTTTGGGTAATGAAATGTCTACAAGAAAACAACCAAGCTCAGAGAGCACTAAGATCCCTGTCACAAGTCAGGGAGAAATATCTGTAGAGGAGTTGACTATAACCTTCACCAAGTAGGGCTTTGCTAGCTGGGCTGTGGCTGCTACAGGTCATAGTCTGCAGCTTGCAAGTGTCTCACTTTTGCATACCACTTAGGAGGAGCAATTCCTAATAGAAAAACAGCTATTTTGCAACACCACAGGCAGGAGATGGCGGTGAGTTACTTCAAGGCCCAGCAGGCAAAAGTGGTATGCATTTGGAAATGTGTAGCAGAAAACCCAGTATCTGGGATGGCAATGGCAAGCCCAGTGCTGACGCTACTGTCATGTTGAGGAAGAAGACAGAGATGACAAAGGTCAGCTGGGGATGGCAGTGGGTAAGTAGTGGAGCGTACAGGATGGCCAAAAGGCAAGAGATGAGGTGAGATAGGCAGGGATCACAAAGGCCTTGTCAATTATGGCAAATTGTGAAGTTCAACTGGGGCAATGGAGAGTGACAGGTGACTGAATGCAGGGTGGCCAAAATGGCAGAGTTGGGAGGATATAGCAGAGGGAGGGAGTTGAAATGTATCCTTGGCAGCCCACCTCCATTTATGACCGTATGGTATGTTTCAAATTGGCTTCAGTCATGTGATTACTTGCTTTATAATTGTCATGACTTACTACTATAATAGCCAGACTAAATTACAGTTGTAAGTTGTGGACTACCTATACATTACAGTCTTAGCACAGTAACCTTAAATTACAGAAAACAGATTCTGGTTGAAAATTTAGCAAAATAATGGGACCATACAAAAATATGATAGGTTTGTCTTTGTTGCAGATATTTAAACAGAAGTTAAGCAACCAACTGCTCGTGTTGCTTTAATTTAGATTCCTCCAGCCCTGATCAGGGTTGAAATCAGTGACTTATAGAGCTTCTTCCAATCCGATTTGTAGAAAATTCTACCATAAAAATAAAGTAAGTCTGGCAAGGAAGGGCTGAAATTATAATTTATGCAAATTGAAGGTTTTTGTGCAAATGTGTTAATACTCGAATGGTTTCTCCTCATTTTCATGGCAATTACTCAATCTGTTTTGGCATTGGGTGAGTTGCAGGTACTGCAATGTAAACCAGCAAATGTGGCACAGAATGAAATCTTTGAGGCAATCTACAAAGCTGCAACTTAGTTTTCCTTGCTGCTGCTGCTTTTCAGGCACTCACATATGGTAACTTGTTTCTATACTATTGATTTGGAAAGCTGCTCAGCTTTTGGAGATTTTTGGTTTTCTTTCTTGCAACCTAGCCACAGCCTTCAACGTATATATGAGAAATTCACAATTCATTTCCTTACTCAGAAGTATACCTTATGTTCAACATTTATTGTTAAATATATTTATCAAGCTGCATTTGAGTCTTAAAGATGTATTGTTTCTTCTGCTTTCTCTGATAGTACCATTAAATTATACTGAAAGAAGAATCTGATGAATCGGCTGAAGTTCTTTCTTCCTATAATTTCTAAAACTGTTCTATACTTTTTGTTGTACTTGTAGGTGTTGTTTGGAATTCTGACTTGGTAGAAACTTTGGAACTACAAAATCTCATGCTGTGTGCTTTACAAACTATTTATGGAGCAGATGCTCGAAAAGAGTCACGTGGAGCTCATGCTAGGGAGGACTATAAGGTACATATTTATTTAGAAGTTATTTCTTAAATTGCTATAAATAAATATTCTTAGCGTATGCAAGATAAAGTTTGTACTTTTTATAAAGTTTTCCTCAAAACCTATTTCTCTGTCAAAGAAGCTTTACTTATAGTTCATTTAATAACTTAAGAATGTGTTTAAACAGACTGTTTTCTATCACTGAAATTATAAAAAATACTTAATGTCATTATCTTGATCATTTTTATATGTTTCATATTTCTTAGAAGGGATTCTTTTGTGAAATGGTACAGACCACAAACAAGGAGAATGTGACTGTCTTCCATGTTTTCCCAAGGAGGCATTTATTATAGAAAAAAAATTACAAACTTATTTTTTAACCTCTAACTAAACATGTATGCATGAATGTCTGTATGAATCAGTAAATCAATCTATCTATCTATCCATCCATCCATCTATCTATATCGTGTCCACCCATCCTGTCACAAAGGTACCATTTAGCTACTTTGAAGTTATGTTAGTTTATGTTGCTGCTACATGCCTTTCCTTGTCCAGTTCTCCCCCCTCCCCCCTATTGAGAGGTGAAGGGAAGATGCTTCACTAGCTGCTTTACTTGGAACACTTACATTAGCAATAGCACTTACATTTACATACAGTTCCATAGTACTTTACAGCACTCCCTGGAGGTTTACAGTGTGACTGTAATGGAGCCTGATCCAGCCCTCATAATGCTCCCAACAATCTGGATGTCATTTTACTGACTTCAGAAGAATAGAAGGCAGAGTCAACCTTGAACCCTGTTAGGATCAGGCTGTGGGCAAGCTTGTCTGCAATTCTAATCACTATACCGCCAGGGCTTCTACATTCTGTGATAATACAAATAGTTCTTATGATGTGACTGTAATGGAGCCTGATTCAGCCCTCCAAAGACTTTCTGCACCTTCGAGACATCCACATGCTCTGCTTCCTTCCTCTGCAATCCTCACAGTTCTTTTCCCATGACCATCAGGTTTTGGGAACAAATCTGCAATATTCTGAATGAAGAATTAGTGGAAGATCTTTTGTTTGGTCACATAAATGGAAGGGTTAGAGAGTACAATGAAAGAGTTCAGAAAAAAATATGGGAGGAAGAAAGCAGAACTGCTTATTCTCCCGTGCACTGCTTGGAGTGTCCAAGCATGAATTAAATTCTGTCACACTGCTCAAGGACTGGATTGAAATTCATGGCTATGCCTCCTGGCTTTCTGTATCCTCAGTTTTTCAATTCAGTCCAGCCCATCAGAACATTTTATACTTTAGCTCCTTAATTGAGAATTTTTTCCCTTTTTTTACAGTGTTTATTTGCTTTAGAGTATTTTTTGCCTTTATTCCCTTTTTTGCGTAGCGTTTTACTTGATTGATAAATTGTGTTTGCCTCTCGGTTCGAGCTGCTGGCTTACATTTCCAGCGGTTTTATTGCCTTGTTGGGGGCTGTGCCTCACGCCTAAGTTGCTTTCTTCACCAGTGAGCTCATCTGAGGCTCCGGCAATCTGTCCAGCTTCAGCACCCCCAGCGGTTCTGGACCTCATAGTGAGTCTTCGGCCAGCCACAACCATTTCAAGCAGCCTGTGGCTGCACCGCATATCTCTCTGGATGCAGCCATTTTGGAGGTCTTAGGCCATGCCACATGTGTCCCTGGGCGTGGCCATCTTGGGAAGGTCATTCGCGCCACGTGTTTTACTGGGTGTGGCCATTTTGTTTAGCTAATTCCCAAGTTTTTTGCAGCTGAATGTCTCAAGAGAGCGGAGAAAGAGCAGCTTTCTGAGGTCTTGGCTGCTGCCATCCTGCACATGCTGTGTGCCTGCCTGTAACCCACTAGCCTTGTTCTAGCACTCTTTAGGCAATGTTGTGACCAGCTGGCACACACTTGCCCATCTGATGTGGTGGTGAGTGGGGCTACCATCCCTGCCCCCCATTTTGGGCCATCTTTTCCCGTTTCCCAGGGAGCCCAGGGCCTGATACAACTGAATCCTCTTTGTTTTCCTGCAGGGTAGATCTTCAAAACTTGTCCCCAGGTAGATCCTTTGGGGACTCCAGGCCCCATTCTCCTTACCTTGGGGAGGGAGCAGATCTTTTTGTCTGCAATGTCATGGAGGACAGGGATTCCCCTTCTCTTTAAGTGCTCCACAGGACCCCATCTTCTTCCACTGCCATCAGGGCGGAGACCCGCTCGGTGGAAGACCAGGGCCCATCCTTATCAGCAGAGATGCGGGAGGTAATCGCCATGGCAATCTCCCAGGATATTGCCCAGGGGATGCAAGTACATGACAACAAGTCTTCCAAGGCAGAGGTCCCCAACCCCCGGTCCGCGGACCGGTGCCGGTCCGCGGCCTGATAGGAACCGGGCCGCAGGGCTGGAGAGGAGGAGGAGGGAGCAGCCCCCTGGGCAGAGGATGGCCGAGCGCGCCTCCACCAGCTCCTTCCGACGGCCACCGTGGCGCACTTTCCGGTGCTTCTCAGAGGGGCCAGCATGTCAGCTGAGGAGGTAACGGCTGCCTCATCCCACAGCGAGCGGGCAGAGGACCCAAGCCTGCGGCTACCTTAAACACAGCCGAGACCATCTGGCCGCAGCACGCCCACCTCCTTCCAGCCCCGTGTGGCGCCCGGACGGTTTTGGCAGTGCTTAAGTTAGCCGCAGGTTCGAGTCCTCCGCCCGGTCGCTCGCCGTGGGATGAGGCAGCCGTTACCTCCTCAGCTGACATGCCAGCCCCTCCGGGAAGCCCCGGAAAGTGCACCGCGGTGGCCATCAGAAGGAGCTGGTGGAGGCGCGCTTGGCCATCCTCTGCCCAGGGGGCTGCTCCCTCCTCCTCCTCTCCAGACGACATGCCAGCCCCTCTGCTGCTTCCCGGAGGGGGGGGGGAGATAATGACAGACACACAGAGAGACAGACTTAGAGACAGAAATAGAGAGAGGGAGGAAGAGAGGGAATCAGACACACACACACACAAAGTGACAGAGATGGGTGGAGGGAGGAGAGAGAGACAGATACAGAGAGAGAGAGGAAAGAAAGAAAGAAAGAAAGAAAGAAAGAAAGAAAGAAAGAAAGAAAGAAAGAAAGAAAGAAAGAAAAATAGAAAGAAAAATAGAAAGAAAAATAGAAAAAGAAAGATGAATGGAGGGTGGGTGGGAGGGAGGGAGTGAAGGAAAGAAGGGGGAGGGAGGAGGAAGGGAGGGGTGAAAGAAGGAAGGAAAGAAAGAAAGAAAAAGAAAGAGATGGAGGGTGGGAGGGAGGCAATGAAAGGAAGGAAAGGAAGAAATCTATTTTCCTATTTCCTTCCACCTCAAGCTACCTGTTTGGTTAACCAGGTTAAAGATCTATTTTTCTTCCAGTGGTCATTTCAAAGGAATCACATCCTCTGAGTCATTTCCTGGATTCAAACCAGCATCCCAAAGAGTCATGGGCTGCCTTTATATATAACGAGTGCCCATAAATCCATTTTTACCGTCTTCAGAAGACCAAAGACCAGCCAGAAATGGAAGAAAGAAAGAAAGAAAGAAAGAAAGAAAGAAAGAAAGAAAGAAAGAAAGAAAGAAAGAAAGAAAGAAAGAAAGAAAGAAAGAAAGAACTTATAACCACAATTGAGCCCAAAATTTTGGTTGCTAAGCAAGACCGTTAAGTGAGTTTCACCACATTTTCCAAGTTGGCCATGCCCACCGGGTCACATGACCACTGAGCCACTCCCACAAAACAGGCCACACTTTTTGGCTCTCAAAAGAAATTTCAGTAGTGGTACTGTTGATATTTGGCTCTATTGACTAATACGTTTGCCCACCACTGCCCTAGAGGGCCAAGTGAGCCGACTCCCCCCCCCCCCCCGCGTGCGCATGTGCCGCCTGTTCCCCCTCCCCCCCTCCTCCTCAGGGCCAGCCGGTCCGCAGAACTTTCTTTAAAATGAAACCGGTCCCTGGTGCAAAAAAGGTTGGGGACCCCTGTTCCAAGGGACGTAAAAATAAGTCCAGAGTACATGGATCTTTGGATCCTCCCTCAGTGGCTAGTGCTGGCTCTGTCTCATAGGAGGAGGACCTGACAGAACCTGACTTGTCTGAAGATGAAGGGTTAGTTGCAGACAAACCTGCCTTCACCAGGTTATTTAAGCCTTCATTGTTCAAATCTATTTTGCATAAAGCTGAGGTGATCATTCACTAGGAAGTTTCTCAGCCAGTTAACCAGGGGATAACCGATCCCTCTAATCCCAGTGGGGATTGTTGATGAAAACATTCCAGTGGGGGGGGCTGTTTGATGAAAACATTCAGGCCCAAGTCTTGGTCCCGGCCCCTAAATTTTTCAAGGATGTAGTGCAGCGCCAGGGGGTGCAGCCAGGTACTGGGCTACCCCGGGGGGCAATGACAAGCGTCTTTATGTCATTGATCCCAGCTTGGAGGATCGTCTCATACTCTCTGCGATAGATGCTCCTATAACAGCTCTTACCTCCACATCCGTTCTCCCGCCCAAGTTGTTGGGGGGCCTAAGGAGGAGGATAAGCGAGCAGAGAAAGCCTGCCACAAGACCCACCAGGCTGCAGCGTGGGCTATCAGGGCTTCCACCTCAGCTTCCTTTTTCAGAAGGGCCTCTATTGCCTGGCTTCACCAGCTTCTCACTCGTTTGCCTCCAGGGGACACCAGGCTGCGCCAAGATGTTAACAAAATAGTGGCCACAGCCGAGTATACCGCAGATGCATCTTTCAATGCGGCGAAATTTACGTCCAGGGCCTTGGCATCTAACGTTACCTTTCGCCAGCTCTTATGGCTTTACCATTGGAACGCGGACATGTGGTCCAAATGGAAGCTGACCTCCGCTCCCTTTAAGGGAGCAAAGCTATTTGGTAAATCCTTGGACCCAATCTTAATTGAGAATAAGGATAAGAAAAGGTGATGCCTTCAGTCTCCCGTAGGTTCCTTTCCTTTCACAAACAATCTTTTCGAGCATCAAATTCACAAGCTACTTCTGCCTCCTTCCAGTGTCCCTAACTCCAGGGATCAGACCGGGCACAGGATAGACAGCTATTTCGAGTCAGGGGTCATTGCCAACCCTTCCACAGACTGCCATTTCAAGGTGATTCGGCTAACAGGCCCTACCGCCGCAACAAATGACTACCAGACAGACCCTCCCATAGGGGGCCAGCTACAACTGTTTGCCGACCATTGGGAGGTGATCATGTCGGATGTGTGGGTGTTGCAAACAGTGGAGCCTGGCCTCACCCTAGAGTTCCTTTCCCCTCCTCCCCGTCACTTCATTCATTGCCCTACCACCAGGTGTGCCACCAACAAGGCCTCATGGAGGCCAAAATTCGTAAGAGAGTTGCAGTGGTTCCTTCTCCCTTCGCAGAGGGCCAATTCTAGTAACTCCAAGGTCAAGGTACGTCTGTCACTGAAGGTCCTTCATTCCCTCAACTGGTGACAGACCCCAGCATTGACAAAGGGATCCATGTTCCGAGAGCCTGACCACATGATCATCATGTCAGATGCCAGCCTCTTCGGATGTGGGCCCATCTCAGCAGCAAGGTCATGCAGGGCAGGTGGTCAGTCCCCAAGCTATTCCACAACATCAACTGGTTGGAGCTGAGGGCAGTCTACCCCATGCTACGCAGATTCCAGTCGGAGGTGCAAGGTCGCCACATCCTAATCCTGACGGACAACATGGCAGCAAAGGCACACATCAACTGCCAGGGGGGCACTGGATCCAGCTCACTCATGACAGAGGTGGAAGCACTCGGAAGGTGGGTAGAGGACCATGTGGCTTTAATAAGGGCAAATGTAGACAACATTGTCTTCGATGTAGACAATGTCCGAGCGGATTGGCAGAGCCAGACTACTCTGGACCAGTCGGAGTGGCGCATATACCCACGCCTGTTTCAACAACTGTTGGATTCAGCCAGCCCCTAGTCAACCTCTTCGCAACACCGGAGAATGGACTGATTCCCACAGGAGTCGGTGTCTCTCAGCCAGGGGGTCATTCTCCATCTGGTGCCCCAGTGGCTCTAGCTGACTGTCTGGCACTTGAGAGAGACCTCCTGACATGGGCCAAGTTCTCCAGCCAGGTCATCCGTACCATCCAGGCATCCAGGCGGCCTTCCACTACCAGAATCTATGGCACCACATGGCCACCTTTGCCCATTGGTGCGCTCACGATAGTCAGGACCCTCTTACATCGTCTCTTCCACAGATTTTGGATTTTCACCAAGACATTTTTGATCAAGGGCTTGCTCCAAACACCTTGAGATGTCAGAAGGCAACTTTGTCCACCATCTTGTCAATGGACTCTCACCAACAGCTCAGCCATCATCTGACCGTACATAGCTTCCTGAAGGGAGCTTCAAACCTATGTCCTCAGGTGGTGCATTGTTACCCTACCTGGGAACAACTCAGAGCCCTTTCTGAGCCTTGGTTTGAACCTCTTCGGACTTCATCCATCCAACATTTGTTGCTTAAGACTTACTTCCTCATTGCCATTACATCGGCTAGAAGAATTTAGGAGTTAGTGGCCCTGTTGGTTACGGAGGACTTGTGTCTGATTCATAGCGATAGGGTGGTCCTTTGAATGGATCCTTCATTTGTGCCAAAAATTAACTCGCTCTTCCACAGGGCCCAGGAGATAGTTCTGCCAGACTTTTGTCCCAGACCTAGTCATTCTCGGGAGCGCCAGTGACATAGCCTTGACGTACACAGGGCACTGAAGAGATACTGAAGTGGACAGCTTCCTTCCGTCGCAAGGCTGCGACCTGGATATCTGCAAGGCTGTGACCTGGACATCGCTGTCTCTGTTTGTCAGGCATTATAAATTGGACAAGTATGCCTCTGCAGATGCTGCCATGTTTTGCAGAGTATTCTTTCTAGTGACAATTGAGTTCAGGGGTCTGGGTTCAAATTTTACCCGCCCTAGTGAAATTTAGCTTGGGTATTCCCATGCTTGGACATTCCAAGCAGTGCACAGGAGAATGACCATTAGCTTACCTGAAGGGTTGTTCTCTCTGCACTGCGGGAGTGTCCAACCCCACTCTGGGGTACAGACTTCCAGACTAGACTGTTTCTTTATTCGTCAGAGGATTTGCATCCATGTAAACCTGAGTTCTGGCGGGACCATGCCTTCATTGAAAAACTGAGGATACAGGAAGCCAGGAGGTATGGCCAAGAATTTCAATCCAGTCCTTGGGCAGTGTGACAGAATTTAACCCATGCTTAGACACTCCTGCAGTGCACAGATAACAACCCTTCAGGTAAGCCAGTGGTCAATTTTTTTGCACCTGTGTTTATGTAAAAGGAAAAAAATAGTCCAATTTGACAAAGACAGATTAGTAACACAAGTCAAAAAAAGTCAAGAGAACATCTATCTACTCTAGATGAATTCAAAGCACTAGGACAAGATGGATTCTTCAGGATCAGGGTTCTGACGGAGCTGACAGACATGATCTTGGAATCATTGAACTGTATATTTCAGAAATTGACCACTAGGCAAATACCATAGGACTGGAAATGAGCTGATATGGATCATCACAAAAGGAAATGAATCTTTTAAAAGGGGGGGGGGGGAAACATCAGTCCCTGGGAGAATACTAGACAAGATAAACAAGCAGCACATCAAATATTCTATTCAAATATTCTATTTATTCTGTTTGATTGTTGTTGTTCTTTTAATTCTTCTGTGCACCGCCCTGTGTCCCATTGGGGAGATAGGAGCGGGATAGAAATGGGATAAATAAATAAATAAAAAAATCAACACCCAACTAGAAATAAGCTAAGTTGTTACTAGAAGCTAACATGAATTTGTCAAAAACAGATTATGCCCGGCAAATCTTATTGAATTTGTCCAATAAGATAAATTATTGTCTTATAATAATTAGTGGACCAGCAAAATGTTGTGGACATAGTGTACATGGTCTTCAGTAGGGCATTTGACAAGGTGCACCACAGTCTACTTCTTGGTAGTATAGAAAAATGAGGGTTAGACAACATCACCACAAGAGAGATTCATAAGCAGCTGATATTTAATGTATAATTTTCAATAGAACTATATCTACAAGGTTCTTCCAAAGCTCAGTACTCTTCAACATTTCATAATGAGTTAAATGAAGGGATAGAAAGGTAACTCATCAGAATTGCAGACAACACCAAGCTGGGGCAACACTGAAAAAGATAAGTTTAATATCCAAAATGATCTTTAATGGATTTGAACATTGGGCCTTTCCAACAAAAGGCAATTCAGTGGTGAAAAAAAGTTGCATTCTTGCACTTAGGCAAGAAAAACTAAAGGTATAGAATAGATAGTGCCGGGTTCAATACCAGTTATTGTGATAGAGATCTAGGAGTCCTAGTGGACAACCACTCAAGTGATGAGTTAGCAATGTGCTACAGCTGCCAAAAAAGATAGTGCACTTTTAGACTATGTCAATAAAGGGATAGTATCAATATCATGCTAAATATTAGTACTGCTGGTAGGACCATACTTGGAATACTACATCCCAGTTTTGGTCACTACAATATAAAACAGATGTTGAGACAGTAGAAAGTGCAGAGAAGAGCAACAAAGATGATTAGGTGACTGGAGTTTAAATCATACAATGAACAGTTGTGGGAACTGGGTATGTCTGGTCGATTGAGAAGGACTACAGGTAATATGAAAGCAATCTTCCAGTATATGAGAGGTTGTCACAGAAAAAAGAAGGTTGTAATTTTCCAATGCACCAGGTAAGAAATAACAGATACAAGTTTATCAAAGAGAGATCCAACCTAGACTTACTGAGAAATATCCTGTCAGGGAGAACAGTAAATCAGTGGAACAGCTTGCCTCCAGAAATTATGGGTGCTCCATCACTGGAGGTTTTTAAGAAGAGATTGGACATTATCCAGAATGGTATACAGTGTGGAGCAGGGCATTGGACTAGAAGACCTTAATGATCCCTTCCAATTCTGATATTGTAAAACATATAAGGGCTGGGTTATTTAATTAGCAGACACGTGAATCTGTTATCAGTGTCAGGGCCAACACTTATTTACCATTTAAGGTGTGTTAAGCTAGTTATGTTGTTTTGAAACATGCCTGATCTTATCTGAATGTGAGTTTCAAACATAATATACCCTTACTTGTATTTCTTCATGTTCTAGGTTAGGATAGACGAATATGATTATTCTAAACCAATTCCAGGACAGCAGAAGAAACCATTTGAGCAGCATTGGCGAAAACACACACTCTCTTATGTAGATGTGAAGACCGGGAAGGTATAAAACATTTCCTTAATTTTAATATTTATTTAGTTGTATACTACTTCTAGTAACATGGATCATGAAAAGGAATGATTAAACGAATTATTAGAAATAATAGAGAATATTGTGCTTGAAAGATTTATATGTATGTCTTGCTTTTCCTTCAGAAATCAGAGCCTCAGCTATGTCTTTTTCCATCTTTCCTTTTGCTTTTTTGAATAGTGACATATCCCTGGTAGAGAAGGTATAAACTAAAGGTTACTATGTGAACTTCCTTGCATAATTGGATCAAGTCTAGGAATTAGCAACCATGTAGGGCAGTGGTCCCCAACCTTTTTGAGTGCCGGGGGCCAATTCTGTTTTTTTCTGCAGACTGAGGGCATGATTTTGCACACTGCCTGGATTTTGTGGATGCACGGATGGAGCTTCGCTGACTTTCACAGTCCTGTCTGCACTCCAGGGTTTGAGCATCCCTGACATAGATAATAGAGATGGCGAGCTGATCTCTCCCTTTGTATCAGATGAATACACTGATGTCGGAAGTATTTATAATAGAATTATAAACATGAATTCTGTTTTAGGAGTACAATAGGTCAGATAGATATACAGGTGGTCCTCACTTAACATGCATTCAGTCAGGAACCATTCAAAGTTACAACTAGTATTCAAAGTTATGACTGTTGTAGCATCTGCTTGATAATGGATTCAAAATTTGGCAATTAGCCCATATTTATAATCACAGTGTGCATTCAATGCTTCCAACCCATGTATTTTCCCCCATGCAATCTGCCTCTGTCAACGCTTGCAATCCCAGCTGACCTTCATTGTCTTCTTGCTCCCACTGCTAGCCCAGGATCCAGGTCCTGGGCACACCCCTAGAACATGTGGAAAGGAGCTTTGCTTGTTGAAGACAGCTTGCTGGGTAGGAGATGGGACAGAGCCAGCAACTTGTATAAGGCAGGAAAAATGGGAAGTCATCACCTAACAATTGTACTTTTTCTTTTCTAATGTACTTTTTCTTTTCTAATAACTACACTGAGATGACTGGAACTCTAATTGCTAAGCAACATACAACTGTGTGAAAAAGTCCTGCACAGTTTACGGATTATGACATTTTTTGGATAGGCCATTGATATTTTATGCTAATTGCTATGCAAATATTGTTATATTTAAATACTGGTGGTTTTTAAGTGAAAAGCAAAAGCTTTCATTATAATTTTGGTCAATAAGTAATCAGTCATTAAGTGAGGATTACCTGTACTCCTAGCCTTACTTTAAATAATAATTTCTAATACAGTGGTACTTCAGTATTCAACTGCTTCAAAACTCTTTGAGTTTGGTACACAACACATTTTCATGTGAAAATGTCCTAGTATTCAAGAGTATTTTGGTACTAAACACATTGCAAAAGGAAGTGGGGAACAGCCGTAAAGGTTGGACAAGAAATTGACCATGCTGTGAAAGTCACTGATATAGGAAAAGGGACAGATAGGAAGTCCTTCCCAGCTGAAACTAAGGACCATGTAAGTGACATGGTTTGTGTGCTACTAAACCTTTTTAATACTTGTTATGCCTCCCGGAACCAATTAAGGACGAGTACTGAGGTACCACTGTACGTGATTCTTGGGTATTTATTAGTAGAAGAGGACATTAAAATCTAATCTAGTAGGACAGGAGTTGGGATAAAAACCTTTTTATTTATGCTGCAGGAGATTAAATAAAAACCTTTTTATTTATGCTGCAGGAGATTAAATAAAATGGTCCTGCTTAGATGATATTTATTAAAGGGACTGATCCTAAGTGAACAGCATCTTATGTATTTCTGACTCCACACAACTAGAGATATATGTAGAAGTATCTTGGTTTGGCTTCAACAGTCTATATGCTTACTAAGCCATTTTATAGCATAGGTAAAACTTACATTGGTATATGATCTTGAAACTAAAGATTCACAAAAGGTTAAATATGACCTGAAGTTTGAATTAAAATGTTGCTGTATAAGAATTTGTGCTACTTAATTACAAAAGTAAAAAATACAATTTCAGCATGAACATGACAATATTTGGTTATAGACGTGATTTTTTTCGTAGGATGTTTTTCACATAAATAAATTTTAGATATTTATGGTAATATAGCATAATAAATTGTAAATGTATTAATATCAATGTAAATCATAAAATTTGAATTTTGACAAGGTAAATGAACAATAAAGTATTAATACTGCATTATTAATAATATGAAACTTTATTTTTTAAAGGTTTCACTGGATTACAGACCTGTAATAGATCAAACCCTGAATGAAGAAGATTGTGCTACAGTTCCACCAGCCATTCGATCCTATTAGTTATTTTGATTTAAATTTTTGCTTTTAATGCATATGCAAATATACCAGGCAAACATTATCCATTGTAGTAGATAAAAATAGCATGTTAATTTAAACCATTCAAAATCCAAAATCTGCTCTAATTTTTATTCTTGATGTGTGGGAAAACTGAGTTTTGACACATGAACTATATATTGCAATATCAAAATGTTCTTGCATGCGAGTCAGTTTCTAATTTTCTCAGGACACTAGGAATCTGCTTATTGTTGCATACATTATTTTCATCCTCCTGTAATAAATTTCTAGTGTGTTATGTTAAGAAACTATATGCATGTGATGGAAATGAGGGGTTTTTATTAAATGTAAGAGCACCATCAAGACCAGCAATGTAGAGTATCATTTAATAGATTGATTTGTGCTTATAGAAATTTATTACTGCATTGTAACTTTTAGTAACTACATGGCATTTAAATGTAATTGCTGCAGTCATCATGATTATGAATGTTACTTCAAATGGGCTTTTCTTGTTTGTTACAAGCTCTAAAACTACTTTATCCTTTTCATTTTAGTGAGATATTAAAAGAAAATTGGTGTTTTTGAAAAAAAATTCCAGGTCAGTAAGATAAATAAAGATAAATTGATAACCATTGTGTCTGATCTGCCATCTTCAGCTTCTATGTTTGCTGGCATCCTGTCATAAACTGGCAGGGAGGGAAGAGGGGACAATGGAATGTAGAGAGTAGCAATGAGCAGGAAGAGTGGGTGACAGCTCTGACAGAAACAGGTGTGAGAATTGGCATGTTCAAGGACACCTGGCCTGGGAAAAGAATGTGAAAC
This sequence comes from Rhabdophis nuchalis, assembly GCA_039707465.1. Lineage (NCBI taxonomy): Eukaryota > Metazoa > Chordata > Lepidosauria > Squamata > Natricidae > Rhabdophis > Rhabdophis nuchalis. The sequence continues at coordinate 109,834,583 of CM077647.1, read as the reverse complement.
TGTACCTGTTTACCGGTTTCAAGTGCGGCTCGGTAGAAATAAAGACAGAGCCCAGGTATTTGCCTCGATAAGCTTTACGTGTTTATTCAGCTGAATAAAAACATGCCCCTCAAAGCAAGATGGAACCCTGAATACACTGTGACACTCATATTTATATGTTTGCTAAATTATGTATTTCATCACTCAGAATGGCTGGCACACTCTAGATAAGATAAAGAAGTACAGAAATAGTCATCCTTCTTTTTTGAAGGTCTTCCAAGGACATTGTGTGTCCTGATGTCAGGAGTGCTCCGGCCAATAAAAAGCATGTTCACAAGATTGTGATTCTCTGAGGCTTCCAGATTCAAGTCGCTATACGGCCCATAAAGGCGCTCAAGAAAGTCACTCAAGCTTTCTGAGGGCAACTGATGGATGTCATATATTTTTCCTAGGTTCTTCTGTTTTGGAATAGCAGTTTGCAAGGCAGTGACAATGAGATTTTGGAATACTTTCAAGTATTCATAATCTGAACTATCGTAGTTCTTAACAGACAGTTTAGGATCAGTCTCCAGGAAAGGGGCATTTCTCTCCTCAGCAAGCTTCTTTGTGGCGGTCATTACCAGATGCCTCTCTTCCGATGTAAGGAAAACATCTAACATGACCTGTGGTCTGCCGATTTGGAGTTGTGAGTACAGATAATAAACAGGACCAGATCCAGGCTCAGTGTAGGAACCAAATTTTCCCTTCCACACATAAAGATCAGACATAAATAAAGGGGTATAAACAAGGACATTCTGGAGCTCCCCCCTGCAGAAACATATTCTTTAAGGGTTGTAGGATGGGGGAGGAGAAGGAACGGGAGGCTTAGGTGCTGGAGGGTGGCATAAGCCAGTCTTTTAACATCTGTTTCTTTCCTTGCAAGGTCCAAAAAGGTGCATAGTAAACCTGTTGATCTTTGTCCATGCCTCTTTAGACATAGTCCGCCATCATCTCAAAGACTCCTAAGTCAATTGATCCCCTCTGGGGGCCAGACATTAGGTTTATCCTGATGCCAAAGAGCATTCTATTTAACCAAGGTTTCAATTTTCATATCTTGACAGATTTTAAGGTTATTAAAGTTCCTTATAACATATTTAAGAGGGATGAGGGCACATCCCTTATTATTATTCATCTTGATTTCAGGTTTCCTGTGGGCTGAGCCCATATATCTAAGTCAGTCACACCCCTTGCAAAGCCTGTTGGGTCACAAGAGATTCACTGACCCTCCTTCAATGCTAAATCTCTTGTCAATGGCACAATGGCTTACCAGAGAGTCACAGGCAATTGAGATCAATTTCATGCCTAGACCTGGTCAACAGTGGGAAATATATAAGAAGAACTCATGTACTACAGCAATTCACTTGCAATCTGTTGTAGTGTGAAAGTACTGGGTTGAGCCCCCCCCCCCTTGCTTTCTAAGCAATTCCAGACATGGAGGGTTAGGTGATGCCAACCATTACTCCCAGCTCTGGCCAATGGTAGGGTAACTCGGATGAGGCATGCATCCTTTAATACAACACAGGCTATTCAAAAACAAAGCACATGCTAAGAGGTGAGAGAAAAGAGGGAAAAGTAAAATGATTTCCTTATCTAGTTGTTAACCATCCAGGATAGAAAAAAGAAACTAAATATAGGCAAATAATATAAATCCTGGTCCTCCAAAATTTAGAACCTGTTGAAGAGTCAAGAAGGAAGGTACCTCCAGAAAATCCCAGAGCACACTTGGTGTTTCTCCCTTTCTGGGCTTCCTAGGACCAAGCACCTGCCCTGCTGTGGTCACCAAAAATATTTTGCTAGTTTCAGCTGTGGCTCAATAGAAATAAAGGCAGAGCGTAGGTATTTGCCTTGACAATGCATTTATTCAGCTAAATAAAGACGGGTCCCTCAAAGCAAGCGAGAACCCTGAAAACACTATGACACTCATATATTTGCTAAATTATCTACTTCATCACCCAGAAGAACTGGCACATTCTAGTCTAGGTAAGATAAAGAAGTACAGAAATATCTACAAGAGAAATAGTAATCCTCCTCCCTTGGATATATTTCAAGGGCATTTGGTGTCACCTCAGGGACATTGGACATTTCCCAAGGACATTTCCATGACAGAAAGGCCTGCTGAGGCAATGGTGCCATCCATCCATATCCTTAAGGCTGTCAATAGAGACTTCTGGAGTGGAGTCAACATGTCTCTGGTGATTGGAAAGGCCCAACAGAGACTTTATTTCAGAGTCCTGCGAAAAAATCAGGTGGAACAACGGCTGATGACCTCTTTCTATCCGTCCACCATAGAAAGTGTCCTCACATATTGTATTACAGTATGGTATGCTGGTTTAACAGGTGCGGACAGGAAAGCACTACAGAGAGTGATCAATTTGGCACAAGAAACCATTGGTTGCCCTCTGACACCACTGGACGACGTGGCCAGATCTCGCTGCTTTAGCAGAGTAAGGAAGATTCTCAGAGATGATTCACACCCTGGCCTATGTCTCTGCACTTCTACCATCAGGCAGAAGATATCGAAGTATAGCCAGCCGAACAAACAGGTTTAAAGATAAACGTATAATTTGCAAAGATAAAGATATCCTTGGGCTGTGGGAGTTTAAAATACAACCACAATCGCTCCATGCACATGCTAGTTTTTTTCTTTCTTTTTTTCTCTCTCTCTTCGTTTCTGTTATAATTTTGCACCAGTGAGGTTAAAACCAATTTCGTTGTAAACAAGTACAATGACAATAAAAAATATATTTATAAAACAGAAAGTAAAATGATGGCGGTAAATAAAGAAATGGAAGAGGCCATTATTTAGAGATGGAGAGATCAATGTTTTATCTTATATTCCAAAATATAGTGGAAACTAAGGAAGTTAATGGTCGAACTCCTAGCTGAACTTCTGCAAAAAAACAAACAGGAAGTGGAAAATGACTTGGACGATGTGTATAGGATCCACACACACTATGCACGCAGACATAAACTTCCAAGAGAGAGATATAAGATTTACAAGAAAAAAGACGAGATGAAGTCTACAGCAAAAAAAGAGAAGAATCTTTGGTCTATAAGGGAAAAGAAATCATAACATTAAAACAGATACCAAAACAGATAAGGGAACTGAGAAGAAACTACCATTTCCCATTGACCCAACTGCTCAAATACAGAGAGATGCTTAGATGGCTTATCCCTGAGGGGATACTAATAACCTGGCAGGAAAAAAATTCCATGTTGACTAGCTGGAAAAGGCACAGGAATTTTATGAGCACTATATTATAATAGGAGAAGACAAACAAGATAGTAGAGAGGAAGCAGAAAATAAGAGTCAGGAAGAAAAGACATCAGGAAAAATTTACGGAACAGGATAAAAGGGACCGAAGGGAAACAAAACAACAGCCGAGAGAAGGAGCCAGGACAAGAACACAACCAAGACAAGAACAAAGAAAGGACCAAAACCAACATACAAATAAGATGGAAGATGGTAAAATGGAAAGGTCAAAGGAAAAAATTCAGATGGACATTAAATCAGAGAATTGTAAAAGAAAAATCATATATACAAATGATAGATAAGGAATTAGATATTTTCTTTAAGGAAAACAAGAAAGATCAAATATTACAAACCCTATGGGATACAACAAAAGCCTATGTGTGGGGTATAACAATAGCATATACGGCAAGGAGAAATAAGGAAAAAAGGAAACGGCAAACACTATTACTTAGAGTTGGAGACTGTTGCAGAAAGAACCACAAAATATTAAAATCAAAGAAGTGAGAGATTTGGTGAAACAAAATCAATCTAACACTTCAAGAAGAAATGATATGTAATTTAAAAATGGTGAAACAAAACTATTTTGAAACAGCAAATAAACAAGGGAGATGTCTAGTCCACAAATTGAAGAAAGAAAAAACCAAAAAGCTAATACAGCAATTATAGGACAAACGTGGGAATTTGTTCCATAAGACAGATGGGAAAAAAATGTATAATACAAAACTTTTTTCAAACTCTATACCCGTGATGGCGAACCTATGGCACGCATGCCACAAGTGGCATGTGAAGCCATATCTGCTGGCACCCGAAGCATCAGCTTCAGCGCAGATGTGCATGCCAGCCAGTTGAGTTTTGGCCTTCCAGAAGGCCGGGGGAGGCTGTTTTCACCCTCCCCAGGCTTCAGGAAAGCCTCCAGAGCCTGGGGAGGGCAAAAAGGCTTTCCTGAAGCCTGAGGAAGGTGAAAATGGCCTCCCCCAGCCCCCTGGAGGAAATACCAAGATCAGCTTGGAGACGAGCAGTTTGGCACGCATGGGGTGTGAGTGTGTGTGAGAGACAGGTGCACACGTGCATGTGGGGGGGGGGCACTTTGCATTATGAGTGCTGGCACACACATGTGCTATTACGCACACACCCTTGCATTTTTGGCACCCAACAACAAAAAAATTCGCCATCACTGCTCTATATAGTCAGGAAAACATCTCAGAAAAAAAATCCAAAATTATTTACAAGAGAGAAAGTTACCAAGTATTTCAGGGGAAGCAAGATAAATGCTAAATGAAAAAATAACTCTTAACAGAGATAAAAGAGACAATTAAGAAATAAAAAACAATAAATCACCAGGACCAGATGGGATCACCGCAGAGATATATAAAAAATTTCAAGAAACTTTTGAGGAAATCAATGAAGTACTAGAAGAAGCAAAATTGCCCAGTTCATGGACTGAGACATTTATAACATTAATTCCAAAAGATAATCAATTGATCCAAAACTACAGGCCAATCTCACTGCTAAATGCTGACTATAAAATATTAATGATGATCATTGCGGAAAGACTTAAAAAAATATTAAATAAAATTATTCATTCATATCAAAACAGATTCCTACCCAAGAGACAATTAAGAAATAATACAAGAATTATAATGAATGTATCAGAATGCTTGAAGCTCATCCAGAGAAACAATTGGCATTAGTATTGACGCACAATAAGCTTTTGATAATTTAAATTGGCAGTTTCTTATCACACAATTAGCTATTACGAAATTTAGAGAAAAATGTATTAGAATGATTAAGGCAATATATTAAAACCAGATAGCTAAAATAATGGTAAATGGAGATCTAACAGACAAAGTAAATATAAATAAAGGGGTCAGGCAAGGATGCCTACTATCACCTCTTTTATTTATCCTCTCATTGGAAGTTTTGCTAACACGGATTAGGGAAAAAGAGGAAATAAAAGGGTTAAAAATTAAAAAAGAAGAATACAAAATTCAGGCATTTGCGGATGAAATTGTTTTTGTAATAGAAGATCCCCTCAAAACAGGGAAAATATTAATTCAAGAAGTAGAGGAATTTGGTAAAGTTGCAGGCTTAAAAATAAATAAATAGATAATTACTAAAAAAGATAATTACTAAAAATCTTACACAAAGGCAAAATGAGGAATTAGAGGGAGTATTGGAAATGCAAATAGTTTAAAAAGTTACATATCTTGGAATCTGGCTAACGGCTAAATATTCTACCATAAAAGAAGACAATTATTCAAAATTATTACAACAAATGCAAAAGGACTTGGAAAATTGAGCTAAATTATCACTGATTGGAAGAATTGCGACAATAAAAATTAATATCCTACCAAAAAAATTATTTCTATTCCAAACTGTACCAGTAAAGTTAGGGGGGAAATTTTTCATGGAACTAAATAAAATAATTTTAAATTTTATTTGGCTGTGGAATAAAACTAGGATAAAATTAAAACTACTACAGGACTCTAGAGTCAAAGGAGAATTTGGCCTTCCAGATTGGGAGCTTTACTATCAGGCAGCAGCTGTAACATGGCTCAAAGAATGGATAGTACTTCAAAATAAAAGAGTATTGACGATAGAGGGCCATGATTTACAGCTGGGCTGGCATGCTTTTATTTGGGAGGGAAAGAGTAAAGCCCATAAATATTTCCAGAGACATCAGGTAAGAGGAGCTTTACTATAAATATGGATGAAAATCAAAAGAAACTTCTACACAAAAATTCCAAGATAGATATCAACTATGGAAGCAATTATCTACCCCAATGTAATAAATTTGAATAGGATATTGACATGTAAGGAGTTATTGGATGGGCAAGGAAAACTTAAAACAAACCAGGAGTTAAAATTACAGGGAATTTAATTTGACTGGCGGCCCGTACCTACAAATTCAAACAAGATACAAAAAAGGACCTAAAACAGTACAGATTCAAATTGAACGACAAGATTTGGACAAAATAGTAACAGGAACAGAAGAAAAAATAAATACAAAAACATACAATTGTCTATTAAAATTCTAAATGGAGGAGGAAACCATGAAGGAAACCATGATAATTTGGGCTAAAAACGGCGGGTATAATATTGAATTGGAGCACTGGAAAAAAAGTATGTTGGGGAAATTATAAATTGACAATGTCGGCAGTTAAAAAAAAAGGCTGTCAATAGCATCAGATTACTGGTCAACACACCAAGTAATATCAACCATCCAAGCTGTTCCCAAAACACCTAAAGCAGGCATGTCCAAAGTCAGGCCCGGGGGCCATTTGCGGCCCGGGGGTCGGTTTAATACGGCCCTCCAACAGCCCTCCCTACTCTGTGTAAATGTGGCCCTCCCTTCCTCCCTCTGTCTCTCGGGCTGTGTGGCTGGAAGGGAGGTGGACGGAGGTTACGGACGCCTCCTCCCGCAGCGGGCGAGGGAGCAGGCGGGGTGAGCACCCAAGGCTACCGTCATCTTAAGCACCACCGAGGCTGTCGCCTGGCAGGAGCGTCAGGCAGGGAAACCGGTCGCGCCTCCATCGCTGCACGTTCTGGGGCTGCGAAGCTGGGAGGGAGGTGAACGCGCGGCCCCAGAACGTCCGCTTGGTGCGTTCACCTCCCTCACAGCCACGCAGCCCCAGAACGTGCAGCTCCCACCGCATAAGGTCGCCCGGCAGGGGCGTCAGGCAGGGAAGACAGACGCGCGGCCTCAGAACGTAAGCCGTGGTGCCTGCCGGAGGGAGCCGCAATGGAGACGTGACCGGCTTCCCTGCCTGACGTCCCTGCCGGGCGACAGCCTCAGTGGTGCTTAAGATGACGGTAGCCTTGGGTGCTCACCCCGCCTGCTCCCTCGCCCGCTGCGAGTGGCGAGGGAGTGACTGACAGACACAGAGAGAGACAGAAGGGGGGGAGGGAAAGACAGAGAGATAGATAGAGACAGAGAGAAAGAGAGGGAGGGAGAGACGGAGAGAGACACAGATAGAGAATGAATCGGAATCGGATTGAATCGGAGACAGACGGGGAAAGAGGGAGAGACAGACATACAGAGAGAGGGAGGGAGGGAGAGAATCAGAGAGAGTGACACACACAGAGACAGGGAGAGACAGAGAGAGGGAGGGAGAGACAGATAGATAGAGACTGATTAAGTGAGTGAGAGACAGACAGACACACACACACACACACACACACAGAGTGACAGAGAGAAAGAGAGAAAGAAAGAAAAAGAAGGAAAGAGAAAGAAAGAGAGAGAGAAAGAAAGAGAGAAAGAGGGAGAAATGGAGAGAGAGAGAGAGGAAGAAAGAGAGTGAGAGTGAGAGAGAAAGGGAGACAGAAAGAAAGAGAAAAAGAGAGAGAGAAAGAAAGAGAAAGAGCGAGAGAAATGGAGAGAGAGAGAGAGAAAGAAAGAAAGAGAGACAGAAAGAAAGAGAAAAAGAGAGAAAGAGCGAGAGAAATGGAGAGAGAGAGAGGAAGAAAGAGAGAAAGAGGTAGGTAAGTTTTTTTTAAATTTATTTTCAATACATTGTGAAAACTCAACTGTCAGTTGATCTTAATGTTATGAAATGAAAAGTATGTCATTTGCAATTAACTTGGCATAAAATAATTTATTTGCATTTAATTATAATGGTTCAAAGAATGTTCGGAAAAATGTTCGGCCCTCCACCATGTTCACTTCATCCAATCTGGCCCTCTTTGAAAAAAGTTTGGACACCACTGACCTAAAGGGTAGACCATTGGACAAGGATTAAGTGTCAAGGGGGGAGTGACAGGGAAAGGGGCGAAATGTAACATTTTATATGGAAATTTTCAAATGTAGCCTTTTTTGCTGCAATCACAACCTTAGTAAAAGACCCTATCACTTCAACCAAATGGAGTTGAGAGTCTTTCTTTCCTAGAGTCCTGAACTGAGGCAGGCCTGACATTAGGCTAGATCTGCAGTAGTGGTCATCCTGGAGAGAAGCTACTGCTATGGGGACGGTGCAAACAATGTCAGCTCACGAGAGTGACTAAGAGAAAAATGAAGCATACTGGGAAACTGTGGCATGGCCCTATTGCTGAGCAGACCCTCTGAAATGTTTGGGAGAGTGTTCTGACCCAGCCTTTGCAAGTAGTGATAAGATGTTTACTCATGAGTAAGACCCCTTTTTATAACAGGGAAGTCCCAGTCTTTTGTTCACAGGACAAAAAAAAAAAGCAAAGATAATAAGTCCAAACAAATCTTGATTTATCCAATAAATCCAAATTGCTTCTATACTAGAAATGAATGGTTGTGTGTGACAACTGGCCACTCCCACACCCCTCCTATTTATTTCCCAACCAGAGTGGGGCTGGTTATCGTCTGCGTCTGTCTCTCCTCAAGAGCCAGCTTACTGTTTTCCTTTGCTCAACTCTCTTTTCCTCTCTGTGTATACATGTATCTTGGATGGGCTCCATCTGTTCTTTACCCTCAGTTCAGGTCCTATGCACCGCTGCCTCTCCACCAGGGGGAAGACCAAAGGCCCTGCCTCTGCTTCTGATGCTATTTCCTTCTCAGAGTCTTCCAAAGGCTCTGAAGCTGGCCCAGGCTCTCCCTCCAATTCCTCATCTAACTGTGCAGCTATTTTCGCTGGCAGCCTACATGCCACAACCGAGAGGTGGAAGCCTGCAATGACCAACTGGGACCCAGATGATCACTGGGGGGTTGGAAGTAAAGATACATGCGGGAAATTCAAGGGAGCTGTCAGAACTGCATTGCAGAGAACAAGGAGGAAACAACAGATGTGACTTCATGCTGGTGGAGCAAGCAATTGAATTTCTGACAGAGCTTTCTACAGCCTTATACCATGTAAGACCATAGCCAGGATGCCACTGCCAGCTGCCCAAATAGTGCAAGATCCAATGGAAGATGGCATGGCTGTGCCCACTACTGTGGCCATGGTAGCATCTTTCCCTTGGCAGCAGTTCCAACATCACAGGCAGAATCCGCCACAGCAACCTAACCACCAACACCAGTTTGGGTTGCAGCACCCAGGAGGAAAAACCATAAACCACCAGCCCTCAGAGTGAAGTTTGGCGGAGATATGCAGCAATTGGGATTCTTCATAGCCCAGATTTGGACCTACATGCAAGGATATGGTTAAGATTTGCCAATCAAAGAGTCCAGTATGTAGTGCATGGCCATGACCCTGGAGGAAATTGCGGCAGAGTCGATGAATACTCCACAATGTCAATGCCCTGGAGCTGTGTAACTGTGTAACTTTGTGGTCCGCATCCAGTAGTCTGGATGAGGACCACAAAGCCACCATGAGAATTAAGACTGTAAGCCAAGGCTGGCAACCTGTGGCTGCCTATACCCAAGAGTTCTGAGACATGGCCTGCATGCTATCCAACTGGCTTCAGAACATACTAATAGAACGTTTCCAGGATAGGCTAAATGATGTCTACAAATCCTGTATCCCCAGCGGCACTCCACTCACCCTGCACAAATGGTATGTCCTGGTTTAAGAGGTTGATATTAACCTAGCTAAATCCTGAAATCATCCCGGACATGGGTGGCAATGGTCCCTACCAACCGAGACGTGGGATGCAAACAGAGCCCGTGCCAACACTCCCTGGCTGCTTTAAGTGTGGAAGCTGACCACCCAGCCATGTGGCCATGTAAAAGGCCATTGCAGGGCTCCTAACAAGCAAGCAAATCCAGCACTGAAAGCCAGGGAAAAGGCCCTGGAGAGAGTGGATGTCATCAAGTTCACACCATCACCCAATGATGGTATAAGAATTCCAACTACTTTGATCTGCTACCCAGTGGAGAGCGACATTGACATGGTTGATGAACCCTTGGTAAGTCACCCTGTGATCCTGGTGACCATCCCCATAGAATTGGTGATGCATTTCTTGGGGCATAAGGGGAACCTGGTTGCCCTACTGGACACAGCTGCACCAGATGACTGGTCATCCCTGGCTTAGTAAAAAACTGGGTCCACAACTCACATAGCTCAAAGTGCCAGTGGTTTTTGTCAAATGGATAGGTCAATAGCAGGAGGGGCCCCTGTAGCATACATCACCATACTAATAGAAATGAGGATGTTGACCCATACAGAGACCATAAACTTTATTGCGGCTCCAGGCATAGAACGACCCTATGCCACGATAGTGGCAAGCAGCCAAGGAGATAATGGCAAACAGCCAAGCTTGTGTATCCGTCTGTGGGGCAGAACAGAGTTGAATGTATGCTTTTGTTTTTTCTGTTTGTTTTCTGTTTTGTATTTTAATTTTTATGATAAAACAATACATAATATTAAAAAATAAAAATAATTAACTTGATAATAGTCCAACTTGAATTGCCAAAAACTCTTGGGCGCATCCATCCAACATTCTACTGTAATCAGCAATCAGCAAACAGCTGTCCCCTATTCCAAAACAGAACCACCACTGATTCCATCCTGATTGAAGGAGAACAACACTTAGAAGTCAAAGACATTTTAGAGTCACTAACACGTGAGAAAAATCAAATATATAGTGTCGTGGAAAGTTTTCCCTGATCACAAACAGAGTGGGTAAACGCCTAACATATAAGTGCATCAAGGCAAAAAATTCCATAATAGATACCTAGACACACCCCATTGAACATTAATTTAAACTTACATTAAAGGGGTGGAACTTGGATGACTTGGTCACACCTACCAAATAGAAGTTAGTGGCAATGACGGCATACTCCTTTGTATGTTCTTTAGAAATACAGTGCATTCAGAAAGTAGTTGGACCCCCTTCACTTTTGTCAATTTTGTTAAGCTGCAGCCTGATTCTAGAGTTCTTGAAATTCATTTTTTTCTCATTAATCTACACTCCGTATCCCATAATGATAAAGTGAAAATAGAATTTTAGAAATGTCTGTAAAAAAATTTTTTTAAAATGAAATATCACATTGGCATAAATATTCAAATTCTTGGCAATAACATTTGAAATTTAACTCAGGTGTCTCCCATTTCTCTTGATAGTTGCTGACATGTTCCAGGATTTTCGCAGTCTAATTGATCTGCAGTTTCCTGAATCTGGGTTTTTTTTTTCTTCCTATTTTGAAGATGGGAACCACATCAATTATTTTCCAGATCTCTGTTAGTTCAGGATCTGTGAAAGATGGTTCAATGGTTCAGAGATACTTCATTATTTTGGAAGAGGGGTGGGGTGCTAACTTTCTACACTGGTTTGAGTTATTTGTAAAAATGAAGGCGAAATGCAAATAAATAAATTAAAATACATTTTTAAAGCCACCATGTTACTCATGCGAAAAATTTCAGATTATAATAAACCTTTATTATCTTAATTTCAAATCGCAAAATAGCCTGAAAGTTTTTGTTTTCAAGGAGAATTCCTCAAGTATGATGGTTTAAAGCAGATGGTTTAAAGCAGATGGTTTAAATTGGCAACTTTAAGAGTTGTGGACTTCAATTCCCAGAATTCCTCAGCTGACTGAGGAATTCTGAGAGTTGAAGTCCTCAACTCTTAAAATAACAAGTTTGGAGACCTCTGGTTTAAAAGAGGCATAAGAAACAGGGGAAAGGGAAGAAATGTTGCTATTGCGAAAGTAGTTATAGATGAAAACCTATCGCATTTCCGATTTTTTTCCACAGCTACCAAAAATAGATTTGCCTCTCCAAAAAGGACACACAAAAAAGGCAGCAAAGTAACCTCTACGGAAGCTCGTTTGCAAGGGAAGCATGCGTATTTATTCAAAAATGCGTCGGTTTTCCACGTCGCTGTGTCACTGGTTTATTTTCTTTATTTTCTTGCTCGCTTTCAACTCCACCCGGTCTTCTTGATTGGTTCTGTGAGCCAAGTTTTCTCAAGTCCGGGTCTTTCCTCTTTTCTTTTCTGTGTGTGCGTGTGCGTGTGCGTGCGCTTCCATTGGCTGCCTCTACTCCGTCCCCTGGCTCCTCCTTTCAGCTATCCACCTTCCGACGCCATGCATCGCTCACTACTTCGTCTCCGCCGTTTTTGTTGTGTGGCCCTCGCTGGCGAGTCTCAGTTCCGCAGCGTTCGTCTACATAGGTGTTTCTACAGTCAGCCCCAGCAACGAGGAATGGTGAGCGCGTAATTCCTTGTGTCGGGGAAGGGAGACGGAATAAATGCTGGAAGGTGACCTTGGACAGTCTCTGGGTGTCCCAGCTGCTAGTGTTGGGGGCGGGGGGGAGAGGGAAGACAGCAGCGGTAGAATGTGAATTGGATTCCTCCTTGACGAGGTTAATACTGCAGGGAAGGATGAGGAAATGACACCATCAAGTTGAATGCCTCCAAAGTACATGTGGTGGAAAGCCCTCGTTGAAGTGGTTTCTAAAATACAAATGTGTGCTAGTTGATACTAATCAAGAAAAATTCAGAAGGAATAACAGCATCGTTGTGCCATATACAAATAAGAATGTGTCGGTTGCACGTTACTCTTGTCACGAACGAGAACGGAATGTAAGGCACTCGATGCAAAATTAAAATCGTGTCCTTATAAAGTTCATGCCATTCTTACCAAATACATTAATGCTAAAAAAAATCCTTGTGAGGTATGCTATTGCTCATTTAATCAAAGAAAATGTATATGATGTCTTTCAGAATCAAACTTCAGACCTTTCAAAGAGGTATGACTTATTTATACCTGCTGTTTAGATGACCTCCCATCTCAAACTAATGATTTGGAGATAAATTCTGCCAAAGTCTTCCAGGAAATTCTTGATTTGTTTTCTTGATAGCTTTATCTTCCAAAGAGTGAGAGACCTGCTATTAAATAGTAGGGAGCTCTTTGAATAAAATGGAAGTCACAGGAACAAGGGCATTATGTTTGTGTAAAGCTGACATTTTAAGGGAAATTAAATCTTTTAAGAACTCTTGATGTTAGTTTTGCCAAGACAAAAGGAGTGAGTAGGTTGAAACCAAGCTAGTCTACTACCTATGGGACAAGACAATAATACAGGTTTTTTTAAAGTAACTCCACTGCATTGCATGGATGAGAGGATTTGATTTCTGTATAGTATAACTTTTATTTGATATATAGAAATTATTGAAATTCTATCATACATAATTATTTTGAGTAATTTGCAATAAATTTAGCTATCATCACTTAACAATGGTCTTGGTTAGCAACCAAACTTTTAGGCTCAATTGTGGTCATAAGTTCTTTCTTTCTTTCTTTCTTTCTTTCTTTCTTTCTTTTTTTCTCTCTCTCTTTCTCTCTCTCTCTCTTTCTTTCTTCCTCTCTCTCTCTCTTTCTCCATTTCTCTCTCTCTTTCTTTCTCTCTCTTTCTTTCTCTCTCTTTCTCTCTCTCTTTCTTTCTCTTTCTCTCTCTTTCTTTCTCTCTCTCTCTATCTTTGTCTTTCCTTCGTCCGCCCATCTGTCACTCTGTGTGTGTGTGTCTGTCTGTCTGTCTCACATTCAAGCACTTAATCACTCATACTGTGTCTCTGTCTATCTTTCTCTCTCTCCCTCCCTCTCTGTCTCTCCCTGTCTCTCTGTGTGTGTCTGTCACTCTCTGATTCCCCCCTCCCTCCTCTCTCTCTGTGTCTGTGCCTCTCTCTGTCTGTCTGTCTGCCCCCCAGCCCCCGCGGAGCCTCCTCAGCCCAGCCCACCGTGCTTACTCACTTGCTCACCTTAGCCTGGCCGCCCCAGCCGCCCGCTGCGCTTGCTCGCTCGTTCCGGCTACTTCCAGGCTCCCACTGGACACCGGTTCCCTCCAATCGCCCTGGAAGTAGCCTGGCTCGCCCGCCCACTCGTTCACTCGCTCAGGCTACTTCCAGGGTTGAGAAGGCTCTGTGTGTGTGGGGGGGGGGAAGGAACGGCGTTCAGTGGGTGACCCACTGGATGCCAGTTCCCTCCAATCGCCCTGGAAGTAGCCTGACCTGCCTGCTCACTCGCTCAGGCTACTTCCAGGGGTGAGAAGGCTCCGTGTGCGGGGGAAGGAACGGCGTTCAGTGGGTCACCCACTGGACGCCGCTTCCCTCCAATCGCCCTGGAAGTAGCCTGGTCCGCCCGCTCACCCGCCCGCTCGCTCGCTCAGGCTACTTCCAGGGGTGAGAAGGCTCTGTGTGGGGGGGAAGGAACGGCCTTCAGTGGGTGACCCACTGGACGCCTGTTCCCTCACCCCGCCTGCGGAGCCTCCGCATCCCCTGGAAGTAGACGAGTGGCCGGCATGCCGGCTGGGGAGGCTCCGCGAAGAGAGGGAGGGAGGGAATCAGCGGCCGGTAGGGAGGGTTGCTCCGGTGGGTCCCAGGAGTCCCACCATCGGCGAGGGTGGAGGAAGAGCCGCACTCGAGGGCATGCGGCTCGCGAGCCGCGGTTTGCCGACCACTGGTTTAATCCTTTTTAGTATCCTTAACATATGATTATGTAATATTATGTTTTAATGATTGGTATTTTTAATGATTGCTTTAAATTATGTATGAATTGTGAACTATAGTTATGTCAGTGATTAAATGGATTCACATGAGGAAGGAGGGGATACTTGCCAATTGTACTGTACTTGTGCAAAAGATCTTGAAATATTTATTTATTTATATAGTGGTTGTGCAGAAATGCAGATTGATACTTCAGTAAAAGTATTGTACTTTTCCAAATCATGGGCAGCAGTTCTACATTTATTGCTCTGAAGTGCAGCTGTGAAATACGGATTTAAGTTCTACAGAGTCATATTCTAACAGAAGTAGAATCATTAACTGAGGATTGGAGGAAGGAGTTCCCTTTTGCTTCCTGTGTTCCAGAAATTAAATAGTCAGAAAAGATTGCCATTTTTCTAAAAACGTGCATAAAACTGTTCCCTTCCAATTCTGTGATTTCAAGTCAGTCCTTTTTCTGATACTTTTCCTGATTGGCTTTTTCTGTTTCTCCTATAATTGCAAGGTAAGTCAATGACATGCACCCTGTTTTTTTGAAATAGATATATATAAAGAGTGTATGTGTGTGATAGACAGACAGATAGATAGATAAAATAAAATTACACACACACACACACAGGTGAAACACGGAAAATTTGAATATCGTGCAAAAGTTTATTTATTTCAGTAATGGAACTTAAAAGGTGAAACTAATATATGAGTTAAGACTCATTACATGCAAAGCAAGATAGTTGAAGCTGTAATTTGTCATAATTATGATGATTATGCCGTACAGCTCATGAAAACCCCAAATCCACAATCTCAGAAAATTAGAATATTACATGCAATCAATAAAATGGGTCAATGCAGCTTAATGAAGCACAGTGATCCAAAGTCCTGTTGCTCAGTGATCCAAAGTCCTCTTTTCTGATGAGAGCAACTTTTGCATCTAATTTGAAAACCAGGGACCTAAGAGTATGGAGGAGGAATGGAGAGGCACACACTGCAAGATGCTTGAAGTTCAGTGTGAAGTTTCCACAGTCTGTGTTGATTTGGAGAGCCATGTCATCTGCTGGTGTTGGTCCACTGTGCTTCAAAAGTCCAGGGTCAACGCAGCCATTTACCAGAGATTTTGGAGTACTTCATGCTTCCTTCCACAGATGAATTTTATGGGGAATGCTGACTTCATTTTCCAGGAGGACTTAGCACCTGCCCACACTGCCAAAAGCACCAAAACCTGGTTCAATGACCGTGGGATTACTATGCTTGATTGGCCAGCAAATTCACCTGACCTGAACCCCATAGAGAATCTATGGGGCATTGCCAAGAGAAAGATGAGAGACATGAAACGGAACAATGCAGAAGAGCTGAAGGTTGCTATTGAAACATCCTGGTCTTCCGTAACACCTCAGCAGTGCCACTGGCTGATAGCTTCCAAGCCACGCTGCATTGAGGCAGTAATTGCTGCAAAAGGGGTCCAAACCAAGTACTGAGTACATATGCATGCTTATACTTTTCAGAGGTCCAATATTTTTCTATGTACAATCCTTGTTTTATTGATTGCATGTAATATTCTAATTTTCTGAGATTGTGGATTTGGGGTTTTCATGAGCTGTACGCCATAATCATCACAATTATGACAAATCACGGTTTGAACGATCTTGCTTTACATGTAATGAGTCTTATTTCATATATTAGTTTTACTTTTTAAGTTGCATTACTGAAATAAATGGACTTTTGCATGATATTCTATTTTTTTGCGTTTCACCTGTAATATATATATATAAAGTATATGTTAAGTATATAGCACCGTAATGTATAATAGTAAATTCTCCATTCAGTATTAATTCAGAGAAATATACATCTACACACCATAAAATAAAAGGCTAGAAAACTTGTAAAATGTCTTCTGATCATGGCAGGTGATCCTATACCAGTCTGGACTTTCTTTGGACTTGATGGAATGGATACACATGATCTTAGAAAAAGAGAATAACAAAATAAAATAATTGAGTTGGAGGGGACCCCAGAGGTTCTGCAGTCCCGTCCCCCCCCCCCCCCCATATATCATTTCAGATAAACAGCTGTCCAATCTCTTAAAAACCTCTGGTGATGGAATAACAACAACTTCAATGAATAAGCTATTCCACTGGTTAATTATTCTCACTGTCAGGAAATTTCTTCTTAGTTCTAGGCTCTAGGTTCCTTTTTTTCCTTGATTAGTTTTCATCCATTGCTTCTTGTCTTGCTTTCAAGTGTTTTGAAGAATAGGTTGACACTAACTTCTTTGTGGCACCCCCTCAAATATTGGAATACTGTTATCATGCCCACCTAGTCCTTCTTTTCAATAGAATAGATCAGCGATACCCAATCTTTATGACTTGGTGGTCTAGTGGAGGAGGGAGAAAGGGAAACATGTCATATAAGTTTATATTAACCCATATGCATTCAAGGAGGCTTTTCTTGGTTTCATGCATTCCTGTAGAGCTTGTTGCAATGTGTTAGTGTTCATCTAAATAGTGTTTTTAGATAGCTTCTCTTGTGGGAAGTTGGATTGTTACTTAGTGTAAGCACTTAGTATGAACAGTTTTACAATAGATGTGTATTTCTAATTTGCTATCATTACCTCTGCTGATGGGAATATACAGGAAAGGTAACTTGTTATTTTCTTCTTCCCTTTATTTTATTCCTTCAAATATGTTGTTTATCTTTTGTGTGTATTTTCTAGTTGGTTCTCTAGATAGAAATTGGTTTGGTTTTCTTTTATGAAGCAATAAGAAGTGCAGTAAGTAATTAGAATCTGATAATTTCTACATTACGGTCATAGACTCTTGTCAAATTAGCTTTTAAAAAGCCAGATGAATTTTCTCATGCAGAATTGGATAGTCAAAGTCTGTATGGTATAATCATCCCAAACAAACATGCACTTTAATCTCCATCCATGCTAACGTGCACGTCACAGAGGAGGATATAGTCTTGATGCTGTTTTCAATAACAAAGCAGCAAAGAAAGGAGTGTCTTAAAACTAGGTGGTATTTATTTTGGCTAAATTACTTTTAGCCAAAATAAATCACTTTTATCCCTAAAATTAATTTGCATGTTATAACTGAGCAAAACAAAATCATACTTGGTTTTGTAATATACTTTTATGTTGCAATATATTATCTGACACATAAATAATATACTTGATTTGTATGTGTTTAATTAATTGCATCATTATATAATTTAAATATATATATAATAGCAAAACAATGTAATTTATAATTATTTATTTTACTAAACAATTAAAAAAGCAATTGTATTTATTCTTAACCTTCTGTCCTACTTTGATAATATGGTGCAATCCTGTATGGTGGCCAGTTGATTATTTAAAAGTAAATGTATAACTGGTTGAGAAAAAAATGCTTAAACTCTGACCTGTGATTTGGAAATAAGTCATCAAGAAAGCATATGCATTGGGAAAGTTTTGTACACTATTTTGTAACGTTGAATTTTTAAAAGTTGCTCTTTCTCTTATCAGGATTTTGGAATTTTCTTTAGGGTTAACTTCAGATGCAAATACAGTGGTATCTTGGTACTCGTCTTTAATTAGTTGCAGGAAGCATGATGAATACTAAAAAATGATGAGTACCAACAAATCACATGACTTACCACATGACCCTTTGTTTCAGGTAGGACTTCTGTATATCTGTTTTCCTATGTCAGCGACTTTCCAGCATGGCCGACTTCTTGTCCATTCTCCGCAGCCGTCCCCCTTTTCCTATCACAGCATGTTGACTACCAAACAAATGATGAGTACCAGGACAACATTTCCTCATCAAAATATGTCGGCTTCCAAATGCAACGAGTTTTGAAGCAATTGAAGTACCGAGGTACCACAATAGTCCCCACTTAAAATCATTTGTTTAGGGACCACTCAAAATTACAACTGCACTGAAAAATAGTGATGTACAACTAATGGTCCTTGCACTTATAATCCTGACAGCATTCCCATAAATTACATGATCAAATTACATGATTACGTGCTTGGCAACGGACATGTATTTTTGACTATTGCAGCATTCTAGGGTCATCATTTTTGACTTCCCATCCAGCTGCTAATAAGCAAACAAATGGGAGAAGCCAGATTCACAATGACTGCATGATTTATTTAATAACTGCAGAGATTCACTTAACGATGCTAAAATTCATAAAATCAGGCATAACTCACAACCACTGTCTTGCTTGTCAGCTGAAATTCTGTTGACCTGGCCAACATTAATTAGCAGTATCATATAATTAGCAGTCTAGTGATTGTCCGGAATCCTGAATTATCCATGACTTTGGAAACCTATGTTTTCATTATGTCTTCTGTATACCTGAGGAATCTCCTTTTTTGAAAGAATCTCTACTTATCAGTACCGGTCAAGAAGAATAGCATGTTGCAGATCCAGTCAGCCAAAGAATGTAAGTTGGTGGGGACCAGAAAGCAAATTTCGTTTGCAGTGGTCCCTACTATATGGAATATCCTCCCTTCAGAGATTAGAATGGCCTTTTGCAAGGTATTAAAATTTCGTTATATTCCCCTGCATGTGGTGCTCACTGAATGTCCCAATGATCCCATTTTTTAACTGAATTACTAACAGGCAAAAATTTCTTGCTCTTATGTGTCTTGAATTGGAAGTTTTTAATGTTTTTACTAGTTTTACCGTTTTTATTGTTCTTGTTCTTTTAAAAAAAACAATTGTAATATATTTAATGAATGCTAAGCCATTCAAAGTCATTGACTGGCCATTCAAAGTAATTGAGATGGGCAGCCATAGAAACTGAATGAATGAATGAATATTGATTTTTGACAATTCTCCTTAATGTCAGGAGTGGTCTGAAATTTGTTTTTGAATTTGTCTTTTTATTCTGGAGTGGTTAAAACATAGTATGCAGAGTAAAAAACCCCTACAATTTGTTGCAGCTCTTCTTCCATCTGGAAACACTGAATACTCTATAGAGCATGGATCCCCAACCTGTGAGCCACTGACCTCTATCGGGCTGCGGGCTAATCGCCACTGGGCCACCTGAGTTGCCAGCTGGTTAGCAACCCTTTACTTTTATTGTCTTGGACACTTGCAGCCCCTCACACAAGCCTCATGGCAGGTGCTCATGGCCCCATTTATGCTTCCATCGTCACAGGCACTTGTGGCCCCACTTGTGCGAGCCTCCTTGTAGGCGCTCGCAACCCCACTTGAACGAGCATTGCTGCAAATGCATGCATGCACCATGTGCTTGCCCCTCCCACAAAATCAACCCTCTTTCCTCTGTCCTCCCATACACCAACCCATAAAGGTTGGGGTACTCTGCTATAGAGCATAGCTGTGGGGATTCTTGCCATTGATTAATTAATTACATGCAGTCAAGCCAATGCTGATTTCTAGCAACCATATAGATATATTTTCTTCAGAATAATCTGTCTCCAACCTGGTCCTTTACATCTTCTAATAGTCATTGTTGTAAATGAGCCTATCTACCTTGATGTTAGTTGTTGTCTTCCCTCCCCCTCCCCACCCCCCAGCATTATGGATTTCTTCAGATAGCTAGGTATTCACATAATGTATACAGAGTGGGTAATTTGAGCCTGGTGATTTGTGTCTCAAATGAAAACTTTGAATTTATTTGTTTGTTAATGAATGAAGGGAAATATTTGTAGCTCAGGGTTAAAATGTTGGGTCCTTGATGCTCTTTGAGCTTGGTTGTTTTCATGGAGATATTTCATTGCCCAAACTAAGTAACATCATCAGAGCCTAGTTACCTAGTTTGGGTTGTTCAAAGAAATTTCCCCTGTTTGTTCCTCAGCTGAGAAGCAGTCACCGATGCTGAGAATAATTGATACAGAAGCCAACTGCCAGAAAGCAAGGTTCTTTAATTCAGGAAGGCAGGAAAAGTAGTGACACAGCTTGAGCTTTCCTGGCTTGCAAGCAGATTGAAATGATAAGTCTATGGGCTTTTATACTTGTTTTCCCATTGAAGCTTGTGTAGCTTGATGGGATTTTTCTGTGTACCTTTTGCTTATTTTGAGTTCTGCCTTCCTGCCTTAATGGATTAATCCTATCTCTGCACTTTTGTCTTTCATATTCTGGAGTTTAATCCTGTCAGGAAAGAGGAAAAAAGGAGTTCCTGGTGAATTATTTTTAGGTTTTAGGCTTTTCAGGATCTGCTTTGTTATTTCTAGTGAGAACTTTTGGCAGTCTGTCTGTCTTCCTATCTACTTTGTTATTTTTAGCAAGAGGTGTTAATGTCTTGGCAACACACCCAGACTTTCAATTAGATCTGATTGCTTTCTTCCTCTGCCTTGGGGTCCCTTTTTTTCTGAAGGGAGAAAAGCTGGTTTTATTCTCTGCACTGTTTTGGCAGTTTTTGGTACTATCTTTCTGGGGTATGCTTCCCTCCGGGTAATGGAATGTCTGCAAATAAACAAGCTCAGAAAGCCCGAAGGATATCCCCCTTTGACAATTATTTTTTCCCCTTTGACGATTCTTTGTATTCTCAGTAATTTTCTCTTATGTCAAAAGTATTAGTACTCTTTCTATCATTGCTTCTTCAAAGTCCAACATTCAAAGCCAATTTTTGTTTCAATAGAGTCCTTCCTGTATGAGTCCACTTGTTGGAGGTATAGCAATACCTTCATTGCTACTTGGAGTAATGTTAGTCTGTATTGTATTTTTTTGACTGTTAGTTCCTTTTATGTTAATAGTACATCTTTAAAAGGCAGGACTGTCCATCATTTCAGTATCTATTGTCAAAAGCTGGTTACTGTATACGTATATTGTCATTATTTTTATTTTTTAATCTTAGTCCCCTTTCCCCCCCCACTGTATGTAGTAAATAAACGAAACTTTAGCCCAGGCCAAGAAATGTTTGAAAATGCCTCAGGCTCCCTTTTCTCAATTTTCATGACAATAAAATATAAGTGGAAGAAAGATAGCACATTTTGTTTCTGCAGTTGTTCTAATAAAGTGCGTAGCTTTAAGTATGCACAGTAGCTGTATCTTAGTTTGATCTACTTGATTCTGGGCTTCCTAACTTTTAATACCAGAGCTTGTAGTTGTTCAGTTTTCATAGCATCATCAGTGTAGCATACATACTATATATAGCCTAAAATATGTCTATCTGTTTCTCTGTTTATCTATCATCAGCATAGCACTGGTTATTGATATAGTCCAGTCAGGTCTGCTATCTTCAGGTGCTTCACTGGTATTCTGCCATAAACCAAAAGGTGGGAGGAAAGGAATTTGGGGAAGCTTGGGCTGGAGAGAAGATTTACGAAAAAAGGATATAAACAAGCTGACAGGGACCATAAGTGTCAAACCGGAATAAACCAGTTGCCAAAGACAAGTGGCCTGGGAACAGAATGTGAAACTTCTTCAAGAAGCACCCAGCATCAAAGCAGTCCCCAAAACATCAAACTGTAGGAATATTCAGACTTAGCCTTACTTTCGCTGCAACAAGTTAACTTTAGTTTAAAAAAACCTATCACTCCAACCAAATGGTGTTTCTTTCTTTCTTTCTTTCCTAAGGATCTAAATTGGGATAGAACGGTCAAGTCCTTTTAAAGACCTCTTTTTACATGATATGGTCAATACCATATTGTGGAAAGTGGTTGGCTTTTTTCATTTGGATGTGCTTAGGGCCAGACTTTTTTTTTCATTCTGTTCTCCTTATTGATTCACAGTTTTTGAATTATTATATCTTTAGTGTTCTTTTTTAATTGGATTCAAAATTGAATTTTGAATTTACAGGCTTCTTCCTTCATTGGATTTGCCTTTTTTCTTTTTAGGCTAGTCAGTCATCATTTAGAATTGAATATGATACTTTTGGTGAACTCAATGTTCCAAATGACAAGTATTACGGTGCACAGACTGTGAGATCTACAATGAATTTTAAGATTGGTGGTGCAACAGAACGGATGCCAGTAAGTTATTCAAATCTGAATTTATTCTCTGAATGTAAACTTAGAGCTAGTATAGATATACGTTTAGTCAGAGCTAAGGGTTAAAAAAGTAGGTTTTCAAATTATGTCTACTTCTCATAAGCAAGCAAGTAAGAGAAAAAGAAAGTAGGCCAGTGTGCTGTTGCCATTCCTAATCCTTAAATATTAATTAGTTAGTACGTATACAGACCAATGTTAGCTTGTGAGATATTTGTTATCTTTGTATTTTAGAATGCTCCACAATTGATTTTATTCCTAATAGCTGAAAAATAGTTAACAAGCAATTTCCAAAAGTGATTAGAAAAGGAAATATGCAAACTTAGTGTTCTTTTAAAAACATCAACAGTGGTTTCAGCAAGATCACTATAATATTGTTTCTGTGGGTGATCTGAAATGCTCTTCTTATACAGAAAGGAATTATGAAGAGCTGAGTTACTGCTAGTTTTTTATTCCACTATTGTTGTTGACTATTCTTCAGTTTGACTATTCTTCAGTTTGCCCTTTCTACCAGGAAGTAATTATTTTGATTTGTATGAAAAAATTCTATTCATTGATAATTTATGTTGACCTATGCTTTATAGGAGCCTGGGGAGGGTGAAAAGAGCCTACCCCCCAGAGGCTCTCTGGAGGCTTCATGAACTTCCCTGAAGCCTCCGAGCACACAAAATGATGCTCCGCCGAAACCGGAAGTGACATCCAATTTGCTTGGAGCGTCATTTTGAGTGTTCCGGAGGCTTAAGGGAAGCTTCCTGAAGATCACTGAAGCCTCTGGAGGGCCTCCGGGGGGGCGGGGGGGGCTGTTTTCACCCTTCCCAGGCTCCTATAAAGCCTCTGGAGCCTGGGGAGAGCGAAAAGAGCATGCAAAAAATGGGGGGGGGGTTGCGCATTGCACTATGGATGCGGCACGCCCGCACACGACCCCCCTGCACTCCCTTTACTTATGGCACACGAGCCAAAAAAGGTTCGCCATCGCTAACCTAGCTATTAGATAGTGTCATCATATAAACATGTAAATAAAATAGAAAGTACTTTTAGTAAAACATGAGTGTTGACTTTATATAGAAAATAGCATCTAAATAAGATAGCTTCCAATAAGACAGTGTTCTATGTTTTGTATGTATTATTTTATATGTGAAATTTTACATTTTTCTTGAAAATCTTAGGTTCAAGTAATAAGAGCTTTTGGTATCTTAAAACGTGCAGCTGCTGAAGTAAATCAAGATTATGGCCTTGACGCTAAGATTGCTAATGCCATTATAAATGCAGCAAATGAGGTAAGATATAGCATGCATATATGACATTCTGAAATATTGTATTTAATTTTGATATATAGATGATGATTTTTTTGCATAAAATGAGGTATTTGAAAAGTAATTTCCATTTAGTTAGGTGTTAAAGTATCTAATTCCCTTAACCTTTTAAAAATGCTAAAGATAATAAACGGTATAAGATTAAAGCTGAAAAAGTCAGTAATGTGTTTTCTTAGCAAATTCTTCATGGTGATTTGATAGACTAATTGAGGATCTGCTCTTCTGAAATATTTGATTGCATTTTTAAAAGTTTAGTTGGATTGGTAAACTTTGTGAGGGAGGGCCTTCAAGGTACTAATCAATCCCAAAGTTACATGTCTCTGTGAGTTCCAAGTGAGTTTTCACAACTAGGTCTTCAACATTTTCCGAACGCTGGCAGAGTGGAGATCACCTTTGAGGGCAGAGAATTCCAAATTCTTCATACTGTCCAATTTAAATTACTTCTTTTAAACTAGAGTTTTTTGTGCCTTGCTGATTTATTTCTTGCAGGCTAAATGTATGCATGTCCCTAATGCCTGTTCTTATACATATAGTCCTTAGCTTACAACCATTCATTCAGCAATTGTTCAAAATTATGGTGAAAAAGTTGTAGTTTTGATTAGTCCTCAAAGTTGCGGCCCTCATACATGATTACTATTTAATTTCCTGGCTTGCAATTATGATATAAATGTACCATTTGGAACCTTCCGTGCTGGCTTCCCACAAGCAAAATCAATGGATAAGCCAGCTGAGAAAGTTACAAGTTGTCCTAGTAAGTCACTCCCACTCCTTTTTTCTCCCAAGGAGTCCACTATAGAGTTCCAGATCCCAGGGATCTCATATTCTGCAGCACTTCTACCTGCCTGCATTTTGTAGTATTAATGCCCACCTGCAGCAACCTTTCACAGTCTCCAACTGTCTTTTTTTTCTATATAATTTTTTTTTCAAACAAACACAACACAAAGAATCTTCCTTCTTTACATAGTGTAGAAAGTGTATTAGTTGGTTACAAAAGACTTTTGTGCATTTCTTCCACAGTCATCACTTTTTTATTTATTTTTATTTTATTTATTTAAATTTGTATCCCGCCCTTCTCCACAGAGGACCCAGGGCGGCGCACAGGAAATTTAAAAAACATACAAAATACAATAAATATAATTTAAAAGACTATTAAATAAACCTATCCTGCGCTAAAACCAAATTTTAAAAACCCAATTTAAAACTACCTAAAAGTCCCCATGGGAGGTTAGGCTAGGCCGGCTTGTTGAAACAAATATGTCTTGAGACATTGGCGGAAGAGGTGGAGGTCGGTGATGGTGCGTAATTCAGGGGGTAGGTCATTCCAGAGGGCTGGCCCCGCCACAGAGAAGGCTCTTCCCCTGGGTGTCGCCAGTCGGCATTGTCCGGCCGACGGCACCCTGAGAAGGCCCTCTCTGTGGGAGCGTATCGGTCTAAGGGATGTATGGGGCAGGAGGCGGTCTCGCATATAACTAGGCCCCGAGCCATGGAGCGCTTTAAAGATAGTTGTCAAAACCTTGAAGCGCACTCGAAAGACCACAGGAAGCCAATGCAGCTCGCGCAGGATCGGTGTTATGTGGGAGCATCTAGTGGCTCCCATAATCACCCGCGCGGCTGCGTTTTGGACTAACTGTAGCTTTCGAGTGCACCTCAAGGGAAGCCCCATGTAGAGAGCATTACAGTAGTCGAGTCGGGACGTCACGAGAGCTTGAGTGACTGTGCGAAGGGCAGCCCGGTCCAGTAAGGAGCGCAATTGGCGCATCAGGCGTACCTGATGAAACGCCCCCCTGGCCACGGCCGCCACATGGTCCTCCATGGACAGCCGGGAATCCAGGAGGACACCCAAATTGCGCGCCCTCTCCACGGGGGCCAGTGTTTCGCCCCCAATGGCCAGAGTTGGAGTAATCTGGCTGAACCGGGGTGCCGGAAACCACAGCCACTCAGTCTTGGCAGGTTGAGCTTGAGTTTGTTACCACCCATCCAGATCCGTACGGCCTCCAAACACCGGGACAGCACTTCGGCGGCATCGTTGGGGTGGTTTGGGGTGGATATGTACAGCTGGGTGTCATCAGTGTACAGGTGGTACTCCACCCCAAAACCACGGATGATCTCACCCAGCGGCTTCATATATGTGTTGAAAAGGAGGGGCGAGAGGACCGACCCCTGGGGAACCCCACATAAGAGAGGCCTCGAGGTCGACCTCTGCCCTCCCGTCAACACATATTGCTACCGACCAGAGAGGTAGGACGAGAATCACCGCAAAACGGTGCCCCCCAGCCCCAACCCCCCCAGCCGGTGCAATAGGATACCATGTTCGATGGTATCAAAAGCCGCCGAGAGGTCTAATAGGACTAGGATAGAGGAATAACCTCTATCCCACGCCCTCCAGAGATCATCAACCAACGCGACCAATGCCGTCTCGGTGCTGTGACCGGGTCGGAAGCCGGACTGGCGCGGGTCTAGATAATCAACTTCCTCCAGGTGTCGCGGAAACTGTTGGGCTACCACACTCTCAACAACCTTCACCAAAAAGTGAAGGTTGGAGACCGGACGATAGTTCTCTAATAAAGCTGGGTCCAGGGACGGCTTCTTGAGGAGGGGCCTCACTACCGCCTCTTTCAAGACGGCAGGCAAGGACCCCTCACTCAAAGATGCGTTGACAATGCCCTGGAGCCAGCTTCGTGTCGTCTCCCAGGATGCCAGTACAAGCCAGGAGGGACACGGGTCCAATAAACATGTGGTCGCCCTAAGTTTCCTTGACAACCTGTCCATATCCTCGGTGGTAACAAAGTCAAACTCCTCCCAAGAAGGAGCCTCAAGACTAGTCTCGGACAGTCCCGCAGGACCACTGTCGATGGAGGGTAGCTCATTCCGAATCCAAGTGATTTTCTCCTGCAGATAAATCCCAAATTCCTCTGCTCGCCCTTGCAGAGGGGCTTCCCGCGGCCTCTGATGAAGGAGGGAGCGGGTCACCCCAAACAGGGCGGCAGGGCGGTTATCTGCGGATGCAATAAGGGTGGCACAATACTCACGTTTGGCCACCCTTATCGCCACTAAGTAAGCCCTAATATGGGTTCTCACTAGTGTTCGGTTGGCTTCGGAGCGAGAGGATCTCCATCTGCTCTCTAGGCGTCTCTTGTGGCGTTTCATCCCCCGAAGCTCCTCGGTAAACCAAGGAGCCTGGGTGATTCGTTGCCGCAAGAGAGGCCGCAAGGGCGCGACTCGGTCCAAGGCCCTCGCGGCCGCACTTAACCATGCGGCCACTAGGTCCTCAGTCGAGTCGCGGGGCAGGGTCACAGGAATTGGCCCAAGCTCCCTCTGGAACCTTTCCGGGTCCATTAGAAGCCTGGGGCGGAACCATATAGGAATATCCGGTTCCGCCTCCCCGCGGTGAGGTGTAGCGATTGGAAAGTCCAGCCGAAGGAGAGCGTGATCTGTCCATGACAAGGGAGTGATGGCTAGGTCCCCTATTCCTAGATCACAACTCCACTGTCCCGAGTTGTAATTGTAATTCATTTTAACTCAAGTATTTTAAATCAAATATATTTATACATATTACCATCATCATACCTCCATTTTCATTTGACTATAATGTTTAAATATCCTTCTTCATAAAATATACCAAAATTTAAAACAACCACATACTGACATTCCATTAGCTATTTCTAATATCATCCAATAACACTAACTCCTTATGGCTTGTTCTGGCTAAGAATAATATTTAGTAACAAAAATTTCTAATCCTTCTTTCCAAATTGCTGTTTATAGTTTACATCCAATTTCCTTATGTTGTACCAATACACACACACACACACACACACACACATTATTATCATTATCCCTCATTTATTTGGCTGTATCCATTATCATAGCATTCCCCACCCCCTCCCAATAATCAACTAAACTAAATTTAGCTTAGTTCTTCCTTATTAACCTTCATATATAACCAAAAATTTATAATCTTCCTTTCATAGGTACCATTCAGTATTCATATCCAATTACTACTTGTCAAACTAATACATATGTATACATTATTATCATTATCAATTTTGTTTAACCATATCTATTGTCACTAACTTTCACTAAGTTTAACTAGTTTTAAATTATACACTTTCATCTATCAACCTGTATCTTTCCAATAGCAACGCAATCTCATGTCCTTTGCCATTTGTGGATTTAATCTTCTAATTATCTCCTTAATCAAATGTTCATGGGCTCCTCTTCGCAACTCATTGCTTATTGGGTCTCTTATGTAATCTCGATACTCTCCTTCTGTTTCCTTTATCAGCTTATCTTTAATTATCAATGGTGTTATCAATTATGTTACTGATAAGATTTCTCTCTTTAAATCCATAAATTCTTTTGTTTTTTCTTCTTCTGTACCTTGCCATCTAGGGTAGAGTTCCCATCTATCTAGCTCCCCTTTCCATATTCCACTCTTTCCATTTTCAACCACAATCCTTTCGCCATGAATATCAGGAGATTCCGTTTTTTCATGTTCATTTTTCTCTTTGATTTTTAGGACTCTAGCCTCCACTTTTTCCAATTCATAAACATCTCCAACTTCTCCATCATATTTTTCTGTTATATGCTCTATGTTTTCCAATTTCTTCTCAATTCTCTCAGATGCATTTAATAATTTCTGAATTTCAAACATTATCTTTTGCAAAGTTAAAATTTCTTTCTGATGTTGAACTTGTGCCGTTATTTCCAACTGATAAACACTACTTCTCTGGCTTGAAGGGTTTTTACTAGATTAACCACAAATTCACAATTAAATCTTGTTTTCACTTTTCTCTGGTTAACATTATACTTCAAAAGAACACCTGTATAAACAATTCGTGCTCTTCTTCTTCTTCACTCCCTATAAACAAGCTTTGAAATGCAAAGTCAAAATGATCAAAGAACGAAGTGAAAGTGCTTTGTTTCCAATACACAAACAAAAAAATAAACAAAAGCATTGTTACAATCCTCTTTGTATCCTTTTGTATCTTTTTTATATTCCAAGTGTGAAAGAGAAAAAAAAATCAACTTCTTGAATGAAATAAAGTAGAAAAAGGGGAAAACACACAGAAGTGAAGAAGGAGAATTTTAGTCCATCGGTTACAAAAATAATAAAAAATAGAAGAAGAAAACTTAATCCATTCATTTTAAAATGCTTGCATAAATTCCATCCATGAAAATAACATTTAAAAAGTAACATAACACACTGTTCAAAACCATTCAAAGCTTAATTTTGCCACTTATTTCTTCTTTTCTCAAATTTAATTTAGCTTTAAATTTTCCTAGATCAATCAGAGACTTTGTGGTGTCCTTGAGATCAGCAGGGCATATTCTTCCCGTTCACCGTCTCTGTGGGACGGTTTAGGTCCTTTTGGACCACCCAGTGGCAAAAGTATCGGCGAGCTCAGAGCACCGAGATTGCACTACCCCTTCTTCCTGCTCAATGACTCCCATATCCTATGGTTACAATGGCAACTAGAACTGCTGGGATTGCTGTTCCTAAGCAATGTGGTCATGTGATTTTGTGCTTTATGACTGTATCACTTACTAATGGTGATTATGGTCCCAATTGCTACTATAACTCAAGGACTCTATGTAAATTTTAAATTCCAGGCCTCCTATTATCCTGCATTTTTTCCCTTAAGATATGTTTGTTTTTATTACATTGAACTTATTTGTTGATGGTTGAGCCTATTTCTTGACTTCTATCTGTTTACTATTTCAAACATATAAAACAATGTGTTTTTCCTTGATGTATATTATGTAGGAACACAAATAATTAAGTGTATGTTTTATAGGTATCAGAAGGTAAATTAAACGATCACTTCCCTTTGGTGGTGTGGCAAACTGGATCTGGAACTCAGACTAACATGAATGTTAATGAAGTCATCAGCAACAGAGCTATTGAGCTACTAGGTGGTAAACTGGGGAGCAAGGACCCAGTACATCCCAATGATCATGTTAATAAAAGCCAGGTCAATATATTCTTCCTTTTATTTTTCCTTTTTCTGCATTAGTAAGAATCTGTAAGTCGATCACAATATTTATTAAATAGATGTTGCTTTGCTGGGCATACAATATTCAGTGTGTCTCAACATGTGTGTGCATGTGTGTAAACTTCATTGTATGGCTTGCTGCATTTCTTCAATAAATTATGTTTATTGTTGCATAAAAATATTTAACAGTGGGATTTCATTGACTGATAACTAACTTCTTGGCACAAAATATATAACTTTTATGTCTGGAGATTCTCAGTCATCCAGGTCATGGTTGTCCCAAAGGTGCTTTTTCAAGAGGCAACTTGGTTTTCTTTGTGGATGTTTTGCTTCTTATCTAAGAAGCTCCTTGGATGAGAACTGAAATGTCTACAAAGAAAAACAAGGAAATCCTGTTGCCTCTTGAAAAAACATTTGGGATATATAGCTTTTAGTACCTGTCTGGAATTCTATTTCAAATACTGCATATTGTGGGTAAGCTTGGCTAAGTTATTATTAGTGGTTTGAATGGTATCATACATGACGGTACCTGGGAAAGTGGAAGGTTTTCCTAATTTATTTCAACATGTGTTATTAAGGACCCCATTTTTAATTGAACTTGTGACAGCTGATCAATAATATTAAAATCAGCAACATAGTTTTGTAGAATAGCTTTACTATTGCATCATTATCCTGCCACCATGTCTCTCCACCACCCTCAAATGCTTACTTTTTTTGAACCCTATTTCTTAATTTAGTTGAAGCTCATGAAAGAAATGTTCAGATAGTAATTTGATGTTTTTTGAATGTTAAAAGAGCTCAAATGATACATTTCCCACTGCAATGCATATTGCCGCAGCATTGGAAGTGCATGAAGTGCTGTTACCAGGGCTACAGAAGCTTCAAGATGCCCTTGATGCCAAGTCAAAGGAATTTTCTAAAATTATTAAAATTGGACGTACTCATACACAGGATGCAGTTCCTCTTACTCTTGGCCAGGTACAAATCATTTTACAGTTTCATGCAATGAAAAGGATACTAATTTCTTGTGAAGAAATTCTTCGCACACAATATGTATTTGCTAATTATAAAATAATGGGTGGGTCACTTTAAACATATATCACATGAAAAATATGCTATGAAATTTGCAATATCTATTTTTATTTTTGTCAAGGAATTCAGCGCTTATGTGCAACAAGTTAAATATAGTATCATAAGAATCAAATCAGTCATGCCAAGAGTCTATGAACTGGCAGCTGGTGGCACTGCAGTTGGCACAGGACTGAATACAAGAATTGGTTTTGCTGAGAAGATTGCATCTAAAATAGCTGCACTTACAAGTAAGAAACGACATTAAAAGTAATCTTGATGAAACCTTTAACTTGCTAGAATAAAAATGGGGGGAAATGGAAAATAAGACGAAAATGGATCTGCTGTCTAATATCTTTTTGTTCTCATTCACTAAACTTTGTAAATTGGGATATTGTAGAAGTAGCAAATATTATCAATGTTTATAGCAACTTAATTGCTAGAAATATGTCATAGTCCATTCTCACTCCAATTCAGGAAGCCAGTTGGAGAAAATGCCACCCTGTGTGAAAAGGAAGTTTTCTTCTGCAGGAAGCAGAAGGTACAAATCATCATCATCATCATCATCATCATTTTAGCCATTGTCTATCCACTGCAGGATGAAGGCCTGTTCTGCATGTTTCCAACCAATACATCCTTAGCTTTCTTTTGCCAATTAGATCCTAAATACTTGCTGGTATCGTTGATCCACCTTGTTTTAGGTCTCTTTTTATCAAGTGGGATCCATTCTGTGATTGCCTTGGTGCATCTGACATGAGTTCTTGCTATGTGACCAGCCCATTTCCAATTCTATGCTTTTATTCTCTTGATGATATCTATACTTTTGGTCATTCTCTAATCCATGTACAGATTTTTTTCTCTTGTCTTATAATGCCAAGCATATATCTTTCCACAAATCTTTGCGCCATTCATAGCTTTTGTATCGATTTGCCTGCCTTCCCAATTTCTTGTAGTCTCAACATTTTTTTCCATGGAGGCAGTATTATTTGTTCAACTACAAAACTGAAGAAAGAGATTGTAGATAGTAAATTTGATTAATTGCTCAGCCTCTACGTCATGTCACGAATCTGTACACCTGGACGACAACATACTTTCTTTGATCATTATGTCTTGTCTGTAGATCATTGACCATTTCTGTGAGCAGCAAGTCACTCATCATCACAACATGATGTGGGGTATTTCTTCTGTGGGGTAATTATTGTTTTATTTCCTTGTCACAGTGTCAGTCTAACCTTCCTTCCTTCCTTTTCTTGGAATTCTGGATAAAAAACTATCTATAAAAATCTGAATCTTCTTCCAGGTGGCATGCCTAAACAGGTCCACTGATAATATATCTTCTGATTCTCTTTATTCTACCAGTCAGACTTCCTCCTTCAATACTCCTGTTTTCTATGCAAACTCGTTTTTAAAAATATCCTTCTGCTTGCTTAGAAGGTACTCTTCATCTTTCCTATTATAAATCTCAGTCTGTCAAGCTGAGCCTCCACACTCGCCACTTCTCTTCCAGCAACATAATGAATTTGCACTTGGTTCATGTGTAATTGGAGTCTCCACTGGCCAGGAAAATAAATGGTGCATACCTCTCTGGCCATGATTCTGAGTTTCTAAGAATCAGGCAGATTTAAACTATTTCTTTCTTTGTGCACATCTAATAAGCCCTTTCATAACCAGTAGATCCCTCATTTAAGGGTTAAAAAACTAAGCCAACTACTCTTTGTTATCAAGGGTACGCCCAAAATTCTGCTCTTCAACATTATTTTGCTTGTGGCCATTATGTCAAAAAACTCTAAGCTAATTAACTTTGTTCTATTTTCAAGGAGAGCCAATTAATCTCAAAAATAAATATGGCCTTGGATTTACTATAGCAATTTTTCATTCGGCCCTATTTTATTCTTCCAAAGAACAAAAAAAAAACATATTCGAGATGCTTGCAGAGTCATCATCTAGACATCTACTTTTGTGTTGATTCATATATGCATTATATGCCACATCTGCTTACTGTATTTTTTAGAGTATAAGACCCATCTTTTTTCCTCTAAAAAGAGGCTGAAAATCTTAGTGCGTCTTATACACAGAATACAGCATTTTTTTGCCTCCTGAAGCCTCGCCCCTTCACCAAAATGGCCATTCATAGCCTTATGGAGGCTTTCAAAGAGCTCCCGGGGACTGAGGAGGGCAGAAATGAGCATAAAATTGGCCGTCCCCCCCCCACAACCCCCAGCAGCACTCTATAACCCTCCATAAGGCTATGCATGCAATTTTTTTGACAAAAAAGGTTCATTTTTACAAAAAAAAGGCCCGTTTTTTGCTCGTTTTTGCCCCCCCCCAGCACTCTGCAAGACCCCCCCCCCAAGGTTATTCATGCCTTTTATTTGAAAAAAAATTAAAAATGGGCTGTTTTGGGAAGCTTTGCAAAGTGCAAAAAAATTTTTCCCCTTTTGGAAAGCTGTTTAGTTAGAGGGGTTGATGAAAATTATATTGGTCAAGTGCTGTGTCAGCAAAAACAAAGTTTTAGGCTACAGGTTGGCAGCGATGAACATCTACCTACCTACCTACTTTCTCTCTCTCTCTCTCTCTCTCTCTCTCTCTCCCTACCTACTGTATTTCTCTTTCTCCCTCCCCCTCTATCTACCTATATACCTACCTACCTACTCTCTCTCTGTCTCCCCCTACCTATCTACTGTATTTCTCTCTCTATTTTTCTCTGTATCCCTCTACCTACCAACCTACCTACTGTCTCTCTCTCCCTACTGTATTTCTCTATCTCTCTTTATTTCTCTCTCTAGCCCTCTACTTACCTCCCTATCTACCCTCCCTCCCTCTCTCCCTACTGTATTTCTCTCTCTCTCTCTACTGCCTCTTCAAAACCTGGATGCATCTTATACTCCGAAAAATATGGTATTTGCTTTATCCAGATCCCTGTGGGACAGAGATGCATCTTGATCTGCTTGGAGAAAGAATAATTGCTTATTCCTTCAGCAGCTTGCCAGATAAGAAAGGAATCTCAGTGAACACAGTTAAAGAAATGGTTCTGTCAGTCACATTTTGCAAAAAAACCCCATATTTTGGAATAGATGAGGGCTGAGGGGAAGTCATTGAGTTTGGTGTTTATCTTCTCTGAGTATTAAAAACCTAATTCATTCACATTTGTAGAAACTCGCTGGGAACCAGTTTGGTTAATTATGATGCATTGTTTTTTCAAGACCCTGAAATGGAAACCAGAAATTCTACATTTATCCATGAATTCCTGCTCTGTTTAAACAAAGGAGATTAGCTAGCTCTGCTCAGGGCCAGTAACATCCTGGCTTCCTGTCAAGTTTTAATTTTGTTATTTAAGGAATTTTCAGTTTCCTCAAGTTCAGTTCATTGTCAATAAACAGTCTCTCAGTAATATTACCAGCCTTGTGTCTTCTAGAAGAAATGGAAATTATTTGCCTAATCTTCATAGGTTCTTCAAGCTGTCTTCATTAATTTTGTTAAAATGAGAACTCATGGGAAAGTATATAATTTCTATTTCTAAATGCTAGCACTCCTACTAGGAGACACTTAGTAAATGCTGTGCTAATAGTCTGGCAACCTATTTTCCCAATTTTATTTTTTCCATGAGATATTAGTCTGGGAATTCTTAAAAATGGTGATTGTCAAATTTTATTTATGAACTTCCACTCAGACCAAAATAAAATAAATTACATGTATTGATCATATAGTGTTTGAACTGTGCATAAGAATAGATAGAATGCTAATAATATCTTCATTATTTTCCTTAGGTTTGCCCTTTCTTACAGCTTCAAACAAATTTGAAGCCCTTGCAGCTCATGATGCCTTGGTTGAACTGAGTGGTGCAATGAATACTGTGGCTTGTAGCCTAATGAAGATAGCTAATGATATTCGTTTTCTTGGATCTGGTCCAAGATGTGGTTTAGGAGAACTTATTTTGCCTGAAAATGAACCAGGAAGTAGTATCATGCCAGGTAACCTCACCAAGATTTGATGGTTAACTTTCGGTTGATAGTGAAAGACTGATGGTATAATATATTTATTAATTACAACCTGGCAAATTGATTTATATATGATGTTTTCAATACATAGTAAACAGGAACAGATTGGAATAAAATGTGCTATTACATTTATTAATAAATTTATTTTAATGGTGACATTTAAAAATAATTTATTATTTATCACATTTTTCTCCCTACTCAGTAAACTCTTGTTCCTATTTATTTTTAGTTAATCTTGTACTAATTAGTTAAGAATAAGGAATAATATTAATTAGATTTCATAATTCCAAAAGATACAAGCTTAAACATATAGAACTGTAGATATTAATTATTATAAAATGAGATCAAATTATTCAAAGAAAACATAATAACTACCATAGATAACATGGACATTTTATGAAGTCTTGGATACCGGATGGTATATCCTCAAATTATTACTACCTGAATTGTATACTTTGTTTTCATTAACAATGTTTTAATTCAGGTGTGAATGAAGTGGGGAAAAAGTGCTTTGTTTGCTTTGCTTCTTTAACTAAAATGCTTAACAGCATAGGAAAAACTGGTAAACAAGGGAAGGAGCAAGCTACATATAAATAGCTGAAGAGCATTTGACATATTTATTCTACAGTTAGAAAATAAACTATGTGTTCAAAAGAAGTTCTAGTTCTACTGAAATATTCAGCTGTTGTAAATGTGATGAACATCATTGAGCCATTAAAGGAAATTGTATTGAATCTGAAATCCTGAGATTTGCAAGCAGCTAGCATTAATTGAATTGTTCAGCCATGTTTCAATG
This sequence comes from Rhabdophis nuchalis, assembly GCA_039707465.1. NCBI lineage: Eukaryota > Metazoa > Chordata > Lepidosauria > Squamata > Natricidae > Rhabdophis > Rhabdophis nuchalis. The sequence continues at coordinate 109,798,862 of CM077647.1, read as the reverse complement.
AAGCAGAGGGTTACTGAGTTAGAAAAGTCTGAGTTGTTCCTATTTTAAAGGAATTGTTCATCTGTCTTACTTACAAGTGAGTATAGATTAGTTAAATACTTTACTTTATTGTCATTGTACGTATGTGCACAATTTACACATACAACGAAATTCACATAATACCCAGAGACCAGACCCAACACCCATAACAATCACCAAAACACACCCCACCCACCAAAAAATCCTCACCCCTAAACCATCCAAACATCTACACAACAGACCAAGTAGTGCTGTCCAAAAGCTTACTGATGGTGACCCTTTAGTTCAGTGGTAGTCAACCTGGTCCCTAACCCACACTAGTGGGCGTTCCAGCTTTCATGGTGGGCGATAGGGGTTTTGTCCGATACTGAAGCACTTTCCTTTTTTAAATTTAATTGACTTCCCTACTTTATAAATCACCATTACTGTGGAACTGTTGAGCAGATAGAAAATTTTACTACTAACAGAGATACAAAAATGGGCGGTAGGTATAAAAAGGTTGATTACCCCTGCTTTAGTTCATTGTTGAGTGCAATTATAGCTCTGGGATAAAAGCTATTCAGAGGACGGGTAGTCCTAGTTTTAATTGTTCTGTATCTTCTGCCAGAAGGCAACAGTCTAAAAAAATTGTAAGCAGGATGGGAAGAGTCTCTGAAAATGATATGCTACTTCCTCAAATAGCAAGATGTGAAGATGTCACCCAGGAGCCAGTTTTAATGATTCTCTGTAGAGCTTTTTTTTCATATTCAGCAAGGGAGGGGATATTTTCTTCCCCGGGTTTCTTGAGTCTTTGTAAAATGCCTCACTTGACCTTCCTCCTCCTTTTTTTTTTCTCTTCTGCTTTTTTCTAATTGCCATGCAGAAAGAGATAACCCATTCCCTCAGTCAGAATTTCTTCCACATTTGAAAAGAAGGAAGGAATAGTTCCAAAATGCTGCTTGTTAAAGTCCTTGTCTGATATTCAAAATCTCGTTTCTTGTTTATAAAATTTGTAGCGAGTCACAGAAAGTAATAGAAAACAGAACTACTACATCAACTACTACATTAAGTTGTGTGATTTTGGAATTAATTACAAGAATCCTACCTGTGGGAAAATACTTTTTAATAAAAGTACTGTATTTAAAAAAATACTTTATCTTTAAAAAAATATTTGATAGAACTTGTATGGACACTAGAGGAAACTAGTAGGAATTAATAATTACATTTAAAGAATAAGAACACTTACTGAACAATAGTCCCAAAAGTTAATTTTAAGAGTGTCTGCTTCTGTAAACAGGCTGCATTAAAAGATGTTATGGAAGAGGAACTAGTTTTGCCAGATAAGACTGATCTGAAAAGTGGATTTAAAACTAACAGTGTCAAGAATGTATGGAAAAAAGATGTTACAATGAATAAAGTGGCTGATGTTTTAATAATTAAAAGAGATATACAAAATAACAAACCAAGAGAGAAATCTGGATAATTTTCCTATAGTGGATTTATGAAAGTTTTGAAAAATTTCGTGGGAAGGAACAAAGTAAAAATGAAACAAAATTATATTTTAGGACATTATTTAAATGCATTAAAGATTAAAGCAAAATAAAGAAATATAAAGTTGAATAAAATAGATATGTTATTTCTGGTAATGCTTGTTGGTGATTGCTGATAAGGATTGAAATGACAAGGTTTAAAATTTTGTTTATACTGTAGATTAAAACATGAGATATGGGAAAAAGATAATTTGTTATATTTTAGGAGGGGATAAGTTACTAAAATGGTTTATACTTGTGATGAGGAGGAAATAATTTATATATTTCTTTACTCCATTTTTTCTTTTCTATTTTTCTTTTCTGCACTTTTTTCTTTTTTTTAGTTTGTATTAATTTTTTATCATTGTAATTGTAATTTTTAATAAAATTGCTATCAAAAAGAGTCCTAAAATAGGTTCAGCTATTTTATTTCCAGTACCCATGTTTTGCTTCTCAAGGCATTCAGCAAGGTTTTGAAATTATTGGTTTGGATTCATAATAGATTTGGATTGACCCAATATTTTTGTAACATCATCATGTTACATGATGCAGGCCAGTGATGGCCAGAGGACGCTGACAGAAGATTTTCAGTGGACTCAAGACGTTAAGACCCAGTCACAGATGCAACTTGAACTAAGAACTAAGAACTAAGATCTTTGAAACCCTCCCCACCATGGTTTGTTAGACCTTATACATCAACGTCCCTTAGAGATCTTTGTAATCCCTCAGAAAGAAAGGGATTCTGTTACCTATGGACAGAAACACCTGAACTGCCATCCCTAACTATTCCTCTTGATGCACTTTACTCCATCTATTTGATGCACTTTATGCACTTTATTCCATCTATTTACCATCTACTCATGAATTTTATCATCTACTCATGAAATTGTGTGTTTTAAATTAAGGCCATTGATACTTTTTTACAATCTTACCCATGACCCTCTTATGAAATTTATTCTTACATTGTATATATATTTATAATTATTTTAACTATTTAATTATTTATTATATCGCAATGTACTCCAGGACTGACTTAACTGCTGCTGCGAGAGTCCCCGCTCTCACAGGTCTGGCCCTCCATTTTAACGAGGGCCCGCCTTGATGAGGGATTTATAAATCCGGAGAGGTGGGCGAAGCGCGGTCTTCGGGGTTTTTTAATTAACAAATTAGTGACTATTTTAGGGGGTACCAGGGAGGGGGGGGGGTTAGGCAGGTAGAGACGGAGGGGGAAAGAGAGGGCCAAGCCAGCAGACGACGGAGGGGAGCGGAAGGATCCTTCAAGGGGGGGGAAATATGTGTCGTGTCGGCAGAGGGCAATTCCATTCAAAGGGTCGTGGGGAGAGGCAGGTCCGAGGGGAGACAAGTTCGATCCTCCCGGTTGGGGGCACAGAACCGTTGGTTGCAAACGGTGAAGTGCCACAACCCCCGCAGGCTAGGTGGTCTGGGAGTACAGAGCCAGGGCCTGCGGCTGATGTTTTGTAATGCCAGGTCCGTGGTCAACAAGGCCCCCCTCATCCAAGATCTCGTGTTGGAGGGGGAGCCGGACCTGGCGGGAATCGCGGAGACCTGGTTGGGCCACGAGGGTGGACTCCCCCTCGTTGAAATGTGCCCACCAGGCTACCGCGCCTTCCATCAGCCCCGGGCCCTAGGTAGGGGTGGTGGGGTAGCGGTCATTGTCAAGGAAAGTCTTGAGCCGAGAGAGACCAATGTGCCACAGACCACCGGCTGTGAGTCCCTCTGCGTGAAGTGGGGCCTAGGGAGGCAGTTGGGCTTGCTGGTTGTATACCTGGCTCCCCGCTATGTAGCAGCAGCCCTGCCCGAGCTCCTGGAGGTGATCGCTACGGTGGCAGTGGAGACCCCCAGACTTTTAGTCATGGGGGACTTTAATCTGCCATCGTTGGGCGAATCATCCGAGGTAGCTCGGGAGTTCATGGCTTCCATGACGGCCATGGACCTGACCCAACTAATTCAAGGCCCCACTCACGAGGGTGGACATACGCCGGATCTCATCTTTGTCTCTGGCCAATGGAAGAGTGATCTGGGTATAGGGGATATAGTCATCACGCCCTTGTCATGGTCAGACCACTCACTTCTCCGGCTCGACTTTCCGACCGCTGCTCCCCTCGGCGGGGAGGCGGAACCAGAGTCTCCAATCTGGTACCGCCCCAGGCGCCTAATGGACCCGGATGGGTTCCAGACGGCGCTTGGGCCATTTCCTGTACCCCTGACCCGTGCCCCGATAGAGGACCTCACGGCCGCATGGAATAGTGCGGCCGTGGGAGCCTTGGATCGGGTCGCGCCCTTGCGGCCTCTTGCGGCGCCGAACCACCCTGGCTCCTTGGTTTACCGAGGAGCTGCGGGTGATGAAACGCCGCAAGAGATGCCTAGAGGGAAGATGGAGGTCTACCCGATCTGAATCTGACCGGACACAGGTAAGAGCCCATTTACGGACTTACATTGTGGCGCTGAGAGTGGCCAAACGCCATCATTGTGCTACTCTCATAGCATCCGCAGAAAACCGCCCTGCCGCCCTGTTTAGGGTGACCCGCTCCCTACTTCAACAAAGGGTGCGGGAAGCCCCATTACAGGGTAGAGCAGAGGAATTTGTGACTTTTCTGCAGGAGAAAACCGCTCAGATACAAAACGGGTTACCCTCCATTGATGGCCCAGCGGGATGCCACGAGACAGATCTTGTTTGGGAGGAGTTTGACTCCGTTACTTCCGATGATATGTACAGGTTACGTGGGCGACTGCGAGCCACCACATGTTTATTGGACCTGTGTCCCTCCTGGATTGTACTGGCATCCTGGGAGGTGACACGAGGCTGGCTCCAAGAGGTTGTCAACGCATCCTTAAGTGAGGGTTCCTAGCCTGCTTCCCTAAAAGAAGCTATGGTGAGGCCCCTCCTGAAGAAGCCCTCTTTGGATCCAGCTCTTTTAAACAACTACCGTCCAGTCTCCAACCTTCCCTTTTTGGCGAAGGTTGTTGAGAGTGTGGTGGCACAACAGTTTCCCCGTCACCTGGAGGAAGTTGACTATCTAGATCCACGCCAGTCCGGCTTTCGGCCCGGGCATAGCACCGAGACGGCATTGGTCGCGTTGGTTGATGATCTCTGGAGGGCCAGAGATGGGGGTTGTTCCTCCATCCTGGTCCTATTAGACCTCTCGGCCATGGTATCCTATTGCATCGGCTGGGGGGGTTGGGAGTGGGAGGCACCGTCTTACGGTGGTTCTCCTCCTACCTCTCTGGCCGATCGCAATTTGTGTTGGCAGGGGGGCAGAGGTCGACCTCGAGACCACTCACTTGTGGGGTGCCTCAGGGGTCGGTCCTCTCGCCTCTCCTGTTTAACACATACATGAAGCCGCTGGGTGAGATCATCCGTGGTTTTGGGGTAGAATACCATCTATACGCTGATGATACTCAGTTGTATATATCTACCCCAAACCACCCCAACGATGCCGTAGCGGTGATGTGCCAGTGCCTGGAAGCCGTGCGGATCTGGATGGGAAGTAACGGACTTAGGCTCAACCCGACCAAGACCGAGTGGCTGTGGTTTCCGGCTGCCCGATTCAACCAGCTCACTCCATCGCTGGCCATAGGGGGCGAACATCTTGCCCCTGTGGATGGGGCGTGCAATTTGGGTGTCCTCCTGGATTGCCGGCTGTCCATGGAAGATCAAGTGACAGCCGTGGCCAGGGGGGCGTTTTACCAGGTTCGCCTGGTTCGCCAATTGCGCCCCCTATTGGATCGGGACGCCCTGCGCACAGTCACTCATGCGCTCGTGACATCCCGACTGGACTATTGTAACTCTCTCTACATGGGGCTCCCCTTGAGGTGCACCCGGAGACTTCAGCTAGTCCAGAATGCAGCCGCGCGAGCAATTATGGGAACCGCTAGGTTTACCCATGTAACACCGCTCTTGCGCGAGCTGCACTGGCTACCTGTCGTCTTCCGGGTGCGCTTCAAGGTGTTAATTATCATCTTTAAAGCGCTCCATGGCTCGGGACCGAGCTATCTGCGGGATCGGATCCTGCCTCATACATCCTTGCGGCCGATTCGCTCCCACAGAGAGGGACTTCTCCGGGTGCCGTCCACTAGACACTGTCAGCGGGCGACACCCAGGGGAAGGGCTATCTCTGTGGCGGGCCCGGCCCTCTGGAACGACCTCCCCCCCGATATCAGGACGACCACGGACCTCCGCTCCTTCCGTCTTAAATTAAAGACTCACTTTTTCTGTCTGGCCGGCCTAGGATGAGTCTCTCTGCCTCTGGGGTTTTATGGGGAATTAGTATTATTTAGTTTTAATGGGAATTTTAGCGCAGGTTATATTTAATTTGTTTTTAGAATTGTTGTATGTATTTGGTTTTTATTCTACCTGTGCACCGCCCCGAGTCCCTGTGGGGAGAGGGTGCGGTTTTACAAATTAAATTATTATTATTATTATTATTATTATTATCATCATCATCCTCTAGATTTACAGTATATCTTAACTTTCATCCAAAAACTTATGGCAGCTTTAAAGGAGGTTTCCTTCATTCTGTTCCCACAGCATATGTTGTGAAAATGACTGGGCTAAAATCATTCAGTGAGTTCCAAGAATGAGTTTGAAACTTGGTGTCTTTGTTCTAGTTGAACACCTTAACTACAAGGCTACACTTTTCAGGAACATTTGATTCATTATTTGGTTGTGAAAGTTCCATTTGAGAATGAACAGCAAATAAATATTGCAATGTGTAATAAATTAAGTTCACAAATCTTTGTCCCCCTCACAGGAAAAGTGAATCCTACTCAGTGTGAGGCCATAACTATGGTGGCAGCACAGGTGATGGGAAATCATACTGCTGTTACAGTAGGAGGCAGCAGCGGTCATTTTGAATTGAATGTCTTTAAGCCTATGATTGTAAGTTTGGTAAAATTATAATATAATTGAATGACATACTTTCACTATGTAATGCTAAATAGATGCATTGGTGGGAGTCACCTTTTGTATATAAGTTCATTTCAATTTTTTGTCCTAAATTTGATTTCATGTGTACACTACATACCTATAAGTAGTCTTTCACTTGTGACCACAATTGAGCCCAAAATTTCTGTTGTTAAGTGAGATAGTTGTTAATGAATTTTGCTCCATTTTAGAACATTCCTTCCACAGCTAAATAAATCACTTGCAGTTGTTAAGTTAGTAACAACTTAGGTTAAGTGAATCTGGTTTCCCCATTGACTTTGCTTGTCAGAAAGGGTTTTTTTTCAGTGCTGTTGTAACTTCGAATGATTACTAAATGAACTGTTGTAAGTCAAGAACTAGCCGAATACACACAAACAAGTTCACCACAATATTACTGAGTGCAAGAAAAGCCCCAATGATTTGGATGCTGTTCAGGATGTTTACCAAGTAAAGAAGAATATTACCTTCTTTTTTACTCTTGTGCTCTTTACAGAATTTTGGCTCCTTACTCCTTTAGCTGTAAGAAATCTATAATCTTTAGTTAAGGCAGGGGAAACCTCATTGCCTTTCTTTCCTTCTTAGCAATCCAGGTTCAATTTGATGGCTTTCTGTTACTGGCTTATATTTGCTCAATGCCTTGTAGGAATACAGGTACCGTATTTTTTGGAGTATAAGACGCACCTTTTGTACTCTAAAAAGAGGCTGAAAATCTGGATGCGTCTTATACATCGAATACAGCATTTTTTGCCTCCTGAAACCCCACCCTCTTCACCAAAATGGCTGTGCAGAGCCTTATGGAGGCCAGAAATGAGCAAAAATTGCAGAAATGAGCAAAACCTGGGCTGTTTCGATCCCCCCCCCAGCCCCCAGCAGCACTCTATAAGCCTCCATAAGGCTATGCGTGCAATTTTTTTGGACATAAAAATGGCCTGTTTTTGCAAAAAAAAAGGGCCGGTTTTTGGTTCATTTTTGCCCCCACCCCCCACCCCGCGAAACATTCTGCAAGCCTCCCCTATTCATGCCTTTTATTTGGGGGGAAAAAGGGCCTGTTTTCATGAAAAAGTCCCCCCCCCCCTTTCAGAAGGCTGTTTAGTTACTTGGCAACTTTAAGATTTGTGGACTTCAACTGCCAGCATTCTCCAGCCAGCCTAGCTTGTGGACATAACTGGCTAGAGAATTCTGGGAATTGAAGTCCACAAGTCTTAAAGTTGCTAAGTTTGGGAACCCCTGAGTTAGAGGGATTGATGAGAATTACATTGATCAAGTGCTGTGTCAGCAGAAACAAAGTTTTAGGAGCCACAGTGATTTCCTTCTCCAGCACATGGGTAAATACACCTGGAAACATCTACCTATCTACCTACTGTATTTCTCTCCCCCCCTCTATCTACCTACCTACCTACCTACCTATTTTCCTTCTCTCTCTCTCTGTCTCTCCCTGTACCTATCCACTGTATTTCTCTCTCTATTTTTATCCCTCTACCTGCCTACCTATCTACACACTCTCTCTCCCTACCTACTGTATTTCTCTTTCCCCCCTCTATCTACCTACCTACCTTCTCTCTCTCTCCCCCTACCTATCTACTGTATTTCTCTATTTTTCTCTCTCTAGCCACCTACCTATCTACACTCTCTCTCTCCCTACCTACTGTATTTCTCTTTCCCCCCCATCTACCTACCTACCTTCTCTCTCTCCCCCCCCCCCCCACATATCTACTTTATCTCTCCCTCTATTTTTCTCTCTCTATCCCTCTGGATACCTACGTATCTACAAACTCACCCTACCTACTGTACTTCTCTTCCCCCCTCCCTATCTACCGATATACCTACCTACCTACCTTCTCTCTCTCTCTCTCCCCCTATCTATCTATTGTATTTCTCTCTCTCTCTGTTTCTCTCTCTCTATCCCTCTACTTACCTACCTACCTATCTACACACTCTCTCTCCCTACCTACTGTATTTCTTTCTCTCCCCCCTCTATCTACCTATACCTGCCTTCTCTCCCCCATCTACCTACTGTATTTCTCTCTTTATCCCTTTATCTACCTACCTACCTAACTACTCTCTCTCTCCCTCTCTCCCTACCTACTGTATTTCTCTCTCTCCCTCTATCTATCTACCTACTTTTTTTTAAAAAATTGCCTCTTCAAAACCTGGGTGTGTCTTATACTCCGGTGCATCTTATATTCTGAAAAATATGGCAGTTCTTGACTTGCAACCATTTGTCTAGTGACTATATATATGCCATTAGTTTTTTAAAATATATGACCAGTCCCTCCTCCCCCAAAGCAAATCTAAAAACATCACATTATAGGATTAGAAGGAACCTTGGACATGTTTTAATTCAGCTTTCTACCCAAGGCAGGAGTCCCCAAACCATCTTGGACAAATGTTTGTCCAAATCTTTCTTGAAAACATCCAGCAATAAAGCATCCACAACACTAGGAAGTAAGCTGTCCCATTACTTAATAGTTTTTAATGTCAGGAAATGTTTCCTTACTTCTTGGTTGGATTTTCCTCTGATGAGCCTCCAGCTATTATTCTACCCTCAGGTGCTTTGGAGAATAAATTGAGATACTCTTTCTTGTGACAATTGTTTTATTGGAAAACTACTAATATGTCTCTTCTTAATCTTATCTTATGAGCTAAACATACCTACTAATTACTTTAGCCATTCTTCATAGAATTTAGCCTCCAGACCAAAGTTCATCTGGGTTGCTGTTCTCTATACACTTCCTAGCCCCTGGGATCTTTTTTTATAGTGGTAATCAGAACTGGATGTATATTCCAAATGTGGCCTCACCAATACAGCACATAGCAATTCTGTCATTACCTTGACACTATCCCTCAACTGATGCAGCCCATGACTACTTTAACTTTTTATTATATTTTTATCCTGTATCTATACATCTGTTTTTTATCCTGCTTAAGTATACGATCTTGCTTTTCTTTCTACTCACCTGCATCTCGTTGAATAGGGCCCAATGCACAAGTGTACCAAGATCCTTCTGAATTTTGAGTCTGTTTTTCAAAGTGCTTCCTAAAATGTGTGTCATCTGCAAATTTGGTGAGGGCTCCTTCAATTCGCTTATCTAGGTTATTTATAAAGGTATTGAAAAGCAATGGGCCCAAGACAGAACCTTGGGTAATCCATTGCATACAACTCCATGTAAATGGAATTCTACTGAGGACCAAATCTGAGTGCAGTTGGTTTTATCAAGAAGTAGGAAAGATGTTGTCTACAATATCAAATGCCTTCTTTTGGGCCTATTATTTTATCATGTAAATATTTATCTTTGATTTTCTGTTGTAATTATAGAAACCTCTTGTTAATCAATGTATCAGTGAACAATTTTTTGTTAAATTATTAATTATTTTTAATTTATTTAGATTAGAAATGTGCTACATTCTGCACGGCTCTTAGGAGATGCCTGTGTCTCTTTCACTGAAAATTGTGTAACTGGAATAGAAGCAAATACAGAGAGGATAAATAAGTTACTGAATGAGTCATTGATGTTGGTGACTGCCCTTAATCCCCACATTGGTAAGTATCTAATAAATATGAAAAATGTCATGAAACATCATGTGATTGCAATGTGACGTGTTGAATTTCATACCCATGTCCTAGAGTATTGATAAGCAATGTAAACCAGTGTAATCAAAAATAAAATTAATAGTATAGGCTGGCTGTGGAATTCTGGGAGTTGAAGTCCACCAGTCTTAAAAGAGCCAACTTTGCAGACCCCTGCGCCTAGGACAATGCAATCATCATAAATACATGCCAATTGCAGTGTCCAAATTTTGATCATGTGAATGCTACAACAGTTGTAAGTGTGAAAAATGGTCATAAATCACTTTTTTCAGTGCCATTAAAACATCAGTCTTTAAATGGATGATTGTAAGTCAAGGACTTCTGCTTCAGTGCGACCACCAATTTGCCATTTAAAGCTGATACAAGCTGTTATTCAGGAAAAGCAATTTAGCACTGATCTAAAATGATTAACATTACATTTATTTTACACTAGAACTAGCCCACTTAAATTATTCGCCTTCAGTTTGCAACTGCAACTTTCACTATCTTGGTTCAATTTATGGGTTGCTACTTGCATAAGTACTATACATTTGTGGGAATTGAACCCTTTTGATAGTACAATTTCCAGTTGGTTGCGTTGGGTGGCTTGTCACTGAAGATGTTTCTTAGTGGTCCAAAATATAGAATCAACATTACATTACATATTTTTCCTTTTTGTTAGGTTATGACAAAGCAGCCAAGATTGCCAAAACTGCACATAAAGAAGGGATGACATTAAAAGAAACTGCTATCAAACTTGGATTTCTTACAGAAGAACAATTTGATCAATGGGTAAAGCCAGAAAACATGTTGGGCCCTAAGTGATGCTACTGTATGTGATAAAACAGAAAAAATAAATAAATTATATAAATACAATGTTTTTTTTGTCCATAATTTATTCATAGTTGCGCATGTATTCCTAAAATTAACGACACAGAAAATATGGTACTGAAAAAAAATTCAAGCATTATTACCAAAGGCTGCCTGTGAGGCGGTGGCCTCCAACAGCCGGTGCCAGGCAGAGGAAACCTGGGAGGACTGGAGAAGAATGAGCTGCCTCGTGGTTCTGTCTTCCCTCAGCAGCGGGAGGACCAGAAAGCCCTGAGCCCACAAAGGTGCGTTAGCGCCACAGATCTGGGTTCTCTTGCCTTGCTGGATCCAATTACAGGCAGGAGAAACGAAAAGAGAATTTAATTTGAAATATAGCCTATTTATATATTTTTGGGTGATTTTAAATTGAGAGAACACTTAGCACAGCAATCCCAATCAACTGAGTCTAAAAAAGCAGGAGGACACTCCCAGAGGCTATGACGTCATTTTGGTAAACTCAGTCCTATTGGTTACTGGCAATGTTAACCCATGCATGGCTGCTGCCTCCACCTGTCCAGAGAAGGGGCATATCAGGTAAGAACCAACACTCCATTCTGACAAGGCAATGTATATACATTCCTTGTATTCTGACAAGGAATTTATATTTCTTATCTAAAGTAAAATGTTTTATGCTTGTTTGTAGTTAAAGTTAGATTTTACTATATTTTGTAGATATTTTAGTTTTTCCTTTCCAGATAAAACTGTGATTAAATAATTCAATACATTAAAGAATTATTCTCTTACGCAAAAGCAATCCATTTGTTTTGATATGATTTATATTAGTTATTATGATACTCTATCAGTTAAGGTAAATTAATTCAAGTATTTTTTTTCAAAACGTATGAAATAACTATTTTCTTGAAAATATGTATTAATATGACTTACATGGTGCTTTCATTTATTTATTTTTATTGATTTAAGAAAATGTATATGGCCACACAATTTATTCAATGACTCCAAACAGCTTACAAATATAAAAGCCCAATACAAAAACAATGAAGAAGAAATAACGCTCCCATCTCCCTGGTGACAATTTAATAAAACATATAATGGGCTCCATTCCATTCTGGGGTCTTCAGGGCCATTGGCAAAACCATGTTTCTGCACCTTGCAAAAGAATTTCAAAGTGGGGGACAGTCTTATCTCCAAGATGAGCATGTTCAACAAAGAGGGAGCCACCACTGAGAAGACGCTTCTACTTGGTCTTGCAAAATGGACCTTTTTAGGAAAGGTAACCCCTAGCATTCCCTACCTACCTGCTATGGTGGATCAGGTAAATTATAATCACTTTACTCCATTTAATTCAGCTTAGTACAAGACAACGCAAACTTAAATAACAAATATCAAATGAATATGTAAACATCTAAATAACCCAATACTTACCAGAGAGTAGTTTCCATTCCCTTACTAGCAAAAACATCCTTGTAATTTAAACCCTCTGTTCCTTCAGCCTCCAAAGGCTTACCAAAATGCAACTGGCAAGCCAAATGGGAAGCTTCTCTTGTCCATGACTTCCATCTGATTTTCTAGCAAAAGCCATGAATCTAAATCTCCATAATAAAATATTGTGCAATCATTGAGTCATAGCTTGTTGTACAGTGAAGTTTACAAAAGTAGCAATTTTTAATGGATCTAGAATTTTTAAAATTGCCTAATAGGTAACAGAATGCTTTCCACATTTAAAGATGAGCATGGAGTTCTACTGCAAATAAAAGTCATTGTACAACTGGCAATAACAAATGGATTGTGGCTTCTATTGCAGCCCTTTAAAATGCCTGGCAGCAAGCTCCAATTACCTTCATTCTATTCCATTCTTTTTATTCCATTCCATCCTATCTCACTGCTTCAATAAAATGCTGTATCTTCCAAATCACCAAACCTGGTGCTAGTCATGAGATCCCACTAGGTGAAAGGATTTCAGGGAAGAGATCTGGAGTATGCTTATTCTAGTGGGATAGGCAGATTGTTGTTATTATTCAAGATGATGGCACACTTAGGCGCTGTGGCTTTGAGCTCCCGGTGTCGCAGCTGCTGGTGTCGCAAAAACTAGTCTACACCAGCAGGGAGTTATTAAGTTATTATTAAAAATTGGATCTTCTAGTCCTCAATATTACCAGTGACTTCCAGCAGTCTCATAATATACCGAGTGACATAGTAAGACTGTCAGGCTCTCTATAAATCGTTGTTTGGCCTAGGAGGCAGCGAAGAGAGCCGAAGCAGAAGTGGGGATGCAGAACAGGTTTGCTAGTTCGATTACGGAAGCAGCCTCACAGACCAGCATTACCAAGGATTTCCTAACCAACTCTAGATCCTTTGTCCACAAAACCGATGAACTAGAGCTATGGATGGCAGAGAACAAACTCATTCGTGACTGCTGTGTGATGATCATCACAGAGACCTGGCTTCATCCACTTGTACCGGATGCGTCTGTGGAGCTAACTAACCGCACCACACACCGCTTTGACAAAAACAACAACTCTGGTAAAAGCAAAGGTGGAGGACTGTGTATTTACACACATAATAACTGGTGTACTAACAGTAGAGTTGCTTATATACACTGTTCTGCAGATTTGGAATTCTCAACTATCATTTGTCGGCCATTTTATTTACCTAGAAAGACTTCTGTTATAGTTATCACTGCTGTCTATATTCCACCTGATGCAAATGTTAGCACAACGCTCAAACCAATTTCATTGTAATTTTATTACAATGACAATAAATATTATTATTATTGTTAGGAAGAGGTATGCCAGCAAATAACCCAGCCCTATGGCATGTAGGGCTTTAAGGCACTTTGAATTACACCACTTTCTATAGAGGGACGATCGAGAGCATCCTGTCGTTACATTAGTCTGGTTTGGAAGCATTACTGCTTTGGGCAGGAAGGTAGTGCAGAGTCATGTGGAATGCAGAGGTTCTTGGCAGGTGACTTCTATCCAGGATATAGCATTCAAGTGATGCTTGACCAGAGTCTGCAGTATTGTCTGGGACATTACACATTCCCTTCAGAACCCGTTTCCTTGATACCTTCTGAGAAGAGGCTTTGTGATATCTGAAGCAGAATATATTTGGTCACAATTTTGTTCCATCAACCTTGTGAACTCTCAAGCTTCCTCTTTCTGATATGTATTCAACATGGACAGGTATGTGTGTGTGTGTGTAAGTGTAATCTCTTCATGTTGAGTGTTTTTGTCTGTATATGAAAGTTGAGAGAGAGAGAGAGATAACCATTATTGTCATTTTTTTATTGTGGGCATTGAAGTCAGGTCCATTTCCTTTAGGTAAGGGTGAACTTAATTCTGTCAGAACTTGACACCAGTCATTTTGCCATCAATGTTATGTAGAAATCCTGTGTCATCTAACCCTAACACTAAGAAAAACTAACTATAATCCCTTAGATCTGTAACATCTTGTTTGCTTTCAATTTATTTTTCCAAATTCAGGTCTTCCCCATTCAGCCCTTAAATGTAATAACCTGGAAATATAAAATCCCAAACTCCAAAAAAGGAGATTTACAACCGAATATCATCAGAATATTGTACAGTAATTTCAAAGTTGCAAATGATCTTTCCATTGACTTCACATTGATATTAAATAACATGGAAGGCCGGAAGAAATTAGAATCAGTATCTTTATTGTAGACAATGACTAATCAAGCAAGTTGAAATATTACTCCATGCAGAATAATTTCCAAGAGGTCAAACAGATATTCTTACTACATACTTGTAACACAAAGAAAATGGATCAATCAGAATGCAAGTCCAATTTGCCACCCCATGAGTGAATAGCACTACCTTATGTGTCTCACAGTATATATATATTTTTAGTTCTTTTATCTATGTGCCAAATTCTGGTCTAAATCTAGACAGAAAAGGATGAAGACAATCAACGTTACAATCACTCAAACTGCAGACCCAGCTTGGCTAAATTCAGAACATTGGACCCTGGCTGATAGTTGATAGCATCATCTTCTTTAGGTCAGCAGGACGTTCTGTTTTGAAGAATCTGTAGGACAAAATACTTAGAGGCACTTACAAGGCAATCAGGATGATCCAATATAAAAACAATGATGTTAATAAATCCAATAATCTTACCTACTACCATCAAGGAATTTGCAAAGAAGATTCAGAGACATATTAGAAGACACTGCAGTGGTTAACTTTGGTATGGCATCACTCAAGGTAGCAATAAGCAAGCCTAGTAAATTCTGGGTATAGTTTTGACTGTATTATTAAAAAATGCAGACAATATCCAGATATCACATAGATCCACTGAAGGCGGGGTCATCTATTTGACAGTCCCAGAAACCTCCCTTTGATGGTTTTTGTGGGTGCAACTATGAGAAAATTAATCACCTTTTTCCTCCGTGAATACTGTGTTCCAGATCTTAAGATGATAAATTTGTCTCTAGTCCAGTACCATAGTTGCTTAATCCATTTGTGCTCACATTTCATCAGTCAAACTCTCATAACTAATCCACATGTAATACAACACTACAGGCTCGAGCATGAGAAGTGAACCCTAGAAGTACATTACTGATTGACTAGGAAATGGTTATTCTATGTTTCAACCAGGCCAGTGATAATAAAAGTGTTGACCAGATTTGAGAAAACCACCTCCAGTGTGCTAAGACCATTAATCTTCAAATGGTGAATTGACTTAAATTTGGTCTCTGGCCAGTGCTCTTCTGCAGAGAAGCATGCTGCAACAATCTGAACTTCACTAAGTAGAATTGCATCCATGGCAATTCTAAATCCTAGGTTTACATCAACCACTGTTTTTGAAAATATGGATGTTCAACTATGGCAATCTTAAGTAAAACTTTCTATTATAACCCAAAGCATTTTGTTTCAAGTTTATACCTCAACATAAGCCCAAAGCTTGGTTAAAATCTAGAACTACCTGCTGTCAGTTCCTCTCTTCTCAAAATGACTCTCCTATCAAATAAGCTATTAATCAGGGTTATGTTCTTCAATGCAAACCATATTTATAAACAATTTATGGATGTTGAAAAAATATAGGATTATTATCATACATACCAGCTAAAAACACTTCTGATGAACTTTTTAACATGTTGGAATTTATAACTGAGTCAAACATCTTTTTTTAAAAATCGCACAATTAAATCAAGTTGCTCTTTGTAATAACCAGCGTATGTCAAACTGGATTATACAGTGCAATCACCTACAATTAAATGGGATGGCAAATACAAAAACAGAAGTACAATAATCTATAACAAGCTATAAATATTTTTATGTCCTACTTTTACACAAACAACAAAAACAAATTTTAGAACTCTGAATATATAATACAGAAAGAAAAATAATGTTAATTTCTTGGCATTAATAAAAAATCTATAGTGCTGTATTTTCTAAAAACATTATCATTCATTCTTTATTTCATAACATAGTGTTATTTACGTGATATTGCAAAAGTATAGATTCAACCCCCACATTGTTTTTGCTCAGAAATGTATATGAAAAAACATTCCTTTTGAACTTCATAATTATGTTGCAGGAATCTGTGGGAGTCCAAATTCATCCACAAGTACCCCATCCTGTGAGATTGAAAATACATTATTATTAACTGTTGCTTTGTCCATATGAAAAAACTATGAAAACACATTTTAAATAGAGATTAATATCATAATAATCTTATTTTAAATTTAAATTCTAAATAATCTACCCCAGCAAACAGGGAAATATTGTGTCCACATGTTAAGCATTGATCTTATAAAAATTAAATATTTAACTGTGATATTATTGTTTTACGAAGTTAATTGAACAAGATGCTTAGTAAGTTAACAATACAAATAGATATGCTATAAGCCCAAAATCCTATATGAGGATAACCAAAGAAAAATTTCAGCTAACTTTCATATGAAAAAGGAAGTCAGTCAATTTGTGACCTGGGAGTTATTCCTGCAAGTATTGTAGGGATGCTTAAAATGTTTCAGTCTTCACATGATTATGCCCCACTCCCTTGCCTCCCCTAAATAGACCCTGGTTTGCTACTTTAGCCAGTCAATTTCCTGGAGCAGCTGTTGGAGCATCTTGCTGTTTTGCTAGAGCAGCAACTGCAGATTGTGCTCCAGCTCAGGAGCCGCATGCCTCAAGGAGGTGTTGCTGATGGGGCATCAGCCAGGCTGAGGGCATCAGGTACAACTGGCCAAGCCAGTCGCTCCATCTGGCCAGTGTATCAGATGGCCCAGTGGCCGGAAGCCCAAGTCCTACATGTGCTGCCACAGCCCTGGAAGCCGAGCAGCCACCACTTGATCCTCACTCACCCCCTGCCACTGATGCCCTTTGAAGTAGGGTCCCCCAAGCTGGAACAGTCTGCAGTTCTTGCAGCAGCAAAACATCAAGACACTCATATAGCTGCACCAGAAGATCGACTGTCCGAAGTAATGCAACAAAGGTGCAGGTGGGGGGTGAGGGGGGAAGAGGCTGGGGCTACTCGAACGTCACTTGCCTATGCCGCAACATCCATATCACCAAGGAAACTGACTGAATCTGCTTGCCCATCTGCAAGGGGTGCATACAGGGTTTCCTGGGAGGGCAGCGGCCACCTATGTACACTCTCCCTACAAACTGAGGTTCTAATCATGGCAGGGATTCATTCTCCCCTTTCACCCCATCCCGAGTGGGACACTGGCCCACTCGATGGGATTTTGTAGCTGGGATGTGGCTACAAATGTAGCCTGACCACAGAGAGAGTAACCATTAGCTGGGCTGCTGTCAGTGCCATTGCTGGGAGGGCTGTGTCATGTGTGCATCATCTCATTTTGTGCCTTGGCTCAGACAGGGACAGGGCAAGTAATCCTTTGTCCTGCAAAGGGTAAGTGAGCCCAGGAGGGTTGGTCTGGGAGAGAGGGAGATGTTCTGCTTCCTACCCTTGTTTACCACCTTAGCTGCCTTTGCCCATTCCACCTGGGCACCAAGAGGTGCATTTAATTGTCCTGTGCAGCAAATCAGCAGGAAACAAACATCCCTCGGTGAATCACCCAGGACAATGGGGTGGGGCAGGAGTGCTGGCAGATGTTGCTGAGGCAAGACCATTGGTAGAGGTCTGCTGAGCATAAATGCCAGTGGTGGGTCGACTGCAGTGAGGGGCCCATGGAAAAGTGGGTGTGGAAATGCAGCCAGTGTCAATTGTCCCATTCTGACATGACATAAACCTGGGTAATTTATTCCAGAAATAATTGCTCATCCCACATACTCCCACACAGAGGAGTGCTCCAAGTTCCTTCTTTTTCTTGCTATCTTATAGGACCAAGGAAGTCCTATAATCAGGATTGTGGTAGCTCCATTCTGTAGAACAATCTTTGGCAAGCCCCGTACTTCTTGCCTTTAGGCAATCATGAATACCTGGCTTTTCTTGCAGGCATTATCAGCCCTTTTATTTGTTCTGTTATGTTGCTTACTCACTATTTTATATATTATATATATTTAGTGTACATATTAGGCTTTGTTTTGTTCTTTATTATTGTTCATTTTTTGCATAGTACATCACCCAGAATTGTTTAAATTGGACAGCCTTACAAATCTAAAAATTTAAAAAATATGTAGTGTATTATATGTAACACCTTACACTGTCATACATGAATTCATTTGTTATATTTTAAATCATGATTTATAGGCTGGAATTATGTGAACTTCATTTGCTACTTTGCCTTAGTCATCATACTATGGTTGTACCAATTGTTGTATTTAATATGAATTTAATAAAATAACCCTGTTAAAGTATTAGTAACCCCTTAAACTACTATGTATAACTTCTCACATTATCACAGCAATAAAAAATGAACAATGAAATGAGAATAAAAACAAATACTTTCAATATGCCAATTGTTTGTTGCTTAAAAAACCCTAACTTTTGGTGAATATTGCTCTCTAAATGTCTATTGACTTCTATCTGCTATGTGATAGTGGGAGTGAGGGGGTGAAGAGTGACTCACTTTGTTTTTCACTTCAGTTGGCATGCCCTCTGGAATTGACGGAACACTTGCAGCTTCGTCAAGGTAGGAGCTGTCTTCATCAGCTAGAAGTTCATCACCCAGTGCTTCTAGTTCTAAATTATGATGAGGACAGAAAATGACTGAAATTTGGAATGAAGTTGTTATATCCGACTTAAATTCAAACAATACAGCAATTAATAACCCTAAAATCTCTGGAAAAGATTAAAAACCATTTTATATATGGCTTTTACAAAAATACTTCCTTTTTACAGACAAGCATTTTAATGAAACAATATACTATTCTGTAGTTTGCTTACCTAGCTTCAAGATGCAGCAGAAGATCCACAAAGAATGCAATATACAGTAATACTTATTTTGGTCTTTTTTCATTTTTTTAATTTGTGTGCTGGCAAATGGCTATAATAAATTGAAACTGAAGGGAATACAGTAATTTTTATATTCGCTACATTATTGAGTCCCACATAAAATATGTTTACACTTTCTGCTATTTGTTCATAATCAAGACATTATAATATAAATAGTAATTAAATTATCTATATGCTGAACTCACCAAGCCATGGCTATACAAGTACTGTACACCAATATTTACTGGGAACTCACCTGCTTCCAAGTCATCTTCATCTATCTCTGGGGTTCCATAACTACGACCCAATGCTTCTTGAATTTCACCAGCATCTTCCATCATATCTTCCAACTGGTCTTGCAGGTCCTGGATTATAAAATATACATTCGTCACAGTAAGAGGGACCTGTGGCTGTTCCGTCTTTTACCATTACAGAAAGAACTTATCTGCCTGAAATTAACAAAGCCTTCCTCTATTCTCTTTTGGTTCATGTAATTGGTGAATATTTCATATTTGTACTGACATAAGAAACTCTTCTGTTCAGTGGTGGGATCCTACCAGTTTAACAACTGGTTCGCTAAGTGCACGCTTTGCCCGAACCGTTCCAAACCGGGAAAACCCCACCCCTGCTTCTGTTGGATTTGAGCTATACTATATCATGACTTATTTAACGACTGTTTACTGAATATGAGAACCAAGCTAAACTCTAGACTTTTTGAAATCAGTGAAAGTAAACTACGATTTCTACTCATTTAATACTTTAAGTCTTGATTCAGCTGTTGTCATTCTTTTCATGTTTTTAAAAAATAGCACACTGGAAATGTTGTTTAATTGAAACTGGCAACTCATGAAAATTATTCAATCTCATCTCAACCTACTTGAGATGGTTGTTGTGGAAAAACTAGAGGATGGAGTGCTTTGCATATCACCTTGAAGTGCTAACGATAAGGTGGAATATAAATAGAATAAAGACAATTTAACATAACTGCCACATCCACAATCCATATTTTTTTATTTTTCTTGTAGTCAATTGTTAAGTCAATTGTTAAATGTTATGTAACAGGTGTCTGCCTGTTTGGATTCTAGAGTCCCAGAGCATTTTAGCTTCTTCATTTTCTATTGCTTTCTTTATTTTATTGACCTGCTTGTTTTTGCTTGCAGGCATTATTATTATTCCAGGCCAGAAAAGAGGACTATAGGTTTTTTTTTAAAAGCAACATTAAAACTCACCTCGATTTGATCAATTTTTACTTCCTTGTAAGCTTTTTTCATTTCCTTCACTCCTAGCTTCATAGCATCAACCTAGAAAAGTTTAATCAGATAAAATAATTAGACTCATTATTACCTATTGAATAAATAAACACAAATGTAGTGAAAGACAATTTTACCGTTGTTTTTGTATCTTTTAGGGATTGGATTGTATAGTTGGCTTGCTCCATATTGAAAGATTGCTGGGCAAGATTATCCCGTTGGTTTTCATACCTATGTTAATAATACATAAACTTAAAAGCATGGTACAATTGCAGTATTACTTGTCTTTCAAAATACTACAAATCAAACAGTACAAATTTAAGTCCTAGCCCTCAAATTTAGAACCTGAAACAAAAATGAGCATGTCAGTTCCTATAATAAATCAAATAAAATCTTTATTATGGTCAAAGGGCAGCATAAGTTCTTGTAGTAATTTGTAACTGCCATATGATTCAAAAACAAAATCTCCTGATTACTACACGGGTTTTCTTGGGAATAATATGTTATTGTTTTGCCAGTGCCATCTTTGGGGATTTTCTTTACTTGCCAGTTCAATCTATAATCTAAAATTCTCTAGTAGATTCCCATTCAAGTATCAACCAGGTGTAACTTAGCTTTTTGGGATCTGTGATAGTTAGCAAGGTGCTACCATATTTTAATTCTGCATCTATTTAGTCTGAACATTAAGTAAAAGTTAGCTTTCAATTTAAATAGATATTGTCGAGTTACAAAGTTACTAGTTTATCAAAATATAAAATACGGAAATAGAAATAAAAATGAAAATAATGGGGGAGGGAAGGGGGAAGGAAAAGATAAAGAGAAAAAAGTGTACAATAAAAGAGAGAGAAAAAAAGAGAAATATTGACTTGATTCTTTTGGGCACAGTAGAAAAAGGTAATAGCATACAACCTCAATTTTTTAATTTTTACATAATAATATATACTACCCATTTCTATAATAACAAACTCATCATCATAACCCAAAATCAAAGTTTCATTTTTTCCACTTCAAGGAAATTCTAGAAGCAGTTTCTAAACAGAAACCAAATTAACAATGTTTTTTCTTTAATGAAAGTGGTCAATTTAACCATTTCCGCTAACTCCTATCAATTTTTGCACCATCATTCATTGTGGGGATCAAAGTGTCCTATTTTTGTGCATAGAGTGTTCTTGCTGCTGTCAATATTTATCATATCAAAGTTTTTTTTAAGTTGTCTGTTCCTTAAGCTAAAAAACCCCCTCTGGTTTATCTTTATAGTCACTTTAAGAAACATCTGTATTAAGATTTAAATCTTGCTCCAATATTTCTTTTCTTTATCACTAGACTACTATAAATGGTAAAATGTTCCTTGTTTATATTTGCATTTTAACATGTTTGAAATACATTTATACATTTTTGACAATTTCTTTAGTGTTCGATACCAAGGGTTCCAAAATTTTTGGCTATTGTATCATATAATGTTTCACATATTCATTATCCAAGTTCAATTTCAACAACAATTTATAAACCTTAGCAATATTAACCCCACAGAATTCCATTTTTTTCCAAAGTCCATAAGATTTTTTTATCTAATTTAAACCCTTCTTTCAATTGTAAATATGTAAAAATAAATGATAGCTACATCCTTCTAATTCTAACTCTTTAGCTTTGAAGAAAGGTAACCATAAACCATATTAAACCATATTAACCATATTAGTAACCATATTAAAAAATATTATTTGACCATAAATCCACCAGTCTGGCGTTGCCACCATTTTTTTTTTGTAAAAAAAAGTTTTCTGGACTGACATCTAAAGAGGCATCTTAGTAGAGAACCTTACATATTTATTCCAAACTGGCAAGTCTAATAAAATGGTTGTTGAAAACAACATTTACTTAACCTTATCATACCATAAATAGGTGTGCCATCCAAATCTTAATTCATGACCCTCCAGCTCGAGTAACCTCTTGTTTTGGAGAGTTACCTACTTTTTAAGTCAGACCAAACAACAGGCATCACAGTACAATTTCAAATCTAGTAAACCCAAATCTCCTCTTTCCTTAGCATCTTGCAATAATTTTTATATTTATTTTTTCCCCTTGTCATATAAACTTGAGATTTCCATCTGTCATTGTTTAAATGGAATATCAGTTATAAGTATTGGTAAAGCCTGAAACAGAAAAAGCATCTTTAGTAAAACATTCATTTTAATTACAGAGATTCTATCCAATAATGATAGTAGCAATTTATCGACATTAATAAAGTCCCTTTTGATATCGTTCCAAAGAGGCACATTATTCTGAAACACTTCACAATTTATATTTGTCAATGTAACCCAGGTATTTCACCTTTTTCTCCACCACATTTTTTTAAATTTCATAGTCCTGGGAGATCATATTCTTAAAAAGCATTGTTTTCTGTTTGTTTATTTATATTAAATCCTGCTAAAGCTCCAAACTCATTTAGTTCTATGACCATCAAATGTTCTATGATGGCTTTTGAGTTTTTTAAAAATATAGCTAAATAACCAGCAATGGGGTTGCTTAACCAATCAATGGGGACAAGGTGGCTCAGTGGCTAAGACTCTGAGCTTGTCAATCAGAAAGGTGGCAGTTCAGCAGTTTGAATCCCTAGCTCTGTGTAACGGAATAAGCTCCCATTACTTGTCCCAGTTTCTGCCAACTTAGGAGTTCGAAAGCATATAAAAATGTAAGTAGAAAAATAGGAACCACTTTTGGTGGAAAGGTAACAGTGTTCTGTGTGCCTTCGGAATTTAATCATGCTGGCCATATGACCATGGAGACATCTTTGGACAGCGCTGGCTCTTCGGATTTGAAATAGAGATGAGCACCGCCCCCTAGAGTCGGGAACAACTAGCACATATGTGCGAGGGGAACCTTTACCTTTATCTTTTTTAACCAGCAAATTCTTTAATATCCTATTCAAAATCAATATTCAAAACCTATTCAGGACCAATATATACAACAGGAAATAAGAGGCATCCATGTCTTGTATGCTTTTTGATTTTACATGATTTAATTAAGCCTCCATTAATAATAATCTTTGCAAATCACATTGACACCTTGAATAAATTTCTCTCCTATTTTTTAGAACTTATAACATGAAAACTAAAATTGTTGAAGGCCTTCTATTCATCCAAAAATATTAAGGCTACCTGTTTCTTTCTATGATATTGTAGGTATTCCATAATAAAATATTGTGTCTTAACTATCTTTTTGACAAAAAAACCAGATCTTTATGAATATATGTTTGTAAAATCTTCAATCTTTCTACCAAAATTGCATCTCATTGTTGACTTCTTTTTTAATGGCTGAAGGAGTTGGTCATCAAAAATAATAATATTCTATATATCCTTTCCCTACTATAAAATTGTAAAACCAATAAAAAATTGTTACGTTAATAATAATAATAATAATAATAATAATAATAATAATAATAATAATAATAATAACAACAACAACAACAACAACAATTTGATTTGTGAGACCATCTGGACCTTGAGCTTTACATGCTTTCATTTTTTAATAGTTTTTGATATTTCAAAGGTTGTTACTGGATTATTCCCGGGGTGCTCCGTGGACCTCCAAAGATGTTACATCTTAGCCAGTGAAGTGGAAATCAACCTGGCTGAATTCCACGAGCAAACCACACTCTAGCGAAAGAAAGCATCCAAAAAGGGGGAAAGGGAGGTGCTTCCCCCAAGCCGGCCAAGCCCTGTTGGGGCTCCATTGTGTGCTTCTGCTGTAATAAAGAGGGACAGCAGTGGTAGAGTGCCGCCCTATGGCCATTGCCAACCAGCCCCGAGGCCTGCCAAAGAGAGACAAAAGGTCTGGCTTAGCTGAAGGAGATGAGCTAAAAAGGAGTGGAGATTGAAGAGTTCACTCAACCTAGCGGTGAGGGGGAGATAACTCCAACCTGGAAGCCTCCAGCCATCTACAAGAGTGAGGGATAAGATGATCTGATGGCAACTGGCACGGTTATTTCCATGACCACTTGAATAGAACTAATGGTGGCTTTCTCAGGACGCAAGGAACTCCTGACTGCCCTGCTAGATCCTGGGTGTATCAGACGTCTGGTTAGCCCTGATGTGGTGGGAAAATTGGGCATTTGGTTTAGGGAACTGAAAAATACAAAACATTCTCCCACCTGGATGAAACAATGGGGGGGGATCTGACCAATGGTGGGATTCAGACACTTCACACTGGTTCAACTGAATCAGTTAATTTTTTTGTGTAGTTCAATAAACTGGCTAATCCCACCACTGGCTGGCCCCGCCCATTGGCTCCCAGTCACTCCTCACATGATCTGAGAAGGTAAGGGTGACAGCAGGAGAGGGAGACTTGCTCTGGGTGGGGCTGGAAATTCCGCCATAGTGGTTCAAGGAGTAGCACAGTCCTTGCCAGCCAGAGTGAGGTAATGGCATTCTTGTGCCAAGGTGAGGCGGCACAGATGGGGGGGATCAAAGTGCCCCCCCCCCAAAAAAACCTTGCCTTTGTGCAGCAACAGCATTCCGCCTTCATTGCACTTTGCCTTCCACCACTTCGGGCTTGGACCTTTTTAAGCTACGTCTGGGAAGCACTGTGGCAGAGAGAAGCAGCCAGGTCTGATTCTCCAGCATCTCATCTCTTGCTGGCTCTCGCTGCCTGACAGTCTCATTTTTAAAAAGATGCAGCAGGAAATGGTGGCTGACTACTTCCGGCCTTTGTTGGTGCAGATTGGCATGGCTTGGTTGCTCGAGGAGACAGGCAATCTGCTATCTGCCCCGAGACAATGGCCTGCTGTGTTTGCTGCCATGGCTGCCTCATAGCCTGCCTGCTGATGTGACTGTCCACGCCTCACGGCCTGCCACTGACCCCACCGACACTACCACCACTGTTGTCATCTCATGGCTCAAGTGGCCTACCCGCTGCACTCATAGCGCCTTGCACAGCACAGTGAAATTTAGTGTGCTTCACATTGGGGGAGATGGGGTCCCCTCCTCCTCCTCCTAGAGTCCATTATAATGCAGAGCAACAATGTCCCACTTGCCCCTGACAAGAGCAGTGGTGTCAGCCGTGGTCGGGTCGGGTCATTGGGCAGGCTTTAAGATGGCGGCGGCAAACGCAACAGGCCAATGTCTCAGGGTGGAGAGCAGGTCACGTGTCTTCCCATGCCCAGCTGCACCAACAAAGGCCAGAAGTAACCACCATTTTCTACTGCAAAAATCTTTTTTAAAAACCTGACAGTCGGGCAGCAAGACCCAGCAAGAGATGAGGCACCAGCGAATCAGATCCAGCCACTGAGATGATCAGCCAGTTCCAGGCCATGATGCAGTCCCATTAGAACAAGGCCCTCTGGCTCTTAGCCACCAGCAGCACTTCCCTCCAGTCTTCGCCCAAAGCCCCAAACCAGGAGGCTGAAGCAACCCTAAGTTCGAATTTCTTCCCCCCTCCAACCCACACAAAAAGACCCTGAAGGGGTAGACTCTCTGCAGCAACACAAACATTCATTGCATGTATCCGGCTCAGGAGCTGTAGTTTGAGGACCCCTGTTTTAGTGCAATACAAAAAATGCAAAAAAAATTCTGGGGAACCACCAACATTTTCTCACAAACCACCAGTGGTCCACGGATCATCAGTTGTTGACCACTTGTTTAGAAGAGCCATAAAAACCTGGCCCTTCATCTAATGAAGAACTCTCACTTCATTATGCTTGCCATCCTTTTTTTTCCTTTACTTTTATCGTGATACATTATCCTGATATAGGGGAACAACAAGACCAGTGGAAATTAATGTTTTTGAGAGAGAAAAATCAGAAAACTCATGCTTCCTATTGGGTCTCTCTGGCACTAAATCATCAATCAAGGATGACTTTGGCCTAAACCAGTCTTGAAGAAGACAAAAGATAAGGTAGTGCTATACTGATTCCACAACAAAATCAATATGTGCTACATATGGGTTTTTACATAGTGACTAATTTCTTTAGAATGACTAATTATTTAAATCAACCTTTGCCAACACAGAATATCACTAACATTGCAGATAATGTAATGCTAATAATTATGTGGGATAGGTGCTATAAGGCAGCTAATAAAAACAACAAATTCTTGGAATATAAAAATCCAACAAATATTTCAGAACAATTACAATAAATTATGAGAGAAGAACCCTGAAAATAGAAAAACCTAAATGTTTTTGGCTAGTAAAATTAAGTTACTACTTTTCATTTCAAAAGGTACAAATTTTAGTGTTAGACAAAAGTTTGGAGTCTTGGCAAAGAACAGTAAACAGATTTCTATAGAGTAAGAGAAAAAAAACAAGAGTAAAATTTAAATTTTTGCAAGATTGAAAAATGTATGAATTTGCACTTCCTAACCTTAAATTATGTCACTGTGCTGCTGTCTTATCATGCAAACAGAATTGATAAAATCCCAAAATAGTTACATATTAATCATGACTTCATAGGTGTTTATAATATTAAAAAAAAGAAATTCAATTCCTTGAGCCTGCCTATAAAACTTGTCGTGGTTTCAGTGATGTAGTTATACTTTTATGTTTGTGTTTTATTTCATTTCTTTACTCCGTTAAACTGCAAAAAGAATTATTTTCACTGAATAAAATAAAAATCAAGAATCTGTTAGCACCTTTTCCTACAAACAATAAAAAGTGCTACTAGATTCTTGATTTTTTTGCTAACATAGGCTCCTCCAATGTAATAAAGAAATACACTGTCCTATTCCTTCCCATTTATTCTACAAAATAAGTTCCTTCTCTTTCCATCCTAAGAATTTTTTCAATTTTCTCTGTCATAAAACAATGAAATGGACTTCAATCGGGAAATTAGGTTAGAGGCACCTAAAATGCAATATTCAATCCAAAATAAGATGAAGACTCATCTTATTCCCAAGTCTAGTTTAAAAGAACGGCTGGATAGCAGCCTATTTAAAAATATAACTTTAGGACCCATTCAGATTAATGATGTTTAGAGAGTAAGACACTTACATTCGCTTCTGTTTTAATACTCTCAGGGCTTTCTGCTTTACCATATTCTAAAAAGTATATAAAAAAACAGATGTTAAATTCAATATTGATTAATATCTGAATAGAAACAGTGAATTAAACATATAATTAATTGTACTTTAAAATTTATATAAAAGCTTTTTGCTATAATGCCTAGATTCAATAAATACTGATAAGACATTATTTGATAAGATTAGCAATAATCAACCAATTAAGCATATGTTAAAAAAATTCCAAAATGTATTAATTAATTTTTCTTAAAATAATTCAAATCACATTTTCTTTGCTGTTACCTCTTTATCTTGATAACAACACTAGATGAAATTTACATTATTTCATATGGTGTAACAGAATACAGCATTAAGTACATAAAAATTAACAAAAATAGCATATAAAATGTTTATCAAAATATAAAATACCAGTACAGTGAATTTTTAAAAAGCACAAAAAAACAAATGAAGAATTAAATTATGAATAAAATAAAATTATACAGAATAGTTAAGCCTATAGCCAGATATAAATCATACAGCCATTGGACAGCAGTGCCCTGGACATAATGTAGTCTTGCAGAAATACAGCGAACTTTCTGGGGCATTCTACTGCAATATGATATAAACTTTGCAGGACATTCTCATAGTCACAGTTAGTGTTATTAAACAGCCCCCATTTTATTTCCAAAGTTGGCATTTACATGGTAGGTTTAGATCTGGTTGAGCATCATCCAGTTTTTCTCTGGAGGATCAAAGCTAGAGAGGCATTGTACTGGATCAGACAATAAATTAAACAGATCTGTGTTAGTAGTAGTGCATTCTTGGGGCCATGCTGTCTTAGTATCTAAGTATTCTCTGATTAATTGCTGCCTAGGTTTTCCACTGTGGCTTCTGATATTTGAGTATTTGATAGACTCATATATAGGTAATAATTTGTTTGCCTTGCACTTCTGCCACTTTATTTTTAAGGCTGATTGTCTTTTAAAATGTGGGGTTGATATATTAGATCAGTGGCCCTCAAGCTTTTAGCCACCAGAGATCAGTTCTATCTCTGTAAATCAGGGTTATAGTTCTTACTCTATCTGGCCAAGTGTAACATATCCTTATCCTTTGCATCAAGGACCAAGAAGGGTTTTTCAGTGTCCACCCACTACACTACCATTTTACCATCTTAATTAGTGTCTCTGTGTGTCCATAATATATTTCAGCTATTAAAATTCCCCATAATTGCTGGGGAGATATTAGACAACTTGCTATTATCCCATAGCTGTGCGAGTATTTTATACAAGTTGACAATTTCAATGTTGGAAATTTTTATTTGTGTGACAAACACTTTAACTTCAGTATGACTTCTCATATTTTGTACTTGATCTATGTTGTTTTTTACGTAGGTAGCTTATTAGTTGCAGCCAGATAATATTTTAGAAGATTGCATCTGTTTTTAAAATGGATTTCATTAGCACAATGCATTTCTTGTAGTAGGACAATATCCACTAATTAATCATAAGCTTAAGTAAATATCAGCTTTAGCTCTGCCCATACCTTCCACCTTAAATTGTAAAAATTTTCAGGATAGCTCCTATATCTGTGATGGCAAACCTATGGCATGCGGAGCCACATTTGCCAGCACAGCAGCCCTCACCTCCGGCGCATGCAGGACAGCTGATTTTTGGGCTTTCAGAGGAAAGCCTCCAGGGGAGAGTGAAAAATGGCCCAATGGGCAAATTTAAGTTCG
Source organism: Rhabdophis nuchalis (assembly GCA_039707465.1). Taxonomy (NCBI): domain Eukaryota; kingdom Metazoa; phylum Chordata; class Lepidosauria; order Squamata; family Natricidae; genus Rhabdophis; species Rhabdophis nuchalis. The sequence continues at coordinate 109,769,657 of CM077647.1, read as the reverse complement.
TTCCTGAACTCCTGGTTGGGCTGTTAGGCCATTTTTTGCCCTCTCCAGGCTTCAGGAAAGCCCCCGGAGCTTAGATATGGTGAAAAACAGGCCCAACGGGTCAACGGAGGTTCATTTCCTAATTTCTGGTTGGCCCATTGGCCTTTTTTTTGCCTTCTCCAGGCTCTGGAGGCTTTCCTGAAGCCAAAGGGGGGTGAAAATGGCTGACTGAGCCTGTTTTTGTCCTTCCCAGGCTTCAGGAAAGTCTCGGAAGCCTGGGGACGGTGAAAATCCCCCCCCCACGCAAGGGTCGCTCATGCATGCTCATTGGGGGGGTCGCTCGTGCATGGGACGGTGGGTTGGTCACTCACGCATGCGCACACACAGTTTTGGCACACTTTTATTTATTTTATTTATTTATTTATTTTTATTAAATTTATACCCTGCCCTTCTCCTTGTTAGGACCCAGGGCGGCGCACAGGCATCTTAAAAACACAAAATACAATAAATATCAATTAAAATGTAAATTCATTAACCCATGCTAAAAATCCAATATTAAAAACCCTACCAAATTACAAATTTCCTTAAAAAGTCAGAAACGGGGGGCTATCCTAGGCCGGCTTGTTGGAATAAGTACGTCTTAAGACGTTGGCGGAAGAGGCGGAGGTCCAAGATTGTGCGAAGGTCGGGGGGTAGGTCGTTCCAGAGGGCCGGGCCCGCCACAGAGAAGGCCCTTCCTCTGGGTGTCGCCAACCGGCATTGCCCGGCCGACGGCACCCGAAGAAGACCCTCTCTGTGGGAGCGGATCGGGCGAAGGGATGTATGGGGCAGGAGGCGGTCTCGTATATAGCTAGGCCCCGAGCCATGGAGCGATTTAAAGATGGTCATCAGTACCTTGAAACGCACTCGAAAGGCCACAGGCAGCCAGTGCAGCTCGCGCAGGAGAGGTGTTACGTGGGTTTGCCTTGGGGCACCCATAATCACCCGCGCGGCCGCATTCTGTACTAACTGTAGCTTTCGAGTGCACCTCAAGGGAAGCCCCATGTAGAGAGCATTACAGTAATCCAGCCGGGACGTCACAAGTACTTGAGTGACTGTGCGAAGGGCTCCCCGGTCCAGTAAGGGGCGCAACTGGCGTATCAGGCGTACCTGATAGAACGCCCTCCTGGTCACGGCCGCCACATGGTCCTCCATGGACAGCCGGGAATCCAGGAGGACGCCCAAGTTGCGCGCCCTCTCCACGGGGGCCAGTTGTTCGCCCCCAATGGCCAGAGTTGGACTTATCTGGCTGAACCGGGGTGCCGGAAACCACAGCCACTCGGTCTTGGACGGGTTGAGCTTGAGTTTGTTACTACCCATCCAGATCCGCACGGCCTCCAGACACCGGGACAGCACCTCGACGGCATCGTTGGGGTGGTTTGGGGTGGATATGTACAACTGAGTGTCATCAGCGTACAGATGGTATTCCACCCCAAAACCACGGATGATCTCGCCCAGCGGCTTCATGTAGGTGTTGAACAGGAGTGGCGAGAGGACCGACCCCTGAGGAACCCCACATGTGAGGGGCCTCGGGGACGACCTCTGCCCTCCTGCCAACACCCATTGCGACCGACCAGAGAGGTAGGACGAGAACCACCGTAGAACGGTGCCTCTCAGCCCCAACCCCCCCAATCGGTGCAATAAGATACCATGGTCGATGGTATCGAAAGCTGCTGAGAGATCTAATAGGACAAGGATAGAGGAACAACCTCTATCCCGTGCCCTCCAGATATCATCCACCAACGCGACCAATGCCGTCTCAGTGCTGTGCCCGGGCCGGAAGCCGGACTGGAGCGGGTCTAGATAATCAACTTCCTCCAGGTGACGGGGAAACTGTTGAGCCACCACACTCTCGACAACCTTCACTAAAAAGTGAAGGTTGGAGACGGGACGATAGTTCTCTAACAAAGCCGGGTCCAGGGATGGCTTATTGAGGAGGGGCCTCACCACCGCCTCTTTCAAGATGGTGGGCAAATACCCCTCACTCAGAGATGAATTCACAATGCCCTGTAGCCAGCCTCATGTCACCTCCCAGGATGCCAGTATGTAACAGCAGCCCAGGAGGGGCATGGGTCCAATAAACATGTGGTGGCTCTAAGGTTCCTCCGCAACCTGTCCATATCCTCGGTAGTAACAAAGTCGAACTCCTCCCAAGGTGTAATCTCAAGACCAGCACCGGACGCCACAACCGGACCACTAGTGGAGGGCAACTCGTTCCGAATCTGAGTGATTTTGTCCTGCAGGAAAACTCCAAATTCCTCTGCTCGACCCTGCAGAGGGGCTTCCCGCGGCCTCAGGTGAAGCAGGGAGCGGGTCACCCCAAACAGGGCGGCAGGGCGGTTTTCCGCGGACGCGATAAGGGTGGCACAATACTCCCGTTTGGCCACTCTTAGCGCCACTAAATAAGTCCTAATATGGTCTCTCACTAGTGTTCGGTCAGATTCGGATCGAGAAGATCTCCACCTACTCTCTAGGCGTCTCTTGCGGCGTTTCATCTCCCGAAGCTCCTCGGTAAACCAAGGAGCCTGGGTGACTCGACGCCGCATGAGAGGCCGCAAGGGCGCGACTCGGTCCAAGGCCCCCGTGGCCGCACTATACCATGCGGCCACTAGGTCCTCAGTCGAGCCGTGGGACAGGGACACAGGTACTGGCCCAAGCTCCCTCTGGAACCTTTCCGGGTCCATCAGGTGCCTGGGACGGAACCAACTCGGTGTCTCCGGTTCCGCCTCCCCGTGGTGGGGTGTGACGGTTGGAAAGTCTATCCGAAGGAGAGAGTGATATGTCCATGACAAGGGTAAGATGACTAAATCCCCTATTCCGAGATCACTAATCCAGTGTCCAGAGACAAAAATCAGATCCAGCGCGTGTCCTCCCTCGTGAGTGGGGCCCTGAACTACTTGGGTCAGGTCCATGGCCGTCATGGAAGCCATGAACTCCCGAGCTGCCTCGGATGTTTCGCCCGCCGATGGCAGGTTAAAGTCCCCCATGACCATAAGTCTGGGGGTCTCCACCGCCATCGCGTCGATCACCTCGAGTAGCTCGGGCAGGGCTGCTGTTACATAGCGGGGAGCCAGGTATACAACTAGCAAGCCCAACTGCCTCCCAAGGCCCCACTTCACGAAGAGGGACTCACAGCCGGTCGTCTGAGGCACAGTGGTCTCCTTTTAGAAAAAGGTTAGCCATCACTGTCCTGTAGCCTTTGTCACTTGGTTCTGAAAAGAGATGTTTTTATTTTCAATATTTATGCTACTGCTTTTTGATCCTTGTGAGGTCCAGCAGCCAGAACATGTAGACTATTTAGCAGTAACAAAATCACGTTGCCCAGGGTATACCATAGGGCTAGTCTACATTGTACTTTATTATTAGATGCAATAAAATGATCTATGTACATTCAATACATAAAGCCAATATGCACTTTGCTTATTGCAATTTGTGACTTGAGGCTAGACAGCTTAATTTAGAAGCAAAGCTATAGAGTAAATATTTATAACATAGTGAACATGGAGTCACACATATTAAGTCACAATATATAGTCAAAATGGCTTTGGGCTATCTCATATTCTGTGGACCCACCCATTGTCAGTTGAAAGGCTTTATTTATTAAATTTATACAGCTACCCATCTTACAAAAAGAGACTCGGAATGGCTTACAATTTAAAAAAAACCAACCTATTGCATTTGTAAATGATCAATATAAAAATGTAAAATCAATATTAATGTATTAATTAAAGTTAGATGGATTACCTTGTTATGAAGTTCACCTTATGTATGAACCACAAGTCAATTGTGCCTTATTCAGTTACGGTACATGCCTCTTGAACCAAAATTCACATACACTATGCCTCTGTGCACTAAGACCTCATTAAGATTTTATTATGGCTTTATTATTACCTGAACATACACAGTTAAAAGTGCAAGATGATATCCATCCTAGACTAAAAATCTTTAAGACAATCAGGATTTCTCTAGCTGCATCAATACTGATAATAGCTTTTGTTAGCAAAGTTAATATAACAATAATATATATTAAAAGATGCGTAGCTGTTCTAAAAAGTTACAGATAGGGCCGTCGCTCAGAAACTTCTTCTGGTCACTGATTTCAAGCCCAGCAGACTACTTCTACCATAATTATACACTGTTATTCATTTGTTTTCTTCTGAAACTTGGTACATTAAAAAATTCTTCTAAAAAACAGGAAATACAAGTCATCATATGACCATGAATCACCTCACCATAAAACTATTTACATCTTACCTTTGCAGGTCCCTCTCTCATTTTCTTCATTTGATCTTTATATTTCACCAGCTCTGCATCAAGTCTAGAAATTTTCTTATCAATTGATTCTGCTCTGCCATCCACCTTTAGTGGGAATAATGAATAAAGGAGCTATTAAGTGGCAGCAAAGACATTAGTCAAAATAAAAAGTAAAAATATTCTACAGTATTTATTCAACTATTAAACATGCAGTCTAGCAAATTGTTACATTTGTTTATCAATAATAACTATTGACAAAAGGAATCCTAAAGAAGAAATAAAAAACTTGAGAGATGACAAAGGGATTTCTATTCTTGTCAAAAAAGGAATTGCTATATCACGGTATGCAAATGTGAATACATTTTAGTTTGAAATGTGTTTGAATATTATTAGCTCGGGTTGATAGTTTGGCTGTTGTTTTGAGCTCTTGGCTTGGCAATTTGGTTGCAAATATTTTGTCACCATTTGAGGAGACATCATTAGTGCATTTTGAACTGAATAATTATTAATTTAATTAATTCTTTTGATTAGAATTTGAATTATAAGCTAAAATTTGGCTATTGTTTTGAGCGCCAAGCTTGACAATTTGGTTGCAAACGTTTTGTCACCATTTGAGGAGACATTGTCAGTGCATTTTGAATTGAACAATTGAAAAATTTAAAACATACTGATGTTTCCTCAAATGGTGACAAAATATTTGCAACCAAATTGCCAAGCTCGGAGATCAAAACAATTGCCAAACTTTAATTTGTAACACAAATTCTAATTAAAACAATTATTCTCCACTTCCCCTCCTTAAAGAACCTTAGCTAAATATAAAAGGAAAGTAACAATTGAGTCTGACAGTGAGATATTTTTATTGTTCCTCTTTGTGTCCCGATCATCACTTCTAAATACTAAAAATGTAGTTGTTGTCTTGAGATTTTCCTCCAAAATATATATCCTAAGTTATGTTCGCTGGAATCCAAGAACTCATCAAAATATGTTTATGTGCAGTATTATTTCTCTCCCTATTCTCCAATCTCCCTAGTTTTTAACTAGCTTGCCAGGTAGAATGAAACTTATTTAGAAAGCATAAGACACAAACAGGCAGAAATATTCTTTGGAGGGGTAAAGGAAAGGGATAAAAATGATTAGTAGGTTTAATATGGATTCTTTGGTTTTACATAAACCACAACCACATCAAGTAAAGCACATTCTCAGAATCCAATGACAATTCAAGTCAGAGCCAAGGAGCCATGAGACTGTTTAAAATGTCATGGAAACATGAGGACAACAGTGTAATTTTAAAGGTATGAACAAATGGAACATATACACAATTCAGTCCTCAAATTACATTAAAAACCCTTTATTTGACATGTTAGCGACCAGTAAATATTGCTCCTGAGACAGCATCTGCTGTTCTACCGTAGCGACTACGCCTTCTTAGACGTAGAGCAATGTTTCTCAACCTTGGCTCCTTTGAGCTATATAGACTTCAGCTCCCAGAATTCCTTAACCAGCAAGTCTGGTTGAGGAATTCTGGGTGTTGACGTCTACACATCTTAAAAGGCCCAAGGTTGAGACACATTGCCCTAGAATGATCAAAAACAACATAGCAAATCTGCCAAAAGATATCTATACTAAAATGTTCTGAAAAATGGGATTCAGCCTTCAGACCGGATGCGACGATTTTGTTCTCTAAAGAAGCCGGCAGTAACAGGGCTCAGCCACCTCCCTCGCTCTCAGTGATACCCACCGTGCCAATACAGTCCGTCAAATTCGGAGGTGGCCCCTTAGGCTTCGATTTGCCGAACAAACGATTCATCTCAGCAACTAACCAGAGAAACACAGCCCAACTAGAAAACAAAGAGCGACTTCAAAAGTTTCACAACCCCATCAGACCCGGAAACTATCCATTGCGCCGGCTCAGGGATCCGCCCCTTCTGACACAACAACCAATCAGCAGACGATAGAAACTGCGAGTAACATTTGGCTTAAAGACCGGAAGGTGTTGAGAAAAAATGATAGGAAAATTAAAGTCTTCCGGGTTCCTTTGGAAAACACCGTTGAGTAGAGCTTGTTAGTAGAGCAAGGGCGTATTTGCTTCGAACAAGGAAAGGACGGAAATAAAATATGGAGGAACGGGGACAGAGTAAAGCATTAGAGATATTTGTTATCTTCATTTTACTTTTGCAAAATAGTAGGCAAAATACTATGACAAATTGGGCTAAAGGAAGGCTACAAGATCTGGACTCCAAACAACAACAACGCATAATGCGAAGAGATATCATTTTGCTTTTATCCAGGGGTCTTTTGGCTTACTTTATTTTTAACAAACAATGCAAAGCCCTTTCTGTGAATGTGTTCAGACTCTTATGTACATCTATTTCTTGCTTTCCATAGAATGCTGGAAAGACTAATGAAAGTGTACTCCAGTATGTGTGAACAAAATCTATAAAGTGAGTCGTTTTTTGTACCGCTGAAGATTAGAAGATTAAATATTCAGATGTGGATGCCTCATGCAAATACAGCGATAGGAAGGACTTTGATTAGATTCATAGAATAAATTAAGAAATGAATTTATAAACCACAATGACCATGTTCAAACATCTCACTGAATTATAATTTTGAATTACATGTGATGCTGGTGTGATAAATAGTTAAGTACTAATAAAACCTTTGAAGCTGAATTTTATTTCATGCATATAGGAATCAAAAATATAGGTCCAATGCAAACACTTTAGATCAGTGGTAATCAACCTGGTCACTACTGCCCACTAGTGGGCATTCCACTAGTTGTCCAATACTGAAGCACTTTCCTTTTTTTAATTTAATTGAATTCCCTACTTTATAAATCACCCTTACTGTGGAACCGGTGGGCAGATAGAAAATTTTACTACTAAAGTGGGTGGTAGGTATAAAAAAGGTTGACTACCCCTGCTTTAGATGGTCAAAATAGATCATAAAGAAGCCCTTTTATTATGATTGGAGTAATACTACATTTTTTTCCACAATAATATCCAAGCTGTTTTCAGGGAAAGGTCAACTACAAATCTTGGGTGAAAGTGTGTATTTAATGCTATTTTTTCCCAGCATAGACAATTCTTTTATCAATGCTATTTTACTGTGTTAAGAGAGTGAGATCTCAGAATCAGAGTTCGCATATTGCACTGAATCATGTTTTACATAATCAAGATTTTATGAATAAACCATTGGCTGTGTTCACACAAGACACTAACTGAAATTAATGGTTTGAAAACCACAATGACTTGATTGTAGAGATATTCAATATTTGGGTCCCAAAGGGAATCAGTTCTTTGAATCCAGCAGATATCCTCAACTCTTACCCATTTTGAATATTGTGCATTCCTATTTGGTTCATACAAGAGACTAAATTTGAATGAAATGTATGATTTAGTATACGGTGTGAACTAGGTCTTATGTAAATATAAATATAAGGATAAATATAACAAGTGGAAAGAGGGGGACATAACTAAGGCAAAATATCAGCAAATAGCCCAAGCCTGTAAAGATGAAGTGAAGAAAGCTAAGGCTCACAATAAAGAAAGGCTTGCCACAAAAGTAAAAAATAACAACAAAAAAAGCTTCTTCCAACATGTTAAAAACAAGAAAAAAGTTAAGGAAACAATTGGTCCACTGCTGGGAGAAAATGGCAAGAAGATGACAAGCAACAGTGAGAAAGTAGAACTATTTTGCCTTACGCACAGTCACTCAAGCACTCGTTATGTCTCGACTCGACTACTGTAATGCTCTCTACATGGGGCTTCCCTTGAGGTGCACCCGAAAGCTACAGCTAGTCCAGAACGCAGCCGCGCAGGTGATTACGGGAGCGCCTAGACACTCCCATATAACACCAATCCTGCGCGAGCTGCACTGGCTTCCTGTGGTCTTTTGGGTGTGCTTCAAGGTTCTAATGACCATCTTTAAAGCGCTCCATGGCTCGGGGCCTAGTTATATGCGAGACCGCCTCCTGCCCCATACATCCCTTGGACCGATACGCTCCCACAGAGAGAACCTCCTCAGGGTGCCGTCGGCCGGACAATGCCGACTGGCGACACCCAGGGGGATAGCCTTCTCTGTGGCGGGACCAGCCCTTTGGAACGACTTGCCCCCTGAACTCCATACCATTTCTGACCTCCGCCTCTTCCGCAAGTGTTTGAAGACACACCTATTCCAACTAGCAGGCCTTGCGTAACCTCCAACACTGACTCGTAGATAGTTTTAAAATGGGGATTTTAATTCGGTTTTAGCACAGGCTTTTAGTTGAATAAGTTTTTTAAAAAGACAAGTTTTATATGTTTGTATGTTTTTAATGTCCCTGTGCGCCGCCCTGGGTCCGTTTGGAGAAGGGCGGGGTATAAATTCAATAAATAAAATAATAAATAAATAAATTTAACTCATTTTTTGCATCTGTCTTTACACAAAGGGAAAAAACAGTCCAACCAACCAAAAACAGCACCACAAAAATCAGATTAGGAACACAAGTTGAAACAGGGAAGAAAATGGTAAGCAAGCATCTGTCTGCCCTAGATGAGTTCAAATCACCAGGACCGGATGGATTACACCCCAGGGTTCTGAAGGAGCTGGCAGACGAGATCTCAGAAACACTGAACTATATCTTTCAGAGATCCTGGAGTACCGGGGAACTGCCAGAAAACTGGAAAAGAGCTGATGTGGTTCCCATCTTCAAAAAAGGAAAAAAGCTAGATCCAGGAAACAATAGACCTATCAGCCTGACCTCAATACCAGGGAAGATTCTGGAAAAGATAATTAAGCAACGAATTAGCGAACACCTAGAAGTAAACAAAGTAATAGCCAAAAGCCAACATGGGTTTGTTAAAAACAGATCAAGCCAGACTAATCTTATTGCATTCTTTGACAAAGTGACAAAATTAGTGGACCAGAGGAATGCTGTCGATATAATTTACTTGGACTTTAGCAAGGCATTTGATAAAGTAGACCATAACCTACTATTAGATAATGTAGAAAAATGCAGGTTAGACAGCATCATCACCAGATGGATTCGCAACTGGCTGACCAACCGCACTCAATGTGTAGTCCTCAATGGAACTGCATTTACATGGAGGGAAGTATGCAATGGAATACCACAAGGCTCTGTTTTAGACCCAGTACTCTTCAACATCTTCATCAATTATTTGGATGAGGAGATAAATGGGGAACTCATCAAATTTGCAGATGACACCAAGCTGGCAGGAATAGCCAACATTCCAGAAGATAGGCTTAAGATACAGAAGGATCTTGACAAACTTGAACATTGGGCACTATCTAACAAAATGAAATTCAATTGTGAAAAAAGTAAGGTTCTACATCTAGGCAAGAAAAACAAAATGCATAGGTACAGTATAGGTGGTACCTTGCTCAATAGTAGCAACTGTGAGAGGGATCTTGGAATCCTAGTGGACAACCATTTAAATATGAGCCAGCAGTGTGCAGCAGCTGCCAAAAAAGCCAACGCAGTTCTAGGCTGCATAAACAGAGGGATAGAATCAAGATCATGAGAAGTGTTAATACCACTTTATAATGCCTTGGTAAGGCCACACTTGGAATACTGCATTCAGTTTTGGTCGCCACAATGTAGAAAAGATGTGGAGACTCTAGAAAGAGTGCAGAAAAGAGCAACAAAGATGATTAGGAGACTGGAGGCTAAAACATGAGGAACGGTTGCAGGAACTGGGTATGTCTAGTTTAATGAAAAGAAGGACTAGGGGAGACATGATAGCAGTCTTCCGATATCTCAGAGGCTGCCACAAAGAAGAGGGAGTCAAACTATTCTCCAAAGCATCTGAGGGCAGAACAAGAAGCAATGGGTGGAAACTAATCAAGGAGGGAAGCAACTTAGAACTGAGGAGATATTTCCTGACAGTTAGAACAATTAACCAGTAGAACAGCTTGCCTCCATAAGTTGTGAATGCCCCAACCCTGGAAGTCTTTAAGAAGATGTTGGATAGCCATTTGTCTGAAATGGTACAGGGTTTCCTTCCTGGGCAGGGGGTTGGACTTGAAGACCTCAATGGTCCCTTCCAACTCAGCTATTGTATTGTATTGTATTGTTCAGTTTGCATTTACAGAATAGGGTAATCTAAGGTAATAGAAGTCCCAATGTGCTCTTCAAATATTAAAGTCATTTTACACATACACACTTCTTCCTGGATTCAGTGTAATAAACTACAGGCTCTTTTTCATTGTTGAATCAATTTGTTTGTGAGCCCTTGAGCTGGCAAAAATTTTACAGCATTAAACATGTTTCTTCAACTGATGACTGATATTCTTCCATATACATTGCATAAGCAACTGATGCTTCCCTTGCTTATAGTGTACAGTACATGTTAAAGAGAGGGATTGATGGATACCCCCATATTTGTTTTTCTTCTCTTCTGAATAAGCATTACGGTACTAGCTAGCAGGAAACATCTCCAATCACGTTCCTTGTTTTCATTTCTTTGCTGTAAGGTGGTAGATGAAAAGTTAATTCCATGAGATGGAATAAGGAAGAGAAGAGTTCTGATTGACGGCTTGACCAAGAGTCTAGCTATCTGTCAAAATTCATTCTGACTGTATGCAAATGTAGTTGTAGTCAAAGAAATGTAATTATCAGCCAGAACAAGGCAGTTACAGAAGAATGCTACACTGTGTTCAAAAGCAATGCAAGGAGTAACTTGGGAGATTTGCAATATAGGGAGACTTGCACAACAGATATAGAAAACCTCCTCTCACTTTACAGTAGGGTGCTTTCTTCCGCTCCCCAATCTTATCTACTGCCATTGCCCATCAACCACTCTAAAGACATAGTTCTCTGAACTCTGGTCAGTTTGTAGACCAGTTGAGTATAGAAGGGCAATCTGATTTCGAAAAGTAGACTTTCCATATAAAGCAAAATAGCCCTGAGCAAGAGAGAGGAAGGCACATGGCAGCCTTAGCCCAATTCAGCCAGTAGGTGCCAAACTAATTACAGCCCTTTGGTGGGAGATGCAATGTCACCTGATTTCAATAACATCCAAATGATTGGTAACATGTACAGATTCTTCAGCACAAAAAACGCCTTGTTGCGTTGGGGGGAAAGCAGTCTTTCAGCATTTAAAATATAGTTATGGATAACTGAGTTTCTCAGTTATGAGTTCTGAATGAGATGAACACAATGTCATAAAGGTATGGCAGTAAAAAGAGATACTGGTGCAGACTCAGGTAAAGGAAATAAAAGCCAGAGAAAATTGCTAAACAAAAAATGATATGGACTGTTTCACAGTGCCATATATTATGGATCTATCCAGTTTAGAATTCCTCTATTTTTATGCTTCATTGTGTTGTATTAAAAAACTGAACTGGATTACTGTTTTAAAATCATTTTGAGAAGCTGGAAGAAAAACTCTTAATGTTTATTCTTGGTCTGGGTAAAACAAACTGTACGTAAAGCAGGGGTCTCCAACCTTTGCAACTTTAAGTCTGAAGGACTTCAGCTCCCAGAATTCTCCAGCCAGCAAAGCTGGCTGGAGAAGTCTGGGAGCTGAAGTCCTTCAGACTTAAAGTTGCAAAGGCTGGAGACCCCTGACGTAAAGAATTATGGTTCCAAGCGCTTCTCCATTAGTCTGCATCCAAGTACCACATTGAATTTGAAACAACCTAGTTAGTTATTCTAGCATGCTGAGTGAATCCAACCATATTTATGATTCAGACTACTATGAATATTCGAATTATGAGGTTAATAAAGTATATTTATTTATAAATGATGTGTAAAAGTAGTATTTCAATTATTTCAAAACAGATAGATGTGCTGGATTTGAGGTCTCATTTTTCTGTCAGTCCAATCCCAAAATCTTGCTCTGATGGTATTACAATACAATATGATTTGTATTGATACATACCTGTTACTGGTACTTTGGGCATTCAGTTTGAACAAACAAGAAAAAATGTACATCTAGAATAAATTTCAAATTATGAAATAGGAGTGGAAAATCCCTTTATTACTCCTGGAACAATCACTTCCGCCTTCAAAATTGTGTTACTGTAAAAAAAAATTATTTGATATGGTGTGATGGAATAAACTATGTCAGCTAACAATTTTACTTCTGCACAAATGAACTTCTAAACGCTGCTTGAACTTGGCTCTCAGAAATATCCTGCAGCCCCTTATCTGTAGTACAAGGACGGTGGCATTTCTTTGCCCTCCAATCACCGCTATCAAGACGAGGGGCTGGTTATCGGAAGTTTTCTGGCGTCACACTCCTCCTTCCCTCTTTTTTCTAGGCGCCGGGTTAGTTTCCGGACTAGGAGGAAGGAGAAGCGGTTGCTGGCCATCTCAGAGGCAGCTCGAGCGGAGGAGTGGGCGAGCAGGAATGGCGGGGCCTTACGAGAGCTCGGCTGTGATAGTAACGGTCACGTACGGTAAGAAGCCGTGCCAGAAAGCGGAGGGGGGGGGGAGTCTTCCTCGCTGACGTGTTGCGGGTTGGCGGTGACAAGCCGCTGATCCTTGGCTGTCGCAGCCACGCATGACAGCCATCAGGCTAACCGGTTTGGGAGGAACGGTGTTCACGGATACTGTATAGGATTTTTTTTTTGTATTTCTTGTGTTGATGTTTTCGCCTTCCATTTCCCCATCCTATTCCCATTTCTTTTGAATTTTGATCGAATTTAATGTACCTCTTGGCCCGGTAATTACTTCTCCCAGCAGAAGTAGCCATACTGTATTTTGGTGAGTGTCTCTAAATTAAAAAAAAATTGGTAAAGGTAAAACTAAATTTCGACTACTTCATGCTTGGAGCGGCTTTTACCTACCTAATGCTGGTCGACAGAGGCCATCATCTCCTCTTAAAGAGTGGTCCACCAGATTGTTAAATGGTAATAATATTAATAATTTTTAAAAGTCTGTAAAATATTTTTGTCTCCAAAGTTAAACATACTACTGTGGCATGTTTCCTACATACATTTGTTAATTGATTAGTAAAGAGTTCATCTATTTCCTCTGCTTGGTTGGATGGTCTGTAGTATATACCTATAGCAATGTCATTCCCCTGCCCCCCCCCCCCCGTTTTTTATATTGACCAATATGGAGTCTAGGAGGTTTTCATTTTTAGTTTTGTGTATTTGTGTAGTGATATAGTCATCTTGTATATATAATCCAACTCCAACTCCAACATATTTCAGTAATGACAGCTATATCATATTTACCTTCATGCATTAGTACTTCAAGTTCACACTGTTTGTTCCCTAAACTTTGAGCATCAGTGTACAGGCATTTGAGTCCTTTATGGGTCTTGGGTATGTTTCTTATATCTTCTATTTTGTAATTGGTTCTCCATCCTTTCCATTACTCTCTAATTGTGTTTTCCTTTTTCTTCTTCTTTCTCTTTATTCTCTATCTCCTTATATAATTGGTTAGCTTGTGGTTTTTGCTTAGAATTGGGTTCTAAAGGTCTTGAAGATTGACTTTCTCTCCCCTCTCAATCGTAGTTTAAAGCCTTTCTTATAAGCAGATGGCTAATCTTTTTACTACTGGTTTGGGCACGCTCCCGCATGGGTGGGTGGGCGGAGCCTCCCACCGCCACTACTACTGGTTCAGCCGATCCAGGCCAAACTGGAAGCAACCCACATCTACTTATAAGATGAGCCAGTTATTTTCCAAATATATTCTTTTCAGTTCTTTTGAGGTTAACTCCATCCCTTACCAGTTGCCCTTCTTGTAATGCAGACCATGGTCTAGGAAACTGAAGTTTTTTTTTTTAATGACACCAGTTTTTAAGCCAGTGAGTCATTCTAAAATCCTTTGCTCCCTCATTGGATGTTGGCCGTTTGTGGAAAATATAGATGAAAACATTACTTTTGCTCCTAATTCTTCAACTTTCTCCCTTAGCTGTTTGTAATTTCTTGGTTATTGTTTTTAGATTCATTATTGTGTCATTGGCCCCCACATATAGGAGAAGAAAATGGTAGTAATCCATGGGATTTATTATTTTAGTAATGTTCTCAGTTACATCTTTGATTTTTCCTTTAGGGAGACAGCATACCTCCCAAGATTGACTGTTTGATCTGCAGACTATAGTTTCTGTTTCTCAAAGAATCAAATCTCATATCACCAATATTCACCTTTTCCCCCCTAGGGAAGTCTGGGATACTATTCTTCCTGTCAAAGGAATGCTGGGTTGTGTCTTATTTTTAGAAACTATTGATGACTGCTCTTTTGTAGGTGCATGCATATTTTCTTTCAGGGGAAGGCTATGAAAGCAATTTGCAGAGGGGCTTCACTGGATTGAGCTAAGGTAGATAGTAGGGGGTTTGCTCTTGGTTTCTGTTTTCTTCTAAAAATGACGTATTTCCATCAGTCTTGTTCTTTAGGTTCATATATAGAGTCATTTTTGGGGAAGCTGTTTGTTCCCTATTGTGTTCAATTTCGGTGTATTAGTTTTCTCCTTTTTGTTCATATATAGGGTCATTTTTAAAAGAAGCTGTTTGTTTCCTATTGTGTTTAATTTTGATGTAGTCTTCTTGTTTAGGTTGGAGATTCTCGCTTTGTTCGTTGAATTTCAGAGTTCCTAGAGTTGCTTCTAGATCCTTTACTTTTTCTTCTAGTAATTTATATGATTTACATTTGATACATATTTGTAGTTTGTAGTGGTCCAGGAAGCACACAAGCAAATAATTCAGCAGGATTTATTATATAGAGGGAACTTCTTTATGTACAAAAATATAAAACATGATGCATGTATACAATACCCATGCAGCTCTTGCAACGTTGTAGAGAGAAGTAGCACGTACACTCAAGCAAAGACAAACTCATTCTCACAGCACAGAACAGTTAAGCTAAGTCATGCCCAGGCTCCAAGCCGTCTCACATGGCTCACACAACAAAATCCTGTGTCTCAGTCACCAAACAGTTCCCATCGGCTGACTTGTTGCTATGACTATTCCAGTTCATAAATTATTATATACTAACAATACATACATATATAGTTTGGGTGTTCTGTGAGCATAAGCAAATGATACATATAGTTTGCTGATCTAATAAAAATATTAGGTCAGAAAAATAGGTTACTTTGGTGTCTTATCTCAAAGTGATTTTCTCCCTGCTGCAGACAGTTGATTTGCTGCCAAAACTGGTATTTTTGGCTGCACATAGCTCCCTAGATTTGAATATGAGCTCCTAGAAATGATCCAAAATGACCATTGGAATTACCTAAAAAGGAGTGGCCAGAGCATTGGGCTTCTGCCATTTACTTTCAGCTATGTTTTTTTAAACCTGCCTTGATTTTAACCCCACATTTTATATTACTAGTCAACTTATTGAATGTTGAATTATTCTAAACCCTTGCTAGTATTTAAAGTAGATTCTCTGTGCTTTCTCTTATTACTTGATAGCTGTTCTAAATCAATTTCATTTTCTCTCTATGGAATTGCATGGCAATTCTCTGGAATCAGAAATTATTTGCATTTGTACTGGACTTTCACTACAGGGATTTTACATTTTATTAATTTTTAAAAGCTCTAATCTTCTGTTTTTTAATTTTTTCCTTATATTTCTTGCTATGGAAAAGATTTTTTCAATCTTCTCTGAGCTCCTTTGTCATGGTTCCTCCCCTATCTTTGAGAATTGTTTATGACTAGCTCTAAAACCTCAGATACAGGGCAGTTCTGTATTAAAACAAAAATGTAAACAATAAATTAACTTAGATAAAACAATTTGGGAAACTTTCGACAACAAAATGCTTTTCAGTTTAGAAGCTCTAATTGAAACTTTTGTTTAAATGTTTAATTAATTAACAATGGTTTTAAATCTACCTAAGGATGATCAGTTGTGAGCAACAATTATTGAGTCAGTTTGACCGCCAAGTGGATTGGAATTTAATTTGTTGCTGGTAGAGCTGAAGAAGGAATGCAGGCTCCTTGGTGACAGCTGAAAAGCTATGGATCTTAAAGACTCAAAGCTGATAGAATTAATGACTGATGATTATTTCAAGTAGATGTGCTTGGTCTGATCTTTGATAGTCTAAAATCAGGGTAGGGTGTTTTTTTTAAAGATTTGGTTCTAATTGTTTTCCCTGAATGTAACCTGAATATATTTTCATATTATTTATCTTTAGGCAATGAAAAGCATAATCTTCAGGTTGATTCTCAAGAAGATAGTCAACCAACAGTACATGATTTGGCTTTATTAACTGAGCAAGTAACTGGAGTTCCAGTTTCTTTTCAGAAACTGATATATAAGGGTAAGTACAACTTCCATGTATATTCAGGCACAAGTCCTGTTAAGTTCTATCCGGCTTACTCCAAGATATAAAAATGTAAGTAAGGTGCTGATGTATTCAGTATTAAAGATTCTACTCAGTTGGAAGATTGTGATAGTTAAAATAACTTCATATTTTATTCATCTGCAGATTGATTTTAAAATCATATAAAATTATTTTATTGTTGAGGAAAATGTACAAGAAATGTTTACAAAGATAAAGTATTTTTTAAATTTGAAATGAAATTGAAATGTTAAGTTACTTTTTAACTTAGTAGATTAAAAAGAACAAAAAATATTTTGGTTTAAAAATATTGTGGTGAGGGAAGATTTTTGTAAAATATTTCATTTCTACAATTATACTTCAAGTTGTTTAAAGTGCTGTTGTTTAAAGCAGATCTGTTCTGAATTCAGCATGCCTCCTTCCACCTTCTTCCTGCCCCACTCTCCAAAGGAGTAGTCTTGCATTTGAGGTAGGAGGTTAACAATGGAAACAGACTGCACTTAGGTTTTTATAGATATACTAGCTATACCCGGCCACGCGTTGCTGTGGCCCAATCTGGTTAAATGGCCAACCAATCTGTGTGTAGATCTACACCTGCACACATACGCACACCCACCATATGACCCCCAACCTACCTACCTACTGTATTTCTCCCTCTCTATATATCCCTCTACCTACCTACCTACCGTATTTCTCCCTCTCTACCTATCCCTCTACCTACCTACTGTATTTCTCCCTCTCTATCCCTCTTCCCACCTACCTACTGTATTTCTCCCTCTCTCTCTATTCATCTACCTACCTACCTACCTACCTACCTACCTACCTACCTACCTACTGTATTTCTCCCTATCTATCTATACATCTACCTACCTACCTACCTACCTACCTACCTACTGTATTTCTCCCTCTCTATCTATCCCTCTACCTACCTACCTACCGTATTTCTCCCTCTCTACCTATCCCTCTACCTACCTACTGTATTTCTCCCTCTCTATCCCTTTTCCCACCTACCTACTGTATTTCTCCCTCTCTCTCTATTCATCTACCTACCTACCTACCTACTGTATTTCTCCCTATCTATCTATACACCTACCTACCTACCTACCTACCTACGGTATTTCTCCCTCTCTATCTATTCCTCTACTTACCTACCTACTGTATTTCTTCCTTTCTCCCTCTATCTCCCTACCTTCCTACCTACCTACCTACCTACCTACCTACCTACCTACCTACCTACTGTATTTCTCCCTCTCTATCTATCCCCCTATCAACCTACCTGCCTACCTACTGTATTTCTCCCTCTCTATCTGTCCCTCTACCCACATACCTGCCTACCTACTGTATTTCTTCCTTTCTCCCTCTACCTACCTACCTACCTACCTACCTACCTACCTACCTACCGTATTTCTCCCTCTCTATCTATCCCTCTACCTACTTACTGTATTTCTTCCTTTCTCCCTCTATCTATCTACCTACCTACTGTATTTCTCTCTATCCCTCTACCCACCTACCTACTGTATTTCTCCCTACCTATCCCCTACCTACCTACCTACCTACTGTATTTCTCCCTATCTATCTATCCACCTACCTACCTACCTACTATATTTCTTCCTTTCTCCCTCTACCTACCTACCTACCTACCTACCTACCTACCTACCTACCTACCTACCTTATTTCTCCCTCTCTACCTACCTACCTACTGTATTTCTCCCTCTCTGTCTATTCTCCTATCTACCTACCTACTGTAATACAATAATACAATAGCAGAGTTGGAAGGGACCTTGGAGGTCATCTAGTCCAACTCCCTGCCTAGGCAGGAAGCCCTATACCATTTCAGACAAATGGCTATCCAACATCTTCTTAAAAACTCCCAGTGTTGGACCATGCACAACTTCTGGAGGCAAGCTGTTCCACTGGTTAATTGTTCTGTCAGGAAATTCCTCCTTAGTTCTAAGTTGCTTCTCTCCTTGATTAGTTTCCACCCACTGCTTCTTGTTCTACCCTCAGGTGCCTTAGAGCAGAGGTCTCCAACCTTTGCAACTTTAAGTCTGAAGGACTTCAGCTCCCAGCAAAGCTGGCTGGAGAAGTCTGGGATCTGAAGTCCTTCAGACTTAAAGTTGCAAAGGTTGGAGACACCTGCCTTAGAGAATAGTTTGACTCTCTCTTCTTTGTGGCAGCCTCTGAGATATTGAAAGGCTGCTATCATGTCTCCCCTAGTCCCTCTTTTATTAAACTGTATTTCTCCCTCTCTCTCTCTCTCTCTCTATGGGCCACATGGGAGTTTGCTATCTCAGTGCCTTTTTGGCCCTAAGAGGCCTCCATATGTTGCTGAGGAAATGCTGAGAAAACAGCCTGATGGGCGGGGCTACAGGGAGGTGAAAACATGATCAGTGGGTACATTTTACATTTGTGTACCTTGCACATGACACGTGTGCTAGGCACAAAATGAGTACGTATTCTATTATAGGAAGTCCTTAGGAACATTGTGTGAAAATTTGAGGTAAATTGGTGCAGTAGCTTTTGAGATTAGCTGCTTCGTACAAACTATTTTACATTTTTATTTATATAGATAATGTATAAACAAAGTATAATATATATTTTAAGATAATGCTGTTTTATACATCATATTTTGAATACATTTAAAACTTTATTTTTGTTTTTGTTTTTTGAATTTTCCAAAATAAATTTGAGGTTTTGGTTATTCTTTTTCTATTAGGAAAGTCATTGAAAGAAATGGAACAACCATTGTCAACGCTTGGAGTGAAAAATGGTTGTAAAGTTATGCTGATTGGGAAAAGGGTAACTGTTTTTATGAAGTCTATATAGAATTTTGCAAAACAATGACATCGGTGAATATGCCTTACGTAATAAATGTAGAATGACATTGTTTTTTAGTCTAACTATTTTTGGAACTTTTATATTATTTTATTTTATTTTGCTTTATGTCCTAAAGGAACAATAAGAAAATTTAATTCTACAATTGTTGCTCTTGTTCTATTTAACCCCAAAAGCTTTTACAACTACCACCAAACAATTTTGGTTCGGTTATAGCAGTACAATTGGACTCACATATTGTTCAAAGTTGTGGTTTGTACTTGCCATGTGTTGTTGAATAAACCAGAGTTGCATGGTTCACATTATAGGAAGTAAAAACCTAATAAATTATGTTAATAACTTAATATATTGATGAAAAATAGAAGAGTTCAATTAATGGAAAGTTATTTTATAGTATAAGAAAGGCAATAAATAATCAAGATACAGCTTTTAGAGAGGCTTCCAAAATGAAAAGTGTAGTACTATCATTACTACTAACCGCAACCTTATAGGGCCTGTTCCTGACTGTGACATTGCATTGATGTGGGGGTTAGGAATGAATCAGCTTCATCATTCTCTGACTCGGTGTCAAATTATTTCTTGTTGTGCTCTTGCCCTACATCTACTCAAGCTGCTTCCCTGCATTTGGTATTGTTGCATTTGAAGTTGATAACACCTTTCAGTTTATTTTAAATTAATGTTAAAAATTAATAAATTAATGTTTAATAGTATACTATAGTGCTCTTCATATTTGCCTCACTTTATGAAAGAGCTTCCATATTGCAGTCCTTAAGCTAATAAAGTAGTTCATATTTTGCACTTAAAACAAATTGAATTTGAAATATCTAGCCTACACCAATTAAAAATTAATAAATTAAAAATAAATTAAAATATAATTAAATTTAAATAAATTTTAATTAAAAGCTTTGTATTACATTAAAATTAATGTAATAAAACAATTAAAAGGTTGTAGGAAATTATTTACACAGAAAAAGATCTTAAAATGTTTTCATGCAGTACTGACTTAGAAATTACAGTTTTATGAACAGAACACTTTTAATCAGAATCTTCATTTCAGTGGTATATTTTATTCACTATAGGTAGTCCTCAACTTATGACCACAACTGTGACCAGAGTATCCATTGTTAAGCAGTACAGTTATTTTTTTCTTTTATATATTATTTTATTAAGTGTATAAATAAACCATATAAACCATATATAGGGGGAAAAATAGAGGGGAAAGGTGAAAAGGGGGGAATGAACTGTAGCATAAAGGGGAAAAAGGAAAAAAAGTGTTCCAACTTTTATAAAGCAGTACTAATACTTGATATGTTTTGATTCTATGCCTCTGATTCTACAACCAAAGATTGTATTAGATTTTTTGGCATTTGCTACCCACTGTTGGCTCATATTCAAGTGATTGTCCCCTAGGACTCCAAAGTCTTTCTAACAATTAGTGTTTTGAACCATGTTTTGCTTAAGCTGCACTTGTATTTTTGATTTTTCCTGCCTAGGTGTAAAACCTTGCTTTTGTCCACATTAAATTTCATTTTGTTGGATAGAGCCCATTGTTCCAGTCTGTGAAGATCTTTTTGGATCCTGAACTTTTCTTCTGGGGTATGCGTACTCTTGCCAGTTTAGTGAAATCTGAAAATTTTATGAGTTCCCATTATATTCTCTCACTAGCTATACCCGGCCACGCGTTGCTGTGGCCCATTCTGGTTAAATGGCAACCAATCTGTGTGTAGATCTACACCTACACACATACACACAACCACCGTATAACCCCCAACCTACCTACCTACTGTATTTCTCCCTCTCTATCTATCCCTCTACCTACCTACCTACTGTATTTCTCCCTTTCTATTCCTCTATCTACCTACCTACTGTATTTCTCCCTCTATGTCTATCCCTCTACTTACCTACCTACTGTATTTCTTTCTTTCTCCCTCTATCTACCTACCTACCTACTGTATTTCTCCCTATTGATCTACCTTCCTACCTACCTACCTATTGTATTTCTCCCTCTGTCTATCCCTCTACTTACTACCTACTGTACTTCTTACTTTCTCCCTCTATCTACCTACCTACCTACCTACTGTATTTCTCCCTCTCTATCTATCCCCCCACCTACCTACCTACCTACTGTATTTTTTCCTTTCTCCCTCTTTATCTATCCCTCTACCTACCTACCTACCTACTGTATTTCTCCCTATCCATCTATCCCCCTATCTACCTATACAATACAGTACAATAGCAGAGTTGGAAGGGACCTTGTAGGTCTTCTAGTCCAACACACTGTGTGGGCAGGAACCTACCTACTGTATTTCTCCCTCTCTATCTATCCCTCTACTTACCTACCTACTGTATTTCTTCCTTTCTCCCTCTATCTACCTACCTACCTATTGTATTTCTCCCTCTCTGTCTATCCCTCTACTTACCTACTTACTGTACTTCTTCATTTCTCCCTCTATCTACCTACCTACTGTATTTCTCCCTCTCTATCTATTCCCCCACATACCTACCTACTGTATTTTCCCCCTCCCCCACATACCTACCTACCGTATTTCTCCCTCTATATGTATCCCTCTACCTACCTACCTACTGTATTTCTCCCTCTCTGTATATCCCTCTACTTAGCTACCTATGGTATTTATTCCTTTCTCCGTTTATCTACCTACTTACCTACTGTATTTCTCCCTCTCTGTCTATCCACCTACCTACCTACCTACCTACCTACCTACCTACCTACCTACCTACCTACCTACCTACTGTATTTCTCTCTCTCTATCCCCATACCTACCTACCTACTGTATTTCTTCCTTTCTCCCTCTACCTACCTACCTACCTACCTACTGTATTTCTCCCTCTCTATCTATCCATCTATCTACCTACCTACCTACTGTATTTGTCCCTCTCTATCTATTCCCCTATCTACTTACCTACTGTAATACAATAATACAATAGCAGAGTTGGAAGGGACCTTGGAGGTCATCTAGCCCAACTCCCTGCCTAGGCAGGAAGCCCTATACCATTTCAGACAAATGGCTATCCAACATCTTCTTAAAGACTTGCAGTGTTGGGGCATTCACAACTTCTGATTAAACTGTATTTCTCCCTCTCTCGCTCTATGGGCCACCTGGGAGTTTGCTATTTGCCTTGTTTTGGCCCTTTTAGGGAATTGTATGGAATTCCAACGACAGTTGGAAAGCAGCCGGATAGGCGGGGCTACAGGGAGGTGAAAACCTGATCAGTGGGTACATTTTACGTTTGTGCACCTTGCACATGACACACGTGTGCTAGCCACAAAATGAGTACATATTCTATTATCGGAAGTCCTTGTGAACATTGTGTCAAAATTTGGTGTAAATTGGTGCAGTAGTTTTTGAGATTAGCGGCTTTGTACAAACTATTTTACATTTTTATTTATATAGATTTAAGTCATTTATGAAGATGTTGAAGAATACAGTAGGGCCTAAGATAAGTACCTTGTGGTACCCCACTGCTTTCTTTCCGCCTTGTAGACATAGTACTATTTCAAAGGTTGGTCACTTTGTTGGTCACTAATTTGGTCACTTTGTCAAAGAAGGAAATAAGATTGATTTGACATTATCTGTTTTTAACAAACTTGTGCTGGCTACTAATTATAACTTTATTTGTTTCTCGGTTTTCTCAGATCTGTTTTTTGATTATTTTTCCCAGTATCTTACCAGATATTGATATTAGACTAATTAGTCTGTACTTTGCTGTTTTTTCCCCTGTTTTGAAAAACCACATCAGCTCTTTTCCAATCCTCAGGTAGTTCCCCAGGTGCTCCAGGATTTTTTGAAAGATATGGTACAATGGTTATAAGATAGCATCTGCTTCAGAATTCTGGGATGTAATCCATGAGACCCCGGTGATTGTTTGTTTTGGCTCTCTCTTGTGGTCAAATATCCCATTACAGTCAAACAGCTTTAAATCTGATATTAACTCCTGTCCAATCATAATTTCTCCACAACAAACTTCTTAAAATCATAGTTATAAAGTCTTTATTCGAAAACTTCAGGCAATCAGGCAAAGTTAAGGTAAAAGGAATAGATTCCTCAAAGATGTTTAAATCATTATGTTTCAAAAATGTAAAATGTAGTTTCAAGCTTCTTTATTCTGGTTCAGTGCCATCATCTTTCCTCTCTGCCATTTTAAAATCATGGAACTTCCATAATGATGCAAAATATGATGCCATATTTTGATCATGTGCCTCTGGGTCTACTTCAACAGTTGTTAGTTTGAGGACCAGTTATAAGTCACTCTTCAGTGCTGTTGTGTCTAATTGTAACTATAGTCACTAAATAAATGGTTTAGGACAGGGGTCTGCAAAGTTGGCTCTTTGAAGCCGGGTGGACTTCAACTCCCAGAATTCCCCAGCCAGCATGGCTGGCTGGGGAATTCTGGGAGTTGAAGTCCACCCGGCTTCAAAGAGCCAACTTTGCAGACCCCTGGTTTAGGATAACCGGTAATTGCGTCCAGTTTCCTTAGTAAAATTGTCTAAATCTTACTAGTTCTTAAAAAAAACCTTCTCTCCATTGACTTATTATTGTTTAAAGTTTTACCAGAATTTTTCAAAGAAATCTTTACAGCTTCAAAACAGAATGTTTTTTTCCCCTGCTGGGTTATAAGTGATAAGAATGGAGTCTGAAACCTTGGATATCTTTTCTTTATTATGTCTAGCCATGTATCAGCAATTTGATGGAAGCAAATATTATTCTCATAGAGAAATACGATTCAGATTTAATGCAGACAAAAATTTATAACTTTATTGAATGTGGACTATAAAATATATGTTTTAATAATAGCAGAGAGATTTAAAAAGTTTTTAAATGTATTTATGCATGTAGAACCGAATGGATTTTTGCCAAAGAGGCAGATTAAAAACAATATGAGAATGATTTTAAACACATTGAAGTATTATAAAATACATCCTGGAAAACAAATGGTGTTGCTCTTTCTAGATGCACCGAAGCATTTGATAACGTTAATTTGCAGTTTATGGTTGCCAGATTGGGAATTGTATTACCAAGCCTCGGTACTTACATAGGTTAAAAATGGATTAATCTGAAGCATAAAAAATAACTTTCAAGGGACACAACCTTTAATTAGGTTGGCATGCTTTTTTGTGGTATTGGAAGAATAAGATCCATAGTTATTTTCAAATACAATATATTAGAAATGCAGTTATTAGTATGGGTAAAAATTAAAGAACAACATTATCTTAAAATACCAATCTGGCTTTCCACAATGGAAGCATTGATACATCCTAAATGTTATCAATATGGAAAAAAATATAAGATATAAAGATACTTTGAATGAAAAGGGGGAATTAAAAACTTAAGCAAGAACTGAAGAGATGGATATAACATGCTAGCCACAAGTGCAGATACAATCTCGATATGAGAAAAATGCTAAAATGTAATTATTTAATAAAGAATTAACAGAATTGGACTAGTTATTAACTGGAACAGATGAAAAATTAATAAAGAAAAAATGGCTTTTTATTAAGCATCAAATTGGAAAGTGAGCAAGTAAAGGAAACAATGATAGCTTGGGCTAAAAACTTTGGATATTCAGTAGAACTGGATAAATGGAAATTGTGGGATAGAAATGTTAAATTAACTATGTCAACTGCATATAAAGTAAATCTGTATAAAATGTTTTACAGATGGCATTTTTCACCAAAAATATTTAAAGACAGGTCCGCTAAATGTTGGAAGTGCAACCAGACACCTGGTTTGTATTTCCATATATGGTGGACATGCCCAAAAGCAAAAAAATGTTGGATGAAAATACATACTTGGTTGAAATATAGATTAGAAACCAGAAATATTGTTATTGGGCATCCAGTCAGAAAAGTATAATAAAAAGAATATATATTTGATTCTACATGTATTAACTGCAGCCAGAATTGTATTTGCGCAACAATGAAAAAACGAAGAGATACCGACAGATAAGAGTGTAATCAAAAAAATATTAGAATGTGCAGAAATGGACAGATTAATGCTTACAATTAAGGCAAAAGAAGGAACTGAACATTTCTTGAAATGGGACTTATTTTACCAATGGTTAGATAATAAAAACAGAAGTTAGAAATATGGGGATATAAAAAGGACTACGATTATAAAGAAGATTTGTTAAAGTAGACAAGTAAAATATAATTATTATAGAATTAATATTATTGTGATGAATGTGATGCAAACATTTTGATTATGATTTCCTAAAAATAATTGTACTTGATTGAAATTGAATTTTTACATGTTATACAAATAAAAGAAATTTTTAATTTTTAAAAAAGGAATGGAGTCTAAAACCTTGGGCATCTTTTTTTTATAATTTGCAAAGACTCATCCTAACTTCAATTGCTTCATTAAGTTTAAGGCACTCCCTCTCGCTTATCCTTAGAATAAAATCTTATTCTTCTTTGGAATGTCTATCAAGTCTCTTTTTCTCAAATAATTGTCAACTTTGGTAGTATCCATAAAGAAAAAGTCCAAACTTGTCCTCTTGAGAGTTGTGGATTTACTTAGAACTCTTGTTTCAGTTGTGTTGAGAGGATTGGATTTAATCTATCATCATAATATAGATTGGTGCCATATTTGTATTCTATAGTTTCAATTAAGTCCTTTACATTGTCATTTTTTGTGAAATTGCTTCAGTGCTTTGATGTGTGATTTTATACAGGATTGCTCCTGTTGCTCTTCTTTTGTATCATCATATCTTTATGACATCCTTAGAACATAATTGGTCTATGAAGTGAATAATTTTCTGTAAAAATACGTTTGTTTTTAGCCATTTTCCTAGCTCTCTTGTAGTCAAAGAATAGATTTTTTTATAAAGCAGTTCTGATTCCTAGCCAATCAGAGTTCATAAAAATCAAAAAATTTCAGCCACCCACAACAAAGCAATCCAAAGTTACAGATTACTTAAACATAGTAAAATAAAGTCATAGATTTCCGTCATGTTTCTCCCATCAAAATTAAAAAAATAATACTCCACGCTTCCTTATTTTAGCATGTCTCTAGAAAACCTCTTCCTTGTAGTTTTAACAATAAAGTCTCAAAAATGGCGCAGAGCTTCAAAATGAGGCAACAGGCTAGGACTTAAACAACCCTCCTTTAGCTTATACAGATAATAACCCCATACATTAAGAAATGAAAGGCACAATTTATTGTCTGTTTGAAAAATAAATTCCAGAATGGTTTCTTTTACAAAATTGAAGTGATTGCACACACACCCCAGCAGAAACAGCTCACCAGTTGCTCTGAAGCTTCTTGCAGACTACTATTGAATGAAGGGTCTTGTGGGGTGATTCTAGGACTTTCCCTAACCAAGGAGAATCATATAAATTAAAGGAATGCCTGTTCGTTCTTGTTGTTAAGTTGAAAAAAATGGCATGCAGAGAGACAAGCCTTGGGGCAATTACCGGGAGTGGCATTATCCCAGTGGGCATTATCATCCGTCAGCTATGGCCCTTTAATATTGGCCATTAAGGTTGTCAGGATATTTTGTTATTTCAGTGTCTGCTGCTTCTGGCTCAAGGTGTACTTTCTTCCTGTCAATCATATGAGTAAATCCTGAAACGCTAAAGAAAATGGGAATGTTTTGATTAAAAAATATGCAAAAATGGTTTGCAAAATAATATATTAGTACTGTAATATTCAACATTTGTAATAAAATGATTCTGCAATATAATTGCATGCTTGCTTCTTAAAAGTAGGATTTGGAAGACGTCATGAAAAAAATTGTCCCATTTTTCTTAGGCATAAATATAGTTTAACTTATAGCATCAGTAATCAAGCAGAGGTTGTACTAAAAACCTTAGATTTTGACAATTGGATTGGCATTGATAACCTAGCTATAGGTAAATATGCAGCAATTTGAAGTTAGAAAAGCTAGTTTAACATCTCACTTTTCCCAAAAATTGCAGAGCAGTTATACTCAGACCGTAATGTTAGGCATCAGTTTAAGGCCAAATAGAATAGGATATACTTATGCCAAATAACTTCTTGCTCATTGTATGTTTTACTGTAAATTTTGTTGTGATTTATGGCTGTTCCCTTATATATTGTTTTATGATTATAATATTTTTACCTTTTATTTGAATGCATCCACCCCAGCAAATCAGGTACTTCATTATAGTAATTTCCCTTCTCTTAACAGAACAGTCCTGAGGAGGAGACTGAATTAAAGAAATTAAAAGTTCTGGAGAAATCAGTGGAACAGCTTGCTAAAAAAATAGATGAAGTAAATAAAGATCTTAGAGAGATTCAGAAGGTAAGTTATTTTGCATTTCAATAGTTAATATATATTTGTAAAAGTAAGGTATAGATTTATCAGTTTAGAATCTGACAAAATCTAGCAAAATGCATGGCCAAACGCATCTTTCTATGAATATGAAATTGAATTTTCTTTGGAATGATTGCTATATATTACGTGGGCTTTGAAGGTATGACTCGGAGATGTGTGTAGATATAACACAGGTCATGCATATTTTACTCTAGAATTGTGATAAGATTTACTCTAATTGAATTTTGGAAGGCACTCTTAGTGAGGGAAGAGTGATATGATTTTGACCATGAGTTGTTAATATTATGTTAGAGCCTAGATCTGAAAATAACCCTCCCAATTAATGATGCGGATATGTAAGAGGATGTGTGATCTGTACATGTGATATTGGGGAAGGAGTGCATAGATTTCAGAGTTGAGACAGAAGAAAGCCAGCTTATACAGCAGTAAGGAGAGAAGAAAATATGAGAGAACAGAAGTCTGCGTATAAAGGAAGTTTGAGTATGTGATGTTAATGAACAAATGAAAATGAATGGTGTATCCAGGCTTATTGATGTATATTAGTAAATTTCGTTTATATTCATATGAGTCAGTGTGCTTGTCTGCATAGAAAGTTGGACACATTGCCTTTCGTATACATGGAATTAGTTACAGAAATATAGATATTATAGGAACATGCTCTTACAGCTGTTATAATAAAAATGCCTATTCCAATTAAGTTATGAATAAGCGTAATGTAAACAGTGTATTTTTTATATAGGATTTTCTTGCAAAGAATAATCAAATTGAAGTACTTAGTCAGTTGGATAAGCGGATAAAGGGAACTGCTGAGCAGTTTATGAAAATTCTGGAACAAATAGATGCTATTGTAAGTAAATAATGACAACATATTGTGGTTAACTGAAAGAAATCTCAGTTCTTTAATTTTAAATGATGCTGACCTCAGAGTTATTAAGCATGATTAATCATAATAGTCAACATAAATTAATCTATAATCATCACTATAGTGATATTACACCTTGTCACAGAGTTTAACAACCTTCAGTAGTCTAAGGAGTTCCTGTACCCCAACAAAATCTCCTGAATCGTTAAAAAAGATTTTTAAATCCACAAGATTAGCTGAAATTTATGTCAAGATTTTATAAAGTTTTATGCAATGTCACATTTTCATGAGAGTTTGGCTATTTTATTTTATTTTATTTTAAATTGAATTCTTGTTGTTTAGGGACATGATTTTGGAAGATAAGCCATGGCTTCATAGATGTCTTGTAACCAAATCTTAATCTTTTAAATTAAAGCTCCTTTTTGAGAAAACTGCATTTTATTAAGTTTACTGTTAGCCATTTTTAATGCAGGCTGTCAAGCCCTTAGAGCAGTGATGGCTAACCTTTTTTGGCTCATGTGCCAAAAACGGGGGAGTGCAGGGGGGGTCGTGCATGGGCGTGCCACACCCATAATGCTATGTGCATGACCCCCTGCTTTTGGCATGCTTTTTTCGCCCTCCCCAGGCTCCAGAGGCTTTCTAGGAGCCTGGGGAGGGTGAAAAAAGCCTCCCCAACACCTCCAGAGGCTTCAGGGAAGGGTGAAAAACTGCTTCAAAAGAAGGCCTAAATCATATGGCCAGTGCACACATGCACATTGGAGCTGACAGAGCAATGCCTCACGTGCCCTAAGAAATATTTCCGCATGCCACCTGTGGCACCCAGGCCATAGGTTCGCCATCACAGCCTTAGAGGCTTCAATGCTCAGGAAAAAATAATCGCTTGGATTTCTCGAAATATATTTATTGCTGGTCGTATAACTTTATGGAATTTTGAAAACTAACCAAAATAATTCTCCTACATACAATTGTAACTAGAGTGCGTTTCTTTTTTCCCTTTCCCTAGACTCAAACATCTTTTCTATAATGGCCTTGTTTCTTACTTGTTTCGTAAGAAACTTAAACAGTTTCTTAAACTGTTTCGCTTCTCCCTCTCTGTTGCCAAACCCTGTATCTCAGGAATTCATAGCCATCATGATTGCCATTGATCTATCCTAAGACATTCATGACTAGATGGTCACAGACCAGATATAATCTTTATGTTAGATCAGTGGCAAAGTGACCTGGTGGGGGAATCTGTCAATAGCCCCTTTGTCATGATCAGACCATGTTCTGATGATTTTGAGATTCTCTTACTC
Source organism: Rhabdophis nuchalis (assembly GCA_039707465.1). Taxonomy (NCBI): domain Eukaryota; kingdom Metazoa; phylum Chordata; class Lepidosauria; order Squamata; family Natricidae; genus Rhabdophis; species Rhabdophis nuchalis. The sequence continues at coordinate 109,739,835 of CM077647.1, read as the reverse complement.
TGCCCCCCACTGTGGGGAACACTAGATTTATTCATGTCATCTGTCTCAATGATTGATGAAACTGCTTGTGTTGCAAAAAGAACTGGGGAAGATCCTGGAGACATTGCAGTATGTTCCTTTGGAAGCTTTGGCTGCAACCTGGAATCAGAGAATGCCTGAAGCCCTGAACAGAATTGCACTTATGTGCCTTCTCTTGACTCATCAGACCTCACACTCCCCAAGATTCTCAGAAGAATTGAACAGAGTCAACGACAAGAGCACTACTGGTGGAAAACAAAGAATGAATCCAACCAATCACATATTAAAGTTGTGATTAAGGCGTACGTTGTGCAGTGAGAGCATTGAAATGTCAGTATGCATCCACAGGGTGTTGTCCAATGGCCCTGTTCAGGATATCTTCTTGGGGAAAGGTCTCAGACAACCATCTTCAGGGCCTCACAGAAGAGTTTGTGAAACACTTGATGGATAGAATCACTCAGATTCACTCTTGATTGGAGCTAAATGTGATGCAATTCCATTTGAAATGCTCAGGGAATGGAGTTACCCTATTAGGTGGGAGAGGTTTGAGGAAGTAGATAGGATCTTGTCAGTGCAATTAGGATCTAATCAGTGCAATTACTTGCTTATTTGATCTCTGTCCCTCCTGATTACTCAAAACTTCCAGAACAGTAACTTCTGGAGTAAGTGCAAGCAATGATTAAAGCATCATTGCAGGAGGGTGAGTTCCTGACATGTTTTAAGGCAGGGATTACCAACCTTTCAGACCTCTGGGACCATTAAATTCCTAATTTTAAATCCCACGGACCACTAATATGATCTGCCTAATGACCTGGTGAGTGTGGCTAGGTGGTAATGTGACTGGATAGGCATGGCCAACTTGATGTCACTCATGTCAAGGGACGCCTCACTGGCCTCTACTCGCCCCTCACCTGCCAGCCATTCCTCACCTGCCCACCCGGGTTCCTTGGGGCCCCAACAGGAAGCAGTTGTTGGTGCTAAGCAGCCACCACAAGAAAGAGTTGGCAAAACAGCTAGCTCAGTTCAAGTTGGATCTAACCAAGAAGGAGGCTCAGCAGAAACACCTGACTGAGGACTACGAGCATAGGCTTTCCAAGCAGAGGGAAGACCTTTGGAAGTGCAAGGCCAGGTACTGGCACCTGGAGGCTTAGCAGGCTGAGATGGTCAGCCAGTTCCAGGCCATGATGCAGTCCTGTGCCACTGGAACAAGGTTCTCTGGCTCTTTGACACCAGCGGCACTTCCCTCCAGCCTTCACCCAAAGCCCACACTAGGAGTGAAGCAGACCCCAAGTTGGAATTTCTTCCCCCTCCGACCTGTACAAAAAGACACCAACTCTCTGCAGAAACACAAACGTTCATTGCACTTATCCAGTCCAGGAGCTGTAGTTTGAGTACCCCTGATTAAGTGCAACATAAAAAATGCAAATAATTTTTCTGCGGCCCACCAAAATTTTCTCATGGACCACCAGTGATGACTGCTGTTTTAAGGAATCCATGGTCTGCCTCTCCCTTAAGCCATCATCCGAGTCCACTGTACTGAAGAATTGTCATGCAGTTTTCCATCTTCCCTTTCTAGTTGGAAAAAGTGGTTACATTGCAGCTCCAGAGGATCTTAGATGACACGCATTACTTAGCTTCCTTTCAGTCAGGTTTGAGGCCTGGTCATATGACAGAAACTACATCGTTACACTAGTTGATGATCTCTGTGATGGTAGAATAGAGGTAATCCATCCATCCTTGCTCTCCTTGACCTTGCTGTAGCTTGCAATACCATCAATCATAGTATTCTTTTGCACCAGCTGCTAGACCTGCGACTAGGCAGTGTAGTGTGTTTCTTTTTCCATGACCGGTTATAATCTATGTTAATAGGCTGTTTCTTTGGGGGTTCTGCAGGGGATGGTATTCTCTCCATCCCTTTTTAGCATCTGCATGAAACTGCTGGGTGAGATCACCAACACTATGGGATGAGATATCATCAATACATTAATGATACTCAGCTTTACTATTGTGGTCTGCCGGCGGCCAGCAGAGCTGGCAGCAGAGTCTGACAGTGAGGAGGTTGAGGAGGAACATGGGCCAATCCTCGAGTCTGGGGAAGGCTCAGACGAGGACTCTGCGTCGGAGGCAGAGAGGAGACCAGGGCCATCTGGGAGTTATATGCTGCCTCTGGAGCTTCCAGAGTCTGACACCAGCAAGACAGAGGAACAGGGGAGCCTGTTTCCAGTGCTCAGTGTCCACTGAGCTGCCAGAAGACAAGAACCGTTAAGACAAAAGGGGGGACTTGGGAGTAAGGCTTGGAGATGATTGTACTCTCCCATAAGACATAAAGGAGGAGCAAATGGATGTGAGCCTTTGCAGAAAGCAACTTTGTTTGTTATGGTCGGTTTAAACTCTGAAGCTCCGTTTGACTATAGGCTCCGTTTGGCCTTGCAAAACTAATTGACAGTTAGGTCTCTGGCAATGTTTCAAGGGAGATAAAGGTGGGTGTTTATCAGCCTTACCCTGTAAGACTGTGGCAGACTTCTGACGGACTCTTCAAAGACTGGGTGTAAATCATTATGGGCTGTAAATGAATATAATTCACAGCCATTTAAATTTAAAAAAGGTTTTTGGAACTAAGTGCATGATTTTTACTGTCTCAGGAAGCCTAGGTCAGAACATTTACATCTTCACCCCAGGTGACCCAAGGCAGCTGTAGCTGTCCTTTCACAGTACCTGATGGCTGTGGGGGTCTGTTTGTGAGAAAACAGATTTCAACCAAGCCCTAGTAAAATAGAGTGGCTGTAGATATAGGGAACCTCAGGATCCATACATTTATTGTCTTTAGTTTGGATGGGGTAGCAGCACTACCCCAGATTAGTCGCAGTGCACAGCTGAGGGGTTCTTCTAGACTCATGACTCCTGCTCGAAGAACAGAGGCAATCATAGCTAGGAGAGCCTTTGCACATCTTCGTGTTTTGCGCCAATTACCGTATTTATTCGAGTATAACGCACAAAATTTTCTATCAAAAAAAGAAATCAAAATTTGGGTGCGCGTTATAAATGAGGGCCGGTCCATTGAGGGCGCAGGCGAATTGTGAGTTCGCACTGCGCCTTTTCCGGGCTGCAGCCGCTCACTATACGTGAGGGCGAAGAAAAAAAAACGTTTTTTTAATACCGATTTTTAATCGAAAATTAGGGGTGCGCGTTATACACATGTGCGCGTTATACTCGAATAAATACGGTATATCCTTTTCTGGATTGTGAGGTCCTACACTCAGTCACTTACACCTTGATGGTTTCTTGCTTGGATTTTTGCAATGTGCTGTACTTGGGGCCACTCTTGAAGTGCATTTGGAAGGTATGATTGGTCAAAAGCACAGCACAGGCAGTTTTGGATGCATCCAGGGTAATATATGTAACACCACTGTTATGTGATCTGTGTTGGCTGCCAATGTGTTTGCAAATGCAATTCAAGGTGTTATTTACTATCTTTAAAACCCTTTATGGCAGGGGTCCCCAACCCCCGGGCCGCGGACCGGTGCCGGTCCGTGGCTGGATGGGAGCCGGGCCGCAGGGCTAGAGAGGAGGAGGAGGGAGGAGGAGGCAGCCCCCTGAGCACAGCGCGCAGGAGAACGCAGGCGCGGCTGTTCGCGCTGTTGGAGTGTGCCTCTTCCTCCACCCTCGTCGACGGAAGGATTCCTGGACGCCGCCGGACCGGCCACCGATTCCCTCCCCTGCTGGCATGCCGGCCACTCATTTTCTTCCAGGGACTGCGGAGGCTCTGCGGGCTGAGGAGGGAACTGGCGGGTTGCTCCGGCGGCGCACAGGAGTCCCTCCGTCGACGAGGGTGGAGGAAGAGCCCCCACCATCCTCCTGCGTTCTCCCGCGCGCTCTTCCCAATGGGCTGCCCCCCTCCCTCCTCCTCCTCTCCAGCCCGGCTCCTATCCAGCCACGGAGCCTGAACGAGCGAACGAGCGACCAAGCCTGGCAGGCGGGATGAGGAGGCTGGGGGCGGGGGGACGGGACGACGATGACGACGACAGACACACATAGAGAGACAGAGGGAGGGAGGGAGAGAAAGATAAACAGAGACACAGAAGGAGTGATTGAATGAATGCAAGACAGACAGACACACGCACACACGCACACACATAGAGTGACAGAAATGGGCGGATGAAGGAGAGACACAAAGAGAGAAAGAAAGAAAAAAGTGGGGGAGAGAAAGACAGACAGAGAGAAAGAGACAGAAAGGAAAGAAAGAGACAGGAAAAGATACAGAAAGAGGGAAAGAGAAAGAGAAAGAAAGAGAGAAAGGGAAAGAGAGAAAGAAATAGCGAGAGAAAAAAGAGAGACAGAGACAAAGTAAGAGAAAGAAAGAGAGAGAGAGAGAGAGAGAGAGAAAGAACTTATGACCACAGTTGAGGCCAAAAGTTTGGTTCCTAACCAAGATCATTGTTAAGTGAGTTTCACATTTTCAAAGTTGGCCACGCCCACCCAGTCACATGACTGCTGAGCCCCTCAGCCGGTCCGCAGAATTTTCTTTAAAATGAAACCGGTCCCTGGTGAAAAAAAGGTTGGGGACCCCTGCTTTATGGCATGGCTCCCAGATTCCTATGGAACTGCCTTTCCACCATGGGATCAGCCCACTCCACTCATGGTGGTGGAAAGGGCCTACTGCAGATCCCATCAGCCAAGGAATTTCGGTTGGTGTGATCAAGGAGAATAACCTTTTCTGCCATGACTTTCACCCTTTGGAACTTCTTACCACCTCCTCTCTTTTAGCCTTCAGAAAAAGCCTTAAAACCTGACTGCTGGGTGGCATGGGGTCATGAGGGAGAAGCTGTTGGCTGGAGGTGGTTAGTGCATTAACAAAGAAGGTACCTCCCCCACTTTCAAGCTTATGTTTTTAGTTTGTTTTAATTTTTGTAATTTTAATCTCTTTTCCTATTCATTGTTGTATATTTGTATATTTTATCTTACTATAAGATGTGTTATGACCCAGGCTTCCTCAGAAGGCAAAAGCAAAGTCTCAGTCCCAACGAAACTTATTTTATTTACCTGACGGTGAATTACTTTCATTCACAGTCAGCAAGGCTTATCAGTCTTTCAGAGGAATGTTTAGCTGCACACCTTATCTCATGAAGAGTGCTACCAGATAATTAGTGTCCACACACAAAGCAAAGCAAACCATGACACAGAATCTCTCACAAACAGAATTCCAGACAGTTGAATGAATTGTTTCCTGCAAAAGCCCACTCCTCGTTCATTCCTCTTTTGTTTCCTATGGGAGGGACTCCGCCCGGAATATCAGATACCCACAATGGCAGTCCCTAATTTCCAGGAGGTTATCTCATCAGCCATTGCCCAGGTTATTGCTGCTGGTCTGCAGCAAAGGCCTATGCCTGACTAAACCCCTCACACTGCTGCAGTCCCACCTGCTCCGACAGCTCCAGCAGCACAATGGACCTTGTCACTGGTTAGGTCTCCTAGGAGCCAGTCCCTGGTCTCAGAGGAGGGGGTTTCTTGGGAGACGCTCAAGGACGCTGATTTCTTGGGAGACGAGGAGCCTGTCCCAGAGAAACCATCCTTTTCCAGATTGTTCCACCTGGTGCACTTTAAGACCTTGTTGGCTAAGGCCAAGGCTTCAGGCACCTTTACAGCATTGCCTGCCGTGCAAGTGACCACGGCTACCCCTGCTTCAGTGGATACCTTCTTTATTGAGCAGACCATGAAATGGACACAGTTCCAGCACCAAAATTGTTCCTCAATGTGGTGTAATGGGAGTGGGCTTCCCCAACATCGGGACCTACGCCCTCGTCCACAGACAAAAAAATTTATAGAGTGGCCAATGAACTGAGTCAGCTCCTTCAGGTGCCTAAGGTCGATGCCCCGGTAGCGGCACTCCACTCTGCAGCCAACATCCCGGACTCTCAAGAAGAAGTCCTCCGGCCGGAGAATAATGCCAATCTCTCCACCTCAGCTTAATTCTTCTCCTGGTCCTCCTTGTTTTGGCTCCAACAGCTTCAGCAACGGATTCCCGCCACAGACCTGAGGGCCCATCAGGACCTCAATAGAATAGTGGCAGATGTCCAGTTCATGGCTGATGCCACACTTAAGGCAACATGCTTTGCCTCCTGGGCCATAGCCGCTTCCGTAGCCTCCCGCCGTCTGCTATGACTATGCCAGTGGCAGGCGGACATAAGTGGCGGCTTGCCTCGGCCCCTTGTTTGGGGATGCTCTTGAGCTGCTATTGGTTGAGGATAAGGACAAGTGGAAGGTCTTGCCATCCATGTTTAGAAAGGGATCTGCCCGTGCTGCTCCCTATCCAAGGAGGCAGCCCTTTTGGGCATAGAACTATGGTACCTCCTTTTGAGGCCATGCCTATGCCTCAAATAGCTACAGGGCCCAATGAGGATTCCGCCAGAGACAGCGTCAGCAGTCCTTTCGTTATCAGAGGGGTAACCAGGGCAAGAAGCCATTCCGTCTACACCCATGCCTCTTCCGCCAAATCTCGGATCGCTTCGACTCACCTATTGTGGACCTTTTCGCCACCCTAGCCAACATGCAACTTACATGCTTTTACTAGAGGTTCAGGACACAAGGGGCGGAGGGTGCCGATTCCCCCCCCCCCCCCGGATTTCTTTATGCATTTCCTCTACTGCCCTTGCTTCCTCGAGTATTGTGCAAGGTAATAGCGGACCAAGCAGAGGTAATTCTATGCTGGCTGGGGAATTTTGGAAGTTGAAGTCCACCGGTCTTCAAAGAGCCAACTTTGCAGACCCCTGCTTTACACCAAAAGTCTCCTCCTGGTTCCATAGAGTGCAGGAGGTGGTTCTCCCCAACTTCTGCCCATCTCCTGCTCACCTTCTAGAGAGACGTTGGCACAGGCTGGATGTGCGAAGGGCCCTTAAGTTCTATATCAACTGCACAGCTGACTTTAGGAAGTCTGAAGCCTTATTCGTCTCCTTTCAATCTGAGACCTTAGGTAAGAAAGTATCTGTCGCCACCATAGGCTACGCTCCTGTATAGCTAGGGTGTACTCTTCACTACAGCAGTCTGTACCTGAGGGCATAACAGCTCACTCAACTAGAAGTGCTGCCACCACTGCAGCCTGGTCTACTCAAGCGTTGCTCGATGAAATTTGCAGAGCTGCCACTTGGGCTTCACCTTCCCCGTTCATTTCTAATTATAAAATTGATAAATTTGCTTCAGCAGATAACGGCGTTCGGGTGCAGGGTGTTGCAGAGGCCGTTCATTCCACTGCATCTGTTCCAGATCAGTCTACTTCCCTCCTGTAGGGACATTAGGGCTTGGGTATGTCCCATGTATGGATGCTATCTCCACCTCTATTGAGAAACGACATTGGTACTTATCTGATAAACCTATAATAATAATAATAATCTTTATTGTCATTGTAAAAATAGAGTGGAGATAGCATCCATCCCCTCCCTTCTCTGACTGATCTTCTTGAGGTGTGGTTGGTGATACAACAATGGTCTATAGGGGTGATTTATATACGTTCATGATTCTGTGCTCCTACGTTCCTGTTCAAATAAGGTCGTTTATTGTTGTAAGGTTGTTTCGTAAATTCTTTTTGCAATGGCACGTTGAGTCTGTGTAAGTTCCTTTGCCGAAAAGCTGGATAGAGCTAGCAACAAGGGCCGTGTCTTAACTAACATTAACAGACTCAGTCCAATCAGAAGACAGACAATGTCAACCCACATATGATGCTGTCTCCACTCTATTAGAAGAAGCGTATCAGGTAAGTACCAACGCCCTTTTCCAATGTCTGAATTACATTTTGGTGTTGCCACTGCTTCTAGAATCGCCCTATGTGGCCACATAATAAAGCAATCAATTTCACTGCTACAACCTGGTTTGCATAGCTCTGCAACTTTATGCAGCTTTCAGAAATGTGTGCACTGTTATGTAGACTTCATTAAGGCAGCAAAATGGAGCACTTCATTCCTGGCTGCATGGTAGTGACATGGAAGTGACCACCATTTATTCCACCCAGAAAATGGTGGTCACTTTCAAATCACTGTCACGTAGCCTGGGAACAAGCTTCTTTGTATTTTTGCCTTAACAAGATCTGCATAGCATCGTGGAGCAATCAGAAACGTCTGTAGCACTGCACAGACCTCATTAAGGCAGCAAAACAAAATAGTATGTTTGGCGGCTACCATTTTGTCGCTGCTCACAAGCAGGTGAGAGAATGGCAGCCATGTTTGGGTGCCGCTGCGTGGCCCAGGGCCATATGGTTGTCTGTTCTCTCCTAACATGAGGTCCGTAGAGCTTCAAATGATAAGTGCACAAGATAATGTGCATGTGGGGAACAGGTCTAAGTGCTGTGGGGTCCTTTGGAGTAGGATGAGGAAAGAGAAGTTCAGGGCACTGCAGTGTCTCTATGATCAGTCCTAATGGTAAATGACCAAAGGGGCACTGCAGCCATCAATCTTGAAACAGAGGTATATAATTTTAGGGCATGTGTTGTAACATTGAATAGTCATAATTTGCTGTACTTTGAGAATCTGTAGTTTTCTTCTTACCAAAAGTACAGTAAAGTTAGAAAATAGGAAAACTAATAGTGAACTTGAATGAGATCAGAATGCATTTAGTACATTGCCATGTCAATTGGCCTATGCTGTCTATATGCTAATTCTAAGAAAATGTGAAAATAAGCAACATGAGCTTAGTATAAAAAAGCACTGTTATATCCAGCTTATGATCCACCAAGGCATCTAGCCTTATGGAGGCTTTCAAAGAGTTCCTGGGGGCTGAAGAGGGTAGAAATGAGCAAAAAGGCCTGTTTTGTACTCAATTGTGCCCCCCCCCCAGCCCCCAGGAGCTGTCTGTAAGCCTCCATAAGGCTATGCATGGAATTTTTTTTCACAAAACCCGGCCCGTTTTTGTGAAAAATGGGCCGGGTTTTTTGCTTGTTTTTGCCCCCCCCCCCCCCCCGGAGTACTCTGCAAGCCCCCCTTGGCTATTCACACCTCTTTTTTTTTTAAAGGGGGGGCGTTTTTGTGAAAAACGGGTGATTTTGGGAAGGTTTGCAGAGTGCAAAAACTTTTTTTTCCCTTTCAGAAAGCTGTTTAGTTAGGAGTGATTGATGAGAATTACATTGATCAAGTGCTGTGCCAGCAGTTTTAGGTGGTACAGGTTGTCAGTGATTTCCTTCTCCAGCACATGGGTAATACACCTGGAAACGTCTACCTACCTACCTACCTACTCTCTCTCTCCCCCTACCCACCTACTGCATTTCTCCCTCCCTCTCTCTCCCCTCTATCTACCTATCTACCTACCTACCTACTCTCTCTCCGCTTATCTATCTACTGTATTTCTCTATTTTTCTCTCTATTCCTCTACCTACCAACCTACTTACTCTCTCTCTCCCTATCTACTGTATTCCTCTCTCTCTCTCTTTCTCTCTATCCCTCTACCTATCTACACACTCTCTCTCCCTACATATGTACTGTATTTCTCTCTCTCTCCATCTACCTATCTGTCTACTCTCTCTCCCTCCCCCTACCTATCTACTATATTTCTCTATTTTTTTCTCTATACCTCTACTACCAACCTACCTACTCTCTTTCTATTTCTCTATCCCTCTACCTACCTATCTACACTCTCTCTATACCTACCTGCCTACCTACCTACTGTATTTCTCTCTCTCTCTCTCTCTCTCTCTCTCTCTCTCTCTCTTTTTTTTCTCTCTCCCTCTCTATCCTTCTATCTACCTACCTACTTTTTAAAAAAACATTTCCTCTTCAAAACCTGGGTGCATCTTCCGAAAAATACAGTATATATATTATATCGTGATCATGTTTTGCAACCTTCTGACAAGCAAAGTCAATGAGGAAGCCAGATTCTCTTAACTGTGTTGCTAATTTAACAACAACAATAGTTTAATTAAGAACAGTGCCAAAAAAAATCATAATAGGGGAGAAAACTCACTTAACAACTGTCTTTCTTAGTAATGGAATTTTGTGCTCAATTATGGTCCTAAATCAAGGACTACATATAAACTGGTGTTTCATATCTATTCCTTTTTTGCCAGTTGTTCTTCCTCATTCCATTTAAATACATTTCCCTTTTGAGGAGAAGACTGAAGCAAAATAGGAGATGAACTCTGCCTCTCAGTAGTCAGTACTTTTATCATATTTCAATACCATACCAAATCTATCCTGCTGTTTTTCTTCTTACTATTGACATAAGCAAATAAGAAATACTGCTTTTAGCTTCATTTGCAAGTGCAAGGTTTTTTTCCATTGTTCTTTGGTTAGCTGCCTGGTGGTAAAACACCTTGATAAATACCCCCTTCCTTCATTTCCCATACTTGTCCTTTTTATCTCTTAGTTCAGTCAGAAGATTCCTATATAACCATAATTGTTTTCAAAGCTGCCCCTACCTCATGTCATTTCAACTGTGTTACTCTCAAATTTCCAGTCCTCTTGCTTCCTTTAACCTGAAGATTTCTGACCATAAGATCCTGTTGTAGGTCTCTAGATCGGGGGTCCCCAAACGCTGGGCTGTGGCCCACTACTGGGCCATGAGCTGTTTGGAACCAGGCCACAGAAATGATGGGTGAGTCTGTGCATGTGCACGCATTCCCATTTGCATGAGCAGGGGATGAGTGTGCACATGACCATTTACACAACCAGCAGCATGCGCGCCAGCCATACATGCAAATGGAGCTGCGTGTGCCTGCTTGCTGGCTGCTTGCGTGGAACCATCCTCTCCCTCCCCCTACTCTAATTACAGAAAAGAACATAAGTACTTTTGTTTCGACATGGAAACTGTGTCTTAATTCCGTGCTTGACGTGGAAAAGAATGTAACTTTGACTTTGGGTTTTATAGATTAAATTGATAGATCTTTATAGAAATGACTTATTCATATTATTATGGAAAAACAAAAAACTGTGATTTGGTTTTAATGCCCTATTCTACTGCAACAGAGTTGGAAGTCAGTGCTTCTTTTTCTTTTCTTTTTCGTATCTTTCCTTATTTCTCTCCCCCCTTTCCCCTCCTCTCTCAATGCTCTTTTATTTACTTTTGTATTTTTTATTTTATTTTATTATAACCTAATAAAAATGTTTGCATAAAAAAATTGAATATGCATTTAGTTATGTCCTAGTTTTTCTTTCGATAATATTTGAAACTTAAGATAATAGGGGCAATCTTTTCAAGCCGGGAGTTGGGGACTCCCAGAGACATTTTTCATTCTTCCATCTTGATTAGGCTCAGATCTAGGAGAATTAAATCTCTTGCTTTTATTTCAACTGTCTGTAAAATTAAACAACCTTCAAGATCACTAATGAGGGTTTAGGATCTTGCAGTCTAATAGGAAGAATTACTTAATTAGAAAATAACAATTAAAGGAAACAGTGTGCAAAACAATCAGAAGTAATAGAAAGGAGAAAGAATTAACTGTTTGTTAAAAAATACCTACACAATAACCTTGGCAATACTGTAAAGCAGTGGTTCTCAACCTGTGGGTCGGGACTCCTTTGGGGGTAGAACAACCCTTATACAGGGGTCGCCTAAGACCATTGAAAAATTCATATTTTTGAAAAAATACTGAAAACATGAAATAATTTTATGGTTGGGAGTCACCACAACATGAACTGTATTAAAGGGTCATGGCATTAGGAAGGTTGAGACCCACTGCTGTAGAGAGTATCTTATTTAAAGTGAAAAATGAGTAAATAGAAGAATGTTTTAAATATCATGTTGGTTTATAACCTCAATCTATCCAAAAGGAAACCGTAAATGATATTTTTCAAGAAACAAATTGCAGATCTTTCAGTGGAAAGGAAGTGATAGGGATAGTGATTTTCATTAAACTAATATATCTAGGGAACAAAATTAATTATGCCCCTTCTAGGAGATTCCTGACCTGTCTTATGAACAACTTTTTACTTCAGAGGATAAAGAAAAGCATCAAGTGAAGAATAGTCAATAGATCAAACTATAAATGAAGTGAAACATCAAAAGAATTCTTGATTTTAACGAAAACTATGTGTGTAGTTAAAACAGCTTAGACTTGGTCAAAATAGATTATAGATAGTCACAAGGATTTCATGATAGGAGAGGCTGCTACTAAGGCTAGAACTCCATTTTTGTAGAGCTAGTTTTAGTCTACTATTATTTCCCTAGAAGAACCAAATCTCACTGAATTGTTAATTATCTGAGGAGGCAGACCAGGAAACATAATTATTTCAGTGTTTTTCAAAGAATATATATCCAGTGAGCTGCAAATTATTATTGTGATTTGCTGATCAAAGGAATTTAATTAAGCATGACTTGAGTTTTAAATTAAAGCAAAACCCTACATTATATGGGATAAATTTCCTGATAGTATCTATTTTGTGAAAAAAGCTCATTGAAAAATGACTCCATAAAGATATTTAAGTGGCTATTAATATTTTGAGATCTTGTTTCTAAATTATTTGTTTAGTGCTTTTATTTGTTTTCAAATCCGTGCCTCATATAGTTATCTTTAATTTTCATATATTTATGAAATATGCTCTGCAGCGATGATGGGTTCCGGATCCTGTTCCAACCAGTATGGTTGGAACGACCCCAGCGTCATTCACATAGACGTGCACACATGCGTGGTACACACAGGCATCGTACCTGCTCCAACTGCTTAGCAGAGCGTTGCGCAGGCGCTGCATGCACCATGTGCGGAAGCACCAAAGGCTCTAAAGCCTTTAAAGGACAGGTAACGAGTTCAGGCGGGTAGGTGGGCTCTCCAGAGCACCGTACCGGAATGGTACCTGATGCTCCGGGCAAGCTCCGGTACACCTGTACCGGGGTGTACCGCCTGCAACCCACCACTGTTCTGCAGTATTGTATTGACATTAGCTGAATGCTTTTATAAATCCTGAAGAGATTCCAAAACACCAAAAGTTCCAAATAAGAAAGCTGAAAATAAGAATATTGATAGGATTTGGAAAGAGAATAATTATTTCTAATTAAGCAATATTTATCAGCAGTTTATTGACAGCTTCTTTAAAGCTTACATTATAGATATATTTTGTTAACATTTCTATTCAGCAGACAAAGTGGGAGCAGGGAATTTGTTTTTCCCTTGTTGGCAAACTTTTGAACCCATTATTCGTCTACCAGAATTCAACAGTTAATAATGGGAGTCAATGTACTTCTTAAATAACAAGGGCTCTAAGATGTCTATGGAGATTCTCAGTCATCTAGGTCATGGTTGTCCCAAAGGTACTTTTCCAAGAGGCAACTGGACTTTCTTTGATTTCCTTAAAGACATTTCACTTCTCATCCAAGATTTATTTGTTTCAGATTGTACCAGACAATTTTAATGATATTTATTTTTATTCTTCTCAGATTCTACCAGACAACTTTAATGATAGTAAACAAAAAAAGAAAGGGCTTGTGAAAAATGTTCAGGTAAGTTCTATAATAAAATTAAGAGTATTGCATGTAAAGCAGAGATTAGAAATCAGAAATTGTAAATGGTTAAAAGTGGTGTTGAGAGGCTTGTACATTCAGAGTTGCAAGATACGGTGTAGCTTTAAAATCGATTTAGCTGACAGAACTCCAGCACAGAATCCTTTTTCACTTATATAACAAGACTGTAGGACTGAATAAGAGAGTTCATTTCCACCCAGGCCTTCACAGCTACAATTTTACTGAGTCAGCACTGAAATAGCAACACATCCTTGGCCCAGGATGAAGTTGTATCAATCAATCAGTCCAAACCAAAGAAATAAAAGACCAGCAAACAATATACTGACTGAGTAAGTAGAGTGTACTGATTATACTGCATCCTGTGCCATCAAATGACCTCACTCAGCCATTTCATATAACATTTGAAGGTGAGTGATCAGAACCTTGCAGCATTCTGCATTGCAAGGACCTAGGTCTAGTTCTCTCTTCCTCCACTAACACCACCTGGAAACAGCTGCAGAGACAAGAGAACAACGACTGCAAACGGTTTCTCCCAGTTCCTGAAGTCTGTCCAGCAAGTACTTATCTTTATTATTTCATGACAGTTAAATACACATTCATATTTGAAGAATAAAAAATAATTGAACACATTTAATATTTGCAAATTTTTGTATTGCAATAGATGGCATTGATTACATAGACCTTTTTAATACAACTTATGTATTCTTAAGTAATAATGGGTAAGAATTATATACCTTTGTGTGTGTAAGCTTATGTGCTTGTACATTTGTTCCAGAAACCATCTGGTTTGCTCATGCATGTGCAGGTGGGTGGGCAGTTTTGGCACACCTTTAGAAAAAGGTTAGCCATGACTGTTCTAGGTTGTTTTTCTCCTTGATTGGTTTCCATCCATTGTTTCTTGCCTTGCCTTCTGGTGCTTTAAATATTAGGTTGCTTCTCTCTCTTCTTTGTAACAGCCCCTTATACATTGGAACACTGCTATCATATCACTCCTGGTCCTTCTTTTCACCAGACTACATATTCAATTCCTGCAACTGTTCTTCATATGTTTTAGACTCCAGACCCCTAATCATCTGTTTCTCTTCTCTGCATTCTATCCAGAGTCTCGACATCTTTTTTATAATATGGTGATCAAAACTAGATGCAGTATTCTAAATCCGATCTTACTAAAGCTTTATGAAGTTGTACTAATACTTCACATAATGATCATGTTCCTCTGTTAGTGCAATTTAGAATTGTATTGGAATTTTTGGTGGCTGTCAACATTGCTGCCTCATATTTAAGTGATTGTCTACAAGGACTGCAAGATTCCTCTCAAAATTATTGCTATTGAGTCAGGATTCACCTAATCTGTACTTATACATTTGGTTTTTCTTGCTTGAGTGTAAAACCTTACTTTTCTCTCTGTTGAATTTTATTTTATTAGATAACACCCAGTGTTTGTCTATAGAGATCCATCTGGATCTTAAGTATATTCTTTGGTATTGGCTATTCCTGCCAGTTTAGTGTCATCTACAACTGTGATAGTTCCCCTCTATTGCCTCATCTAAATCGTTTATGAAGATATTGAAGTCTTGGGCCTAAAATGGAACCTTCCAACCCTGCTTATTTCCCCAGATGTAGTTCCATTAAGGACTACATGTTAGGTGCGGTTTGTCAACCAGTTACTTTGTCAAATGAAGGGAGCTAAACTGTTATTATAATGAATATATGGAAGAAGATGCTCTAATAGTATCATCTGTGATGTCAAGTGTATAATAAACTAAACTAAACTAATTAAATTGTCATTTTTATCTTAGAAACTAGCTATACCTGGCCACGCCTTGCTGTGGCCCAGTCTGGTTAAATGGCCAACCAATCTGTGTGTAGCTCTACACCTGCACACATACCCACAACCACTATATAACCCCCAACCTACCTACCTACTGTATTTCTCCCTCTCTAGCTATCCCTCTACCTACCTACCTGCCGTATTTCTCCCTTTCTATCTATCCCTCTACCTACCTACCTACTGTATTTCTTCCTTTCTCCCTCTATCTACCTACCTACCTACTGTATTTCCCCCCCTCTCTATTCCTGTACCTACCTACCTACTTTATTTCTCCCTATCTATCTATACACCTACCTACCTACCTACCTATGGTATTTCTCCCCCTCTGTCTATCTGTCTACTTACCTACGTACTGTATTTCTTCCTTTTTACCTTTATCTACCTAGCTATCTACCTACTGTATTTCTCCCTCTTTATCTATCCCACTATCTACCTACCTGCCTACTTACTGTATTTCTCCCTCTCTATCTATCCCCCTACCTACCTACATACTGTATTTCTTCCTTTCTCCCTCTATCTACCTACTGTATTTCTCCCTATCTATCCCTCTACCTACCTACTGTATTTCTCCCTATCTATCTATCCCCCTACCTACCTACTGTATTTCTCCCTATCTATCTATCTATCTATCTATCTATCTATCTATCTATCTATCTATCTATCTATCTATCTATCTATCTATCTATCCACCTACCTACCTACCTACCTACCTACCTACCTACCTACCTACCTACTATATTTCTTCCTTTCTCCCTCTACCTACTGTATTTCTCCCTCTCTATCTATCACCCTACCTACCTACCTACGGTATTTCTCCCTATCTATCTATGTATCCACCTACCTACCTACCTACCTACCTACCTTATTTCTCCCTATCTATCCCTCTATATACCTACCTACCTACTGTATTTCTCCCTATCTATTCCCCTATCTACCTACCTACTGTAATACAATACAATAGCAGAGTTGGAAGGGACCTTGGAGGTCATCTAGTCCAACTCCCTGCCTAGGCAGGAAGCCCTATACCATTTCAGGCAAATGGCTATCCAACATCTTCTTAAAGACTTGCAGTGTTGGGACATTCACAACTTCTGGAGAAAGCTTCTGTTCCACTGGTTAATTGTTCTGTCAGGAAATTCCTCTTCAGTTCTAAGTTGCTTCTCTCCTTGATTAGTTTCCACCCATTGCTTCTTGTTCTGCCCTCTGGTGCTTTGGAGAATAGTTTGACTCCCTCTTCTTTGTGGCAACCCCTGAGATATTGGAAGGCTGCTATCATGTCTCCCCTAGTCCCTCTTTTATTAAATTGTATTTCTCCCTCTCTCTCTCTCTTCCTCTCTCTCTGGGCCACCTGGGAGTTTGCTATCTCAGTGCCTTCTTTTGGTCCTAAGAGGCCTCCATATGAGGCCTCTTCCAACAATGACAGTTGAAAAGCAGCCTGATGGGCGGCGCTACCGGGAGGTGAAAACCTGATCAGTGGGTGCATTTTACGTTTGTGCACCTTGCACATGACACACATGTGCTAGGCACAAAATGAGTACGTATTCTATTATCGGAAGTCCTTGGGAACATTGTGTCAAAATTTGAGGTAAATCGGTGCAGTAGTTTTTGAGATTAGTGGCTTCATACAAACTATTTTACATTTTTATTTATATAGATGTAGTAAGAATATTACATTTTGACAAATATTGCATGTCTTTATTTTTGTTTTCAGGCTTTTCTTGCGCAGTGTGATACAGTGGAAGGAAATATCGGTCAAGAAATGGATAAACTACAGTCAAAGAATATGGTCCTTGCAGAATGAAGCTCTTTTAAGTAACTAAGATAATGAACTGCTCTGTGAGCAAAAAGTTTGCTCTTGTTTTTGGAATAGTTATTCAAGTGTTCAAAATTTTAGTTTTAGCAGAATTTTGTGAAAGTGTTGCATGTTAGCTATTGTTTACTCATCAATATGTATTCTGGTCATGTTTAAGGATAGTCTTCAGACACACAACCCATCTCTATTTTGTTTATTATTTTTTCCCTTGCTACATTTCAATATATCTTTCTATGAACACGTTTCAACTTTTGTGGTTTCAATATTTTTATTTGTTCTATCTTTTAATAACTTTTATGGATGTTGTCCAATCAAATCAAATATCCTTTATCATTATCATTTAAAATAAACTCAATAAACAATGCATTACATTGCAACAAATTTCCTGCCACATTATATGTGTATGAATATATGACATATATATATGTGTATGAATATATATGAAATATATGATTATGTGTTTGACAGTGTGCGCGTGTGTGTATGAATATATATGACAATATATATATGCGAATATATGTATATATATATGGACTGGAGTGCCTACAGCAGTGGCTGATAGCAGCGCAGAGGACCAGCTGTGCAGCAGCAAAGTGGAATAGAATGCCCAGATCAGCACAACTTACCTCAAAACCCCGGCAGTGGCCAGGCATTCAAAGGGAGGAAAAGAAGTACTTTCAGGGTAGGGAGTAGAGAGTTAAGAGCAAAGCACCTCCTAGAAAACAGCCTGAGTTTTTCAGGGAAAAGTGCTTATCACTTTATAAAGGGCCAAGAAGTTTTGTACATTTTTAAATTTAAAATCTGCAGATGTTCAAAAACATTCTTTTTTCAAATTTCTAATTTTTTTCACTTAATCAATTTTTTTATTTTTAAATTCTTCCATTTTTAATATTTTCAAAGTTTTAAATTTATTTTTTCGATTTTAATTTTTTTCAGTTGTAAATTCTTTTTCAGTTTTTAAATACTTTTCAATTCTAAATTTCTTTCCCCCCCCCCCCAAAAAAATATTTTTTTTTTTCAATTGAAACTTTTCAATTGAAAATGTGGGGTGTGTCCAGGGACATTGTCCAGGAGTAGGAGAATTCTGAAAGGGATGATCTCTAAGCAGTAGGTCCTTACCCAAAGCAGATCACTAATCCTCAAAGATTATTTGTTTCATCCAAGCCTTCTGATAGGATCTGTACTATACTGGAAAAGTATGCTTACTTATCTTTTTGAAGGCATGAGAGTTCTCTGATTTGTAGATCAGCAATGGCTTCAGCTTGAATCCAGAGAGATTTCTGCCCAACAGCAGTTATTCTGTCCTTAAATGCTTTTTTATCCTGACATTGTTTTTGGCTTCTTTGTGGATTTAAGTCTATTCTGACTTTTTTTTGTGTGTAGACCAATCTCATCCACATTTAAGATCTGAATAGTTGCCCTCTTATAATCTCATGCAGTTTGTCTGGAAAGTGTTAGGCAACTTTTTCATCAGCACTTGCAGCTTCACCTGTTGTTCGTATGTTATAGCAATTCAATCATTTTTGAAATCACATAAACCAGCTATAGCTAGCTCCAAGTGTCTCACTGTACTTCTCATCTGCTCCTTGTATTAGTATTTTAAGAAGGCCTTTGCTTGAATCAGATGAAAACTAATTAGATTTTTTCTTTTTGATCTGATTATCAATCCAAAGCACAAATAGCTTTTTTATTTTATTTATTTTTATTTTTCGAATTTATACCCCGCCTTCTCCTTGTTAGGACTCAGGGCGGCGCACAGGCATTATTAAAAACCATTACAAAACAATATATACTATTAAAAACATATTAAATTAACTTAAAACCCGTGCTAAAAACCCTTTAAAACCCTAAAAAATTAAAATTTATAAATATAGTCAAACCGAGGCCTGTTCTAACCGAGGCCTGTTCTACTTCTGTCTAACTGTCAAACCGAGGCCTGTTCTACTTCTGGTGATTATGGCATCTGTTTCTGGAGCTGATTTAATCACCTCTTTTATCTTTATCCTTAAGGATAGTGCAGATGATGGAATGAGCCAATCCTTTCTTTCCTATGGTTGTTACCTTCTCTCCCTCCTCATGGGGTTTAATTATTTTCATTTTCAAGTCAAATTGATAATTTTCCTTTGTTGCCTACATGTTGGGCTGAAATGGAGCTCAATCATTTTCATTTATAGTCAAAAAAAAAAAGATAGAAAGTACAGTATCTTGTCCTGTAGATAGATCGAGAGACTCGTTCAGAAAGATTTATAGTAACATCACGGTTATGATGTGGGGATGCAGCAGTGCAAGAATGTGTTTCTCTTCTCTATCAAAAATTTGTAAAATTAATTTTTTTATCATGTCTTCTTACTGCCAGTTGCTGTTCATGGATGTGTTCTGCCAATCTTCTGCCTGTTTATCCTACATAGTGGTTGTTGCAGTTCTTACATTGTATGTTGTAGATGACTCTGGGTCTTTTGTATTAAATATTAAGTAATCCTAAAATTTATCAGAAAACAGAGAAGTAAGAAAGCAAATTAAGTTTGGAAAGGTGGCATATCCATGGGCTAATAAATCAGTATTATAAAGAACTGGAGGATAAACTGCTAGAACTGTTGACAAAATGGTGAATGAAATTAGAAATAAAGGCAATACTATAAATGTAGGCGGAAGCGTATATTATTTTGATATAAAGGAAACAAAGAAACTACAGTTACATAGCCCAATCTTCTTCTTGAATGTTGATTACAATTTTTTTACTTACAGTATAAACTGAACATTTAAAGAAATGTGTGCCAGATATAATTCATATGAACAAAACAGATTAAATTCCCAGAAGGAATATAAAGAACATTGTAAAGGGGTAGAGTGGCTGCAACCAATGAGTAAAGAGTGACAGATCATCAGGGTCAGTAGTGAGAAGACAAGCAACAAGAGAGGGAGTGGTGAGAGGACAAGCAGCTGGAACCAGTGATCAAGAGGTAACCAATGAAATAGCAAAGAGACCACTAAGTGACCAGTGAAAGATAACGGACCAGCAAGAGAGCAAGTGGCTGCAAATTGGTGAATGAGATGCTAAGGGATCATCTAGGTGACTAGCAAGAGGGTGAGCAGCTCTGAGGGTGGCCAGCATCACAACAAGGGATTTAAAGTGCAGGCATTGACAGTGGAGGAGGAGGAAGAGTACAGATAAAGTTAAATAAACTTTAAAAATCAATGGTGGCAGCATTCAATGAGGCAGATGAAATGGAAGAAGTAAAGGAATGATAAATACATGGACACGACTACTTTTAATTAACTGAGATCCATCTATCTATCTATCTATCTATCTATCTATCTATCTATCTATCTATCTATCTATCTATCTATCTATAATTTTTCACTGTATTTTTTCTCTTTTCCCTCTGAAGAGTATCAACTTTGCTTCAATACTAGTCACAAGGTGCAGCTGAGGAGTATAAACTATTTCATTTAAACTTTAAAAACTCTAGGTCTTCACGAACCTGAGGTGGCCAGCTGGCTTTGCATTGTGGCTCTGCTGTAGCACAATGATCCTTAGTGTGGCAGGAACATGGAGTTTGTGCCCTTTCAAGCCAGTTCTTCCCTCATTATCATTTTGATCTGGTGGGCCTTGAGCCACCCATCTTTTCGCAAGGCTTCTTTCAGCTAACACAGTGGTCGACAAACTCATTAATCAACAGAGCCAAATATCAACAATACAATGATTGAAATTTATTTTGAGAGCCAGAAGGTGTGGCCTATTTTGTGGGAGTCGCTCAGCAGTCATGTGACCGGGTGGGCGTGGCCAACTTGGAAAATGTGGTGAAACTCACTTAACAACGGTCTTGCTTAGCAACCAAAAATTTGGGCTCAATTGTGGTCATAGGTTCTCTTTCTTTCATCTCTCTCCCACTTTTTTCTCTTTTCTTTCTTCCCTTCTTTCTCTCTCTTTCTGTTTCTCTCTCTCTCTCTCTCTCTCTCTCTCTCTCTCTCTCTCTGTGGCTCTTTATCTCTCTCTCCCTCCCTCCCTGTCTCTTTCTGTCATTCTCTCTCTGTGTCTGTCTCTGTGTCTCTCTCTCCTCCCTCCCTCCCTATCGCTGTGTCTCTCCCCTCCCTTCCTTTCTGTCTCTGTCATTCTCTCTGTGTCTGTCTGTCTCTCTGTGTGGCTCTTTCTCTCTTCCGACCTTCCTCTCTGTCTCTTTCTGTCATTCTCTCTCTGTGTCTGCCTCTCTGTATCTCTCTCTCCTCCCTCCCTCTTATCTCCGTGTCTCTCCCCTCCCTGTCTCTGTCATTCTCTCTGTCTGTCTGTCTCTCTCTGTGTCTCCATGTCTGTCTCCCTCCCTCCCTCCCTCTCTATCTCTGTCTCTCTCCTCCCTTCCTCTCTGTGTGTCTGTCTGTCTCACTCTCTCTCTCTCTGTCTCTCCCTCCCTCCCTCTCTTCCCCTGTCTCTGTGTGTCTGTCAGTCTCCGATTCCCTCCCTCCCCGTCTCTCTCTGTCTCTCCCTCCCTCGTTCCCCTCTGACTCTCTCTCTGTGTCTGTCAGACTCTGATTCCCTCCCTCCCTCCATCTTTCTCTCACTCTGTGCCTCTCTCTGTCTGTCTGTCACTGCCTCTGTCCACAAAATACTGCGTGGAGGAGCGGCGGGCTCTGTGGTGACGGCGAGGCCATCCGCAGGGTGTGTGTCCCCTTCACGTTCCTCGTCCCCCCGGATGGCGTCTGGAGTGATCAGCGGCCGTGCAGAAACTCGCCACTTTTCCAAACCGTGGAAAAGATAGGCGCGTGCATGTCCCGTGGAATTACAGCCCAAGTTCCCACTGTTACAAAGTCTCTGAGACGGTAATTGGGCGGGGCATGCGTGCGCCTATCTTTTCCATCGGGGAAGACGAGGAATGCGAGGGGGACCTCACCCCCTGCGGATGGCCTCGCCGGCAGCACAGAGTCTCGCCGCTGCTTCAAGCGGTATTCTGTGGACAGAAACAGTGACAGACAGACAGACAGACAGAGGCACAGAGAGAGACAGAGAGAGAGAGAGAAGAAGGGAGGGAATCAGAGAGAGACTGAAGAGCCACGTTCAAGGGGCCAAAGAGCCGCATGCGGCTTGTGAGCCGCGGTTTGCCGACCACTGAGCTAACGTGTTAATCCTTTGTTGGGCCACTGGAGTTTGGGCGACCTTTGCTGTTCCTCAAAGGATTGGGGTGCCAGCTGCTGTGATGATATGATGGAGTCAACCATTTCCTTTCAAGTGCTTTTGTATTGGGACATCCAGAAGAGTGTGTCAGCTAAGAAGTTCAAGAACAAGCCAAGAAACAATAGAACAAAATAATGTCTTAGATTTTAAAAGAGCTGATTTTAACAAAGATAGATAAGGCTTGATGAAGGTGAACGAAGAGTGCAAAAGTTGGCTCGAAACTCAACATTAAAAAAGCTAAGATCATAGCATCAGGTCTTATTACTTCCTATCAAACAGAAGGGGAAGAAATTGAAGCAGTGACAGATTTCATTTTCTTGGGCCCCAAGATCACTCCAGATGGCAACTGCAGCCATGAAATTAAAAGATACTTGCTGCGTGGGAGGAAAGCTATGGCAAACCTAGATAGCATTTTAAAAAGCAAAGACAGTATCTTATCAACAAAGGTCTGTATAGTCAAAGCTATGGTTTCCCGATTAGTATTGTATGGCTTTGAGAGTTGAACCCTAAAGGTGGCTAAGCACCAAAGAATTGATGCTTTTGGATTATGGTGTTGGAGAACTCTTGAGAGTC
The DNA here is from genome assembly GCA_039707465.1 of Rhabdophis nuchalis. Lineage (NCBI taxonomy): Eukaryota > Metazoa > Chordata > Lepidosauria > Squamata > Natricidae > Rhabdophis > Rhabdophis nuchalis. Next base: position 109,717,005 of record CM077647.1, on the reverse strand, counting down.
TCTTGGACTACATAGAGATCAAATCATTCAATCCTAAAGAAAATCAACCCTGACTTTCTGAAGGACAGAAGCTGAAGCTCAAATATTTTGGCCACCAAATAAGACCACAGGGATCATTGAAAAAGATGTTAATGTTGGAAAAGATAGAAGGCAAAAGAGGAGACAGCAGATGATGAGGTGGCTAAATAGTGTCATTGACATGGTAGGCATTGGTTTTGGCAAACTCCAAGAGATAGTGGAGGATTGGAGAGTGGGCTGGTGTGCTGTTCATGAATTTGCAAAAAATTAAGCAAGACTTAGCAACTGAGTAATAAGAAAAAGTTCACAGAAGAGCAACAAATATGAGTAGGAAGAATGAAGTAGGGAGTGAATGAGTAGGGAGAGTGTATGATGAATGGTTACAAGAACCAGGAATGTCTATTATTATTTTATTATTATTATTTAAATTTGTATCCTGCCCTTCTCCACAGAGGACCCAGGGCGGCGCACAGGAAATTTAAAAGACATACAAAATAGTCTTTTAAATTATATTTATTATATTTATTATAATAAATATAATATTTTTGTATTATATACAAAATATAATATTTTGTATTATATACAAAATATAATAAATATAATTTAAAAGACTATTAAATAAACCTATCCTGCGCTAAAACCAAATTTTAAAAACCCAATTTAAAACTACCTAAAAGTCCCCATGGGAGGTTAGGCTAGGCCGGCTTGTTGAAACAAATATGTCTTGAGACATTGGCGGAAGAGGCGGAGGTCGGTGATGGTACGTAATTCAGGGGGTAGGTCATTCCAGAGGGCTGGACCCGCCACAGAGAAGGCTCTTCCCCTGGGTGTCGCCAGTCGGCATTGTCCGGCCGACGGCACCCTGAGAAGGCCCTCTCTGTGGGAGCGTATCGGTCTAAGGGATGTATGGGGCAGGAGGCGGTCTCGCATATAACTAGACCCCGAGCCATGGAGCGCTTTAAAGATAGTTGTCAGGACCTTGAAGCGCACTCGAAAGACCACAGGAAGCCAATGCAGCTCACGCAGGATCGGTGTTATGTGGGAGCATCTAGTGGCTCCCATAATCACCCGCGCGGCTGCGTTTTGGACTAGCTGTAGCTTTCGAGTGCACCTCAAGGGAAGCCCCATGTAGAGAGCTAGTGTAATAGAAGAGTATGGGTGATATAGCAGTCTTCCAATGTTTAAGGGACTGTCACAGAGCGGAAGAGGTCAATCTATTCTCCAAAGTACCTGATAGCAGGCCAAAAAATAACAGATATGGAAGCTTAATAGAGAGATCTAGCCCAGAACTAAGGAGACATTTTCCTTAGTTCAGTGAGAACAATAAATCGGTGGAACAGCTTGCCTTTAGAAGTTGTGAGGGCTGGAGGTTTTTAAAAAAAGATTAGAGAACTCTTTGCCCGGAATGGTATAGACTGAATTGGGTTGGACTATAAGACTTCCAAGATCCCTTCAATCTCTTATTCTGTTATATAGAAAATGTTTTGTACTTTTTACAGCAAAAACATGGAAGAAATTTTATTTTTTGCAAAATTTCTCCCATTGTTTTGTTGCAATTGCTTCTTTAAAAAATTGTCTTTATTTATCATACAATTGTTTACTTGTGTCAGGAGATTGAACTAGAAGACTTCCAAAGTCCCTTTCAACTCTTGTTATTCTGTATTGTTTCATTAACACTGATAAAACACTAACAGTGCTGATTTATTTAGTTGGATAATGCTCATAGTTTATAGACCTATTTATCTATTAAACTTTTTTAAATAGTAATTTTCCATTTATATAAAACCTGAATTACAGCAAAATCATATAGCTATATCAAATCTCATTCCTTCAGAATCAGGCAGACCTCGTATCTAACGCGGGGAAATATAAATATACGTCAAAATCACCTAAATATTTCGCCTTCTTATCCCTTCATGTTAAGAAAAATCTTTATGGCATTATCTTCAATCTCAAGAGATTTGCATTTTCCTTGGTGGATCAGTTTTGAACCGATCTTTCCCCCACCAATTGAAGCAGCAGTCAGAGAGTTGTTTTGAGAGAGATTCCGCGTGACGTACAATCTCTGCGACCATGGCGCAATTCTGATTGCGTATTTTTTTAGCTTGGATTTCGCGGCAGAGAAATCGGCAAAGGGGAAGGGTTTTGTTTTGCAGTCATGGCTACTTCGAGTTCGGGCCGAGAACCGCGACGGTCTGTTGGTATGGGACAAGAGGAGCTGCGTAGATTAATGCGAGCCAAACAGCGCGAGTCGGCTGCGGGAAAAAGGAAAATTGACTCGCCCTACGTTAGATATCCTATCTTATCTTTGGGCGAGATCCTCCCGCACACACACTTTTGCACCTTTTTGCGACAGGGAGTTTTTTTTTTTTTTTAGTTTTGTCTGTCTCGGTTACTCACTGGAAGTGACAGTGAATAAAATCTCCTCCCGCGCTTCTTTTTCTGTAGGGTAGGCTTTTTAGTTTATTATCGCTATCCTGCATATTGTGTTTTTTAAGTATAGTAATCAATAGCGTGTTATGCACGTTTGAAACAAAAACGCAAGGCTACATCAGAATTTGCGATCTGATCAAAAAGTCTTCTTAAAGGAATGGGTTAACTCAGAGGGGTCTGCAAAGTCGGCTCTTTTAAGACTGGTGGACTTCAACTCTCAGAGTTCCCCAGCCAGCATAGCTGGCTGTGGAATTCTGGGAGTTGAAGTCCACCAGTCTTAAAAGCCGACTTTGCAGACCCCTGGTTAACTGGATGGAAAAACTTTTTCATTTCTTTTAAGCTCCTCCCTTTTAGTTCTTAGACATATGTATGTTTTCCTTTCTGGTGCAACAAATCTGGCAGGATGTTTAGTATGCTATTCTGATGAAGAGTAAAAGGATTTGTTAATTACCTAAATGTAGCCTAGAAGCCAGTTTACATTCAAGTGAAGAGCAGATTCTTCCAGCAATCAGTTCCCTCCATTCTATACAGGTAATCCTTGACTTAATGACTACAGCTGAGCTCAAAATTTGTTTTGCTAAGGGAGACATTTGTTAAGTGACTTTTGCCCCATTTAATGACCTTTCTTGCTAAATGAATCACTGCAATTGTTAAGTTAGCAACATGGTTATGTGAATTTGGCTTCCGCATTGCCTTTGCTTATCAGAAGGTCACAAAAAGTGATTACATGAGCACAGGACACTGTAATAAATATGAGTCAATTGACAGACATCCAAATTTTGATCATGTCACCATGGGGATGCTGCAAAACTCATCAGTGTGAAAATCAGTCATAAATCACTTTTTAGTGCTGTTGTAACCTCAAATGATCACTGTTGTAAGTCGAGGACTATCTGTAATTTTCAAATGGCAAACTCATTTGTATATAAACCCATGTTTATATTGATTCGCTGGTCGAACAGTATTAGTATCTTTTTGTTTCAGTAAACATAATTAAAGAGATAACATTCAGGCTCATGAGGGAATTTAAAGCCTTATTTAACAGTGCTTACGAACCCAAACTGATTTTTAAAAAGAAAATATAATTTGTGACCAGATTGCTTTAGTTAGTGCATTTGGTTCTTCCAGAGGTTCAGTGGGAAAAAAAATAGCAATTCAGGTATTGTACTTCAAGCTTTTGTCACAGAAAAAAGTGTAGCTGCATTGCAGTGATAATTTCTCAGAATAATGTTTAAAAGAGTGCTGTAGTTTTGAGATATTATTTTTGAATTTATTTTCTTAATTGCAATACTACATATAACAGTTTGGGGAATTTAAGTTGCTGTCTGTGCAATGTGACTGTGAAGAATGAACTGCTGTGGCAAACACATGCTCTTGGAAAGCAGCACAAGGAGGTAAGAGAAGTTTAATGTGTATCATACTGTAAGAATACATTCATGTTTCACTTTTAATATACCGGATTTAATTTCTCTAGCTATTCTGTCATTTAATCAATATATTGTTAAAATAGTGGAAACATAGTGCATCCACATGGACCAAGTTTTCTTGGCTAGCTTGATAGTCCATTTCATCCAGCACATGCAGGAAAACCTGTACAACAGCAATAAAATAATGGTAAATCGTAGCCCCTTATGAAAAATTATCATAGAAAATAAATGGGATGAGGAGATCCACTTCAATAAATTTCTTACAACTGATTTTGATACTAAGTATAGCTTTTTGATTGGATAGGTTTTTGTGGTATTTGTATTTTTTTAATTTGGGCAAGGCTGAACCATTGAGTGAGGTGGACAGGTAGTCCTCGAGTTACCAATGTAATGGAGCATGCCAATTACATTTGTAACCCAAGGATTCATAGGAGTGAATCGCATAACCTGGCCGTCATCACTCCCTCCTTTTGCGCATGCATTCACTAATCAAATGTGCAGGTTGTTAAGTGCACATGAGGTATCTCAGAGTGGGGGAGGGCCATGGGGTGCTTAATGCTGGAACAGGCCACCTGCTTCAGAGCACCGAAGCCCCCACCCACCCACATTTACCTCATGCAGTTGTTTCCCTCCCCCCCCATCCGGCTACGCTGTGTCTCCACAAGGAGGCCTGTGGAGACTCCCTTCCCTTTCAAAGATATAGTGACTTGTCTTCTCTCCAGCCTCTCTTGTTTCTTTGCCTGTGAGCGATGAGAACAGAGGGAGAGCAGGATGAGCATGCCTTGCTCAGCTTCTTTGACTCACCAAGACTGCCTGTCACTTCTGCAGTGGTGGGCAGGCTCGGTGAGTCTCCTCCAAAGGCTTCCAGGCTCCAAATGGAAAAGCATTTGCATGCCAAACTGAGGCTTTGGGGCAATGAAATTGCATTGATTCAAACCTCCCATTGGTGTGCAAACATTTTTTGCACAAAGACTGGAAGCTTCTGTGTGCCCTGATCTCATGGGACTTCAGGCACCCATTCTCTGCAAAAGTGGATGGGTACCTGAAGTTGTGCGAGACCATTGCCCCCAGAAGTTTCCAGTCTCCGGACAAAAAGTGTATGGTTGCCTATGGGGCACTTTGGAAACGGAGTGGTATCGCTCCGCTTCCAAGCACTCCACTGGCGCACAAACATTCCAGGACCAGGAAGCAACAGGGAAAGCTAGGGAAAATCACATCAAGCACCCGGACAATTTGCTTATGTGATTGTCCATGTGCTCACATATAGATTCATCACTGTCTCAAATGAGACCAATAACTGTTGTATCATCTGAAAACTTAACTACTTTGTCAGAAGAATCCTTAGAGATGCAGTCATTGGTATAGAGAGAGAAGAGCAATGAAAGGAACAAACACCAATTGGTGAGTGGCACCAATTGTCTGGGTGCTCAATGTGATTTTCCCTAGCTTCCTCTGTTGCTTCCTATTTGTCAAAAAGCTAGTAATCCACTTACAAGTATGGACAGGCACAACTAGCTGAATCAATTTAAGTGATGAATTTCTGGAATGATGGGATTGAATGCTGATCTGAGGTCTACAAAAAGGACCTGTGCATAGGTCTCTGGGGATTCAAGATGTTGCAAGATTGCAATGCCATATTGATAGCATCATCTGACAGTCTACTTGCTTGATAGGCAAACTGCAAGGGGGTCTAACAGCAGATCTGTGATAATTTTCAGCTGAGTCATTGCTAATCTCTCAAAGGTCTTCAAAACTGAAGATGTCAGGGCAATCAGTCTGAAGTTATTCAGCTCCCTAATAGAGAGTTTCTTGAAAGATCATAAGATCATGGGTTTATTTTTATAGAAAATGAACTCAATACATTTTTCTGCTGATGTTAAAACACAAATAGATACAATAGATAGCAATAGAAAAGGTAATCCTCAATTTACAACCATTTATTTAGTGACTCTTCAAAGTTACAGCAGCATTGAAAAAAATGACTTATGACAGTTTTTCACACTTAATACCATTGCAGCATCCTCATGGTCATATGATCAAAATTCAGAAGCTTGGTAACTGATTCATACTTAGATGACTGCAAAGTCCTGGTTGGAAGTTATCAATTTTTGCAACCTTCTGACAAGCAAAGTCAATGGGAAACAGGTCCATCTTAACAGCATTATGGGCCCCGGGCAAAGCGGTGTACTGGGGTCCCTATGATAACTACTCACAGGAATAAAAATCTAAATAGCCAGTAAAATTAAACACATATTTGCAGGTTAATATTAATTAAAAATGCAGTAAAATGTAATAAATATGTTGCTGTATTTATATGTTACAAAGTGCATTGAAGGGTTAACATACAAAGATTAGTATGGGGTCCCTATGCTCGTAGAGCCCACGGGCAAGTGCCCATCAGGCCCATGTGTTAAAGCCAGATTCACTTAATAATCATGTTACTAATTTAATAATTGGAATGATTCATTTAACCACTGTGTCTAGAAAGCTCATAAAATGGGGCAAAGCTCACTTAATAACTGCCTCATTTAGTAATAGAAATGTTGGGCTCAATTGTGATTGTAAGTCGAGGACTACCTGAATTTTAAATACAATTTAATGCTATATTGAGTACAAATTTGTTCTTGTAAACAAAGAAATGGAAAAGAGATAACCCATTTTCCTAATTGTTTTACATAAATACAGTCATGCGGAAAAGTAAGTGCCCCCGCTCTGTGTGTTATGGTTTTACATATTGGGACATTTGGTTCTTAGCAGTTCTTAAAAGAATCAATCACAATCAATCAGAATAGAGATAAAAGAGACCTTGGAGGTTTTCTAATCCAATCCCTTGCTCAAGCAGGAGACCTATACCATTTCAGACAAGGGGCTGTTCAGTCTTTTCTTAAACATATCCAGTGATGAAGCACCTACAACTTCTGAAGGCAAGCTGTTCCATTAGTTAATTATCCTCATTGTTAAGAAGTTTCTCTTTAATTCCAGGTTGCTTCTCTCCTTGATTAGCTTCCATCCATTGTTTCTTATCCTGCCCTCTGGTACTTCAGAAAATAAGTTTGACTCCCTTTATTTACATAACCCTGACTCCCTCTCAAGTAATGGAATACTGCTATCATGTCCTCCCAGTCCTTCTTTTTCTCTAGACTAACTAAACCCAAATCCTGCAATTGTTCATGTTTTAATCTGCAGGCCTTCAATCACCTTAGTTGTTCTTTACACTTTTCCCAAAGTCTCAAAATCTTTTTTGTAATGTGATCAAAACTGGATGTGGTATTCCAGATATGGCCTTACTAAGGCTTTATAAAGTGGTACTAATACTTCAAGTCATTTTGATTCTATGTCTCTTTCTACAACCAAGGATGATATTTCCTGTCTAAGTATAAAGTCTTGCTTTTCTCCACATTAAATTTTATTTTGTAGGATAGGGCTCATTGTTCAAGTCTGTCAAGATGTTTTTGGATCCTGAGCTTATCTTCTGAGATGTTGGCTATTCCTGCCAGCTTAGTGTCATCAGCAAATTTGATGAGTTCCCCTTCTATTCCCTCATCTAAGTCATTTATGAAGATATAGAAGTGTATTGGGCCTAAGAACCTAACCTTGTGGTACCCAACTACTTACTTCCGTCCATGTAGATGTATTTTCATTAAAGACAACTCACTGAGTGTGGTTTGTCAGCCAGTTACAAATCTATCTGATGGTCATGCTGTCTATCCCACATTTTTCTAACTTACTGAGAAGTAGGTTGTCAAGATCAGATAGGTCTTTGATGTCAAACCTGTACCACGCGTGCCAGAAGTAGCATGCAGAACCCTCTGTGTGGGCACGCATGCCATCGCCAGCTGCTCTTCCAGTTTCCAGAACAAATATGTGTGCCGGCAAGCTGATCTTCAAGCGTTCTGGAAACCCGAAGACCAGCTGGATGGCATGTGCATGCATACCGGCCAGCTGGTCTTTGATTTCCAGCGCTTTGGCATGTGCGTGTGTTCTGGTTTCAGCACTCCAGCACGCACACACATTCTAGTTTTGGCACTCGGTGCTGAAAAAGTTTGCCATCACTTCCCTACCCCCTTACATGATTTGTTATTTAGTGGTTTTTGCTTGGAATTAGTTCTAAGGATGTTGAAGACTTCCCCCCCCCCCTCTATTCAAGTTTAAACCCCTTTTGATATGATGAGTCAGTCATTTTCTGAATATGTTCTTTGCAGTTCTTATGAGTTTACTCCATCCCTTGCCAGCAAAGTGGATAAAAATCTATGATTATTTTTTTAAAAATATAAAAATCAGATTTTTTAAAATTTAAAATTTGATTTTTTTGATTTTTATCAAATTTATTTTAATAAAATGCTTTTGGAATAAAAATCTATCAAAGATAGTTTTCTATTTAAGATATATTAATAATTTAGTTTATTCTGCGTGAAATGAAGCTTAGTTATGTAACATGAGGCTGCATATTCTACAATATTTACATTTTTGGTAAACTCATTTAATGAATCCAAGCTCTGTAAGCTGAAATAACATGCACTGCATTGATGCATTCACACAATTTCAGAATAACCAAGAGGTAATCATAAAACAAAGTTCTGGAATATTCCTTTATCCCATTGTTTTGCAAATCTATGTACAATACAAACTATATGATTACCATATTTTTCAGAGTATAAGATGCACCTTTTCTCCTCTAAAAAGAGGCTGAAAATGTGGGTGCGTCTTATATATCAAATACAGCATTTTTTGCCTCCCGAAACCCCACCCCTTTCACCAAAATGGCTGTGTTTAACCTTATGGAGGCTTTCGGAGAGCTCCTGGGGGCTGAGGAGGGCAGAAATGAGCCTAAAATGGGCCGTTTATTGCCCAGCCCCCAGCAGCACTCTATAAGGCTATGCATGCAATTTTTTGACATAAAAATGGCACATTTTCGTGAAAAACGGGCTGTTTTTTTGCTCATTTTTGCCCCCCCCCCTTCTCAAGAGCACTCTGCAAGGTCCCCCAAGGCTATTCATGCCTTTTATTTGAAAAAAAAGGGGGGGGGGCGTTTTCGCGCAAAACGGGTCGTTTTGGGAGGTTTGCAGAGTGCACAAAAAACCTTTTTTGTTTTGTTTTGTTCGGAAGGCTGTTTAGTTACTTGGCAACTTTAAGACTTGTGGACTTCAACTCCCAGAATTCTCCAGCCAGTATAGCTTGTGGAAATAGCTAGCTGGAGAATTCTGGCAATTCAAGTCCATAAGTCTTAAAATTGCCAAGTTTGGGGACCCCTGAGTTAGAGGGATCGATGAGAATTACATTGCTCAAGTGCTGTGCCAGCAGAAACAAAGTTTCAGGTACTATAGCGATTTCCTTCTCCAACACATGGGTAAATACACCTGGAAACATCTACCTACCTACCTACTGTATTTCTCTCTCTCTTCCCCCTCTATCTACCTATATACCTACCTACCTTCTCTCCCCCCCCCACCTATCTACTGTATTTATCTCTCTATTTTTCTCTCTCTATCCCTCTACCTACCTCTCGACACTCTCTCTCTCCCTACCTACTGTATTTCTCTCTCCCCCCACCTATATACTTACCTACCTTCTCTCTCTCTCCTCCCCTTATCTACCTACTGTATGTCTGTCTGTCTGTCTGTCTCCCTCTCTCTCTCTCTCCCTACCTACCTACCTACCTACCTACCTACCTACTGTATTTCTCTCTCTTTCTCTCCCTCTCTATCCTTCTGTCTACCTACCTACTTCTAAAAAAAATTGCCTCTTCAAAACCTGGGTGCATCTTATACTCCGGTTCGTCTTATACTCCGAAAAATACGGTATTTGAAGAGAAATGCATCTGTACCGCCAGGCTTACTCATCTGCTGCCTGCACAGTTCCCTCACCTTGTTGTGTCACTGTTGCATCACCAGCCATCCCATTAAAGTGAATGGCACTGTCAGTGAATCAACAGCAGATCAGTGGAGAAGCCGCTGCAGGATAGAGATGACAGCTACTCTTTAAAAAGTATGATTTAAATCGCTTGATTTAAATCAAATCCACCCTGCTTGCTAGTAATGCTTCATGTAGGTAGTGCAGACCAGAAAACTCCTAAAACTTCAATTTTTAAAGAAGTCAATTGATCATCAGCATTTGATTAGCAGCATCTGGCTGTTATTTAGCTTCTTCATACTAATGGAAGCAGTAAGGGTGTACTTAGATTTTCACATGTGGCTTCTCCATTTTGGCTTTTTTTAAAAATATATCATGGTGTAATGTATCAAGTTTTGTTGTCCATCTGAAGTTGTGTTTTCCTATTTTTAAGAACTGCTAAGGACGAGCTGATTTTTACTGTGTTTTAATATGTAAATCGGGTGGGTTCTGCCAGGCTTTACTGCCTGTTTGCTTACAGGCGCACTTTGTGCATTTCAATTAAAATTGATCTGCACATGCGCAGCACTGAAAAACAAGATGGCAGTGGCAACCGGGGAACCATTTTGGGGCGTGGCAGGCCTGGTTCGCTATCAGTTCCAGTGACCCAGGCCGCCATACCACTACCGGTTTGGCCAAACCAGTCCAAACCAGTAGGAATCCACCACTGATGTAAATCCATAGAACTCAAAGGCAGTGCACTTTCTTTTTCACATGGCTGCATAAGGGTTCTTTCGGTTGCATTTTTTCCTTCTTGGCATTGGTATTTCGGGTATGATTTTGAGCCCTGGAAATAATCCTCAGGTATTTTATTTGTTGGGTTTAATTTTTTTTCTAGAAACTTGAATCATTAAAAGATACTAAATATTCTACATCCAAATCATTTACTGACACTTCATCTCCTCTCAAAAAAGAAAAGACAGAAACAAAAATTCTAGATCAAAAGAAAGATCAAGGTATGGAAATCTCCTTTGTGCTTGCTATATTTGTAAAGTGATTTGTAGCTTTTAAAATCTGACAATTAAGGTCAGCTGCATTTAAGTTTGACTTTATTTATAAAATTTCTTGTGTACTGGCTATGCCTAGTTAGATTGTAGAATGAAGCAATGTTTTATGGACTTAGTCAATATTGTTATTTCTGGAATTTTTAATTTGTATTTAGGTGGTGGACATGTCCTTCTCTCTAGGTTCCTGCAGGCCCTCCTCTTGTTATAGACTGGTAATGTAGCAACAGACTATCTCTTTTTATCAGGCTTCACAATATTGAAATTATGAAGCAAAATCAATGAAACAAACCCAACGCCAGGGCCTTTTGATTGAAGAACAAAGCATAACATAAGAGTACCACATTAAAACACTGGGAAAGGAGAGCGATAATATGCTTATTGAATTAATTTAACTGAATTTTATTTGGTAGGTAGTTAATAGAAAATTATGAGATTGAGTAATAGTATATCTTCAGTTTGTGACTGTATGGTATTATGCAAACTGATGTTACAAGTTGGATTTGACTGCTTGCATTTTTGCTTATTAAATTGCAAATTGCAATTTGTAAACAAATTGATCAAATGTTTGTCAGAAAAAAATATTTCGACTGACAGGAATAATTGTCATCTGAATTTGATGTTGAACTAATTGGAAAAATGAGTGTTTAAATCTCCCAAGTTATGAATTGAGTTTGTTGCACAGAATAGATTTAAATCACTTGATATTTTATTTATCATATTGTTTTTGATCTAATTAAAACAATACAATTATTTTTGCATATAATTTCTATACAAGAGGATGGGAAGTAGAGGTGATTTCACTCATTCTTGTTCTTACCATTCTCTTTGTGGAGTTTCTCCTCTTTTGTTCTCCAAATTATGATGAGAGAGAATATGTTCATTCTCATTTCCTTCATTATGTATGAAGCTATGGTGCATAGAAGGAGAATAATGTCATTTGTTTGTTTTTAACACTGACTTTGCCTGAAGAGCAAATTTTCAGATTTTATTGATTATTCAAAAAATTATTTTAAATGTATATAGCTTTCTGTTTTCTATCAAACTCTGGCAAGTTCACAATTAAGAATTAAAATAACATAATAATCATATTAAACACTATTAAAACCATAAACATTAAAAACCATAAACTTGGCACTATGTCAAGTAGTCATCTCATTCTGTTATAACACTTTGGGGGCGGGGAGGGGCGGGCTTTTCAGAAGGCTAGAAAGCTAGAGGCTTGTTGAGGTGAAGGGAGAAGAGTGTTCCATAAAGCAAGAGGTGCCATAGAAAAGGCACACTTCTTAGTTCCTGTAAGATGGGAATGTTTAAGAGAAAGATCTAGCTGCATTTCCCTTAAACATGTCACCTGCCCAGCTAGGGGTAAAGATATATAACTGGGTTTCATTAGCATATTCACATGTATTAGATACCAGACTTCATACCAATAAATTATCTCCCTCAGTGGTTTGATGTAGGTGTTAAAAAGGGAAAACAAAAAAATCCAACCCTGAGGCATCCCACATTGCAGGGCTTGACTCTCTTCCCCTACCAACACTAACTGGATGTAGTCGAGGAAGGAGGAGAACCACTGCAACACAGTGCCCCTCATTCCCAATTTCTGAAGCTGATCTTGAAGCATACATGGTTGATGGTATTGAAAACCACTGAGAGGGCCAGAATGGTTGCATGATTCCCACCCTAGCCCTCCAAAGGTCATTGACAAGTGCAATCAATTCTGTTTCAACGCTATGCCCTTTCTGAACCTAGTTTGAAAATAATCCAGATAATCTGATTCATCCAGGGACCTTTATAGCTATGAGTCAACCAACCTCTCAGTAACTTTCCTTAAAAAGGGAAAGTTGGAGACCAAATGAAAATTGTCTAATGTTGTAAGGTCCAAGGATGGCCTCTTGAGAAGGATATGCGGTACCATCCTTTTAGCAAAGAAGCTTTAATCAAATACAACTTCTTAGGAAGCTTTGACCAATCAGGCATGGGTCCAGTACCATGCTTAAGTTCTAAGGTTCCTTTCCACTTCCCCAAGAGAAACTGGCTTGAACCAGGACAGTAAACATGGCTCAGATGTGACTCTATCACCTCCAAAGAGTCTGGCCATCCAGAGCCCAGCTCTATGCAAAGTTGAGCAATATTGCTAAATAAATCCTGGGTATATTCCTTACAGTGACACTGCAAAGACCCATTGGGTGCATCAAGTGCTTGGAGTAGGCTGAATGAATAGGCTCTACAGATAATCTTCAATTTAACAACTGTATTGGAGCCTGGAATTTCCATTGTAAGACTCATGACATGGTTAGCCAAAGCACCCATTAACCAAATCATAAAGATTTTACAACTTCTTTGTGGAAGTCATTAAGTGAACCTGATGATCATTAAGCAAATTACTGTATTCCTATAGGTGTTTTTTTATTTGGGTTAATCTGCATATTTTCTCAGGGCGCCTAACCTTGGAACTCTGGTACAAACTGGGTCTGGGCTGCTCTGGTCTTTATCACTAGTCATTCCCCCTTCCCCCCAATTTCCCAGTACATACACACATAGCTTTATTGCCCTTACATCCTCCCCCCTCCCTTTCTATCCTTTGATGGCAGGATGCCTGTGAAGTGCCAAGCCCAACCAGGCAGACTTGAGAGTCAGGTAGTTGACTTTAGATCAGTCACTCATCTCAATCCACTCATTGGCTTTTTGTTGTGGGGAAAATGGGAGTTGGGAGCATTAACTAAACTATGTTTGAGTTGATAAAAAATAAGGATGGGGTAAAATCTTATATAGTATATACAAAGCTACTATTGATATAAATCTGATTAATATCTTTGTTTTCAGATTGTAATGACCACCCAGAAGCAGTTTCATCTAAGTAAGTTGTTATCTCTTTGCATTTTCCCCTTTTCACAAGTAAAGATATAAAATAGAATTTGCTTTCTATATTTTTTGTACAAAATTAGTATGCAGAGGAAATGGCTCTAAGTTAAGTTTCGGTGTGACAAACTAGCAGGTTTGTTAACAGTTTTATTGCTGATTTCAGTTTTCTGCAGATGTTTAAAGCATAGTGCCATTATATTAAGAACTTCTAACAGTTTGTTGCTTTGTGCCATAAAATCAATAAAAAGTGGCAAAGCTTCAGGAAATGACTGAAATGCTGAAAACTGGTGGCCACAATTTACACAAGATGTTAAGAAAATTATACTCGAAATGCTTCAGAGAAGAAAAAATACCTGATACATGGAAAAATGCTGAAGGGATTCTTATACATAAGAAAGGGACCCAAGATGATTTAAAGAAATTGTTCAGTAAGCCTCCTTTCAGTCATCTACAAGGTTTTCACCAATATAATAGTAAGAAGAATATTGAGAACATTAAATGATGTATGGTCAAAGGAGTAGACAGGGTTCAGAAAAGGTTACAGTACAATGGATCACATCCAGGTTGTTCAGCAAGTCATTGAAAGGCACAATGAGTACACTATGCCTCTGTGCATGGCTTTCATTGACTACAAAAAGGTATTTGACTCAGTATTTCAGCAAGCAGTAATTAGCACATTGCTCAACCAAGGCGTAAATATTTCTTACAACTTACTACAATCAGTATATGAAAAAACATGATGACAATTTGCCTTAATTATTTTTAAAGTGGAAATCAACATAGAACGAAGTGTACGACAATGTAACACAATATCATATATTCTTTTCTCAGTCTGCCTTGAAGAAGTATTTCACAAATTGGACTGGGCAAAAGATGGAATAAAATCAATAGTGCCTATTTAAATCACTTGAGATTTGCAGATGACATTTTTCTCTTCCTACAAGTCCCAGAAAAGTTACAAAGACACATACAAGAGCTGCACAAAGTAGGAGAACCATTTCCTTAAAACTAAACCCCAAAAAGAGCCAGGTTATGTTTTAATAAATTCATCACAGTAAGATTAATTGTTATATTTGGAGAAGATCTAGACATAAAGACCACTCTATATACCTTGGCCAACAGATCTCAATTGAAGGTGATACAATAAAGGAAATAGAATGGCGTGTTAAATGTGATTGGCAGGCATTTGGCAAGCTGAACATAATTTTCAAGACTAACCTCCTGTGCTTGAAAAGGTTTTTGATCAGTGTGTGCTATAGACTTCTTTTATATGCCAGTGAAACATAGAAAGAACTGATGACAGGTAGATTAGGGCAGTCATAAAAATGGATTCCATTTGATAAAAAGCATCCACAAAAGAGACCTAAAACAAGATTGATCAACATTGGCAAGTATTGTGGGATCAACTGGCAAAAGAAAGTTCAAGAGTATTGGTTAAAAACATGTGGAAGAGGCCATCCTTCAGTGGATAGATAGACAATGGTTAGAATGATGATGATGATAATGATGAGGTTGCAGCTTGGATCTATCATGTCTGTTACAATAAAATTTTGCACAGTATTCTATAAACATGAGTAAATTTTTAAAAATGTTCAGGTTGTTTCTCTTATGCTCTGAGTATTAATTCCTGTGTGGTAGATTGACATGAGAACTGAGACAATACTATAGATCAAACAGTTGTCTTTTTGAACATTATGAATTGCATGCAAAAACAGTGAATGACTGATTCAACATGCATTGCTATAGGACAGTGATGGCAAACCTTTTCGGCACCAAGTGCCCAAATCAGAACATGGGTGCATATGCGTCCATGTTGCGTGCTGGAGCGGAAACCCGAAGATCAGTTGGCTGGCATGCACATGCCTACTTTCTGGGCTGTTTTGGGGGCCGTTTTCAGGCCGTTTTCTGGCGCTTTGGAATAATAATAATAATAATATAATAATAATAATAATAATAATTTTAATTTATAAAACCGCACCCTCTCCCCACAGGGACTCGGGGCGTTGCACAGGTAGAATAAAAACCAAATACATACAACAATTCTAAAAACAAATTAAATATAACCTGCGCTAAAATTCCCATTAAAACTAAATAATACTAATTCCCCATAAAACCCCAGAGGCAGAGAGACTCATCCTAGGCCGGCCAGACAGAAAAAGTCTGCTGAAGCGCAGCTGGCAACGGTGTGGGTGCCCACAGAGAGGACTCTGTGTGCCACCTCTGGCATGTGTACCATAGGTTCGCCATCACAGCTATAGGACAAACCATTTTTGCAGCAGCTTTGTGATCACAGTAATGCATTTTTAAAATAGAAGTAGAAAAACTAGTGGAATTGATTGTCCGAATTCTGATTTGTATTGTGATTGCATTTTTTAAAAATTGCCTTTCTTTTTTAGCCTGCCAAAAAACTTTTTTGACAAAATTGAGCAAACAGAAGTAGAAGCAATATCTTCAAAAGGTTCAAGTGTTGTCTTACTAGGAAATTATAAAACAGAGGAAGGAAAGAAAGAAGAGATGACAAAAGAAATTAAAGAGAGGAAAACTTCATGGCCAATCCCAGTTCAGTGTGAATTATCTTCAGATCTTGTTCCAAAAGCAGAACTTCTGGCCTGTTCATCAACAGGTAAGATTAGCATTTTAAATACCATCAAATAACTATACCACACACACCCCCAACACCATTATCCAAGGTCAATAGAGCAAAGATGACATGAATAATAATACAAGCTTAATTTATCTTGAAAAAATTGTTTAGGTTCTACGTATATGCAAAGCACTTTAATACAAAATCCTTGACTTTTGCAATTGCTTTTGTGGGGAGCAGTTCCTTCTGGGCCAATATGGGAATAGACAGTTATGTCCCTGCTATGAGGTTATCTGGAGGGAATTTTGAAGTAAAGAAGCAAGTGTTTAAGTACTGCCGATAGTAAAGAAGTCATTCTGTACATAACCAATCAAGAACTGACTAGAGTGTGAAATATGAAACTAATAATTGTTCTTAGAACCTTTGAATTTAGTGCTTATCCAGTATTTCTCTGATGTGGTGGTGTTTAGTGATAAATATCAGGTTGCCTGCCTATTTGTCTTTGAAGCAATCTCCATATCCCACTCCCATTTTATTTTATTTAGTTTCATTTTTATTCACTATCGTACAGCAGGTTATTGTTTGGCTAAATTAATAGTGAGAAAAAGAAGGATTTCCTTATCCTTCCTTTTCACTGTTTTTCAGGTCAACCTTTATTTGAGTTTAAAAGCCTGCCTCTTCCCCTGAATCAATAAGTGAAGCAGTCCTCAAGTGACAGTAATAGCCTAGTCCAAAATCATCAGTTAATGGTATTCCATAAGCATCACTCATTGAGATAGAAGGTGACCGATTTTGCTACCTTCTCTCTTTGATTGGTCTTGACTCCAGGTTCTTTCATGAAGTATTTTCAGCAGTATCATGGTTGCAGGAGAGAAAGAGTTAGGCGTTCTGCATGGTGTTTAAACAGGCTGGATTTCTTATTTCTTCCACATTTCTTCCATGATGTTTGTGCTTAGGCAGGCTCAGCACTTTCCATGTCAAAAGCCTGAATATGACTGACATGACAGATGAGGTATGCATGGGTATGAACTAATAGAAGACCCAGAATATGAGTCAATCTGGAGCAATTTATTAGCATCCCAGTTAATGCTAACATGGTCACCAGTGCTTTCACAGGCACATGCTGTAGTTAACTAATTGTTAGCATTGAATGTGAAGTAGAGCAGGAGGAGGTTAAGCCTGCAAATAAAACTCAACCTACTTCAACAGTGGATCTCTTGGAATGTCTCCATAAATGGGTATTCACACCTGGGCAAAGGAAATAAATATTGAAATGAATAATGAAAATGCTGGGTTACAAGAATAGAATAGCTCTGTATAGAAATAGTAGCATCATTTCTGCAAAAATGACATTGTATTTATTGTCATAGTTTGCTATGGGTACTGTTCTTTCCACCTATATCTGTTTAAACTGCATTAATTTAATTTCAATCTCAAACCAGAATTTCTTGCTGGTACTTCTAAATTTGATCCATCCGTGTTGATTTACATGGAAAGAATCTTAAACCAATGTTTTTCAGTTTATTCCCTGTACTATTCACAATTAATATATTTATTTTGGTAGTAAATCACATATTTTTAGGCTGTGCTTAAGTATAACCTTGTGTCTTGTAGACTACTTGGAGAACAATGCTTTAGCTACTCCTCAGTTATCCCATTCAGAACCTGTTGAGAAGGCAGAACCACAAGAAAAAAACCATCAAAGGTCAAGTATCTAGAACAAAAATTAAGACTAATGTTTTAATCTGAATTATTTTGCTCCTTAATTAGAATTAAATATGGACTAATACATTTAATTAATATTATCAGAAAATTAAATTATTTATTAAAGCATTATATGTAGTTTTTGCATTATGACTACAACTGGAAGTGGCAACTCACTAAGCAATTTGATTGCTAAGTGAAATATTATATGATTGTGATAGACGTATAATGTCACTTCTCATTCAGTTTAAGTGAAACAGCAAGTTGTTAAGACATCATATGATTGCAACTTGTGATTTTACTGCTGGCTTCTTCGTTGACTTTGCTTTTCAGAAGTTGGTTTTGAAGACAATTCATAAGTAACTTATAGGGGTCTGATTTAATTTCAGATGGTCATTAAATGGCTGGTCATTAAGCAAAGACTACTTGTATTTTAAGATGGCTTTATGTTTTGGCTTGATCTTTACTTACTCTTACTCTCAGTTTGAATAGTTCATTTATTACAGTATTTTGAGATGAGTATTAATTATTATCTTAACATTTCAGAAGAGAAAACACTGCAGAGGCCTTACCAGAGGGATTTTTTGATGATCCAGAAGTGGATGCAAAGGCAAGTATTCAGTTGTTTCCACTCATATGAGTTCTTTAGCATGTGACACATTTTGTGTTTTGCCTACATTATAACTTATATTATTGCTGTAGCAGTAAATAAAATAATCTTATTTATTGGAATAAGAATACCATTGAAGCCATTGAACAAAAGGCAGGATATATATCAAGAAAACAAATAAATGAATGATCCAAGGATTTCTAGTTGCTGTAATTAAATAGGTCCCTATAATTGTTGATATGCTTCTCTGTGACTTGAGTGATACTATAAAATGTAACTGATATTTTAATATTATTGATATAGTAAAACCTGCATAGTTCTTTCTAGATCTAATATTCCATAAGGTGATGTTGAATGCCTTTTCTGATGTATTCATTGAAATCTCAAAAATTTGAATGGAATGAGCAACTATAATAATAATAATAATAATAAAGCTGAATTTATTAACCGCTCCCTCTCCCCACAGGGACTCGGGGCGGTGCACAGGGAGAATAAAAACCATAAATATACAAAAATACATACAATTTAAAACAGATTAAACAAACTCCTGTGCTAAAATCCCATTAACTAAAAATCCCCACAATATACATAAACAATTAAAAAACCCATAGAGAGAGAGACTACCCTAGGCCGGCCAGGCGGAAAAGATGTGTCTTTAGTTTCAGGCGGAAGGAGCGGAGGTCCGTGGTCGTTCTAATATCGGGGGGAAGGTCGTTCCAGAGGGCCGGGCCCGCCACAGAGAGAGCCCTTCCCCTGGGCGTCGCCCGCTGACAAAGTCTAGTGGACGGCACCCGGAGAAGTCCCTCTCTGTGGGAGCGAATCGGCCGTGAGGATGTGTGAGGCAGTATCCGATCCCGCAGGTAGCTAGGTCCCGAGCCATGGAGCGCTTTAAAGATGATAACCAACACCTTGAAGCGCACCCGGAAGACGACAGGCAGCCAGTGCAGCTCGCGCAAGAGCGGTGTTACATGGGTAAACCTAGTGGTTCCCATAATTGCTCGCGCGGCTGCATTCTGAACTAACTGAAGCCTCCGGGTGCACTTCAAGGGGAGCCCCATGTAGAGGGAGTTACAGTAGTCCAGTCGGGATGTCACGAGGGCATGAGTGACTGTGCGAAGGGCGTCCCGATCCAATAGGGGGCGCAATTGGCGAACCAGGCGAACCTGGTAAAACGCCCTCCTGGCCACGGCTGTCACTTGCTCTTCCATAGACAGCCGGGTATCCAGGAGGACTCCCAAATTGCGCGCCCCATCCACAGGGGCAAGATGTTCGCCCCCTATGGCCAGCGTTGGAGAAAGCTGGTTGAATCGGGCAGCCGGAAACCACAGCCACTCGGTCTTGGTCGGGTTGAGCCCGAGTCCGTTACTTCCCATCCAGATCCGCACGGCTTCCAGGCACTGGCACATCACCGCTACGGCATCGTTGGGGTGGTTTGGGGTAGATATATACAGCTGAGTGTCATCAGCGTAGAGATGGTACTCTACCCCAAAACCACGGATGATCTCACCCAGCGGCTTCATGTATGCATTAAACAAGAGAGGCGAGAGGACCGACCCCTGAGGCACCCCACATGTGAGGGGTCTCGGGGTCGACCTCTGCTCTCCTGCCAACACAAATTGCGATCGGCCAGAGAGGTAGGAGGAGAACCACCGTAAAACGGTGCCTCCCACCCCCAACCCCCCCAGCCGATGCAATAGGATACCATGGTCGATGGTATCGAAAGCCGCCGAGAGGTCTAATAGGACCAGGATGGAGGAACAACCCCCATCCCTGGCCCTCCAGAGATCATCCACCAACGCGACCAATGCCGTCTCGGTGCTATGCCCGGGCCGAAAGCCGGACTGGCGCGGATCTAGATAATCAACTTCCTCCAGGTGACGGGGAAACTGTTGTGCCACCACACTCTCAACAACCTTCGCCAGACTCAAACTATACATTTGTGGAAAACGGAAGTGCTATGGACATAATTTATTTAGACTACAGTAAGATATTTGACAAAGTAAACTGCAGCCTATTTCTTGGTAAATTAGAACAATATGGCATAGAGCCGTGATGGTCAACCTATGGCACGTGTGCCACAGGTGGCATGCGGAGCCATTTCGTAGGGCACGCGAGACGTGGCCTGATAACTCCAGCGTGCATGAGCGTGCTGGTCAGCTGATTTTGGCTTTCATTTTTGCTGTTTTTTGCCCTCTGGAGGCTTTCCTGAAGCCTCCGGAGAGCAAAAAACAACCCAACCTGCAAACCGGAAGTACGGGAATAAACATCTGGTTTGCATTTCGCTGTTTTTCTCCCTCTGGAGATTTCAGGATGGCATTGCAAGGCAGTCCTGAGAAGGGGAAAGTCTTCCCTCCGCAAAACAATGCTGTTAAAACAGCGCTGTTTTGAGAAGCCTCCGATCGCAAGGCAGCGCTGAGAAAAGGTGGTTTCCCTCCCTCCCTCAACGCTGTTTTGAGATGCAAGGCTTTCCCTCCCCTCCCCCAGTGTTGTTTTGGGAATTGAGGCCAAAAGTGGGGGATGTTGCACACACATCCGCAAGGCGAGCACAGGGGTGGGGGTCACGTGCGTATGTGAAGGGGGATGAAGAGCGCGGAGGGGGTGTCACACGGATGTGCAGGGGAAAGGGCATGTGGGAGAAGCATTGCATTATGGGAATAGGCACGCGAGCATGCACAACAATGCGCGCGTATGCTTTCTGCACCCAAGAAAAAAAAGGTTAGCCATCACTGGCATAGAGTATACCACCACTAGATGAATTTGAAACTGGCTGACCAACTGCACTCAGCAGGTAGTCCTCAATGAAACTACATCTACATGGATAGAAGTAAGCAGTGGAGTTCCTCAAAGTTCTATCTCAGGACCAGTACTCTTCAACATTTTCATAAATGATCTAAGTGAGGGGATAGAATGGGTACTCATCAAAATTGCAGACCAAGCTGATTAGAATAGCCAACACTGTAGATGATAGAATCAAGATTCAGAAGGACCTTGACAGTCATGAACACTGGGTCCTAGCCAACAAAGTGCAGTTCATGTTGAGAAAAGTAAGGTCCTACACATAGGCAAATACACAGCTATAAAATAGATAATATCTGGCTTAAGAGTGGTAACTGTGAAAGGCATATACAGTATTTTTCTAGTAGATCACCACTAAGTGTGATCTAGCAGTAGGTTGCAGCTGCCAAAAAAGTTTATACAGTCTTAGGTTCATTAGCAGATAAAGAGTTTCAAAATTGTGTGAAGTGATAGTATCGCTTTATACTGCACTGGTGGGGGAACCATACTTTATTTTTTATTTATTTTTTTAAATTTACACCCCGCCCTTCTCCTACAAAAGGACCCAGGGCGGCGCACAGGAAAATCACAACATACATAAATAGACCATTATTAAAACCCAATTAAATTTAAATTACCCCGTGCTAAAAACATATTAAAATCCTCTAATTAAAATTTATAACTAATAAAAGTCCATATCGGGTGGTTATGCTAGGCCAGCTTGTTGGAATAAATGCGTTTTAAGACACCGGCGGAAAAGGCGGAGGTCCGTGGTAGTGCGGAGTTCAGGGGGCAGGTCGTTCCAGAGGGTTGGGCCCGCCACAGAGAAGGCCCTTCCCCTGGGTGTCGCCAACCGGCATTGCCCGGCCGACGGCACCCGGAGAAGGCCCTCTCTATGGGAGCGGATCGGTCGGAGGGATGTATGGGGCAGAAGACGGTCTCGCATATAGCTAGGCCCCAAGCCATGGAGCGCTTTAAAGATGGTAGTTAACACCTTGAAGCGCACACAAAAGGCCACAGGTAGCCAGTGCAGCTCGCGCAGGAGAGGTGTTATGTGGGACTGCCTTGCGGCTCCCATGACCACCCGCGCGGCTGCGTTCTGAAATAGCTGTAACCTTCGAGTGCACCTCAAGGGAAGCCCCATGTAGAGAGCGTTACAATAGTCCAGCCTAGACATCATGAGTGCTTGAGTGACTGTGCGAAGGACAACCCGGTCCAGTAAGGGGCGCAATTGGCATACCAAGCGTACCTGGTAAAACGCCCCCCTGGCCACGGCTGTCCCATGCTCCTCCATGGACAGCCGGGAATCCAGGAGGACACTCAAATTGCGCGCCCTTTCCACGGGGCCCAATATTTCGGCCCCCATGGCCAGTGTTGGACTTAACTGGCTGAACCGGGGCGTCGGAAACCACAGCCACTCTGTCTTGGATGGGTTGAGCTTGAGTTTGTTACTACCCATCCAGACCCGTACGGCCTCCAAACACCGGGACATCACCTCGACGGCATCGTTGGGGTGGTTTGGGGTAGATATGTACAGCTGAGTGTCGTCAGCATACAGATGGTACTCTACCCCAAAACCACGGATGATCTCGCCCAGCGGCTTCATATAGGTGTTGAACAGGAGGGGCGAGAGGATCGACCCCTGAGGAACCCCGCATATCAGGGGCCGACTTCTGCCCCCCTGCCAACACACATTGCGACCGACCAGAGAGGTAGGACGAGAACCACCGCAACACGGTGCCTCTCACCCCCAACCCCCCCAGTCAGTGCAATAAGATACCATGGTCGATGGTATCAAAAGCCGCTGAGAGGTCTAATAGGACCAGGATAGAGGAACATCCTCTATCCCGCGCCCTCCAGAGATCATCCACCAACGCGACCAATGCCGTCTCGGTGCTGTGACCGGGTCGGAAGCTGGACTGGCACGGGTCTAGATAATCAATTTCCTCCAGGTGCCGAGGAAACTGTTGTGCCACCACTCTCTCTACAACCTTCGCTAAAAAGTGAAGGTTGGAGACCGGACGATAATTTAATAACAATGCTGGGTCCAGGGAAGGCTTCTTGAGAAGGGGTCTCACCACCGCCTCTTTCAAGGCGGTAGGCAGGTACCCCTCACTCAAGGAAGCGTTCACAATATCCTGGAGCCAGCCTCGCGTAACCTCCCAGGATGCCAGTACAAGGAATATTATGTCCAGTTCTGATGACCACAATAGCGGAAACTTGCTGAGACCCTAGAAACAGTACAGAGAAGAGCAACAAAGAAGATAAGGCATCTGGAGGCTAAACCCTATTATGTATGGCTGCAGGAACTACATATGTCTAGTATAATGAGGAAAAGGACTAGGGATAATATCATAGCAATCTTCTAGTACCTGAGGTGCAGTAACAGAGAAGAGGGGATCAGCCTGTTCTCCAAAGCACCTGAGGGCAGGATACAAAATAATGGGAAGAGGTTGTTAAAGAGAGATCCAACTTAGAACTAATGAGAAATTTCCTGACAATGAGAATTAAATTGTGAGAACTCCATTACTAGAGGTTTTCAAGAAGAGACTGGAGAAATATTGTCCAGAATAGTATTGGACCTTAAACACTCAAAGAGCCATTTGGACCAGTTCCCCACAGAAAAGAAAACACAGGGAGCCACAAAACCTGGGTGGGCGTGGGCGAACTTGATATCATTCTCTCCCCCCGGTCATATGACACACCCCAGCCAAGCCTCCCCAGCTGGTCATTAAGTCAGAGAACTGCCTTAATGACCAGATGGTTGTTAAATTATTTGCAACGCCCAGCCCTGCCTCACCCCCCTCCTCCAAGCCACCTCTTGTCATGCCCAGCCTTGCCTCAAAGGCCTCAACATTTTTATAGTTCTGTAAAAATATTGTTCACCTTTCTCTTTCTCTCTTTCTCCCTCCCTCCCTATTTCCATCTCTATCTCTTTCCCTCTCCCCCCTCTCTCTCCGTCTATCTCTTCTCTGGGTCTCTTGTCTCTTTCTCTCTCTCTCTATGTCGCTCTCTTTCCCTCCCTCCCTCCCTCTTCCCCCATGAACTGGTGCTGGGTGGTGGGAATCTGAAGTCTGGAGCCCGATGAGCCCAGGAGCAATGCGCTGAAACTCAGCTGGAAGGCAGGGAATCCCAAAACAGGCACCTCTGCTGGAAAAGCAACTGCCTTAGGCTATATTGCAGCAATGACAGATAAATGCAATAAATCTGCCACATATTGTTATTGCATTATACAAAAATAAACTGATCACATTACAATATTTACAGTACTAATAAAAATATAATTTCTTCTTCTGCCTAGTAGACAAAACCTAATTCCATTACTTTCTTCTCTGTTTATTAATCTTAATGTGCTATTTATATGCTATTCTTCCTTTCAGTTAATCAACCAATTATACAAAATTTAATCAGATCTTTCCAATATATAATTTACTGATACTTTAAATAAACTGATACTATAATAAGGACTTGATTTGGCCAATCAAAGATTTGGCCCATCAAATTTTTGTGATGCCTGAATGCTGACGGATCATGTAATCTATATTGCTTGATATTTAAAGTAAGCAAGCAAGAAACCTACTAGAGATTAGCTTTTATGTTAACATTTTGAACACCTAGCCTGTTTCTTCTAATATGTCCCTTACTAAATACACTTTCCTTTGCCATCAAGCAGGTTTGCTATATATGATCTTAAGTAAGATTACCCCCAGTAGCTGTGAATTATTGAGTTCAGCTTGATAAGCAGACTCTCCTTTGCCTGTAACATCTCATGATACATGATATATAGTACAATGTGTGTGTTTGTGTATGTGTATACATGATATATAGTGGAGTGTGTGTATGTGTGTATTGAGTGTACATCTTTGGTTGTAATCAAATTGTCAGTATTATTGGCTTTTTCAGTTGTCCTCTATCCTGCCTATTAAATTTTTGCATGTTGGGTACCTATTAAAATTTTGTTGGTGAGAGAGTGTATTTCTGGAAATAAATCCGTCTTTGGTGCCCATTTCCACTTTCTCCATTTTTTGCTGGCCATACAGTATAGTAGAATTGACCTCTGGACCTCCTGCATGCAAAAAAAGTAAGTGTGCCACTGAATGGGGGGGAAAGCATTCTGGGTGAAACTTAATTCATGGAGGAAAAGAGTTAGGATAATCATTATTGAACAAATTTGAGAAAGAAGGAAAGTCTACCACTGAAAATGTACATGTGACAAAGATAATAATGCTTGTTATTATTGAATTGTTGAATTTTAATTTTGCCTTGTATGTGTATATGTGTTCTAGGTGCGCAAGGTTGACACTCCAAAGGATCAGATGGACAAAGAATGGGGCGAATTCCAGAAAGCTATGAGACAAATCAATACAGTAAGTTAGTATTCCGTTTTGAAATCAATGCATATATAAAAATGAAACTTGGCAGAAGTGATCTTATCTGCCAGTCTCAATGCAGTTTACATGGTAGAAGAGTGGACAAAGCAGGAATTGGAAGGGACGTCCCATATACAATAGCCATCGTACAGATTAGGAATTCTGATTTCTTTTCTGATGGCCTCTAAATCCAGATCAAACATTCCTTTATGAAGATGTTAAGTTAGTTCTAATCCTTTGAACTTAATAACAATATACCATGTTACCCAAATGGTTTTCAATTGATACATTGCTTTTACCTCTTTTATAGTGTCCATGTCAAAAGGAAATTCTGAAACATATTCAATTCAATTCAATTCAATTTATTTGATTTGTAGACTGCACCCTCTCCCCGAAGGGACTTGGGGCGGTGCACAGGACTTTAAAAACATATATACATACAACAATACAATTTTAAAATAGAATTAAATAATTTACCTGCGCTAAAAGTTTAAAATCTTAAAACCTTAAAAACCCTTTACACTAATTCCCAACAATCCCTATTAAAACAATTTAAATTTATATTACAGCCTAGGAAGGATAGATTAGGCCAGGCCGGCCAGATGAAAAAAGTACGTTTTTAGCTTTTGGCAGAAGGAGCGGAGATCCGTGGTTGTTCTCAGTTCGGGGGGTAGGTCGTTCCAGAGGGTCAGGCCCACCACAGAGAAGGCCCTTCCCCTGGGCGTCGCCCGCTGGCACTGCCTAGTGGACAGCACCCGGAGAAGTCCCTCTCTGTGGGAGCGAATCGGCCGAAGGGATGTATGAGGCAGAATGCGATCCCGCAAATAACTAGGTCCCATGCCATGGAGCGCTTTAAAGATGGTAATCAACACCTTGAAGCGCACCCGAAAGACCACAGGCAGCCAGTGCAGCTCGCGCAGGAGTGGTGTTACGTGGGAGAACCTGGAGGCTCCCAGACCTGCCCGCGCGGCCGCGTTCTGGACTAGCTGTAGTCTTCGGGTGCACCATGGGAAGCCCCATGTAGAGAGCGTTACAATAGTCTAGGCGGGATGTCACGAGTGCATGAATGACTGTGCGAAGGGCGTCCCGATCCAATAAGGGACGCAACTGGCGTACCAGGCGTACCTGGTAGAACGCCCTCCTGGCCACGGCCATCACTTGATCTTCGGTCTTGGACGGGTTGAGTCTGAGTCTGTTCCTTCCCATCCAAACCCGCACGGCTTCTAGACACCGGGACATCACTTCGACGGCACATTGGGGTGATTTGGGGTAGATATGTACAGCTGGGTGTCATCAGCGTACAGGTGGTACCCCAAAACCACGGATGATCTCGCCCAGCAGCTTCATATATGTGTTGAACAGAAGCGGCGAGAGGACCGACCCCTGAGGCACCCCACAAGTGAGGGGTCTCGAGGTGGACCTCTGCCCTCCTGCTAACACAAATTGCGATTGACCGGAGAGGTAGGAGGAGAACCACCGTAGAACGGTGCCCCTCACCCCCAACCCCTCCAGTCGATGCAATAGGATACCATGGTCGATGGTATCAAAAGCCGCTGAGAGGTCTAATAGGACCAGGATGGAGGAACAACCCCCATCTCTGGCCCTCCAGAGATCATCTACCAATGCCGCCTCAGTGCTGTGTCCGGGCTGGAAGCCGGACTGGCGCAGGTCCAGATAAACCATTTCCTCCAGGTGCCGAGGAAACTGTTGAGCCACCACACTCTCTACAACCTTCGCCAAGAAGTGAAGGTTGGAAACCGGACGATAATTTACTAACAATGCTGGGTCCAGGGAAGGCTTCTTGAGGAGGGGCCTCACCACCGCCTCTTTCAAGACGGCAGGCAAGATCCCCTCACTCAGAGAAGCATTCACTATCTCCTGGAGCCAGCCTCGTGTAACCTCCCAGGATGCCAGTATAAGCCAGGAGGGACACGGGTCCAATAAACATGTGGTAGCTCTCAGTCGCCTACGTAACCTGTCCATGTCTTCGGAAGTAACAGAGTCAAAATCCTCCCACAAACATGTCTCAAGACCTGCCTTGGGTAATCCATCCAGATTATTTTCAATGGAGGCCAACTCGCTCTGA
The DNA here is from genome assembly GCA_039707465.1 of Rhabdophis nuchalis. Classification (NCBI taxonomy): domain Eukaryota; kingdom Metazoa; phylum Chordata; class Lepidosauria; order Squamata; family Natricidae; genus Rhabdophis; species Rhabdophis nuchalis. The sequence continues at coordinate 109,689,240 of CM077647.1, read as the reverse complement.
ATCTGAGCGATTTTCTCCTGCAGATACTCTCCAAATTCCTCTGCTCTACTCTGTAGAGGAGCTTCCCGCGGCCTCTGTTGAAGGAGGGAGCGGGTCACCCCAAACAGGGCGGCAGGGCGGTTATCTGCGGATGCGATAAGAGTGGCACAATAATGACATTTGGCCACTCTTATCGCCACAAGGTAAGTCCTCAAATGGGCTCTCACCTTTGTTCGGTCAGATTCAGACCGTGTAGATCTCCATTTCCTCTCTAGGCGTCTCTTATGGAGTTTCATCACCCTCAACTCCTCGGTGAACCAAGGAGCCTGGGTGGTTCGACGCCACATGAGAGGTCGCAAGGGCGCGACCCAATCCAAGGCCCCCGTGGCCGTGATACTCCATGCCGCCACTAGGTCCTCCGTCGGGGCGTGGGTCAGGGTCACAGGTAGTGGCCCAAGCTCTGTCTGGAACCTCTCTGGGTCCATCAGGCGCCTGGGGCGGAACCATCTAGGAGTTGAAGGTTCCGGCTCCCCGCAGTGGGGTGCAGCGGTAGGAAAGTCGAGCCGGAGAAGTGAGTGATCCGACCATGACAGGGGTATAATGGCTAGCTCCCCTATGCCAAGATCACTCATCCACTGACCAGAGACAAAAATCAAATCCAACGTGTGTCCTCTCTCGTGTGTGGGGCCCTGAATTACCTGGGTCAGGTCCATGGCCGTCATGGAGGCCATGAACTTCCGAGCTGCCTCGGATGATTCGCCTACCAATGGCAGGTTGAAATCCCCCATGACTAACAGTCTGGGGGTCTCAACCGCCACCTCAGCGATCACCTCGAGGAAATCGGGCAGGGCTGCTGTTACATAGCGGGGAGCCAGGTATACAACCAGCAAGCCCAACTGCCTCCCTAGGCCCCACTTCACGCAGAGGGACTCACAGCCGGTGGTCTGTGGTACAGTAGTCTCTCTTGGCTCAAGGCCTTCCTTAATAATAACCGCCACCCCACCCCCCATCCCTGCCTAGGGTCCGTGGCTGATAGAACGTGCGGTAACCTGGCGGGCACATTTCCACGAGAGGTAAACCGCCCTCGTGGCCCAGCCAGGTCTCCGTGACTCCCACCAGGTCCGGCTCCCCCTCCGACACAAGGTCATTAATGAGGGGGGCTTTGTTGGCCACGGACCTGGCATTGCATAACATCAGCCTAGGGCCCTGGCTCTGTGACCCCTGACCACCTAGATTGCGGGGGTTGGGGCGCGTGACCGCCCTTAGCCAGCGGCTCCACTCCCCCAACCATTGATCTTCCATCGCACCTGCCTCTCTCCACGACCGTTTGGATGGGTTTAAAACCCTCTCTGTGGACGACCCATATTGACTTTTTAAAGTATTTTCTCACTGGCACTTGGGACATTTCTCTCCTCTTTTTTGGTGGGGGGAGGGGGGGATGCAGTCCCTGATCCCTGTTTTCTTTTTGCTTAATTCATTCAAGAGTTAAGACTTAGGAGGGAAGATTTTGTTGCCAGGGGAAATGTATATGGACTGGCAATTCCAGAATTTTAATTGCAGTAAAAAGAAAGGAAACTTTACATTGTTGTATTTCTTTATGTTCCATGAAAGTCAGAGAAATACCCCCAGAAATTGAGCCTAAAATTACTACATTTTTTTATAATTCTGAATTAGATTTCAGAAGCAATAGTGGCTGAAGAAGATGAAGAAGGGCGACTTGACCGTCAAATTGGAGAAATTGATGAACAAATGTATGTAGCTCAAATTTTGTCTTCAAGTGCTATTTATGAACAGAGTTTCTCAAAAGCTACTTAAATAATTTTTTATATTGCTTGATAATACTCTACTTGAAATCATGCAGCTAATTTTAGTCAACGCAAGATGAAAAAGATGTTGAGACTAGAGTGCAGAGAAGAGCAACAAAGATAATTAGGGTGCTGGAGCCTAAAACATGATGAATGGTTTCAGGAATTTGTTATGTCTGGTCTAATGAAGAGAAGGACTAGGGGAGACATAAATGCAGTCTTCCATTTGAGGGTCTATCACAGAGAAGAGAGGGATCAACCTATTCTCCAAAGCAAGACAAAAGCAACTGATGGAAACTTATTACCGTATTTTTCGGAGTATAAGACGTACCTTTTTTCCTCTTAAAAGAGGCTGAAAATCTAGGTGTGTCTTATACACCGAATGCAGCACTTTTTTTGCCTCCTGAAGCCCCATCCCCTTCACCAAAATGGCCGTGCATAGCCTTCTGAAGGCTTTCAAACAGCTCATGGGGGTTGGGGAGGGCAGAAATGAGCAAAAAACAGCCTGTTTTTTTGTCCCCCGGTCCTCCGTCCCCAGGAGCACTCTATAAGCCACCATAAAGCTATGCATGCTATTTTTATGGAAAAAAGGCCAGTTTTTGCAAAAAACCGGCCGTTTTTTTGCTAGTTTTTGCCCCCCACTCTCCAGGAGCACTTTGCACGCCTCCCCAAGGCTATTCATGCCTTTTATTTGAAAAAAACGGGCCTGTTTTTTGTGAAAAACAGGCCATTTTGGGGAGGTTTGCAGAGTGCAAAAACTTTATTTTTCCTTTCAGAAGGCTGTTTAGTTAAAGGGATTGATGAGAATTACATTGGTCAAGTTCTGTACCAGCAGAAACAAAGTCGTAGGTGCTACAGGTTATCATTGATTTCCTTCTTCAGCACATGGATAAATACACCTGCAAACATCTACCTACCTACCTACCTGCTCTCTCTCTCCCTACCTACCTACTGTATTTCTCTCTCACTCTCTCCCCCTATCTACCTATATACCTGCCTACTTTCTCTCTCTCTCTCTCTCTCCCCCTACCTATCTACTATATTTCTCTATTTTTGTCTCTATCCCTCTACCTACCAACCTACCTACCTACTCTCTCTCTCCCTACCTATCTACTGTATTTCTCTCTATTTCTCAATTTCTCTCTCTCTATCTCTCTACCTACCTACCTACCTATCTACACTCTCTCTCTGCCTACCTACCTACCTACTGTATTTCTCTCTCTCTTTCTATCCATTTATTTACCTAACTACCTAACTACTCTTTTTCTCTCTCTCCCTCTCCCTAAAAAGGAGAACAGTTAATCAATGGCACAGTTTGCATCCAGAAGTTGTATATGTTCCATCACTTGAGATTTTTAATTTATTTATTAAATGGTTGTTGCGGCCCAATCTAGCACTGAGATCCCCTCCTATTTATCTTTATATGTTTCCCTATCCAGACTTCAATTATAAATAGTCCACCTTTTCTCAACTCCTTTGGTTTTGGACTTAATTGATGTTCAGTAATTGAGTACATAACGTGAACCTTCTCATTCTATCTGGCTTTGAATTGGTGTCATATCATATGCATAAAGCAGAATGTTTACAAGTTTGCTTTTAATTTAAACATATGCATATTGGTTCTGAATTTAACTATCAACGTTTGTTCTAAATTTTCCCACTTATCAGGAAAATAATACATAGACATTTGTGGAGGTATATTTAATATCACAGTTAGAGGCCTTAAACTAGAATACTGTATAACAGCTAGAAAAAGTTAAGAGGCACCTATGATCATTTTTGTTCTCTATTCATTTGAGTTCTTCCTTGATCAATATGGACAAATCTCCTATTGCCTGGCCTTTTTCTTCTACATTCCATATTAGTTTGACCCAGGACTTAAATTAAAATCAGATATTGAAATCTGTTTACCTCCAGCTGTAACCAGGTGTCTTTTATTGCAATTGGAAAGAAATTCAGATGGATCACATAGAAATAGGGAGCAATATATTGTAATAGTGTATTTGGGCTTTTTGGACTGCAGTTCAAGAGAAAATTCTGAACTAATTCTAATTGTTTTCAAAATAATTAAAGGAGCAATATAGAAATCCCTGCCTTTTATTCAAACTAGAGCAGAGAAAAAGCGCTTACAGACTGCATGGATGCTTTTTAGCCCATGATCCATGCAACTGTTAGACAACTAATTTTTTGAAAAATTATATTTTGGAAACGAAACATGTAGAATAAAGGTGGGTTTGTTGTTGTTTTTTACATTTTCAGCACATTGCTTATGCCAAATTGATACTTTTTATCTGCTATATTTCTTAGCCAATCTGTATTTCTGTAATGAAAATGTAGTTTCAGGTTTCCAATTCCAAGCCAGAAAAAAATAGTAATTAACTGGCTCCACTGCAATTATATCAGGGTTTTAATAAAATGCTCTTTACATGAAGTTGCATTCCATGAATGTGTAAGGTTTATGTTTTTACCTTTTCACTTAATCAGAAAAAGAGGGTAAACTGTTTAATTTATTTTACCTTAGAGAATGTTTCCGTCGTGTTGAACAACTACGTGACCAGCAGGAAATAAGAAAAGATCAATTAAAGGAAGCCATAAGTCAAACAGTCACACAGACTAAAGATGATGATGATATTGATAGTAATGATGAAGGTGAATTGCAGGACTTGCTTTCTCAAGACTGGAGAGCAAAAGGAACAATATTGTAACTGCCTGAGAAGAGGATTTAATTTTTCAATTGTGACATTGTTGTTTTATTGTGTACTATATGTTCATACATACATACGTGTGTGTGTATGTGTATATAATTGTTTCACAACACCCTGTTAGAACCCCAATCAAGGGAGGAGACATACTGTTTCCTTTTCTGCCTTTCAGCTCATCACCAGAGACCATCTAGACAGAAAGCCATGAGTTCCGTTGTGTTAATTTTTTTAATATTAATAAAAGGAAACAGTATGTCTCCTCCCTTGATTGGGGCTCTAACAGGGTGTTGTGAAATAATTATAGATATTAACCCTCCTGTCTCAGCTGATGCAATTGGGAGAGCCAGGCTGGCTGAATGGTTTAAAGGCTCCTGCCTGATATGCAATACAGCCCGGGTCGAATCCCAGTAAGAGTATGACTAGCTGATGAGAGCTAAAAAGCTCGAAATAGATCTATCCTAGTCTCTCTGATTTATTTATTGATCAGCTCATAAAACTAACACACACACACACACACACACACACATATATATAAATATGAATCTTGTAGGTAGGAAAACTCTGTTTAATGTCATAAATATTTTTTTAAAAACTATTATAGCTGTATGGAAAACCTTTTATTTAAGCTACTACTGTGCTAGGAGTAGCTTTTAAATATGCATTGAAATGTGCTTTCAGGCAGATGAATATAAAAACAAGCGTTTACTAGTTAGAACTGTTTTGTAGTCTTAAATAGAAACTATTTACTTTTATTTTCTGCACTTTACATATGCCACAGTTGTTACCTCCATACTACATTGGAAACCTAATGTTAACTTGTGTTTCCTCAGATTCATAAATTAGCTATTAGCTCAGTCATCTTTTATAAATCTAATCTATTGCTTCACAGAAAACAGAGTTTTCAAATTCACTAAAATGTACTAGTGCATTTAGTAACTTTGTATTGAATAATTGTTTATTTGATACAGACATTCATTAGCAAATATCAGTGAATACTTGCCAATGTATAATCCTGGGGAAGGATGCCCCATTAAATTGAAAATCATGAGTTTCCCAATAAAATATATTATTTTCACATGCTGATAGATATTCCTTCTTTCCTCCTGCATGATGTCATGAGCACACTCCTGAAGATTATTGAATGATGCTCAGTAGAAAAAGAAGAGACTTAATGCTTTTAAAAACATCTCTACATTATATTGAGCCAATACTAGGAATAACAATTTGGGGCTTAGCTGGATGAAACTGGCAGTAAACGAATGGTTACTGAATAAATTAGTTTCAGAAACAATTTAATAATATGGCCTCCTAATCTAAAACCTCTAAATTCCACTTGTTTCATTTTCATCACATTCATTCATTTTGTCACATAATACATGGGATTCTTTCTACAATCCTCTTTAAGAAACAGTAAATGTATACATATAAAACTTCATTATTAGTTAAAACTAATAATTTATAATACTTGCTGCCTGTATAGAAGAAATTAAGCTTAAAGGTTTTAATTTAATTTCCACATTAATTAATGAAATAGGGATGACAGCACACAACCTTAACCAGGTTTTGGTATAACTAATACCAAAGCTTGTTTCTATCTTTGATGGTTCTAACCGTCTATTTCTTTATTTTTCTGCAAGCAATTTGACAAGCTGCTTGCTCAGATTTTCACCATTTGATCAGTATTTTGAATACAGAATTTACTGTGACATTAAACTCATTTGTTATCTCTCTACACTGTATATAGATTGGTGATAAAAAATCTGATTGTTACCCAACATTTTCAATTTATTTTATCAGATTAATCTAATGCATACTTTAAAATGTCTTTTTATATGATTTGTATGCAATAATTGGACAAACATATAATCTGCATAAGATTCCCACTCAAGATTAAGGAACAAGTTCTGCATTAAATTCAATGTACGATATTGAACTCATCTACTTTGTTCACTACTAGAAGAGGCAAAATATCTACATTCACATAGTTTAGTAAGGAATTGAATTTCTAATCTAAATTATATTGAACTGTGATTTCATAGATATCGATTATGCATATTTGAGACATTGAAATAATATTAAGGAACCCCCAGAATTAATCAAATTTTAAAAATTGGAATGGGATGACCCACCATGGGTCATGGCTGGCTGGGCATGGCTGCCAGCATGAATAACATGGCAAGGATGACTCAGTGCAGCCGGGTCAGTGCAAATGGGTAGGCACAACTGGATGAGCATAGCTGATTTGGCATGGAACAGTCATCCCAATCAACCAGATGTGGGGACAACTTGGCGCCCCATAAGAAAAAATATCAGGCCCTAATATGCCAGCTGATGGATGCAGGAGACAACTCATGGTGAGTGGAATCACTATTATGAGACTATTTGGATCAAGCTGGGAAAAAATCACTTCTCCCCAACCCAGAAGAACCATTGTCCCATTCTGTGCTCAAGTCACAGTGCAGTAGCGGAGCTCATAATTAGGATTGGCTTGTCCCAGCAGGTGCCTTCCTGCCTCCCAAGATGGGAAGCACAACCTGGCAAGCACGCAAACTGCATGCCACAATAAGCTATCCACTCTGCTGCTACCATTCTAGAGATGACTGGGATGTCAGCCAGAGAGCTCCATGAAATAGCTGGGCCTTTGTCTGCAGCTTCCCTTACAAAGAAGGGAGAGAGAAAGCCTTGAGAAGCATGCTTCTCGGGTGGGGATAGAGTGAGAGAAAAGCGGCAGGAGTCTGAAAAAGGCTGGTTGACAGGATTCTAAGGAAAAAAACCACTGGCCTTCCTTCTGTTGAGCTTAAAAAAATCATCGCACCAAATCATACCTAATAGGCAACAACAGTGAAGATGGTCTCACCCGCAGAGGAAAAGTTGGTGGGTCTGCGCCTATCTTAAAACAGGGCAGAACAATGACTGTCAGGATTCTGAATAATGCATCCACCAAAAACAGAAGTCCAAAGCAGGTAGATTCCTCAAAGAACATGTTTATTGGACACATATTGACACAGCTAGTGAAAACCAACTCTAAAAGTTTCTGCGGTATTCCCCCAAACTAAAAGAGCAAATCTTTCTCTCCTCAAACTGGTCTCATTGCAAATCTTTCCCTCCTCAAACTGGTCTCATTGTCCAATGAAAGTAGCAGGGAGACTGCTTGTCACACCTTCATCATTTGCCACCTGTTGTGATTACCTACTTTCCCACAAGAAACTTTTTGTTTTGACTGGTAGCTGGTCTATCTACTTCCCCCTCCCTCCTTTCAAAGTTTGTGGCAACTATGAGGCAGGAAAAGATAGCTTCAGCCAGGTTCACTTCAGAGTTGACAGTCTATGGATATTCTCAGACATCCAGGTCATGGTTGTCCAAAGATGGTTTTACAAGAGGTAACAGAACTTTCTGTTTTTTCTTTGAAGATATTTTGTTTCTCATCCATGAAGCTTCGTCAGCTCTGAAGTTTGCAGGAAGCAGTTTCCTCCAAGTCCAACTTCTGCCTTGACAGATCTCTAGAAAGGAGGGGTGGCGGGGGAGTTGTGTGAGGAAAGACTGCCCCAATAAGCCAGCATCCTTACCAAGCACAATTGGAAACAGGGATTCCCTTTTGAGAAGGGCCAGCCTCCCTTATGCAGGATCTGGAAGCACTGCTCCCCTGCCTCCTCTTGCTCTCCAGAGATCTGTAAAAACAGAAGTTAGGCTCAGAGCAAACTGCTTCCTGCAAACTTTCTCCTCTGCACTTCCATATACAGCAGCATTGTCCTGCTTTGCTGGCAGGGGGCACTGGATAGGGAAATGACAATGACATCTGCGATTGGAAGAAGAACATCTCCCTCAGGAGGTTTCATGAGGCTTTCCTGAAGCCCCCAGAAGGTGAAACACAGCCCAACGTGCAAACCAGAAGTCTGTTCCAGTTTGCGCGATAGGCGGTTTTCGCCCTCCATAGAATTGAGAAGGCTTCCCTGAAGCCTCAGGAGGATGAAAAACAGCCAAAAATCATGGCTGAAAACTGCTGGCCAGCGTGCGCATGCAGGCTGGAGCTGAGAGGGCAAGGCCTCGTGTGTCCTCAGGAATGGCTCTGCGTGCCACCTGTGGCACACGTGCCACAGGTTCGCCTTCATGATGATAGAGGGTATTGAAGTTGCAAGAACTTTAGCGGAGAGTGAAATGCCATATTACAATTCTATATAAAACTAAGAGAATCAAGAATAAAACAGCATGGTTGCACAAAGCGCTCTCAAACCAACTGAGAGAGAAAAAATGACAAGTACAAAAAATTGGAAAAGGGACACATAACTAAGATAGAATACCAACAAATCACTCTAACTTGCAAAGATGAAGTTAGGAAAGTTAAGGCTTTGAATGAAGTAACACGTGCAACAAATGTTAAAAACAAGAAAAAATGTTTCTTTCAACACATAAAAACAAGAAAAAAAATCAAAGAAACTATTGGTCCACTAATGGGAGAAGATGACAAAGTAACAGGCAGTGGAGAGAAAGCAGAACTGCTTAATTCATACTTCATATCTGTCGTCATGCAAAAAGAAAACACTACTCAATTTACTAAAAACAGAATTATAAATGACAGGTTAAGAAAGCAAATTAAAATATGCAAAAATAAAGTAAGAGAACACTTGTCAACTCTAAATGGATCTAAACCACTGAGTTCTGAAGGAACTGATTTCAGGACAATTGAAACATATTATCCAAAATTCTTGGAACACCAGGGAATTACCTAAGGACTTGAAAAGAGCTAATATAGTCCCCATCTTCAAAAAAGAAAATAAAAAACAGATCCAGGAAATTACAGACCAATCAGCCTCACATTGATACCTGGGAAATCTTGGAAAATAAAACACTATGTAACACAAATTTTGATCCTAAGTGTTCTAGTGTTATATTATTCTAAGTGTTATATTTCAACTGCTTATGTGTAAAATCTATATAAAAATAGGTAAATTCATCACAAACTGACTTTGTGATCATAACCTACAACCAATTCAATTCAATTCAATTTATTAAATTTATAAATTTGCAAAGATGAAGTTAGGAAACCAGGGGTGGGATTCAGCCAGTTTGCACAGGTTTGGGTGAACCAGTTGTTACTATTTTGCGCAGTTCGGAGAACTGACAAATTGCACCACCAGATGCCCCCCCCCAAAATGGGTGGATAACGGGCTGTATTTTTCCAAAACGGGGGCCGCTGGGTGTTTTTGCGAACCACGGCTCATCTCTGGGATTTCTCTGGGACTCTTTCCGACGGCACTCCGCATAACAGGGGTGGAAAAGAAGCCTCCGATCCTCTGGCGGCTGAGATGCTTCTTTGCCAGCCAGCCGCTTCCCAACTCCAGTCAGCTTGCTATCTGACAGATGCAAGCAGTGACCAGGGAACTGGTTCAGGGGCGTGGCCAGCCTGCAGGTACTACCGGTTTGGAGAGTCTGCCCTGATTTTTTACTACTGGTTCTACCGAACTGGTCCAAACTGATAGGAACCCACCTCTGATGAAAGAGGAATCAAGAGGACGTATAATCTTACTTTCATATCCTAGCCACAGAGAGAAAATTATACCTTCCTTCCTCTGTCTCTCCCTCTTGGGTTTTTAGCATAGAATTTCTACAAAAAGACAAAGGCTAATGATCAACTTTGTTACAGTATGATAATAGGTTTTTAAATTAATTGGAAAGGTCTAGTTTCCTTTGCTGTTATAGAAGGGGATAAAAATGTCCTGGCTCCAATCAGTAGGAAAACTTGCAGAATTGTTTATATGAGTGAATAGGAAAATAGGAACCCACCAATTCTAATTCTTTCTTAATCATCTCAAAGGCATGAAATTCCTTTTGGGATTTTTCCAGGTTTTACTTGTGAAAGGAAGTCTTTGACCTCAGATGCTGGAAAGAACATTTCAATTGCAAAAATACCCTGTAGGAATCTATCATCCCTGATAGATGACCAACCAATCTTGTTTAAATTCTGTTTCTGTATAGAAAACTATACCACTTTCAGGGGCACCCAGCCATCACTGAACAATTTTTAAACGTATGTGGATATTTTGGAACATATCTGAACAGTTAGACAGAATACAATCTGTCAATGTATTTCCAAAAACATAATTCCCATAACTAAATGCAATATTTTAGGTGCAATCTAACAATGAAGAATTGAGAGGAACAGTGAGTTCACTTGATAGTCTGTTGTTTCAACCAAATAATGCATTTTCCTTCTTAGAATCGTATCCTGCTCTTGGGTCTTGTTTAGTCTATAATTCTAATGTGTTATATGTCATATTTGCTTTGGAAGTTGAACACTAAGCCTCTGTTCCCTAACATAAAACACAGGCTGTCTGCCAAGGCATTCAGTGAAACTAATCTCTGGCATTGCTAACTTAGCTGATAAGATAGCCTAGAGCATTGATACCCAAGATCAAAATGAAATGTTAACGCTTCCAACTCCAAACATCCTTCCTGAAAAAATATAGTCTCGGTTAAAAAAAAAAATCTTTTAAACAGTTACCAAGAAATGAATACGCAATTATTTTTAATTGCTTTCTCAGTTCTGCTAAAATGCTGTTCAGCTCTGTCAGATAAATCAGAAAATCAGGTCTAGCATTCAACACAAATTTCAATGCTTCTGAATAACAGGCTATACAACATCATATACGGTAAATGATTAAGCACTCTCAAGCTTGGGAAAATTGCTGAAACAAATTTTATCCTTCAAGGTCTTATGACTTGTCTAACTCCTCTCAGTGCCTCTTGGGAGGCACTGCCTCAAATCTTCTGACTCAAAATTGTATATTTGAGGTCATCCTGATTCTGAGTGAATTTCTCTCTGTGCTCTGTGCTCTGCACTTGGTTGTAAAAGTCTACAAACTACAATTATGTCAATACAATACAATAGCAGAGTTGGAAGGGACCTTGGAGGTCTTCTAGTCCAACGTCCTGCCTAGGCAGGAAACCCTATACTGTTTCAGACAAATGGCTATCCCTCTTCTTTGTGGCAACCCCTGAGATATTGGAACACTGCTATCATATCTCCCCTATGCCTTTTTTTCATTAAACTAGACATACCCAGTTCCTGCAACCGTTCTTCATATGTTTTCCCCTAATCATCTTTGTTGCTCTTCTCTGCACTCTTTCTAGAGTCTCCACATCTTTTCTACATCGTGGCAACCAAAACAGAATGCAGTATTCCAAGTGCGGCCTTACCAAGGCATTATAAAGTGGCATTAACACTTCATGTGATCTTGATTCTATTCCTCTGTTTATACAACCTAGAACTGTGTTGGCTTTTTTGGCATCCCATAATCACAGGTCAGTTTCAACATTATTTATTTAATTTTTATCTCCTGCTTTTATTACTTTATAAGTAATTCATTGCAGCAAATATACATAATACTTCTAAATCCTCCCCCTTATCCACCACAACAATAACTCTGTGATATGGTTTGGACTGGCAATTATCACCACACAAACCACACAAAATTAGCTGGACTCTTATTATTCAATTTCTCCTACAGGAGGCTATTGCTGTTAATTGCCTTGCAAGAGGCAGTCTAAAACCCGGGCTGGAAGCCGGACTGGCGCGGGTCCAGATAATCAATTTCCTCCAGGTGACAGGGGAACTGTTGTGCCACCACACTCTCTACAACCTTCGCCAAAAAGTGAAGGTTGGAGACCGGACGGTAATTTACCAACAATGCTGGGTCCAGGGAAGGCTTCTTGAGGAGGGGTCTCACCACCGCCTCTTTCAAGATGGTAGGCAAGAACCCCTCACCCAAGGAAGCATTCCCTACCTCCTGGAGCCAGCCTCGTGTAACCTCCCAGGATGCCAGTACAAGCCAGGAGGGACAGGGGTCCAATAAACATGTGGTAGCTCGCAGTCGCCCACGTAACCTGTCCATATCTTCGGAAGTAACAGAGTCAAACTCCTCCCACAAAACTGTCTCAAGACCTGCCTCGGGGCATCCCTCTGGACCACTTTCAGTGGAGGCCAACTCGCTCCGAATCTGAGATTTTATGCTGCAGATATTCCCCAAATTCCTCTGCTCTACCCTGCAAAAGGGCTTCCCGCATCCTCTGTTGAAGGAGGGAGCGGGTCACCCTGAACAGGGCGGCAGGGCGGTTATCTGCGGATATGATGAGAGTGGCACAATGATGACGTTTGGCCACTCTCATCGCCACAAGGTAAGTCCTTAATTGGCCTCTCACCTGTGTTCGGTCAGATTCAGACCGTGTGGATCTCCATCTCCTCTCTCTGTGGCGTTTCATCGCCCTCAGCTCCTCGGTAAACCAAGGAGCCTGGGTGGCTCGTTGCCACAGGAGAGGCCGCAAGGGCGCGGTTACCCGATCCAAGGCCCCCGTGGCCACAGTATTCCATGCGGCCACTAGGTCCTCCATCGGGGCGCGGGTTAAGGACACAGGTAGTGGCCCAAGCTCCGTCTGGAACCTGTCCGGGTCCATCAGGTGCCTGGAGCGGAACCATTTAGGAGATTCAGGTTCTGCCTCCCCGCGGTGCGGTGTAGCGATTGGAAAGTTGAGCCAGAGAAGTGAGTGGTCTGACCATGACAGGGGTATGATGGCTACGTCCCCTATACCCAGATTACTCCTCCACTGACCAGAGACAAAAATTAAATCCAGCGTGTGTCCTCCCTCGTGTGTGGGGCCCCGAATTACCTGGGTCAGGTCCATGGCCGTCATGGAGGCCATGAACTCCCGAGCTACCTCTGATGATTTGCCTGCTAATGGCAGATTAAAGTCCCCCATGACTACCAGTCTGGGGGTCTCAACCGCCATCTCGGCGATCACCTCAAGGAGCTTGGGCAGGGCTGCTGACACGTAGCGGGGAGCCAGGTACACAATCAGCAAACCCAATTGCCTCCCAGGGCCCCACTTCACGCAAAGGGACTCACAGCCGGTAGTCTGTGGTACAGTGGTCTCTCTCGGCTCAAGACCTTCACTAATAATAACCGCTACCCGTCCACCCCTGCCTAGGGCCCGTGGCTGATGAAACGCGCGGTAACCTGGCGGGCACATTTCTACGAGGGGAAATCCTCCCTCGTGGCCCATCCAGGTCTCCGCTATTCCCACCAGTTCCGGCTCCCCCTCCGACACAAGGTCGTGGACGAGGGGGGCTTTGTTGACCACGGACTTGGCGTTGCAGAACATCAGCCTCGGGCCCTGGCTCTGTAATCCTTGACCACCTAGCCTGCAGGGGTTGTGGCACCTGGTCGCTTGTAAGCAGCGGCCTTGTGCCTCCAACCGGGAAAGAAAGCCCTGCCTCCCATTGCACCTACCCCTCCCTACAACCATCTTGATGGGTAGACCCTCAGTGGGAACAACTTGTGTATCCCCCCTCTTAACGGACCCCTCCGCTTCCTTCTTCGCTCTGCCGACCGACCTAGTAACATTCCCACCCCCAGACTGACTAACCCCACCCTCCTCCCTGAGACCCCCTAAAATCCAAATCATACATTTAGCTAAGAAACCCCTAGGGTTTCTTATCCCTCTGCATAAACAGAGGGATAGAATCAAGATCACGTGAAGTGTTAATACCACTTTATAATGCCTTGGTAAGGCCACACCTGGAATACTGCATTCAGTTTTGGTTACCACGATGTAGAAAAGACATGGAGACTCTGGAAAGAGTGCAGAGAAGAGCAACCAAGATGATTAGGGAACTGGAGGCTAAAACATATGAAGAACGGTTGCAGGAACTGGGTATGTCTAGTTTAATGAAAAGAAGAACCAGGGGAGACATGATAGCAGTGTTCCGATATCTCAGAGGGTGCCACAAAGAAGAGGGAGTCAAACTATTCTCCAAGGCATCTGGGGGCAGGACAAGAAGCAATGGGTGGAAACTAATCAAGGAGAGAAGCAATTTAGAACTAAGGAGAAATTTCCTGACAGTTAGAACAATTAATCAGTGGAACAGCTTGCCTCCAGAAGTTGTGAATGCCCCAACCATGGAAGTCTTTAAGAAGATGTTGGCTAGCCATTTGTCTGAAATGGTATAAGATTCCGGCCTATGCAGGGGGTTGGACTTGAAGACCTACAAGGTCCCTTCCAACTCTGCTATTGTATTATTATTGTATTACTCTGTGCTCTTCACAGTCACTCACTTGCCCACCTGCCTAGCTATCCCACCAGCAGCCCATGATGTATTATCCCCCTAGTGAATTGGCTGTAGGTTGAATTGCCCTGTGATGATTTAGTGGTAATGAGTTGGCAAAGGCAATTGTGGTTGTAAGTGAAGGACGCCCTGTACTTTAGCCAGCTCCCTACCCAGAGGAGGCAGGAATAGATAACCACTAAGGTATCTGCTAATCTAGGATTCTAAATATTTAAGGTAAAGTTATAGTTAGGCTTAGATGTTCTGGAAATCTGTGATTAAATTTAGAGTCAAGTATCAAGGGGATATTTATAATTAATGATAGTCTTATAGTTGAAAATAACCAACTATATTGAAAAGATATAGTATAAAAAAGGGGTGTGGTTTAAGTGGTCAATGCCTGAAGGAATGTTGGTGTTCTGGGAGGGGGGGAGAGTAAGAATTAAAACAATTGAAGAGGCGGAAGCCTTTCTTAAAAAACATTCCTCAATTCTGGAGGACGAAAATGGGGGAGCGGGAGGGGCCATGGCTCCGCCCACTGGCGGGAGGGAGGAAGAAGACACAATAGCCAAAAGACTCAAATCACAAAAATGATTTTTCTTTTATTTTTATATAATGTAATTCCTAAACGGATGCTAACAGAAACAAATGATTGAATGCATGAAACTTATGATATGATATGTATATATCTCTTTCCACCTTATATTGAAAAAAAGTTTTCTTTATGTAACCTCGGAGGCGACCACCACCTCCGACATGGAAGCCTTAAAATATTTCTTTTATATCCTATATACCCTTTTCCTATTGAAAAAATTTGTAAAACCAATAAAATTGTTTTAAAAAAAACAAAAAACTAGGATTCATTGTCTATCATTTTAAATAGCAGGATATAAAATGATGGATTTAAGTAAAAGGAAGACAGATTCTGACTGGATGTTGAGACAAATTTTCTAGCAGTTTTGACAGTTATGTGCCTTGTGTCTTTCAATTAGGATTCCCGTATAAAGGAGAATGTTGCCTGGTGTCCTCAATGCTATGATTCCCTTCTTCTCCACAGGAAACATTTCTTTCCTAAATTTAATTCTCCTATTGCACCTTATATTTGAATTCTATTTCCTTTTTAGATCATCATATAATAATAAATAATAATAATAATAATTTAATTTGTAAACCGCTCTCTCTCCCCGAAGGGACTCGAGGCGGTGCACAGGGAATTAAAAATACATATATAAAACCAACAGACATTGTAATACAAATTTAAAATGAATTAAACCTAGACCCTGCGCTAAAATCCCCAACTATCTAAAAACTAACACCCCTAAAAATCCCTAATAAAACAATTTGAATATTCAGCTTGAGGTAAATGGGTCGATTAAGCCAAGCCAGCCAGACAGAAGAAGTGAGTTTTTAATTTTTGAAAACTCAAAAATTCCGCTAGGATACATCCTAGTATCTCATTGAATACCAATGGTTAGTTAGAATTATTTTACTCTTTCTTTTTTTCTCTAAATGTTTCTTTGGGCTTTTATGTAAAAAAAGGTATCAGTGGAAACTGATACCTATATTCTGTCATTTTCCAAATCCTCATCTGAGTTTGTATGTACCACTCCCCTAGATGTTGTTTTATAATGATATGTTATAAAAACATAATATCTAGTTTGATATGTAAAACTAGTAGTGATTAATCTTGACATCACGAATAAATCCAGCCTTGATCTCAAAATATGGCTACTCTTTCTCCTGACTTGGGCATTGTTTGAATTATAAAATATCAGAGCTTGTCAATCAAACAGAGGGAATCTTTTCATTCATATTACTTTGCTGATCTTTGTAAATAATATTCTGTAAATAATGTCAAAAATTAATATGAGATTTTTTCCCCATACATGTCTGTGTGGAAAGTTATCACCCATCCCTCTCCCAGAAAAATGAAATATCCTAGCAAAAATTGAAAAGATAGAATACTGCGTTCCCCCTGGATGTGAAAAAGGGAGGAACACGTTTTAAAGAGAGAATAGTTCCCTGCAGCTTCCTGCCCCCATCTCCTTTGTCAATGAGCCATTAAAGCCTGGGCTAATCCACTTTACATAATAAAGGTAATATCAGCTTTTCACAGAAACTCACCACATGGCATCTGAGAACTCAACCAAACCTGGACTCAAAGCCCAGCCTAGAGAGTTGCCCCTGCATTGCCCCTTGGGAGTCTGACAACCAATCAGAATATAAGATCAAGATCAAAAGCCAGAGAGGGCATAAAACCAGGGTCTTTTCAGCATCACAGCCCTCTCTTCTTCTCCACCAACATTGAAGCATGTAATCACCTTTTCTGTTCAGGACTTAAGACATGTGGTCCTGTCCACCATTACATCATCTATCCAAGCAGCCTCCATGTATCCAGTGTCTTTTTCCCCACTTGGAGCCGAACCCAGAAGAACATTTATTTCAACATCTGTATGTTAACCATTTTTTAAAAAAAAAATCTTCTTAGGGCATCTAAATCTAAAGTTATTCATTAATGGTACACTTACGTAATTTACCGTATCTAGACCATAGTGGAAGCAACTACAAGTCATTGAGACCCAAAGTCATTCGTAATGCACATTCCTATATAACAATGAAATATGATAAAGAGTAACACCAGCACATTATCATCATGTCTGTGCTTCCTACTTAGTGCTGCTTATGCCAAAAACACAGTGAAATACCGTCTCCATACCCTCTTTCAAACCATGACAACTTTACAAAGGACAGTAAAGATACAGCTCAGCAGTAAAAGGGCTAAAGGACTCTCCTCATCCTGCTTCTGAAGCAAGACAAAAACCCTTATTATGCAGCTTGTGTTGCAAACAGAATTTCTACAAAGGGATAACAATGAAATAATTGAAAATCGCTGTTTGATATTTTTGTTTGATATTTTATATTGTGCTTTTATTTTTGGATATTCAGTTCTAAAGCAATAGCTTCCCCTCCTCCCTTTCTCAAATTCCACGAACTCAGCGATACACTCTGTTCTGTCCGTAAAGATTGCAGTCAGAAATATCTAATTTGCTGATCTGCCGAGAAAAAGCAGAGTGAATTGTTGCTACCTCCGTGGGTGATTGCCAGTGGGAGGAGCCCGGGACTCCGGCCTCTTCTGTAAGTTGATCTTTAATTGAATTGCTTTCTGCCGTAAACAGTTATTGGTCGTCTCTTGTTTCGAGAAAGGTTTTTAACTGCAATGGCTGAGGATCCGTGGGAAAAACTTTTGTCTTTCCAATCTTTCCAAAGCAAGCTCCCTTCGGGTACTGCTTATGGTTACGGTGGACAGGATCTGCAAAAATTGAGGCAGAGGGAGTTCCCCAGACTAGGAGGTAACCTGACATGTGGTGGAGGTGGCAGCAGGACGGTTGGTGGGAAGGGAAAAGAATGGAACAGGGAAGAAGAAACAGAGTACTGAGTCTGCGATTGTTCTTGTGGGAGCAGTCACCCTGAGTACGTATGACCACATAAGTTTTGAAGAAGGAAACAGGATAGTTCCACATTTATTTTAAAGGAAAAATCAAGTGAATGAGAAAAGGTGATCAAACAGTAAATCTGCCCTTCTTACACTTGAGTCTGAAAAGAAAGGGACTATTCAGTCAAAATAATTTTCACCTCTTGAGCTTTGTTACTCTGGGTTAGTAAGGTTAGCAGCTGATTTGCCTCCTATCTCTTGCTCCATTTCATGGATAGTAAGACTTAAGAGGAAACGAATTGAAAGAATACATTTACATCACTGGATCTGCCAGGACAATCTAAATGGATGCATCCTTGACAAATGGCTGACCACCTTTTCCTTAAATATTGAGTAGTTAATCTTTGTTGTCTTCACTGAAGAATTAGTTTACTATTTTTCCTCTTTTTTATTAGGAACTATCTCATTTGCTAATACATGCTGGATAGCTTGGCTAGAAGAAATCCTTGTTATAAAGGAGAGGAGTATTATCTGCCATTTCTGGGTCTCATGCAGCCTATAGCCCCCGTTTTTATGATCTCTTAGAATCTGTTGAAAACAGTTTAATTCTCAAATAATAAAGTTCCCCACCCAATAGCTGTGCTGCATGAGCAGGGGTAAGCAGTGTTTTATATTTAAGCTTTCTCCTTCTTTGGCAAGTACATGTTTGCAGGCAAGGGGAGTTCCTCTGTTTTATTGCATTATCTGAGTACAAAGATTACTGTTTACACATTAGACTCATTATAAAACTGTTCTCCCTCATTCATTAGTTGTATGTGGTGATACCTAGAAGTAACTTTCCAAAAGGTTATCAACAGTTATCTCCTATCCTTTTGCTATAGCACAAAACTAAGTAGGGAAAAATGTTGCTATACAACATTTTGCAGTTCTGACTAGGAAACTGAAGCACAGTAGGAGGTTCCCAAGAGAAACTTCGTGATTTGTTAGAAATGCCCCTCCTTTTTCTATCATGTTACAGTACATGCTTTTCTGATTGCAAACTTTGCATTCTGCAAGACTTGTTGCCATATATTTTGCTGTTTCTTGTTTTTGTACCTTAATTATGCTGCCCAAACCAAGTTCAGTTTTAAATTTCCTGGAGGAACTCATCTATCATGCACAAATACAATGATTTACCTAAATCTTATTTTTTACTTTCTCCATATATATGTTGTTTTGGTATTAGAGAAAAAAGCAGAGGTGCTTATGTGGTCTGAGGTTGAGGAAGAATCTGAAGTTGTTAGGGTATAATTTTTTAAGAGCAAACAGTCATGCTAATATTTTAGAAAAATGCATCTTACTCTGTGAATTCTTAAGAGACAAGAATGAATTCTCTGCTAAGAGTAGTTTGCAAAAATTACAATTGTAAAGTCTAGTAAGCTGAGAAGTATTTACAATCCAACTTTGTACCTTATTTTATTGGGAAAGAAGATGAGCTGTAACAGGGTACATGCTATAGATACTATTTGTTAATTGTTAAGAATAAATAATGGGATTATTTTGTGCTAGAGTAAGCATAACCTTGACTATCATTTAAGTGTTGTATTTTTTGATTCTTGATGAATGTACACTGAGAACATATGCACCAAAGTGTTAGCTTTTTTGGCAGCGGCAGCAGATTGCTAGTTCATACTTGTTAGGATACCTAGATCCTTCTCATAGTTGTTACTGTTGAGCTAGGAACCATCTATTCTGTGGATTTGGTTTTTCTTGCCTATGTGTAGGATGTTAACTTTTCTCACCATTTAATTGCATTTGGTTGCATCTTGAGTGTTAACTATTCCATCTAGCTTGCTGGCATCTGCAACTTCGATGAGTTACCCTTCTATTCCCTTATCTATTTATGGCCATTAATATGTCTAACAATTAGTCTAAATGATTAGCTTAGTTGGATATTGAAACCTATGATTGTACCACTTGCAGAAGTTCATATATCTATGTACAAGAAAGACACCATTGCTCTATGTTTCTCAGATTCTGGATAATAGTCAATTTAAATTTTTATAGTCTTTAAAGTTGTATTTTTAGAAAGGATAATAAATTGAATATTTTCACTATAATATGGATAATAAATTGCATATTTTCATTGATTCTAAAATTAGTTTGATTTTATTTTATTGCAATTGTGTTATTTTCTATTGAATAATAAAATATGTTCAAAAGTATATATTTTAAATCCTATTTACTTTCTGCAAAGCAATTTGGGAAAAATTACTTAGATTGAAATTAATTGAAGGGAATAATTGGTAGCTATAATGTATTTTCATCTTTTCTGTTGTAGAAATTACTTATCTTGACCATGCAGGTGCCACTCTCTATCCAGGAAGCTTGCTAAAAGCCTTCACTGATGACCTCAATGCAAATATCTATGGTAATGTGAAATTAAATAATATACTGTATTTTTAAAATTATAAGACACTCTGGACTATAAGACACACCTAGGAAAACAAGAAAAAATAAATCTGCCTTCACCTCCCAGAAATTTTCCTTCTTGCAGGAAACAGCAAACAGTCTGCTCAGCTTTAGCACAACCTGATTTAGCATGAGCAGCTGATTGGTTCGGCCTCCTGGAATACCAGCTATCAGCTGTTCCAGACTATGGGGATCGCCGTCTCCACGCACCCCATTTTTGGCATCCACATATCTTGTTTTCGGCTTCCGTGTGCTCCATTTTTGGCCTCAGTGCATCCCATTTTTGGCAGTGGGGATTGCTTCTGCCTTCGCCTATCCCCGTCTCCTGGAAAGGGGCAAAAAGTGGGTGTGCAGAGGCCAAAAATGGGATGTGCGGAGGCTGAAAATGGGATGTGTGGAGGCTGAAAATGGGATGGGCTGAGGCGGCGATAGGCGGCAGCAGCACTGGGCAGTGGCAATCTCCTCAGCCTGAAACACTTGATAGACGGTATTCCGGGAGGCAGATCCAACCACCAATCAGCTGCTCCTGCTAAATCAGGCCCTGGTGACCAGGCTGTTTGCTGCAAGGAGGCAAATTGCTGGGAAGTAAAGGCTGAAGAGTGGGAGCTGGCAGATGGGTTAGGCTTCGACAACATTCACTCTATAAGATGCACAGACATTTGCACCCACTTTTGGGGGGTGGGGAGAAGTGCATCTTATACACCGAAAAATATGGTAAATTTTGTCCTTCCTTCCAATGAAAAAAAATCCAAGGCATTTCAAGGTTTTAGTCTAAATTAGGATTTGTTTATTTATTTATCAATAAAATAAATAAGGCTTAACAGACCTTTGCTGCTATCTAATGGTTTTCCAGATTGCTTTTAAAAAGATGCTTATTTATTTAATTAAATAAAATAGAAAGATAAAAAGGAAAGACAAAAGGAAAACCCCAAAACCAGATGTTAAGTGGCTTTCTCTTTGTCCCTACATTTCTCTCTCCCTCCCCCTCCCTCCCTCTCCTCCCTCTCCTCTCCCCCTCACTGTCTCCCCTCTCCCTCTCTCTCTGTCTCTATCTCCCCCCACCTCTCTTCTCTCTCCCCATCTCTCTCCCCAATATTTTGTATGTGCACATGCATTACAGTAATTTATATGAATAGTGTCTGTAGTATAAGATCTGCAGTTGTGGAGAGGAAATGGGAAAACAAAAACCTCAACAGCTATACTCTTTGGGCCATAACAATTTGTCAAGGAACAGGAGAAATAATAATGTTCTGCATAGAATATCGTATCATTAGGACTTTCTGATTTTGAAAAGCACTACAATCATAGTTCACATCAGAAGGAAAGGGACAGCTTCTGCTTTATCCTTAAAGTATTTTCTAATATTTGGAAAGAGTTAGAATTCAGTGTTTTAGAAGGTCATACTAATATTGATATAATGAAAGAAAATAACAGTTTCAATTGGATAACATAATTTACTGTCTCAAGATTTTATTATATTTGAATATGAAAAAGAATCAGGTTCCGGTCTACCCTCGTTAGCCTCTGGCTTTGGGCTTGACAAGCACATCATATAGGTTTGTTCTGAGGAAGAACCAGAGGAGGAAGTGGGAAGCAGGAGAAAGATAAAAAATAATTAAGTATAAAAATACAGGAATTAAAATTTAGACTGTAATTTCACAAAGAATGAAGTGTGTTTCATGAATCTCTGTTGTTTTTTTTAATCTAGGAAATCCTCATAGCCAGAATATCAGCAGCAAACTCACATACGACACTATTGAACATGTTAGATTCAGGTAATGTAATTCTTATTTTATATGCTAGATGTTTTGTTTCACATTTGCTTTTGGCTCCTTTTTGCACCCTATATTTCTTATATGCTAGAAACAAGACCCGAAGTATTATTATGTGGAAATGAGGGTAAGCATTATGTATTAGTGATGTTTTTTTTACTCCCCCGATCTGTTATTGACTAAATAATATTTTAATGGTAGGAAAGCTCTCCTAATTCAGTTTTGTCTCCAGAAGACAAGGGCAGAGCTAAATCTAAAGCTTCCAACCTGTAGTTATTACTCAAAAGCCTCTGCTTGCCTGGTGCCCCCTGCGATCACTTCTATACACTATCACCACCGCTGCCAGTTGTGGCGCCCACTCAACCCACGATTTCTTTTGCACACCACTGTCCTCAGTTGCCTGGTACTCTCCTGATGGCCCTGCATTGGCATGCTGCCTCCTCGTCTGCTACTGATTGCTCACTGCTGCCTGCTCCCATTGGCTGGTAGCTTCTTGTCCCATGCAGCCAAAGGCTTGGGTCAAAAGGTGTCCAAGCGAATGGGCAGGGATGAAGGTCGAGGGGAAGAGAGCCAGGGTATGATTGGCCATTGAGAATCTCTGGGGGAGGAGCAGCAGAGGAGGAAAGTTAACTGTGAATCACCTGAGGCAGGTGGCATGGGGCGAAAGAAGCGTGGCCAACGGTGGGCGCCTAAACGTCCTAAACCAGTGATGGCGAACCTATGGCATGGGGGCCACAGGTGGCACGCGGAACCATTTCTTAGGGCACGCAAGGCGTTGCCCTGTCAGCACTAGCGCGCATGTGTGCGCTGGCCAGCTGATTTAGGCCTTCTTTTGAGGCCATTTTTCGCCCTCTGGAGGCTTCAGGGAAACTCCTGAAGCCACTGGAGGTGGGGAAGGGAGGCTGTTTTCACCCTCCACAGGCTCCTAGAAAGCCTCTGGAGCTTGGGAAGGGCGAAAAAGCACACCAAAAGCAAGGGGTCATGCACATAGTATTATGGGTGTGGCACACCGACGCCCCCCCTCCTGCGCTCCCCCTGCTTTTGGCATGCGAGCCAAAAAAGGTTAGCCATCACTGTCCTAAACTCTCTCCAGCAGGATGCTATCCACAGGACAGGCTCAGAGTTGTTGAGAGTTGGGGAGTATATGCTTGTTGACTTACAACCACAGTTGACCTTTGGCTGTAAATCATTGTAGATGTTAAGATGCCCTTGTGGCTGTCTGCAAACCCTGCTGTCTCAATTGTGATCGATAAGCAAACAAAGCAAAATAGCTGCCTGCCAAAGACAGGTAGGGAACTCCCCTCGATATACAGAAGAGCCAGCCTGGGGAAAAGAAGCTTAGATCTTTATGGTACACATTTTTTTTATCTCCAGCCCAGTACAAGATTTCTTCCTCTCATTGTTCTTTGCACTGCAGACTCCAGTGCTAGACTTAAGAAACTCCACTTATTTCCAAACACCATCACCACTCATGCCCGCACCATTGTGAAAAACCTAGTTGCCACTAATCGTTGCTGCTTTGCAGTTTTACAAGCTGTGTGTGTTGGGTGCCTGGTATGGGGCTTGAGGCAGCATTTCTACCATCTCAAGGGGTGAAAAAAACAATATGGCAGTGAGGAAGAGCTGTAGGCCTTCAGTATTATTTTGTATCAAGTCAGGGAAATTTATGATCTCAAAAAACACAAATTGATAATTTCCTGGAAAAGCACATTTGACCTAATTTGTCTCTCATATTGAGACAAATATTGTCTCCCATTATTTTTATTTTTGGCCTATCAATAACAGAACAGAGCACATTCTTACATTGCAGTAATTAACTTTTGTAGCTATATATATATATCTTGCCCAATTTGATTTGATTTTAGATGCCTATATAAGTTAAATAGAAGTAGTCAGGAAAATATTTTAATAGAATAATATGTTGGAAACATAGGTATTCAATATGTCTGTGGTCCTGTGTTTATTTTACAGGATATTACAGCACTTTAATACAACTATTGAAGACTATACTGTCATTTTTACTTCAGGAAGCACTGCTTCATTCAAACTCATTGCAGAAGCTTTTCCTTGGATGCCTGAAAACGTGGGGGAATCTGGCAGCCGATTTTGCTACCTTACTGATAACCATACATCTGTGGTGGGCATGAGAGTGATCACTACTGCAAAAAATGTCCCATTTGTTCCAGTAAAACCAAAGGATATGTTATCAGGAGCAAATATTATGGAAAGGAAAGAGAATAATTGCAGTACACCACATCTCTTCTGCTATCCCGCTCAGAGTAATTTTTCAGGAGTCAAATATCCACTTGCATGGATAGAAGAGATACAGTGTGGAAAACTCTGTCCCATTCAGATCAAAGGGAAGTGGTTTGTGCTTTTGGATGCAGCATCTTATACCAGCACTTCCCCCTTAGATTTAAGCATTCATCAAGCAGACTTTATTCCTATATCATTCTATAAGATATTTGGATTCCCCACTGGCATTGGTGCATTGCTAGTAAAAAATGAAATTGCGTCTTTCTTGAGGAAAACCTTTTTTGGAGGAGGAACTGCTGCCGCCTATTTGGCAGAAGAGGATTTTTATTCACCAAGACAATATGTGGCTGAAAGGTAATGTTATAAAATAAAGGTAGACCTTGACTTACAACAATTCATTTAGTACAGGGGCGGGCTTCAAAAATTGCAGCAATGGGTTTGCTGCTGGTTGCTGGATAGATGTGGCCATGGTGGGTGGCCTAATCAGCCTCCTGCATGTTTTGCACCCTCCCCAGGCTCTGGAGGCTTTCCTTGAGCCTCTGGGAGGGCGAAAACTGCTTCCCTGAGCTCTGGAGGCCCCACGGAGGCTGGAAACAGGTCCATTTCTGGACTTCTGGAACCTCCAGTAGGCCTGTTTTCCCCCCTCCCTGAGGCTCCAGACAGGCCCTGCACTTACCTGGCATGATGAGCATGCTGCAGGGGGACTCCTGAGACGGGTGAGGTGGCCAAGGCTGTGGCCAGCCAGGGGTGGAATTTGACGGTTCGCTGAACTGGGCTGTGTGAACCCTCAGCAGCCCACCCATGATTTAGTACCCACTTGAAGTTACAAGGGCACTGAAAAAAGTAAGTTATGACCATTTTTCACACAACCATTGCAGCTTCCCCATGGTCACATGATCAAAATTCAGATGTTTGGCAATGACTCATATTTATGACAATTGCAGTGTCCCGAGGACATATTCGACTTTCTGACGAGTAGTGGGGAAATTGGGTTCATTTAACAGCTGTGTTACTAATTTAACAACTGCAGTGATTCATTTAACAACTGTGGCAGGTCATTAAATGAGGCAAAATTTACTTCTCTTTTAGCAGCATAACCTTTGGGCTCAATTGTGAAACAAGGACTACCTTGAATCATCTTTAAATGTTTTTGTTACTTGGGTTTCTATTGACTGGCTCAATTTAAATACCAAATCTGATCCAAGCCATAGTCCAAAGAACAAAGAAGATACCTGTCTAATTATTAAATATTAGAATTATAGAATGCATGTTGGGAAATGATCTTAATGATAATCTGTTTGGCAAGTCTTGCAGAGATTATATGAACTCCATTTTTAACAATATTAATTGGTAAATCATATGTATATGTTTATATGTATAATAATGCTTCAATGTGTTTTTCATTACTTTTTTTTATGAATTTGACAAATTAGCTTATTTTTCAATGTATACGGTTGTCCGATTTAAAACAACTCTGGGTTGCTTACAATAACTTGAAAACCAGATAAAACATGAAATAATTCACATTTTAATTAGCAACTAGGACAATTACTCTACTTCTTAAAAACATCTCAGAATTGGACCTCTTCAGATAATTGACCAAATATCTACCAGGTGTTCAATATTTTTGAAATGACCGCAGAATCAGAGTTATCTGGGTTTTGGGGTTTAAGCTTTTCCGCAGGATAGGGTTGATAGAGAAGGCACACTTTTTGAGTCCCATCAGACCACATTGTTTAATTTTAAAAAAAGAACCACAGCATGCATAAAGCCTCTGTGAGATCTATTGAGATGGACAGAATTAATAGGCAGTTTCGTTTAATATTTATCTATTTTTAGATTATATTTCCTAATAAATAAAGATGGAAAGAAATTGGTTGTAGTTTAATATTTTGCTCGTTTGTACTTTATGCAGGTTTGAGGATGGGACAGTTTCATTTCTTGATATTATTGCAGTGAAGCACGGATTTGATGTTTTGGAAAAAATAACAGGTAGGATTGTGCTTCTCAGAAAGGTAGTCCACTGGATGCAGCCTAATTGCTGGCCAATCAATGCCTTCTCATAGCCAACACTAATTTAAGATCTATAACCGCCCTGCCGTCCTGTTTGGGGTGACCCGCTCCCTCCTTCAACAGAGGCCGCGGGAAGCCCCTTTACAGGGTCGAGCAGAGGAATTTGGGATTTATCTGCAGGAGAAAATCACTCGGATTCGGAATGAGCTACCCTCCATCGACAGTGGCCCAGTCGAGCGGGCCGAGGCTGTTCTTGTGACACCATCTTGGGAGGAGTTTGATTTTGTTACCACCGAGGATATGGACAAGTTGTCAAAGAGACTTAGGGCTACCACATGTTTATTGGACCCGTGTCCCTCCTGGCTTGTACTGGCATCCTGGGAGACGACACGAGGCTGGCTCCAGGGCATTGTCAACGCATCTTTGAGTGAGGGGTCCTTGCCTGCCGTCTTGAAAGAGGCGGTAGTAAGGCCCCTCCTCAAGAAGCCGTCCCTGGATCCAGCATTATTAGAGAACTATCGTCCCGTCTCCAACCTCCACTTTCTAGTGAAGGTTGTTGAGAGTGTGGTGGCTCAACAGTTTCCGCGACACTTGGAGGAAGTTGATTATCTAGACCCGCGCCAGTCCGGCTTCCGACCCGGGCACAGCACCGAGACGGCATTGGTCGCGTTGGTCGATGATCTCTGGAGGGCGCGGGATAGAGGATATTCCTCTATCCTAGTCCTATTAGACCTCTCAGCGGCTTTTGATACCATCGACCATGGTATCCTATTGCGCCGACTGGGGGGGTTGGGGCTGGGAGGCACCGTTCTGCGGTGGTTCTCATCCTACCTCTCTGGTCGGTCGCAATATGTGTTCACAGGGGGGCAGAGGTCGGCCTCGAGACCCCTCTTATGTGGGGTTCCTCAGGGGTCGGTCCTCTCGCCCCTCCTATTCAACACATATATGAAGCCGCTGGGTGAGATCATCCGTGGTTTTGGGGTGGGATATCATCTGTACGCTGATGACACTCAGTTGTACATATCCACCCCAAACCACCCCAACGATGCCGTCGAGGTTATGTCCCGGTGCTTGGAAGCCGTACGGATCTGGATGGGTGGTAACAAACTCAAGCTCAACCCGTCCAAGACTGAGTGGCTGTGGCTTCCGGCGCCCCGGTTCAGCCAGATTATTCCAACTCTGGCCATTGGGGGCGAAACACCGGCCCCCGTGGAGAGGGCGCGCAATTTGGGTGTCCTCCTGGATTCCCGGCTGTCTATGGAAGATCATGTGGCAGCCGTGGCCAGGGGGGCGTTTCATCAGGTTCGCCTGATCCGCCAATTGCGCCCCTTACTGGACCGGGGTGCCTTACGCACAGTCACTCAAGCACTCGTCACCTCTCGACTCGACTACTGTAATGCTCTCTACATGGGGCTCCCCTTGAGGTGCACCCGAAAGCTGCAGCTAGTCCAGAACGCAGCCGCGCGGGTGATTACGGGAGCGCCTAGACACTCCCATATAACACCTATTCTGCGCGAGCTGCACTGGCTTCCTGTGGTCTATCGGGTGCGCTTCAAGGTTTTAACGACCATCTTTAAAGCGCTCCATGGCTCGGGGCCTAGTTATATGCGAGACCGCCTCCTGCCCCATACATCCCTCAGACCGATATGCTCCCACAGAGAGGGCCTCCTCAGGGTGCCGTCGGCTGGACAATGCCGACTGGCGACACCCAGGGGGAGAGCCTTCTCTGTGGCGGGCCCAGCCCTCTGGAACGACTTACCCCCTGAACTCCGCACCATCTCCGACCTCCGCCTCTTCCGCAAGTGTCTGAAGACACACCTATTTCATCTAGCCGGCCTAGCGTAACCTCCATACTGACTATTAGATAGTTTTTAAACTTGGGATTTTAATTCGGTTTTTAGCGCAGGGTTTATTTATTAGAATAAGTATTTTAAATTTCATATATTTTATATATTTTGTATGTATTTTAACATCCCTGTGCGCCGCCCTGGGTCCTAACAAGGAGAAGGGCGGGGTATAAATTTAATAAATAAATAAATAAATAAATAAAGATCTGGTAATGAAATACTTGAACACACCAGTTTTTAGATCACTTACTAATGAGACACTTTACCACCATTGGGAGAAATGGATGTACCTTTAATTGCCAAAGGTTTAACACCTCTGTTCCTTTCTGCTTCTTTTGATACCTCTGATTATAGTTTTCAACAAACTCAAATAATGTCATTTGAAACAAAAGCATTGATGAAATTTGATAGACTTCTCACAAAAAAAGACGCTCTGTCTTTGATTTTTTAAAAATCTTTGTTAAGATAAATATCCCTAGTTGATTTAGGGTCTGTCCCAGCTCAGGTCCTTAGAAAAGAAATATCTTTGACTATATTTGGTTGAAGTGAAAGGTTTTTAAAAAAAATTAAGGTTAAGTGGTTGCAGAAAAAAAAGGCTAGATCTTCATATTCCTGCACAAAAGTTCTGTTTTTCTCCTTTCCCTAACTCTCCCCATTTGACCAGTTCATCAGTGCCAACTACATGCCATTTCAATGTTTTGGGAATGGCTTGGAAATTTGGCGCCACTCAACGCAGTTCCACATTGTGTTCTCAGGCCAGGTGTCCTTAAAAGCTGGAATATTCCGGTCCTGACAACTCTGGTTCCTGTGAAGGATTTCTCCACCTTCCACCATTTGTCTTTGTGTTTCCATGCTCATTTTTACTACTCTACATTCCTTTGCCCCTTCCTTCCCCTTTACATTTTATAGCAGGAGGCCAGCAAAACGTAAAACTAAAGATGGCAGATCTGACAATTTTTGTAAAAAAAAAAAAAAGTCATAAATTTATAAAAATTAATACCTATAGCCCCTAGTTCAATCTAATTCTTATTTTATGTTTTGGATTTTTTTTCTAGTCTCTTCTGACACTTTCATTTGAATCTCCCCCAATTTCTATTTAATTTTTTTTATAGAAATCCCCTCATTTTTTGGACAAAATTCACTCAAAACAATTGCTGTTTAAAAGCAAAAATCACATATTAAAATAAATAGTTTTCTTAGTAAGGTTTTCCAGAAATTGTTTACTTTTGTAATGGCCTCTTTCCTAAGGCTGAAAGACAATGACTGACTTGAGGTCACCTGGCTGACTGCATCTATGGCAGTGCTTCTCAAATAGTGGGGGGCGCGAGGCTCCGTAAAGGGGGGCGCGTTTGACCTCGGCAAACACTGTCATAACAAGCCAAGCCCCGTGTTTATGTCTCTGTATCCAGTCAGATGCTGACAAGGACCTTCTCCTGTGAAACATAACGCTGCCCCAATTAATCAAACTTGCTAAAGAAATCGGGCTACCGCTGCTGATTTTGCATCGATAGTGAGCATTAAGCCAGTACATGTGACTGTGCATGCTCCTCCCTTTCGAGGAGAACAGACCCGATTGGATAGACATGATGCTCTATCCTGATTAGCCAAATCCGCCCGTGTGACTTTTAGACCCGGATGATACTATTTACAGTTGCGCGGGGGGCGCGAAATGTTTTCTTCTTCCTAGGGGGGCATGACAGAAAATAATTGAGAAGCACTGATCTATGGTAAGACAAAAACTCAAGGTCTTCCAGTTTCTAGACTGATGCCTTAACCATTATACTAAACTGACTTTCCCTTATACTGTATTATTATAATCCCAAACAAGGGCAGGAGAAAAGGCAGGCTTCAACCACGCAAACACCTTTCTCTCCTATTTTCTTTCTCTGCCATTAATTCTTTTATTTCAAGCAGCACTCAATAATTATAGTAAGCATCACCATTGTTGCCATCAGTATCACAATCTGACTCATATTACTTTTATCATTCATGTTGTAAAAACCACCAATTGTCTGCACTCTTTAATAGTACAGAAAAAAAAAACCCCAGGAATGTGTTTGTCTGTTTTAATTCCAATTGATTCAAAAGCACTTTCACAAAAAAGCCACTACGAAATTAATCTTATTGCTTAAATGTTTTTAAATGTTTTAAATCTTTTTTTCTTTGGTAATCCAGAACAATGACTCATAAAGTGATCCCCCCCCCCTTGCTGCTCAGAAGAAAAAAAATCTGTTTAGCTGTAAATCAGTTACACCCAAAAATGTAACGGCTCATGTGACCCTTATGGCCATATAGGTTGTGTTATGGCTATGAAATCCCTCAATTCACAAAAATATCAATTTCTGTAATTTGCTTAACAAAGCGTAAAGTGCAATGTGTGATGTTATGATCTCTCCATTTTCTGGAGTCTGCATAGTTTTGGTTGCTGATCTCCACTGCACTACATTTGCTTTGCCATGAACCTTCACTGGAATCCATGAATCCTCACAGGAAACTATTTCTCCATATTTAAATGAAAGGGGTACTTATGAAAAAGATTCTGTCTCTTAGCTCATGTATATATAAATTCTATATCTGATAAACATTTCCTCCCTTTGCTAAGTTAGGAAATATCCAAAATTCTGTTTTTATTTTTTGCATCCAAAGCCTCCCCATTTTTCTATTATTTTCCATAGTTTAACACTATGGAAAAGCGAATCATTTTATTAAATTTCTCCAATTTCCCTGCCATTCTTTGAATCTACATCATTATCCTTTTGGATTTAGGATATTATTTTCCAAGCTCCATGTCCTTTTCCCACTGAACTTAAATATATTACTTTCTCAATATTCTGTTTTTCTTTAATTTAAAGACAGAGGGTACTCTCTGAACTCTTGCCCTTATGTCATTCAACAGTACACTAAGTTCTCTTACATTATTACTGCTTCTAATTCAATTGCTTTGTATGTTAATTTAAATGTTTTGTGGTATGTTCCCCACCAATGAATTAACTATTTCTTATATAATAATCTTTATACCATTAATTTTAAAATAGTTAATGCACTGTTTTCTAATTATAGATTCATTTTAATTTCTGGAACACATAAAACTGGTTATACAATTGTAGTGTTTTCAGATCATGTGAACCCCTTTTTTATCATTCTGGCAAGCAAAGTCAATGGGGGAGCCAGATTCACTTATTTTTCGGAGTATAAGACAAACTAGAGTATAAGATGCTCCAAGATTTTGAAGAGGCAAATTAAAAAAAAATTTTGCACTCTGCAGACCTCCCCAAAACGACCTGTTTTTTTGGAAAACGGGCCTGTTTTTTGTCAAAATAAAGGGCATGCATAGCCCTTTAGGAGCCCATAGTGCTCCTGGAGGCTGGCGGAGAACAAAATTGAACAAAAAATGGCCCATTTTTCGCTCATTTCTGGGCTCCCAAGCACTTAGGAGCACTCTAAAGCAGGGGTCTCCAACCTTTTTGGCACCAGGGACCGCTTTCATGTTAAAAAAGTTCTGTGGACTGGTGGCCATGGCTCGGCCGGTGTAGAGGGGAGCGGGGGAAGGGGGAACAGGCGGCGCATGCGCGCACAGGGGGGGGAGTCGGCTCACTCGCCCCTCTCGGGCCCCCAATGGCGTGAGCACCCACGCCTGCGCTCTCCCGCCCCCGGTGCGCACTCTGCCCAGGGGGTTGCCCCCTCCTCTCCGGCCCTTTCTAAGAGTTGCACTGCTCACTGCGGCCCAGTTCTTATCAAGCCACGGACTGGCATCGGTCCGCAGACCGGGGGTTGGGGACCCCTGCTCTAAAGGCTCTGCATGGCCATTTTAGTGAAGGGGGCAGGGTTTAGGTAGGGCAGAGAAATGCTGTATTCAATGTGTAAGATACTCCCAGATTTTCAGTCTCTTTTTGAGGGAATTATACTCCTAAAAATACGGTAACAACTGCATTATTAATTTAACAACTGCAATGGTTCATTTAACAACTGTGGCAAGAAAAGTCGTAAAATGAAGCAAAACTCATTTAACAAATGTTTCACTTAGCAACATAAACTTTGGACTCAATTATGATTGTAAGTCGAAAGCTTCATCTACTTATATGAGTCTAAGAAGCTTAATATTGTCAAATCATTGTTTTCTTTTATAGAAAAACAAGATGTTTTAGTGCTGAAAGATCGTTGTTGTAATTTAATTGTAATAATTAAACAATTCATGATTGAATCTATATATTAACTAATTACTGAATGGAATTGTTATTGAGATTATTCAAGATATTCCACTGGTTTTGTGTTGGGAATTTTTGCCCAGGTATATATTAATTGTTACTTTTTTCTGAAAAATGATCCTTTTGTTATATTTATTACATGATTTGCTTTATAAAAATATATAAAATTAGTGTTACAGGTTGCGAAACTTATTTGTAACCAAATCAGTTGACCATTGTTGGTAATTGTTGCTTTGTCTTTCTTAGGTGGAATGGAAAACATAAAGCAGCATACGTTTGCTTTGGCTCATCATACCTATTCAGTTCTTTCTACCTTAAAATATGCTAATGGTGCACCTCTTGTACGCATTTATACTGATACTGACTTCAGCAATTCAGATATCCAAGGTCCCATAATTAATTTTAATGTGTTGGATGAAAATGGAGATATAATTGGGTATTCACAGGTACAATTTTACAATTTTATTTATTTTTTGTTGTCGCCATGCATCTTTTTACTGTGATGCATCTTTCTGATTGTTTGATCTTCTTTCTGTACAATTTCAGAAATCACCTTCTTGCCATCTTCTCCCATTAGTGACCTGTCTGTTTTCATGACTTTTTTCTTGATTCTTACGTGTTAAGGGGGTGGTGGTTGCTTAGTGTTGGCATTTGTTGCCAGTCTTAATTCATTCTGAGCCTTAGCCTTCTTGAGTCGATCCATGCATATTTAGGCTATTCATTGATATTCTGTTTTAGTTATATGCTTCTCTTTCTAATTTTTATAATTATCTATTTTGTTCCTCAGTGTGTCACAGAGCTTTTTATATAACCTTGCTGATTCATCTGGAGGTTGTTGTTTTATTTCTCTGTGATATAGGTATAGCTTTATTTTGGTTTTAGATTATTACATGTTTCAATGCAATTTTGGAAATAAATAATAAGACCTTAACATGATGCTGAACTATATTCCTAAAACATGGAATTAATCATACCTGGAAAAACTCTTGCTCTCTTCAGCCTAGTTGAAGCAAAGAAGTTTAATGTCCTAATTCATATTGTCTTGTTTTAAAAAGTCTTTCTAAAAATACAGAAATGAAGCAATAAACTTTTATGTAATCTTGTTAAATGATTAAATGATTAATTTTATTGTATACCAATGACTATTACATGGACTTTTTCTCTTTTATTTTGTATTTATTATTCTCCCCTTTCTCCCCATCCCTCCTTTTCTGTCTTGTTATATTACTTTAACTATCATAATGTATATCTAGTATTTTTTCTCTTTATTCATTGTTTACATGCTGTCTTTGTGTGCAGAGTAATGGTGGCAGTGGTGGTAATGATGATAGTGATAATGATAGTATATTTTACTATTTAAAAACATATTTCTCGTTTCTACTCTTGTACTCACAATTATATCTTCTACAGTAGTTCTAAATCTATTTAGAATTGCAGCATTTTGTTCATATTTCATGAATATTCTAAAGATAGAAAAAAATCTTAATTTGGAGAGGAGCAACTTAGAACTGAGGAGAAATTTCCTGACAGAACAATTAATCAATGGAACAATTTGCCTCCAGAAGTTGTGAATGCTCCAAGACTGGAAGTTTTTAAGAAGATGTTGAATAACCATTTGTCTGAAATGGTATAGGGCCATGATGGCAAACGTATGGCACGCGTGCCATAGGTGGCATGCAGAGCTATTTCTTAGGGTACGCAAGGCATTGCCGTGTCAGCTCCAGCAAGCATGCGCATGCTGGCCAGCTGATTTCTGCCTTCATTTTCAGCCTTCATTTGCCTGAATCCTCTGGAGCACGAAAAAGGGCCAAACACGCAAACTGGAAGTTGGAAAATGGGCAGCTTCCAGCCTCTGGAGGGCCTCTGGGAGGGGGGAGGGAGGCCGTTTTCACCCTCCCCATGCTCCTAGAAAGCCATGCATGTATGCACAGGGTAGGGGGGGCACACGCATATGTGCTGGAGGCATGTTATGGGAGTGGGCACGTGAGCACATGTGATAGCATGCATGCTCGTGCTTTTGGCACCCAAGGTGAAAAAGGTTCGCCATCACTGGTATAGGGCTTCCTGCCTAGGCGGAGGGTTGTACTAGAAGACCTTCAAGGTCCCTTCCAATTCTATTATTCTATTCTATTTATAAATGATATGTTACTATGTTAAGAATCTTTTTTTTTTTCCCCGGGGGTCGGGTGGAACCTCTTGAAACAAGGTGGACAAACTGGCTGGCCTCTACAATATCCATATGCGCACAGGCTGTTTCTGTAATACTGGAGCTTGTCAGCAGCATTTGGGGATAAGCCATAATGACATCAAAAAGAACCTACAGGTCTGTATTTGTATATGGTCAATGTAGCAGTTCTACCAGCTAAAATAAATTGAATCATGCTACATCTGTTCCATTAATTTTCCCACTGCTTCTAAGCAAGTATTCCAAACAATGTCCCATAATATAAAAACTTCATTAACAGAAAAAGAAATATAATTTGTTAGTTTATGTGCAATGCAAAATTCTTTATGCAAAGTCATTCTATTTAATGTAATAGACTATAATTATGGTTTAAATTAGCTATGAAAAAACCTCTTAAATTTACTTTATCATTTGCACAACTAAATTTGTATTGTAAACAACATATATACATTTAAACCTCTGAACCAGATTAATCTTAAGCTTCATGTGTTTAATTGAAACTTTTTTTTATATTGAAAAAGTTTTATTGAGTTTTACAATTTTTCCAAGTAGGGTAAGGTAGGGTGTGAAAAAGATATTTTGAGAACTTTCACATCAAGATCGTTGGCCCCCTCCGGGACTTCATGACAAAATATAGATAATACATAATTTCAGTAGTACTACAAAGTGAAGAGAAGTGCATACATCAGTGTAAAATCTGTGCTAGCAATCATATACAAACATCCAAACAAAAATTATACTATATTAAAAAAGTCATTTTTTAGATCTAAGTCTCTTAGCAATTGTATCTTCTTGTTCTCCTCCCTGGCCCCCAGTGGGCGAGGCTGCGGCCCCCTCTGCTCTTCCATTTTCATCCTCCAGGGTAGAGGAATGTTTTTTAAGAAAGGCTTCCGCCTCAGCAACTGTTTTAATCCTTACTCTCCCTCCTTCCCAGAACACCAACATCCATTCTGGCATCACCCACTTAAACCAGATCCCCTGTTTGAATAATTTTTTAGATAAGGAATACTTCCTTCTTACCTCTCTAATCTTTTTCGGGATCTGCTTTAAGATAGCGACTTCCTTTTGTTGATAAATTAAAGGACCATCTCTCTGCGCCCTCAAAATTCCTTCCCTTGTTGACCTTCTAACAAATTTAATATGTATCTCTCTGGGCACTTCATTTATCCTGGCATATGCTGAGTTTATTCTATAAACCAGGTCAATGTCCCCCCTGATCTCTTCCTTGGGTTTATGTAAGTAATCTGCTAAAATTGTGCTCATAAGATCAGGTAGGCATTCACCAGATTCTTCAGGAATATTCTGAAATCTTAAAAAATATGACATCCTTTCAAAATCCATCCTAGACATATGACCAGTTAAATCTCCAATTTCAGTATTTAATTGAAACTTTTGAGAACCAGATCATTTTCCTCTGATGTGAATTTCACCACACCTATTTTTAATTTTTATCTTTTTTTACATTTATACTCTTAGTGTTGATTTTGTTTTGTACTCTGCATATTCTAGCTTGTACTTTTTCTGTGTAAACCATGAAGAGGCTTTTGATTCTATAAGCGTAGAAATCTATTAAATAGATGTTAGTTTGGTTGATTTTGATATTGATGATGGGTCAATCCAGACTTTATTGAGGTATAAAGATTTTTAAGTTTTCCATTTGCACACACACACGATATAGAAACTCTGCATACTGCTATTAAAATGCCAGATTTTTAAGATGTAAAAAAAATCATATCAAAATAAATCAATTCAGAATTCTTTCTATCTATCTATTTATTTATTTATTTATTTATTTATTTATTTATTTATTTATTTATTTATTTATTTATTTATTTATTTATTTATTTATTTATTTATTTATTTATTTATTTATTTATTTGACTTATTAACCGCCCCCTCTCCCCGAAGGGACTCGGGGCAGAGCACAGGAAATTTAAAAACATACATATAACAATAATAAATAATTAAAACTATATTAAATACTAACACCCTGTGCTAAAATATACCCCTTTAAAACTGTACCTAAAACCCAATTAAATAATTTCTCTACTAAAAGCTAAAGGCTAGGTACGGTAGGTTAGGCCAGGACGGCCTGCTGGAAAAGATAGGTCTTTAATTGCTGACGGAAGGAGCGGAGGTCCATAGTTCTAAGATTGGGGGGTAGGTCGTTCCAGAGGGTAGGGCCCACCACAGAGAAGGCCCTTCCCCTGGGCGTCGCCTGCTGGCATTGCCTAGTGGACGGCACCCGGAGAAGTCCCTCTCTGTGGGAGCGAATCGGCCGAAGGGACGTGTGGGGTAGGATACGATCCCGCAGATAACTAGGTCCCGTGCCATGGAGCGCTTTAAAGATGGTAATCAACACCTTGAAGCGCACCCGAAAGGCCACAGGAAGCCAATGCAGCTCCCGCAGGAGCGGTATTACATGGGAATACCTAGAGGTACCCAAAATTGCCCACGCGGCCGCATTCTGGACTAGCTGTAGTCTTCGGGTGCACCTCAAGGGGAGCCCATGTAGAGAGCGTTGCAGTAGTCTAGACGGGATGTCACGAGCGCATGAGTGACTGTGCGAAGGGCGTCCCGGTCCAATAGAGGACGCAACTGGCGTACCAGACGAACCTGGTAAAATGCCCCCCTGGCCACGGCTGTCACATGATCTTCCATAGACAGCCGGGTATCCAGAAGGACGCCCAAGTTGCGTGCCCGATCCACGGGGGCTAGATGTTCACCCCTTATGGCCAGTGATGGAATCAACTGGTTGTACCGGGGTGCCGGAAACCACAGCCATTCAGTCTTGGACGGGTTGAGTTTGAGTCTGTTCCTTCCCATCCAGATCCGTACGGCTTCCAAACACTGGGACATCACTTCGACGGCATCGTTGGGGTGGTTTGGGGGAGATACGTACAGCTGAGTATCGTCAGCGTAGAGAAGGTAGTCTACCCCAAAACCACGGATGATCTCAACCAGCGGCTTCATATATGTGTTGAACAGGAGAGGCGAGAGGACCGACCCCTGAGGTACCCCATATGTGAGGGGCCTCGAGGTCTGCTCTCCTGACAACACAAATTGCGATCGACCGGAGAGGTAAGAGGAGAACCACCGTAAAACGGTGCCCCTCACCCCCAACCCCTCCAGTCGATGCAATAGGATACCATGGTCGATGGTATCGAAAGCCGCCAAGAGGTCTAATAGGACCAGGATGGAGGAACAACCCCCATCTCTGGCCCTCCAGAGATCATCAACCAACGCGACCAATGCCGTCTCAGTGCTGTGCCCGGACTGGAAGCCGGACTGGCACGGGTCCAGATAATCAATTTCCTCCAGATGAAGGGGAAACTGTTGTGCCACCACACTCTCTACAACCTTTGCCAAAAAGTGAAGGTTGGGGACCGGACAATAATTTACTAACAATGCTGGGTCCAGGGAAGGCTTCTTGAGGAGGGGTCTCACCACCGCCTCTTTCAAGACGGTAGGCAAGAGCCCCTCACTCAAAGAAGCTTCACTATTTCCTGGAGCCAGCCTCGTGAAACCTCCCAGGATGCCAGTACAAGCCAAGGAGGGACACGGGTCCAATAAACGTGGTGGCTCTCAGTCGCCTACGTAACCTATCTTCGGAAGTAACAGAGTCAAACTCCTCCCAAAAAGGTGTCTCAAGACCTGCCTCTGGCATTCCCTCCAGACCACTTTCAATGGAGACCATCTCGCTCCGAATCTGAGCGATTTTATCCTACAGATACACTCCGAATTCCTCTGCTCTGCCCTGCAGAGGGGCTTCCTGCGGCCTCTGTTGAAGGAGGGAGCGGGTCACCCCAAGCAGGGCGGCAGGGCGGTTATCTGCGGATGCTATAAGAGTGGCACAATAATGACGTTTGGCCACTCTTATTGCCACAAGGTAAGTCTTCAAATGGGCTCTTACCTGTGTTCGGTCAGATTCAGACCGTGTGGATCTCC
This sequence comes from Rhabdophis nuchalis, assembly GCA_039707465.1. NCBI lineage: Eukaryota > Metazoa > Chordata > Lepidosauria > Squamata > Natricidae > Rhabdophis > Rhabdophis nuchalis. The sequence continues at coordinate 109,650,548 of CM077647.1, read as the reverse complement.
ATCTACTCTCTAGGCGTCTCTTGTGGCATTTCATCACCCTCAGCTCCTCAGTAAACCAAGGGGCCTGGGTGACTCGGCACCGCATGAGGGGCCGCAAGGGCGCGACCCGATCCAAGGCCCCCCTGGCCGCAATATTCCATGCAGCCACTAGGTCCTCCGTCGGGGCATGGGTCAGGGCCACAGGTAGTGGCCCAAGCTCCGTCTGGAACCTCTCAGGTTCCATCAGGCGCCTGGGGCGGAACCATCTAGAAAATTCTGGTTCCGCCTCCCCGCGGTGGGGTGTAGCGGTGGGAAAATCGAGCCGGAGAAGTGAGTGATCTGTCCACGACAGGGGTATGATGGCTAAATCCCCTACACCCAGATCACTCATCCACTGGCCAGAGACAAAAATTAAATCCAGCGTGTGTCCCTCCACATGTATGGGGCCCTGAATTACCTGGGTCAGGTCCATGGCCGTCATGGAGGCCATGAACTCCCGAGCTACCTCGGATGATTCGCCCGCCGATGGCAGGTTGAAGTCCCCCAAGACTACAAGTCTGGGGGTCTCTACCGCCACCCCGGCGACCACCTCGAGGAGCTCGGGCAGGGCTGCTGATACATAGCGGGGAGCCAGGTACACAATCAGCAAGCCCAACTGCCTCCCCAGGCCCCATCTCACGCAGAGGAACTCACAGCCGGTAGTTTGCGGCACAGTGGTCTCTCTCGGCTCAAGACCTTCCTTGACAATAACCGCCACCCCCCCCCCACCCCTGCCTAGGGCCCACGGCTGATGAAATGCACGGTAACCTGGTGGGCACATTTCCACGAGAGATAGCACCCCCCTCGTGGCCCAACCCGATCTCCGTAATCCCCACCAGGTCCGGCTCCCCCTCCGACACAAGGTCGTTAATGAGGGGGGCTTTGTTGACCACGGACCTGGCGTTACAAAGCATCAGCCTAGGGCCGCGGCTCTGAACCCTGACCTCCTAGATCGCGGGGGGAGCACAGGGGATTGGGGCGCGGTACCGCCTGTAACCAGCGGCCCAGCGCCTCCATCCGATGGTAATGTTCCTGTCTCCCGTCGCCCCTACCCCTCCCTACGACCGTTCTGATTGAAAAACCCTCTACAGAACTGACCTGTGTCCCCCCCCCCCCCCCATTGGACCTACCCGCTTCCTTCCTGTCTCCGCCAGCTGGCCTGGTCATATTCCTAGCCATAGCTTGCCTAATCCCTCCCTCCTCCCTGGAACCCCCTAAAAGCGGAATCAAATAATTTGTTAAAAAAAACCTCAATCTACGTTTCGCCCACTTCTCTTGACTGATCAGTCCTTCCTTGAAGTGGGCCCTCGATAGAGTGGAGGGCCAACCCTGCGAGAGGGGGGACTCCCGCAGCGAGATGAGGTCCGCCCTAGAGTACATTCTATTTTAATATATTATATATGCTATGCAAGTCAATTAAAAATTGAACTTTTTTAGGGGAAAATAAAATCCCCTAAAAGATTTCAGTTTGTTTTTTTCAGTTGAATTGTACAGATAAAATGTTAAAAGGTGGAAAGAATTTTGAAGTGATTTATCTTGGTCTGATTTTTTTTTTACATGTCAAAAACATAACAAAAATCCATATAAGTATAAAAAGTATAACTATCTAGGCTAGCCCTCAAATGAGGGCAGGAAACCAGATAAAAGCACCTCAGCTTTTTTAGTTGTCTTTTTATCCAAGGATAAGGAACCATAATCTCGCTAGCAAATTGGTTTCTCTTTCAAATGGCTTATAGTTGTAATGATTTTTCAAGTGTCCAGCTATGCTATATCTTATACTTTTGCGTTTAAGTTTTGCTTCTCAAATTATTTTAATTCATTTCTTTTTAAGATATCAAGTTACTTCTTTTAAATTATTAACTATCCCACTTAATGTTTGTATCATGTACACCCTCATTTAAATGATTAATAAAAAATATTGAGAAATATAGGTACTAAGACTGATTTTGATGTTAAGCAAGGTTTATGATAAAACATCTTACTTCAGTTGGAAGTAAAACCATCAGTGTATACTTGGCTGGAATTATTGTTGACCCAGTATGTTTCTCATTAACACAGAAATATAAATATATTTTATATTATCACTGATTATCACTACATAAACCCTATTTTGTCATTGTTCTGAGATTAAAATTTCCTTTTCTGAAATCTTACATATGCATTTTTCTAGATTCAGCTTCTTAAGAACCCCAGTATTTCATATTCAATTAATTCCAAAGTTCCTGCTACTTCCAGAAATGAGTTTTCCATATTGATCTGTATAGTTAAAGATAGTTGATCCTCTTCTTTTTCTATCATTTACTAACACATATCCACAACTGTCCAAACTTCTATAATCTCCTGACTCTGAAGGTTAGGTCACAGATAATGAATAATCGGGAATGCGATTCCATAGAAAATTAGGCAAAGAAAGATGGTTTTTATTCTGGAAGAGATATCACAAAATCAACTATGCCATTAAAGCATTTAGACCAGGGGTCTCCAGCCTTTGCAACTTTAAGTCTGAAGGACTTCAGCTCCCAGACTTCTCCAGCCAGCTATGTTTATAGAGAATCTTTCTGGTGTAACTTTAGTAAAATATGTCATATTTTAATAAAATTAACAAAATATCTTATTTTATTCCTAAATAGGCTGGTCATGTGTGTGGAGATGACATAGATGTAATTGATGGACATCCCACTGGGTCTGTGAGAATTTCATTTGGCTATATGTCTACATTTGAAGATGTCCAAACTTTTCTGAAATTCATTATAAATATTAGATTATCTGCTTTCAATTTGGTAAAATGTCCACTCCAGACAGAGATTGTTCCAAAAATTACATCATTTCCCAGATGGAATAGCAACAGTCATGATGAGAAGAATGCAACCGAAGAGCATTTGGAAAGGATAATCAAGAATTTACAGCTAAGTCACCACTATGCATCAGTGATACCAGAAGGAAATGTGCATTTGACTAAAAGTTGGGCAGAAATCAACATACCTAAAGTTTTTACTAATTCAGTAGAAGTGCCAAATGGTAAAAAGACAATTACAATCACCAATATTTACCTCTACCCAATCAAATCATGTGCTGCATTTGAGGTAAATGATTTCAGTAATATTTTACGGTTATGTGTAATATGAAAGCCATAGAGATTTTTTAGAGATGTTATAACAAATAATTACAAAAATGAGTAAATACATAAAAAGCTGCTTGTTACTCTTAAAAACCTTGTGGAGTGGATGAAGAGATATGGATCCTCTGAAAGTAAATTTGAAAGTAAGAATTAAATTATACTTTGAATAGAAGAAAGGGGTAATTAATGAAATATATGGAAAATAATTTATTATTTTATGTTATGTTTATTTTTACCTCCACCTCCTTTTTTCACATACAATACTTCCCAGTGTATCAGTAAAGGCTAAGTGTGGCTCTTAGCCCTGAAATATATTATTTTGAGAAATCTATTGATGTTCTGTATATATATATATATTTATTTCTAGTCAATTTTGGAAAAAGTGATTTACACCTTATCCTCAAAGTTATGACTCTCACATTACATCATGGTCACATGATCACAATTCAGGTGCTTGGCAACTGGTTCACATTTACAACCAAGTTGTTGTGTCCAGTGATCATGTGATCATGATTTGTGACCTTTCCAGCCGTTTTCTGATGAGCAACTTCAATTGAGATAGCCAGATTCTCATATCAACAACATGATTTGTGCAGTGAAAATATGTCATAAAAATGGATCTAACTAATCTTGTGATGTCTTGCTTAATGATGCGTGACTTAGTGACCAAAATTCTGGTCCCAATTATGTTCGTTAGTCAAGGACTACCAATAAAACTGGACAGATCACGCTCTCCTTCGGCTGGACTTTCCAATCGCTACACCTCACCGCGGGGAGGCGGAACCGGATACTCCTATATGGTTCCGCCCCAGGCTTCTAATGGACCCGGAAAGGTTCCAGAGGGAGCTTGGGCCAATTCCTGTGACCCTGCCCCGCGACTCGACTGAGGACCTAGTGGCCGCATGGTTAAGTGCGGCCGCGGGGGCCTTGGACCGAGTCGCGCCCTTGCGGCCTCTCTTGCGGCGACGAATCACCCAGGCTCCTTGGTTTACTGAGGAGCTTCGGGGGATGAAACGCCACAAGAGACGCCTAGAGAGCAGATGGAGATCCTCTCGCTCCGAAGCCGACCGAACACTAGTGAGAACCCATATTAGGGCTTACTTAGTGGCGATAAGGGTGGCCAAATGTGAGTATTGTGCCACCCTTATTGCATCCGCAGATAACCGCCCTGCCGCCCTGTTTGGGGTGACCCGCTCCCTCCTTCATCAGAGACCGCGGGAAGCCCCTCTGCAAGGGCGAGCAGAGGAATTTGGGATTTATCTGCAGGAGAAAATCACTCGGATTCGTAATGAGCTACCCTCCATCGACAGTGGTCCTGCGGGACTGTCCGAGACTAGTCTTGAGGCTCCTTCTTGGGAGGAGTTTGACTTTGTTACCACCGAGGATATGGACAGGTTGTCAAGGAAACTTAGGGCGACCACATGTTTATTGGACCCGTGTCCCTCCTGGCTTGTACTGGCATCCTGGGAGACGACACGAGGCTGGCTCCAGGGCATTGTCAACGCATCTTTGAGTGAGGGGTCCTTGCCTGCCGTCTTGAAAGAGGCGGTAGTGAGGCCCCTCCTCAAGAAACCGTCCCTGGACCCAGCTTTATTAGAGAACTATCGTCTGGTCTCCAACCTTCACTTTTTGGTGAAGGTTGTTGAGAGTGTGGTAGCCCAACAGTTTCCGCGACACCTGGAGGAAGTTGATTATCTAGACCCGCGCCAGTCCGGCTTCCGACCCGGTCACAGCACCGAGACGGCATTGGTCGCATTGGTTGATGATCTCTGGAGGGCGCGGGATAGAGTTTATTCCTCTATCCTAGTCCTATTAGACCTCTCGGCGGCTTTTGATACCATCGACCATGGTATCCTATTGCACCGACTGGGGGGGTTGGGGCTGGGAGGCACCGTTTTGCGGTGGTTCTCGTCCTACCTCTCTGGTCGGTCGCAATATGTGTTGACAGGAGGGCAGAGGTCGACCTCGAAGCCTCTCTTATGTGGGGTTCCTCAGGGGTCGGTCCTCTCGCCCCTCCTTTTCAACACATATATGAAGCCGCTGGGTGAGATCATCCGTGGTTTTGGGGTGGAGTACCACCTGTACGCTGATGACACCCAGCTGTACATATCCACCCCAAACCACCCCAACGATGCCGCCGAAGTGCTGTCCCGGTGTTTGGAGGCCGTACGGATCTGGATGGGTGGTAACAAACTCAAGCTCAACCCTGCCAAGACTGAGTGGCTGTGGTTTCCGGCACCCCGGTTCAGCCAGATTACTCCAACTCTGGCCATTGGGGGCGAAACATTGGCCCCCGTGGAGAGGGCGCGCAATTTGGGTGTCCTCCTGGATTCCCGGCTGTCCATGGAGGACCATGTGGCGGCCGTGGCCAGGGGGGCGTTTCATCAGGTACGCCTGATGCGCCAATTGCGCCCCTTACTGGACCGGGCTGCCCTTCGCACAGTCACTCAAGCTCTCGTGACGTCCCGACTCGACTACTGTAATGCTCTCTACATGGGGCTTCCCTTGAGGTGCACTCGAAAGCTACAGCTAGTCCAAAACGCAGCCGCGCGGGTGATTATGGGAGCCACTAGATGCTCCCACATAACACCGATCCTGCGTGAGCTGCATTGGCTTCCTGTGGTCTTTCGAGTGCGCTTCAAGGTTTTGACAACTATCTTTAAAGCGCTCCATGGCTCGGGGCCTAGTTATATGCGAGACCACCTCCTGCCCCATACATCCCTTAGACCGATACGCTCCCACAGAGAGGGCCTTCTCAGGGTGCCGTCGGCCGGACAATGCCGACTGGCGACACCCAGGGGAAGAGCCTTCTCTGTGGCGGGCCCTGCCCTTTGGAACGACCTACCCCCTGAATTACGTACCATCACCGATCTCCGCCTCTTCCGCCAATGTCTTAAGACATATTTGTTTCAACAAGCCGGCCTAGCCTAACCTCCCATGGGGACTTTTAGGTAGTTTTAAATTGGGTTTTTAAAATTAGGTTTTAGCGCAGGATAGGTTTATTTAATAGTCTTTTAAATTATATTTATTGTATTTTGTATGTTATTAAATTTCCTGTGCGCCGCCCTGGGTCCTCTGTGGAGAAGGGCAGGATACAAATTTAAATAAATAAATAAAATAAATAAAATAAAACTAAAGAGGTATTCCATATATCTATTTATTTTGGTTTAAGTCATGACTTAATGCTAAATTCTTCTCAGTACCTTAGGCAAACAATTCCAATTCCAAGGAGATATTGTAAAAATCCAGATTTTTTACACTTTAGAAAATATATTTATATCAACTTGATGCTTAAAGGCATCCGTAATTTAAAAGTTAATAAAAATTGAGGTTAAAACAATTATTCACCTTCATTTAGAGTATTTTTCTATACAATTTTTTTAGTAATTCAGAGACATAAAAATTGAAAAGGAAGATTCAAATGGCTAATGATATAACCAATTCAATGCTATACAAGTTTTTAGAGATTGCCCAATTAAATAAAAATATTTACACTAGGATATTTATTAGATTAGAATCTTTAATAAATAATAAGTAACAAAGATTAAATTAAGATTTAATTTATGAAATTAAGCTTTATACTGCTAATTAAAATATTCAGTATGGAAATTGTTTATTTTTGCCTTCTTTTAGCAATAATAATTTTTCTAGAATAGTTTTTTTTAACTATGTAGAGATTCCAGAGTGTAGTCTTGGAGTGTTTACATAAAAGTGTGATGTAATAGATGGCAAAATACATAAGCTTTTGTTTAAAATGCAATTTCTGCAATTTAAATTAGGCCAAGAGAAATTAGTCAAGAGAAAGTTTATTTCAAAATTATGCTAATGTATTCATTGAAATAAATAACTCAAATATAATTAAAATTATACTAAGACATTCATTGTTACAAAGAGAATTCAAAATATCCCCGTCTAACTTGTGTTTATTGCATTGGAGCCTTACCCATGCCCACTATTGAAACTCTAGTTATAGTATTAGAAAACTTGCTTTTTTTCTCTCTTCCTGGAATGTATGAATAGCCTATGATTTCTTTATTCAACCTTTAAAAAAAAATGAAACTATTAGGAATGCATTACAGTAAGCAGAGGCCCAGCAGAAAGAGATGGGACAAATAGTTTAGAACTCTTGCTTTCCACATGCTACTCTTACCAGTCACCTTGCTTCCAGGACTGTTGAAAAGTGAGGTCCATAACACCTGAAAGGTTCCACATTGTTATTTTTCTTTTAGTTAATATTTTAACATTCTCTGCGAGGAAAAAACAAATAGGAATTCTGTTTCATTTTTACATATTCCAATAAGGGATAGTTGCTTTAAAATTAAATCAGAACTTGTTTTAGATTGCTAAAGCACTAGAATGCAATTTTTTATTGGCCATCAAGCGAAGCTTAATAGTATCTTCCAAGAAATTTAGACTGAATTGAAGAGTATAGGATATTGACATGATGTTGGTGAGATTATAACATTAATATAAAGACTACTCAATGACTTTGGAGTAGAAATGTTTTTTAAAAAGAAACAACTTTTTAAAAATTTAATGATTTAGCAAATCTTTTAAATTTGCTATCTAGTTTTGTTTCCAATTTCTAAATGGCAGAAAGTTGAAATTTTACTAAGCACTCAGAAAGAAGCCTGCAACTGCAGAAAGAAGTTAAATTGCCTTAAAGTGTGTCATGTATATAAGACAATATACATACCTTACTGTTGTAATGAGCTGAAAACAAATGCACAGATATGCCAATTTAAAAAAAATGTTATTCAATGTCTGTTGAGTTCTATTTTCCTTTACCTTCTTCAGGTTATGCAGTGGCCTATTGGAAACCAAGGCTTGCTGTATGATCGTAACTGGATGGTTACAAATCAGAATGGAGTTTGTATTACTCAGAAGCAGGAACCACGATTGTGTCTTATACAACCTTTAATTGACCTGGAGCAAAATGTGATGATCATCAAGGCAGAAGGTTGGTATATACAGATTATTATTTCTTCTACTACTACTGTGAAAGGATTATCAAAATATTCATCCTATAAGATTATCATTTTAGATAGATTATAAATCAGGAGATAGTGGTTCTATATTTGTGTTTAGAGTTCTTGAAAAAAATATTGAGGCATAGCAAATTAAAATCATTACTCTCTGTTTCAAGATATTCTTGAGAAATATTAGATTTGCTAAACTAGCACTTTGAATTGGATACAGAAACTGACTGGCACACAATGCGGATGGCAAAGTACCAGCATAATATATTGATATTTGTCAGTTCCAGTGAGTAATCCAGCTGCCTCTGTTTTGAATTAACTGAAGTTTCCAGACCATTTTCAAAGGTTGCCCCACATACAGCATATTGCAATAAATTGACCAGAAAATTATTGGAGCATGAATTAACTGTTGCAAGGTTGTCTCTGTCCAAGTGCAGAGAGTAAAGAAGATGACCTTGATGGAGAGAGGGAAGATCTGTTATTAGGCAATAGGCAGATAAACATTGCAAAAACCGAGATGGGTTATGGATCTGAAAACATTCAAACAAACATTAAATGTGAAGAAAAAAGAGAAAAATGACATTGCTTCTCGGTCTACCTTGTAATGTCTGATCACAGTTAGTGAAAGGCACCTGGTGACATAGGTTTATAGTGATAAGGATGGATATAGGAGCATTCTCAAACTGTAGACCTTTTCCTTTAAGTTGAGTGCAGACCTCTCTGGAACAGGCAGGGCACCACTCAGCTATAAAGATACTTACCAACAAACAATATTTATCTTGTTTTGTCTGGATTGAGTTTTAGTCTAATCCATTACCCTGTCCAAGCTTGGTTCAGAACACCAACTGTTTCACCCATATTAAATGAAAAGGAGAGGCAGCTGTAGGAGATGAGCAAGCAGAGCCTAAGGCAGGGGTCAAGTGCATCAAGTCCCTTTGCATACACAAGAGATTGAAGTCCAGCCCACCTCGAATTCCATTGACTCTTAACTATCGCCAATTTGCTATGACCATTAGAAATTCAGATTTTTGAGAGCAGTAGCATGCAATAAACCTATATTCATTTGAACTGATTTCCTGCACTTGATGGTAGCGCTGGACTCCATCTGCATATTGCTGGCTCACATACCTGGATGACTTCTCCCAAACATTTAAGCTAAAGGTAAAAAGGCATATGGGATAAAATGGAACCCATAAACCTAACGTATCCTATCTAAATAAGAGTGGGAGGAGTATAGTATAGTGCCTCCACATCCTAACTCTGTCAACCTGTTTGGGATAATATTTTTGTTGATGGTACTGAAAGCTGCTGGAGAGGTCCAGAAGGATCAACGGGGTTGCCGTTCCCCTTTTTCTTGGCAGACAGTATTCCGTAAGATACCCAAAATACTATTCCATACTGAGCTCTGAAATCAGGCTGAAATAAATCTAGAAAGTTAGTTTCATCTAAGAAAACCTAGAGTAGATAAGATGCTATTGCTCAATCTGTTTACCTAAGAAGGGAATATTGGCCACTGGTCTGGATCCAGATTTAATTTCAGATCATTGCGTCTTTTAAAGAAGTTGCAGTTGCTCTCCCTCCCTCCCTCCCTCCCTATCGTATGTCATGTTGGACTCAACCTGAAACCCTTTTCAACTAGATTTTATAAGCCAAGAGAAAATTATAATAAAGCACACAGATGGTAGACAAAGCATATCTAAGTGCTCCGTCCACCTCCTCAGCCCTTAAAAACAAAAACTCATCCAGTAAGACAAGTTTCTGTAGTTCCACTTCTATAAATGCATTACCTGCAGACAGTTGTTCAAATGCAAGCAACCTTATCACAGATTTCTCAAAAAAAAATACTATCAATGCTGTAGAACTATAGCTTTATTTAGACCAGATTGCAACAGGCCCCTTACCACTTGGAAAAGCTCTGTTGGGCAAGGAGTGATAATGGCCTCCAAGTTTTATTTGATCATATTCAGCACCAGTTTTTCTTCCCTTACATTCTAACTTTTCCCAAATTGATACTCCTCAGTTCAGAGTGTTGTTGTTGTTACATGTTGTTAACTGTAGGTGGCAACCAGAATTGTTCTGGAACATTGTTTTTGCGGTCCGTCTCTTAAGAGATACTCCCAGGGAATCAAGTTTCACAAAATCAGACTTCAGGAAGATTGTTCTATGGCATGGAAGAAAGGAATTTTTATCTTAAAGTTTGTTGCTGTCTGCATTTTATATTTTATTATTTTAAAAGGTTATTAAACTTTTCAAAAAATGTACATAGATAATTGTAACAAGTAAGTGATTGAGGCTTTGTAATAGGAGTGGGCAGATATGACTTTTAGTCTTGCCTCAAGCATAAGAAACCAGATGGGTAACTTTGGGCCAGTATCAGCTCTAGGAAAAAGTCAATGGCAAACTACTACAACAAATGGTGCCCAGAACACTATGTAAACTTGTCCATATAGTTGCCAGGAGTCAAAGAAATACAAATTAAGTGGATGTAGTTCCACCTCCCCAAGCCTGCCTATCTTTTTTCTTTTGGTTCCATTGTTATTTTATTCAAAGAAAGCTAAAATACAGAACTACAAAAAATAAAATAAACAAAACAAACAAGACATTAAGAACACTAACACATATACATATATTACTCCCTTAGTTGAATACTGATTAATACAGTAGTACACTATTGGTTTCCCACCCCTTGCAAAACAGGCCCCAAAACGTTTGAATTACTAAATATATTCACAAATTATTAACCTGTCATCCATATGTTATATTAATGACAGCATAGTTAACAAGAACAATCATAATAAAAAGGTGAGACTCAAGTTTCAAAACTGTTAACAAACTTGAAATCAACTCACAGAAAATTTACCTTAGCATCTTATCTATCTCAGTTGTTCCAAGACTTAACAGTAATTCATCCTGGATCAAATATTCAGGTTTGTTTCTTAATACAATGTCCGATCAATTGCTGCTTGGTTAGATATAATTTAAAAATCTCCAAAGTTGGCCTATCTTCTGACCAAAAAAATCTAGATGAAATTGTTTTCCAGTGAAATATGATAAATCCTTCAGTCCTAGGGAAAACCAGTTTATCACTTCTACACTCAGGTTGTTGCTGTTGTAAAAAAGTGCAGGCTTGAATTTCAGCAATCAACTCTGTTAGTGCTAAGTCTGCACAGTCCATATTTCTTTCCAACGGATCTGCTCTTTCAAATCACATTTCTTTTGTGAATCTAATTTATCCAGAGCTAAACGCATCTGAATATTTCCACAGCCATTATAATTTCATCAAACTTTAAAAAAAGCTTTCAACTAAGAATTGCATTTTATCAAATGGTCTTTTTTCATATATCAGCCATATTTGCTTGTCTGTAATCTGATACATTGTTGCTCTGTGTAACTTGACAACAATAAATAAGAGAACACAAAGAACAAACAATACAGAAGCAAAGCAAAGAAATAGATAAAAGGGAAGATATTTTTTGAATATTTCTATCCAAATTTATCTAAGAGAATTTTTTTTTAAAGAGCTCCAAATATTTTGCAAATTAATAAAATGCAAAAACCCTGGGCTAGACATTAACATAGAAATAAATGTAATAAAATAACATGCCTTGTTTCCTTACAGAAAAACAAAAGTTATTCAAAACAACAACATAAAGGGAGAAAGATAAAGTCCAGCAGGGGGATTAAATAAATCAGCATTCAGCCAGCCAGTGGAGTTTTAAAGATAAAAAGCAAAGTGAAACAAAAAATTCAAAAATTGAAGTTAAAATTCAGGCATACTTAAGATAACAAACTGCTAAGGCCGAAGATGGATGACCAGTGACTTTCCAATTACTCCTGGGAATCTTCCCAGGTGGGTCCACAGCCATCCAAAAGCCATCTTGGGTTATTCCTAAATTCTCCCAAGAAGCAGCACTGCCGGAGAATCAGCTTTGGCAACAAAATCAGCAGATTGTCAGCAGGAAAAAGAAAATTTTCTACTGGTCAGCAGCCATCTTGAGGAGGAGCCTCCTGCCTATCTTTTTTCCAAGGCCATCCTACACAGTGGCTTTGGCTGCAGTGCCAAGACTGAGCTTCAACTTGAATGTCAGCCAACTGCTACGTCTCCAGTCAGCAGCTCTAGCATTGCTGCTGCCATGCAGAAATGCTTCCTTGCACCATTCTTCAAGGCATGTGAGCCATGGGGAACATCATGATTGATCCATCACCCAGCACTCTTGAGGGTCTGACACATGTTGCTTATCTTTAGACATTTTTCTCCTGCTGTTAGGAGGGCTGTACTTATCCAATATAGCTTCTAGTTTTACTTTCTGGAAGCTGCGTCATATCCAGTTCTAATACAGCTTTGGAAACCTTCCAAACCATTGAATAGGTCATGTGGGCCTCTCAATAGCAAGAAATAAGAGCCTGAAATTAGGGGCTTGTGTTAGGGTAATTGCACTATTCTTCAAGGAGCAATTGTCCCCAGCAGTTCCAATGGTTTGCTGCGTGCTGCTTACCTTCAGGCATTTTTCTCATGCTGCTGAGAAGCTTGAATCTATCCAAGCCAGATCCTAATTACACAAGGCCTTGTTTCCGGAGCAGTAGTAAAAATATATAAAAGGAGACATAATACTAAGTCAATTTTGTAAGGCATGAGGAATTCAATAAGCTATATATAAATTGTAGTTTACATTTTGAAATATGTTGGTTCATAAAAGGGAATTAAGTGTTTTATCTATTAATATTTATGCCATTTATCCAATTAAATGCAGTATTTGTTAGTTGGAAGGAAAAATAAGGTTTTCCTTCTGTCTAAGCTCTCAAATTGCAGCTAGTCAATATATGACCCAGTGTCTAGAGCAGGGGTCTGCAAAGTTGGCTCTTTTAAGACTGGTGGACTTCAACTCCCAGAATTCCCCAGCCAGCTATGCTGGCTGGGGAATTCTGGGAGTTGAAGTCCACCAGTCTTAAAAGAGCCAACTTTGCAGACCCCTGGTCTAGAGGATCACCACAGTCACCTTTAGGGGACGACTCTCTATCCCACTTAAACAGAGAATCGCAACAAATGCCATGTGAGGTGTTAATCCTATTAAGAGTTTTCAAACACTGGTGGGTAGCATTGAAAGCTGCTAATTCTTGTGTTGGGTCAGATATATTTTTTCTGGACATTCAATAATCCAGTTTACTTTTCATATGTTTCTTTTGGGCTGCTAGGACCTGGTCATCTGCATAAGCAAATTTCCATCCTTTGCTATCTAGCATCCTAGATATACATAAGTTGAACAATGTGGGAGCCAGTACAGAGCCCCGTGGTAGACCATTATTTAATCTTCTCATTCCCCTCCCCCATTATTATTTGAAAAGTCTTGTTGCTCAGCATATTATTGACAAGATGGATAGTCTTTTGACATGGGATGATGGATCATTTTTAATTTGTATAGTAAATCTTCTTTCCAGACTTTGCCATATATTGCAATCAGGTCCACAAAAACTACTTTGGTTTTAAGGCCTCATTGGAATCCTGCTTCAGTATAACTTGGTAGGCTCAGCAGTTTTGTTGAATTCTTATTTGTTCCACAGGGAAATGTCCTTCAGTTGTCGGGCTGATCCTGTTAAGAGTACTCTTTCTAAGAGTTTGTAGCAAGAGTTTAAAAGGGCTATTGGGGAGTAGCTATTGTCTTTTGATATATCCAGTCTTAAAGTTGATATCATTTTTGCCTTATTAAAATATGTTGATAAGCAGCTGCTGGAGACAATATGTGAGTAAGACATAATTAATTGATTGACGTGTGTGGTGCCCATAGTTTTTCTGGAATTCCAGGTGGATGACATCAAATCCTGCTGCTTTACTGCATTTGATGGTTCTGCAGTAAAAGGGCACGAATAGTCAGTATGTGCTTTGTGCGTTTGTTGTAGTATCATGAGCATTCTCTTGATGTAAGTTCCTTGTTTCTTGGGGCTTTGGAGAGGGAGACAATTCACAAGGCAACTGCTTGTCAATGCTTATCTAAGGTGTCTATTGTGCTGGGTGACTAGCACCACCTGTTTTTTACAACAGGCTCCATGCCCTACCACTGGATTTAGGTGTGGATGTCACTATTAGTGATGTTAGCCCTGATTAGGTTGGCATACCATAACTGTGGTGGTAAACAGCACTCAGAAAGTTGTATCATTGGATTTACTCCTATTTTTTCATTTTCAGTATATGTTTCTTGGGAAATGGTCATGTCAGTGTGATTTTCTAACAGAAACATGGAAATAAATTGGCTCTTTGATCTATTGAATCCTTCAGCATTAGTTGGCATATAGGAATGTTTCCAACCTTCCTTATCATCTAGATCTGAGAAGGGTCATTGTGATTCATATTCATGTGTATGGGAGCCAGGAAGTGCCATCACAAAGTAGTTTGGCTGTAGTAGTTCATTTAGTTGACGCATTTGTGCTATCCCTTGTGCACTGCAGGGGGCAAAATTAACTCCATACAAATGGTTAATGGCATTCTGAGGGGGTTGTGGTTACAGTCCTGACATCTGGTGTTTTTAGGGCTAACTGACATTCTGAGTTTGATCCTGGTTCCAGTCTTGCATCAGTCACAATCTATGCAGCCTAACTCTTGCCGCCGCTATCTATGCCCCAGTCACAAAGTGGCTAATGCCCCAAGCCAAACTCAGAAGCTTGAGCTTCATAGAAGTTGTTGATTTTCTGCCAATTCTTACTCCACCAAGCAGCTGAGGAAAACACAGTAGCCACAGCTCTTTGCTGTCCAGCAAATAAGGTGGGTATTCCTAGCCTCCCCAGTTTCCTAGGCAGGCAGAAGGGAGAGGGGAAGAGGAGGGGGGACAGGAGCCTTCACAGCATTTTTGAGTTATTCAGGGAAAAGGCTATTGGAGCTCCACTGCCATCCTCCATTCTTGTCTATCATATCCACAGCTGCTGGGAGACTAAGTGGAGATGCCCAATAAGAAATAAAATAATGAAGTAAGAGATGAAGTAATATCAAGGCCAGGATAAGCCTCAGTGGGAAATGAAGGCATAATCTAGCAGCAGCTGCCCTTTAAGTAAGCAAGTCATGAACTTTGTAGGGGAAGCCAAAAATAGCAGGCAGACTTAGGAAAAGCAGCTGTAAGGCTTTGATCAGTGCAATGGATAAGGGCACTGAAAAGATTCTGTGGCAGTCCTGAATGATGAATCAAGAGGCCCCTATGGGAGAGACCTATTGAAGTAAACTCTCACCCTGCCCCTGTCTAGCAGGAACATCTACCAAACTTCATTAACAACCTTGTTTTTGCTTCCTGTTTATGTATTGAGGGAACTCACTCAATAGAAAATGGCTGACTTGTGTTCCTCCTAAAGAATATTTAGTCAGCAGGAAGCAGTCATTCACACAGGAGAATCAGCAACTCCCTCTTGCATTTAGTGCTCCTTAATAAAAGCTAAAACTGGTCCTTTAAAAAATCATAATTACAAAAAATGAACTAGTATGAATAATGAATAGAATTAAAGTATGGGTTATTAATAGTTTTATATGATCAAGTATTGAACGCAATACTAAATCCATGAAGTACCATAAGTATTACAACAAATATATTTATTTGGTAATGATTTTTTCCTCTGTTCTTTTCATAGGAATGAATCCCATTTCTATATCCTTAGAAGAACATGGGGAAACTTTAACAGAAATCTGTCAAAGCAAAGTTTGTTCTCATAGGTAGGTAGGACAAGTGCAAGAAGTGAAAATTTACATACATTTCATAATGGAAAGGAGACTAGTGACTACCTTTGGGTATAACATTAGTAAAATTATTTCACCACAATTTCTTTTTAATCTCAGTTATGTGAATAAGCTGTAGATTCATGCATTCCTCATACATACACTTCCCTGTGTATATATGCAAATATGTGTCTTACGAGTTGCAATAGTAGGATAGAGTAACTTGCTATGGAGAACAAGTTTGAACACAAATGTGAAGTCTTGATTGAATGAGGATTTTTTTTAACTTGGGAAGTCCTTTAAATCAAATACTTTTTTTTACATTGAAAAGGTATAATTGCATCAAATATTCATTCCTTTACACTGAAAACTGTAAGGATCTTTTTCCTTTTCAGATCTTTTTTCATATATATGTATATGCTGATATTGTTTTATTCGGGTGTTTTCCCGTCGAAGCATGAAATTGTTTTTGCAACATTTTGGCAAGATCTCACTTGCCATCTTGAAGAAGCCTGCCTGATGATGACAAGTGAGATCTTGTCGAAACGTTGCAATAACATTTCTATGCCTTATACACGGGAAAATCCCCGAAGCCAGCTATGCCAGCATACCTACACCCGTGAAAATCTATGAAATGTGTATATACACACACACACACACACACACACATACACACATATACATACATACACACACACACACACATACATACATACATACATATATTCAGGAAAAAGGCAGATAAAAGAACAGCGACAGATCTTTAATCAGTTTTTTAATTTTATTATCTCTAACTTTCAAACAATGGATAGTTACAGTAAAGCTAAGACAGAAAGGAAGGAAGTGCATGCTGCTAAGCAGAAACAAATTGTATAGCTAACTTTATGAATGATACAGAGGTATCAATAAATTGATTCTGAGGAAAAGGCCTACCATATTTTTCAGACTATAAGATGCACCTAGCTTTTGGGGAGAAAAACAAGAAAAGAAATCTGTCTCTGCCTCCCAGCAATTTGCCTCCTTGCACCTAACAGTCTGGTTAGCACAAGCAGCTGATTGGCAGTTGGATCTGCCTCCCAGAATACTGCCTATCAGCTGTTCTAGGATTGCTGCCGCCCATTGGAACCATCACCACCATTGCTACTGCAGTCATCTCCACTTCCTGGAACGGGTCAAAAATGTGGCACGCAGGGACAGCAATAGGCGACAGTGGCAATGGATAGTGGTGATCCTTGCAGCCTGGAACAGCTGATAGGTGGTATTCCAGGTAGCTGATCCAACTGCCAATCAGGTGCATGTGCTAAATCAGGCTGTGCTGAAGCTGACCAGGCTGTTTGCTGTTTGCTGCAAGGAGGCAAATTGTTGGGAGGCAGAAGCCAAAGGGTGGGGGCTGGCAGGTGTTGCTCTATAAGACACACAAACATTTCCACCCACTTTTGGTGGGGGGAAGTGCATCTTATACATCGAAAAATATGGTAACCTCTGAATGCCTGGAAACTAGTACTTGGCTTATGACCATAATTGGAATCAGACTTTCTGCTGCTAAACATGGCAATTATTAATTGCACCTGTTATTATCTTTTTTTGCCATGGTTGTTAGGTAAATCACTGCCATTAAGTGAGTGACTCAGTCATTAAGCAAATCTAGCTTCCTCCATTGACTTTACTTGTTGGAGGGAAGATTTCAAATGGCAACCACATGACCATCATAAATACATGCTAGTTGCCATGCTCCCAATTTTTGACTGAGGGGATGTTGCAACTGTCATAAGTGCAAGGACATTACTGTTTTCAGTACTGTTGTGACTTGTGTTATACTACCTGTACATGAAATACAGAATACAACCAATCATTTAGTGACCGTTCAAAGCTACAATAGTACTGAAAAAAGTGACGTGTGATTGTTTTTCATACTCAATAACCATTGCAGCATCCCTAGTGTCATGTGATCAAAATCCAGATGAATGGCAAGTGGGCTGAATTTATAACAGTTGCCTGTGTCCCAGGTGTCATGTGATTGCCATTTGCAATCTTCCCAGCTGGCTTCCAACAAGTAAAGTCAATGGGGGATTTACTTAATGACTGAGTGATTCACATAATGACAGTGATTTACCTAACAACCATGGCAAAAAAAGATTCTATCAGGTACAATTCCCTTAACAATTCTCTTGCTTAGCAGCAGAAATTCTGATCCCAATTGTGGTCATAAGTCAAAGATTACCTGTACTAGTTTCCAGGTGATTTTCTCTACGAGAAAAGTCTATGAGGAAATAATGTTACTAACTAACAACTGCAGTGATTCAACTCTGGCAAGAAAGGCTTTAAATTAGGACAAAGTCCATTTAAAACTGTCTTGCTTAGCAACAGAAATTTTGCGCTCAATTCTGGTCATAACTGGAGAAATACTGTTCTAAGATGCAGATTGAACTAAACAAACAAGAATTAAAGGAAAATAATTGCAGTATCTATAAGACTATAGAGAACAAGGAAGATAACCTTTTCAGAGAAATGCAAGATGCATTGCTACGGTGACCAGGAGTTAAAAAACATTTTAAATCCACAAAATACAAATAATACTTGGAAGTGGCTTAGGTAGATTGCTTATCACCCTACCTAAGGAGAGGAACAATGTAACATACCATATTTTTTGGAGTATAAGACACACCTTTTTCCCTCAAAAAAAAGGGTGAAAATCTGGGTGCGTCTTATACACGGAATACAGCATTTTTGGCCTCCCGAAACCCCATCCCCTT
Source organism: Rhabdophis nuchalis (assembly GCA_039707465.1). NCBI lineage: Eukaryota > Metazoa > Chordata > Lepidosauria > Squamata > Natricidae > Rhabdophis > Rhabdophis nuchalis. The sequence goes on along the minus strand of CM077647.1, from coordinate 109,631,990 downwards.
TGCAAAAATGGCCATGCATAGCCTTTAGGAGGCTTCCAGAGTGCTCCTGGGGGCTGGGGAGGGCAGAAATGTGCTCATTCCCCCACCCCCAGGAGCACTCTATAAAGGCTATGCATACTCTTTTTTTTGACAAAAAAACAGGCCGTTTTTGGGAGATCTGCAGAGTGCAAAAACTTTTTTTTAAATTTGCTTCTTCAAAATCTTGGTTGTTTCTTATATTCCAGTGCGTCTTATACTCCAAAAAATAGGGTAATTCACAAGATACTGTTATTATATTCAACCTCAATAAAAGTAGCTGAGGCAGTTTGGTGTAGTATTTAGAGTATCAGACTAGAAAGTGTCTGACTAATTTCCCCATGGTATAAACATAGTTGAGTGATTTGGGGCTTGTCATTCTCTCTCATCCTTGGAACTGAGGCAAGGACAAATCATTTCTGAAATCTTGCAGGGAATAGTCCAGGCAGTCACCAGGAGTGGACGAGACAGGAGAAAACTATAGATCTCCTGAAAGAATTTATAGCAAAAATCTGAGTAGCAAATAAATGGATATCAAATTATATATTATAATTAGAGCAGTTTTGTAGTCAAAGTAGACTTTGAATTCTCTTTTTTTTACTTTTGTTCATTAAAGAGTACAGACATATGATTGTGGGGAGAGGCTAGCTGATTGGTTTACTAAGTTTCTCGGTCGACAGTGTCACCTAATTAGGCAGAGTTCAGACTTCAAAAGAAATTCTTCTAAGAAGAATAAAAAAGGTAAATATTTTGTATCTTCATTAGAGAATAAATAATATTGCAAATATAGACATAAGAGTTATAAATAAAAATCCAATCACCATAATAATATATGAACATTTTAGGATTTCTAAAATCTTCTTAAGAGTAATTTACTTTAATGTTTTTAGTTTGCCCCAATATTAGTGTACAGTATATTATGTAATCAAAATGCTTCCAATTAATTAAGCCTGTTTAAAGGCTGCCAATTTGCAAATTGTGACTCAGTTGTGGTTTTATATGTGATGGAGCTGACCGTAGATGTACCTAAGGTAAAATATGTTTTTAATAGATGGCTTCAAATAAAGAATATTTAAGTAGAAGCAATACGTGTTTTACTATATGTTCAGTAAATAAAAACCCTGTAGTAGAAAATGGATTTTCTATTGGATTTTTTGTTTTCACTATTTCTATTATCACTTTACACTCTTTGTATTTTAGGAGAGATCCCAGCTGCATTTCCTTCACTTTCTTTAGTAAATGAAGCACAGTATCTCCTGATAAATATGACAAGTATTTTACAACTGAGAGAACAGGTTACTGGAAGGTAGGTAATTTTAAAAAATATTCTTTGCTTTGGGCATTTTTATGCCACTTTAAGATTTCAGGCCAAGATGCTTATTTCAACCATGCAGGATCTGAAATTTTTATCAACATGATAAAAACAGCTTGTATCATAATTATGCCATAATTATGGCAAATAGAAAAAGGGAGGAATTTGCTTTACAATACTGTCACAATGCTTTTATCATTTGTCCTCCTGTAGGCAGCTTGACATTCCTGCATTATAACTTGTTTTCATAGACCCATAGCATTGGAAGGCTGGAATATGAACAACTGTTTTTGCTATTGCTAATAGAATCATAGAGTTGGACAGAGACATTTAAACTATCAGGTTTAATCCCCTGTTCAATGCAGGAATATAAATTAAAGCATCTCAGACTGTTTAACTCTGCTTGAAGTCGTTGTAGCAAGACACAAATTTAGTCATCCAGATGTGTAGACTGAATTTGCCATTTTTATTTACATATCAAGTCCTTCCCAAAGTATAGGTAGATGTTTTTTGATGGGATTTGAGGCGATTGTTGCAAGAAGTAAACTTTCCCAAGTAAACCGTCTTTTCCAATTGACTGGTGGTGATTTTGTCAGTGCCAATGGTTATTCAAGTAGTGCTCCAACAATTTAAAATTGTTTAAAGAGATAGATGATTTGCATTAGTGATTAGAAACAACATCTTTACATATTAGTGACTGAAACTTCAATGATATTTTGCATAAAAAAGAAAATATGAACTGTGATATGATAATAGACAGGAGAGATTATAGAAAAAGAGAGTCATGAAGAAACTTTAGAGAGCGAAAATAAATATAATTGTACTTAAACAGCCATTATGAAAAATATTGGAAGCCGTTTTTGTCTTTATATCTTTTTTTATACCTAGCTCTTTTTCTGTTTTCTTCTATAGGTAGTCCTTGACTTATGATCTGTCATTTAACAATCGTTCAAAGTTACAACACCCATAAAGCACTTCCAACCATCATAAAATGTTGCACACACATACATACTGTACACATGCCCTGCTATAATGTGACTGCATTTAGAACAGTTGGCAACTGGCTCACATTTATGACTGATTGCCAAGTATTCCATGATAATGTGATTGTCACCTATAATCTTTTCTGCCAGCTTCCCCAGAAACTTAATTAGAAAGCCAACAGGAAATTTTGCACGTGGAGGAGGTGGAAGGGAGTTGAAATCCTTCCATCAATTGCAGAAAAGGGAAATCCTGTGGGAACATTTGAGAGCAAAAGGACTATATCTGAGGAGGATTTCAGCTATACAAGGAACTGAAACCCTCCATCAGGTATTCCTTTTGCTCTCAAATCCAGCAGACAACATGTTTACTCTGTTCACTTAAAAACCTGGAGTTAATGACTACAATTGGGAATAGCTGGAATTGCGATTATTGAATAAAGTATTCATATATGCTATAGGCATCTCTCTTGACAACTGTTTAACAACAATGACAAATTCCAGTCCCAATTGTCATAAGTCTCTTATTGTACTTTTAATTTTGTATGCCTGCCTGCCTCCTTCCTTCCTTCGTTCCCTCCTTGTCCTGAAGTTTTCACCTTTGCACGCAGATTACTGGCTTCCTTAAAGGCTAGAAAGTACCAGAAGAAGCTTGCAGTCTCCTGATGGCCAACTCAACACAGAGGCTTGTTTAAAAGCCTCTCCAGTATTGGAACATGGCGTTGGCCCTTAATCTAGCTAGGTTCTTCTACTCTGCTGGGCTGTTTTTTTGGCTTATCTGCTTATCTGCCTTGTCTCATGGTTGTCACCACTTGGGCAGGCTGTCATAGGTCGAGGTTTAACTGTAATAGCATTTGCATTAGACAATTTAAAACTTTCTATTTTTGTTTTTGTGAATTTTTATTGTAACTCTGCCTATAATTTGCTATTGTTCCCAGGATTACTATATTTCACTTTTACAGTTAGACCAGTATACCTTAGTCACTATTACATTTTAAATAATAAACTATAATTTTACTAAATTAACTAAAGTTATGTCTCATTCCAATTAATAAAATTATTATTTTATTCTTTGTCTCTATAAAACAGCCTTGGTGAGTCATTTCTTCCTCAGGAATTAATTTATCGATTTCGGGCCAACATTGTTATCAGAACAAATGAGCCATTTGAAGAAGACTTGTGGGATCAGATTTCCATTGGCCCCCTACGTTTCAGGGTATGGAATGGCTGTAGTTCTCTGTTGTAATTGTAAAGCCTAATGAGAAAAGACAAGCTGCAGGAAACCAAAAGTGATCTTAGAAAATAATATTGGCTACTTATATAGGTTAAAATAGCAGCTTGTTTTATCTTGTTTATAGATTACAACCAAACTAACCATTTTGGACCAAACAAACAGAAACTGCAAACATATCTTGCTGTTTTCCGCTGGTATTTAACAGCATGTGATTCTCAACTCAGGAGTAATACTGAATCTTCAAGATCAGTAGCTTTGTTTTTCATAAAATTATCTAAATCTCCTTCAAAACCAATTACATTAGTAGCTGCCATCTTATGCTACTGTAATTCATTCATAGATTAATCATTTACAGGTACATTATGATCAGAATTGGGCCAAATCCATTTTACACAATGGGCACAAAGAGAAACCTTTACCTTTTAATACTCCATTATCTGATTGATTTAGGAAAAGTTAGCATTTGTCTTGAATCAAGGCATATTTGGCCACTTTCTGAGTTGATTCTGCCCAAAAGAATTTAGATTATCTTTGTCACGATCCTAGTAAAAATAATTGCTAGACACTTCCTACTACATTTGCCCAGAATTCTAGCTATTTCAGAATTTTTCTATGTAAATTTCAGGTTTTAGGACCATGTCACAGATGCCTGGTTATCTGCATTAATCAACAAACTGGACAGCGAAACAAGGAGTTTTTGCAAGGGTTGTCATCCATTAGAGACAAAAAGGTCAGTGTATTGAATGATCCAATCTTCCGATGCTCTTCTTTCACTGCTTTTTTTCTTTACTGTAAAAATATTATCTTCAACTTTTTGGTCATTATTTAACATATACAGTGTTCAAATGAATATTTAAAGCAAGAAGAATTCTAAAAGGAATATAGTTTATCTAATGACATGGAAGTACAAACAAAGCAGGAAGAGGTAATTGATTGATTGCCTGTCCTAGCCTGACAACACAATGTCATTCTGGAGATGTTAATGGACTAATCCACCTCCTGCCCATGTGCATCTTACTCCCTTCTTTACCATCTTTATTAATTTTAACTCATTTGCAATGTATTTATTGCTATAAATATTTTATTGTTTAACTTATGGTAAGACACATACCTGTAGGTGAAATGGGTGACATATAATTTTCATGAATAAATACACCTGATGCAACTAGAGAAAGGAGTTATATGTATGAAGTGACCAGTTATTTATTTATGTGTTTGTTTGTTTATCTTCCACATTTATTTATATATACTATTTCTTAATGGCTTCTCTCCCTCATAGTTAAGTTCTCTGTGTAAAGCTCTTTCCCTTCACACACACACCAACCTCCCCCGAAATATTCAGTATCACCAACCTCAACTATGGGATACATCTAATAAAACATATTGGGAGAAATTCTGGGCAATTTTCTAAATTTTACAGATTTACTTCAGGAGATGGTACCATTTTTGGTGAGAAAATTAGTTTCTGGCAAAATCAGAGAATAATAGAAATAAGGAATAGGAAGGAGCCATTACTCATCAATCACTTCGGATGTGTGCAGGAGTACAGAAATCAAACTGATTGCATGTGTGATTAAACTCAGCTAGAGTATGTATACAAAGGAAGTATGTATACAAAGGGAGACATTATGTCTTTAATTATTTCCACTGATGAACCACTTGTTACAAATATTGCAATATTCACTTAGAAAATCAGCATAAATTTAGAGAGCTTAAAGTAAGAATGGTTGTGAGTATCATCTAAAATGTGGCTCTCCTTTTTTCTATTGCTTAGTATCTTTGTCTTAGTTTCTGCATTTTATTTATCCAATCCAAGAGAACTGTAGGTTGATGTTGCATATTCTACTTCATTATGACTACTATAAGTAGACTACAATAATCTGAAATGATTTGTTTCCATTTAATGATTGTCCTGATTTTTGCAGTCTAGTTCTTGATTTCATCTTATAAGTTGACAAATTGCTGTTTCTTTTTTTCAGACTAATTTTGGAATATACCTGGCAAATCACTCTGAGACTCAAATCTCTCTTTCTAGTACCTTGTCAGTGGGATCTGAGATACTTGTATTAAAGAACACTACATTTTCAGCCTCAAATGAAGAGAATAAATCAGTCTAACCAGCAAATGTATCTGTTTTGCAGAGAGCTCACATTTGTTGTGAAATTTCATTCCTCAGTATTGGTAATATGCTATGATTATTAGTGAGCAATTTTGTGTTAAATCTAATAAAATTCCATTCTTTCTTGCAACTATTTATATGATTATGTATATAATGTAATTCTTACATGCATATTATTATGCAGTATGCGCGAAATGTAAGTAATAATAAACTTACATTTATTATTATTACATAATAATAAATGTATTATTATGCAGTATGCGCATATGCAGTATGATGTAAAATGTAAAACTGGTTGCTTAACAACAGCTGTTCTGCCCTCACATCAGCATTCCCAATAAGAGCAGGTTCTTTTGTAGTAGATAGCGTTGCAGCTTTTTGGATCCTGAATTTAGTAGAGCTTCTTAATTTCCGAATGAGAGCAATCCTCTTATGCTTTGGTATACTCTGCCCAGTTCTACTCATTCCAGAGCCATCCCAACCGAAATACAGCAGGAAGGAAAACAAGTGAAAGCAACAACAGATGGCCACGAGGAAGATAAGAAGCTCTACTAAATCAGGATCGAAGAAGATGCATTATTATTGAAATTGTGCTAGTTAATAATTACTAGAAATAATTACATCTATTTATTATTTTTAATAATTTTATTTTTATAATTTTATATAATAAAACAATTTTAATAGAACAGTATCAGATATACAAACTGGAAGAAAAGAAAAAGAAAAAAATGCAAAGAAACAAGGAAAATAGTATAATTTCTCCTTCCTTTAGAAAGCTGTTTCCCCACATCATGGCAAGTATTAGCAATTGCATAATCTCTTCTTAGCTAATAATTTTTTTTCATCCCATAATCCAGGGGTCTCCAACTTTGCAACTTTAAGTCTGAAGGACTTCAACTCCCAGACTTCTGGGAGCTGAAGTCCTTCAGACTTAAAGTTGCAAAGGTTGGAGACCCCTGCCATAACCCATCTATTAAAAAATAAGCAACTCAAATAAGTATTCAATCCAGTTCAGTCTAGTTACCAGCAAAACATCCAAAACTCTTAAGACTTTAACATTAACATGTATAAAATTCTATATCACAACTATATCAAAAATTAATTAAAAGGTGCCAATATTGTAATGCGTAGATAGTTCTCAGCTTACGACCAATCATTTAGTAACTGATATTACAATAGAGCACAGACAAATCTGATGATTGTAAACCAGCAAAGGAAGGATAGAATACAAACAGGTAAGAATTTGAAAAGTTAAAAAAGTACACAAAATTTAAAAAGCTATAACGTATATGTAAAACCAGAAATCTAAAAAAAATTATATAGGGAGAGAGAAAAATAATATAATAACAAAATACTCACAAATCATTAAGTCAGGTTTGAGGCATAGGCCATCATTTTACAGATTTTGATCACTGCTGTGCAAAACCTACTGTGCAACACTATATTGATGAGATAAAGTTTGTACAAATATCTATAGTGTAAGCACTGTAGGAGCACATGCTCTGTTATTTCTATATGTCCAGAGTCACGGTTATTGCCCCTTCAGGTGGAAAAAATTTCATGTATCTGCCCTTAGGAACAGCTCAGAAGAATGAATGAAGGCCCTCCAATGGCTAGCTACTTCAAGACTGAATATTTATTCAGTCTATAATGGACAAAGCAGAATACTTGTTGGATTCACTACCAATAAAATTTGCAGATCTGGCTAGGTCCAGTTGGAGCTAGCTGCCTTCTATATGCTTTTAATAAGAACTTTGGCCTGAGCATATACAATGCTGAGTATAATTCTTGGAGAGAAGCACAACAATTAGATTTTAGTTGCCCTTGCTTTATTCCTTGTGTTGAAAGTCATCTCTCATGGTTATAGGGGCAAGGCCAAGGGGGAAAAGGATAGTTTAGACCAGGGGTCTGCAATCTTAAACACTCAAAGACCCACTTGGGCCTGTTTCCCAGAGAAAACAAAACACCAAGAGCCACAATACCTGAGTGGGCATGGCCAACTTGATGTTACTCACTCCCACCAAGTCAATTGACTCCCCTCTAGTCCCGCCTTGCCTGGTTTCTTTTCTATGGGAAATACACACATATACACATTTCTCCCTCTCCCCTTCTCTCTTTCTCCCATCTCTCTTTCTCCCTCTCCTTCCCTCCCTAATATCTTTATCTGTTTCTCCCTCTCCTCCATCACTTTCTCCCTCTCTCATCTCTTTCTCCCCCTCTCCCATCTCTCTCCCTCCCTCTCATCTCTTTCTCCCTCCCTCCATTTCTCTCCCTATCTCTTCCCCCCTCCCATTTCCCTCCCTCCCTCTCCTCATCTCTCTCCCTCTCCCTCTCTGCTGAGGAACAATCTGCAGCCATGGTGGAGGCCTCCCTTCAGGTGACCCTCCTCCCCCTCTCACAATCCCCTGGCCTTGCTATGTCATCCCTCCCTCTCACATGAGAGAAAGAGGAGGGTCGCCAGAGCCTTAGTGCAGGAGCGAAGTGGCCCTGTACCTCCCTTTGCACCACATTCGTCCATTAGTCAGCCTTCGTTTCCTGCCACTTCAAACTTGAGCTTGTGCCCTCTGCACTTGGCCAAAGACATGGTTCCCTCATGTGCCCCCCGTGGACTCTCCTCAGCCCCTGGGAAGCGGCCGAGGGACTGGCAAGCCAGCTGGGGAGGCTACAGCCACCTCTTTCGCCTTCTGAGTGGCTGAAGTACGTCTCCGGAGCCCGAGAAGTCCTGCCGTCGGCGAGGGGCCTGTCCTCCCGCAGCAGGCAAAGGGTCTGGTGGTAGGGCCACTCCGTGTCAGAGGCCACAGCCACCTTAAGCGCTGCTGAAGCCTTCCAGGGGCCGTGCACCCCCGCCCCTCCCAGCCCCATGTGATGGCCAGCCCCGGAACATGCGCATGGTGGCCATCGGAGGGAGCCAGTGGAGATGCGCCCAGCTGCCCTGCCAGACGCCCCTTCCCTCGGGTGGGGGGAGTTGCGGGCCACAGCTGGCACATGGCTTGGGGGCAGCAGCAGCCTCGGACTCTGCCTGTGGCTGGTTGGGGAAGAGAGGGCACTTCGGGGACTGGAGATGGTTGGGGGGGGCACTGCTGCTGTGGTCTTCCAGGTGCTGCACCTTGGCTGAGCCTAAGAAAAGCCACACTCAAGGGGCCAAATAGCCGCATGTGACTCGTGAGCCACGGGTTTAGATAATAGTTGAGTATGATCATCCAATCTCTGGCCTCAATTGTCATGGGCCTTTTTCCAACTTCAGGGTGGTATTAGAAACACATTTTGGGACTTGAACAGTTGACCTTAAAATTTTGAACAAATTCTAATGATTGAAAAATAGGAAAAATGCCCCAATTGGGCACAATAAAGTAGTTGGCTTTGAATAGTTTGAGTGTTCCAGGTATATAATGACTACCTCTAGTCTTGAGGAATTTGAGAATGGCAATTGAGTTCTACATCTTCAGCAACATCTCCATAGGGTTTCCTACTGTTAGCAGAATGAATGATTCCCAGGCATCTGAAACAAGACCTGCTCAGCCCTCTGGCTATCCATCTTCCAAACATGTCTCTTGACCTCTTGGCAAATGCTATGATTTTGGTTTTTGAAAGTTGAGTGCTTGCAGTACTCAATTAGACTACAGTATTCAATACTGTGCTAATGTTTTAAAAGCAATAGAGGTTTTTGAAAATACTGCTGCATCACCTGCATAAATTAAAACAGATGTGTCTTCCTGCACGTTTGTGGGACTAAACGTTTGCAATAATATGGTCCACCATGGAATTGATATAAAACTGAATATGTGGGGCCAATATGCACCCTTGCTTAACTCCCTTTTCAGTTATAATGGTACTGGTGAGGTGATCCTGGGGCAGTGGTGGGTTTCAATTATTTTACTACCGGTTCATACATGCATGCTCACATGATGATTGTGCGCATGCACAAAGCATCCGGGCAGATTGGCAGAGCCTCCCGCTGCCACCAGTACCGGTTCACCTGATCTGGGGCAAACTGGAAGAAACTCACCTCTGCCCTGGGGATTATATCTTACTTTAAGTGAGGCTCCTTCATAAAGCGTACTTATTAAATAAAGCAAATATCAGTCAATCAAGGAGGTCTCCAATATTTTCTACAATTTAGAATCGAATAGAGTAGAATATTCTTTATTAGCCAAGTGTGATTGGACACACAAGGAATTTGTCTCTGATGCATAAACTACCAGTGCACGTACAGAGAACAACAAAGTAATATAATTCTTAAGATACAATAGTAGAAGATAATAGGAAAGATGAGATTGATAATAGATTAATACAGCCCTACTACCTGGATAAATAACCTTTGATATATGACAGTGCTGAGGGAAATAGGTATTCAGCAGAGTGATGGCATGTGGGAAAAAGCTGTCTTTGTGTCTAATTGTTTTGGCTTGCAATGCTCTACGGTGCCCTGAGGGGAGGAGTTAAAACAGTTTAGGTCTAGAGCAGTGGTGGGTTTCAAATTTTTTTAGAACCTATTCTGTAGGTGTGGCCTATTTTGTGGGCATGGCTTGTCAATCATGTAACTGGGTGGGAGTGGCCAGCTTGTAAAATGTGGTGAAACTCATTTCACCACATTTTGATTGTATATTTATGGTTTTAGTTTCCCTGTGCACCGCTCCGAGTCCCTACGGGGAGAGGAGCGGTCAAGAAATTAAACTATTATTATTATTATTATTATTTAACAACTCTCTTGCTTAGCAACGAAAATGGTGGGCTCAATTGTGATAATAAGTTATTTCCTTTTCTTTTCTTCCTTCTTTCTTGTGTGTGTGTGTCTCTCTCCAACTTTCTTTCTCTTTCCTTCTTTCTCTTTCTATCTCTCTCTCTCTTTTTCTCTCTCCCTCCCTTCCTTCTTCCCATTCTTTCTTTCTTATTATTTCTCTCTCTCTCTCGTCGCCCCCCCCTCACACACACATACCTTCCAGTTGATTTTCCTCCCTCTGCATTCTCTCCCAATTAGAAACGAGGCGGCTGTGAAAGAGAAGGGAATGTGCCCTGTGTGGCTTCTTTAAACAGGTAAAGAAGGAACAGGAGGCGAGGATTCATTGGACAAGCTCATAGGCGTGCACTGCTCTCTCCTCTGACAGCCGCCTTGTTTCAAATGAAGGGGGTGGGGAATCCATGCGATATCCTCCCTCTGCATGGATTCCCAACCACCTTAATTGAAAATGAGGCCGCTATCAAAGAGAAGAGGGCAGTGCATACGACATGGGCTTATTGGGGCTTCCAGAAGAACGGGTACACTAAGGCATACTAAATTTCACCAACTGGTACGCCCTTACCGGTCCGTACCGGCTGAAACCCACCCATGGTCTAGACGGGTCTATAGATATTTTCTCAGCTCTCTTTCTGGCTCCTCAATGGAAGGCAGGCTGGTTACAACTGTTTTTACTGCAGTCTTAGCTATCTGTTGAAGTCTGTACCTGTCCTGTTTAATTTCGGTATCAAACCAGAAAGTTATAGAAGTACAAATGACAGATTCAATAATTCCTTTGTAGAACTGTATCAGCAGCTCCTTGAGCAGTCTGAACTTTCTGATACAGGAAGTACATTCTTCGTTGTGGCTTTTTAGTTACAGTTCTAATGTTACGTGCCCATTTCAAGTCCTGGGAGATTATAAAACCCAGAAAGTTGAAGGTCTCTGTTGTTGATAATGCGTTGCCTATTGTTGTAAGGGGTGGTGGAATAGGAGGGCTCTTCCTAAAATCTTTGATCATTTCTACAGTTTTAAGTGTATTTAGTTCTAGATTGTTCCTGCTGTACCACAGGGCTAGTTGTTCAACCTTCCATCTGTACGCAGATTCATCACCATCTGATTAATAATAAAAAATAAATAAATCTGATTAATAATAAAAAATAAATAAATCTCGAATGAGACCAATGACTGTTGTATCATCTGCAACTTCAGTAGTTGAGGGTCTACTTTGCTTATTGGTAAATTCTTCCTGCTGGCATTAATAAGGGCTAGTAGCATCCTCAGTATGTGTTTCATGAGTGAAAACATTTAAATTAAATTAAATTGATGTAAATTAGTTTATTTTATTTTATTTTATTAAATTTATACCCTTCCCTTCTCCTTGCAGAGACCCAGGGCAGCGCACAGGCAATATTAAAAACCATACAGAATACAAAAATATATCATTAAAAACTATTAAATTATTCCCGTGCTAAAACCCATTTTAAAACCCTAAGAATTTAAAATTTATCCACATTTAAAAGTCAGAAAACGGGGGTTATGCTAGGCCGGCTTGTTGGAATAAATAAGTCTTGAGACGTTGGCGGAAGAGGCAGAGGTCCGAGGTGGTGCGTAGTTCGGGGGGTAGTCGTTCCAGAGGGCTGGGCCTGCCACAGAGAAGGCTCTTCCCCTAGGTGTCGCCAACTAGCATTGCCTGGTCGATGGTACCCGGAGAAGGCCCTCTCTGTGGGAGCGGATCAGTCGAAGGGATGTATGGGGCAGGAGGCGGTCTCGTATGTAGCTAGGCCCCGAGCCATGGAGCGATTTAAAGATGGTTGTCAGCACCTTGAAGCGCACCCGAAAGGCCACAGGAAGCCAGTGCAGCTCGCGCAGGAGAGGTGTTATGTGGGATTGCCTTGAGGCACCCATAATCACCCGCGCGGCCGCATTCTGGACTAACTGTAACCTTCGAGTGCACCTCAAGGGGAGCCCCATGTAGAGAGTGTTAAGTAGTCCAGCCGGGATGTCACGAGTGCTTGAGTGACTGTGCGAAGGCCCACCCGGTCCAGTAAGGGGCGCAACTGGCGTATCAAGCGTACTTGATAAAACGCCCCGTCACATGGTCCTCCATGGACAGCTGGGAATCCAGGAGGACACTCAAGTTGCGCGCCCTCTCCACGGGGGCCAGTTGTTCGCCCCCAATGGCCAATGTTGGACTTATCTGGCTGAACCGGGGTGCCGGAAACCACAGCCACTCGGTCTTGGACGGGTTGAGCTTGAGTTTGTTACTCCCCATCCAAACCAAAAGTTGTAATTTCTAGAGCATTGACATAAGGAATAAGGTCATGAAAGAGTCAATTGCACTCATTCTGGAGCCAGATAGATACAGGTCTCTTTGTGGATGCTTTTTATCAAGTGAGATCCATTCTATGACGGTCTTGGTCTACCTGCCATCAGTTCTTATTATGTGACCGGTTGAAAATTTCTCCTTAGTTTGAGGTGGATATCTCCTTGATAAACACCTCTAATCTTTCACTTTGTTAGACTAGATATACTCAATTCCTGCAACTGTTCTATATATTAGCCTCCAGTCCCTTAATCATCTTTGCTGCTCTTCTTTGCATTCATTCTAAAGTCTCATCTTTTTTGTATGGTGGTGACCAAAACTGAATGCAGTATTCCAAGTGTGGTCTTATCAAAGTATCATAAAGCAATACTAACATTTCACATTATCTTGAATCTATCCCTCTGTTGATGAAGCCTAGGATTCCTTGACTTTATTCTTTTTTTTCCTTTACATGTCAAAAGAAACTTTATTTTATTATTTTTGACATTTGTTGCAAGCCTAAATTCATTCTGAGCCTTAGATTTCCTGACTTCATTTTTGCAGATTCAGGCTATTTGCTGGTATTCTGCCTTAGTTATGTGCCCCTTTTTCCACTTTTTATACTTGTCCGTTTTGTCTTTTCGTTTAGCAGAGAATTCTTTCTACAGGATCTCTTATTTTAATTTTTCAATAATATTGTGCTAGACTAGGCTTTTACGATCTCATTTTTCAGAGTTTTCCAAGCTACTTAGGTTTTTTCCCCCTTGAGGATTTCCACCCATGGAATCCTTCCCATGAATGCTTTTCTAAATTTGTTGAAATTAGTTCTCTGAAAGTCCAAGACACTAATTTGACTTTGTTTTGTTACTTGTGTTTACATTATGTTGAATTCCTATTTTGCATGGTCACTTTTTCCCAAAGTTCCCTTAGCCCCTTCTATCATTTCATCTCTGTTAAGAGATTAAGTCCAAGATGGCCCTCTAATTCTTTTCTCTACCTTCTGAAAGGCAAAGTTGCTTGCTAGGAAGAGCAAGAAACGTGTTTATCTTTGTTTAGGTGCAGCCTTTGTCTGCCAGTTGATGTGAGAGTAGTTAAAGTGCCCCATTATTATTGTGTTTTCTATACAAACCTAAGCTAAATTATTAGCAAAAAAGTTCATTTATTTCCTCTATTTGTTTGGGCAATGTCATTCTTTTTTCCCCTTTCCTCCCTTTTTATATTAACCCAAATTTTTAGTTGCATTTCTGTAGAGTTATTTTTTTTCCTTATATTCTTATATAAGAATTGCACCCAGAAGTTCTCTGGTAGCCAATGCAACTCAAAACATTGTGATGTTATATATGCCAAATAACATCCCATTAACTATCCATGCTTTCTCATTCTGCACCTGTTGATGCTGCATGCTCTTTAAGGAAAGCCTCATGTAGACTGTCTTGCTACGGCATACTAATTATACTAATTATTTGGCACTTATTTATGGCTCAGGTTTATTATTCACAATCTGAATAATTGTCCTCTAATATAAATTCCTATAGACTGGACAGTAATCCAGACAAGGACATAAGCAACCATGAGTGAGGTCTCCTGGTACAAGAATGAGCTCAACCTTTGCACAATCAAAAGTTACAAAGAACCTTCTGTCACCAGGTCTTCCAAGAGGGAACTGCAAGTGCAGGAGAACCCCCATATGTTGTATTGGGCCTGTCTGAGGCAGAACCCAAAACCTGAAACCAATACAAATCCCCATACTGGGAGGTCCATACACTCAATGCCACTCAGCCTTGCTTGTGTTGAGCTGAAGCCTAGTTGCATATCATTTGGATCCCACACTGTGCAGGTACTGGAGGACCATATCATTCAACCTGGAATGGAGATATAAAGCTAAATATCATCAGGATATGGATGATACCTACCACAAACCATCATGTGTACAGTAGATTCATATATATGTTACATAAGAGAAGAGAGAGAGGCCATTAATCTTGTCAGGGGTGGGATGCTATAATTCATATTTTTGCTGATGATATAGGATGGAACAAATTAACTTTAATTGATAAGTTCAAAGGAAAGTGGAAAAAGATTTGAAAGATGAGCTGGTGAAGCAAAACACCTTAAACACCTTGAGGAGCTGTATCAACATTGTATAATAATAGACAGCTCACTGAAAGAATTGAGGCAGGGGAAAAATGGTAAGGGGAAACAAAGTTATAGTTTTTCTTCCTCAGTGCCTTCTCTAATTACTTCCATGGAATCTAATGGGGGAAAGCCCCTAAAAATTGGAGCAACCAAGTACTCTGTCATTAGCAGAGAAGCAAAAGAAGAAGAGATCAGAACTGTGAGTTCCTTAGGTACGCAGGTAGATTTTGCATGATAAAAACTAAAGCATTCGACATAGCAATAAAATGTAGAATTTGTAAATTGACTAAGTACCTAGACAGCAAATGCTCAGCACATTTCAAAGCAGAAACCAGGAAATGTTGCTATATCCCTTCCCAAGACCTCCAAAGGACGTCCCTCAAGCAACTAAGAAGAGCTCAGATGCCAACAGTACGCAATACCAGTCAATCCTTATATCAGATGCAGATCAGAGCAAGCACATACACCATTCAGTTCAGCTATCAAAATATAAGTCATTGTTTATTTCTTAAACATCAGCAAACAGAACGTTGACTAAAAAGTTTCTTGATTTAAGCCTAAATATTATTTTACCTGGAAAAGTAAAATTTAATGCAGTCACTATGGCTTTCAAAGCAAAAATTGAACTTATAACATAACATATAATATCTAATTTCACCAACATCTTATTTATATTTCCTTCGATGAAAGCTAATTAAACATTAGAAAATTTAATTGTATATATTTTTCATAATATGACATTATCATACTGTAGTTTTTTTCAAACAGCAAAATGTTATTTATTACATTACAGGCAACCCTACCTTGTTTTATGTTGTTTATTCTCTGTGCTACTTACACATTCGTAAATGTCTAAGTAACATCGATTAAACAACATAAAATAATTTCAAGATATGAAAATCAATATAGCAAGTGTTTGCACCTTATTGAATACTTCTAATATATATTTAGTATATATTTCCAGAAATATGTTTAGAAATATAGGCTAAATATATGTATATCAGAAGTATCCAGTAAGGTACAAACACTTGCTGTATTGATTTACAAATCTTGGAATTATTTGGCACATATTTATGGCTCAGGTTTATTCACCATCCGAATGATTAAATTGTTCTCTAATATAAACTCCAATAGAAAAGAGTAGAATTTTAAACAACACTGTCTGACAAATAATTTCAATCTGCCATAATACTATACACAATGTCATGGAGTTCCCATCAATAAATAGAATGTCAAGGCAACAATAAGTAACAAACAAAAAGGAGAAGAAAAAGTCTGATAGGCAGCTGAAGGCATAAAAATATCTTCATACTTGTAAATACTGACCACATGCTCCGAAACCGGTGGAGAATCTATATCATGCCGAGTTATAGAACCTAAAGTAGGTTAAACAAAATAAAATATAAGAGAAATCATATTAACAATAAATATTGGAAATGCCATAAAAAAGAAAGAAACTTTTTACCATATCTGGTGGATATATATAGATATATATATATGTTACGTTTTTGTGCTGATCAATAAATAAGTCAGGGAGACTAGTATAGATCTATTTCGAGCTTTTTAGCTCTCATCAGCTAGCCATACCCTTACTGGGATTCGAACTGGAATATATATTTATATAATTTATATATATATCCCTTAAAAGTATTAGAAAGAAATTCTTCAAAATATTAAGAAAATAATAAAAAAAGAAATTTTGAACTGGAACTACAAATAGGTATAATTACTTAGGCATAATTCCAGGTAGTATAAATGAAAAATATCACAATTTATTAAAAGATATGCTAATAGTTGCAAAAATAAATTTGGCACAACATTGGAAAGGAGAAACTTTGCTGACAATACAATACTGGGATACCAAAATTGAATATGCAGCAATGGAAAGGTTGACAGTTTACATCCATAATAGAAATCTAGCCAAATTTAAGCAAGAATGGTTCCTATCTTTACTATACATTATTGTCCTTGTCAGCCATTCAGTCATATCCAAACCCCAGCTACTCTATGGATCAGTACTCTCCATGCCCCTTAGTCTCACCCTGCCTCCTTTAGGGATGCCATGCTCATCCCAGTGTCATCCTTAATAGCGTTCAGTCAGTGGGTACCAGGGCAGACCCTTCTGTTTTTTTCCATTGATTACTCCCAGTATGATTGATTTTTTGAATGAGTCAGCTCTTGTGATGTGACTAAAATATGATAGCTTCTGTTTGGAGATCTTGACTTCAAGTGATATTTTGGGTGATGTTTTGTCTAGACAGGGGTCTCCAACCTCCACTTTGTGACCTAGTAGCAGTCTATGGCTCATTGGGAACCAGGCTGTGCAAGTGGAGGGTGAGCACAGAAGTGCGCAAAGCGTAAGTGCACAAGTGGCAGGTGCTTGCGCGAAACCATCCCCTCTGGCCCCCTTGCCACCCCTGCCGCTATTCCGCAGAGTCAGAAAGTTGGGGGTCTTTGGTCTAGAACACAGGTGACAAACTCAATCACATCATGTGATATCACATAACATATTGTGATATTTTTTGTGGAGCCAGGGTGGCCGTGGCCTGCCCATGATGCATCTGGGCTGCAGGCTGCCACTTTGACACCCTGGCTAGAATTAATTTGTTATTTTTGCAGTTCATGGAATGCATAATATTCTCCAGCACTACAGTTCAAAGGCATCCATCTTTCCCCTATCTGCCTTTTTCAGAGTCTTCAAGTTTCTCAGCCATTAAGTAGTAAACTATATAATAATAATAATAATAAATTTTATTTATAACCCGCTCTCTCTCCCCGAAGGGACAATATATTGTATTGCCTGGAAAATTTGAAATATTTGTAATATGTTTTTAGGAACAAAGTTATGGAACCAATAAGAATAATGAATGAAAGGATTTAAATTAATACTAACAATAATCTTTAATATATAATATAAAATTTAAGTATCTTAAGTTGTGGTTAGTGGTTAAAGAAATAAATGGAGAGGAAGGGGAGAATGTTTTCTGAGAATATTTGTATTTAAGTCTTGTTTATATTGGCTATCCAATGTAGGCCATTTTTCTTTTGAATTTCATAATTCTAAAAATGTATTTTTTTGAAAGAAAAAATAATGGAAGCTGTTAACTACGACTACTTAGTTGAAATTGTGGTTTTTTTCAGTGATCATGTATGCATGTAAATTGATCATGTATGCATTGAGCAGGGAAATTGCACCTGCACTTATTATCTTGTTGAACATTTAAGTGATTGGAATTCAACTTCTAACTGCTAAATACCTGTGTCCACTTAAACTGCCTTGGTTTTTCATCAATATGGCAATACAGGTAGTTCTCAATTTACAATCATAATTGAGCCCAAAATTCTATTAAGCAAGATCGTTGTTGTGAGGCTTGTCCATTTTACAACTTTTCTGATCACAGTTATTAAGTGAATCACTGTTATTAGACCCGCCCTGGGTCCTTTGTGGAGAAGGGCGGGATATAAATGTGATTAAAATAAAATAAAAAAAAATATTATTAAGTGAGTAACACATTTGTTAAGTGAATCTGGCTTCCCCATTGACTTTGCTTATCAGAAAGTTGCAACTGTCATAAATATATGCCAATTGACAAATGTCTAAAGTTTGATCATGTGACCATGGGAATGCTGCAATAGTCATAGGTGTGAAAAATATTCATAAATCGCTTCTTTTTGGCGATAACTTTGAATGGTCACTAAACAAGTGGTCGTAAATTGAGGACTACCTGTATAATTATCATGCAGGGAACAGCAAGGTAGTATGAATACACACAATAACAATTAAGGAACTAACAATTTTTCTGTGCATCATATTATATTAAATTGCCCAAAGTCACGATAGTGAAATGGGAATTTAATTTAATACAGAAATAAATTTAATACATAAATAACGGGAAAATTTAATTGCCTAAAAGAGATAGACTTCAAAACATGACTCACTGACTAAGCAAAGTACTTAGTCATTTGAATTATTCCTCAGTGAAAAGATATCATCTTTTCACTACTTTGAATTTATCTAAAAATATACACCGTTTTGAGTAAATGACTGACCAGTGGTATCATGCAATTGGCTTATCGTGGGTCTGGTATTGACAAGACAAAGAAAACTAAAATCTTCTTTCTCACTTTTTAATTGTAAGCCTCCCAACATCTGTTAAATGAGATGGGTGGTATTGAAATGTGGAAGATGATTCTCCTAGAATGTGCATGGATTACCAGAGGCTTAATGCGATTTATATGGGAAAAGTGTGTCTCTTGTCATTGATGAAATACATGTTGAATCATCTGAGCACTTATAAAAAGACATCCTAGTTTATCTGGATAGCATTCTGATTTACACCAAGACCATGGACGAGCATGCTAAGCTGATAAGGACAATCCATGAAAAACTGTGCATAGCACAACTTTATGCCAAGTTGTCTAAGTGCAAGTTCCACAAAACTAAACTGTACTGCTTGGGGTACTGCATCTCCTGCATGCTCCCACTACTGAACCAGTAGTGAAGAAAAGAGGATACCATTACTGTAGCATAGCATAGCGTAGCGTAGCTTAGCAACCTCATTCAGGTGTTTCCCTCTCATAAGATAGAACACAATATATAATCATGCCAAACTTTAACCATGCAAGTCCCCCGTATAGTTTAATTTAATCTCCACTGTGTGTTTTCTAATAATACAGTAAATTAAGAATCAATTGATTGGTTTGATTGACCATAAAATAAAAACAGCCATGTTGGTGCAGTGGTTAGAATGCAGTGCTGCAGGCTAACTCCCAGCTCACTCCAGGAGCTTGATTCTGAGTGGCTCAAGGTTGACACAGCCTTCTATCCTTCTGAGTTGGTAAAATGAGGAGCCAGATTGTTGGGAGCAATATGCTGACTCTATAAATCACTTAGAGAGGACTGTAAAAGCACTGTGAAGTAGTATATAAGTCTAAGTGTTATTGCTATCAATTATTGTTGATGTTTAAAGACCACATTTATTTTTTCTAGACGGAGGATAACCAAACAAACAAAAAGCAAACTTACCCTGAATTGCTGGGCCCCAAGCAAATAAATAGTACCAACTTAGATGGAGATCTACGATAGTTTCATCTCTGGGAACCTTCACTGGGCGCTTAAATCGACATGTGACACGGTTATTTTCAAAAATACCTTCTTCATCTCTAGCAGGGTTTCTTTGGATCTCTTTTGCCCATTGACCAACATTGTAGAAGTGATGTATTCTGACTCTTCCATTATCATCATGAACACAGGCCATAACATCATCTCCACCCTAAATTGAAAAACGAATTAAGAATTTCACTTGAAAATGTCTATTGAAATATGAAGATAAATAATCTTGGAATAAAGTGATCTTAATATTGGTGAATGAGATAAGGGTCAAATTGCTGAGATATTATGATGGTCTGAGAGAATATCATGCTTCCCCAGGCCTTCATAAATGTCCTCCAACCTACCTACTTTCTCTCCCATCTCTGCCTTTCAACTGCCCTCTAGCACTATCTCCCTCGGTTGCCCCCAGCTGATCCTGACTGTCTTGTTCCTCATGTTGCTGCTGGGTGCATGTGGGCAAGGCCCACATTGATTGATCCTTTCAAGGGAGAAAGACGATGGTAAAGTTCAGTTGAGAGCAATGCGGGATAGCAGATGATGGTATTGGCAGTGGAATGCAGGACAGCCAAAAGGCTTGAGGGTGGACATTGTGAAAGTTTTGCAAAGGCTTCACAAAGGGTCAACTGCTGCCTCAGCTGGACATTCCTGATTGGCAGCAGGAGCAAAAAGATAGCAAAGCATAGATGGCAGGGATATGTGGTAGCAGGATGCAGGGCAGCCAGAAGGGCAGAGATGGGAGGAGATAGGAGGGTGGGAGAAATTAAAATGCATGTTGTGGTTGAAAATTGGGATAAGTTGCCTGAATTTTGATCATATAATGTGGGCTACTGCAATGTCTGTCACTTTGACAACATATCATAATTAGCATTTTTCGCCCACCTTTTTCTTCTTTTTTCTGGAATGTCAAGCCCTGTTCTTTCTGAGTTTCATGAATCTAACGATGTATACAGTAACCAAAATAAGATCAAATCAAATTGCTATCAATAGGCACAATTTATTTCCTCCACTAGTGGGATAAAGGCCACAACATTTTATGGAAGAGAAGGTGGCTGGGACAGGCTTATATGGCTAACAAGAGATAGTTATTAAATTTTCTGTAGTTTTGTGAGCCAGTTGAGAGCAGAGCTAAGCAAAAAGACTTAGTACACTGATCAGCCGTATGGAAGCAAGTGTGGCAATGGATATGCAGCCAGCAGAAGTGGTTGTTAAACATTGACCAAAATATTACTGATCATACTCTCCTTATGGATAAAGTTTATTAGTCTCCTTTAGGAAGGGAGGGAGGGAGGGAGGGTGGGAGAAGGACTCCCATTGATTCACTGCACTCCGTATTCCATTCCTACCCCTTTATCTTTATCCCTTGCCTCTATCCTCTTTGTTGCCTGATGGTGAGGCTAGTGGCTGAAACTGTAGCCTGATGCTGGGTGACACCAAAATGAGTAAGAAAGCTCAGCACAGACTGGCCACCAGCTAGAGATTGGAGCTGGGGCTCGAATCATGGAGCTGGGGCCCAGAGCTGGGGAAAAGGAGAAAGGAAAAGCAAGGACATGCCGAGTCCGGGCTTCCACCTATAATTCAGAGGTCAGAAATGCTGAGCCAAGTCAGTGGCATTTGCATTTACTTTTGCATTTGTATCAACAAAGGCAGCAACACCAAAACATTTTCTAAGAGTGAAATTTGGAGGCATGCAATGCTGAACCAAGCCAAAATGCTGGCCAGATATAGTGAAGCAAGCAAAACATGGTCCTATTTTGGTCAGAAAAATAGAGGTTTAAAATGGCAAGGACCACTGTGGCAATGTAGCTGTAAGACAATGAATAAAAAGGCTGGTAGGAGATAGGATTGGAGAGCTGACTTGGAATTGGATGGTGATACCAACAAGCTTAGAGACTATCAGAGACTTGGGGAATGATAGAATTGATTATGCTGCTAGTAGGACCATTGGAGAGGGTGGACGGGTTGTTTTTGGGAACGGAGGTAAAAGGAAAAATATTTACTTAAAATTGTTTATCATCCTTAATTGGTTATCACTGTCATTCTGTCCCATCATTAGAATCGGGCAAAATGCTACATATATCAAATTGCTACATTTTGTCATTATTTTTATTCAAATAATAATTTGAATATTTTTTCTCCAGAAAAAGCAGTAATTATTTCAGCAAATAAAGCATTCTTACCATTTTCTTATCTGAGGAAAATCCTACAGCTACCCAGCCATCAGCTTCAGCACTCAGTTCAAACTCTATGTCAGCTCCTATTCTGCGGTAACTGAGAAAATAGTCGCATGTATCTGCAGTGCATCCAGGTTTACCATATCTACATGTGATAAAGGAAATGGAAACAATTCAAAGAACTTTCCTCTTGAATTATATCTGCATTTGCAGCTAAACAACATTACATTGGCAGTCATTTCAAGGTCAGTGTACTGCTAACTTTCTCCCCATTTATTTAAGGGTTTATTGAATTATTTGTTATAGTTTTTAGGTTTTTTTATTTTTACTAATTTACATACAGTACCTGTTCTTGATTCATTAGCTTATGAATGAATCCCCTTCCCCAAGTATGGGAAGAAAATAAAAATGTGACAAAATGTGCTCAGACTATATGATTTCTATAAACTCTGATAAGAAAACATAAAGCATAGTGGGCATATTAAATTCTATTTGAATACTGAAAAACAATGAGGTGTTGGAATCACAATTTGTGCTGGAATCAGAGCTATAAAATGAAAACCCCGTAGTCCTCTATTAGAACAATAGATACAACAAATTGTCTTCTGTTTCTGCATTCTTGTCAGTTGTTCTAATAAAGGTAGTGATTACTTCTCAAATATCATTTAGAAGACCTCAGAGACTCACTTCATGTACATTATGAACAGTGCCTTTTTAACTAGCCGTGCTAAGTAAAAATATTGACTTGCTAAAATATCATTTTGAAGTTGTTACACAAAAATACTCTGAAGGCTGGATCCTTATTGCTGTTACTTGATGTGCAATCCTTGAAAAGCTTAAGGATAAAGCACACCAAATAACAATAAGGAGATTACTTAATTATAATGACCCAATCCTGATTTTTCCAGAGCCTTTTCTTTGCTCCTTGCTGTGAATCCTAATTATGGTTTCATGAGATGTTAGAATGTTTTTCTCCTTATACACACAAATACACACACACAAATGTAACTCCCAATAGATTATCTAATAAACCATTAATTTAAAGCCGGGTGCTAGAACACATAAGACTATTTTCCATGTTGATGAATTTGATGATTCGTGATGTATCTAAGGCAATGGGCCCTTAAGCATGTGTTAATTTGTTTGAAACAACTTTATTGTTTCAAGAGGAGAGTATCAATTCCTGATCCCTCAGCTTGACATTACAATAAGCAACTCAAATAGTTTCATGGAATACTGCTGGTTGGAATATATTTCATTTTCATCTTCTCTTTTTTCTGGAAATTTGGGCAACAGTAGATATCGAGGTGTATTTCTTTGCTTTGAATGTTTTGAAAAAGTCTCCCATTGTCAAGAACAGTACTGTTACAGGCAACCTTCCCTTTTTTCATTCTAATAGACCAGGGGTCCCCAACCTTTTTGGCACCAGGGACCGGTTTCATTTTAAAGAAAATTCTGTGGACCGGTGGGCATGGCTCGGCTGGCGTAGAGGGGGAGTGGGGGGGCAGGGGGAACAGGAGGTGCCTGCGCGCGCGGGGGGGAGTCGTCTCACTTGCCCCTGTCAGCCCCCAATGGCGTGAGCAGCCGTGCTTGCACTCTCCCGCCCCCAGCGTGCGCTCTGCCCAGGGAGGCTGCCCCTCCTCCCTCCTCCGGCCCTGTTCCTATGAAGCCACGGACCGGCACAGGTCCGCGGCCCGGTGGTTGGGGACCCCTGTAATAGACCAATGGTCGTCAACCTGGTCCCTACCGCCCACTAGTGGGCGTTCCAGCTTTCATTGTGGGCGGTAGGGGTTTTGTCTGATACTGAAGCACTTTCCTTTTTTTAATTTAATTGACTTCCCTACTTTATAAATCACCATTACTGTGGAACCGGTGGGCAGTTAGAAAGTTTTACTACTAATAGAGATACAAAAGTGGGTGGTAGATATAAAAAGGTTGACTACCCCTGTACTAGACTATGAGCTGAGCTGATTGAACTCAGCATTTGTCACTACTTTGTATACATATTTGACAATTGAACAGGGATCTTGGAAGTCTTCTAGTACAACTTTAAAACCTTTCCTCACCACTGAATTGCAATTTGTTGGATAGGACCTAATGCTCAAATATAAAGTGGTACAATCACTTCTCGTGATCTTAATGCTCGCCCTCTTTTAACGCAGTCTTAGGAGTGTATTGGCTTTTTTTTTTTTTTTGCAGATGCAGCATACTGCTGGCTCATACTTAAATGGTGGGTCAAGACACCTAGACCCCACTGTTACACTTGTTAAACCAGGTACTGCCTATTCTATGCATTTGTTTTTCCCCATCTAAATACAGGACCTTACACTTTGTGTAAAACCTTTTCTTATCATTGAACTTCATCTTATTGGATAAGGTCAAGTTTGTCAAGATCCTTCTGAATCTTGAATCTATCTTCCAAAGTGTTTGCAATCCTCCCCTAACTTTATGTCATGTGAAAATTTGACGACCTCTCCTTTTATTCCCTCATCTCATTTATGAAGAAGTTGAAGAGCAGAAACCTAAGGTATCCCAATGTATGCTTTCCTCTATGTAAATGCAGCTCCATTGAACACTACATGCTGGGTTAGGCAACTGTAAATCTATCTGATGGTGGTACTGTCTACTGACTAGACATTATTCTACCTTACCAAGAATTTACTTTGTCAAATATCTTACTAAAATCCAGATATATTATATCCACAACATTTCCCTGATTCACCAATTTAGGCAGGTTGTCAAGGAATGCAATAAGTTTTGTTTTTAGCAAACCCATTCTATCTTCTAATAATTGCCTTGTTCATTTTTAGGTGCTCATGAATCTGTTGCTTGATTATTGCTTCAGGATTTTCCCAGGTATTGATGTCAGGTTGTTTGGTCTGTAGTTTCTTGGATCCACCTTTTTGAAGATTGAAACCACACCAGCTCTTTTCCAGTCTTCCAGTAGTTCCCCTGTGCTCCAGGAGCTATGACAGATTTTGTTAAGTGGTTCTGAAATCACATTTGTCTGGTCTTTCTGAATCATGGAGTGTAAGCCATCTGGTCCTGGAGATTTGAACTGTCTAGAATGGATAGGTGTTCTCTTACCAATTTCTTGCCTATTTTGAACTGCATAACTGTTCTGTTTCCCCACAGAATTGCTTTTTTGATAAATTGGGCTATTTTTTTCCCTTTTGCATGAAGACAAGTACAAAGAAGGAATTAAACAGTTCACTTTCTTCCTGCTGCCTGTCATCTCCTTGCTATCTTCTCCCATTAGCTGACCAATTGTTTCCTTGACTTTCTTCTTTTTCCTCACATATTGAAATAAACCTTTTTTGTTATGTTGGTATTCTGCCTTAGTCATATGCTTCTCTTTCCATTGTTTACACTTGTCCTTTTGTTCCTCAGTTTGTCAGAGAGTTCTATACGACTACATCTGCATTCTTGGATTATTTTAATAGTCAGTTATAAATGTCTGAATTGATCAAATCTTCTACCAAACTGATCAGTTATTGAGTTTAAAATGTGCTGGTACTTTATATGCAAGGGTTCCATTTCATTTTGCACATTCTGTTTGACTTCAAAATATTTTTTTTAGTCAAGGAAAATACTTGTACATTTTAGTCCCCATATCTTGTTTGGAAATTTGAATTTTAGTTTTTATATACTAAAAAGACTTTTATGTATCTAACCATAAGCACCACTTACCTTCATGCTGTATTCCTTTTCTATTAACAGGCCCTTATATACAGCTCCAGATTGTACTAGGCCTTTGTTCTTGAAGCGCCTTTGAAGAATGCTCTTTTCCAGCCTCTGCAGCCTCCCTGCTGTTGTGCAATTTTTGGAGGCTTTAGAGGTCATACAAGAGCGCATTCCATTCTCATGCAGCTTCTGGAGCCTCCAAAAATCGTGTGAAGGCATTCCTATGCGCACACATTTTTTAGAGATTCTGAAGGTTAGGCAAGAACATGATCTCATGGACAGCTTCAGAGGTTCTGAAGGCCACACACCCTATTCTCATATGGCCTCTGCAGTCTTCAAAAATCACACAAGAATAGGCTGTGATTCAAGAATTATTTCAAGAATAATTGGGTGTTGATGAATGCTGACATAAATGCTACTATGTCACACAGAATGTCATAACATGCCACCTTTGATACCTATTACATATGCTTGCTATCATTGCCCTATAGCATCTTCAAATTTTGTTTCATCTGAAATTTTTGCTGATCTACATCTAAAATATTTCAAGAGAACTTCCTGGAATTAATGGTTTGTTTCAGCTTCAAAGCACATTTTCTGTTTTGTACATACCCCTAGCGTGTAATGTAATGTAAGCCTAAAGCAGCACAATACAAAAAAAGAAATATAGTTAATACTGAGGTAAGAGCTAGCCTTTAAAAAAAAATTAAATTTTTGGTTGTTGGATTTGTGGGTGGGGGCTTCTGCAACAGCACTGAGCACCTATTTTCTGCTTTAACAGAAAAGTTAACATTTGTTTTCCACAGGTATTTAAAAGAGAAATTTAAGTATTATGGTTCCCCCCAAAAAATTTTACTTTGAGTAATATGAATGAATAACAATTGTGTTTGAGCTCATTCTCAATATTAACAGTTTGGAAAGGTTTCACAATCTTTTCAAGCCTATCAATTACCTGAGAAAACTTGCAACTATGACCTAATACAGAGCATTCACATTTGCCATGTTCTCTTTAGATAATGACAGCAATTGGGACTGGGATTGCAGTTGCTAAATGATGCAGTCATAAAGCATGTGATGTCATTGCATTGCTTAGCGACAGCAATCCAAGCGGATCTAGTTGCTTGTGAAACTTCAAGAGACATGATTTAAGTGGGAAGCAGTGGGAGTTCCAGGAAAGGCGGCTAAGGAAGGCCCTTGGAGGCCTGGCACAGATAGTATATGAGTTGCGGGGAGGGGTTCTGCAGTACTGTGCAAACACAGGGAGATCAAAAGGAGGATGTGGGCTAGTGCAACTACAGAAAGGGTGAGGGAAGGAGAGTGCAGATCAGTATAAGAAGACTAAGCTGAGAGAAAATGAGGATGGGTCTGTGAAAGTACAAGGAGGCCAAGGGAAGGTTGCAAATTACAATCATGTGGCCATCGAATGCTGCAACTATTGCAAGTGTGAGCCAGTTGCCAAACATCTGAATCATGATCATGTGACCATGGGAGTACGGCAATGGCTGGAACTTTGAAAACCAGTCATAAATACTGGTCAACCCTGTTGCGATGTTGAATGGTCACTGAATAATTGGTAGGTATGTTTGTATATGGAAGATTTTGTCCACCTGGAAGGGGGTGGAGTAAGAGAAGTCAGAAAAGTATGTTGTGTCTTATACGACATTCTGTTGTGGCATCTACTTTGTCTTTATTGCCCTCTTTTTAATCAGTAACACAGGTAAATTTTATACTGCCTTATTTTTGGCAGGCATGACGCTATTATTCGCAGCATTGCAACATTTGTGGCATGTCAACATCATTTATACAAACATTGACTCATAGGTTTGGCCAATGTTACGTTAATGTTAAATAAATGTGACATTTGAAACAGTAACCAGATAGCATGCTGTTTTACACATCCAAGACTCTCACTTCTATTGCTATCTTCTGTTATGAGATACACTGTTATGTATGTAATGAATATGCTATTTGATACAGTATTTGTACTTATATTGTCACAGTCCATAATAAAGAGTTATTCACTGTACTGGTAATCCACGGGTGAAATGCTACTGGTTCGGGCTGGTTCACCTGAACCCGTAGTAAAAAATGCTACCATTCACCAGAACCAGTAGTAAAAAAAATGCTTAACAAAGTTAAAAAAAGTTCCAACAATCAGCTGTGCTGCACGATGGTAGGAACTTTTTAAAAGCTTTCTTTTAGTATTTGGGGTCCATTTTTGCTGCCAGGAGGCTTTCCTGAGGCCTGCTAGGCCAAAAACAGGGGGTGGGGGGTGCTGTGAAAGAAAGAAAGAAAGGAAGGAAGAAAGGAAGAAAGAAAGAAAGGAAGGAAGGAAGGAAGGAAGGAAGGAAGGAAGGAAGGAAAAAAGGAGAGTGAGGAAGGACCATAAACCTGGTAATAGAGGTAGCTTCAGAGGATACCTTGAAAGAGCACAGCAATCCACAGCTGGAAGGGACCCGTAGCTCATCTATTCCAACCCCCTGCTCCAGCAGGACATTGCTAAAGTGAGTTTCTCTCTTTTGACCCCTGGTCATATGACTACATAGCCACGCCGACCCAATCACAGGACCCCTGTCAAGCCACGCTCACAGAATCGATAGGGGGGAAAATAGATTTCACCGCTGACATTATCTGTACAAAAATTGTGCAGTCTATAATTTTCAGCTGTAATAAAGCACTTTAGGTTTCATACAAATGTACCTAATTCTAAGTTCTATAAATTGTAAACCTGGCATTTTCAGTTAATGCCAGCCCTAGTCATCTTGCATTTGGATTATTGAAACATGCTCTACATGGGGCTACTCTTGAGCATTCAGAAGCTACAGCTAATGCAGAGTATGGTGTCATACACAGTTTTTGGAGTGTCAAGAACGGCCCATATAATACCACTGCTGCATGAGCTGCACTGGCTGCCAGTTTGCTTCTGGGTGCTATTCAAGATGTTGGTAATCTTCTTTAAAGGCGTTCCTGGCATGATTCCAAATTATTTGAGGGACTGTTTTATCTCAATGGGAGTGGCCACTCTACCCATGCTGGCAGAGGAGGCATGCTGTGGGCCCTATTAGCTAGGCCAGGGGTCTGCAAAGTCGGCTCTTTTAAGACTGGTGGACTTCAACTCTCAGAGTTCCTCAGCCAGCATAGTTGGCTGGGGAATTCTGGGAGTTGAAGTCCACCAGTCTTAAAAGAGCCAACTTTGCAGACCCCTGAGCTAGGCTAGTGTATTCCAGTAGATGGGGTCTAGGAAAAGAGCCTCTCTGCCATTGCTCCTGCCCTTTGAACATCCCCCCCACCTCCCGAGTGATGTTGGCTCTAACCTTCCTGTGCTTTCACAAGAATTTAAGATATGGCTCTACCAGTTGGCTTGAGGTTCTAATGGGGGGTGGGTAGGGTCTTCACATTGAAGATGGCTGACAGATTAATAACAGATCCCACTTCCCCTCCAGTTCATCCTACTCACTCCCTCTCCATTTTTAGGTAGGGTTGAGTTTTATATTTATTGTGTTTTGTTTGTATTATGTATAGGTTTTGTATAATTTTATTTTTTTAATAATGTAAGCCACCCAGAGTTAACCTGTGGTAAAATGAGAGGCCAATAAATGTAATAAATATAAATATATGTTGATAACATTGGCCCCAAAAACTAAGTGAGGAGGAACAGTAGTGTCAAGTGATGGCTCTGTTTCCTGTTTGAAATCATTGCAGGTGCATCTAGTTGTTCACTGGGGGAAATAAAATGCTAAACTAAATTTTTTATTTATTTATATGCTTGTATTCTACCTCACAAATAATGCAGAAAATGTATCTTCCTCCTCCTATTTTCCTCACAACAAACCTGTGAGGTAATTGTACTGAGAAAGAATGACTGGCCTAAGGCCACCCAGCTGGCTTTCACGTCTATGGCAAAAGAACCGAAGGAAGGAAAAAAGGAGAGTGAGGAAGGACCATAAACCTGGTAATAGATGTAGCTTCAGAGGATACCTTGAAAGAGCACAGCAATCCACAGCTGGAAGGGACCCGTAGCTCATCTATTCCAACCCCCTGCTCCAGCAGGACATTGCTAAAGTGAGTTTCTCTCTTTTGACCCCTGGTCATATGACTACATAGCCACGCCGACCCAATCACAGGACCCCTGTCAAGCCACGCTCACAGAATCGATAGGGGGGAAAATAGATTTCACCACTGACATTATCTGTACAAAAATTGTGCAGTCTATAATTTTCAGCTGTAATAAAGCACTTTAGGTTTCATACAAATGTACCTAATTCTAAGTTCTATAAATTGTAAACCTGGCATTTTCAGTTAATGCCAGCCCTAGTCATCTTGCATTTGGATTATTGAAACATGCTCTACATGGGGCTACTCTTGAGCATTCAGAAGCTACAGCTAATGCAGAGTATGGTGTCATACACAGTTTTTGGAGTGTCAAGAACGGCCCATATAATACCACTGCTGCATGAGCTGCACTGGCTGCCAGTTTGCTTCTGGGTGCTATTCAAGATGTTGGTAATCTTCTTTAAAGGCGTTCCTGGCATGATTCCAAATTATTTGAGGGACTGTTTTATCTCAATGGGAGTGGCCACTCTACCCATGCTGGCAGAGGAGGCATGCTGTGGGCCCTATTAGCTAGGCCAGGGGTCTGCAAAGTCGGCTCTTTTAAGACTGGTGGACTTCAACTCTCAGAGTTCCTCAGCCAGCATAGTTGGCTGGGGAATTCTGTGTCAAGTGATGGCTCTGTTTCCTGTTTGAAATCATTGCAGGTGCATCTAGTTGTTCACTGGGGGAAATAAAATGCTAAACTAAATTTTTTATTTATTTATATGCTTGTATTCTACCTCACAAATAATGCAGAAAATGTATCTTCCTCCTCCTATTTTCCTCACAACAAACCTGTGAGGTAATTGTACTGAGAAAGAATGACTGGCCTAAGGCCACCCAGCTGGCTTTCACGTCTATGGCAAAACTAGAACTCATAATCTCCCACTTCCTAGCCTGGTGTTTTAACCATCAGACCTGGCTATAGGATTTAGCTTAACCCAGCAAGATTGCTTTATGTAAAATAGGACTAACACAAATCTATTCATATTTAAGCCTTTCAGAAGGAACAGCCACCCAATTTATTCTAGCCTTTTCACATGGAAAAGATGACAAACCAACACAAAACCTTTTTTTTTGTTAATCCATCATACCTACAGAATCTTAGCAAGGATCCTACTATCCATCCTCATCAAACTATTTACACCAATAGCAGCCACTATAATTATACACTTTGAGTGAATTCCTGACCTTTTGAAAGACCCAACTTGGTGTGTTAATTAACACATAGGCTAGAAACCAGGAGAAGATTAATTCTAATCCACATTAGGCATGAAGCCAGCTGAGTGATCTTGAGGCAGACTTTCTCTAATCCCAAGAAGCAGTCAAGGGAAAGTCACTTTTGAAATCATGCCAAAAATAACCTTCAGGAACCTCTCCGCCAATCTCCAGAAGTCAACACTGAACCCCCCCCAAAAGCCCCCTAAACCCAAACTATTTCTGCCTTCTAAACAACTCCATTTCTATGGCCAGTTGAATCAAGATCCCATTTGGAAGTATTCAAATCACTATTGAGCACAATAAATAAAGTAGTATCAGTCTCTGGAGATCAGCATCCAAAATGGCAAATATTCTAAAAGGGAAAGGCACAAATCGAATCATCAATCAGTTACTTCACTAAATCTGGATGACTAGGTTGACAAAGAGCACAATGTTTCTTCTGTAGCACAAGTTCTATGGTATAAATAGTTTAGCTACAGGATAAATGTGATGAGGCTTTCAAAGTACCCAAGTTTCCCTCGAGTAAATAGTTTAACAAAATAATAATAATAAAAATGGCTGGAAGCATCCTGGTCACAATTTCTGGTCATTTTTCTATTCTTGATGGAATGTGACATGGAATCGATTTTGTGCAAAATGGCACCTGTGGAAAAGAAAAGGAGATATTGATAAGGTATCAAACTAGAGGCAATAACAGGAATTTAATTGCACAAATGCTTGTTGGAAAGTGAAAGATTTTATTTTATAGAATAAGGAGAATAGTATAGTACTTGTGAATATACATACTCTTTCTTCCTTGAAGACTATAGTAAAATACTGTGCCACAACTATAGATTCCACTGTGTGCATTCAGTCTGTGATCCAAGAAACATGTTCAGGAATATTGGCTTGCAGTAGATTGTGTAGTAGATTGCGTAGTAAATTTTGTAGGCCCACTTGTTTTTCCAACTAGGGTTTTCCTGCCTGTAGAAGTTAGTTCCTCCCCAATGCATGGAGAACATTATTAGGAAATAAAAGAGTATTAGACAAAAATGATTACAACAATAAGAAAATGAAAATGTAAACATAGCACTTACACATTATCATATATTTCCACCCATTCCCTTCCTTACCTGCATGAGGCATATCCCATCGTCCCACAGTTGTTGGAGTCTAGCAGATGTTGGTGCCTGAAGTTCCAAGGTGAAGTAATTGTTAGGGTTCCAGGCAGAAATATTAGCTATGTATTCATGTATTGAAGCATACCGTTAGGATAAACTGTTTTATGTAATGTTTTCTCCATAGTTTCCTCAGTTATTAGTATCCTTTTGTGAGCTCCAATTGGCATAACATATGTAGATACTATGTGATACTATACATATCTCATGTTTATATGACCTCGTGTACTGCCTGATGTAATCTCTTAAATGGTCAAGGACTGTTTAAAGTTCCTGCATATATTAGGAGCAGTTTTAATAAAACAGATAATACAAGAGATTCATCCATCTACATAAGATGTTGGATAGCTGTCATGTTGGCAGTATATTATTATATTTGTGTAAAAAGACTGTAAGTGTACCTATAGCATACAAATGTACTTTAAAGTCACAAATCTAAAGCAGTTTTTTCCTCATTAGAGTATGCCTAATTACTTGGTTCGATTATACTATACAGAGATCAGTAATTACATAAGCAATATCTTCTTTCATAAAATGTATCATCTCTAGGGTTGCAATAATCTAGATAATGACTAGATAGAAAGAAATGCATAAATATCTTTGTTGTCATCTAGTAGTTCTTGAGAAATGTGCAGTTCAGGTATGATAGTTCTAATTATAAGCTAATAATAACAACAACAACAACAACAACAACAACTAGGACTATCATACCTGAATTGCACATTTCTCCATGGCCCAAATGTTTACTTAAAAATTGTATGAAATGTACTGTTATGAAAATTTTTGTAAAGAACAATATTAAGCTGTTGATCTCACTGATCCTTAATAATGTTCTTTATAATAACCATTAGATATTGCATGATTTTTGTCAGAGAATGTCCCACTCAAGAAAAAACATACTATAAATAAACAAGAATACAGTGAAAACAGTAGAAATAAAATTAAGTTTAAACACATGACAAAATAATATAGATCAGTGATAGCAAACCTTTTTGGCAGTGCCCAAACTGGAACACGCGTGTATGAGTGTGCGCCCAAGCACTGGGAACCCAAAAAACCGCTGGCTGCTGCACATGTGTGCTGGCCAGCTGGTTTTCGCACACACTGCGGCACCGGAAACCCGAAGATCAGCTTGCCGGCACACACATGCATGTTTTTTGGCCTTTTTCTGGTGCTCTGGTGCCTGTGAAAAACAACTGGCTGGGATATGCACACAACAAACCAGAAGAGCCACTGGCAACGGCGCATGTGCCCACGGAGAGGGCTCTGCGTGCCACCTCTGGCACACGTGCCATAGATTCGCCATCATGGATATAGATGATTATTAGCTTAAAAGTGAACAGCAGAGGTCAAGATAACTGCAGTTTGCAATGGAATTTAATTTTATAATGATATGATTGAAAAAAGCCATTTTGGTAAGATGACAGAAAACAGTAAAATTTACAGAGAAAGCTTTCAAGTCAGTCTGAAGTGAGAAGAAGTAATTACTAATTCTAGACCATTTTAATAAGGATGTACAAAACATATTTTGACCTTAACATGGCCATTTTAAGTATTTCCATTTTAGAATAAAACATTCCAATGAAGCATAGTTCCAAGATGTGGCCAAAAGCAGGAGTTTTATTCCATGTTGTTTTTCTGTGTTCCATAATTGGCTTTTTAATTTTTAAGCCATACATTTATCCATAAAACAGTTCCATCTCTACTGTCACTGACATTGTTTTAAAATTATGTATTATCAGAAACTCTGAATTCTCCATGTCTTCGAATGAATACGGAATAACAGAATTGAAAAGAAAAAAACTGAGGATCTTCTAATCCAAGTCCCTGCCCAAGCAGAAGACCCCATACCATTCTGGAGAAACGGTTGTTTGATATTTTTTTTAATCTCCAGTGGTGAAGCACCCACAGTTTCTGGAGGCAAGCTGATTAATTGTTCTTGCTGTCAGGAAACCTTAATTCTAGGTTGGATCTCTTTTTGATAATTTTCCATCAGTTACTTCTTGTCTTGCCCTCAGGTGCTTTGGAGACTAACCCCCTCTTCTCTGTGACAATCTCTCAAAATATTGGAAGATTGCTATCATGTCACTGTTAATCCTTCTCTTCGTTAGATTAGATATATCCAGTTACTATAACCATTCATCATGTGCTTTAGCCAGTCCCCTAATAATCTTTGTTGTCCTTCTCTGCACTCTTTTTAGAGTCTCAACATCTTTTTTGTATCATGGTGACCAAAAATGGATGCAATATTCTTTTTAAGCCAGTTATACAAGTCAAAATATAAATTGTGCATGAGCTTTACAGATACCCTTCCTATGATAGTGAGTTTTCAGATTGTCAGTTCAAACACAATGTTACTTTATTTGTTGCTTAAACTTTACGGTCAGTTTGCTAAATGGAAACAGGGAAGAGCTTTAACAAACCACCATTGCCGATATTTTGTAGTTGTTAGGCTCTATTGAAATGAACCCACTGCTGTTGCTTCTTTGCTGAGCTAAGTGCTATAGTTCTGTAGATAGATAAGTTACCAAAAATTGTTTATTTTTATGTAGATTTTTAAAAGATTTACTCAATCTTTGTGAATTTAGAACATACATCAAGGTAGCAAGCATCTTGTTCCTATGGTTTCCTATGGAAAAACATTCAAAATTTCAAGTTTTATGGTATCAAAACTCAGTGCAAAGGTGTTCTGTTCTTAGAAAGTTTTTAAAAAAAAAATCTATACAGAACTCTACATTTCAGTTGTCTAAACAAAGGAATTTCACAACTGTTCACACAGACTCAGAGTTATAATAAATTATTGCTAATAGGATATATTTATTGAAACAATTTATAGAGTGACCTTGTTCATAGGTCAGATTGGTTTTACTTAAAAGAGAAACAATTAATACATTTTCATTGTATCATACTGACCTAAAGCATCCTTTTGTTTTTCCACAATCATCCGCTCGAATTTTTGCAAATGGATCTACTGGAGGAGCAGTAGGAAAAGGATAACCTTGAAAAATCAGAATTAAAATATTAATTATTTAATAAAATTCATTTTAATTTTACACCAAATGTTAATTTGTATGTATTTTATATATTCATCAAATGTATATCCCACATTTTGTTTCTAACTGATGTCAGCAATCACCCTGCAAAATGTCATATTCAGGTGTTAAAATAAAAAGTGTTCTCATTTCCTTCAGAATCTACATGAAAGAATCATAGAATGATAATTGGAAAATACTTTTAAGTCATCATCATCATCCAATCCTCTGCTCTGTGTAGGATCTAAATTAAAATGTTTATGAAATATAGTCAGTGTCTGTTTGCACACAACTAATAAACCATTTTATATTCCCCTCAAATCTAAGGCTTTCTTGGCTCTATTTCTGCTTATTCATCATTTTCCCCTCAATTTTCTGACTACCACTTTCTTCTTGGCCACCTTATCTCTTTTTGAAAAGCCAGAATTAAGAATTATCTATACCAATGGGCTTTTTATACTGCAGGACTATTAAGAATTAGAGCTACAGACCCACAGAAGGTGTTTGACATAGCTGTCAAACTAGAGCAGGGTGAATCATATATATCAATCTTGACAGGTTATTAGCAAAAGATCCTTTACAAGAGAAAATTGGCTATTCAGTATTACCTGCCATTAGTTTGTTTGTTTTTTGCTTGTTTTAATGACACACCAATCTCCCTTCCCCCATTGCAATATTTGCTTTATAAGATGCACACATTTCCACCCACATTTGTGGGAGGGGAGGGTTTGCATCTTATAGTGCAAAAAGTATGGTAAGTCTAAGTGCTATTGCTATTTACAGCTGGTGCCCCTAATTGATCAGCCAACAGGCATGCGTCCTATAGCTCATTTTTCACCAGAAAACTGTTGGTAAACAGGTAATTGGCCAGTAGATGCCTGGTGCTATCCATTTTGCTGGATCTTTCATGATCAGGTAGCCTTTGCCAGATGTTAGCCACTCCTCAATTTCACCTTCTTGCAGTATGTTTTTAAACTGCTTGGCAAATATTTGTTGTAGAATATCAGGTGTTTCAACCAAAATCTATGTTCATCTTAACCTGGTGCTGACCAATTGCTGAGCTTCCTTGCTTTGTTATTTCACCATTTCTGCTGTTCATACAAATTATTTCATTTTATTTTTTAAATTCTTATCCACTTCCCTTAACCAAGCTGTGCTATATATATATATGCTTTCGTAGATTTTTACGGGTGTAGGTATGCTGGCATAACAGATGGTGCTGTTTCCCTCTAGATGGTCTCTGGTGACGAGACTTCATTTTCTATGGTTTTCTCTATTTTATGGTCTCACTAGTTCTTGCTTGACTAAATGATATTTCTTACAGATCTTCCAACATTGTTGCTACTTTGTCATGCCATTGCTTGTAGTCAGTCTATGCAATCTTCTTGCAGCAGCTAATTAGTCTAACTTGCTGTCTACTGCTGTCTTTTTAGTTCTGGCTTTGTATGCATTTGTTCTTAAAGTTTGGTCTTGAGCAACCAGAATTAGCCCTTGAGTCTCTTTCTTCAATTTTTCCACTTGGCACAGAGTTTTTCTCCCAATTGATGTCAGTAAGTTCCATCTTAGCAAAAAGTTTATATATTTCTCCTGTTAGATTGGGTGGCTTGTAATATACACCTATGGCAATGTCATTCTTTCCCCCTTTTATATTAACCCATATGTATTCAAGGATAATTTTGTTCTTGGTTTTATGTATTTCTATATAAATTTCCTGGGGAGGAAAGCTATGACAAATCTAGATAGCATACTAAAAAGCAGAGACATCACCCTGCCAACAAAAGTGCATATAGTCAAGGCTATGGTTTTCCCAGTTGCAATGTATGGCTGTGAAAGTTGGACCATAAGAAAGGCTGACCCCCAAAGAATTGAGGCCTTTGAACTATGGTGCTCGAGAAGACTCCTGCAAGTCCCTTGGGCTGCAAGGCAATCAAACCAGTTAGTCCTAGAAGAGATCAACCCTGACTGCTCTTTAGAAGGCCAGATCCTGAAGATGAAACTCAAGTACTTTGGCCACCTAATGAGAAAGAAGGACTCACTGGAGAAGAGCCTAATGCTGGGAAAGATTGAGGGCAAAAGAAGAATGGAATAACAGAGAATGAGGTGGCTGGATGGAATCACCAAAACAGTAGGCATGAGCTTAAATGGACTCCAGAGGATGGTAGAGGACAGGAAGCCCTGGAGGAACATTGTCCATGGGGCCGCAATAGGTTAGACACGACTTTGCAACTAACAACATTTCTATAGAGGTGTAGTGAACTTATATATAATGCAGTTCCATCTCCTCTTTTATTAGGCCTGTTTATTTTGAATGATTTATATCCTTCTAACAGTACATTCCAGTCATGAGTTTCATCTCATCAAATTTTGATAATGACAGCTATAACATACCTGCTCTTGTGTACTAGTACTTCAAATTCACTCTGTTTATTCCTCAATCTTTGAGCATTAGTGTATATGCATCTAAGTCCTTTATGGCTGAGCTTGGGTTTGTTTCTACATCTCCAGTTTTGTATCTGAGTTCATTCCTTCCCACTGTTCCCATTCTCGGTGTTTAATTGATTGTCTTGGGGTTTATGCTCATGATTACGTCCTAAAGGTCCTAAAGATTAGTCACCCTCCCCACTCAGTTTTAGCTTAGTCCTTTCGATAAGCTGACCCAGTCATTTTCCAAATGCATTCTTCCTGCTTCTTATGAGCTGCAGCTGATCCCCTGCCAGAAGCCCTTCATATAGGTAATGTAGACCATGGTCTAGGGCAGTGGTCGGCAAACCACGGCTCGCGAGCTGCATGCGGCTCTTTGGTCCCTCAAGTGAGGCTCTTCCTCTACCCTCACCAAGGGTGGGACTCCTGAGACCCGTCAGAGCAACCCTCCCTACCGGCCGCCGATTCCCTCCCCCCCCCCGCGGAGCCTCCCCAGGCGGCATGCCGGCCACTCATCTACTTCCAGGGGGTGCAGAGGCTCCGCGGGCGGGGCGAGGGAACTGGCATCCAGTGGGTCGCTATTCCTTCCCCACCCCACACGGACGGAGCCTTCTCACCCCTGGAAGTACTCTGAGCGGGCGAGCAGGCGGGCGAGCCAGGCTACTTCCAGGGCAATTGGAGGGAACCGGCGTCCAGAGGGTTGCCGTTCCTTCCCCACCCCACACGGAGCCCTTGAAGTACCCTGAGCGGGCGAGCGGGCGGGCGAGCCAGGCTACTTCCAGGGCGATTGGAGGGAACCGGTGTCCAGAGGGTCGTCGTTCCTTCCCCACCCCACACGGAGCCCTGGAAGTACCCTGAGCGGGTGAGCGAGCCAGGCTACTTCCAGGGCGATTGGAGGGAACCGGCGTCCAGAGGGTCGTCGTTCCTTCCCCACGGAGCCCTGGAAGTACCCTGAGCGGGCGAGCGAACGCGGCAGGTGGCCAGGCGGGCCCGGCTATGATGAGCAAGTGAGTAACCACGGCGGGCTGGGCTAAAGAGGCTCCACGGGGGGGGGGGCAGACAGACAGACAGAGAGAGGCACAGACAAAGAGAGAGACAAGGAGGGAGGGGGGAATCAGAGTGTGACAGACACACACAGAGAGACAGGGAGAGACAGAGAGAGGGAGGGAGGGAGAGAAAGATAGAGACACAGAATGAGTGATTAAGTGCTTGAATGCGAGACAGACAGACACACACACACACACACAGAGTGACAGATGGGCAGACGAAGCAGATAGAGAGAGAAAGAAAGAGAAAGAAAGAGAGAGAGAGAAAGAGAGAGAAAGTGGGAAAGAAAGAGAGAGAAAGAGAGAGAAAGAGGGAAAGAAAGAGAGAGAGAAAGAAAGAGAGAGAAAGAGAGAGAGACAGAAAGAAAGACAGAAAGAAAGAGAAAGAGAGAGAAAGAAAGAGAGAAAGAAAGAGAGAGAGAAATGGAGAAAGAGACAGAAAGAGAAATGGAGAAAGAGAGAGAGAGAAAGAGAGGAAGAAAGAAAGAGAAAAAAGTGAAAGAAAGAAAGAAAGAAAGAAAGAAAGAAAGAAAGAAAGAAAGAACTTATGACCACAATTGAGCCTAAAAGTTTGGTTGCTAACCAAGACCATTGTTAAGTGAGTTTCACATTTTCCAAGATGGCCACGCCTACCCAGTCACATGACCGCTGAGCCACTCCCACAAAACAGGCCACACCTTCCGACTCTCAAAAGAAATTTCAATCGTGGTATTGTTGATATTTGGCTCTGTTGACTAACGAGTTTGCCCACCACTAGTCTAGGGCAGTGATGGAGAACCTATGGCACGGGTGCCATAGGTGCCACGCGGAGCCATTTCTTAGGGCACGCAAGGCGTTGCCCTGTCAGCTCCAGTGCGCATGTGTGCGCTGGCCAGCTGATTTAGGCCTTCTTTTGAGGCCGTTTTTCACCCTCTGGAGATTTCAAGGAAGCGCTTGAAGCCTCTGGAGGTGGGGGAGAGGCTGTTTTCACCCTCCCCAGGCTCCTAGACAGCCTCTGGAGCCTGGGGAGGGCGAAAAAAACATGCCAAAAGCAGGGGGTCGGCACATAGCATTATCGGTGTGGCACACCCACGTACCCTCCCCTCCGCTCCTCCCGCTTTTGGCACGCAAGCCAAGAAAGGTTAGCCATCACTGGTCTAGGGATATGTTCTCTCAACTTCACCATGTAAGAAGAAAAATCTCCAGTGTTCCTTCTAGCGAGGACGATGCAATCAGTGCTGATGAACAAAATAAGAATTTTGCAAAGCAAGCTGTCGAAAAGGAAGTTTTTATTTTGGAAGCCATAGAAACTGCAGTGACAACAGTGGTGGATTCTGGGTGGCAGATTGCAAGCGTGAGCAGAAATGATTTTTATACCTTTCTGGGGTTTTGTGACTGAGATGCCTGATGGGGTATTTGATTAGTGTGCCTTTGGTATTTTGATTTCTGGCTTTCTGAGTGGGAAGGGGTCGAGTCTAGCTTTGGGGAAGGAAGAAAAAGCTAAATTTAGTAGGTTCTATGTGTTTTATTAGCTTAATCCCATCAATTCTGTTTGCATTAGTCTGAAGTGCAGAAGCTGCTCCTCGCTACAGTCCTGTGGTTTTGTTTTCCTTCAAGTGCGATTTGTGGAATGCTCTTCTCAGCTCACCTGAGAGGCAGAGTTTTTCCCCTCCCTCTCTTCCAGTCTTTGCAAATGGCTCTTTCCTTTGAAACTTTCATTAATTGTTTTAGTTCCTGCCTGAGCAGCAGGAAAAGCTGTTTTTTTTCCTTTTTGGGGGGACATGGAATAGGGGATAGGGCAGTGGTGAAATTCATTTTTTTTACTACCGGTTCTGTGTGTGTGGTAGGGGAAGGATACTGCAAAATCCCCATTCTTTCCCCATTCCTGGTGGAAGGATATTGCAAAATCCTCATTCCCACCCCATTCTGGGGCCAGCCAGAGGTGGTACTTATCGATTCTCCGAACTACTGAAAATTTCTGCTACAGGCTCTCCAGAACCTGCTGGATTTCATCCCTGGGGTGGGAGGTGGGAGTCATGATTCTCTCTACAACCATCCCTAAAGCCTGTGGTTTATCTCTAAAATCTTCTTTCCCCACTGGATATTGACCTTTTGCTGGAAGTACAAATGCAGTATAGATTCAACCATAGTCTGTTAGTCCTTCATGAAGATTAGCCCAATTTTAGGGAATCATTATTGCAAAACAATGAGAAGGACTGCCAGTGATGAGCTAAAATAGAGAAGCATGAAATATTTTTCTTTTCTAATTTTGTTGGAGAAACATAAACATTTCAAATTGTGGTTTAATGGTGTCTTTTTATTAACTTATCATTCCTACTGGGAGTTATATTTTGCAACTCTGAATTGTTTGTTGTGAGACATTGAAATCTTCCTTTTAATTTTAAATGAAATTAGCC
The DNA here is from genome assembly GCA_039707465.1 of Rhabdophis nuchalis. Classification (NCBI taxonomy): domain Eukaryota; kingdom Metazoa; phylum Chordata; class Lepidosauria; order Squamata; family Natricidae; genus Rhabdophis; species Rhabdophis nuchalis. The sequence continues at coordinate 109,590,842 of CM077647.1, read as the reverse complement.
AAAATATATCTGACTTATAAGACCTTGTTTTAAAGATTTATTTCCTGACCACAAGGGGGAGCCAAAGACTAGTGATAAAGAATCGAACCTGAGACAAATAATGCCAAAAAAACTTAAAACATCTTGGAGGAATACTTCGACAAAATAATTCATTTTACAGACAGCATATACTCTAAATATGTTACAAAAGAGGAATAAAATACTCCAGTTAATTAGAAGAAAGATTGATAAGCCAGAAATGCTACCAAGTGTAGAAAGTTATCAAACCACTGAGGTTACTACACAAGAATTTGATATCATAAGGGACTCAATTGTTTTTTCAATATAGATCAATATAGATCTGACAGTAACAGTGTCTACTATGAAGATGGTTCAATTACAACTCTCCCAGTGCAGCTGAAAGAAGAATTGCAACTAAGAGCCACAAGAGAACATGTTTTGGCGTTCTACTTCAAAATTGAAATTGGCAATGCTGATATATCTGTTTTGAAAGTCATTATCTGAGAATCTATTGATAAAAATAGTTTATGTTCATGCAATAGACATTCTGAAGAAGAAAGATTTCATGAGCACATGCTGGAGAGAGTGACTAAGATTCAAAAGACTAATTGGTATCAGATCTCTTATTGGTTCAACATACATAAAATTAATAGAAAGATTTAACTCATTGCTTTGTAATTTAAAAATAGGTTTGAAAATGGATAAATAAGTTATTCTTAAAGTGTATAAATATTAACAAAATTGATTACAGAAATATTGATGTTTAAGAGGAAGAGGGAAAGAAGGAAGATTGAGTTTTTGTTTTCCATTACATTTGAATAATGGGAAATCAATAATGAAATATAATATGAGAGAAAAATCCCTTCTTTTTAAAATGATGTATTAGAATTAATTGCAACTGCAAAGAAGATGATTTTAAAGAAACATTTAGACTTTTTAAAAAGTTGGTCAAAGAACTTGAAAGAATACTATGAATTTTGTCATTACAGATGATACTGCAGAAAATCTAATAGGTAAGTATAATAAAAGTCCCATTTGTCACAATGGAAAAATGGATTTGACTGAGATGACAAGATCATTGCAAACAAAGAAGACACTGTACTTAGTGCTCTTCTATTAGGAAATAATTTCTGGTTTTTATGCTCAAAATAGAAAAAAATGGAATTTAATTTGAAGAGTTAATAATTATGGTGTTATAGAAATGGATTGCAATAACTAAATGTAAGGCAAAATGTTGAGGCTGAAGATGTACTTAATGCAGTGTAATACTGGCCCATATTATCCTGTTATTTTGGAAATAGGCAGAAATCAATGCTTTTTTCCCTCTTCCCCCTTTACCTTGCAACCCCCCTCCCCATTTTAATCTTGATTTTCATTGCATTGTATAGTATAGTACATTTCAATAAAAGCTTTAAAAAAGATTCCGTAAAATATCTCAGCTTGCATTTTACAGACAATAGTTAAGAAATATATCAAGACAATTAATAAAAATGCAACATTTTCTTGATTAGGACAAATTGTAATTATTAAGGCAAATGTATTAAAAACTACTTTCAATTCAGATTCTAGAATATTTTTTTTACAAAAATGACTTTTTATGTAAATATTACGATAGTAAGAAATTGAAATTAAATACTTTCAAGATGCTCCTTGAACTACAATAGCAATTAGGACTGGGATTTCCATCACTAAGCAATGTGGTTATAAATCCTACCCACTCCCACTCCATATATTCTGCTCCCTCCCACCCCATCTTTTAATAATAACCTGTATTTTTATTCTCTCTCCATCTCCCTCCCTCCTCCCCTCTCATATATATCTCCTGTGTAAGATTGAAATTGTCTTGGCAACGTTTCGGCGAGGTCTCACTTGCCATCTTCAGGCTGGTGTTTTTGGCTTTGGAGCTGCTTTCTATAAATATTGGTGGGGTGTGTGGAGTGCTGGCTTTGTTTTTTGTGAATGGGTAGATTGGCTGTGTAGTTGTATCATGATTGGTAGATTGGTGCTGATTGGTACTGGCTGTGTGTTCATTGTTCTTTTGTACTGTAATGGCCTGGGTGGTGGGTGGGGCTCGTTTATTGACTAGGGCTAGTTTCCAGATGTCTGGGAGGTGGGAGGTATCGTCACATTTATTCATGTTGTGGGGGGTTTTCTCTATTTCGATGGCTTCCATAATTACTCTCTTGTTCAGTTTTGGAGATTAATTTGGTTCCTTCAAAATCAATTTCATGTCCTGTAGCTTTAAGGTGCTTGTAGAGGGAGGAAGTTTTTTCTTTTTTTTTCTATAGCCAACATCTTAAGAAACTCAAAAGACAAGATCCAGCTAGAAAACCAAGGAGTCTACGAAATACCATGCAAAATCTGCCCTGCAATATACATAGGACAAACTAATAGGAGAATAAATGCACGCATCGCAGAATACAACGCAGTAAGAAAAAAACAAAAAACTTCCTCCCACTTCCAACTGCCCAGAATCACCTTGCAGTGAGATGGCTGGCAAACAGAATAATATAAATAAAAGAACTGCGCAGGGGTGTCCAATGAAGCATGAGCAGAGAAGGGCTGGAGGTAAGTGCACAGGTGTGAGAGACTTTCCTAAGTTACTTGCCACCTGTCCCCTCAGATTTCTCATAGATTTACTTGGCAATCACAATAATAATAATAATAATAGTAATAATAATAATAATAATAATAATAATAATAATAATAATAATAATAATAGTAATAATAATTTATTATATTTATAAACCGCTCCCTCTCCCCGAAGGGACTACAGGATGCTGCAATCTCATAAGTGTAAGGCAGTTGTCAAGTGTCCAGATTGCAATCACATCCCCAAGTGGGTGCTAGGTACCATCATAAGTTTGAATGTTCACTGAATGAGTGGTCATTAATTGAGGACTACCTGATAATCCACTCAGATTCCATGAATAGACTAAAGACACAGGAAGAATTAATTCGTGAAGTGCAGAAGATGTCATAGTTGATGCATTTACAAAAGCTGGAAGAATGAAATCTTACCTCAAAAATGAGGGACATCTTCAACGAAAAATATTTGACAAACTCAAATATGACAAGCAAATATAACAAATTTTAATGATAGAATAGTTGGTAAAATCTAAAGAAATAGTCACAAATAGTCAATTGAAAAATTATAGAATAAATCTATTCAGAAAGAATTTCAGAAAGAATGGCTTCTATATTTGCAGCAAGGCTGATATAGAGTATGGTTTTTAAGGGAGAAAAGAACCAATTAAAGAATTGAAATTGGAAATATACGTAAACAATAAAAATGTATAAGTATTGTACATTAGTCAGAATATCAGAGGTTGTATGCTGCTTGATATTCTTAATTGTGGCATCAACAATATGGGAACAGTATCAGGAAAAACATAACCACAGACCAGAAACCATAATATGCAAAAATGGTACAGTTTTATGCAAACTCAGCCATATTGCATTGCTGGTAGCTCATACAAAAGCAGAAATGTAGAATCTCACCTCTATTTTACTCTGTATTTCAAATATATTAAAGATAATGGGGGATTTCAACTATTCTGACATAAAATGAAATCAAACTTAATACAATAATACAATAGCAGAGTTGGAAGGGACCTTGTAGGTCTTCTAGTCCAACCCCCTGCATGGGCAGGAACCTTATACCATTTCAGACAAATGGCTGTCTAACAACTTTATAGGGACTGGGAGGTGGCAGCTGACTTTTAGCATATCTTGCAGAAAATTTCATTGTCCCAAAGTGGAGCAATGTATTAAGGTTTGGTGGACCAGTGGGAGTATGTGGAGAGGGGTTGGCTCCGTGCGAGTGGCATGCATGCATGCAGCTTGCACAAGTGGAGCTGCACATGCACGCTCACCCACCGCTTGAGTGGCTTGATTCTGAATGGGCCATGGCCTGGGGATTGGGGACCGCTGAATTAAGGGATAAATTATATCAAATTTAATGGACTAAGGGGAAGAAATAGTTGATGGAGTGGAACTTGAAGTGATCTTGGGAGAGAATGATAATTGGATCCATACAGTGGATCAGAAGAGGTTAAGACAATCAGATTTGTGTCCTAGATTTCAAGGGAGCTGATTTTAATAAACTAGGACAGGGGTCTGCAAAGTTGGCTCTTTTAAGACTGGTGGACTTCAACTCCCAGAGGTCCCCAGCCAGCATAGCTGGCTGGGGAATTCTGGGAGTTGAAGTCCACCAGTCTTAAAAGAGCTGACTTTGCAGACCCCTGAACTAGGAGAAAACTACAAAAGTTTCCATGGATTAAAATCTTGCAATAGAAAAAAACTGAGGAGCATTGGGAAATTCTGAAAAATGATATAATTAAGACCCAAAAACACATAGTGCCAAAGAGGAAGAAAAATGGGGCTCTCATGAAACCAGTGTGATTGCATTAAAAAATATTTCTAATAGACTGAAAAACAAAAGGGACAATTTCTAAAAATTGAAAGAACAGCATACAGCAGAACAAGAACATTTGAGAATAGGTCAAACCTATATGGATAAGTAATGAGTAAAGTTTTGGTTCAGAATAATCTGAAACTTGCAATGAATATTGAAAAACTCTAAAATGATTATTTTGTAGAATAAGAGAAGAATCAAGAAAACAGTCAATTAGTTAAAGATGGTGAGATGGTTATTGAGAACAGGGAGAAAAGGCTGAACAGTTTAATTCCTATTTTACATTTGAAGTAATCAGTGAAATAGGTGAGGGTAGCTTTGAATGATTTCAAATCACCAGAACCAAATTACATCCCTGTGTGTTAAAGTGAGATATAATCTCAGAATCACTGATTGTAATCTTCAAAAACTCCTTGAGTGCCAGAGAAGTGCCAGAAAACTGGAGAAAAGCTAACACTTTAACTCTCTTTAAAAAGTGGGGGAAGGGGAAAATGGACCTAAAACAATCTGCTTTTCATTAATACTTAGAAAAATCCTAGAAAATATCACTAGGCATTTGGATTTTCATCCATCCACCCACCCATCCACCCATCAATCCATCACTCCATTCAATTTGTTGGCCAAACCATGGTAATTACTAGAAGCCAGTAAGAATTTGTTAAAAATATATTGTGGCAGGCAAATTGTTTTCTTTTGCATTTTTACAAAATGACTAGATTACTAGACCAAGAGAATGTCATGGATATACTTAGATTTCAGTAAGGTATTTGATAAAGTTGACTATAGCCACATTCTTGATAAAACTGAATGTGAGATAAATGATCCTATTCCAAGATGATTTTCACCTGCTGAACAACCATATCCTATAAAGGTTCTTTGTCAACATGAAGAGAAGAATCCAATAATACTTCTACATGAAGTATTCGGGTGGGGGTAAAGAGCACATATACAAGCAAAAGGGACAAAGATTTAGTAAGAAAATACCTCTTCACCCTGGATGAATATAAATCACCTGGGCCAGATAGCTTACATCCTAGGGTTTTGAGGGAGCTAGCAGGTGTAATATTGGAGACACTGAATGCAATATTACAAAGCTACATAGCACAGAGGAAAAAGCAGAGGATTGGAAAAAAATCTGATATGGTACAAAAGTGGGGTTTTCCTTTTTTTATATATAAGTTTAAATTTTCTGCCCTGGAATTTTTGTCTGTGGAATCCAACAAAGTTGTTGAAACTGGCTTTCAAAAAATGCACATACGACTATGATAGAATGTCAATTTTTGTTGTATCTTGAAACTCAGGATTATGTGATTGTTTCTGCCAAAGTTTCCAACTACTTCTACATATTCAACCAGCTTTTTCCTGTTGATCGGAATGAAATCACCTTGTATGTTATGCAATTTTTTAAGAAAATCACTTTGTATCTTATGAAAACTTTTAGAAAAATAATCACTCAGGAAGAGTTAAGGAACTGTGGGGATGACCCTGCAGAACTGATTTCATAACAGATATCTATGTTATTTAAGTATCTATTATATTATATTTTTACTAATAGAAAAGAATATTGTATCGTGAATACAAGTAAAATACATGTGTCTTTGCAAAGGAAAAAACATCAGATTGGGTATCAGTAGAATATATTTTCAGTGCTTTCCAAGGTTGGCTTGATCATTTACTTTGTTCTTGAGAATAGCTGAAAATGAAACTTTTATCTACAATGTATCAAATGCTTTCCTGGCAGTCCTTGTCTCTAAAAGAGGGGCTTTTCCTGAAGGTTAAGGCTTATGGCAAATTATTAGTAATAAATTTGAAAAATCAAATTTAAAATAAGAGAAAACTTGTGTTTTAAGTGCAATAGTACTACAAAAATCACTTTGCAATTATTACAAACTCCATCTGTGTGGCGCTCAGAATACATATGGGCCAGTATGAAAAAAGTTATTTTGAAGCCTGGTTTTTACCCCAAGTATATTCATATTTACCCTATGCAAGCTAGAATCTTTAATTTAGACCTTGTGAGCCAAAATACACATAGTCCTCGACTTATATCAGTTTGTTTAGTGACCATTCTAAGTTATAATGGCACTGAAAAATAAGTTTTTCACACTTATGACTGTCACAGCATTCCCACGCTCAAAATTCAGATACTTGGCAAATGACTCATACTCATATTTATAATGATGGAGTCATGTGATCCCCTTTTATTACATTCTGACCAGCAAAGTCAATGGGGAAGCCAGATTCACTTAACAACCATGTTACTAATTTTAACAACTGCAGGGATTCACATAATAATTGTGGCAAGAAAAGTTATGAGGCAAAATTCACTTAATGTCTCACTTATCAACAGAAAATTTAGGCTCAATTGTGTTTGTAAGACGAGGACTAGCTGTACTGATGCCTATGCTGCTATTCAGACTTAACTAATAAATAGCAAAAGTTTTCCTATTTGGCAAGGTGGCCCAATTTTATCACTTCCCCTTTGGACTTATGAATTCAGAAGAATTCCAGATCTAACTGGTCAAAAAGAATTGAACAATCTCTCCATTAAAATCTCTTTCACCCTATGTACACGACAATTATCAATAATTTGCGTACACTGACTTTCCCTTTATTTAAAGCAAGCAAACTTAAATTCTTCAGAACCATACTGAAGCAGGCACAAAAAGCAGGCACTATATATGATTAGTTTCACCTAATGCTTATAACTTATACTCTGCATATATCTCATATTTTAAATTTGTTAAGCAAATGTATTCTATTCTGACAAAATGGTTCTATTACCCAACCCTGGATTTTCAGATCAGAGAATATTCTTAGGATAACAACATGCCTGCATTCCAACAGCCTCTGTTTCCATGGTAGCCACTAGAGATTGAGAGTCTGGGGAAAGGAATGGGGTAGAGGAAACGGTAAATTGTCAGAAAATCGTTTTCTTTGCTTCACTCCGGGGAACCAATTTATCTCAAATGGAGGAAACTTCACTACCATATATTATACCCTTACATGCTGAATCGAATAAATTTATCCCATTTTATATCAACCCTCCCCCAAAACAGTCAAGGATTTCCAAAAGGCAAGACAGATACGGAGTACCCTTCCCCCACTGCAGCCGGTGGCTGATAATGCCACAATTCCCTTTTCAATAGCAATAGAGACGTAACACGTTGCGTCCAGTAAAATTAGATAACTCAATTTCCCCCTTATGCCTTCCCTCTGATGTGCTTCTAGTTCTCTGCGCTATTTGGATAGGTTCTTACCCTCGTCGGAGAGGAAGCGCGTATCGTAAAACTCGCTGGCGAAAGTGCCATATGAGGAATCGTGAGGCTGATGCTTCTCATCGAGCTGATTCCCTTTTGCATCTGTTTCGCGGCCTTGTATAGATCTTGTCTCCCTGCCGGTGCTCTCGTCCGCAGCGATGGCCGAAGAGGAAGCAGCGGAAGCGGCCACAAGCAGCATCCACAAGCTGCACCAGTTCAGCCAGGACAAGATTGCTTCAAATGCGGCCATGGCGGCAGTTCCTTAAGCCTGATAGATTCTTGCGCGTCGCCACCGCCTCTTCTGCTCTTCTACTCCACCCTTTGCAAGACTTCAGCCGAACTACTGTATTAGCATCAGATCTTACTGTCATAACCAAGCTTCAGCTGCAAAGGATGACCTTTTTTTTTGTTTTCCTAATTATTACTTGAATATCTACATGGTTATGACTGTGTACTTATTGGTAGTCGAGATGATTGGACATCACTGAAATCAATGCAATGCAACCAAATGAACAGCAGAGGAAGACATATTTGAGATTGAAACCATGCTTCCATGGAAGGGAATAGCAGGCACAGAAATGGGAGACCAAAAGTGATATTGAAGTACACCTGTCTATATTCCATGAGAAGCAGCTAAATGCAGTACATAGTTTTGTGCATATTTAATAGTAATTCATGAGTATATATCTTTTTTTAATCTAAAGAAAATAATTTTTCCAAGTCACACATCTAATTTATTATGTGTATGTCCTGTTTAGTTATTGAGAAATCAGCTGGTTTCATTTTTATTACCTTTCTTGTATCTTGTCTTTTTAAATCCATATCCAAAATCCCCTGATTCTCAGTTGTATCCTCTTCTATCTCGTCTTTTAAACTTACGTTTATAGTAGATCTTAAGAGAAATTTCTCAGTGCACTGCTGCAAAACATTCCTGAATTCTTCCAAACACTTTTCTCCATTCTGTATTACTGGGTCTCTTGTCCCTTAATTATATCTTTAGTTCTTTCTGATTGCTTCTTGTGTCCATCCTTCAAGTCTCCTCATATTATGTTTTTCTACATTTTCCACATTTTCCAATATGAATATCTTAGCCTTGCCTTTAAAATCTTCACATATTTTAACACGGTTTTAAACAACCCATGGGAAGAATTCTTATAATTACTTTTAAATTTTTATTTCTGATCTATCTAGCCTTTTAGATGTTTATAACTTTTCAAAATCAATGATCTAATTATTCTTTTTGCTGTTTATTTCAGAATAAATTTTAAATGTTTTTCTAAGTTTTCAGTGAGATGAAACACACTATTCTGAAGGTTCTCGATATCCAAAAAGCAATTAAACAAGCTATTTCCAGAAATAATTAAGAAAGAAAGTGTCTACTTGAAGGCTCCAAACTGCAGCTTGAGCAAAGTGACTTTTCATTGGCTCCTGGAATTCTAAAATCTGCCAGAAACCTTTGTTTTACGGTCTTCTCCCCTTTATCCAAAGAAGAATTTTGAAGCACTTATCTGTTTGCTGGCAGACCATTACTTTAATTTAATTTTAATTTAACATATTTTGTCAAGCATGTATAAGATAATAGATATAAGTATAAACATGATTATGAATACAGGAAATGGATATGAATAAGTGGGGACAGTGGGACAGGGACGGTAGGCACGTTGGTACACTTATGCGTGCCCCTTACAGACCTCTTAGGAATGGTGTGAGGTCAACAATAGACAGTCAGGTTAAAGTTATGGGGGTTTGGAGATGAAATCACAGAGTTAGGTTGTGCATTCCAGACATTGATCACTCTGTTGCTGAAGTCGCATTTTCTGCAATCGAGTTTAGAGTGGTATACCTTAAGTTTGTATCTATTGTGAGCTCATGTATTGTTGTGGTTGAGCTGAAGTAGTCATTGACAGGTAGGACATTGTAGCAAATAATTTTGTATACTATGCTCAGGTCAGACCGAAGGCGGTGTAGTTCTAAGTTGTCTAAGCTCAAAATTTCAAGCCTGGTGCTATAAGGTATTCTGTTATGAGCAGAGGAGTGGAGGACTCTTCTGGACTCTCTCAATTGTATTAATGTCTAATATGCAGTGTGGGTTCCAGACAGATGAGCTGTATTCAAGAATAGTTCTAGCGAAAGTTTTATATGCCCTAGTTTGCAATACAATATTACCGGAAAAGAAGCTTTGCAAGATTAGATTAACAACTCTTAATACCTTTTTGGCATTGCTATTACAGTGAGCCATTTAGATTATTAGAAATGAGTACTCCCAGGTCCTTGACAGAGTGAGGGTCGTCTACGAGGTCATATCCGCCCAGTTTGTATTTGGTGTTCTGATTTTTTTTTTGCCAATGTGTAAGACAGAGCATTTGTTGGTTGAGATTTAGAGTTGCCAATTGTTTGACCATTCTGACACATAGTCAAGGTATCTTTGTAGGGCAGTAGCATTGTTGGTGGTGTTGAAAAGATATATAATATTAATATATATTATATTTTGATCTTGCATAGGAAAGGGTCATAATTAAGTTGCTTCAACTGATGCCATTTCTATCTAGTAATTATATATGCAATTACTACTGTACTTTTTGGAGTATAAGATGCATCTTTTTTCCTCTAAAAAAAGGCTGAAAATCTGGGTGCATCTTATTCCTCCAATACAGCATTTTTTGCCTCCTGAAACCTCACCCCCTTCACCAAAATGGCTGCGCATAGCCTTATAGAGGCTTCTAGAGAGTTCCTGAGGGCTTGGGAGGGCAGAAATGAGCCTAAAATGTCTCATTTTGTGTCCCTCCCAGCCCCCAGCAGCACTCTATAAGCCTCCATAAGGCTATGCATGCAATTTTGTTGACATAAAAATGGCCCATTTTCGCAAAAAAAGGGCCATTTTTTTGCTCATTTTTGGCGGCCACACCCCCCAGGAGCACTCTGCAAGCCCCCCCAAGGCTATTCATGCCTTTTATTTGAAAAACAACAGGCCCATTTTCGCGAAAAACAGGCCATTTTGAGGAGGTTTGCAGAGTGCAAACCCCCCCCCCTTTTCTCCCTTCAGAAAGCTGTTTAGTTACTTGGCAACTTTAAGACTTGTGGACTTCAACTGCCAGAATTCTCCAGCCAGCATAGCTTGTGGACATAGCTGGCTAGGGAATTCTGGGAATTGAAGTCCACAAGTCTTAAAGTTGCCACGTTTGGGAACCCCTGAGTTAGAGGGATTGATGAGAATTACATTGATCAAGTGCTATGCCAGTAGAAATAAAGTTTTAGGTGCCACAGTGATTTCCTTCTCCAGCACATGGCTAAATACACCTGGAAACATCTACCTACCTACCTACTGTATTTCTCTCCCCCCCTCTATATATCTATATACCTACCTATCTACCTTCTCTCTCTCTCTCTCCCACCTATCTACTGTATTTCTCCCTCTGTTTTTCTCTCTATCCCTCTACCTACCTACCTATCTACACACTCTCTCCCTACCTACTGTATTTCTCTCTCTCTCCCCGCTCTACCTACCTTCCTCCCTCTCTCTCCCTATCTACTGTATTTCTCTCTCTATTTTTCTGTCTCTATCCCTCTGCCTACCTATCTACACTCTCTCCCCCCCTACCTACTGTATTTCTCTCTGTCTCCCCCTATCTACCTACTGTATTTCTCTCTCTCTCTCTCTCTCTCTCTCTCTCTCTCTCTCTCTCTCTCTCTCTCTCTCTCCCCCTATCCCTTTATCTACCTACCTACTTACTCTCTCTCTCTCCCTACCTAGTGTATTTCTCTCTCTTTCTCTTCCTCTCTATCCCTCTATCTACCTACCTATTTTTTTTAAAAAATAGCCTCTTCAAAACCTGGGTGCGTCTTATACTCAGACAATACGGTAATTTCTGAATGTGTCTTTGTATCTCTTGAACAATAACAAACCTTAAATCTATCAAAAGAAACATATTAATGCATAAATATAACCACTTTGGCACTTTAAAGTGCTAAATCAGAATTATATTGCTGTTTGGATTTTCATCTGTCAGGGTTACTGCATTTTATTTAACATTATTTAATATTCTGAAATCATATTTTAATGTGTTATATGTAATATCTCTGATTAAACAGAATAGAAAAAATGGATATCCTTTCATTTATTTGGTTAATTATAGAAATGACAATTCCAAATCTTATTAATAGTACTAACCCTTTCTATTCTACTCTAAAATTTCCATCCTATTCTATCAAATACTTTCAAAAATTCAGAGAGAGCAAATTGGTATGTTTAACATTGTGTTCAATATTAAATATTCTTCTAATAGGATTGGCTTCCTAAAGAGCAAATCCCCAAATTCACATAAATGATAGTGACATCTGTTGAAGGTACTCATTTTGTTTAGTTTGTTTTTAAGAATCAAAAATAGTTGCTGTAGTCTGATTATTAATTCTTTGTAAATACCTACAGGACAACCTATGAACTGGGATTGGAGAACACTAATCACGGGTGGTTGGTAGTGTGAATTCAAATTATGCAGCATTTGATTTAGTATGAATCGTACATTGCTTGTTGGTCATGTTTAATGCAACCCAAATTTCAGTTAATGTGACGGCAATGTGTATGCAATTGAGACTAGCACATTTGCAGTAGCAATTGGGATTTTAGGCAAAGGTTCCCCTCACACATAGGAGATAATTGTTCCTGACTCAAGGGGGTGGTGCTCATCTCCGTTTCACAGCCGAAGAGCCAGCACTGTCAAAAGACGTTTCCATGGTCATGTGGCCAGCATGACTAAACGCCAAAGACGAACCGAACGCTGTTACTGTCCCACCAAAGTTGGTTCCTATTTTTCTACTTATATTTTTACATGCTTTACAAGTAGAAAAAAAAAGATTCTACCAGAGGAAAGCAGTAAAAAAAAATTCAAAAGAAGATTATTATATTATCATCAAAATTTTGATGTAATTTAATCATACGACCATGGTCATAGCAATGCTAAAATAGGACAAGAGGTTGAAATGCCTGAATCTACAATAAAATTGTTTCATTTTTATTTTGTTTTCTATTTATTTTGTGATGTTAACCATAAATTTAAATTATATGCTTTATGTGCTTCATTAATATACATGTAAAAATGTATGTTTAAACATTTTCATTATCTATTTTGATTGAACTAGAATCAATTACGATATTTTCTATAAAAATATTTTGAGAAGTGAAAATATAAACAGTGAAACCATTTTTTGAGATTAATCCCAGTAATTGAGATATACCTGTGCAAAAATAAGATAAATGTCTTTGATTAGCTAGTATTTTTCATTATATCGCCCAATGTATTTCACACATGTGGTTTGCTCTCAAGCTTATGTCTTTTAAAAACTTTTTTTAATTGAAAAAGTTTTATTGAGTTTTACAAATTTTTATACAAATAGGGCAAGGTAAATAAGGTTTTAAAAAGACATTGTGAGAACCTCCATGTCAGAGTCAATGGCCCCATCCGAGGCTTCATAAAAGAATATATAATTAATACAGTAACTTTTCATGTGTACTACAAAGTGGAAAGAAATACAAAGATATCATTGTAAAGTCTATGCTAGCAATCATGTATAAACATCCGAATAAAAGTTGTACAATACAAAAATAAAGTCACTTTTGAGATCTAAGTCTTTTGGCAATTGTATCTTCCTCTCCCTGACCTCCAGTGGGCGGGGCCGCGGCACCCTCCGCTCTCCCATTTTCATCCTCCAGGATTGAGGAATGTTTTTTAAGAAAGGCTTCCGCCTCTGCAATTGTTTTAATTCTCGCCCTCCCTCCCTCCCAGAACACCAACATCCCCTCTGGCATCACCCACTTGAACCAAATCTCCCTTTTAAATAATCTTTTAGACAAGAAGGAATACTTCCTTCTTATATCTCTAATCTTTTTTGGGACCTGCTTCAAGATGGCAACCTCATTCTGCTGGTACATTAAAGGACTGTCTCTCTGCGCTCTCAGGATCCTTTCCCTTGTCAACCTCCTTACAAATTTAATATGGATCTCTCTGGGTACTTCATTTATCCTGGCATATGCTGAATTTATTCTATATATCAGATCAATGTCCCCCCTAATATCTTCTTTGCTCTTTTGTATATAATCTGCTAAAATTGTACATATTAAATCAGTCAGATCTTCATCAGGTGACTCAGGGACGTTCTGAAATCTTAAAAAGTAAGACATCCTTTCAAAATCCATCCTAGACATATGACCAGTTAAATCCCCTATTTCATTATTAACACTTTTAAGCTCTTCCCTTGTCCCAACCAACCCCAACTCCAGATCATCGATCTTTTGTGTATTTTCCATTAATTTCTTCTGTGTCTCCAAGAGTTCTAATTTGGAACTGACATGGTCCGTCCGCATTTCTTTAATTTCTTTCATAATGTTCTGAAGAGTTTCATCCATTGCTGCTAATTTAGCGTCCACATCTGATTTTTCAGGTAACATCGAAGTGATTTTGGGTTGATGCGTCTGCTTTTTTGAAGCCATAATGAAAGATAAGTAAAATGGCGTCTGCTGGAGAGGAGTCTATGAGACAAGGTGGGAGCAGATTCCAGTGATCAAAGTCACAATTTCATGTAGTTATAATCCAGAGAGAAACCAAGTTCTTAAAAACAATCAGGTAAAAAGAAAAAAGGAAGGCACGTCAGGGAAAGTTCCAATTAATCCATTATATGCAATCGTTAGTGAAAAGAGAAAGGCAGTCCTGAACAAAAGGGAATGTCAGTAGTTTTCCAAGAAAAGTGTGTCTGCTGAGAACAAAGGAACGCCATCTTCCCCCGCCCATCTGGAAGCCGCCGGGAGTTAACAAGCATTAAATTGTCTCATTGTTGCCACACTTCGATACTAAGTATCCAAAGATAATACAGGAAAGACTTTCACTTATATTTTAAAAAAATCGGATATTGATTTCTCCGCTTCCCCAAGCCTGGGGAGCATTTTTAAACGCCACTTCTTTTCCATTCCAAGGGGGGATATTACAAACTCCCCCCTCCATCCTCTTTCAAGCTGAAAGTTGCAAGCATTAAAATAATATCACTCACAGTCCACTTCGCAGCCAGAGCCTCGGTGATGCCTCCAACTCCGGCGCTTCAGCTCTTCGTAAAAACGGCTAGATATTTCCGCTCCTCCATTGGCAAAGGGGACGATGCCCCCCCGCAGCCAGTTCTCCTACGCCTAGGTCGAAGCCAGGGACCCCCCCGACCACCGTCGGGATGGGGGGATTCCCCGCAAGCCGCCCGTACAGCAGGAGTCCTTTAGAAGAACTCCCTGCCCCTGAGGGGCCGTAGAAGCAACCAAGCGGCGGACGAGCCCCAAGACTCGACCGTCACCTCTGGAAGACCGGAAGGAAGAAACTTTTTAAAAATATAACTTTTATATATTTGTTTTTATATATTTATATATTTGTTTTTATTTTGGCTGTACACCGCCCTGAGTCCTTCGGGAGTAGGGCGGTATAAAAAACCAATAAACTCTAACTCAAACTCAAACTCTTAAGAAAAGTAAATAAAAAATACACTTATTAACTTGGAAATTGTTAAATATGGGAAACTGACATAAAATAAAGGAAAATTATGTTCTACAAAAGTTGACCATTTTATAAAAGAAATGTGTGTTATTTGTTAAATGTGCATATTTGTCCTCCCTCCACACATGAATATGGATTGTTATTTGTATATTTGAATTTTGTAGCTCACCATCTTTATAAGTGACTCTAAAGTGATGTACTTCATAAAATGGTAGGGCCAAGACCCAAGAATAGTACAGGATGTTACTTAAGACTAGCTTTTTTTATATTTCTTCTTCTACAGACAAAATCTTGCCAGATGAAATCAACTATTGGTATAATTACAGATTACTCTGGGAAAAGCTAGGGAGTTTTAGCTTTCTTTCTGCTGGATCCAACTGGACAGACAATGGCTGGGAGAAGATGGCCTCTTAAGTAGCTCAGTCACAAGCCATAAGGGCTTTAGACACTAATCCTCAAACTATGGCCTGCGGGCTGGGTACGACCCGCCAATGCAAAGTATTTGGCCCAAGGAATGCTGGGATTCAGCCCTGCCCCAGCTGCACTTTTGGTTATTTCTTTCACCAGTTGAGCTGCACTTCTGATCATACCACTGCTGCCAAAGATAAGGTTGAAAGGTGCTTGGGAGGACCAGCTGACTAAGTGGTGATCTTGCTAGTGCAGCCAGATGATCCAGGGCCAGTGGGTGAGTAGGGGTGGGGCTGCTTCTGGCTTAAAAGGCAGCTCTGCTGCCAGCTTGTAAAGTACCGTATTTTTGGGAGTATAAGATGCACCTTTTTCACCCAAAAAAGAGTGAAAATCTGGATGCTTCTTATACACTGAATACAGCATTTTTGGCCTACCGAAACCCTGCCCCCTTTGCAAAAATGGATATGCAGAGGGTTTGGGAGTCTTGCAGAGTGCTCCTGGGGGCTGGGGAGGGCAAATATGAGCAAAAAGCAGACTTTTTTTTGCAAAAAATGGCCAGTTTTTGTAAAATGGGCTGTTTTTTGCTCATTTTCACTCCACCCTCCAATCCCCAGGAGCACTCTACAAGCCTCCCAAAATTCTGCATGCCCCCCCCCCTTTTTTTGCAAAAAACGGGCCATTTTTGGGAAATCGAATCGAATCGAATATTTATTTGTATAACCGCGTCCTCTCCCCTAGGGGACTCGGAGCGGTGTACAGGGAGGAATAAAACAGCATAAAATATATACATGAATACAATAAATACAATAAAAACAAATTAAATTTAACTATCCCTGCACTAAAATTCCCATTTAAAATTAACAATCCCTAATCCCCGGGCAGAGACTAACCTAGGCCGGCCAAGCAGAAAAAGTGAGTTTTTAATTTCTGACGGAAGGAGCGGAGGTCCATAGTTGTTCTAATGTCGGGGGGAAGGTCGTTCCAGAGGGCTGGGCCCGCCACAGAGAAGGCCCTTTCCCTGGGCGTCGCCCGCTGACAAAGTCTAGTGGACGGCACCCGGAGCAGTCCCTCTCTGTGGGAGCGAATCGGCCGGGAGGATGTATGGGGCAGAATCCGATCCCGCAGATAGCTAGGTCCCGAGCCATGGAGCGCTTTAAAGATGAGAACTAACACCTTGAAGCCAAAAATGGGTCATTTTTTGCTCATGTTTGCCTCCCCCAGTCCTCAGGAGCACTCTGCAAGTCTGCCAAAGCTCTTCATCCCGTCCCCCTTTTTTTATGCAAAAAACAAGGCATGCAGAGAGTTTGGGAGGCCTGCAGAGTGCAAACACGTGGATTTTTAAAATTTACCTCTTCAAAATCATGGTGCATCTTATACTCCGGTGCATCTTATAGTCCGAAAAATATAGTAGTACTTTAAAAATATTTTAAAATGCTTTAAAAATAGCCTCTCAGGATGTTTTTTACAGCCATATGATCTAGGACAAATACGCTCCCACAGAGAGGGCCTCCTCAGGGTGCCATCGGTCGGACAATGCTGACTGGCGACACCCAGGGGAAGAACCTTCTCTGTGGCAGGTCCAGCCCTTTGGAACGACTTACCCTCTGAACTTCGCACCATCTCTGACCTCCGCCTCTTCCGCAAGTGTCTAAAGACACATTTGTTCCATCTAGCCGGCCTAGCGTAGCCCCCTAAACTGACTTTTAGATAGTTTTTAAATTTGGGGGTTTTAATCTGGTTTTAGCACAGGATCCATTGAATTAGTTTTTTAAATTTTTATATGATGTTTTGTATGTATTTTTAATTTTCCTGTGCGCCGCCCTGAGTCCGGTTGGAGAAGGGCGGGGTATAAATTGAATAAATATAAATATAAATATATAGGGCTGGTGGGTGAATAAGGAAGGGGCAAGAACAGCAAGGACAAAGGCAAAATGGACTGCTATATTGGCCATGCCCACCCAGTCACATGACCACCTAGTCATGCCCACCCAGCTGGTCTGGCCCGCCAACAGTCTGAGGGACACTGAATCAGCCCCGTTTAAAAGGTTTGAGGACCCCTGTATTTATAGGTAACAAACAGCACCTTGAATTATACAGGAAGCACACCGGCAGCCAATGTAGCTCAGTAGAAGTAGTTTTACATGTATAACTGACACCATTTACCTGTTGAGAAGCTGCCTTTTTCACTGGTTGAAGCTTCCACATGCTCTTCAATGACAGATCCATGTAGAATGCATTGCAGTAATTAAGAGGAGAGGTCACAAAGGCATGAGTGATTGTAAAAAAGGCCTCCAGATTAGGGAATGGGCACAATAGGGACCCAACCCAAAGATATACAAAGCCCTCCTGGCCATATATATATATTGGCTGGTGGTTAGAGCACTGCCTTTGATGCAGAAATTTATTTATTTATTGAATTTATACCCCGCCCTTCTTCGAATGGACCCATTTGAATATTGAGTGTATCTATCTTACCAGTAGAGGACCTTGAGCAAAGACCTTCTAAAGCTTCACCTGCCTACCTCAGAAATATGTGAGTGACATGAACTAGGAGAGTTATGCCAGCTCAGGCATTGTCTGGATTAACAAGATTTGTATCAAATATTGGGTAAGCAGGAAAATCTGATTTTAAGTTGCTATTGGAACAAGGCATACATGGAAGAACAAGGGAATCTGGAATTGATGGTATGAGCAACCTAATGTGATGATAGAAAGATGGATTTGAGCACAGCCTAGATTGACTACAAGAAAGCCTAAGACTCACTGCTACACATTATGAATGGCTGGTGCTATATAAAGTCAACTAAGTACCTTCATCAAGAATTCAATGGGATTGAAGAAGACAACACTGTCAATTCAAGACAATTCACTCAAGTGACCCTCGAGTATGGCATATACTAAGCGTAATGTTGAGAGGCAGCAGATCCCTTCTGATGAGGAACAGTTGCCTCCCTCACTCGATCTGAGGGCATGGAGAGCAGAGTAGAAGCAAGCTCAAAGAAGGTCTGCTCTGCTGCTTGGAAGAAGATTGCTCCGCCCCTTCTCACATGGAAAATCTGGTATGGGTTAACTTAAGTAGAAGCTGGGGGAGATTGTCTTTGTCAGAAACAATTTGCTTTGGCATATCCCATCCCAGCTTTGGAGAAAAAATAGAGCTGGAAGGGACCTTGAAGATCTTCTAGTCCAACTCCCTGCTCAAGCAGGAGATCATGTACTATTTCAAATAGGTGATTGTCCAGTCTTTTCTTAAAATCTTCAGTGATGAAGCATCTACTACTTCTAAAGCCAAGCTGTTTCACTGGTTAATTGTTCTCACTGTCAGGAAGTTTTTCCTTAATTCTACGTTGCTTTTCTCCTTGATTAGTTTTCATCCATTGTTTCTTGTCCTGCTCTCTGACGCTTTGGAAAATAAGTTGATCCCCTCTTCTTTATGGCAGCTGCTCAAATACTGGAATATGGCTATCCTATCACTCCTAGACTGGCCATGCCCAATTCCTGCAACTGTTCTTCATATGAGTTTGACTCCAGCCTGCATCATGTGTTGTTCCAGCTTCAGCAAGTTAGACTGCAAAAAAAGGCTGTTGCAGATGCTATTTTGCCAAGCATTCAGCACTTAGCATGGTGTGCTTTCAATGAAATGATAATCCAGACTCTTGTGTTAAGATGACATTCAAGAGAGGAGAGCTGGTTTTCAAAATATCATTGACTTGAGGGGTACAATCACTTGCTGGGAGATTTTTCTGTATGTGCAAGAAAAACGCCTTTAATCAATGCAAGATCATCCATTCTGCTGAAGCTGATTAACTAGTCTGAAGGTGTATATGAGCCACCTTTGACATGAAAACTGACTGCAGCAGAAATAAAGAAGTTCATTGATAAACCAATGCAAGTACCACAGTGGGCCCTAGTATGCTGAATAAATAGAGAGATGTGTGAAACAGATCACAGGGGCAGCAAGCAGAGTGTATACACATGAGAAATGTGAGAGTTATATCAGAGCAAATTGGTGACTGATGTCAAAAAACGAATCAAAACACAACTTCATGAAACTGACTTAATCATTTTTATAACTCAAATAATTGCTTTATTTATGTTATTTATGTTAGTTTATGATTGCATTGGTTATTTTTTGCTTAGCTAAATAAGATTCATGCAGCACAAGGTGTAATTTTGAGAAGATAAAGTTAGCAGTATTTGGGTTACAAGAGACTTTTTTGGGGTATATGATCTGATGTGAATTTATCATAGCAAGCTAAACATTGTGCAATCACAAAAATAACAGCAGGCATGAAACATATTTTTAGAACTCTTCACTGAAAAAAAAATGCAAAAATTAATTTTCAGCCTATTAAATGACACACTGTAGTTACAGGCATTTACTCCAAACTTTATTTTGGTCAATCAATGATCAGCATGAAACACAAACAATAAGCCAAAAAAAAAATAAATGCAACGCAATTGCAAAGAAGGCACCAGACCAATGTGATTTTTTAAATGTAACCAAAATATAATATGACAATATATTATCAGCAGTAATAATAAATAATCTTAAAACTCACCAGTATGTCTCTGAAAAGGCAGAAGTGATTTAATTATCTTCCATGTTCAGAAAACATTATGTCAGTATCTCATCAGGCTAATTCTTCAAACAGAAAAGAGTTTTCTGATATAAATCATAATATGACTAAATAAATACAGATTAGACAAAACCTGGCTCAAAAACATTAACTGTGAGAGGGACCTTGGAGTCCTAGTGGATGGTCACTAAAACATGAGCCAGCAGTGTGTGGCAGCAGCCAAAAAAGCTAATACAATCCTTGGTTGTATAAACAGAGGTATAGAATCAAAATCATGTGAGATATTAGTAGTACTTTATAAATCCTTAGTATGACCATCAGTTTTGCTCACCACATTACAAAAAAGATTTTGGAAAAAATGCAAAGAAGAACAACTAAGATGATTAAACGCCTGGAGACTAAAACATATGAAGGAGGATTGCAGGATTTGGGTTTAGCTAATCTAGAGAAAAGAAGGACTAATGAGATATGATAGCAATATTCCAGTATTTGAGAGGCTGACACAAAGAGAAGGTAGTTAATTTATTTTCCAAAGCACCAGAGGGCAGGACAAGAAACAATGGATGGAAACTAGTCAAGGAGAGAAGCAACCTGGAATTAAGGAGGGACAATTAACCAGTGGAACAGCTTGCCTTCAAATGTTGTGGGTGCTTCATCATTGGAAGTTTTAAAGAAGAGACTGGACAACCACCTATCTGAAATGGTATAGGATCTCCTGCTTGAGCAGCAGGCTGGTTCTCTGAGGTCCTTTCCAGCTCTGTTCTGAGTTTCTATGCATTAGTTGAAAATTACCAAAGTTAAAAGAATATACCATGTCATATTTTATACTTGCCTCTGGACGTCCTGAATAAAACTTATGATAATCCTAACAATAATGATAACAACAAATAATATCAAATGAAATAAAAAATTATGGCACAAAACTGCTTAGATAAAAGATCCACAAAAATGATCACAATTCGGTCAACGTTCAGCAGAAAAAGAAAAATAATGCTGCCGTTAGCTTTTTTAAATAAAACAGGCATATAAAAAACGTACAATACATGACAGATAGCAGCTACTACATTTCAGTCTCTGTATGTTCAAGCCAAAAGTTCAAGAGCGCCCGCGTTCCCAGAACATGAATGCCTACTGGATGTCACAGGGAACTGCATTCCCCAGGATTCAGTGCGCTATCATTGCTTTTCTGCAGTTGGCGCGGTGGTTTTTCGTTAAGCGGGTATGGGGTGATGTAGGAAACGGCAGTAATATTAACGCCTTGGCTTAGCGAGATGGCTAAATACAAGCGTGAGGGTTCTTCAAGTTCGCTATCAGAACCTGAACTGGACCCAGACCCTCCGCGTTATCCACCGCCTCCTACGCCTCCTCTGCAATTGCCGCGCCTGGAGAAACCGCTGCGCCAGGCCTTCTACAACACCGGGGCTCTGGTTCTGGTGGGACTGTGCTGTGGGGTGGGGGTACTCATTTATTTCATCCTCGAGGCGTTTCTGCGCCCACTCCTGTGGGCTGTCCTGTGCGGCACCTTTTTGCACCCCTTCAAGAATTCCCTCACGGCATTTGGGCGTCGCTGGCTGCGTCGCCTCCGCCATTCCAACACACCAATATTTTTGGCTACTTTCCTATTGCCGCTGTCTTTTGCCAATGCGGCTGCCGAAACCGTGGGCAATGAGATCGTGCGGCGCCGTCGGCTTCTTCTCCTTCTGAGTGCAGGAAGTCCGTTTTTGTATGGACTCTACTGTCTCAGTACTTCCTTGGGAGTCCAGGTCGCTCTTGAGTATTCCGCCAGCTTCATTTGCCGAGGACTAGACTATTTCAGTAGCCGTTGGGTAAGTTATACTCAGTCTCTTGGAAGTGGTGGCGTGGGTGGATTTGCTCGCTACAACGACTTGCACATTAGCCAACCACCACGTCTGGCCCAGCCTTGCGAGTAAATTCCCGTGAAAATATATAGGTGGGACACAGGCGTGGAGTTTTTTAAACGAACGAGTTCAACTAAGTAGCCTCAATTTGAACTAAGGCTACCCCTAATCTGCCCGCTCAACTTCAGAATCACTGAACTGAAAGGCGTTAAAATGACCATGCTTCTTGAAAATAACGAGAGCTGCACGACAGTTCTATAATAATATAATTATTGAGCTTTATTTAAATAATTTCTTGTTATAATTGTAATAAATTAATCAAGATACAGATCATAGAAGGAATGAAATTGGTTACAGAAAAGTTATAGGTTGCTCTTTCAAAAAAGATTTTAAAAGCTGGATTTACAATACCGGTAGGTGTTTTTGATTGAAAACATGATGATATCAAATATAAATGTTGTGCAACAATACTATTTCTAGTTTATATTTTAACTGCTAATTCTAATGTTTTCTTTAATGTAATTTTAAGGCATCCACTTTTCATAACAACATTTATATTTTCAAGCTAGATATTCAGTATTTAGGAATATTGCAGTAATAGATTTCATCCTTACAGATTTCTGGGATTGTAAATTTGTAATATTTTATTTATTTTTATTTTATTCAATTTATATCCCGCCCTTCTCCAACAGGACCCAGACTTTGAACTAGAAAAATGTATGCAAGCTGTTTTGGTACCAAATGCTTGTCTTGTATCCAGTCAAGCTTGAGCAGGGGTTGGATTAGAAGATCCCCAAGGTCCCTTCCATCTCTATTCTGATTGAAATAAACATATTCTGTTACAGATTGGAGATCTGGGTTGAGAGATGGTAGCATAAATATATATGTTTTCGTAGATTTTCACGGGTGTAGGTATGCTGGTCTTGTTGTATTTGGGTGTTTTCCCGTGTAAGCATGAGATTGTTTTTGCAACGTTTCGGCAAGATCTCACTTGCTATCTCACCGAAACCTTGCCGAAACGTTGCAAAAACAATCTCATGCTTACACGGGAAAACACCCAAATACAACAAGACCAGCATATATATATATGGTATGGCTAGCTGATGAGAGCTAAAAAGCTCGAAATAGATCTATACTAGTCTCTCTGATTTATTTATTGATCAGCTCATAAAACTAACACACATATTAAAAAAATCACACAACGGAATTCATGGCTTTCTGTCTAGATGGTCTCTGGTGATGAGCCGAAAGGCAGAAAAGGAAACAGTATGTCTCCTCCCTTAATTAGGGCCCTAACAGGGTGTTGTGGAACAAATATGGATATATACATACATACATACATACATACATACATACATACATACATACATACATACGTACATACATACACGGATACAGTGTTTCTATTTGCTTATTGTTCAAACACAGATTGTTGATAGACATTTATTTTTACCATATTTATTCTTTACTCTATGGAGATGCTAAAATTCACACCTTTCGTTTATGGATTCACATGATAGCCTCTTCCAATACTTGGAAGGCTGACGTGGGGAAGAGTGAGTCAAAAGCACCAGGGAGCAGGACAAAAAGCAACAGATGGAAGCTTATCAGAAGAAGATGCAACCTGGAATTAAGGAAAAAATTCCTCACAGTGGGAACAATTAATCAATGGCAAAGTTTGCCTCTGGAAGTTGTGGGTACGCCATCATGCATCCTTGCTAGGACAAGGGTGGGGTATAAATTTGAAAAATAAAAAAATAAGAAAAATTTAAAAAAAGTCATGGGAAGTTTTCAAGAAAAAGTTGAATAACCATTTGTCTAGGATGGAATAATGTTTCCTGCTCTAGGCAGAGAGTTTGTCTAGAAAACCTCTAAGTTCCTTTCTAACCTATGATTCTATGATTATACATCCCCAATTCTTCCTCGCATTTCTGATTCTAAGATTGTACATCCTCAATTTTACCAATTCCTCCTCACATTTCTTTCAATCTCTATGATTTTATAAATGTTAAATACTGAACATCTACTTGAGAAACTGCAAAAGCAAGACTATAATCATGTAAACTTATTTAATTAATAACTGTCATTTAAAATGGAAAAACATTTTCTTTTCCGGGGAAATATATAAAGATGAAACAATTATGTAACTCCTAGGAATACACTGACTGAATTCAGTTTATGGGTTTCTAGTGCACAGTCCTGGTAAATTGAACTTAATGTAAACACTCTTAGAGATTTATACTCAAATTCCACATCCTTTTTAAATATTCAGATATGGACCTTGATAGCAGGCTATCTGTTGACTGTGTTATTCAGATGGAACCAGAGCACGGAGCGTTACTTGAGAGCAATCTCAGTTCCTCTCTGGATTGTGCTGCTATTTCATTTGGGTGAGTGAATACATTACATAGTGTGAGGTTTTTCTGTAGATTTTAGAAAATAGAAAGTTAGATGGGAAAGTTAGCTTTATGTTAACCATAGTAGATGATTATTATCTAGCATGTTTCAATATATTTTTGGCATGAAAGGAAGATAAGAATTGATTTGAATATATGTAATTTCTAAAATCTGAAAGTCATTATTTTTAAAGCTTAACATATGGGCTCATACATCATGCTAAGATAAATTTTTACTTTTGATCTAGCATTATATGTCACCTTACCCATTGGGTTTGGAAACTATAATTCATGGCTCAGCATTATATATGAATCAGACAGTTATACAAATAATGATCTATTGTACTATGGAAACATAATTACTGTATTTCTTTCTTGTACATATACATTCTTGTAAATTTATGGATAACTTTCTTTCAGTCTCAGAGCTAAACTTTAACTTTGTATACTGCCTGGGAGTTAGGTGACTTGATGTCTTTGGAGAGGTCCTAATTTTGCAATTTTAAGGGGGTGATGCACTGTAAAATCAGTACCTGCCATCTAGTCAGGATTTTTACTCCTAGTCCTAGCACCTTCCTGGGCAAGTTTTTGCAGTTTTCTTGACAAAGTTTTTCAGAAGTGTTTTAATATTGATTCTTCTGTAGGGCTGAGATAATAATAATATTTAATAATATATTTTTTTTAAATATTTATTTGTATAACCGCGTCCTCTCCCCTAGGGGACTCGGAGCGGTGTACAGGGAAGAATAAAACAGCATAAAATATATACATGAATACAATAAATACAATAAAAACAAATTAAATTTAACTATCCCTGCACTAAAATTCCCATTTAAATGGGAATAAATAAATAAAATGACTGATTCAAGGTTATCCATCAGGCTTTGTGCGTATAAGACTCACCCTCTTTCAATTTCAAGCTTAGTACCTTGGCCACGGTAAATAGAAAGTTAGGTAGCATTTTCCTACATTTTGAATATATCATATCATATTATATTAAAAATTAAGTCAAAGCACAAGAAAATGCTTTATCATAAATTGTTGTTAACATCCTCTGTGATTTTTATGAGTGTATATTTTACCTAACAGTATTGTTATCATCATCTTTGACAATATCTACCGAAAAAAATGTGGCTGTATTCAAAAATACATACTTTTTTCCAGCTTCTGCAGCAGGATCTTGGAGAATCCCAATTGTTGTACTTATAATTGTCTTAATGACAGTAGGTTTGCTTCATGAGCAACCAAATGGAAAAAAGCCTGCAGGTAAAAATTAATTACTTTTTAAAAGAATGGAATAGAACTATTACCTATAGTGAGCCTACTTATATTTATGCGGAGCCCAATTCCCAAAGATTCTAGATGATTACAGATTTTAAAAAATTATAAACTAGAAAAAATAGTTAGAATAGTTACAAAAATTGTTCATTAGAAATAAACAAGGAAAATGGGAGAAATGATAACTGATGTGGAACAAAATAAATACAGTGTGCCTTGGTACTTGGCTGCTTCAAAACTTCTTGAATTTGACGATAAAAAAATGTTGTCCTAGTACTTGTTTGTTTGGTACTTGACTAACTGCTATTGAAAAAGAGAGGTGGCCAAGTAGAATGGAGAGGAAATTGCCTAATCCAGGAAGATCTCTGCAAAAAGAAGCGGGGGATGGCTACAGAGAGTAATCAGGAAATCAACCATGATGGGAAGGTCACTGACATAAGAAAAGGGACAGACAGGAAATCCTTCCTGGCTAAAACTGGCTAAGGGTCAGGTGTTTTATTTGGTACTTGTCATTTTTAATTCTTGTTTCACAATTAATGATGAGTACAAGGTACTACTAAACTTCCATGTAGAGCAGGGGTCTCCAACCTTTGCAACTTTAAGTCTGAAGGACTTCAGCTCCCAGAATTCTCCAGCCAGCTTTGCTTTAAGTCCTTCAGACTTAAAGTTGCAAAGGTTGGAGACCCCTGATGTAGAGCAAAGGAGCTTTCACTCATCTTTGCAAAAAGCTTGGGTGAAGAGCCAGATCTTCAAAGCCACTTGAAATATCAAAAATGGAAGCTCTGAGATCTCAGAGGAAATCTCATTACAGAGTGATGTAAGGACTTATGACCACAATTGAGCCCAAAATTTCTGTTGTTAACACAAATATTTTTTGTCCTATTTTATGATGTTTCTTGCCCCAGTTGTTAAGTGAATAATTGCAGTTGATGATTTAGTAACATAGTTGTTAAGTGAATTTGGCTTCCCCATTGATTTTGCTTGTCAAAAGGTTGCAAAAGATAATCACATGACCTTGGGACACAGCAACCAATCGCCAAGCATCTCACTTTTAATTACATGGTCATAGGCTACAAAGATTATAAGTGTGAAAAATGGTCATAAGTCACTTTTTCAGTGCTGTTGTAACTTTGAACAGTCACTAAATGAACTGTTGTAAGTCAAGGACTACCTGCATTCCACTATTAAATTTTTGGTATAAGTATTTTTATATTATTTAGATTATAAATTTATTGTAAAGAAATGTAAATATTAAATATTAAAATAAAAATATTAAATGTATCATATGTTTCCTTTTCATTTGTTATATTTATTTAATTCAGAGGCACAAGTTCTTGGTCAAGTAATTTCCATTGCAGCATCTGCGGTCACGACAGTAATTTCAGATTCATGTTATGAATCAAGTAATGAAGATCATCCATTACAAACTTCAGGTGACTTTAATTCCAATGACTGTAAAAATATTCAAATATTTTAATTAATTTCCTTGTACGGCTTGCTTATATTGATTTGTGCAATTTGATTTCTACATTTTTCTTTCCTAATCTGAAAGTTGATGAATTTAAAATAGTTGCTAAAATTAAACTAACTTAGGAGATATACAGCGGTACCTCGCTTCACGAACTTAATTCGTGAACTGACTGTTCGTGTTGCGTATTGGTCGTGAAGCGAGGCACAATTTCCCATAGGGTTCAATGTAAATCCGGTTAATCCGTTCTGACCTTGTTTTTTGGGTTCAATGTAAAGCAGCTGAGGGGCGATGGAGCAAGCCAGCATGACTTTCGCCCGTCTCTTTCTGGGCTCGGCGCTTCTGCTTGTCGGGACGCTTCCCAGAAGCGCGGAGCCCAGAAAGAGACGGGCGAAAGTCATGCTGGCAGCTGCTCGCGGGGTGTGTGTGGAAGCGAAGGCAGGGGGGAAGGAGCTGCCTTCCCGGCCGGGCTCCGCAGCTGAGGGGCGATGGAGCAAACCGCGCAAACTGCTCCATCGCCCCTCAGCTGCGGAGCCCGGCCGGGAAGGCAGCTCCTTCCCCCTGCCTTCGCTTCCACACACACACCCGTCCCCCTCACAACATTCGTTCGTAGATAAAATGTCCGCGGCTCCGGTACGTGAAGCGAGGCGGGGTTCGTGCAACGGAGCACATTTTTTGGAAAATTTCTGGTCGTACAGCGAATTGGTCGTGAAGAGAGGTGTTCGTGAAGCGAGGTACCACTGTATATGCTTCAGAAGGAATTTTATTCACTTTTTAAATCAACCCTAATGGTGAAGCCTTAAGAAAAATTAAAGTAGCATTAAAGATGTTTAAAAAACTGAAATGTATAGTGCAGATTACAGAACACTGTTCTATTCGGAATTTGTCTGGCCTAATTTAGTATCTCCAAAAACCATTAGTTGCCTGTTCATTTGTATATCTCATTCTCATTACAATTAGGTAACAGTAACTTAATCACTTACTCCTTCTCACTATACTTCTCGCTTTAGTTTAGAGCAGGGGTGTCAAACTGGATTTCTTTGAGGGCTGTAACAGTGTAGTACTTGTCTTCCGCAGACTGGCTGGGGTGGGGAGGGAGACAGGATGGACGTCTTCTGCAGCACTCTTCTGGCCAAAATGGGGCATTGGGGACCATGCATGGTCCCCCCCGTGCCATGTTTTGGCTGCCCAAGGCATCACAGATTGGTCCTTTACTATTTCCAGGTCAGATTTAAGCACCCTATGGGTCGGATCTGACCCCTGGGCCTTGAGTTTAACACCCTTGGTTTAGAGGCTTCAGATGAGACTGGTGAGGCAGCTTGTTGCAGGGTTGTTGTTTTTTTGGATATGATTTTCAAAGCATTTATAATATTGGCTTGTAAGACTATCTGGACGTAGAGTTTTACCTAGTTTCTTAACAGTTGTCCTTTATTTATTTTATTTTCTGCTTTCTATTAACCTTTTTCTTCATATTTTCAGTTTCTTTCCGTGTTTCCCCGAAAAAGACCGGGTCATATTTTCTTTTGGGTCCCCA
Source organism: Rhabdophis nuchalis (assembly GCA_039707465.1). Taxonomy (NCBI): domain Eukaryota; kingdom Metazoa; phylum Chordata; class Lepidosauria; order Squamata; family Natricidae; genus Rhabdophis; species Rhabdophis nuchalis. The sequence goes on along the minus strand of CM077647.1, from coordinate 109,562,122 downwards.
AATAAGCACTAGGGCTTATTTTCAGGAGTGCCTTATTTCCCCCCTCCCCCCCAATGTATAGAAGCCCACTTCTTGCTCGCAGCCACAATGAAGCATGAAGCCAAGCAATGCACCAGTGCTGTGGCCACAAGGTGAGACAGGTGGAAGCAGGGGGGATGGAGCTGCCCCACATGCCCGCATTGGCTTATCTCAGGGCCCCTGCCTGGTAGGCCACCCACCTGCTTTGCTTCATGGCCACAGCACCAGTAGCCTCGTCCACCAGGACCCTGCATGACTGCCGGCCCACTCTGTTTATTCACAGCCACAATGGATCAAGAGGCCAAGCAATGCACCAATGCTGTGGTGACAAGGTGAGGCGGGGGGAGCTACCCTATGCGCCTCATCCCAGCTTACCTCAGGGTCACCACAGCCAGGCCATCCATTCCTCAACATGTGTCTCACCTCCTGCCCACGGCACCATGACACCGGAAGTGGGCCGGTGGGCATGTGGGCTCCTGCTACACATTGCTGCTGGCACTGCCACAATGAGACAGGTGTCGGGGTATGGATGACCTGGCTGTGGGGGCCCTGAGGTAAGCTAGTGTGGGGTGCATGGGGCAACTCCACCCCCCCTCCTCACCTTGTGGTCGTGGCACTACGAGCAACCAGATGCGATGGGCGGCCAAAGTCTTAAGGCTTATTTTGGGGACAGGGCTTATATTAGGCAAAGCTGTAAAAACATGCTAGGACTTATTTTCGGGGTAGGTCTTATTTTCATGGAAACATTTTCTTGCTGAATATCATGACTCTTCTTTTTCCCAGTCTTTGATATATAAGGGAAATTGCTAGAAAAACTTTTACCTCACACAAGATCTAAGAAAAAAAACTTCAGTCTCCCCGATCAGTTTTCTTGGCAAGTTTTCACAAGTAGCTTATCATTGCCTGCTTCCTAGGGCAGAAGTTGGTCCTTCTGCCCAATACAAACTTTGGTTTGTATTATATACTAAGCTTGGTTTGTATTATATACAAACTTGGGTTTATATTATATACAAACTTGGGTTTGTATTATATACAAACTTGGGTTTATGTATAATATATGGACTAAAAATCATTGGCTTCTGGTTTCCACTCTGTTGCCTTAATTACTACAAGTAGTCCTTGACTTATGACCATTTATTTTATGACCATTCAAAGTTGAAAAAAGGGACTTACAACTGGTCCTTGTGCTTATGTAGTGTTGCTACGGTCATGAGATAAAAAATAAGACACTTGGCAACTGGCAAGTATTTGCAGTTTCCAGATTATATGATCACCATTTGTGATTTTTCCAGGGGACTTCTAATACACAAAGTCAATGGGAAAGCCCGATTTGCTTAATGATTATGTGATTCGTTTAATGACCCAGCAAAAAGGATCTCAAAATTGGGCACCACGCCATTAATGATTACATCATGTTCCAGTCTAATTGGGTCATAAATTGAGGACTACCTGTAACTAAGCTTGTTCTGTGTTATAACAATAGAAGAGTTTTATATTCAGTGATATGCTTAACTTCTTCAAGTTAAGCTTGCTAATCCAATAATAAATATTTATTGTTGTAATTATTTTTTTCTAGATATTGTTCCCTTATCAGCATCAGCCTATGAGAAGAGCGGACGGAGACCTGAGATTGCAGCATTTCCTAAAAAGAAGAAAGCCAGTGACATCTACTTTGTTCTGCTCGTATGGAGCATTGTAATAGTCCAGATTTGGTTTAATTTCTGGATAATTCAATTGCTGCCCTTACCTTTTGCAGGTTATTCATTTTTTATATTGTGATTTACATTTTAATTGGGTAGGTAACTAAATACTGTCTTTGAGATGGCTAGTACCCTATCTTGATTCAAAGACTTCTAGCATTGGCACAGAAACAATTACCAAAATGCTGCTCTTAATGGTACAAATCTTTCTCATACTTTTTTGTTCCTTTTATAACGCTTTTATAGCAAAATTTCAACTCAGCTGGTAATTTACCTTCCTTAGATGATAAATATAGCATTCTATTTCCTAGGAGTTCAACAATATTTACTCCTCATTATATTCATCAGTTATGATTAAATCTGGGTTGCCTTACCTCTTTGGTTCTAAGACCAAAGATTTGTGTTCAAATGCATACATCTGTCTCTGTGAACTTTTAACAGCTTTTTAGATATTTGCAAGCCACTGTCATATTTCCACTCAATTTTCTTTTTGCAAATTATATTTGTCTAGTTTCCTCAAACCCTCACCCTATTTGGTTTTCATATTTCTTATTCTGAAAGCTCACTTGTAAATCTGCTCTAGGTTTTTTTCTGTTTTTAAAAGCTAACAGGTAGTCTTGAACTTATGACCATTTGTTCAGCAATGATTCAAAGTTGTTGAGGTGCTCAGCAAAGGCACCTATGACTGATGCCCTGAGTTATCGCTGTTGCAACACACCCACAGTCACATGATCAAATTCAGACACTTGACAGCCCACTAGCAGATCTGCAGGGGCATTTCAACTGCCACCACCTGCCTATCTCTCCCATGCCCTTTTGGCCTCTAGCCACACAACACTCTGGCACCATCTTCACCATCTTTTTGCTCGTGCTGCTCATGAGGCACTTCTTGCTTCGCCTTTTGGGAGGCAGCCATTGGCTTTCTTCTTCAGGTTGCACATTGCCTTGCAAGACCCAGGAAGGTGGCCTCGTGTGACCAGCATGTCTCATAAAGGGCCAGTCCAAACAAATATCAGCAATGGAATCAATAATCTAGTTAAAGACAACTAGGACATGGCATGCAGGGTGGCAAGGGTGATTATGATAAGGACTGCTGGGGCAGCTATGACTTTGCATTGCCCTACTGGACCAGGCTGGGGCTGATTTTCATGCTTTGCTTTCTCTCAGGAGTTCTTGAGCCCCAGAGTCATTGTATGCCAACAAGTCCCTTTGTCTTGGATTGCTGGGCTAGACTGGTGCTGGCCTTTGCACTGTGATTTTTTGCAGTCCCAGAGCCACAACACAGCACAAAGCTCAGTCCCAGGCTGGATGTTCCAGCAGCCACCTGGGCATGCCTGAGCAGCAGCAGGAGCAAGAAGATGGCAAGATTAGATGAGGTGCAGCAGAGAGTCCCAGAATGCAGAAAAATGAGGGCAAGTGCAGATGGGACTGAGTTGAGATGGGCTGCTTCCCAGGCTGTAGCAAGTGACCCCAGAGTCTTGGGTTGTTTGCTTCCCCCAGAAACAGGTTATAGGAAAGCCAAACGAGAAGAGAATGGTGGAGATAAGAACCAATTGGAGGCAGTCTCAACACTTACTGAGCCTTGGGGCCGATAAGACTAGCTCAGAATGGCTTGAGTTGTAGTAGAAATGTCATTAAACAAGGCGATCATATGATGTCGCACTTAGTGATGGAAATTATAATGCTCATTATGGTTGTCAAGTATTGGTGGATTACCAATACTTCTGAGTGTTGTCTATATAGGACTCCTTACATCTCATAATCTGGAAATCAGATTTCTGTTCTTGCAACCATTTTTATCTTATTATTCATAAGCACCTTTCTCACAAGTTTTGTCAGGTTAATGATGATTTAATAGCTGATCAGCTGCTGTAATGCTGATGCAATGGTAGTATTGAGGCAGAAGAGTTATTTGACACTTTACCACTTTAAGAAACTGTATTATTAGAGAGGCCTTGTTGGGGCGTATCTCTCTGTCCTTGTGTGCTTCCATTCTATAGTTGATGATTGATTACCTGACTTTGCCTAGTATATGTATGTATATATTCCTTGTAGATAAACCACTGTTTGAAAGACAAACCCCTGTTTACTGCATTTTGGTCCAAGGTTGTCTCAAAATAGTCGCACTGTGCACACACTTGCATGTTTGCTTATTGATAACCTATCATGCTTCTTAATGTTTTGTATGGTTAATGAAAAAAAAATAAACATCCAATCATTTTGAAACTTCTGAAGCAAAACTTGTAGGTGAAGTAGTGTCCACAATATTGTTATTTTAATTCTAAATTCCAGTGATGTAGTTTTCATGTGTATAAGAAAAAAAGTTAACGTTTAACATTAACTGTGATAATCTAAAAGCAAACATTTTGAGGGCTGTTGATTCAGGCAGAAAAATTTGAATATGAGCTTAATTCAATTGAATATAGGTCTACCGTGGTAGTTAGAATGTAGGATTGCATGCCTACAGCCTGGAGCTCAGTCCTAATGGGGCTGAAGGTTGATTTAGCATTCCAGTTTTCTGAGATCAGTAAAAAGAAGACCCTTATTTTGGTGGGTAACACATTGACATTGTAAATCACCCAGAGGGTGCTGTGTTTGGGGCAGTATATAGGTGCTATTTCTATTGATATTAATTCCAATTGAAACAAAATAACTTTATGAGCAAAAAGTATATATATTATGTATGAAAAGTATTTAATTCCTTTTTTATGTTTGCAGTATGGGTCTTAAAAAAACTGTTGGTCCATTTTGGAGTAGTACAATTCTCATTGATTTACTGCAGTACCTACTGGCATGTTCTGGAAGATTTTGTGAGACAACGTCAAGAAGTTCTTGTACCACAACCAATTAAGGGGCTTGGAAGAATTATTCTCAAATTAGATAGCAAGGTATTTAAAATTATTTGTGAAATTGCTCTAGTTCAAATAGTTTTTTTTAGAAATAAGCACCCTGCACTTAGCCACAACATTTTTCTATTAAAAATAATAAAAAATACTGGTGGGGTTTCAGATTATAAGTAGCACAACTTTTCCAGTGTTGCTTTGAGGGTCTTATTATACTTAATAATTGGGATTATGATTGATTAAAAATGAAGCATTCTTAAATAGGAAAGAGACAGAAGCAATATGCATCTACTATCTTGCATTACCTGAAATCATTGCTGTAAGGTTGGAGAAGCTACTCGTGCAGTTTTGGAAACACTTTGTGGGAACTTTAGAAAGAAGTTTATTACATTTTCTTGTTTTTCACAGCTGATCGTGTGGTTGGAAAAAATCCTAGATAAAATCATTAGCATATTCATTATATTTGTGCTAGTAATAGGCACTCTGCTGCTTGCGCTGCTCCTTACAGCAAAGGTATGTACATTTTTACTGAAACTTTATTCATTCTAATCTGCATATTTCACCAATGGTCAGTGTTTTATTTCTTCACAAAATTGATATAATCAATGTATATTCTAATAACCACACTAAACAATGATTGTGATTGAAAAAGAAAAGCAAGTATTTTAGTTTCCTTATCTAAAGTTTGTTTTTCCAGGAAAAAAGCAGAGATATGCACAAAGTAGGAGAACAACCTCATTCCAACCATGATTTATTTATATGTTAGGATGATAATTCAGATTGTGATATATTTAAATTTGTGAGACACCTGCTATGTATCCATTATATTAACATGCCCTCTTATGTAAAGATAGATAGGTGAATATTGACAAAGCACAAAATCTATTTTTCTTTCCTTTTTTTCTTTGAAATAAGGAAGGAATAAAGACATACCATCATATATGATTGTAGTTGTAGATAAATTTCTTACAAGAAAACAAATGTAAAATATATGCAATCTATAAAAATGAAAACACTTTAATTTTTATTATGTCTTTTAAATTTTATTATGTCTATTGATGGATAATTTATCAGAGTATTAGGCTTCTAGAAATTCCCTAATGCTGATGGACATGGTTTAGTCTAGTTTCCCAGTCACGTCTGGTTAACATATAGTGAAGTCTCTCCATATATTGCAAAATTAAAGATTAAGATTTATTGCATTTATATACCGCCCTATCTCCCTTTTGGGACTCAGGGTGGTGTACAGCCAACAGTAAAAATGAGTAATATAAAAGTTAAGATCAAATGTTAAGATATAATTAAATAAATTGGCCTGCCAAATTAAAACCCTTACTAAAATCAATTTAAAAACTACGACAGGCCGGCAGCACGAAATAAATGGGTCTTCAGGGCCCGACGGAAGAGGCGTAGGTCCGTGATCGTCCGTAGTTCAGGGGGTAGGTCATTCCAGAGGGCAGGAGCTGCCACAGAGAAGGCTCTCCCCCTGGGGGTCGCCAGCCGACATTGCCTGGCTGACGGCACCCTGAGGAGGCCCTCTCTGTGGGAGCGAACTGGTCGGTGGGAGGTGTTTGGTATCAGGAGGCGGTCTTGCAGGTAACCAGGTCCCTTGCCATGGAGCGCTTTAAAGGTGGTTACTAGTACCTTGAAGCGCACCCGGAAAGCCACAGGCAGCCAGTGCAGCTCGCGCAGGAGAGGTGTCACGTGGGAGCATCTAGACGCTCCCAGAATCCCCCGCGCGGCCGCATTCTGAACTAACTGGAGCCTCCGAGTGCACCTCAAGGGGAGCCCCATGTAGAGAGTGTTGCAGTAGTCCAGACAGGAGGTGACGAGGGCTTGAGTGACCGTGCGTAAAGCATCACAATCCAGAAAGGGGTGCAACTGGCGTATCAGGCGAACCTGATAAAAAGCCCCCCTGGCCATGGCTATCATATGGTCTTCTAGAGACAGCCGAGAGTCCAGGAAGACACCCAAGTTGCGAGCCCTCTCTGTAGGGGCCAATGACTCGCCCCCAATAGCCAGAGATGGAACCAACTGGCTATATTGTGACGCCGGAAGCCGCAGCCACTCGATCTTGGATTGGTTGAGTCGGAGCCTGTTTCTCCCCATCCAAACTCGCATGGCCTCCAGACACCGGGACATCACTTCCACGGCATCGTTGGGGTGGTCCGGGGTAGAGATGTACAGCTGAGTATCGTCAGCGTACTGGTGGAACTCTACCCCGAAACCACGGATGATCTCACCCAACGGCTTCGTATAGATGTTGAACAGGAGAGGCGAGAGGACTGACCCCTGTGGTACCCCACAAGTAAGGCACCTCGATGTCGACCTCTGCCCCCCTGCCAACACAAATTGTGACCAGTCGGAGAAGTAGGAGGAGAACCACTGTAAAATGGTGCCCCCCACCCCCAGCCCCTCCAGCTGGCGCAGCATGATACCATGGTCGATGGTATCAAAAGCCGCTGAGAGATCTAACAGGACCAGGATAGAGGAACAACACCTATCCCGAGCCCTCCAGAGATCATCCACCAACGCGACCAATGCCGTCTCTGTGCTGTACCCAGGCCGGAAGCCGGACTGGCACGAGTCCAGATAGACAGTTTCCTCCAGGTGCTGAGGGAGCTGCCGCGCCACCACACTCTCAACAACCTTCGCAAGAAATCAGAGGTTGGAGACAGGAGGGTAGTTGGCCAACACAGCCGGGTCCAGGGAGGGCTTCTTGAGGAGGGGCCTCACCACCGCCTCTTTCAAGGCGGCCAGCAGAAACCCCTCACTTAAAGGAGCGTTGACAATTACCTGGAGCCAGTCTCGTGTAACCTCCCGGGAGGCCAGTACCAACCAGGAGGGACACAGGTCCAATAAACATGTGGTGGCTTTCAGCCGCCCCAGCATCCTGTCCATGTCCTCAGGAGTCACGGGATCGAACTCTTCCCAGATAGCGGACTCAAGACCTGCCACCGTTGGCTCATCTGAACTAGTCCAATCGGAGGCCAACCCGTCCCGGATCTGATCGATGTTATCATGCAGATAACACCCAAATTCCTCCGCACAACCCTGCAAGGGGGCATCCTGTGCCCTCTGGTGAAGAAGGGAGCGGGTCACCATAAACAGGGCGGCAGGCCGGTTATCTGCAGACGCAATAAGAGTGGAGAAATAATTACGCTTCGCCGTTCCTATCTCCACTAGGTAGGTCTTCAAGTGTGACCTTACCAGTGTCCGGTCAGACTTGGAACGGGTGGCCCTCCAACCGCTCTCTAGGCATCTCTTCCGACGCTTCATCACCCTCAGCTCCTCGGAAAACCAGGGAGCCAAGGTGGTTCGGCGCCGAGTGAGAGGTCGCAAAGGCACGACCCGGTCCAGGGCCCCCATGGCCGCACTATTCCAAGCAGCCACTAGGTCCTCAGTCGAGTCACGGGTCAGGGTCTCAGGTATTGGCCCAAGCTCCATCTGGAACCACCCAGGGTCCATCAGATGCCTGGGGCGGAACCATGTCACCTCTTCCGGTTCCACTTCCCCGCGGTGGGATGCAGCGGTTGGAAAGCCCAGCCGAAGGAGAGACTGATCTGACAATGACAGGGGTTCAACGGCTATTTCCCCTAAACCCAGATCACTCAACCACTGGCTGGAGACAAAAACTAAGTCCAGCATGTGTCCTCCAGTGTGGGTGGGGTCATGAACTAACTGGGTCAGGTCCATGGCCGTCATAGAGGCCATGAACTCCCGTGCTGTCTCAGATGCCTCGCCTATCGATGGCAGGTTGAAATCCCCCATGACTAGCAGCCTGGGGGTATCAACCGCCATCTCGGCTATCACATTGAGAAGCTCAGGGCTGCTGATACGTAGCGGCTGCTGATACGTAGCGGGGAGCCAGGTACACAATCAGCAAGCCCAACTGCCTCCCATGACCCCATTTCACACATAGAGACTCACAGCTGGCTGTCTGCGGCACAGTGGTCTCCCTCGGGTCCAGACCCTCCTTTATGACAACCGCCACCCCCACCCTGACCCTGGGCTCGTGGCTGATGAAATGCACGGTAACCCGGTGGGCACATTTCAACGAGGGTCACCCCCCCCTCCTTGGCCCAGCTAGGTCTCCGTAATACCCACCAGGTCTGCCCCCCCCCCAAAACCAGATCGTGAATGAGAGGGGCTTTATTAACCATGGACCTGGCGTTACCCAACACCAGCCGAAGGCCCAGGCCCTGAGATCCTGAATCCCCTGGGTCGCAAGAGGAGCCATGAGGGCCGGAGCGCCACCGCAAACAGCGGGTGCGCCCTCCCTTTATATGATAAAGAGTTAAAGATGTAATATCTATACTATATACTAGACAAAAGAGGCAGTCAATAAGCTAAGAGGGGAACAAAAAGATTAAAATACGCTGCAATTAACAATTGGCACCCAGATGAGCATAGATTAACTCCAAGATTAAAATCAGTGCAGCAATCAAGAAGTAAACAATATCTTAACAAGGAACTGCCAAACAAGCTGAGAGTAAACAGCCTAACCAGAACTTCCAAGACCACTGCAATGGATTTAGGATGTTTAGGTGCCTACCATTGGCTGTACTCCCTTCTCACCCAGCCACCTGTCTTAGCCAATTTACAGCCAGCTTTCCTCCTACACTGGTCCTCCCCAGCCACTCTCCATGGCTAATGCCCCCCTGGCCCTCACCATTTGTCCCTGGCCATTTGTCAAGACACTTTTTGACCTATACTTTTGGCTGCATGGGGCAAGAAGCAGCCAGACAATGGGGTCAGATGGTAGCAAGTGGTTGCCAGAAGGCTTGTGGGGGCAGTGCACTGTTATGGGGCTGTTGGGCAGGCGCCAGGCAACTGGCGCCTGCAGAAGTGATCGTGGGTAGGGGGCTCCTGATAACTGGTGGTTCTGGTGGCAGCGTGCAAAACTGATTGCAGGGGGGTGTTGGGTAACTTCAGCAGTGACATGGGTGTGCACCAAGCAACTGGTGATGGTGATATGGCAGCATGCAGAAGTGATTACAGGGGGGCAGGGGATGCCAGGTAACTTGTGGTGAGGGCGGGACCACCAAGCAACTGGTGACCGTGGCATATGAAGCAATCACACAGGGTGGGGGCAACTGGTGGGATTGGCAGCAATGTGCAGAAGCAATCACAGGGCACCAGGCAAATGGCAGTAGTGGTGGCATGCAGAAGTGATTGTAGGGGAGTGGGCAACAGAGAGAATGATATACTAGCAGCAATTCCAACTATTATCTTAATCTAGAATATCATTTATCTGCAGAGCAGTGTTCTTGAAATCCTGTAACAACTCACAGGTGATAGCAACTATCTCTCTTCCATTTCCTGGGATCTTGGTTGGTGGGCACATTTCTAAGAGAGATCCCCTGTGTCCCCTCATCCAGGTCTCAGCAAGACCTGCCAGATCAGCACTCCTTCAAAGTAAGAGCATGGGTAAGGAACAGTTTTGTTACACAACAACTTGGCAATCAGAAACATCAATGGCAATTGACATGAATGGCCACTGTGGATCTAGTTGCCAGGCATTGAAGGTAGAAGCCTAGGACTAGAAAGGACCAGATAACAGGACTGTGACCTACCCCCCAGTGCTTTATTCATCTCCCTGATGGATTACTGTATAATTCATTTCATATGGGACTGCCTTTGAAAAGGAAAATCAGAATGTAGTCCAGAATAAGGGTTATACCAAACTATCAATCTTAGTCACAGAACATGTAAGGTATAAATTTAATGGTGTGATACATTCACTTTTTTCTTACCTCTGTATTGCATTAGGTTCATCAGGAAAGTGTACATATGATTGAAGTAACAAGCAGGTTGATTAATGAAACAGTAGCCAAACACCCAGAATGGGCCAAGTAAGTAATGCCATAATTGATAGGATATGAATATTCTCTTCATTTTGATGGAAAATATGAGAAAGGGGCTGTAATTTATTTTTGACCTATTATTGAATTTTGAAAACATTTAAACTAATAAGATATTGGCTTTAATGAGACAAATATGGCTGGATTGAGAAATATATGTAAAAACTCACCAATACTCCCAAATCACAGCTTTTGATACTGCCTCAACATCAAATTACGATCTTACAACTTAGTTATGTCAAGTTAAGAAATTAAATTTCTATAAATTAAATTATTTGAATTCTTCCTTGAATCCTAAAACAGAAGGATTATTTCAGGTCAGATAATTATTCTATCTGATCAAGAATTTTGTTCTCATAGTAGTCAATGATAGGCCAATAGAATACTTTCAAGCTAATTTTTTTTTACAATAACGTTTTCCTTTTTATACCATATTCCTAGCACTCAAAATCAAGAAAATACTTCACTGGACGAAACCATTTTCCAGCATTTATCCACTTTTTTGCACCATGTATAGCATGGTTTATTTGCAGCATACCTTAAGAATGAACACAATATCTGTTTGCTCTTCCTTAAATCAAATATTTTGTTAAGAAAATGCCAACAGACCTGCTGTTAGCACCCAGACAGGGATCAAGCCAGTTTTTTCTCCTTAAATCTGTTTTGCTGCATATTTTTATATTTCATTTTCTGAACAGAAAAGTGCTACCTTTTCTCACAACCACATCGTTTTAGACTTTTTATCATTTTGACTGTCCTTTCCTGTACTTCGACACCTCTGCGGTATCAAGATGCATACAAGTCAGCTACATATAATTTGGAGAATATAAATCACTTTAGTTCATTATTTTTTTGTTTCATTTTTGTGAAATTTGAATTGTTATATAGTATTTAATATATAAATTTGAATTGTTATATAGTAAACATTTTAACCTTCTCCAGATATAGGGTACAATAGAAATGAACTAATAGAAAATACTGTATATCTAAGTGTAGTTGTACTGTTTGTTTTATTTAAGCACTAGCTATACCTGGCCATGCGTTGCTGTGGCCCAGTTTGGTTAAATGGCCAACCAATCTGTGTGTAGATCTACACCTGCACACGTATACACACAACCACCGTATAACCCCCAACCTACCTACCTACTGTATTTCTTCCTCTCTCTATTCACCTACCTACCTACCTACCTACTGTATTTCTCCCTATCTATCCCCCTACCTACCTACCTACTGTGTTTCTCCCTATCTATCCCTCTACCTACCTACCTACTGTATTTCTCCCTATCTATCCCCCTACCTACCTACCTACCTACCCTACCTACTGTATTTCTCCCTCTATGTCTATCCCTCTACTTACCTACCTACTGTATTTCTTCCTTTCTCCCTCTATTTACCTACCTACCTACTGTATTTCTCCCTCTCTATCTATCCCCCTACCTACCTACCTACCTACCTACTGTATTTCCCCCTCTCTATCTATCCACCTACGTACCTACCTATCTACCTACCTACCTACTGTATTTCTTCCTTTCTCCCTCTACCTACCTACCTACCTACCTATCTACCTACCTACCTACCTACCTACCTACCTACCTACCTACCTACCTACCTACCTACCTTATTTCTCCCTATCTATATATTCCCCTATCTAGCTACCTACTGTAATACAATAATACAATAGAAGAGTTGGAAGGGACCTTGGAGGTCATCTAGTCCAACTCCCTGCCTAGGGAGGAAGCCCTATACCATTTCAGACAAATGGCTATCCAACATCTTCTTGAAAACCTGCAGTGTTGGGGCATTCACAACTTCTGGAGGCAAGCTGTTCCACTGGTTAATTATTCTCACTGTTAGGAAATTTCTCCTCAGTTCTAAGTTGCTTCTCTCCTTGATTAGTTTCCACCCATTGCTTCTTGTTCTGCCCTCAAGTGCTTTGGAGAATAGCTTGACTCTCTCTTCTTTGTGGCAGCCTCTGAGATATTGGAAGGCTGCTATCTTGTTTCCCCTAGTCCCTCTTTTATTAAACTGTATTTCTCACTCTCTCTCTATTCCCCTATCTACCTACCTACTGTAATACAATAATACAATAGCAGAGTTGGAAGGGACTTTGGAGGTCATCTAGTCCAATTCCCTACTCAAGCAGGAATCCCTACACCATTTCAGACAAATGGCTATCCAACATCTTCTTGAAGACCTGCAGTGTTGGGGCATACACAACTTCTGAAGGCAAGTTCTTCCACTGATGAATTGTTCTCACTGTCAGGAAATTTCTCCTCAGTTCTAAGTTGCTTCTCTCCTTGATTAGTCTCCACCCATTGCTTCTTGTTCTGCCCTCAGGTGCTTTGGAGAATAGCTTGACTTCCTCTTCTTTGTGGCAGCCTCTGAGATATTGGAAGGCTGCTATCCTGCCTCCCCTAGTCCCTCTTTTATTAAACTGTATTTCTTCCTCTCTTTCTATGGGCCACCTGGGAGTTTGCTATCTCAGTGCCTTTTTGGCCCTAAGAGGCCTCCGTACGTGGCTGAGGAAATGACTATTGCCTGGTGGGAGGAGTTACAGGGAGGTGAAAACCTGATCAGTGGGTACATTTTACATTTGTGTACCTTGCACACGACACACATGTGCTAGGCACAAAATGAGTAGGTATTCTATTATCGGAAATGTGGTGAAACTCACTTAACAGTCTTGCTTAGCAACCAAAATTTTGGGCTCAATTGTGGTCATAAGTTCTTTCTTTCTTTCTTTCTTTCTTTCTTTCTTTCTTTCTTTCTTTCTTTCTTTCTTTCTTTCTTTCTTTCTTTCTTTCTTTCTTTCTTTCTTTCTTTCTTTCTTTCTTCCTTCCTTCCTTCCTTCCTTCCTTCCTTCCTTCCTTCCATTTCTGGCTGGTCTTTGGTCTTCTGAAGATGGTAAAATGGATTTATGAGCACTCGGTATATATAAGGGCAGCCCATGACTATTTGGGATGCTGGTTTGAATCCAGGAAATGACTCAGAGGATGTGATTACTTTGAAATGACCACTGGGAGAAAAATAGATCTTTAACCTGGTTAACCAAACAGGTAGCTTGAGGTGGAAGGAAATAGGAAAATAGATTTCTTCCTTTCCTTCCCTTTCCTTTCCTTTCCTTCATTCCATTGCCTCCCTCCCCCTTCCTCCCTTCTTTCCTTCCCTCCCTCCTACCCTCCATCCCTCTTTCTTTTTCTTTCTTTCTTTCTTTCCTTCCTTTCCTTCCTTCCTTCCTTCCTTTCACCCCTCCCTTCCTCCTCCCTCCCCCTTCTTTCCTTCACTCCCTCCCTCCCACCCTCCATTCATCTTTCTTTTTCTATTTTTCTTTCTTTCTCTTTCTCTGTTTTTTGTCTCTCTCTCTCTCTCTCTCTCTCTCTCTCTCTCTCTCTCTCTCTCTCTCTCTCTCTGTATCTGTCTCTCCTCCCTCCACCCATCTCTGTCACTCTGTGTGTGTGTGTGTGTGTCTGTTTCCCTCTCTCTCTCTCTTTCTGTCTCTCTAAGTCTGCCTCTCTGTGTGTCTGTCATTCTCTCCCTCCCTCCCCCCCGGGGAAGCAGCAGAGGGGTCGGCATGTCGGTTGCGGAGGTTATCCCACAGTGAGCGAGCGGAGGACCCGAGCTGCGGCTAGTGCCGCCGAAGCCATCCAGGCGGCGCACGCCCACCTCCCTTCCAGCCCCGTGTGTGCCGCTGAAGCCGTCCGGGCGCCGCACGGGGCTGGAAGGAAGGGCGGCATGCAGCTTGGGTCCTTCGCCCGCCCACTGCGGGATAACCTCCCCAGCTGACATGCCGGCCCCTCCAGGAAGCTCTGGAAAGTGCAGTGCGCTGCGGTGGCCGTCGGAAGGAGCTGGTGGAGGCACGCTCGGCCATCCTCTGCCCAGGGGGCTGCTCCCTCCTCCTCGCCGGCCCTGCGGCCCGGTTCCTATGAAGCCATGGACCGGCACCGGTCCGCGGACCGGGGGTTGGGGACCCCTGCCTTAATAGACTTTTGCTGACTAGGAATGAATAACAAGGCTTTAAGAAATATGGAAAGAAGAGAATAAGAGATGATAATAAGTTACGAAATTGTGAAGGGGGAAGTTACTTTTTAATATATTTTTCTTCTTTCTTTTTTTCCTTTTTTTTGCACTTCTATATTTTTCTTTTTATGTTTTTATAGTTTGTATTTAGCTTTTATTTTTCCCAATAGTAATGTTTAATACAATTATTATAAAAAAGAGAAAAATGTGCTTATGATTTATAAATTTGTATATTAGAAAAGTATCTTGTAGAAAGAGGTAAATTGTGAAACACTCCATGAAACTTTTGATAGCTAGACCTCAAACAAATAAGAGGAAGTACTTTTTCACCCAGAGGATCACTAGTCTATGGAACTCCCTGCCAGAAGAAGTGGTGACAGCTGTCAGCCTTGACACCTTTAAGAAAGGATTAGATGAGTTCATGGAGAACAAGGGTATCAATGGCTATCATTATGGATGCCTAAGGACACCCTCCGGGATGGAGGGATAGGCAGGATATTTCTCAATGCCATTTGCAGCGAATCATAAGCAGGTGAAGACATCTGCTTGGGAATACCCCGAAGCAAATGGTGAGCCACTGTGTGAGACAGAATGCTGGACTCGATGGGCTGTGGCCTGTTCCAGCAAGGCTGTTCTTATGTAACCTTAAAGAGAGAGAGAATGCATGTTATAAGTGCTGTTTAAAAGATCAGAAGCTGCTTCTTTATAATCCTTTTTCATTTCTTTTTCTAATTTTCTTAGGTATTTACTATTTTCTTAGGTATTTACTATTGTTATTTTCTTTATTTTTTTAACATTTGTATTATCTTGTTTAAAATGTTTTCAATAAAAATTATATTTACAAAGACAGGCTCTATTCCTGTGAAATCCCTATGGAAATTTTGCTTTAATCCACATAATTGTGTCATTGTTGGAAAATATTTGTACATAAATATATATTTCAGATAAATAATAAGGTCAAGGATTTTTTGTAGATACTGTTCAATATGCTGAACTTTCAGAAAAACGTATAAATCTGAATGTATGCTATTTGGCATGATAAACGGCATTTAAACATCTTCATCATTCCTATTAAAAGTACCAACTTGTCTATCTTCATTTATTTATTGAAACAGTATACATGCAATTAAAATATTTGCAATTAGAATGCATTTTTAAATTTGTATTTCTTAATTAGTTGGCTCCCCGAAGCTCAAGTCATTCAGAAGGCTTTGAATTCAGCTGCTAATAATGTTTATCAGTATGGGCGAGAATGGATAACACATAAGGTAATGATAAGATTCCTCTTTGGAGATTAATGTTCTGCTGCTTCTTACTTTCTTTTCAAAAAGATTCATGACTGCAAAAATAACCTTTGTTTTATATGTAATATTGACATTGTTTGCAAATAGTTTGTATTTAACTACATATTAATGAAAATACATTTTGTGCTATTCATCAAATTCCATAGCAGTCTGAAAAATAAAACTATAAAAAGTATGTTAAAATAGATATTTCAAATTATCTGGATTAAAAATATAACTTGCAGTGGTTATTAAACTATTATTTATAAATATTCAATAAGCTTTTTAATCCCTACATATCTACTGTATATCTCTCTTTCTATCCCTCTACCTACCAACCTACCTACACTCTCTCTTCCTAACTACTGTATTTCTCTTTCTCTCTCTTTCTCTCTCTCTATCCCTCTACCTACCAACCTACCTACTCTCTCTCTCTTCCTACCCATCTACTATATTTCTTTCTCTCTATTTCTCTCTATCCTTCTACCTACCAGCCTACCTACCATCTCTCCCCCCCCCTACCTACCTACTGTATTTCTCTCTCTCTTTATCTCTCTCTCTCTCTCCTTTTATCTACCTACCATGTTTCCCCAAAAGTACAACATGCCCTGCTAATAAGCCCAATCGGGCTTTTCAGAGCATGTACCCCTCTCTGAAACTAAGCCCCCCAATTATTTAAGCACAAAAAAAGCCTGCCACAAAAACAGCGGCAGGTCAGCAATGCAATCACCTTCCCATGCGAAAAAAAACCCGCCCACCCCACCCTAATTGTAACGGCAACCTGCCTGCTTCCCTTCCCTGCCCTCCCTTTAGTGAGGGGGTGGGGGAGAAGCGAGGCGCGCCTCTTACCTGTCCAGCCCAGCTGCGTTCCTCACCCTTTCATCCAGGGATTCCCCTTGTAAAAGAAAAACCTCATGAGTTCAACTGCCGAAGGTTTTTTTCGGCAGTTGAACTCATGAGGTTTTTTTTACAAGGGGAATCCCTGGACGAAAGGGTGAGGAACGCAGCTGGGCTGGACTGGTAAGAGGTGTGCCTGGCTTCTCCCCCCATCCACCCCCCCCCCTCGCTAAAGGGAGGGCAGGAAAGGGAAGCAGGCAGGCTGCCTTTACAATTGGGGTGGGGTGGGAAGTGTTGGACTGCAAGGCATGCCTTTTACCTTTCAAGCTCCACTCCTTGCTATTGTGTCCAGGGAAGCCGCTGGCAAAAAAAAACCCTTCTCATGAGTTCTATCAAACTTCTTGAACTTTTTAACCAGCGGTACAAGGCATGCCTTGCAGCCCAACACTGTCCACTCCACCCCAATTGTAAAGGCAGCCTGTCTGCTTCCCTTCCCCTCTGTCTCTTCAGCGAGGAATGGGGGGGGGGGGGGGGGGGGAGGTTGGAGAAGCAAGGCATGCCTTTTACCTTTCAAGCTCCGTTCCTTGCTATTGTGTCCAGGGAAGCCGTTGGTATAAAAAAAAACCTTCTCATGAGTTCTATCAAAATTCTTGAACTTGCGAGGAGGGGTTTTCTTTAACCAGTGGTTTCTCTGAACACAATAGCAAGGAATGGAGCTTGAAAGATAAAAGGCATGCCTTGTAGCCCAACACTGTCCAACCCACCCCAATTGTAAAGGTAGCGTGTCTGCTTCCCTTCCCCTCTGTCTCTTCAGCAAGGAATTGGGGGGGGGGGGGGAAGCAAGGCGTGCTTTTTACCCAGAAAATAATAAGCCCTCCCCCTCTAATACACCCAAGACAATATTTAGTGGGTCAAAAAAAGGCAAGACCCTGTCGTATTTTCGGGGAAACACGGTACCTACTTACCTACCTATCTACCTAAATACTCTCTCTCTCCCTACCTACTTACTGTATTTCTCTCTTTCTCTCTCTCTCTATCCCTCTACCTACCTACCTACTTTTTAAAAAATTTGCCTCTTCAAAACCTGGGTGCGTCTTATACTCCGAAAAATATGGTATTTGTTCACCTGCTAAATCCAATAAAAGACTTGTACAAGCATATTTGGAGAATGTACATTATTAAGCAGTATTAATTGAGCAAAGCAACAACAGTTGGTTCTGAAATAACATAATGTAGATCTGGATTTGATAATCTAAATTCTGTTACTTTCCTTGTTCCTTTTAAATACATTCTGATTATTGTCATGATTTAATTATATCAAACAAAGCTATAACTACTGAAATTGTTATTGGTACCATTTAAATACTATTCAAATGCTATGTAATGTTTTCAAACTGAATGACAATATAAAATATTCAATAAATAAAAGCCCTTGGAAAGTGTGTGTGTGTGTGTGTGTGTGTAAATCGAGTTTTTCAAAATTTGCAATATTTTTAGCAAGTGAATGAATAAATGGGATGAGCGTTTTTCTATCTAAAAGAGTTTATTTGATTAATGGGTATTTAGTAAATATAAAATGTTCCTTTTCAAATATTTTGACATTTTTAAAATATATTTTATAGCTTGATAAAATATTAGGAGAAAAAGTACATAATACTGCTGTGATTGAAAAACAAGTTCTGGAGCTTTGGGACAGACTATATCATACTTGGTTTGCAAAAGTAAGTATCTTTTTTATATTGACAGTATATTGATCCAAGAGAAATTGCAGCATAATGTTTTATTAATAGTTATTTTATTAATAATTTGTTAATAGTTATAAAGATAAATTCCACCTGATATGATTATGTAAATATCTCAAGATGCATGATTCTCTTAGGAACCTGGGTGCTTCCAATGAAGGGGCTAAGGAAGCATATACATGGGCTACCTTGACATCTGAAGAGTACCTAACAATTATTGATTTACATTGAGTTACTAATACATATGACAATGTATATTATAACAAGTGATGTTCATGACTGGATATACCTATTTCTTTCTGTTCCTGGGGGACAATGTAGCAACAGGAATCACATACTATAAGCATGAATCCATGTGAATACTTGTATTTGAATGCATTCTGTATGGATCTATCTTTTTGCTTAATCTGAAAGTTATAGAATGTGTGACCAAGTTGCTGAGTTACTTTTTATAAGTAAATCCTAAAGAACCTATTGTACATGTGGTACTTGTTACTACAGATCAGAACAATTGCTAAAATCATCTAAAGTGGTCCTGATATGACAAAAAACAAAATAGCATCTGGCAGTTATTTGCAAGCAGGTCTTCTTGAATAGAGATGACTTCACTTTCCCTGACATTTTTGCAGTTCTGTTTTGCTCTCACTTTCATGGGTCTAGGTCTAGGACAATTCATCCCAACTGCATAATCATGCCCATGCCTTTTCCAGCTCAGCTGACCCATCCCAGGTCTTCATCCATGACTTGCCTGCACCAATGATATATTGCTGCCATTACAAGTCCGCCACTTCTCCAAAGCTGCATAGTCGTGGGTGTTGCCCCACGACACAGATCTTTACAGCTAATTCCTCCTGCAGGACAATTAAACATGCCTCTGATGCTTCTGGGTGTGTGCCCAATGGCAAGAAGTGCAGGGCGCAGCAGCAATTTCAGGGGCAACCAGCAGCATTCGAATGGTGGTGTGGGAAGGTGTAGGTGCAACTTTAGGAATGGATCTAGTCTACAGATGGGGCAGATAGTTGGATTTGGCTGCCTAGGACAGTTCATTGGCAGTATTCCGGGAGGCTGATTCAACTGCCAGTAGGCTGCTTGGCAGTGAAGACTCAAGGGTTCCCTAGCATCAACCCCACTCTTGCCGCAATATTTGCTCTATGAGATGCACAGACATTTCCACCCACTTTTTTGAGGGGTGGGGAAGTGCACTTTATAGTGCGAAAAATATCATAATTTCTACTGAGATCTGTAATCCAGGCTAATCCACCTTTTATTTGAAAAATAAATTTATACTTTGTTCCTTTTGTCCTGTGAAATTCAATACATGAAATGTTTTGTAATATTTGCTTTTGTTTTATAGAATACAACTCATTCTGGACAACAAAAAAGTCACAGGAAGCATTTAAATCGTGAGCATAGTTGGACAAGTGACATGCTTGATTGGCAGGATCTTGCTTCTTTTATTCATGAGAATATTGAAACATTTCTTTCGGTATGTGGCTTTATAAGAAACATTTCAGGAGAAACTAATTTATAATTTCATTAATTTTAACAAAAATAAAAACAGGCGTAGAATTGTGTTTAAAAGATTGGTCTCATTAAAATCTACATCTAAAATTCATTTTTGGCTCTTCACCAAAATTTTGAAGTGCTGGTTTATTGTTCTTATAATTCTTAGTATATGTTTTCCTGTCTGTACTTATTTTCTCCAGTTGTTGTTTTTCTTGAATCCTGTGAATTCCTAGCCTCCAATTGCCCTAAATTTGTTTCATCATTATTATTATTTTTAAGCTATCTGTTTGACTTCCTTCTATATGGAACTACACATAATTATAGTACCTGCCTTTGAGTCAGATGCAGCAAAAATGAAAAAGAATAAAAACATACTGTTTTTATTGATGATAGTAATATATACTGATGATAGTAATACTGATGATAGTAATATATACTTAGTATAATGTGTAAGTCTTAACACTTTTTGCAAAGCTGAAAAAGAATAGACTTTCCTTTACATGTCTATATTGTGAGCATGTATAGCAAGTCAGGAGAAGGAGAGGATCTCTATTACAAATTATGTATTCTGCTTCTATTCTGCAAAACCAAGCTGACCTACTCTTGAACCTGAGGACAAAGATAAACTGCTATAGGAAAAAAAATTATCTTTCTTTAAAATAAATACATGGATAAAATTTCAATTTCAATGAATAATGATTAAGTCTGTATGTTTGAAACATATTGTAATTTATGCAGATATACATAACATTGGAAATATTGCTTAAGATACTGAATCCAATTTTCTGCCCCAAAAGGTAAAGTAATACAATAATTGATCATCCAGAATGTTTTCCCCCTTAGAGTCAATCAAATTGTGTTTTCTTATAAGTTAAATGTATTATTCTATGCTCTATAATAATGCATCTAATTCTGCATTTTTTTGTAGATCTTAGAATCACTTTGGATACTGATGAGTCATAATGTTACCCTTCTTTTTACCACAGTTACAACTTTGGTAACAGTCCTTTTCCACAGTAGCACTGCAGTTCTTAATTTTGTTCTTTCACTTGTAAGTATGACCACATTGTTTGTATGCACTTAACATGATATGTTTATGTAAACAGAATATGTGGGCACTTTTTACATGGATATCCAGCACAAATTCTCTTGTGAGCTTTTGTAAAATTATGGATTAGTGACAAGACATGAGAAAAAAGGGTAGTTTCATACATTGCAGGCTTTTAAGAAGTTTATTTATTTATTTGTATTCTGTCTTTATTATTTTTACAAATAACTTAAGGCAGTGGTGGGCAAACTCATTAGTCAATAGAGCCAAATATCAACAGTACAATTGAAATTTCTTTTGAGAGCCAAAAGGTGTGGCCTGTTTTGTGGGAGTGGCTCAGCAGTCATGTGATTGGGTGGGCGTGGCCAACTTGGAAAATGTGGTGAAACTCACTTAACGACAGTCTTGCTTAGCAACCAAAATTTTGGGTTCAATTGTGGTCATAAGTTCTCTCTCTCTCTCTCTCTCTCTCTCTCTCTCTCTCTCTCTCTCTCTCTCTCTCTCTCTCTCTTTCTCTCTCCCCCACATTCTTTTTGTTTGTTTTTCTTTCTTTCTCTTTCTTTCTCTTTCTCTCTTTTTCTTTTTGTCTCTCTCTCTGTGTCTCTCTCTCTCTTCCCTCCACTCATCTCTGTCACTCTGTGTGTGTGTGTGTGTCTGTCTGTCTGTCTGTCTTTGATTCCTTCTCTCCCTCTCTCTCTGTGTGTGTCTCTTTCTGTCTGTCTCTCCCACCTTCCCCCTCTGTCTGTCTCTCTCTGTCTGTCTCTCTCTGTGTGTCTGTCAGTCTTTCCCTCCCTCTCTTCCTCTCTCCTCCCACCCCCTGGGAAGCAGCGGAGGGCCAGCATGTCGGCTGTGGAGGCTAAGGCTGCCTCCTTCCGCAGCGAGTGGCTGGGTGGGGGAAGCACCCGAGGCTGCGGCTACCTTAAGCGCCACCGAGGCCATCTGGACGCTGCACGCCCACCTCCCTCCCAGCCCCGTGTGACGGGCAGCCCCGGAAAGTGCACACGGTGGCTGTTTGATGGAGCTGGTGGAGACGTGCCCAGTCGTCCTGCCCGAAGCCCCTGCTGGGCGACCTCGGACACCGGGAGCTGCACGTTGCAGGGCTCGGGGGCAGCAGCAGCCGCCTATGCAACAGACGGAGTCTGCCCGTGGCTGGGTGGAGGAAGAGCCGCACTCGAGGGGCCAAAGCTTGTGGTTTGCGAGCCACGGTTTGCCGACCACTGATTTAAGGCAACAAACATATCCAACAAACATAGACCTTTCTTGTCCTATTTTCCCACAACAAATCTGTAAGATGTATTGGGTTGAGAAAGAGTGACTAGCACATATGATTTATTTATTATTCCATTCATTTTCTGTTCTTGGAATGCAAAAGTAAGTAGCAAAAAACTATGTTATTTATCTCAGACAAAAATATTTGAGGTTGATGTAAAATCCTCCACTGCAATATAAATATTGTTACCTCAAAATGCTATGAATCTGCTATAGTAGAAGCTCTGCTTTTTCTCTACATAGAGAGACATTCATTCTAATCCTTATTGTGGTGTTTGACTAGACAACCGTTGGGCCATCCTTTTAAAGATACTTCATTTATCTTAACAGAGAATAATCATTGGTGGCAAAAAAAAAAAAAAGTAGTGGCAATGTGAGCAACTTCCAAGGTCTTGCAGGTTTCCCTAGTTTATTTATGGAATGCTGGTAAAGAGCATTGGAAATCAGCTGATAATCATGTAGCTAATGCTGTATGCTCTAACGCAGGGGTCCCCAACCTTTTTTTCACCAGGGACCGGTTTCATTTTAAAGAAAATTCTGTGGACCGGCTGAGTGGCTCAACAGTCATGTGACTGGGTGGGCGTGGCCAACTTGGAAAATGTGAAACTCACTTAACAATGATCTTGGTGAGCAACCAAACTTTTGGCCTCAACTGTGGTCATAAGTTCTTTCTTTCTTTCTTTCTTTCTTTCTTTCTTTCTTTCTTTCTTTCTTTCTTTCTTTCTTTCTTTCTTTCTTTCTTTCTTTCTTTCTTTCTTTCTTTCTTTCTCTCTCTCTCTCTCTCTCTTTCCTTCCTTCCTTCCTTCCTTCCTTCCTTCCTTCTTTCTTTCTTTCTCTCTCTCTCTCTCTCTCTTTCTCTTTCTTTGTCTCTGTCTCTCTTTCTTTCTCTCGCTATTTTTCTTTCTCTCTTTCTCTTTCTCTTTCCCTTTCTCTATTTCTTTTTCTCTTTCCCTCTTTCTCTCTTTCTCTCTCTCTCTGTATCTTTTTCTATCTCTTTCTTTCCGGAAGAGGCGGAGGTCAGGAATGGTGCGGATTTCAGGGGGCAGGTCGTTCCAAAGGGCCGGCCCTGCCACAGAGAAGGCCCTCCCCCTGGGCGCCGACAGTCGACATTGCCCAACCGACGGCACCCTGAGGAGGCCCTCTCTGTGGGAGCGTGTCGGTCCCAGGGATGTAT
This sequence comes from Rhabdophis nuchalis, assembly GCA_039707465.1. NCBI lineage: Eukaryota > Metazoa > Chordata > Lepidosauria > Squamata > Natricidae > Rhabdophis > Rhabdophis nuchalis. The sequence continues at coordinate 109,538,821 of CM077647.1, read as the reverse complement.
GGGGCAGGAGACGGTCTTGCAGATAGCTAGGTCCCGAGCCATGGAGCGTTTTGAAGATGGTCGTTAGGACCTTGAAGCGCACCCGAAAGACCACAGGAAGCCAGTGGAGCTCGCGTAGGACAGGTGTTATATGGGAGTGTTTAGGCGCTCCCGTAATTATCCGTGCGGCCGCGTTTTGGACTAACTGTAGTCTTCGGGTGCACTTCAAGGGAAGCCCCATGTAGAGAGCATTGCAATAGTCAAGTCGAGATGTGACGAGTGCTTGAGTGACTGTGCGTAAGGCTCCCCGATCCAGTAAGGGACGCAATTGGCGCATCAGGCGTACCTGATGGAATGCCCCCCTGGCCACGGCCGCCACCTGGTCTTCCATAGTCAGCCGGGAGTCCAGGAGGACACCTAGATTGCGTGCCTTCTCAACAGGGGCTGGTGTTTCGCCCCCAATGGCCAGAGTTGGAATAATCTGGCTGAAACGGGGTGCCGGAAGCCACAGCCACTCAGTCTTGGACGGGTTGAGCCTGAGTTTGTTACTACCCATCCAGATCCGTACAGCCTCCAAGCACCGGGACATAACCTCGATGGCATCATTGGGGTGGTCCGGGGTGGATATGTACAGCTGGGTATCATCAGCGTACAGATGATATCCCACCCCGAAACCACGGATGATCTCACCCAGCGGCTTCATATATATGTTGAACAGCAGGGGCGAGAGGACCGACCCCTGAGGGACCCCACATAAGAGGGATCTAGAAGTCGACCTCTTCCCCCCCGTCAACACATATTGTGACCGACCAGAGAGGTAGGACGAGAACCACCGTAAAACGGTGCCTCTCAGCCCCAACCCCCCCAGTCGGTGTAATAGGATACCATGGTCGATGGTATCAAAAGCTGCTGAAAGGTCTAATAGGACCAGGATAGAGGAAAATCCTCTATCTCGTGCCCTCCAGAGATCATCGACCAATGCGACCAATGCCGTCTCGGTACTGTGCCCGGGTCGGAAGCCGGACTGGCGCGAATCTAGATAGTCAACTTCATCCAAATGTCGTGGAAACTGTTGGGCCACCACACTCTCAACAACCTTCACTAGAAAGTGGAGGTTGGAGACGGGACGATAGTTTTCTAATAATGCCGGATCCAGGGACGGCTTCTTGAGGAGGGGCCTCACCACCGCCTCTTTCAAGACGGTAGGTAAGGACCCCTCACTCAGAGATGCGTTGACAATGCCCTGAAGCCAGCCTCGTGTCGTCTCCCAGGATTCCAGTACAAGCCAGGAGGGACACGGATCCAGTAAACATGTGGTGGCCCTGAGTCTCTTTGACAGCTTGTCCATATCTTTGATAGTAACAAAGTCAAACTCCTCCCACAATGGTGTCTCAAGAGCTGCTTTGGCACTCTCGACAGGGCTATTGACAATGGAGGGTAACTCGCTTCGAATCCGAGTGATTTTCTCCTGCAGATAAATCCCAAATTCCTCTGCTCGACCCTGTAAAGAGGCTTCCCGCGGCCTCTGTTGGAGGAGGGAGCGGGTTACCTTAAACAGGGCGGCAGGGCGGTTTTCTGCGGATGCAATAAGTGTGGCACAATATTCACGTTTGGCCAGCCTTATTGCCACTAAATAAGTCCTAATGTGGTCTCTTATTAGTGTTCGGTCGGATTCAGAGCAAGATGATCTCCATCTGCTCTCTAGGCGTCTCTTGTGGCGTTTCATCCCCCTGAGCTCCTTGGTGAACCAAGGGGCCCAGGTGGTTCGTCGCCGCAAGAGAGGCCGCAAGGGCGCGACTCGGTCCAAGGCCCCGGTGGCCGCACTTAACCATGCAGTCACTAGGTCCTCAGCCGAGTCGCGGAGCAAGTCCGCAGGAATTGGCCCAAGCTCCTTCTGGAACCTTAACGGGTCCATCAGGAGCCTGGGGCAGAACCATATAGGAATGTTTGGTTCCGCCTCCTCACAGTGAGGTGTGGCGGTCGGAAAGTCGAGCCGAAGGAGAGCGTGATCTGTCCATGACAGGGGTGTGATGACTAAATCCCCTACTCCCAGATCACTACTCCACTGACCCGAGACGAAGATGAGATCCAAAGTGTGTCCGCCCTCATGAGTAGGGCCTAGAACTACCTGAGTCAGGTCCATGGCTGTCATGGAAACCATGAACTCCCGAGCTATACCAGAGGTCTCACCTGCAGATGGCAGGTTAAAATAAACTGGGATAAACTGGAGAATGGAAAGGAAATAATATTTGAGTCAAAAACTGAAAATACTCAAGTAGAGAAAAAGAAAGCAGTAGAGACTACTCAGGAGAAGGTAGGAGAGGAAAAAGCAGTAGAGACTACTCAGGAGGAGGTAGGAGAGGAAAAAGCAGTAGAGACTACTCAGGAGGAGGTAGGAGAGGAAAAAGAGGAGGAAAGAGAGCAGGAATATATAAAGGTGGAGAGTCCATCCACAAGTCCTGAACTGCCAAGGAGGTCAAAATGAAACACCAGGCCACCTGATCGTTATCAGGCAAGTCTGGTCTATAGGAAAAATACTTTTTTCGGCAAAGTACACTGAGATAGCAACATACCAAGAGGACGATCAGACGATGTGGAAAGCTGCGATGGATAAGAGGTTGAAACAATTAAAGAATCTGGAAATTTACGAGTAGGTTACAAACCCACAGGGGATAAATATAAAAAGAGTATAAAGTGGAAGACAGGAATATCAGGAACGGCTACATATAAAGTATGATGGATGGAACAGGAATTTAATCAATCTGTAACTGGTTATAACGAAGGGTATGCAACAAGGCAAATACTCTCAGGGCAGGATAATGTGTAGGTAGACACAAGTATGTAATCAATCCCCTGGAAATGGAAACGGCGTATCTGCATGCACTGTGAGAGCATAATGATACACATGCAGAGGTTACTGGGTAATGAAGTAGTTAAACAACATCACTGTAAGTTGTTCAAGAGGAGTCCATAAGGTTTTAGAAAATCTGGGTTTGTGTAAATCAATTTTTGGGAGATTTAGGTATTAAAGTAAGGTGTCCAATTACTGTATGTAAGGACAATCAAGCGGCTATACTAATGGATACAAATATAGCTGTAAAGACAAGATCAAAACACACTGATCTTAGGTATGTAAATATGAGGGAGTGTATAAAGAGTGAAATGGTACAGCTTGTTTATTGTATGTCAGAGATGGATGTGGCTGACCATTTTACGAAGGCTCAAGGAGCAATATAGCACAAGGAGTGTTGTTATGATTATGGTTTAAGGATGTGAATATATATTGATCAACCCAAGGGGGAGTATGTTAGGATATTCAGCCTTATATTGGGTTGACAATATATATGAGCCTATGTTCTTAAGGAGTTATATAGCTTTAAGAACTCTGATTGGCTGATTGGTACAGCTCTACCATAAAGCAAGCTCAGAATCACAGCTCATTCCCTTTTTCGTTTCCCTGTGCTGAGGAGCTGAAGCTGTGAAGAAGGAGGAGTATTTGTTTTGCATCACTGTGAGATAAACTCTGGTGACGGACTGTTATTATTGTTTGAGAAGTTAGTCGGAAGAAGTATTTTAGTTGCTACAAAGTAAAGACTATTTATTTTCTTACTATCACTGTTTTAGAGTTTGTTTGTGGTTACAGCAATGTATCTCTTTACTGCCCGGTGAATTACACTATTCCGCATTTATTTGCTAACACTGGTTAAGGGGCCAGAGTTGTAACACTGGTTCTGAATCCAGCTTTGCTAACATGACCCATGGAACTGCTTGTCACTTTTCTGGGAGGAGAGGAACAAAGGAATAACCACAGGAGGCAAAAAAGCAGAAGACGATTGAATGACTTCTCCTTTCTCCTGATTTCCCCATTGACTTTGCTTGTAGGAAGTAGGCAGAAATTTGGAAATCATTCATTATTATCCCTGGCTGACTGGAGAAACTGCTTGCCACTTTGCTAGGGAGAAGGGTAATCAGAGAATCACTGATGGTAAGGAAAATTGCACTCCCGTTCTCCATCCCAGCATGTCTCCAAGGGCTCTCTCCTTCCAGGGAAAAAGTAGGCCTACACATTGCCTGTCAGTGCCCTCCAGCAGACATCTTACCAGCAGCCACCCTTTCTCCTACTTCCCTCACTGGCCACCATCCTTAAAAGGTTTCAAATCTCAGGTCAATTGGATGTAGAGACCAGAGAGAGGTGGAAAAGAGGATGTGGATATGCCCATCCATTTTCTTTGTGCCGCACAATCATTGGGTTTCTGAGAAGAATAGGCTGAAGGCACAGTTGTGCTGTAGTAGACACAATTTTGTCAAATTTTATCCCATAGGAGCAATGGGTTCTGGATTTAAGATGTATTCTGTAAGTTGAGATACTTTGGTTCAAAACTTGTTCAGTGGTGCATCTTTTTGCCCAATTGAAGGTTGTAAACGAAGAGGCATAAGAGCTTTAGCAGTACATGCATTACACAGAACATGGCAAATAGCTTTTGAAAATAAAATATATAAATATTTTAAATACTTAAAATAAATAAAATATGAGTTTAGATTCTTATATTATCAGTATCAGTATCCTTCTCTGATCTTAATGGAGAGTTAAACAGTTATTCAGTTGGAAAGATGGTATTTTCAAGGTCGAAAGAAATGGGGTACAAAGAAATATTCTATCTCATCATTCTCTCTGAACATCCTGACCAAGATTCCATTGAAATAAGGGAAGCATTGTGACGAAAAAAGCTTCAGAGTTCAAAGCTTTCTATTTTAGAAATTATTTATTTGCTGGATGTCAATATGCTTTTCCTTTATTTTTTTCTTTTATAATACTCTGAATTTTGAATCATGTTTTCTTTTGTTTTACAGGTCATATTCCTGACCACATTATTCTACCTTTTAAGTTCCAGTGATGAATACTATAAGCCAGTGAAGTGGGTGATCAATTTAATCCCTTTGTTGCAGTCTGATGCATCTTCAAACATAGTTAGTGAATCTGTGGAGGAAGCCATAAGGTACATTAGTTAATGGAATTATATGTATGGTTTACAACAATTTTTCCTGCTTATTTATAAAAATGCTAAAACATTTTTATTAGTACCAAAAATTCTAGATTGAAGCTAGAGATATCAAAATAGCTCTTGTTCCCCTATGAGCTAAAGGTGGGCAGTTTATATTTTATCTGAAGAAATTCTAAAAAGTTGATTCTTAAAATAGTTAATTTTTATATTTAGATTGACATTATAGGCCAGTGGTGGCGAACCTTTTTTGGCTCGCGTGCCAAAAGCACGGGGAGTGCAGGGGGGTCGTGCGCAGGCGTGCCACACCCATAATGCTATGCCCGACCACAGCACGCATGTGTGCACAACCATTGCTCCCCCCCCTCATTTTGGGCATGCTTTTTTTACCCTCCCTATGCTCCAGAAGCTTTATAGGAGGTTGGGGAGAGCAAAAACAGCCTCCCCCCCCCCTCCTCCGAGGTCCTCCGGAGGCTTCAGGAGCTTCCCTGAAGGCTTCTGAGGGCTAAAACCGGCTCTACGAGCAAACTGGAAGCCTGTTCCAGAACGTCTGGTTTGCCCCTAGGACTGGTTTTTCGTGCTCTGAGGCTGGCCACTGACAGGGCAAGCCTCGCGTGCCCTGACAAATGCCTCCGCATGCCACCTGTGGCACGCTTGCCATAGGTTCGCTATCACGGTTATAGGCTATATTGAATGGCTGCACGTTATCATTAATGTATTTGTTATATTTAATTTTAGTCCCCTTTTTTCAGTGTGCCCTTTAACTTCCATTAATAGAGCTTCAAGATCATGTGCATAATTTGGGTTATTAATTATTCATTCCCAATTTAAAAGCATGTTCATTTTCTTCCAAAATAGCCCCCCTGTGTATATTCAGTATATAAATCTAATAAATAGGAAGAGAATCTTACTTACCAGTTTGGAGGGGTGTTACATCTAAACAGTGGTTTCTTGTCCTATATGTAAATTTCTCATGAGGATAGTGAAATCAACCAATCAATTAGAATACAGCTGGAACGGACCTTGAAGGTCTTCTAGTTCAGCCCCCTGCTCAAATAGGAGACTCTATACCCATGTTGGCGAACCTATGGTATACATGCCATAGGTGGCACGTGGAGTGCTATTTGCTGGCACAGTAGTCCTCAGCTCCAGTGAGCGTGCACTGGCAACTAATTTTCGGCCTTCCAGAGGGCTGGGGGAGGCCGTTTTCATCCTCTCCAAGCTTCAGGAAAGCCTCCAGAACCTGGGGGAGGCAAAAAACAGGCCCAACGGGTCAACTGGAAGTTCAGGAATAAAGTTCGGGGGGGGCACTCATGCGCAGGGGAGGGTCACAAGTGCATGCACAGTTGGGGCATAGGATAGCGCATGAACGCACAGTTTTGGCACACCTTTAGAAAAAGATTAGCTGTCACTGCCCTATACCATTTCAGACAAGTGACTGTCCAGTCTCTTTCTAAAAATCCCTTAAAACCTTCATTGTTTTGCCATCCCCAGGCTTCAGAAGCTGGAGAGGACGAAAAATGGCCCCAACGGCCCAACTGGAAGTTTAGGAATGATTTATTTCCAGTTTCTGGGGGTTGGCTGTTTTCACCCTTCCCAGCTTCAGAAATGCCCCCAGAGCCTGGGGAGGGGTCATGTGTGCATGCACGTGTGGGGGTCGCATGCACACGCACAGGTGGGTGGGGAGGAATTAATTGGTGTGGCATGTCTGCATGCGCGATAGCACGCACACGAGCATTTTGGCACAACGTAAGAAAAAGGTTCACCATCACTGCCCTATACTATTTCAGACAAGTGGCTGTCCAATCTCTTCTTAAAACCTCCAGTGATAAAGCCCCCATGATTTCTGAAGGCAAGTTTTTCCACTGATTAATTGTTCTCACTGTTAGGAAGTTTCTCTTTAATTCCAAGTTGTTTCTTTTCTTGACTAGTTTCCATCAATTGTTTCTTGTCCTCCCCTCTGGTGCTTTGGAAAATAAATTGATCCTCTCCTCTTTGTGGTAACATCTCAGATACTGAAATATTACTATCGTGTTCCCCCTAGACCTTCTTTTCTCTAGAGTAGCCAAACTCAAATCCTGCAACTCTTCTTCATATGTTTTAGTCTTCAGGCCTTTAATCATCTTAGTTCTTTTCTTTGCATTTTTTCCAAAGTCTCAAAATCTTTTATGTATTATGATGATATTTCCTAAGGTCTTCCTAAGGATTTATAAAGTGGTACTAATACTTTATGTGATTTTGATTCTATGCCTCTGTTTATACAAGCAAGGATTGTATTAGTTTTTTTGGCTGTTGCTACATACTGCTGCCACATGTTTAAGTGATCATCCACTAGGACTCCAAGATCCCTCTCATAGTTACTGTTTTTGAGCCAGGTCTCACCTAATCTGTACTCATACCTTTGGTTTTTCCTACCTAAATGTAAAATTTTGCTTTTCTCCACATTAAAATTCATTTTGTTAAATAGGGTCCATTGTTCAAGTCTGTTAAGATTTTTTTGGACTCTGAGCTTGTCTTGTGTGGAGTTGGCTATTCCTATGATCTTAGTGTCATCTGTAAATTTGATGAGTCTATTCCCTCATCTAAGTCATTTATGAAGATATTGAAGAGTACTGGATCTAAGATAGAACTTTGTGGTGCCCCACTGCTTACTTCCCTCCATGTATATGTAGTACTATTAAGAACTACTCTTTCAGTACAGTTTGTCAGCCAGCTACAAATCTGATGGTAATGTTGTCTATTCTACATTTTTCCAGCTTACCAAGAAATAGGTTGTGGTCTACTATGTCCATAGCATTTCGCTGGTCTACTAATTTAGTCACTTTATTAAAAAATGAAATAAGATTGGTTTGGCATGACAAACCCATGCTGGCTGCTAGTTATAACTTTATTTGTTTCTAGATGTCCATAGATCTGTTTTTTTTATTATCTTTTCCAGGATATATTGATGCATACATTGTCAAAATGACAAGTTCTTTAATAAGAACTCTTTTTCTCTGACAATAGGTTTATTTTTATTCTTAAGCAAATTAATAGCAAATAGCTTTTAACTGGAAGAAACTGATAAGTATTTTTTTTTATTAGCAATAGCACTTTGACTTATACACCATATCACCAGTGGTATATAAACCCCCTTTCTAAGCGGTTTTACAGAGTCAGCATATTTTCCCCAACAATCTAGGTCCTCATTTTACTGACCTCTGAATGATGGAAAGCTGAGTCAACGATGAGCTGGTGAGACTTGAACTGCTGGCAGCTGGTAGTTAGCAGAAGTAGCCTGTAGTATTGCATTCTAATCACTACAGTTCTTGTCTTACTTATTAACTAAGTAAACATTAATATTGCAGTCTGACATAGAATTTATGTGGCTTTTACATTCTTCCAGAGGGGTATTTGATGCATCTCTCAAAATGGCTGGGTTCTATGGCCTATATACCTGGCTGACTCATACCATCTTTGGAATAAACATTGTCTTCATACCCTCAGGTAAGAACAAAAAAGTGCTGAATGTTTGTGTTTATGTTAATATCTAAAGATCATGCTCCATTTTGGTAAATTTTGACATTTTATCTGAACTTTAGTGTAATATTCAGTACTGAATGCTACATCATACAAAATATATAAATCCTTACATTAAAGAATAACAGAATAACAGAGTTGGAAGGGGCTTTGAAGATCTTCTAGTCCAACCCCCTGCTCAAGCAGAAAACTCTGTATTGGTCAGATGAAATATGAATCTAGCCAAGGATAGGTAACATTCACCTTTTACGTGCCTAACCTATCAGATCCCATGACATCTGAAGTGGAAGATACTAAAACACTTCTTTTCCTGGGTGCATATAAAACTGATTTAAAATTGATTCATATCTGCCATTTTAAACATATATTGGATATTTTTATTCAGTAGCAACGAAGGCCCCTTTTATTAAAAGTAGTGTATCATTGTTTCAATTGTTATTTTATTCTGTGTTTAATTAAAAGGGAAACACTTTTTTAAAAATTACCACTACAATTTTTTGGACTAGGGATCAACTGGGATAGGCGGGTTATCCGCAGCCTAAACCAGTTGATATTCCCATACTTTTGTTCAGCTACAGATATCAAGGAAAGCAAAGGCAGATCTTAAGTGGAAAAGATCCTCTTTTTCAGGCACAGAGCATCCCTGCCAAGTGTCAGGCTCCCCAAGAGAGACAACATCAGAGAAGAGCACAGCAAAGGGTTAGCACTTAACTCATTGCCTGCAGTACCAGCATTAAGTCCTTGCAAGCTTCCTCACTAGGAGAGAATCAAGAATCAAGAGTGCTTATGTCAGAAATGTGTTTATTTTTCTAATAAATGTTCTACACCCCTAAACTGATTGAGATCTAATTCATCATGTTGGTTTGATCCACTCTCTTCAGGTTTCTTAATTGTAATTTTAATTTTAAATGTAAAGGATTTAATAGCAATTCTAATTTTGTAGAATTTCCTAGCAATTTCTTCCATTTTCTGATTAATATCTCCTTTTTAATTTAATTATAGTTTAGCATCTATCAATGTAATTAAACCTCTTTACCCCCTTGATATGTGTGTCAAAAGGAATGTGATAACTCAGTGATACAAGGTTGTCATAAAATAAATCTTACCAGAAGAAGGGAAGTTCAACTAAGAAAGTCTAGACTCAATGCCATCTTTTGTACCATCTATGTGGAAAAATATAGAATTACAGAATAACAGAGTTTGAAGGATCTTAGAGGTCTTCTACTCCAACATCCTGATAAAGCAGGAGACTATATATTCCAGGCAAAAGGCTGTCCAATGTCATATATGAGATGTGGAGCAAACATTTCACCAGATTTTAAAATGGAGGAGCTATCTTATTTCTGTCATAGTTTCTAGCTGACCCTTCTAGAGTTGAGTCATATTTCAGAATTTTTTGAAGATTCTTAACTTGGGGGATCTCTAAACTTTTCAGTCTGAGGATCACATTGGACATTTTGCAAACATTCGAGGGCTAGTACAAAAAAATCAATTGTATAAATGAGCGAATAAAATTTAATTGAATGTGTTTTATGTTTCTCAATGTGATATGATTCATAACAGCAGCAAAAAAGTAAGTGACAACTATGAAGAAATGATGCCATGCTTGCGTAGACAAAAGATACAAGAAAAATATCAAACATTAGCAAATGCTGTCAAGAAATAATAATATATTAATCCAATCCTGGTTGGTCACCAGGCCCGAGGTTTACTCTTACAAGCTTTCCTTCATTCATAATAAATAAATAATTGCAAATGAGAAAAGAGAGCTATTCTTTTTGTCAATAAATTTTATTTACCTAAAGATCTGCTGCTGTTGTGGTCTAGAGGTGGAGCTCTTGCCTCACAAGCAGGAGGTTGTCAGTTCGATCCTAGGTAGAGGCAAATGTAGGATCTCCTGCTTGGGCAGGGGGTTGGACTAGATGACCTGCAAGGTCCCTTCCAACTCTGTTAATCTGTTAAATTTTACAAATTTACATTAAATGAGCATCTGCCCAATTGGTGCAAATATTAAAGAGGATGGTGCCTTCCTCATCCAGGAACCATCCAGCTGGCTTGCAACTCCAGCATTAGAGAAATAGAAAAATTCCTACGTTCCTTTCCAAACAGTAGTGAATACAACCCTGCTTTCTTTTCCTCTGCTGTTTGGAAAGGATTGGTGTATAGCACATAGGATGAACGGGTGAAAGGAAGGATCCTTCCAGAGGGCCAGATGTAGCCCACGGGCTGTAGTTTGGAGACTCCTGTTCTAACTGAAAAAGCACCCAAAAGCACAAGGATTTGCAAAGGGGCAGAATGGGCAAGAGATTTCCATCATAACCATTTTTGTTCTGGTGCTGCCTTGAAAACAAATTATGATAGTCTAATTCAACTTATATCCTGTTTCCCCAAAAATAAGACCTCCCCGGTTAATAAGTCCAATCAGGCTTTTGAGCACATGTGCTAAAATAAGCCCTCCCCCCAAAATAAGCCCTCCCCAAAAATATTGCAACACAGCAGCAGTCATGAGGTGACCATGCTTGCCACCTCCTGCAACTCAAAAATAATAAGACCTCCCTGAAAATAAGGCCAAGTGCTTATTTTGGGGGTCAAAAGAAAATAATACACTGCCTTATTTTCGGGTAAACACAGTAGTATTTTGTTATTTCTATCACTATAACTATTTCTCATGTAATATGGTACCAGGTTATGATTTCTTGATTCCTGATCCAGTAACATTGAAATTCAAGATGTGTTAGCTTCTATTTTGTTTTTAAGCAAATTAATTATAAACTCTTTTATCTTGCTTTCTTATATTCTATTTAAGTTTCCTTTTAATTTAAGTATTGGTATGCAGTATAAAGTTGCAAAATATTTGTGGAATTACATTCCTAAATAATTAATTGCAAATGTTCATTTCCTTTCTAACTCCAAACTTCATCTCTTTTTAGCTTTGGCTGCTATACTTGGAGTAGTTCCATTTTTGGGAACATACTGGGCAACTGCACCTGCAGTTCTAGATCTTTGGCTTGTTCAAGGAAAAGAATATAAAGCTATGCTTCTCTTCATTTGTCATCTATTGCCAACTTACTTTGTAGATACAGCAATCTATTTGGATATATCTGGGTGAATATTTTAATTTTTTATTTACTGTGCTAAAAAGTTATATAACATATCAATTAATGTCCAGAAATATTTACCATAGTTTTCGGAGTACAAGACGCACCTTTTTTCCTCTAAAAAGAGCTGAAAATCTGGGTGTGTCTTATACATCGAATACAGCATTTTTTTGCCTCCTGAAACCCCCTCACCAAAATGGCTGTGCATAGCTTTTAGAAGGCTTTCAGAGAGCTCCTGGGGGCTGGGGAGGGCAGAAATGGGCCTAGAATGGGCCATTTTTTGCTCCCCCCCCCCCCAGCAGCACTCTATAAGCCTCCAAAAGGCTATGGGTGCCATTTTTTTGACCATAAAACGGGCTGTTTTTGCGAAAAACGGGCTGTCTTTTGCTTGTTTTGGGGTCATCCCCCCAGGAGCACTCTGCAAGCCCCCCAAGGATAGTCATGCTTTTTATTTGAAGAGAAACATTTTTATTTGCAAAAAATGGGCCGTTTGGGGGAGGTTTGCAGAGTGCAAAAAGGCTTTTTTTTTTTCCTTTTGGAAAGCTGTTTCGTTAGAGTGACTGATGAGAATTACATTGATCAAGTGCTGTGCAAGCAAAAACAAAGCCTTAGGTGCTACAGCAATTTCCTTCCAGGCTACACCTGGAAACATCTACCTACCGATCTAACTACCTACCTACTCTCTCTCTCTTCCTCCCTCCCTCCCTCTCTATCTACTGTATTTCTTTCTCTCTCTATTTCTCTCTCTCTATCCCTCTACCTACCTACCTATCTATCTACAAACTCTCTCTCCCTACCTATCTACTGTATTTCTCCCCCCCTCTATCTACCTATATACACCTACCTTCCTACTCTCTCTCTCCTCTCCTATCTATTGTATTTCTCTCTCTCTCTATTTCGCTCCCTATCCCTCTACCTACCTACCTACCTACCTAACCACCTACCTACCTACCTACATACCTACCTATCTAAACAATCTCTCTACCTACCTATCTACTGTATTTCTCTCTCTCTCTCTCTCTCTCTCTCTCTCCCTCCCTCCCTCCCTCCCTCCCTCCCTACCTACCTACCTACCTACCTACCTACCTAACTACTCTCTCTCACTACCTACCTACCTACCTACTGTATTTCTCTTTCTCTTCCTTTCTATCCCTCTATCTACCTACCTACTTTAAAAAAAAATTGCATCTTCAAAACCTGGGTGCATCTTATACTCCGAAAAATACGGTAGATGGATTGCTTATATTATTAATACTGGCGTCTTTATTATACATAATGTTAAAAGAAAATAAGCATGGATGCCACTTTTAAAAAATGTGATCATTTTCAAAATCATATAGTAGTTATGGATTAGGTTATTTTCAGGAAATAGAAAATTTATAAACTGTATGAAGTGTTCTATGCAACAAAAGACAGCATAGATAGTTAATATGTGCAGAGGAAAGAATATCACTGGAGAAAATATAAGTATAGAGTAGTTCTGACTTCCTTCATCTCTAGCATATTTCTTCAGGAACAAATGTAATACATAGGGGAAAAAATCCTTAGTAGAAGGATGGCTTAAATATTCATGATTTTCTTCAACATTACCTACATAGACCCTTTACCATGTTTCAAATTCTATTTTTCTCTTTTCTGCACAAGACATGTTTTTGTGTCTGCAGATTAATATATCTGCTTGCAATTAGATATTAACTTCCTACTTTTTGTGCCTTTCGATGACTTAACATATAAAATCAGCTTTCCACTGATGGTTCTTAAATGATATTGCAGTAATTTCTTTTTTTATTTGATTGCAGAGGAGGTCATCCTTATCTGACAGGACTTGCAATAGCTGGTGGAACATATTACCTGGGATTAGAAGGAGCTATTATAGGCCCCCTACTCCTTTGCATTTTTATGGGTGCCTCTAAAATCTACAGTGCCGTACTTGTGAGTCCAACAAATTAATTACATGCTCTATTACAGATGTATCATTCTTTGAAGATTTATTGGTAAACATTCATTTATCTATTTGTTAGATTTATAACCTGCCTTTCTTATAGAAGCCTTTAAAATATAATGGTTGGGTTGCATTTAATTGTTTATTTACATTTTCATGTAATAAAGCACGTGTGATACATTAGTAAGTATTTAGTAGGTATGTGGACACACACACAGGCACACACATACAGAGACAGAGAAACAGTATGCATGCAAGAAACAGACAGAGACAAAAATATAAAGATAAAATCCAGATTTCCTATTAAGGAAATAATAAAACTAATAAAAATTAATCGTAATGACATTGTCAAAAAAATGAGTTTTTTCTTATATAATTTCTATAATGCTTACGTAACTTGAAAAAATGTTAAAAAGGAAATAAACTAAATTGAAAAAGATGAAGATGCAAAATTATTCAAATGAAATAATTTATAAATTGATATCCTTGCTGCTAATTATTTCACATTTATAAAAACTATGACTTTCTAAAGTACACATCATTTAGATTAAAAAAAGGAATCACTATGGATTTTAGTCCACTAGTCATTGCCAACTATAGGGAGTAATCATCTCTGTTTCAAGGCCATTGAACTAGCATTGTCCGAAGACATTTCTGGGTCAAGTGGCCAGTATGACTTAACAAAGTGCTGTTATGTTCCCACTAAAATGGGCATTGGTTACTTACCTGATACACCCCTTCTCGGGTCGGTGGAGACAACATCCAGACATGGGTTATCTCAGCCAGTATCCAATAGGTCTGGGTCTACCAATTGATAAGTCACACCCTCTGTGCTAACTCCTCCCAGCTTAGACAAAGGCATAAAGGTAGACTGCTGTGTCAGAGTCTCAAGATAAAATGTGTGATCTCTCCTTGTCAATGGAAAAAATACAGATTAGTTCGAACAACTCTCACAGGGTGGGACTGGATGATGTCTCCACTGGCCCAATAAGGGTCCAACGGCCATTCTCCCAGTAGGTGGAGACATCATCCAGACATGGGACATACCAAAGCCAATTCTGTCCCACGGGTGGGCTCAGAGTGAGGTCTCAGGGTTCTTGGGGGGCCACCACCCGCTGTAATATTTGCTGTCCAAAGGCAGCATCTGCAGAAGCATATCTGTCAAGTCTGTAGTGGCGAATGAACGGAGATGGAGTAGTCCATGTGGCCGCCCTACATATCTCTTTGAAGGGGGCCTGGGACGACCAGACATCTGAGGTGGCAGCACTACATGTGGAGTGCACCATGATTTGGAGTGGGACTAGAAGAGAGAGAGCCAAGTATATTCTGGAAATTGCTGAGCGAACCCAACGTCCAATGTCTGTAAAGGAAGCCTTGGACCCCTCCTTACCTCCAGGTTGGAATTGGACAGAGAGAGCCTCCAAATGACGGAATTCTGCAGTTCGCTTTATATACACTCAGAGACACCTTTGCACATCAAGATAGTGCCACTTACGTTCCAGCCGATGTGATGGGTTGGGGCAAAAGTCAGGGAGCACCAATTCCTGTTCTCTGTGAAACACCGAGTTCACCTTAGGTATAAATGTTGGGTCCAGATGGAGAACAACCCTGTTCGAATGGGAGATGCATAAATCCTGCCTGATTGACTGGGCTGCTAGTTCAGAAACCTGCCTAGCAGTAATGACTGCGACAAGAAAAACAATCTTTATTGTGAGGTGGTGCAAAGAGGCCGAGTGTAGAGGCTCGAAAGGGGAGCCTGTCAAGGCATCCAGAACTTTAGTAATGTCCCAGGAAGGGAATCTATGGACAGTAGGGGGCTTGAGATTGGTAGCACCCCTGAGAAACAGGCGGATAAGAGGTTGGTGAGAGAGCAGCTTAGACACAGCAATGGACAAAACTGACAACAAAGCCACCACCTGATGGTAGAGCGTGTTTGGGGATAGTCCCCTGTCCCTTCAGCCCAGCTGAAGAAATTGAAGAACGTTAGGGATGGAAGCCTGCAAGGGGACAATACTTTGTAGCTGACTCCAGGAAGAGAATTGTGTCCAAGTGGCATCATAAATGTGATTAGTGGACGAATGCCGAGAGGCCTGAATCGTTTGGATTACCTCAGCTGAGAGATTGGCCGCTATTAAGGCCTCCCACTCAATCTCCAAGCAGTAAGATGAAGCCAGGCCAGGTCAGGATGCCGGAATGACCCTTGTACTAGCAGGGAGCTGGTTTGAGGAAGTTGCCACTGTGGGGCCACCGATAGGTTGACCAGGTCGGCGAACCAAGGCCTGTGAGGCCAATAGGGAGCTAGAAGTATCAGTTCTGCCTCGCTATTAGCATCTTTCAAATTACCGTATTTATTCGAGTATAACGCGCAAAATTTTCTACCAAAAAAAGAACTCAAAGTTTGGGTGCGCGTTATAAACGAGGGTGCGCGTTATAAACGATTTTTATCATGGCCGCACGTGTTCAACAACGTTTGTCACTTACAATGCTTGGTCTGAGCCGAGAAAAAGTGAAACAAAATTTTATACCGATTTTAAATCGAAAATTAGGGGGTGCGCGTTATACACGTGTGCGCGTTATACTCGAATAAATACGGGTATGCGTTGAATCAGGGGAATTGGAGGGAAGAAATAGAGAAGCCCCTGGGGCCACTTGCACCTTAGAGTGTCAGTGCCCTCCGCCCCTGGAGTCACATAATGTGTGAAATAACTGGGGGGTTGATGGTTGTTCTGTGTTGCAAACAGGTCCAGGATTGGTAGGCCGAACCTGTCTGTGACTTATCTGAATACTCTGTGATGAAGACTCCACTCCACCGGGTCTATCTGCATGTGGCTGACACTGTCTGCCCGAAGATTGTGAATGCCTGATATGTGCTCTTAGCGGAGAGGCAGGAGGTGTTCCTCTGCCCACGACACTAGCTGGAATGATAAAGTCATTAGATATTTTGACCGTGTTCCCCCCGCCTGTTGATATGCGCTTTGGTGGTGGTGTTGTCCGTGAGGACGGGTACATGCGCATTGGCCACTTTGTCCTGGAAATGGAGTAGTGCGAGATACACTGCCCTCACTCAAACCAGTTTATGCTGTTTTTGAGGTCGGAGCGGGACTAAAGCCCCCGAGCCATGTGTTCTTTTATGTGATCACCCCAGCCCAGGAGACTTGCATCCGTGGTGAGAATTAGTCAATGAGACTCTCGGAAGAGGGTGCCTTAAGACAGGGCAGGAGACAGCCACCAATGTAGGGACTTGTTTACCTCCAGAGTGAGACGTACTTGGAATGTCAAGCAGCTGCTGTTGGATCTTTGACAGGGAGGCAGGAACCACTGCAGACGACAGCTGTGGAAATGAGCCCATGGCACAATGTGGTATCTCAATACCATCTTCCCTAACAGCTGCGAGAGTTGGAGGAGTGGAACCCTCTGCTGTCGCCTGGTGGATGAAACTAACCTTTGAATGCTTACATGCCCCTCTGGAGAGAGGAAAACCCTCCCGAGCCTTGTGTCTATTACAGCCCCTAGATGGATGAGGCGAGTGGTAGGTATTAAGTGACTTTTTTTGACATTGACTAAGAACCCATGATCATGAAGAGTCTGGAGAGAGGTCTGAATGTCTGCCTGGTCTGATGACTTGGACGGCAACAATATGTCATCCAGATAACAGAGAATGCAAATTGGTAGAGAGTGTAAATTGCTGTGAGCACCGTGAGGACCTTTATAAACACTCTTGGGACCGATGAAAGGCCGAACGAGAGAACACGATACTGGAAGTGATTTCCGGCATAGGAGAATCAAAGAAACTGCCTGTGCTTGGCAAGGATGGGAATGTGGATTGGAGAGAAACTCCAGAGCTAGGCGCAATCTTATTGTGCGACGAACCCATGCATTGTTGGTGATGACATCCCAATGGTTGGCAAAAGCCGACAGATGACCCCCAATGGGGAGAACCCCCAATGAGTTACTTCTGCTTCCGGAAGGGGTGATTGGAATTGCCTCTGAGGGGCTTCCTGGAGGAGAAGCGTTGGTTGTTCCTGCCAGATCTATAGTAAGAAGAGGATACGTAATAAGAAGTGAATCCCTATCTAGGGGATGCCTGACATTGGGAATGGGAGTAGTTGTAACCCCTTCCGAGCCCCGAAAGGGTTGCCTGTGAAAAAGAGAAGAGGATTTAGTGTTGGATTTGTGAGTAGCAGAAGGCAGAATCTTCCTTTTACCTTTTGACTCAATCAAAAGAGGCTCAAGAGGGGCCCCAAAGAGACGCTTAGTAAAAAAGGAAGAAGAAGCAAGCCTCCATTTCACCGTGGTGTCGGCCTGCCATTGCTTCAGCCACAAGAGACGCCAGGTGGACACTGAAGAGGTGATGGCCATGGAGGTGAAGCTTGGTGCATCCAAGGAGGCATCCGCCAAATACTCGATTGCCGCCTTGAGCTTATTAACGTCCTGATGAGATCTCGTGTCAGAAGGCGGGAGCCTGTCCTGCCTTCTGCTTGAGCCAACGTAGAGCAGCCCTGTTGAAGAAAGAGGCAGAAGAAGCTGCCTGCACTGCCCACGCTGAGGCCTGATGGCCCTTGACCAAAGTTTGTTCAAACCTCTTGTCCTCTGGGGCGGCGGCCGTAGCCACGTTGGGAGCTGAGATGGCCACCACTGGAGGGTCAATGGAAGGAACTTCCAATAACTTAGTTATTAAAAATAGTTCAGGACCCACATTGTAACGTTGCTTATCCAGGGAAGAGAAGAAGTCCCGACCCTGGGGAAGCCCACTGATCTGGACCACTTCCAGAAATAGCTTGGGGGAAGGGACCACGTCTTTTTCAACCGCAGGCCTAGAAAAAAGAGGATCAATTGTGTCAGCTTTGTCTGGTTCTGAACCAAAAGTTGGCTTGGAGGCTGGAATGCCGGAAACCTTCTTTGTCTTAAAAAAAAGAGCAGACCAAAACAGGTTTAAACAGTCCCACTAATGTGGAAGGAGTAGGAGTCAGGTCCTCGTCATCCGAGAGGTCAGAATCTCTAGAAGCCTGTTCGTCAGTCTCTAGAAGGAGCCCTGTCAGCAAATGAGGAATATCCCTTATCCTTCCTGGAGAATTTAGAGGTTTTGGAAGTAGAGGCCACAGGAGTACGATGTAGGCCGGCTGCAATGCCACGTTCTATGGCAGCTGAAATAATATCAGCCATATCAGAAGGGTAATAGTGCTGCCCCCTAGGGCTGGGCAAGACAATGTCCAGATCAGGAGTTAGTCTCCTCTCACCCACAGACCTTTCTTCCACTGGAAAACCAACCCCATCTTTAGGCTGAAGAATTATTCTCAGGAGAGATCAACAGACACAGCCAGTCCAAGGATAGGACTGAGTCTAAGCTGGGGGGAGCTAGTATGGAGGGCGTGACTTATCAATTGGTAGATCCAGTCCTATTGGATATTGGCCGAGATAACCCTTGTCTAGATGATGTCTCCACCTACTGGGGGAATGGTGCCTATTTATCTACTTGCATTTGCGCACTTTCAATCTGCTAGGTAACAAAAGCTGGGGTGAGGATGGCAGCTCACCTCATTGTGTTGTGCTTGGATCTCGAACTTGAACTGCTGGTTTCCCATAAGCCAAGCATCTTAAAACCACTGAGTCACCATGCTAACCTATCATTAAACAGCAGTGAAAATAGTCTCGGAGGCTGCAAATAATGGAAAGCTTTGCATCAAAACAATGAAAAGTGATTTTCAAGGAAGCTGAAAATACGTTTCAAGGAAAAAAACAACTTAGGGAGAGCTAGAGAAATGTATTTCTTAAAGCTCTTATTACCATAGAAATTAATATAAGCCATAGCAATTCCTATCTTTTGTTGTCTAGCCAATTTCATAACTAATTCTTCAATCCATGTTTTGTGCAAAAACGCTGTAGTTTTGTCATAGAAATAATAAGAGAAAACTTCATAGAAATTTAAGTTAAGAAATGGTGAACTGAAAATGCCTCTGCTAAAAGTGGAGCCGATAACTGCAGCAAAATGAAGAGCCAGTGATAAACTGGTTCTAGACAAGCAGAGACTTGACTTCACCCAGACAGTTGCTCCTCATGAGAAAAGTGTAAGACAACAGTCCACATTTTAGAGCTCTGGGGGAATAAGGAAACAGTCATCTTGCTCAAACCACAGTCAATGCCTTAAGACCAGTGGTTCGCACACTCCCTTTTCTATTCATTTTCCTAAATTGTTTGTTAGCTGTTTGTTAGCTATATAAGAACCTTTGGAGGTTCTTAAATGTTTAACCTTTGGACAATTCTGAAAACACCGGATGAGTTGTTTCCAATCTTCAATCAATTCAATTAATTGATGAAGCAAAATAGTTTAATATTGGTTTCATTGAAGAATATGAAGAAAGTTGATGAAGTCTTAATAATTAACAAACCAAGAGAGTGATGTGAATAATTTTCCTGCATTGGATTTACAAAACAGGCTTGTTAAAGCATTCAAGAATGTAGTGAGAAAGGACTCAATCAATCAATCAAGTTTTAACACAGAAGTCCCCAACCCCTGAACCACAGCCCACTATCAGGCTGTGGCCTATTTGGAATTGGGCTACATGAGAGGAGGGCCAGTGCATATTCGCATGCGCAGCTCCACTTGCGCAAACTTCACCCCAAAGGCTTCTCTTGTGAGGAGTTGTGCGCAGCGTGTGCATGCCAGCCTGCCACTTGTGCAGCCTTCGTCTCCCTTTGATATACACTTTGATCAGATGACTAGTATCTACTACTACTAGATACATTTCTGTGGTAATTACTGACGGATCTTGATATTTTTCAAACTACCCAGCTCTGCCTGTTTAGGATTTAAATATATTACTAAATGACTCATTTACACAATGATACTTGAAAGTTTGTGAAACCTTTTGAATATTTGATACAATTGGTAGAAGAGGGAGCACTACACAATTTCTTACTATTTATTGCAATACAATACCAAAATATTTGCTATACAGATAGTCCTCAACTTACAACCACAATTGATCCTAACATTTATGTTGCTAGGTGAGAAATTTGTTAAGTGACTTTTGCACCATATTACTTTTCTTGCCATATTTCTTAAATAAATCACTGCAGTTTTTAAATTAATAAGGTTGTTAATTGAATCTGGCTTCCCCAGTGACTTTGCTTGTCAAAGGGTAATCACATGACCCTGGAATTGTGCAACCATCATAAATTGGAGTCATCAAGCTTCCAAATATAAATCACATGATCACGAGGATGCTGCAAGTCATAAGTATGAAAAATGGTCATGTCATTTTTTTCAGTGCCATTGTATCTTTGGATGGTCACTAAGAGAACTGTTGTAAGTCAAGGACTACCTGTATTAGAAAACTTGAAGGTTTAAATTTGTGATTAAAATTCTGTATAGTATTGAAAAGATTGTATTCCAAATAAGGAAAATACCATGTACTTATCATAGTACTTTAAAAAAATGTATTGTTACATTTCTGGTTTTTGAATTGTTTAATTTTTATTTTTTACAATATCAAGCTGCAAATACTTTTGATTCCTTCTAAATTTTGTATTTTAAGTATTTTATTTATTTTATAAAGTATTTATTTCTAATAAAAACTTTCTACTATTGAGGTTAAGATTGATTAAAAATGTGAGTCCTTAAATTTTGAATTTATTTTTACCCTTTTTATTTTTTGTTGCTTTTTAATTAAAAAGGCAAAACACAAAAGCAGCCATAATAGTGATACATACATTGTGAAATAGAAATAACACACATGAACAGTTCTTTAACCAAAAATAACATTTTTATGTGTTCTTTTTTCTCTCTGACGGTAATATTAAAGGATGCATTCAAAAAATTTGTGAAACCTTTTGAATCTTTGATATTTCTGGAATAATATGACCTAAAATGTGATCTGTTTTCCACACAATCGGAACAGAACATCTCACACTCATACTTGATTACTATCCCGAGTGGAAACTCTTAATTTCCCCTGATAATCCTATTGGTTTACATATTTATGCCACATAGAAATAGGTAGTTTTAAATATTTTTTGTCAGTAAATAAATTAATATGTATAATGTTTTTGACTCATTTGTTTAATTGGGTTTTCTTTGCCTAGTTTTAGAACATGTGAAGAACTGTGATACTCCCCTGGATGATTCCCCAGATACCACTCTAAATGTCAGCTTGGGAGAGGATGAACCAGTTCCTTGCACGTTAGGGGCTGACTTGATTGATAGCTCTGAGCAGCCATCTGTGAAGAATTTGGCTGAGGCTCCAGGTGGGGAAAGCATATGGCTGTAGCTGGTCAGTGGGGAGAAAGAGGAACTGCCTTTGCACCTGATCCAAGAACATATGGGCAGAGAAAAGGCAGGAGTAGAGAAGTCAGCCAGACTATTCATGAGGCGAAAGCTTTGCCCTTCTTGATGGATTGCATCAGAAGCTAGGTATTTAGCCCAGAGACACATGGACGCAATCCTGGGAACAACATGTTTGTTTCCTAGCTGTATGTTTTCTGGTCATTGTGATGATCCTTGTCTCACTTGGATTGACATGGTGCCTTGACTTGGATCGTGCCTTGAAAACTCTGAACTTTTCTTGCCTCGTGACCTCTCTTGTGTTGTGATGTAAGTTTGCCTGGTGTACTTTATTTTGATTGGGAAATTTTCAAGTGCCTTGTGGACTCTTTAGCCATTGCTGTGGACTAGCATTGGTCTGCTTGTGGCTGGACTTACTGTGACAATTCACAAGAACAGAGCACATTTTAGATTACATTTGTGGATAATTTTTGAAAACTAAAAAGGATTCACAAACATTTAAAGGTTTAAAATTTAAATATTTAAGATCTAAAATTTTACATTTTTTACTTTGTTCTGTTTTAAATTTTAAATTAATATTAAAAATTTTTTTTTTAAAAAATATTAAAAAACAAACTCATGGCAAAAGAGACTGATGTTATGACTTGCAAAATAAGTTACATGTTTGAACTTATGTTCATAGAAGATCCAAATTATATATGTACCAAATATAAATTAATTGAATTATTAGAAGAGAAAGTTAAGAATCTAGGAGCAATTCTAGCCACTCTGAAACTCAAACCTACAAAACCAAAAAACCCAACCTAAACAAGAACACTATGCAAATTGAACACAATAGAGAACAAACAGCTTCCCAAAAAAATGACCCCATATATGAATCTAAAGAGAAAGGCCAATGGAAATATATCACTTATAAAAGAAAAAAGCCCCCAAGAGCAATGCTCCTACTCTCTACTCCAGTCCGCCCCAGTGAAGCCCCTCTGGAGCTGAACAATCGTTTGCATAACCTTTACAGAGGTATGGAGCAAAAATCAAAGATGTGACTGAGAATACAACTAAAATAATAAAACCCTATAGATTATACCCCTTTCTTCTACACATGGAGATGAATAACACCACAATGAATCTAAAAATAATAACAAAAGATGAAGAACATCTAGGGAAGAAAGTTAAGGAGTTAGGAGCACAAGTGGTGTTTTCATCTATATTTCCAACAAAAGCAAAGAAGCAAAGGAATTTAGAAACAAACTACTGACTTGAAATTGGTATCATCAACAGAACTTAGGATTTTTAGATCATGCCCTGCGTTACCTTACATGAAGGGCTCCAGGCAAGTGCTGAACTACACCTCACAAGAACTGAGAAGAACTTATTTGGAAAACTGATTCACTTTATCAGAAAAGCTTTAAACTAAAATTGAAGGGGGAGAACCTAATTACAACCTTTAGGGCCTAATTCCAAGCAAATAGAACTAGACAACCAATCAGATAAAAAGGGAGTGAAGAGAAAAAGAAAAACTCCAAAACAAAGTAGATGTAAGAAGCACACTTGGGATCAGCCACAAAGAACTTAAATGCCTATACACTAATGCTCAGTTTAGGGAGCAAACAAGGTGAACTTGAAATACGAATACGTGTGAGTAGGTATATAGTTGCCACCACAAAAATTTAATGATTAGCAACACTAAAGGCAGAGGCCTTTCTCAAAAAAACACGCCTGTATCCTGGGAGATGAACAAGAGGGGACGGGAGGGGACATGGCCCCGCCCGCGGGAGGGAAGGAGGAAGAAGACATAATAGCAAAGAGACTCAGATCCCAGAAATAAGTTTATTTTGAATTGCTGTAATTCCTGAAACAGATGTCAATATGAAACAAAGATTGAATGTATGAATTGTAAAATGTGATATATATGTATCTCTAACCACCATTTAATCAATTATATTTTGTCTGAAGACCCGGGTGCAACCACCAACCCTGACATCTAAGCTCCAAAATATTTTTTATGAACCCTATATACCCTTTTCCTTTTCTATAACCTGTAAAACCAATAAAAAATGTTTTTCAAAAAAATATTTAGTGGGATGGAACTCATGACTGGAAGGTACTGATAGAAGGATATAAACTATTCAAAAGAAACAAACCCAACAAAGGAGGAGGTAGAATTGAATTATATGTTAGAGATCACTTCCTCTCCACAGAGATATACAAAACCAAATATGAAAGCCTTCTTGAATGCTTGTGGAGCAACATAAAATGAAAAAAGAATGACATTGTCATTGGTGAATAGTACTATAGATCACTCAACCAAGCAGAAGAAATAGATGATGTTGCTAATCAGCTAGCAAATATATGTAAGAAATACATCACACTAGTAATTGGGTTTTTTAAATATCCAAACAACAACTGGATATACACCTATCTACAGTATACTGGACTTAATTCTTATTAGCAGAAGACACGATAGAGGAAGTTACGGAAACTTTGGGGGAGAGTGAAAGAAAACCTCTACTCAATTAAGAAGCAAAAGGTTCTTTTATTAAAAAGATATTGGCTTCGATAAGGTCAGGCTAGCTCTGGATTTTGCATGCTCAAAAGAGACAGAAGGGTGACCCCTCATCCCAGCCTTTCCTCATGACCAATCTGTTTTCAGCCAATCGGAATTCACTTAGATGTTTGTGGTAATAGGCATTCTTTGTCAGGATTCCTGGCCTTGGATTCTGGTGCAAACTGGTGCCAAGGTTCTTTGGACGTCATCACTTGTCATTCCCACCGCTCTTTATTTCCCATCACATATACACATAGCTTTATTACCTAATTATCCTACCCTCCATTTCTAGCCTTTGATAGCAGGTTACCTATGAGGTGCCAAGCCGCACCTGGCAGACCTGACATTCTTCCCCCTTTGATAGAGGCATTGGTCTAGTAGAGGACAATGTTCAAGTCTGTCAAGATCTTCTGTATCTTAAGCCTTTCTTCTGGATTGCTGCCTATTCCTGCTAGCTTGGTGTCGTCTGCAAATTTGATGATTTCCCCATCAATCCCCTCATCCAAATCATTGATGAAGATGTTGAAGAGTACTAGGCCTAGAACAGAAACTTGGAGTACCCCATTGCATACTTCCCTCTATAGACGCAGTTCCATTGAGGACTACACATTGAGTGCGGTTGGTCAACTAGTTACAAATCCATCCAGTGGTGATAAGATAACCCACATTTTTCTATTTTATCAAGTAGTCGGTTATGGTCTACTTTATCAAACGCTTTACTGAAGTCCAAGTAGATTATATTGGCAGTATTCCTCTGGTCCACTAATTTTGTCATTTTGTCAAAAAACATCCTAAGGGGCAATTTAAAGCTGTTTCTCACTCATCCCCTGCCTTGATCTTAACTTGATAATTTGCCTTCCACAAATCCAATTTAATGAAATAGGGTTTGATGAATTGATTTTAATAAATATTTTGCATTTTCTATAAATAATAAAGCACTATTACAATATATATTGTATTCTAGCATTCACTTTGGTTTCATGAAACTTCATTGTTTTGCATTTGTATGTTATAATATGTGCCTTTTACTAAGAAAATATATTGAACGTGTGTTATGAAAAGATGAAATAGTCATGGCACACAAGTAATGAAAGTACTATGCAAAATTGGAATCAGGTTCATTAATACTTAAGTAATAAGAATTGCATAGGCCAATTTTGTTCATATTTATTACTTGACAGGTATATTGTATAAATGAATACAAAATCAAAAAAAGTTTTAAACACTTCACCATACTGTATCATAAACATATTTTCCAAAGGAATTTGTGCAAAGAACTAGCTGCAAATGAATTATTAATCATTAGTTATTTATATTTTGCTCATCAAAATATAAAGCATATAATTATGATAGCTAACAAGGAATAATTATGGTCATTCATTCAATTTCTATAGCCACCCGTCTCAACCAAGTTATTAAACAATTAGGTCCCATGACATTGAACTTTATAACAATGATACTGTTATTTAATCATACAGATTCTATCCCAATTATATTGTAACCGCAGGACTAACTGTAATGCCCCTTAGTTCTGCCCACATCTCATGTTGTCTATTTCATTCTGGAGCTCTCAAGTGAGTAGCTTAGTATTCATAATCCACAAATTTAACATGTCCTATTTTAATACTCTAGAATATACTTAACTTGTTTAAAAGCAGAATTTTCATGCCAAGAAGAAAATAAGAAAGACACCAAAGATA
The DNA here is from genome assembly GCA_039707465.1 of Rhabdophis nuchalis. Taxonomy (NCBI): domain Eukaryota; kingdom Metazoa; phylum Chordata; class Lepidosauria; order Squamata; family Natricidae; genus Rhabdophis; species Rhabdophis nuchalis. The sequence goes on along the minus strand of CM077647.1, from coordinate 109,512,757 downwards.
TTCTGGACAAGAGAAAATGGCTATTTGCTAGATCACAAAAGGTCTGAATGACTGAAAAATAAAAACCTTATATTTGCTAAAATTACAAGTGAGTTGATTCTGGGAGAAAAAGTGTAGGTTGTTCTTCAGCACCATCTAGTTGCAAAAAAGAATCGGTAGATCTGTTGCTGAGTCGAAAGGGAGCAAGTCTTTGAAAGCTATTTGGAGAATAAGGTATTTGTACTCTGGCTCTTTGGGAAGGTACCACCACCTCATCACTGGATAGCCAAGGTGTAAACTTCATGATGGCATTTTGCTCAATATCGTCTGAAAATACTGGATTATCAATGCCTATTAAAAAGTCCACAGAAGGAAAAATCAATAATTAAGTAAACAGGAACATGGTAACTTTCATACTGTATTAGACTATTGCAAAATTGGAACTGAACAGGGAACTTGGTTGAAATAGCATTTGCTATTTTAAAAAACCCTAAAACTAATTTAACAAAGCAAATTTCACAAAAGTTCTGCTGCCTGAACTATAGGACAACACAGTGGTTGAAAGTGAGCAATAGAACATTTTAGTTCTGAATGTCATCTATGGAATTTTAAAAAATATTTTCTTTCTCTTGTTTGTCCCAAAAAGGAAACTGCATCCTCTAGAACAGTGATGGCTAACATTTTTGGCACCGAGTGCCAAAGCGCATGAGCACCGAAGTGCATGTGTGCACCAGAAATCAGAAAAGCAGATGATCTTCCAGTTTCTGGTGTGAATGTGTGTGTGAATACCAGGTGTCCAGTACACATATACCGGTTCTGCCTGACCTTTTGTGGGTCCTCACGCCTCCTTGCCCACCCCTTTCTTTCATTGGGGTGGTAGGACATCCTCATCGACTCAGTTCCGCAGCCCCAGACAGGGAGAGAAAGTTGGGTGGCCTCCCTCTGCTGAAAAGCCAGAGCCGCTTCCTGGCCTTGGAAGTAAGAGGCATTGGCATTGGGTTGTGGGGCCAGCAGGTGGGAGAGCTTTGCCCCAACTCTGGCCAGGATGAAGTACCCACCCAGCCCACCACCAAGAAAAAGCCAGCACAGCCCTTCCTTAGGCTGTTCCCAGCTGATGCGCCTCTTACTTCTTGGTGGCGTCTCCATGCTATGCTCTCCTCTGGCCCTCTTGGGGCAGCTCATCTCCCTGACAGCAGCTCCTCCTTTTCCTGCTCCAGCATCCTGGCTGGGAGCGGCAGCACAAGACCCAACACCACCCTCTCACAGTGGCAGAAACAGCAGGTGGGGGGGCCAGCTGCCCAGCGAGCAAACCCTGCCCCACTGCCCCGTGCACCTGAGTTGGCCAGGCGCTCCAGAGCACAGATGTGCAGCACTGCCTTGGACTGGAGCTGCATAAGAAGGGAGGGAAGCCCCAGCTGTTGGTCCTGGCTGGCAACTCTGCTCCCCTTGTGGATTCCAGTGCACACATGCACACTGGCCAGCTGGTCTTCATGCACACATGCACACCACAAACCAGAAGACCAGGTAGCCAGCGTGCATGCATGTGGCAGAACCCAGAAGATCAGCTGCTCTTTTAGTTTCTGGCGCTCCTGCGTGCCTGAAGACCAACTGGCTGGTGCGCCGGAACCCAGAAGAACAGGCAATGGCTCCGCATGCCCAGAGAGATGGCTCTGCGTGTCACTTCTGGCACGCATGCCATAGGTTTGCCATCACGGCTCTAGAAAATGTGAATAAAATACATTTAATTCTGTGATATGTATTTGTGCTATTTTAACATTATGGTTTGAATAATGGCAATTTCCTCACAATGCTGACAAAGATCTTCTGTTCTACATATTCTGTTCCATATTTCTGGAAAATAAATTTTTGTTTTTATATACCTATGTAAAAAAAGACAAGCCAACAACCCCAATGCTACATAATGTTACTATGGTATATATTAATTTCTTTACCATTTGTATCTGTGAAATTATCGTTGTTGAAGTAATCCAGGAAGTTTACCGCTCCACCTATCTCTGGATAGCCATAATTATTTTCCTCTGGTTCAGAAAATTCATTTTCTAGAATAAAATAATAATTTTTATATAACCGAGATAACATATTTTTCAGAGTATAAGACACACCCTTTTCCGTCAAAAAAAAGGGTGAAAATTTGGGTGCATCTTATACACTGAATACAGAATTTTTGGCCTCCCGAAACTGCCCCCTTCACCAAAATGAAGTGCATAGACTTTAGGAGGCTTCCAGGGTGCTCCTGGGGGCTGGGAAGGGCAGAAATGAGTGAAAATTGGGCCATTTTTTGCTTGATTCCACCCCCCGCCCCCAGGAACACACTGTAAGGCTCCTAAAGCCTATGCATGCCCTTTTTCTGATTAAAAATGGGCCTGTTTTTGTGAAAAATGAGCCACTTTTGCTTGTTTTTGGTTCCCTCCAGCCCCCAGAAGCACTCTATAAGCCTCCTAAAGGCTATTCATGCCCCTCTTTTTGACAAAAAAGGGGCCCGTTTTTGGGAGGTCTGCCGAGTACAAAATTTTTTAATTTGCCTCTTCAAAATCTTGGTGCGTCTTATACTCCGAAAAATACGTGATTAGATTCTGAGATAGTTCCTACTTATGAAAGTAAATTGAATTGAATTAAAAGAAGTTTGCCATTGTCTCCATCCTAGGGCTGAGAGAAAGGAAAGCAAGACTAGAGGTTATGGTCTTTGGGTTTCTAGGTTGATGTCTTAAGTACCACACTGTCTTGCTCCTATGTTAAATTACAGATGCCTTATAAAATGAGCTTGTTAACTGAGATAAACACTGAAGGGCTTTTTGTGTGCCTGAAGGTTTTGACAACAGATTGAGTAAGGTTACAGAAATATCCCTTTTAGTCACTTTTCACTTTTTAAAAATAAAAATTTGTTCCAAAGAATGCTGCTGCTTGTGGAGATAAAAGTTTGGTTCTTATTTTAGTCTTCAGGTAGCGTATTCTAGAATTTTCATGAAAAATAGGTTTGCCAGGCTTAGCTGTTATTTTATTACTATTCGTTAAAGTTATCAATGCATTTTTAATTTTTTTTAAGTTACCAAAGTTTGAGGCTGAAAGTCAAAATATGATTTTAGAAGATTTTAGTACCATCCATTCCATAGACACTCAAACAGGGGAAAAGCCAATAAATACAATAAAAATTGAAAAACATTTATTCAATACAATGTTAGCTAGCAACAGAAATAGAAAATAATTATTTTCATATTTCTACTCTGCTGAAATTCAGAGATTCTAGGCACCTAGTTATGTCACTTAATATTTACTCAATATTTATCTTTTTAAAAAGGCATTTAACTTTTTATTATTTTAAAAAGTGCACTTACCTTTGTCTTTTGTAACATATTCAGGCAGGTTTCCATCAGGTAGGACATTACAATTTTTCTGAAAAAAGAAGAAAATAACCATACAAATACATATCCCATTTGTACAGAATATATACAATTTAATATGTGCTATGTTTTTGCAGACCTAATGGGATACAATGTTTATATTTTATTTTATAATTAAAAGTATTTCATTAATAAAAATATATTGCCTATTATATACACATTTTCAATTAATTTTAACTTTACATAAACCAATTTATAAAACTAATAAAACAATTGGTCGCGTTGGTGGATGATCTCTGGAGGGCTCGGGATAGGGGTCATTCCTCTATCCTGGTCCTATTAGACCTCTCGGCAGCTTTTGATACCATCGACCATGGTATCCTATTGCACCGGCTGGAGGGGCTGGGGTTGGGAGGCACCGTCCTGCGGTGGTTCTCCTCCTACCTCTCTGACCGGTCGCAATTTGTGTTGGCAGGAGGGCAGAGGTCGACGTCTAGACCCCTCACATGTGGGGTGCCTCAGGGGTCAGTCACCCCTCCTGTTCAACATTTATATGAAGCCGCTGGGTGAGATCATCCGTGGCTTTGGGGTAGAATTCCATCAGTACGCTGATGACACTAGCTGTACATTTCTACCCCTGATCACCCCAACGATGCCGTTGAAGTGATGTCCTGGTGCCTGGAGGCCATGCGAGCCTGGATGGGGATAAACAGGCTTCAACTCAACCCGTCCAAGACCGAGTGGCTGTGGTTTCCGGCATCACGATATAGCCAGTTGGTACCATCTCTGGCTATCGGGGGCGAGTTACTAGCTCCCGCGGAAAGGGCCCGCAACTTGGGCGTCCTCCTGGATTCCCGGCTGTCGTTGGATGACCATCTGAAGGCCGTGGCCAGGGGGGCCTTTTATCAGGTTCACCTGATATGCCAGTTGCGCCCCTTTCTAGATCGTGATGCCCTACGCACGGTCACTCAAGCCCTCGTCACCTCCCACCTAGACTACTGTAACGCTCTCTACATGGGGCTCCCCCTGAGGTGCGCCCGGAGGCTCCAGCTAGTCCAGAACGCAGCCGCGCAGGGGATTTTGGGAGTGTCGAGATACTCCCATATAACACCTCTCCTGCGCAAGCTGCACTGGCTGACTGTGGCCTTCCAGGTGCACTTCAAGGTGTTAGTGACCACCTTCAAAGCGCTCCATGGCATGGGACCTGGTTATCTGCGGGACCACCTTCTACCACATACCTCCCTTAGACCTGTCCGCTCTCACAGGGTGGGCCTCATCAGGGTGCTGTTGGCTGGACAATGCCGGCTGGCGGCCCCCAGAGCGAGAGCCTTCTCTGTGGCAGCTCCTGCCCTCTGGAATGGCCTACCACCCGACCTCCGCACGATCACGGACCTGCGCCTCTTCCGCCAGGCACTAAAAACATATCTCTTTCATGAGGCCGGCCTGGCATAGCTCTAAATTTTAATCTTATTTTAGAAATGGGTTTTAATTGACAATTTTAGCACGGGTGCAATTTAATTTAATTTATTTTTAATATCCTGTATTTATTGTTTTTTACATTTTATTCCTTTCCTGTGCGCCGCCCTGAGTCCAATCCGGAGATAGGTGCGGGATATAAATTTGATAAATAAATAAATAAAATGAATAATAAACATAGGAGACAAAGCCATCTTAGGGCTTGCACACTTTTCCTTTGCCACTCTTTTCTGTCCTACACTCACAACAAATCTGATCATTTTGAGGAGGAGTATTTTTCCAGCAAGCTAGAACTCCCCCCCCCCACAAAAAGATGATTAGTTGGTAACACATTATGTATCTCTTTTGTATCATGTTTAGTGGCTGTTCTAGATTTCTACAACAAAACACCTAGTGTTGTGAAAGGAAAGAGAGAAGAACTATTGCCATTGTTGCTGGTATCTCAAATGTTTCTTCCAAGTCAACTATCACTTTGACACCAGCTGTTAGATTAAAGATTCTGGAGGTCCTGGAAACTTCCTGCTATCTGTTCACTTCTACCTTCCCATTCAAATAAAAACAAGAAGTGGGCAAATTGCAAAATTCAGTTTGAATTAAATATTCAATATGCAAACAGATATCCAGGCTGCAAAACCACAGTCATTGGTTGGCAGTAAAATTTTTGCAGTGCAGCTATGCCTAAGAGGGGCAGGTGAGTGGAATAGTGTTTCGGGAGAGGGAATGAAGGCTGGATACCAGCCACAGAGGGAAGGAGGATATTTTTGATGACTGAAGTAAAAGCTTTCCCTTCTTCACCTTTTGATATTGAATGACATCAAAGTCCATACCTCTAGGGGTTGTTTCTGGAATTGCTTCATACCTTCATAGTAATCATAGAGTTTATTTAAATAATTTCTAATGGCCATACATTGGACTTTGTTTTTATTTTGGAGTATTTGGCTAGTGATCTAGAGAACATTACATTCAGCCTGTAGTAGTCAGGTCACTCTTGGTTTAGATCAGGGGTGGGCAAACTTTGCAACTTTAAGTCTGAAGGACTTCAGCTCCCAGAATTACCAGCCAGCAAAGCAAAGCTGGCTGGAGAAGTCTGGGAGGTGAAGTCCTTCAGACTTAAAGTTGCAAAGTTTGCCCACCCCTGGTTTAGATGGTGAGATTGAATAGTTTCCTGGGATTATTCCTTCAAAAGATTATTAGTTAATTAACAGTTAACAATAATTATAGACACAAGATTAACCTATAATAAATGTTTTTGTTAATGATATATAGAAATTGTTATATTTAGATGATTAACAATTAACCAATTAGTTAGATGGTTATAGAATGTTGATGAATTATTAATTAGTTAATAACTACTTATAAAACTAAAGATTGTTTCATATTATTATTGAATTTATATTGGTATGTTGGGAGTAAATAAGGGATGCTAATAGGTGGTCAGGTTCTAAAGACACTCTTAAAGAAGAAATAGATTGACGTTGAAATATTTGAGAACTGTGGGATATTGATATTAAGGTACATGATAAATGTTCAGATTTAAAATTTATAAAATGAGATTACTCATGAATAATAACCACTCCAGAGATGCACAGAATTTATGAATACCCGGTTAGCATGTCTTTTAAAGCAGGGGTCTCCAACCTTTGCAACTTTAAGTCTGAAGGACTTCAGCTCCCAGACTTCTCCAGCCAGTTTGCTGGCTGGAGAAGTCTGGGAGCTGAAGTCCTTCAGACTTAAAGTTGCAAAGGTTGGAGACCCCTGTTTTAAAGGATACAGTTTAGAGTGGATGTTTCCTTTTCAAATCTATTTTCTTTTTTTCTCTTTGTTTTATTTATAAATAGAATGTCATTACATAGTTACACTTTATATATAAAAGGATGTTAAAATAATTAGTAAGATTAGGGTTGAGATACAAGAATTGTAACAACTTCAAGGTCTTGACGACCATCTTTAAAGCGCTCCATGGCTCGGGGCCTAGTTATATGCGAGACCGCCTCCTGCCCCATACATCCCTCAGACCGATACGCTCCCACAGAGAGGGCCTCCTCAGGGTGCCGTCAGCTGGACAATGCTGACTGGCGACACCCAGGGGAAGAGTCTTCTCTGTGGCGGGGCCAGCCCTCTGGAACGACTTACCCCCTGAACTCTGCACCATCTCCGACCTCCGCCTCTTCCGCAAGTGTCTGAAAACACATTTATTCCATCTAGCCGGCCTAGCGTAACCTCCATTATTGACTATTAGACAGTTTTAAATTTGGGATTTTTAATTTGGTTTTTAGCGCAGGGTTTTACTAGAATAAGTTTTTTAAATTTTATATGTCTTGTATGTATTTTAACATTCCTGTGCGCCGCCCTGGGTCCGTTTGGAGAAGGGCAGGGTATAAATTTAATAAAATAAAAAAATAAAAAAATAATTTATATGAAAAATAAGTGATAACTACTGAAAAAACTTATAGAAAGTTGTGATTAATTGATACATTCTTAAAAATTTGTAATCTGTAATGGAAGATGGCTTTTTGATGTTTTTTCTTGTGAAGTTTGTATTATCTGTGTATATGTAAAATAATTTTTAAAATATTAATAAAATGAAAAAAAAAGTTTCCTAGAACAAACTGCCTATTAATATGGTTTGCCAAAGGTGCCTTATAAATCCAGATGGATTTTGACAGACACTTGGGAATTTTCCCAGCAATGTGCAGGCAGTTCCTTGATTGACTAGTTGACCTCTAGTATCAGGTAGAATCAGTCTTATTTAACATGATTGGTCCTGAACAGATTTCCTAACCTGGTACCAGAATTTATAGTGATTAAAGTACCAAAAGCCAAAAAGTGAAATTAATCAAGTGTGGGTAAGAAATCATATTTGAGACTACAAACTGCTTTTGCTTTTCATCTCTTATTGCAACAAGCAAGATACTGACTAGCAATCTTTTCTACAGTTGCTAAATAGATTTCCTAACTGGCAGCTAATTCGCTTAGTATAGAATTTCACAAAATCCTAGCATTGGAATGACCCTTAAATCTGTGACAAAAGCATCCAAATCCATTTTACATGCATTACTATTAAGCCAGGATCTCCCAGTCTATATTTGTCTCTTTTTCTATCAGACGAAGAATCTTACATTGTTCCCTGATAACAGATTAACAGAGTTGGAAGGGATTCTAGATATCTTCTAGTGCACAAGCAGGAGACCCTATACCATTCTGGACAAATGGTTGTCCAATTTCTTCTTAAAAACCTCCAATGATGGAGCACCCACAACTTCTGATTACAAGCCATTCCACTGGTTAATTGTTCTAATTGTTAGGAAATGTGTTCTTAGTTCCAAGATGGTTCTCTCCTTGATTAGTTTCTATATATTGCTTCTTGTCCTACCTTTTGGTACTTTTTGTAAATATTTCCTCCTCTTTCTGACAGTCCCTCAAATATTGAACACTGCTAGTATTCACCCTTGGTCTTCTTTTCACTAGACTAGACATATCCAATGCCTGCCACCGTTCGTCAAATGTTTTAGTCTTCAGCCCCATAATCATCTTTGTTGCTCTTCTCTGCACTTGTTCCAGAATTTCTTTTTTGTATTGTGGCAAAATATTGCATGATGCAATATTCCAAGAGTGATCTTACACAGTCATTATAAAGTGGTTCGAACACAGTGATGGCGAACCTATGGCACGGGTGCCACAGGCGGCACGCGGAACCATTTCTTAGGGCACGCAAGACGTTGCCCTGTCAGCACTAGCGCGCATGTGTGCGCTGGCCAGGTGATTTAGGTCTTCTTTGGAGGCCATTTTTCGTCCTCTGGAGGCTTCAGGGAAACTCCTGAAGCCTCTGGAGGTGGGGAAGGGAGGCTGTTTTCACCCTCCCCAGGCTCCTAGAAAGCCTCTGGAGCCTGGGAAGGGCGAAAAAAGCACACCAAAAGCAGAGGGTCACGCACATAGTATTATGGGTGTGGCACGCTGACGCACGACCCCCCCTACGCTCCCCCCCGCTTTTGGCACGCGAGCCAAAAAAGGTTAGCCATCACTGTTCTAACACTTCATGTGATCTTGATTCTATCTCACTGTTAATACAGCCTATGATTGCATTGGCTTTTTGAGCCGGGCCACAGCATACTGCTGACTCATATTTTAAGTGGTCCAAGGGATTCCAAGATCCTTTGATTATATTTTCTTGTTTTTATTTTATTAATCCAATTTATACCCCGCCCTTCTCCTAAAAAAGGACCCAGGGCGGCGCACAGGTAGTTTAAAACAAAACATACAAACTTTACTTTAAAGTTATTTGGATAAGCTGAGCCAGGCATTTTCTGAACACATTCTTCCTGGTTCTTGTGAAGTGCAGCCTATCACTTGCCACAAGCTCTTCATGTAGGTAATGCAGACTGCAAATTATCTTTGTGGTACCATCTCTTAAGCCAGTGGTTCATTTCTAAAATTCTTTGTTTCCTCACTGGTTGTTGACCTTTTATTGAAAGTACAGATGAAAATACCACCTATGGTCCTAACTCCTTAATTTTCTTGCGGAGCTGCTCAGTCTGTTGATATTGTTTTTATGTTTATTGTCATGTCATTTGTTCACACAAGAAAAAGATGAAAAGAATAGGAACTTGACTTCCGGCTTCTGACGGCGACAGATGCGTTTTCGGGCACGTCTACCGCTTGCTACTCTGGTGGGGCTCCCCGGGGGCACAGGGGGGTTAGGTTAACCCCCTGCTGTATGGGCGGCTGCGGGAGGCCCCCATTCCAACGGCAGTTGGCGGGGTGCTTTTTCCCACTTTGCCCCAGGAATCAGAGGGCTGAAAGTGGGGGGGGGGGGAACTCCTCTCGCCAACGTTAGCTGGGAAAGACAGAAAATAAAGAAGACGGTGGAAATGTTGGGGACGGAGGACCACACCAAGTCTCCTGACAAGCAGGATTGGCAAATGTAAACTGTGAGTTTTGTTTCTTACATTTGATCACTTTGAAGGAAGAAGAATAGAGGGGGGAGTTTTAACCCTCGCCCCCTTGTAAAAGGTGGCAACAGAAAATGCTCTCTAGCAGAGAGAAAAAGGATTAAAATGCCAACCAAAATAAGATAGCAGATAAAGAAAAAAAATGTTCACTCCCGGAGTTACAGTTGCAACATTGTAGCCGGGTCTCTTTGCAACAAAAAAGGACTTTCACTCTCACTTCTCTAACTGCGGTGAGGCGGGAAAATGGCTTCTGTTTGTTTCCGATTGGAAAACTTTCTCCTGAACACCAGAGCATTCCTCTAGAGTTTTAAGATCACAGGACAATAAATTTAAAGTGGAAGCCCCTAGCAAGAAGCCCTCGGTGCCTCTCCAAATACGTGGATTCTTTATTTTTTTTTCTTTTCCTCTTGGTTTGGACATTAAAAGCATTCTGGACTTTGATGGAATTTAATTTGACTTCTCCCGCTTCTGGATATCTCGGACTTTTCTGATTGTTTGCTTCTCTGGCGCCATCTTTTGCTGCAAGAACTTAAATTTACAACAATGGCTTCAAAAATGCTGCCATCTGGAAAGTCCCTTTCAGATCCAGCCTCAACCCTATCCAGCCCAAGCTTACAACAAGCCAAAATTACTACAATGTTACAGACGGAAACAACTGGAGAAGGAGAACAAAAGCCAACAACGAGCGAAATGCTTCAGAGCATTATGAAAGAAGTGCAGGAAATCCGAAAGGACATATTAAATTTAAGAATAGAACTATTGGAGACACAAAGAAGCACAAAGGATAATAAACAAAAATTGAAGTACTAGAAGAAGGAACAGTTGAGATTAAGGATTTTAGCACAGGATATTGTATTTAATTGGTTTTGTAGTATTTATTATTGTCGTTTTATATTTCTATTTTAATTTTCTGTGCACCGCCCTGAGTCCCTTTGGGGAGAGAGGCACAGTTATACAAATTTAATAAAATGAAAAAAGAAAAAAGAAAAATAAAGAAGCGTTGAAGGAAATACGGAAGGAAAATACGGAAATACGAAAGGAAAATACAGAAATTAATGGGCATATGTCTAAATTTGAGTTTGAAAGAATGTCTTTTTTCCTTAGGTTCCAGAACATCCCAGAGACGGAGCAAGAAGATTTAAAAGATTTAATGAGTACAATCCTAGAGGATTATACTAAAACAGTGGTCGGCAAACCGCGGCTCACGAGCCACAAGCGGCTCTTTGGCCCCTGGAGTGCGGCTCTTCCTCCGCCAGGCAGACTCGGTCTGTAGCATAGGTGGCTGCTGCTGCTTCTGCTACCCCCGAGCCTTGCGATGCGCAGCTCCCGCCACCCAAGGTCACCTGGCAGGTTGCCCGGCAGGGGCGTCGGGCAGGGAAGCTGGGTGTGTCTCCATTGGCTCCCTCTGACAGCCACCACTGTGCACATTCTGGGGCTGCGTGGTTGGGAGGGAGGTGGACGCACAGCCCCAGAATGTGCGCTGTGGTGGCTGTTGGAAGGAGCCGGTGGAGACACGCCCGGCTTTCCTGCCCAACGCCCCTGCCGGGCGACCTGCCAGGCGACAGCCTCGGTGGCGCTTAAGATGACGGTAGCCTCGAGTGCTCGCCCCGCCCACTCGCCCGTCTGCTGCGGGAGGAGGCATCCATAACCTCCCCAGCTAGCATGCCGGTCCTTCCATTGCTTCCTGGGGTGGGGGGGAGGAGAGGGGAAAGAGGGAGTGACTGACAGACACAGAGAGAGACAGAGGGGGAGGGAGAGAAAGACAGAGAAACAGACAGAGACAGAGAGAAAGAGAAAGAGAGGGAGGGAGGGAGAGATGGAGAGAGGCACAGATAGAGAATGACATGGAGGGATTGAATCGGAGACAGACAGGGAGAAAGAGGGAAGAGACAGACATACAGAGACAGAGAGGGAGGGAGGGAGGGAGAGAATCAGAGAGAGTGACACACACAGAGACAGGGAGAGACAGAGAGAGGGAGGGAGGGCGAGACAGAGACTGATTAAGTGAGTGAGAGACAGACAGACACACACACACAGAGTGACAGAGATGGGTGGAGGGAGGAAAGAGAGACAGATACACAGAGAGACAGACACAGAGAGAGAGAGACAGAAAGAAAAAGAGAGAAGGAGAAAGAAAGAAAAAAGAAAGAAAGAGTGGGATAGAGAGAGATAAAGAAAGAAAACTTATGACCACAATTGAGCCCAAAATTTTGGTTGCTATGCAAGACCGTCATTAAGCGAGTTTCATCACATTTTCAAAATTGGCCACACCCACCTGGTCACATGACCACTGAGCCACTCCCACAAAACAGGCCACACCTTCTTTTGGCTCTCAAAAGAAATTTCAATCGTTGTCCTGTTGATATTTGGCTCCCTTGACTAATGAGTTTGCCCACCACTGTACTAAAAGAAACAAAGACCAGCTCTGGGGGAATATGGGCCTAGTGTATAGAATTAATTCAGCATATGCTAGAATAAATAACGTACCAAGAGAAGTACATATTAAGTTCTTGAGAAGGTCCACAAGGGATGAGATACTGAGGGCCCAGTGGGGTGGGCCTCTGAAATATCAAGATAATGAGATTACCATTCTGAAGTAAATCCCCCCAAAAATTAGAGAGATAAGAAGGAAGTATTCCTTTTTATCTAAACAAATTGTTTAAAAAAGGGATTTGGTTCAAATGGCTAATGCCTGAAGGAATGTTGGTTTTCTGAGAAGGGGGCAGAGTTAAGAGTTAAAATGGTAGAAGAGGCTGAGGCCTTTCTTAAGAAACATTCCCCACTCCTGGAAGACGAAGAAGAGGGAACGGGAGGGGCCGTGGCCCGCCCACTAGCAGGAAAGAGAAAGAAGAAATAATAGCAAAGAGACTCATCTCAGAAATGAATAGATATTGAAAACATTACTGTAACCTGTGAAAAGGGATGGCAGGAAAAACAAATGATTGAATGTATGCATGTTAAAATATGATATATATATATATCTTTTGCCAATTATTTTCTTTTTTTTTTAATTTTTAATTTCTATGAAGTATCGGAGGTGACCAACATCCTCCACATGGAAGCCATTAAAATGTTTATATATTACCCTATATTACCCCTTTTCCCGAATATACTGTAAAACCCAATAAAATTGCTTTTAAACAAAAAAAAAAAAAGATGAAAAGAATAGTAATCTGTGAGCTAATTTTGGTAAGGTTCTCAACCACATCTTTGATTTTTGCTCCAGATACACAACATCTATTGATTGATTGTCTCATGTACAGATAGTTTCTGTTGCCCTGAAAAGTGAATCTCTTATCACCAACACATGCTTTTTCTCCTAGCAAGTCTGGGCTACTTTTCTTCCTGTCACAGGAACAAATGTTGATATCCCTTCTCCAGGTGTCTGCATGTCTTCTTCCTGGGGGAGGATATGAAATCGATTCTCAACTCCAGGGCCTGCATTGGACTGGGTTGCATTAGATAGCAGGAACAATGCTCTTGGTTGTTGTATTCTTCTATAAGTGAAATGTTGCCATCAGTATCTCTAAAGGTTTATTTGTTCTCATAGCTGTTTGTTCCTTATTGTATTCAGTTTGGATATAATTTTCTTCCTTTGGTTTGAGGTTCTTATTTTGTAGGTTGATCTTCATGGTGGCTAGAGTTGCCTCTTGACCTTTCTTCAAGTAATTCATAGTTTACATTTGGTACATATGTAATTTAATGAACAAGAGAAGATGAACACAAGTAGACTACCATATTGTGAAGGTTTCCAAGTAATTCAAAAAGTATGGTAAACAAATAGGATTATTAGATATGAGGAAGTAAGGCAAGTATGACATTATAGGGATTACTGAAACATCTGGTGAATGGGTACCCCTTGTTTCAGAGGGACAGGCAACAAGAGATTAGGTAGTGTACTGCTGTATATTAGAAATAAACCAATCAGATGATGAAGATTAAAACAGATAAATCTCAAAAATATAGTGATGGTAAAAGCAGAATATACAGTAAGCATGCTAAGCAAATAAACAAAGTTGATGCCATTGATCAATTTCCCTTTGTTTTTAGTTTTGGCTTAGGTGATCTCAAATGTTTGGTCTTACCCCTTTTTGGCCACGGTCTTTCTTGTGAATTTTGTTAATTTTCTTATGGTGATTCAAACCTAGTTTTGTGCTCTTGAAAGATTCTAGTCTTTTTCTCATAGTTCTGTGAAAGATTTCTTTATTTTGCTTCTCATCTTCATTCAGAGATATTTTATGACGGCTGTACAGAAATTTTTGCTGTAAGAGAAAAAGAAGATAGCAAAATATATATTTATATTCAATAAATATATTTAGCTACCTATCTTTACTTTATATTGTCCCATTTATAATTAATTCGTTTCAATCAACCCAGACCTGAAAGTGTAAAAATCATGATTGTTAGTACACACTTAGTACATACTGCTTCATAAACAACGAACAAAAAGAAAGAAATATAACTCAAACATTATATCTGGAGAATTCTACTTTTATGTATTTGATTTATACCCATCTGCTTTGATGAGAGCTCAAGGCAAAATCTAAATCAATGCATACAAAATCATTCCTAGTCACTAAGAAAGTGGGAGCCAAATACAACTCAATGGAGTAGCATGGTCAAACCTGTGAACAATATAGGAAAAGGCCTGTGTTCAAGAAAAAGGTCATTTAACCAATGGTGTGCTGAAATTTTCTGGAACAGCTTGTGAAAGCTGATTATTAAATTTTCTGAAATACTGTGAGCTGGTGGATAGCAGAGATGGACTTTGATTATTATTAGGCCAATCAGCATAATATCAATTGCATGGTATGGGAGCTACTCTGCAGCGGACAAAAAAGCTTTACTTTAACTGCCCAGAATATCACCAGGCTCCAACTACCAGCCCTGAATGACATCTTCGCATCTCACTGCTTGAGGAAGTTCTCAGAGACTCTTCCCATCCTGCTTACAATTGTTTTAGACTGTTGCCTTCTGGCAGAAGATACAGAACAATTAAAACTAGGACTACCCGTCCTCTGAATAGCTTTTATCCCAGAGCTATAATTGCACTCAACAATGAACTAAATAGCTATCAGTGAGCTATTGGACAGCACTATTTGGTCTGTTGTGTGGATGCTTGGGTGGTTTAGGGGTGGGGAATTTTTTTGATGGGTAGGGGTGTGTTTGGGGATTGTTATGTGTGTTGGGCCTGGTCTCTGGGTTTTATGTGAATTTCATTGTATGTGTAAACTGTGTATATATGTACAATGATAATAAAGTAAAGTAAAGCTGTTCTGTGGCTAGTAGTGAGTGGAATGGGACAACTCACCACTGCCAATTTGCCACGGTGAACTTGCTATGGCCAATTTGCTGCAGGACAACTTGCAATAGTCAACCTGCCATGGGATAACTCGGTGCAGGACAGTTTAATCAATGTAATTATTTAAAATAAATAAAAATTATTTTAATTGTTGTCATTCAAATTTCATTCTGTCCCTCTTTCTGTATCCTGTCTTTAATGCTTTTATTCTACCATTTCTTTGATATTAGTGTAACTCTTGTCCCACAGTGAGTTGGCTATGATGATTTGTCCTGCAGACAGTTGTCTGTGGCAAGTTGGCCATGGCAAATTGCCACAGAGCATCGCTGAGGCGTGGTGGCAAGGGAGCCAGGAGACCAGACCAGAGCCACTTCTTAAATGTTTAGTAGCACATCACTGCCTTTGACACAGGACATCTTCAGATAAATGTCTCTAATAATTTTTAATTACCAGATGGATGTAATGAGAAAGATGAGACAGTCGACCACCTGATCAGTGGTGCAGCAAAATTTCACAAACTGACTACCTACAACGCCATGACCGTGTTGCTAAGATCATTCACTGGAAATTGTGCCAGAAGTTTGGATTTGAGTACAGCAAAAATCACTGGGAACAACAGGTTGAGAAAGTTTTAGAGAATGAGAAAGTCAAGATCTTGTGGGACTTCAGAATTCAGACTGAACACACCTAATATAACAATAATTGAAAAGAAAAAAGTATGGTTCGTTGACATTGCAATACCTGGTGATGCACGAATGGAAAATAAGCAGCAAGAAAAATTCACAAAATAGTGGGACTTGCAAATTGAAGTTGAGCGATTGTGGAAGAGAAAGTTGTGTATTGTCCCGATTGTGATTGGAGCCCTTGGAGCAATACCTAGGGGTCTGCCTCATTATGTGGAGGTTCTAGGTTTGCTGGACTTGAGCATTCTACAAAGGGCCACCCTGTTGTAGAGTCAGAATGCTCAAGTCCAGCAAACCTAGAACCTCCACATAGCGAGGCAGTCGCCTAGGTATTGCTCCTAGGGCTCCAATCACAATCGGGACAACACACGACTTTCTCTTCCACAGTCGCTCAACTTCAATTTGCAAGTCCCAGTATTTTGTGATTTTTTCTTGCTGCTTATTTTCCATTCGTGCATCACCAGGTTATTGCAATGTCAATGAACCATACTTTTTTCTTTTCAATTATTGTTATATCAGGTGTGTTGTAGGACAAGTGCCTGTCAGTCTGAATTCTGAAGTCCCACAAGATCTTGACTTTCTCATTCTCTAAAACTTTCTCAACCAGTTGTTCCCAGTGATTTTTGCTGTACTCAAATCCAAACTTCTGGCACAATTTCCAGTGAATGATCTTAGCAACACGGTCATGGCGTTGTAGGTAGTCAGTTTGTGAAATTTTGCTGCACCCACTGATCAGGTGGTCGACTGTCTCATCTTTCTCATTAAAGAGGCGACATTTGCTGTTGGTGGTAACATGTTGAATTTTTGCCTTCATGCAATTTGTGGCTAAGGCTTGTTCTTGAGCTGCCAAAATAAAGCCTTCTGTTTCTTTTTTCAGTACTCCTAATCTTAACCAGTTCCAAGTTAGTTTTTGGTCAGCTTTGCCTTCAATACTTTTCAAGTATTAGCTATGCATAGCTTTGCTTTTCCAATTTTCAGCTCATTTCTCAATTACTTCTTTCTTATATTCAGCTTTTGACTTAGCTGTCTTTAAAAGGCCTCCTTTATTTACTTTCTTAATCATTGGTTCTTCACTTTTCTGAATGTAATCATTCAAGCTGTATCTTTCTTCTTCCACAGTCTGCTTTACTTGTAGGAGTCCTCTACCACCTTCTGCTCTTGGTAGATATAATCGGTCAACATCACTTTTAATGTTCAAAGCATGATTCATTGTCATAAGCTTCCTCATTTTTCTGTCCAAATTGTCCAACTCCATCTGGGTCCAGTCAATTACTGCAGAGTATCGAATCACAGGTATAGCCCAGGTATTTATGGCTTTTATGATGTTTCCTCCACTCAATTTGGACTTTAGTATCTTGCAGATTCGTCGAATGTACTTGGTTGAAGTTAATTCCTTGACTTTATTATGCACTAGCTATACCCGGCCACGCGTTGCTGTGGCCCAGTCTGGTTAAATGGCCAACCAATCTGCACACATACACACAACCACCGTATAACCCCCAACCTACCTACCTACTGTATTTCTCCCTATCTATTCCTCTACCTACCTACCTACCTATTGTATTTCTCCCACAACCCCCGCAGGCTAGGTGGTCAGGGATTACAGGGCCAGGGCCTGCGGCTGATGTTTTGCAACGCCAGGTCCGTGGTCAACAAAGCCCCCCTCATTCATGACCTTGTGTCAGAGGGGGAGCCGGACCTGGTGGGAATTGCGGAGACCTGGCTGGGCCACGAGGGAGGACTCCCCCTCGTTGAAATGTGCCCACCAGGTTACCACGCTTTTCATCAGCCCCGGGCCCTAGGCAGGGGTGGAGGGGTAGCGGTTATTGTTAGGGAAGGTCTTGAGCCGAGAGAGACCATTGTGCCACAGACCACCGGCTGTGCGTCCCTCTCCGTGAAGTGGGGCCTAGGGAGGCAGTTGGGCTTGCTGGTTGGATACCTGGCTCCCCGCTATGTAACAGCAGCCCTGCCCGAGCTCCTTGAGGTGATCGCTACGATGGCAGTTGAGACCCCCAGACTAGTAGTCATGGGGGACTTTAACCTGCCATCGGTTGGCGAATCATCAGAGGTAGCTCGGGAGTTCATGGCTTCCATGACGGTCATGGACCTGACCCAAGTAATTCAGGGTCCCACACACGAGGGTGGACATACGCCGGATCTAATCTTTGTCTCTGGCCAATGGAAGAGTGATCTGGGTATAGGGGATATAGTCATCACACCCCTGTCATGGTCAGATCACTCACTTCTCCGGCTCGACTTTCCAATCGCTACACCCCACCGCGGGGAGGCGGAACTTGAGTCACCTATATGGTTCCGCCCCAGGCGCCTGATGGACCCTGATAGGTTCCAGACGGCGCTTGGGCCACTTCCTGTGTCCCTGACCCACGCCCCGATGGAGGACCTCATGGCCGCATGGAATACTGTGGCCATGGGAGCCTTGGATCGGGTCATGCCCTTGCGGCCTCTCTTGCGGCGACGAACCACCCTGGCTCTTTGGTTTACTGAGGAGCTAAGGGTGATGAAGCGCCACAAGAGATGCCTAGAGAGCAGATGGAGATCCACTCGGTCTGAATCTGACCGAACACAGGTGAGAGCCCATTTACGGATTTACCTTGTGGCACTGAGAGTGGCCAAACGTCATCATTGTGCCACTCTCATCGCATCCACAGATAACCACCCTGCCGCCCTGTTTAGGGTGACCCGCTCCCTCCTTCAACAGAGGGTGCGGGAAGCCCCTTTACAGGGTAGAGCAGAGGATTTTGGGATTTATCTGCAGGATAAAATCGCTCAGATTCAGAGCGAGTTAGTTCCCATCGATAGTGGCCCAGTGGGATGCCCCAAGGCAGATCTTGAGACAGTTTTGTGGGAAGAGTTTGACTCTGTTACTTCCAAAGATATGGACAGGTTACGTGGGCGACTGCGAGCCACCACATGTTTATTGGACCCGTGTCCCTCCTGGCTTGTACTGGCATCCTGGGAGGTTACACGAGGCTGGCTCCAGGAGGTTGTCAACGCTTCTCTTAGTGAGGGTTTCTTGCCTGCCTCCCTTAAAGAGGCGATGGTGAGACCCCTCCTGAAGAAGCCCTCTCTGGACCCAGCATTGTTGGTTAATTACCGTCCGGTCTCCAACCTTCACTTTTTGGCGAAGGTTGTAGAGAGTGTGGTGGCACAACAGTTTCCCCGTCACCTGGAGGAAGTTGATTATCTGGACCCGCGCCAGTCCGGCTTCCGGCCCGGGCACAGCACCGAGACGGCATTGGTCGCGTTGGTGGATGATCTCTGGAGGGCCAGAGATGGGGGTTGTTCCTCCATCCTGGTCCTATTAGACCTCTCAGCGGCTTTTGATACCATCGACCATGGTATCCTATTGCATCGGCTGGAGGGGCTGGGGGTGAGGGGCACCGTTTTACGGTGGTTCTCCTCCTACATCTCCGGTCGATCGCAATTTGTGTTGGCAGGAGAGCAGAGGTTGACCTCGTGAGCCCTCACATGTGGGGTGCCTCAGGGGTCGGTCCTCTCGCCTCTCCTGTTCAACACATATATGAAGCCGCTGGGCGAGATCATCCGTGGTTTTGGGGTAGAGTACCACCTCTACGCTGATGACACGCAGCTGTATATATCTACCCCAAACCCCAACGATGCCGTAGCGGTGATGTGCCAGGGCCTGGAAGCCGTGCGGGCCTGGATGGGAAGTAACAGACTCAGACTCAACCTGTCCAAGACCGAGTGGCTGTAGTTCCCGGCATCCCGGTACAACCAGTTGATTCCATCTGGCCATAGGGGACGAACACCTCACCCCTGTGGATGGGGCACGCAACCTGGGTGTCCTCCTGGATACCCGGCTGTCCATGGAAGATTAAGTGACAGCCGTGGCCAGCAGGGCATTCTACCAGGTTCGCCTGGTACGCCAGTTGCGTCCCCTACTGGATCGGGATGCCCTTTGCACAGTCATTCATGCCCTCGTGACATCCCGACTGGACTACTGCAATTCTCTCTACATGGGGCTCCCCTTGAGGTGCACCCAAAGACTTCAGCTTGTCCAGAATGCAGCCGCGCGAGCAATTATGGGAACCTCGAGGTTTACCCATGTAACACCGCTCTTGCGCGAGCTGCATTGGCTGCCTGTTGTCTTTCGGGTGCGCTTCAAGGTGTTAGTTATCATCTTTAAAGCGCTCCATGGCACGGGACCTAGCTATCTGATCGGATTCTGCCCCATACATCCCTGCGGCCGATCCGCTCCCACAGAGAGGGACTTCTCCGGGTGCCGTCCACTAGGCAATGCCAGCGGGCGACGCCCAGGGGAAGGGCCTTCTCTGTGGCAGGCCCAGCCCTCTGGAACGACCTTCCCCCCGAAATTAGAACAATCACGGACCTCCGCTCCTTCCGTCAAAAATTGAAAACACACTTTTTCTGCTTGGCCGGCCTAGGTTAGTCTTCCGTTTTAACTGGGTTTTTTAGGGGGTATAGTTTAGTTTTAGTATAGAGGGTTTTTAGCGCAGGGATAATTCGTTTAATTCTTATTTTAACTATTTATGTATTTTGTATTTGTTTTTTAATCTCCCTGTGCACCGCTCCCTGAGTCCCTTTGGGGAGAGGAGGCAGTTTATAAATAAAATTATTATTATTATTATTATTATTATTATTATTATTATTATTATTATTATTATTATTATTATTATTATTATTATTATTATTATTATTATTATTATTATTATTATTATTATTATTATCTATCCCTCTACCAACCTACCTACCTACTGTGTTTCTCCCTATCTATCTATCCATCCCCCTACCTACCTATTGTATTTCTCCCTATCTATCCCTGTACCTGCCTACCTATCTACCCACTGTATTTCTTACTCTCTATCTATCCCTCTATTTATCTATCTACCTACTGTATTTCTTCCTCTATCTATCCCTCTACCTACCTACCTACTGTATTTCTCCCTCTCTATCTATCCCTGTACTTACCTACCTACCTACTGTATTTCTCCCACTATCTATCCCTCTACCTACCTACCTACCTACCTACCTACCTACCTACCTACCTACCTACTGTATTCTTCCCTCTCTCCCTCTACCTACCTACCTACCTATTGTATTTATCTCTATATACCTGTACCTATCTACCTGTACCTGCTGTATTTATCCCTCTCGTTTATCCCTCTACTTACCTAACTACCTGCTGTATTTCTTCCTCTCTCTATATTCCTCTACCTAAATAAATAGCCCTCCCCTCCCCAGACCACCCCCCCTCAGTCAACTCCCTCCAGGCCCCCCCCTCCCTTCCTCCCTCCCTTGTGCCTAACACAGTGGTGGATAAAGTCATTAGTCTCTTTGTCCCTCTGTTCCTCCTTCCTTCTCTGTCTTTCTCTGTCATTCTCTCTGTCTCTCTCTCTCCTTCCTCCCCCATCTCTGTCACTCTGTTTGCGTATGATTGCCTGTCTATCTTTCCCTCACTCATTCTCTCTGTGTGTCTGTCTCTCTCCCCTCCCTTTCTCTCTGTCACTGTGTGTGTGCCTGTCGATCTCTCTCATTCATTATCTCTCTGTTCGTCTCTCCCTCTCTCTCTGTCTCTCTGTGTATCAGTCTCCCCCCCTCCCCTCCGCAAGCAGCGAAAAGGCCGGCATATCAGGCTGAGGAGTCTAGGGCTGCCTCCTCCCACAGTGAGCGTGGCCGTCCGGGCACCGCATGCCCACCCCCACCGCGCTGCCACCGCCCCTGAGCCCCGCGACACGCAGCCCCCGCCGCCCGGCAGGCTCACCGCGGGCAGGACAGCCGGCCATGCCCCCACCAGCTCTCTCCAACGGCTCCGGAAAGTGCACCTCGGTGGCCATCGGAGAGAGCTAGTGGAGACGCGGCCGGCTGCCCCGCCCGACACGCCCGCCAGGCGACTACCACACAGGGCTCGGACGCTTCTGATTCTGTGGCCGTGCGTGTGCGTGTGTGTGTGTGTGTGGAAGAGAGCGGCTGCAGGCAGACAGGGAGGCGCATGTGTTGCTTTCCACGTTGCCCCTGGCAACGTTCCTTCAAGGCGGTTTTCTGCCGTTACGTGTCCATGACGTACAGCCGGATGGGAGGAGTTACACGGAGCTTAAACCATGTTCAGTGAGTAACTTTTATTTGTGCCTGCCTTGCACATGATACACATGTGCTAGGCACAAAATGATTTGCTATTCTATTATCCTTGTCAACATTGTGTGAAAGTTTGGTGTAAATCGGTCCAGTACTTTTTGAGATTAGTGGATTCGTACAAACTATTTTACATTTTTATTTATATAGATTAAGTCAGAGGCCTCTAAAATCCCAAAGTACTTGTAGCCTTCTTCTGGTTTTACTGCCTTTATCATTTCTTCATTCTCAAGTTCTATTCCATCATCTTCTATGACCTTGCCTGCTTTGGTTGCCATTTTTGCACATTTGTCAATTCCAAACTGCATACCAATGTTTTGGCTAAATTCTTTTGTGCTTTCAATTAATAAATTCAGCTTTTGTTTTACCAAACAGCTTCAAATCATCTATGTAAATCAAGTGCGAAATTTTCAGCCCTTTCTTTGCAAGTTCGTATCCACAGTTGATCTTCTTCAAAATGATTGTTAGTGCTAGCACTAAGAGTATATAATAATAATAATAATAATAATAATAATAATAATAATAATAATAATAATAATAGTTGTTGTTGTTGTTGTTATTGTTGTTATTGTTATTATTATTATTATTATTATTATTATTATTATTATTATTATTATTATTCATAAAACATGAAACTCAGCCAACTGAACATTTAAAAATGCATATTACAAATACTATTGACTGGTGCTAATTGTTGATACAGTTTGCTGCCAGCATCCTAGGTATCAACCAAGTATCTACGTAGAAACATATGCCAAGTAGCGCCGTTTTTTGCAGTGCCGCTGGTGTTAATGCAGGAAGCTGCAATTTGCTAAGATATTTATTAAAATTCTTGGACATGGTGCCAAGTGCCCCAATGACAATGGGTGTCACTGTGACATGCTTCATCCATAGCCGGAGAAGTCTGGGAGCTGAAGTCCTTCAGACTTAAAGTTGCAAAGGTTGGGGCCCCCTGCTCTAAATGACATGTTGCTATTGGTTTATCTCTGTGAATTCATTTTCCTGATAGTTGCTTGTTCCTTACTGTGAGTAGTTTGAATACAAACTTCTCTCTTTATTACAAGTTCCTCATTTTCTTGACTGAATCTCTGATGGCTAGATTTGCCTCTAGGCTCTTTACTTTTTTTCTTCCAGTAATCCAATTAGTTTACATTTGATGCAGGTATAATTTGGGTTCTCTATGGCAGGGATCCCCAACCCTGGTCCATGGCCCAGTACAGGGCCAAGCCTATTGAAAACTGCACCACACAAGTGGCAGACAACTGCACAAAATTGTATTTGCACAAGTAGCATGCCAGTGCACAAAACCATCCCCTCTCCTTCCCCTGATACCCAGTCCACAGAATTGGAAAGGTTGGGGACCACTATGGGCATGAATAAATAAAGGTTGGGGACCCAATTATTCTATAGGCATGAATAAATATATGACACATAGTTTAGAAATCACCATGGTGGTTGACTGTTTTTCCAGGACTATGTTATTCTTCTTACCAATGCTCTCAATAGTTCTAAGGCAGGGTCTTCCCCCCCCCCTTCTCTACCCCTTTTCCTTTCTCCATTTTTTTCAATACTGGATCTTTGAGTCCCTTCATTCTTTTAAAAATTAAACAAAAATTCCTCACCCAAAATTTGGGCTTCAAGTGTCCTTGAAAATACTGATAAAGTGAAGAACCTACTGAAGTTTCCTACCTCCTGTCTGGGCTTATACAGATACAGTTGTAAAGTATGATGGGTGACCATGTCTTCTGAATCTCGAATGCTTTTCCTTCTCTGTTCTAATGCTTGCATATCAAGGCAGACAGAACTGGCAGTTTCTCTCCTAAAGTAAAACAAACATTTAACAATTGCTTTGTTGCACAGGATTTAACAAATAAAACAAGCCAACAATCTTAAAATAGACATTTTTAGAAACCAAGAATATGATCCCTATAAGAAAGTAGCTTTGTAATAGAAAACCAGGATGCTTGAAAAAACAAAAAGTCACTTGAGTTATTTCTTTGAAATTCTAGATTTTAGTGTACAGGAAAGATTTTGATTTTTTTAAATATTATGGAAAGTTCAAACCAAAGTAATGGAAACATATGCTGTTATAAATAACAAACTTTAAGTAAACTCCACAAAGAACAGCAAGGAAATTAAATATAGGACTGTAGTACGTATCTCCTGTAATCACCCAATAGAAATGAATTTTCAGATTTTAGAAATATTGTTTAGTTTAAATCCATAGGAATATGTGAGATACTGTTTAAACAATTATCCCAGTCAGGAAGAGGGATCAAACAGGTAATTAGCATGGACTTGCTACAAAAAACCCCAAGAGGGTAAGATCCTTGAATGCCTTTGAACCTTATCTACTCAGATTAATCTGCCAATCTGGGAAGATTCCTGTGAAATTGGCACAGAACAATAAAGTAGCTAGTGTGGTTAGGGCCATTCATACCCAACAGAAACAAACATAATAGTACAATCCAGGTTGGGTGATAATAGTTTGCCTAATTGGTGTCATCTTGCAAAATTGAGCACATTGAAATAAGTGATTTTTATAAATTAGTGAAATCTCTCCTACTAAAACCAAATGATCTTAAAGAGGTTAACTGCAGTGTGTGTTCCTTCCTCTGACTTGATATTAAAAATGTACTTATAAAACTAGGGCTTAAATATTTACTCCACCTACAGCAGTTGGGTGACAGAAGTCTCTTTCTTCATTTGGTTGATAATGCTGAAGTCCACACTGGCGGTGTGTTCAATACTTGGAGAGCGAATGAAAGACAATGAACCTGTTTGCTCTCCCTGTTCAATAAAAAAAAAACATATGTGTATGTGTGTGTGTACGATTTGGATTGCAATTGAAGAAAACATAAAAAGGATTTAAATTCCTTTTAATTCATTGTCACTCCACAGCACTTGCACCTAGGCAGTTGACACAATGAGAATTTTTTTAGCCTTGATGATGTGAATTTATTTATTTTATTTATTTATTTAATTCGATTTGTAAACCGCACCAATCTCTGTCGAGACGGACTCTGGGCGGTGCACAGGACATTAAAATCTACAATAATAAATAACAAATATACAAAAGTTAAAAAGAAATTAAATAATAAACCTGTGCTAAAATTCCCATTAAAACCTATCTAATTTAGCTGAGGCTCTATTGTTCCTAAATTTAAATTCTATGCCAGTCCAGCTTGCTGAAAAAGATGTGTCTTAAGTGATTGCATTTTACTCTACATTAGCTTGCCAACACATCATCAACCTGTCCCAGGTTTGGGACTTCCAGAAACAGCAATGGCAAACTGAAGATGACTATAGCAAAAAGAGGAATTAGTGACTAGATTGGCTCCTAGAAACTCCTCTCCTTTCCTGATCCACAAGTTTGCTCCATATAGAATCTCCCTGTGCAGAGATTGTAAAACAGTGGTCTTCAGCAGCTTTGAGAGTGATAGGAGCTGGAAAGAAAATCATCTTGTCCAAGCTGCAGTTTGGCACTTTCAAAGTGACACTAAATTCATCTACTTTTCCTTTTAGCTTCTTTAGGAAACTATTAGTTATTGGCTTTTTAGATTTTAAGAATCTATTGAAATCCAATAGATTATTTAGGTAATATAACAATTTAGCATGTTTATCCCCAAGAGTTTCTGCTGCTTTGTTTTTAGCTTTTTATTTGTTTTGGTATTACAATTTCATACCTAAATAATTTGTTGGGTATTCATTTATTTTTAGATATTGTTTTATTTCTATTATTTATTTACAAATTACAATAAAATTCAAAACATACATACAAAGAAACTCAAGAAGGGAATTCCAAATAATACAGTAGGAAGATAGAAGGGGACTAGGCAACTAATTAAATTAGTTACCCACTATATTGTAATATGGGCAGCATATAAATTTACTCAATCAATCGTGAATCACACTAATCTTTTTCATATGCTGTTTAGGTAATCAGAAGTTTAATTTTAAGTCACCTAGAATAGTTTCTAAAAGTCAAAGAGAATTGCTACCTGTTCTGTTCAAACACAGAAAAATGTGCAAAAGTATAAGAACTTTTATCACAATAAGTAATATTTCTTTAGAAATTAGGGCCAGGCTAGATTGCTCAATGTTAATGTGTTACCAAATTGATATATTACTCCATTATAAAAATATATATTCAGTAATATTAAATCTTCAGTTAACCATCTCCTGTAAGATATACCAATTTTATTATGTGTGAAATAATTGATATTTGAAAGATAACTTCCCCACTACAACCAGTTTGTGACTGTACAATGACCCTCTTTTGAAATTTAAAACATGTACGGAAAGCCTCAAAGCTAGATGAATGGATGTACATTTTTTTCAAGCAAGGATCACTTGCATTCTTGAAGTACAGTAGAAGCCAAATTGGGCCAGGACAAAAAAAATCATTTAGCTTTCATTTAAATGTAAACTGAATCACATGAATCACATATTATTCTTCATAAAAATGTATTTATACATCTGATATCAAGCATCAGAAATTACAATAATTTAAATTTAGAGCTTTTCAGAACCACACTCAAATATTTCTGGGGTGGCAGGAAACTGTAGGGGCTCTAATTGTTTCTCTTTGGATTAAATAATCTCCAATAGTCTTTCTTATTATATAATTCCTCTATATATTTTTGGGGCTTCTTATTTCAAACTGTAATAAAATTTATTACAAATTCATAGACACAATCATCCAAAGGTAAACAAATTTAGACAATGATGAGTGTATTTTCGTGCACTCAGATTTTCCATTAAAATGTTTTTATATGCTTTTTTAATTGTCCTGTGCACCGCCCTGGGTCCCTTCGGGGAGCGGGTGCGGTTTATAAATCAAATCAAATAAATAATTAATAAATAAATAAAATAAGTGGAATGAAAATGCTAGAATAAAAAGTATATATGGGAAGGCAGATTTTTAAAAGTCAAAGTGCAACTGTTTCATTGAAACCTTGCCCTTTTTATCTACATACATTTCACATTTAAAAGGGATAGAGCTTCAATGAATATACCATCTTGACCTTCTGCATCAGTGGTGGGTTTCAATTTATTTTACTACCGGTTTGCTTGTGCGTACACTTGCAAGCAAGCACAATGCTTCTGGGAATGTGCAGAAGTGTCCTGGGGTTGTGGTGGGCTAGAGCCTCCCGGCACTGCCACTACTGGTTTGCCCGATCTGGGGTGAACTAGCAGAAATCCACCTCTATTCTGCATGTGTATAACTTTAGCTAAAAAATTAATATCCAGTATCAATTTAACATCAACCTAGGAGTGGGGGGGGGGGGGGGGGAGTAGCATTTTTGTAATTATAAAATTACCTCAGCCACATAACTAATAGCATCCTTCATGTTAAGCTCACGGAAAACTTTAAGAATATGATCTCTCGTTTTCTGGGCAGATCTTCTCATAAGTATTTTGCTGAGGATCTGCCTGTCAAAATTGGTCCATCTAAGGATACAAAGAGATAACATGCAATAGTCATATATTAAAAGGATATCTTGAACATTTTATTTGCATTAACAGGACTTGTATCTCATGCTAGTAACATCCCAGTCAATATATTTATTATCTTTAAAAGAGACATAAAACATTAAAAGAAACTTTTAAAAATAATAATTAGTTGAGAGTATAATAGTCACAAGTCTTCCTATATTGATAATGATTTGTAAATTGTAACTGCTAAGCGGTAAAGTTTTTTTTTTCATGCCAAGGTATTATTAAGAATTAATTTGACACAATATTGGTGAACTTCTTGCTCTGGTTACTGCTTAGCTAACCTGACTTATTGGACTGCTGGCCCTGGTTAATGTTTAGGCTAACCTGGCTTATTGGACTGCTGGCCCTGGTTGCTGTTTGGTTAACTTAGGCAAATTACTAGATTACTTGCAGCCAGAGGCTTCTAAAGGTGCGTGTGAGAGCTTTGTTCCCGGACTTGAGGTGAATGGGAACCTTTGGGGCACAGTTGGAGCAATAAAGGTCTAATAATAAAGGTCTAATAAAGTTAGACCTTTTCTCTGGTTGTGTTGCTTTGGTGACACGCCCCAGGTCATCAAACCTGCTTAATTGTTCAAGATGAAGTAAGTTCAACTACAAATAGCTCTCAACATAGACTAATCATTCAGTGAGCAAAATGACAAACAATGCTGAAAAAATGGAGTAAAAACTCATCTCCAAAGTTATGGCCATTGCAATGCCACTGGAGTCATGTGATCAAAATATGGGGCATTTAGCAGCCTGCTGTGGTGCTGCAACTCCACCCACCCCCTTATTTCTCTCCAATCTATGCCCTTTTTAGCACCCTACATAGAAACACTTGTTTGATAGCAGTATCAGGGTTAGGACTGAAGTAGAAGCTGGGGGTAGAGCAGTCTCAATCAACCAGCTGCCATAACCCTCAGGTCTTCATTTTAGCTCTAGTACCACTGCTGCCATTCAGATATGTGGCCTCAAGCCCCACAACATGGGCAGTCATGCCAGCATCATTGCACAAAGCTCAGTTGTCCCTGTCATTCTTCACGGCACAGGTTGTGCTATACCCTGCTGATGTTTGCCACCTCATGCTATTCTCCAAACCAAACATCCCTTTCCTTCTCCAAGTTATAAGTTTTGGTCTTCCCCAAATATCCCCCAGATATCATAAGAACGGGCTCCTGCTATTCTCCAAATTACATCTTACAGATCATATTGCTTACAGGCAAAATTTCATTGGTCCCAACTGTGTCCATACAAGGACTACCTGTGTCTCTCTTAACTGAGACTAAAAAGAGTAAAAAGAGTTGTTATCCAGTATATTTCATTCTGAATACTTTTAAGTATTAGGCATCCATACTTCAGTATCATGTCCTACTATTTAGTAAATCTTTTGTATTCATTTCTTTCATTCCCTTCCAAATCAACTTACTTGTCTCTCAAATAATTGTGTCCTATTTGACCAGATATATCTTCAATAGCTGAAAGAATGTGATCAAACGCCTGCAAAATAAATAAATATATATATATAACTTCAATGTATAATAAAATAAAATAATGTAAAACATTTTAAGTGCAGATAGAGCCGTGAAGAAATCAATTATCTTCAGATTAATTGGAATATTTTGCTTCAATATCTCACTATCTAGACCAAATTGTCAGCTTTAACGGAACTATTTACCAAGCTGTTGACTTGTGGTGACACAGCAGTATTGAAGGCTAACTCTGCCCACAGCCAGGAGTTTGATCCTGACTGGCTCAAAATTGAGCCATCCTTTCATCCTTCTGAAGTCAGTAAAATGAAAACCTAGATTGTTGGGGGCATTATGCTGACATTGTAAACTCTATGAGAGTGCTACAAAGCAGTTTGGAGTAGAATATGTCTACTCCATAGCAATAATGCTATTGCTATTGCTATTGCTGCTCTTCAGATCATTATATGATTCAATGTGGAAGATCCAGGCACTATTATGGTCAATGGTTTTGTGAGAAAGAAGATTGTTTCACCTGTTATGGTGTATCCAATAAAAATACTATTATGATACATCTTAGATCCAGTGCTATTAATAGAGGTAAACACCAGGTGATCATTTATGTATAGAAGAACTTTCTCAGTTTATTATGAACTTATTTTATTCTATCACTTTGGAAGTGTAACTAGCTAAATACTGAATTTTAATGTAACTGTTATTAATTAATGGAATTTGTAAAATACCAGAACAGGAGTTTGTATTCTTTCAGGTTCAAGCCTTAATTCATCCAAAATATAATTATTATTTTTCCTTTTGTAAACATTTTATAGTCATATTATAAAGTCAATATCTGGAGTAGAACTAGATGTAGCAGACCACTATAAATACCTTTGCCAATGGATCTCAACTGATGGTGATACAATAAAGGAAATTTAATGGCATGTTAAATTGATTAGCAGGCATTCAGCAAACTAAGCATAATTTCCCCCCTATGCCTAAAGAGAAAAGTTCTCGATCAGTGTGTGCTACCTATTCTAACATATGCCAACAAAACACGAACACTAATCTCACAATTGCTATAAAAGCTACGAGTGGCACAAACAGCTATGGAAAGATACACCACAAGACAAGATGGAAAGACCTGCACATGGATTATGGAACAAATGAAGGTGTATGATATCATCAAGAGAGTAAAAGAAATGAAAATGGGTTGGTCACATAACAAGAAGAACTGATGGCAGATGAACTAAGGCAGTCAAAGAATGGATTCCACTTGGTAAAAACCATCCGCAAAAAAGACCTAAAACAAAATGGATCAACAACATCAGCAAGTATTGCGGGCCTAATTGGCAAAAATAAAACTCAAGTGAGCCTACAATGTGCTGTATGAATAGAGGGATATCATCAAGGTAATATAAAGTGTTAATACCCTTTATACTGCTTTGGAAAGATCATATTTGGAATATTGAGTTCAGTTTTGGTCCCCAGGATACAAAGAAGATGTTGGGACTCTAAAAAGAATATAGAGAATATCAATAAAGATGATTATGGGGCTGCAAACTAAACATATGATATTTTTTTATTCAATTTGTATCCCGCCCTTCTCCAAAATATGATAACTGGGTATATCTAGTTTAACAAAGAGAAGGACTAGGGGCAATATGATAATAATCTTCCAGGGTTTGAGGGGCTGTCACAGAGAAGAGGAGGTCAACCTATTCTCTAAAACAGGGGTCCCCAACCCCCGGGCCGCGGACCGGTGCCGGTCCGTGGCTTAGTAGGGACCGGGCCGCAGCGCCAGACAGGAGGAGGAGGGGGCAGCCCCCTGGGCAGAGCGCACAGCCGGGCGGCTGGGGCAGGCTAAGGCGAGTGAGCGGGCGGGCGGGGGCGGGGGCGGGGACGCCAGGTTCCTTCGTCCCGTGGGTGGGTGAACGAGCGAGCAAGCAAGCGCGGGCGGGCAAGAAAACTTGCTGCAGCAGCCCCCAACAACCTGCCTGCCCGCCCACCGGCTGCGGTTACTCGCTCGCTCACCTACCCACCGGACGAAGGAAGCTGGCGTCTGGTGGGTGAGCGAGCGAGTGAGTAATTGTGGCCGACTGGCCGGCGGGCGGGTAAGGAAAGTTGCTGCGGCTGCGCCCAACAATCCGCTGGCCCGCTGGCCGCGGTTGCTCGCTCGCTCGCTCGCTTGCTCACCCATCGGACTCCAGGTTCCTTCGTCCGGTGGATGGGTGAGAGAGCGAGCGAGTAAATACAGCCAGCGGGCTGGCGGGCCGGCCAGGCTACTTCCAGGAACTGAGGAGGGTTGGGCGGGGGGGGGAGGGGAGGGCGGGAGACAGACAGACAGAGAGAGGCACAGACACAGAGAGAGACAGGGAGGGAGGGGGGAATCAGAGAGTGACAGACACACACAGAGAGACAGAGAGTGGGAGGGAGGGAGAGAAAGATAGACAGAGACACAGAATGAGTGATTTAAGTGCCTGAATGCGAGACACACACACACGCACGCACGCACGCACAGAGTGACAGATGGGCAAACAAAGGAGAGAGAGACAGAGAGAGAGAAAGAGAAAGAAAGAAAAAGAAAGTGGGAGAGAGAGAAAGAAAGAGAGAAAGACAGACAGAGAGAAAGAGAGAGAAAAAGAAAGAGAGACAGAAAGGAAAGAAAGAGAAAAAAGAGAGAGAGAAAGAGAAAGAAAGGAGAGAAAGAGAGAAAGAGAAAGAAAGAGGGAGAGAGAGAGAGAAAGAAAGAGAGAGAAGGAGAGAGAAAGAGGGAAAGAAAGAAAGAGAAAGAAAGAGAGAGAGAGAAAGAGAAATAGGGAAAGAGAGGGGGGAAAGAGGGAAAGAAAGAGAAAGAAAAAGAAAAAGAGAAAGAGGGAAAGAGAGAGAGAAAGAAAGAAAGAAAGAGAGAAGGAGAGAGAAAGGGAAAGAAAGAAAGAGAAAGAAAGAGAGAGAAAGAGAAATAGGGAAAGAGAGGGGGGAAAGAGGGAAAGAAAGAGAAAGAAAAAGAAAAAGAAAAAGAAAGAAAGAGAAAGAAAGAGAGAGAGAGAAAGAGAAATAGGGAAAGAGAGAGAGGGGGGAAAGAGGGTAAGAAAGAGAAAGAAAGAGAAAAAGTAATAAAGAGAGAGAAAGAGAAAGAAAGAAAGCGAGAAAGAGAGAGAAATAAAGAAAGAGAGAAAGAGAGAGAGAGAGAGAGAAAGAAAGAAAGAAAGAAAGAGAGAAAGAAAGAAAGAACTTATGACCACAATTGAGCCCAAAAGTTTGGTTGTTAACCAAGACCATTGTTAAGTGAGATGAAAATGTGAAAACATTTTCCAAGTTGGCCACGCCCACCCAGTCACATGACTGCTGAGCCACACAGCCGGTCCGCAAAATTTTCTTTAAAATGAAACCGGTCCCTGGTGCAAAAAAGGTTGGGGACCCCTGCTCTAAAACACTTGAGGGCAGGATAAGAAGTAATAGATGGAAACTTATCAAGGGGAGATCTAACCTAGAACAAAGCAGAATGTTTTGATAATGAGAACAATTAATCAGTGGAACAACTTGCTTCCAGAGATTCTGGTGCTGTATCATTGGAGATTTTAAAGAAGAGATTGTACATCCATTTGTCTAGAATGGAATAAGATTTCTTGCCTGCGCAGGAGATTGAACTAGAAGACTTCGAGGTCTCTTCCAATTCTTGATTGTCACATGTTGTGACCATGTGATGCTCTAAGAAAAAACTTTGCAACTTAGCCTGTATTTACAGCAGAAGGTAGAGAAATACCCTTTTGGCAATAACTTTCACCTGCTACTCTAGCTGGTACCACAAGTCTAAGAAGTTCCTCACATCACAGATCTGCTCTTTTAGGATAAGAGTATCCACATTCAGACCAATGTTGGAATTGAGCTGATTATTCACCAAAAATAATAAATTTATCTAGCAGGAATTTTATTTCAGCTTATCTTGACCCATCTAGGCTCTCCAAGCTTAATTATCCAATCCAAAATGTTTTTTTCTAATTATACATTTAAAAAGGTAATGCTTTTCCTTATCTAGTCATGTTTAACTCTAGGGAATGGTGCTCATCTCCATTTCTTAGCCAAGGGAGCCAGCATTGTCCAAAGACATTTTGGTGATCATATGGCCAACATGACTATATGCCAAGGCACATGGAATGCTGTAATTTTCCCTCCAAAGTGGTACCTATTTATCTACTCTCATTTGCATGCTTTCGAACTACTGGGTGGGTAGGAGCTGAGGCAAGTAACAGGAAATCCTCATGTGGGGTCTAGTCTTAAACCCAGATTGTCAGCTTTCCAACTGATAAGCTCAATGTCTTTAACCACTTTAACCACTTAGCCATTGTGCTCCTCCTTATATACAGTATTAGGTATGTGGAAAATGAGATTTATCCTTCCTACAGATTGTGGAGGTTACTGGAAATAGCTAGTTATAAAGCATTTGCCAGATTTTCCTTAACTTCTTTTTAATACATTAAAGAGATGGGGGGAATAACGATGTTTACATAAAAATTGGTAGCAATGTTTTCTAATAGTTACTCCTTAAGAACCTATTTGAAATAATGTAACATGAAATGAAATTATTCTGATAACCAATTGCTAAGAAATGCCCTATTTTTCTATCATGCTAAAGAGGTAAGAGCCTCATCTGTTTGCCTTCTCCTAAAAGGGTGCTTTATGTTTACATTAGGGGAATGAGCAAACCTATTCGTTTCCTTCACACAAGAATATGGTGAGAAATCTATACTAATCTATTGCAGTTTGTGGGGGGGGGAGCCCTCAAATTAGCTATATTATCTAATTTGACATATCTGAGGCAGGGACTTTTCTTTCTGCAGGTGCAGCATGTATATTTACTATTATTTCCCTTAGTATTATTTTCCTTGCAAAGGAACAAGAAGCATAAGGATTTCTCTACATTTTAAACATGAATATGAAATTGGAAGGTACAGTTTATTTTATTTTTTTAATGTTTATGGCAACCATCTCCCCTATAGTGACTCTTATCACAATGGTAGTACATTATTATTTAAATGTAGCTTGCAGCAAATTCTAATTCCTTAAACTATAGTTCTTTGTAACATAAATTAGCTTACCCTGCTATGGAGCTTCTCATTCAGTTTGGGTTCTCTGTGTTCACTTTTTTTCACCTTCAACCATTTCACTAAAGGCTTGATTGTTAAACCCTTTGAAGGAAAATGAACAAATGACCTTAGTTTTAATTAAAAGAAACATTGCACATTTAAAGAATGAAAAAAAGGAATGAAACATGTATAGCACTAAATAAAGATACTGGTTTAGCTACTCTTTGACATATTATTAGACGGCTATGGTTAGGAAATGAATACACCTTGACACCTGATTGACAGATTATTCTATTTACTCCAACACACATTCTGCCTGTTCCAACAAAGTTAATGTTCTATTCCTATATAATTATAATACATAAACATGTATAATAATTGGTAATTTGGTATTGGTAATACAGTATTCTGGAAACACTTTTAATGACAGTTCTTTGCCCACAAAAAAATAGATCTATATACTTTCTTGTTGGCAAAACACATTTCATATTTTTAAAAAGAATATATAACATATTTGCAAATAAACATGATTTCACAGAATTTGTTACAATAATGTTGTAGCATTTTGAATTAAAATCAATAGTTCATTATCATTGAAATTAGAAATCAA
The DNA here is from genome assembly GCA_039707465.1 of Rhabdophis nuchalis. Taxonomy (NCBI): domain Eukaryota; kingdom Metazoa; phylum Chordata; class Lepidosauria; order Squamata; family Natricidae; genus Rhabdophis; species Rhabdophis nuchalis. The sequence goes on along the minus strand of CM077647.1, from coordinate 109,478,236 downwards.
TAATATAGAAACTGTTAAAAAAACCCAAACAGCAAATTTCCTTTTGCAAGTAACTGAAATAGTTTGCCTTGCTTATATAGGTCTCATGAAATAGTAATGTTCATTAATAATATGTATTCTCATTTATGACATAGATATTTTATTCTTTATGTGGAAAATTTAACTTGACTTAAATGGTGAAAATGTAAAATAGTTAATAATTACTTAGTTCTGTATCGTACAGATACAGTACAGGTGGGATGCTCCAATGGGTGTTATATTCAGATATGAAGGGGCGCGGTATTGTTTGAATACTACAGACAAGGCAAGAGATTTTTATTATGAAATACTGAAGAAAAGTGCAACGCCCCCACGTATATCTATACCAACACTAGTAGATCTGGATGGTTCAGAGCAAGATATTGAGATGGAGCAGAAACAATTTGGAAAAGAGATGGAAGAACATACTCAGTTGGATTCCCCTGGGCTTTTTTTAAGCCCTACTCTGGAGGAAATGTCGAAGACTGCTATAGGGGGATCTGTTGGAATGCCAATACGTAAATCAGATGAGCAATGTGAAGCCAGGTCTAGCACCAGACAAATTCAGAAACCGCAGAAGCAGAGGAGGTCTCAATCTCGGCGAGTTAAGAAAGACAAAAGGATTAAAGGACGAAGCAATTAATCAATCTAGATAAAAATATACAGATCTCTGCAATGCTGGTTCTCTTGGATGTGGAAACTTTTTCAGGGTTGAAAACTGGAACCGGAGCATTTGCAGTGGATCTGGTTGTTACCCTATCACGATCTTGGAACTTTATAATCCTGATGAAAAGTCACTCGGGGGTTACCTATGTAAAGGTTTTTTTTTTTGTTATTTATGGGGGCAGCTGCTTAAACTGGTATTACAAACAGCTATGGATGGAATGGAAGGAGACCTGAAGAGTTGGACTTATGAACATTGATGCGGAAAGGATTAATATTATCTTAGTGTTCTGGGAAAAAACTTGGGCCGAACTTTGAAATTTTCTTGCAATTTACTGTATCCTTCCGGTGATAGGATCTGAAATTTTCCTATACCATTTCTGTTTCCTTTGTGAAGAGAGAAGTAACTTTGCTTTTTTCAAATATTAGAGTAATCTTTACATTTTTTTTGTGTTGTTAAGTGGGCAATTAAGCAAATGGAGAGGGGAAAAATAGTAAACCTTTTGAATCAGGAAGGATGTAAACTTGAGCTAGGATATATGGTTTAAGTTTTATAAGTGTTAGGTTATATGACATGGTATTTAGATCTTAAGAATTATTTTCTATGTATTTTAATGTTCAACTAAAAGGGGGTGTTTATGTTGAGTTTGTTATAAGGTTTCTAATGGATTGATTATATACAGAATAAATATCAGATTAGGAAGTACTATGTAGCTTTTAGGTAAGAATGCTTTGATTAATAGGTGAATAGAGTAAATAATATTTGGGATGCTTGGAATTATTAGAGTGGTGTATAGCGGAAGTCAGGGGGGTGGGTTTGAATGGGAGGTGGGGGAGGGTTAGGGTGGAGGGCGGGGTAATATATATGTATGATTAATCTAGAGGGGAATAATGGGATACGCTTTTTTTTTTTAAAGAGAAATTTATATTATGTTTTTTATATCTTTAATTAACTTAGAAGATGGTGTTATTGGGATATTAATATACTAAGAGAAACTTATATTGTGTCTGCTGGGAGGCGAGGGGGTATAATATCTGAATGAGAAACTTATTTTAAGACGGGGTGAGGGGGGGTATAGTATTTGTATGTGATTTATATTACATGTCGGGGGGGTGGGTAAAAAGGGGGAAAATCTGTGTGAGTAAAACTTTTTCAATTAAAAAAAATAATAATTACTTAGTTCGTGGTTTTTTAATGGCCAGCTCTTTTCCCTCCATTTTTTTAAATAGAAAAGTTATCTTCTGCTTTGGCAATACAGAGCCTAGTTTTAGGAACTGTTTTGAATATATAACTGGACATAAAAGACATGGGACAAAAGTTTCAAAAGGCTGCACCTCAAAAGCACTCATTTGCTGCTTTTCCATGTAAACGCATGTAATATCTGATTTGTTTTATAAATTGGCAGATAGTGCTGTTAATATGGCACTGCTCCACATCTTACAATATTTGTAAGGGTCCTATGCAATGGTCCTTTTTGTAGAGTTCAGCTCAACATTGAAGACCACCATTCCAGAAATTCTTCCCTCTAAACCAACTCAGCTAGCTGTACCTGACCACATTATAAGCTTTCTAATAGATAGAAAGCACCAGGTGAAGCTAGGTAAAATCACATAGAATACCTCTTCAGTTAGCACCAGGGCTATGTGACCTTTCCATTATTCTTTTTTCTCTATACCAATGATTGCATCTCAAAGGATCCCTCTCTTAATGTAAAGTTTGCAGATGATACAGCATCCATTGATATCATTCAAGATGATGTATACAGATGGGAGTTTGAACAACTGACCCTGTCATGCAATTGGAACAATCTGCAGCTGAACATACTTAGAACTGTAGAGAGGACACTAGATTTTAGGATTCTACCATCTCTTACAACACTAGACAACATACTATCAACAGTAGAGACCTTCAAATTTCTGAGTTCTATAATCTCCCAGGACTTGAAATGGACACCTAGCATTAGAACCATCATTTAAAAAGCACAACAAAGAATGTATTTCCTGCATCAACTCAGAAAGTTCAGACTGCCCAGGGAGCTGCAGATACAGTTCTACAGAGGAATTATTTAATCTGCCATTTGTACCTCAATCACTGTCTGGTTTGGTATAGTAACAAACAGGACATGTATAGACTTCAATGGATAGTTAGGACCAGAAAAAAGCCATTGCAATCAGTTTACCTTCCATTGAAGACCTGTATCACTCTACTGATCGCCTAATTCCCACAGAACTATCTTATGTCTAAGGATGCTGGGGATGCGGCAAGTCATACATTTGAAAAATGGTTTTAAGTCACTTTTTTCAGTTCTGTTTTAATTCACTAAATGAACTATTATACCTCAAGGATTATCTGTACAACCTTTTATGAGAAGGATTTTTATTTATTTATTTTAGTAAAGATTTAATTGAATACCTGGAATATTACTGTGAAAAATACAACTATGATAGTTGTGCTGACAAACAGGTTTTTATCTTGCACTATGTTTTCATCCAAAAGTACAACTAAGGCAAAGGCAACAGCACCACGGAGACCACCATACGACATTACTACTTGGTCTATTATTCCCAGATTTACCATTCGATAGCGATTTAGAATCCAAGTCTGTAGAATTACACCTGTTTAAATAAATATATCAAAGATATTAGAATAACATTAAGAATTAGGACAGATACTGTGAAGAGTTGAACTGGGAGGGGGGGGGGAAGGGAACGATTTTAAAAGTTAAGAAAGAGTTAAGATAAAAAGGTTTACATGCATAAGAATAAAAACATAGCAATAATACACAGATAGAAAGTACAGATTAAATTAGAATAGAAATAGTTAGAAAGTAGAAACGAAAAAAGATTATTGTACAAGAAAATCATTTTTTATGGACAGAACACAGTCTATCCTGGACTCGCTAAACGGCGACCCAGTAACTCATTAGAAAGCTTCATTCAATGAAGGAGATGGTATTTCATTATCTAATCTTTTCTAAATGCTGCAAAGTTCAGGTAAAACTAGTAGAGAATTAAAAAATCGCAAATGATTACATGAATAGGCGCTTGTACATATGTATGTATATACATAATAACTAACAGCCTGATTCATAAAAGAGACCATGTGCACTTAGCTATTACATGGCCTACCTACTGTCTAAGCTAAACAATATAATTTTCCCTACACCCTATAGAGCCTAAACTGTCTAAAGGTGTGAAAGGATACATTTCCCACCTGCATTACCCTGCCAAAATAGGTGCAGCATATTCCCTTCACAAGGAAGTGTTCAGGTTTTATTACATACTTTCTCTTTCCTGTCTCATCACTTCCTATTACAAGCATTGATGAGAAACAGAAGGGAAATGAGGTTATTCCAGCCTCCAACTTTCATGCAGAGAAGCCACTTATACCCTGTTTCCCTGAAAATAAGACCTCCCCGGATTATAAACCTAATTGGGCTTTTGAGCCCATGTGCTAAAATAATGCCTCCCCCGAAAATTAGCTCTTCCCGAAAATATTGCAACCCAGCATTAGCCATGAGGTGACCACACTCACTGCCTCCTGCACCTCAAAAATAATAGGACCTCCCCGAAAATAAGGCCAAGATCTTATTTCGGGGAGACAAAGAAAATAAGACCCTGTCTTATTTTTTGAGGAAAATAAGTAGTTCTTAAACTCCAATCTAATCTGGAGGTACCATGTTTCCCTGAAAATTAGACAGGGTCTTATTTTCTTTTGACTCCTAAAATAAGCGGAATGGGAAGCATGTAATAATCTTTGAACACTTCCTTGTGAAGGGAATATACCACATCTGTTTCGGCTGGTAGGGCCAAACTTTACCTATAAGCTAGCTAAATGCAAAACACATTACTGTTTTAAAGGCAGAATACCAAACATTTGAATACAGAACAAGAATTTACAATAGAAATGTGTTCATGTCCAGCCAGAGCAGCAAGTGTTCTGGGGACAGAACACAGTCTTCTTGTCTGACCCATATTAAGAAAATACTAATACTTCTATTTAATTAATATTAACAAAGGTTAAAAAAAATCTCTTACCAATGATTCTATAGATAGAGATGAAAACCAGTGTCAGGATTATGAAAGCAGTGTTCCACGTCCAGATTTTAGGATTAACAGCAGAAATTCCCAGGAACATAAAAATAATAGTTTCTGCACCACTTGCTAACATTTTCATGGAGTACCTCACAGTGGTAGAAGATTGGTCTGAAATATTTGCTTTGACATATTTCTGACAGCAGATACCACAGAACGTTATCCTGGAAAAATACACTGAACATCTTAGTCATGTATCCTTGTGATCCTTTTTTCTAAATTGTAATTTTTGTTAAACTAATATGAAATATAAATAAACAAGTAATTAAATGTATCTGCTGAAAAATGTGTTAGCTGGCAACTCAGTTATGTGTGTAGGAAGACTTCACATAGCATTGTCTGGATGCTCTTTTGAAAAGATGACCTTCAGAAGAGGAAAGTGGAACAAGGCATGATGGGTCAGGGAGAAGGCCCAAGTTGGTGAGACCCAGCAGGGCAGGAAACTACAAGGGGTGCCTCAGGGTACTAGAGCTCTGGCACAGACTATATGTGAGTTGGGAAGATGTTGCAGTATAGATCTGGATTTTTGCTGGGTCTCCCCAATATCTTGAGGCACCCCATGCTCTCCTTGTGATCTGTTCATTTGCTAAATCACCATAATGTTAAACTGGAATTGTGGTTGTTAAGGGGGCAGCTCTCAACATCTACAACAACCTATGGCTATGATTTGGGGCTTCATTATAAAAATAAGCCAAGAACTACCTGTATAGCCATGAGACATAAGAAAATCCTTATCGTGTGTCTTTGTAATATTCTGGTGTTTTGAAATGTTATTCGATTATATGTAGTTTTATGTGAAAAGAATCAGCAGCTATGTGACATTGTATTTGGAGCAGTTTGCAAGTAGAAAGCAGATTACCCATAATTTTAGAATATGTGAAAAGCCAAAAGGCAACTTCTTAATTGACCATGTAAATTCCCTTCTTGATATCCTGCTTCTTCCTAACCTATTGGAGTTATTATTAAACTATCAATTTATAATTAATTTAACCATCAATGCCCCTGATTTATGTACTCTATAGCTGGATTTCACATCTGGACTGCATATGCAGGCCAGCTAGATAGTCTTGAATTCACAGAAGAATCCATATAGCCTCACATTTTTATTTTATGTACTCACAAATAGGAATTATTTATGTTTATGTTCTGTAGCTAAATCTTTGTATATGTACAATGTAAAAAGCTGTGTAAACTGATTCTCAACATGAATACATATATTTTTAACTTTTAAATACAGCTTACTTTTTCGATTAAATGACAATTTTCTCTAGTAAAAAAAAATAATAGAAACTTACGCAAGGATGGCAGATAATGAGAGCATCTCAGCGGTCAAGTAGGAAAGATAAGAAATGACAAATACAAATCCAGGTTCAATTATTCTGACATGCTTTGTCCAACGAGTGACGAACGAGAGCACAAATGCAAATATAATGCCAATAACAGCACCTCCAAGGCTTACCACAAAGAAAGATACTGCAATAAAATCACATAAAAATTGAAATTGTTAATAGAACAGAACAGAACAGAACAGAATAATTAAGTTGAAAAGGACTTTGGATGTCTTCTAGTTCAACCCTTGCTCAAGTAGAAGATCTATACCATTTCAGAAAAATAGCTGTCCAATATCTTCTTAAAAATCTTTTTTTTAAATATGGATATTTTAAAAAAAAATATGTTTTTTTAAATTATGGATATTTGATCCAGGACAAATTACTATTAACTTTTGGGATGATAAGATGTCATGGAAAGTTTCCTATGACCTGATTACAATAATAGTTTATTAACAAAGGATTTTGAAACTTTAACTTTGTCTTTTTATCATTAATGTTCTTCATATTAATTGTTTTGTCATTAATACCCCGAAAATAAGACATGGTCTTATTTTCTTTTGACCCCTGAAATAAGTGCTTGGCCTTATTTTTGGTGAGGTCTTATTATTTTTGAGGTGCAGGAGGCGGCAAGCGTGGTCACCTCATGTCTGCTGCTGTGTTGCTATATTTTTTTATTGTATAGATGATGGATTAGCAATTTGCAAACACATTTAGTAGTTTAAAAATCTTGTTTGCAAGGTGTGGGAAACTAATATTGTAGTAATATATCAATCAGTATTCAACTCTGGGAGATAATATGTATATAGGTGTGAGGATTTTTTTTCCAATTCACTTTTTAAATGTCTTGTTTATGATGTGGTTTTGTTTGTTTGTTTAATCTTTTGAAGTTTTGGCATTTTAGCGCTTTTTAAAAAATAAAATAAAAGATTTGACAAAAAAGTCTCCAGTGATCAAGAACTCACAACTTCTGAAAGCAAGCTGTTTCATAAGTTGTTCTCATTATCAAGAGATTTCTTCTTATTTCTATGTTGGACTTCTCCTTCATAAGTTTCCATCTGTTGCTTCTTGTTCTGCCTTTAAGTGCTTAGGATAATAAGTTGCCTCTTCTTTGTGGAAGCCACTTAGATTTTGGTGGCTATCATGTCAACCCTTATCCTTCTTTTCATTAGATATTAGATCCAGTACCTGCAATCTACTTCATATATTTTAGCTTCCAGTGTCCTGATTATTTTTGTTTCTCTTCTCTGCATTCTTTCTAGAGTCTTAACATCTTTTTTGTTCAGTGACAAAAACTGAACTCAATATTCCAAGTGTGGTCTTACTAGGGCAGTGGTGGGCAAACTTAATAGTCAAGAGAGCCAAATATCAACAGTACCATGATTGAAATTTCTTTTGAGAGCCGGAAGGTGCGGCCTGTTTTGTGGGAGTGTCTCAGCGGTCATGTGACTGGGTGGGCGTGGCCAACTTGGAAAATGTGGTGAAACTCACTTAACGACGGTCCTGCTTAGCAAGCAAAATTCTTTCTTTTTCTTTCTTTCTTTCTCTCTCTCTACCACTTTCTTTTTCTTTCTATTTTTCTTTCTCTCTTTCTCTTTTTGTCTCTGTCTATCTCTCTCTTTATCTGTCTCTCTCTCCTCCCTCCAACCATCTGTCATTCTGTGTGTGTGTGTGTGTCTCTCTCTCTCCCTCTCTCTGATTCCCTCTCTCCCTCCCTCTCTCTCTGTGTCTCTGTTTGTCTCTTCCTCCCTCCCCCTCCCTCTCTCTCTGTATGTCAGTCTCCCCCCCCTCTCTCCCTCCCTTACCCTTACCCCCCCAAGCAGTGGAAAGCCCGGCACGGGTTTTCACGCAGTGAACGGGTGGGGGGAGAACCCGAGGCCGCGGCCATCCAAGCACCGTGGAGGCTGTCCGGCCACCACATGCCCACCTCCGTCCAAGCCGCACGTGGCGGCCAGCCCCGGAAAGCATGGCTCGGCGCTCTCTGCAGGCGGCTGTTGCTGCTGCTGGCCCCGAGCCCTGCGACAGGCAGCTCCCACCGTCCAAGCGCATCGGGCAGGACAGCCGGCCATGTTTCCACCAGGTCCCTCTTTGGCCTCTCGGTTGCGGCTCTTCCTCTCTCCTTCCCCCCCACCTGAGGCAACGGAGGGCCCGGCATGTCGGTTAGGGGGGGGCTCTGGCTGCCTCCCCCTGGAGCGAGCAAACAAGCTAACGGGTGGGGGTAGCGCCCGGTTTGCGGCTGCACCGGAGCCGTCCGGGCACCGCGCGCCCGCCTCCCTGTGCGCGCGGTGCCCGCCTCCCTGTGCGCACGGCGCCCGCCTCCCTGTGCGCGCGGTGCCGGGATGGCTCCAGCGCAACCACAGCCCTGGGCATTCCCCCCACCCATTGGCTCGCTAGCTCGCTCCAGGGGGAGGCAGCCAGAGCCCCCCCAACCGACATGCCAGGCCCTCTGCGGCCTCTGGGGGGGGAAAAGGAGAGATGAAGAGCCGCACCCGAGGGGCCAAAGAGCCGCTCGTGGCTTACGAGCTGCGGTTTGCAGACCACTATACTAGGGCATTATAAAATGGCAGTAACACTTCTCATGATCTTGATGCTATTTCTCTGTTAATGAAGCCCAGGACTATGTTGGCTTTTTTGGCAGCTGCAGCACACTGCTCTCTCATATTTAAGTGATTGTCCATTACGACTCATAGATCCCTGTCACACTCATTTCTATTGAGCCAGGTACTACCTATTCTGTACCTATGCATTTGGTTTTTCTTACCTAAGCGTAAAACCTTACTTTTCTCACCACTGAATTTAATTTTGTTGGATAGGGCCCAAAGTTCAAGTCTGTCAAGATCATCATGGATTTTGAACTTATCTTCTAAAGCGTTGGCTATTCCTGCCAGCTTGGTGTCAGGAATTTGCCAGCTTGGCAAATTTGATGAATTCCCCCTCTATCCCCCTCATCTAAGTTATTTATGAAGATGTTGAAGAGTCCTAGGGCTAAGAGAGAAACTTGAGATACTCCACTGCCTACTTTCCTCCATGTAGATGTAGTTCCAGTAAGACTACAGGTTCAATGTGGTTGGTCAGTCAATTATGAATCCATTTGATTGTGATGGAGTCTATTCCACATTTTTCTATCTTACCAAATAGTATGTTGTGGTCCACTGCCTTACTGAAGTTTTAGTTACTTTTGCTCTTTAACAGGGTTCATATAAAAGTCCAATACAGCTTATGTATATATTACAAGTATTCATGATTGGAACTCATAAGCAAAAGATATAAATTGTTCAAAGGAAATCAAGCCATCAAGCTGAAGGAAAGTCTGGAATAGTATTGGGCAGAGGCTTGTACTCGAAGACCTCCAAGATTCTTTCCAACCCTAACCCTATTATTCTATATTCTGTGTTCTAAATGTCAATAGGCTGTCTGTTTGCAAAGTGTGCTCATGGTTCCTATCCCCAAACCTGTTAAGCAAACAGGCAGCACATTTCTTTCAAGGTATATTTCAATTATATGCCTTTTTATTGTCTTGTTGTAATCCCTTCCTTTCTAATCTCTCCAATCTACAAGAAGAAAAATAAGAGGAGGGAAAAGGTCCAGCACACGACTATATGAAATAATGTCTGTCTGTCTGTCTGTCTATCATCTACTATCATAAACAGCTACCAACCTATGCCTTTTATGCATTCTACACCGGTCACATATTCAGCTCCTATTGAAACAAAAGACTCAAACACATTATACAGCACCTAAAAGGGAAATAAAATTGTGGTTTTGTGAATAAGTAATATGAGACAAAATTAAAATAAATTAGAACATTCATTTAAATAAACAAACATTGATGAAATGCTTATGCAAAAAGATTTCCCCCCTTCCATTCAATGGGATCTCATTCTCAAGACTGCCAAGACAAGTCCCTGCCATTTTGTTTTTTCAAAAGGGATTTGCCATTGCTTCCTTTCTAGGGTTGAAAGAACGTAGCTTCATGCCTAAGGTGAGACTAGAACCCATACTCTCCCAGTTTTTAGCCAGGTGCCTTAATTGCTGTACCAAACGGGCTTCCATATTCAATACATTAACAAATATCAAATTTATCAAAATCATATTAAAAAATGAACTTATATTTTATTTATAAGAAATATAGTAAAACAAGGATAGAGATATTTTAGTGTGTACAAAATACAGTAAAACAGTATGGGAAAACTCTGCCTAGTAGTATCACTCAATATTTTGATTATGAGGGTGGAGGTGTTAGAAAATTATGAGGCAAAACAAATTGTCTTGAGGATCTAAAAAAACTTAAAATATCCAATTTTCTCCTTAACATTGCAAATAAGAAATATTCACAAAGGTCAACGGGAACCAGAAAATGGATTTCAGTTGGCCCTAAGTAATGTTTCACTTTCTGTACATGTGGGAAACATTTTATTATTAAAAAATGATGTACTGGTTAAAAATGTTCCCCAATAAGTCTAATAAATTAATTGATTACTTTTCAAGTTAGAACTTAAAATAATAATATTGGAAGGAACCTTGAAGATCTTCTAATTCAACCCATCCACAAGCTGGAGATCCTATTTCATTCCAGAAAAATGGATGCTCATTGGCTTTGACTGAAAAACTCCAGTGATTGAGCACCCACAATTTCTGGAGGCAAGCAGTTCCACTGATTAATTATTCTTACTGTCAGGAACTCTCTCCTTTGTCTAGATTAAATCTCTTTTTACTGATCTTCCACCCACAACCTACTGTTCTGCCCTCAAACGCCTTGGGGAATAGGCTGACCCCTTCTCTGTGATAGATATTGAAAGATTGCTATCATATCACCCTCAAATATTGGAAGACTGCTATCATATCACCCTAGTCATTCTCTTCATTAAACTAGACAGTTGCCTAGTTCCCTTAATTATTCATTGTAGAATTTAGTTTCCAGACCTTGATTTTTCCTTTTTTCTTTGCTCTTCTCTACATTCTTTCTAGGGCCTCAACATCTTTTTTCTATCTTGACAACCAGGACTACACTCAGATATTCCAAGTGTGGCCTCACTACTTTCTAGTAAAACAGTGCTATTATTTCTTGTGATCTTGATACTATCTCTCTGCTGATGTTTTAAACATTATTACTTATTACTTATTTTCAAATCTAAATTTCTTAAACCTAAATTTCTCAATACATCTGATTCTCAATCAATCAGAATTTCAGCAACTGCGTGTTTTCAAAGAGAGCCTTACCACAGTTACAGCATCATTAAGCAGTGATTCTCCAAAAACAATGATGAAGAGAACATCATTGACATGAACTTCTTCAAACACAGCGATCACAGCAACAGGATCCACTGCAGCTATTAAACTGCCAAACAAGAGAAAATCTAGCAATCCACTATGAAGTTCACCTAAAAGAACAATGTAGATCATAAAAAAACATAGAATTACCGAGCCAGATTAGAAATTGCCATTAGGCCTAAGAAATTAGCAATCTAAATGTGTTCCCAAAGAATATTGTTTGAATATTTCTAATGAAGGAGAAATAGCTACTTTCTGAGTAATTAGCTGCACTAGTGAATTAGTCCTCCAATCTCCTTCCACTCCATTTATGTATTAGCCCCATTTTATCCAGTTTCTTACTGATCTTAATGTTTTAACTTTAATGCTAAATACTTTAATGCTTTTAATGTTCTGTTTTATATTCTTCTTTTACAATGTTGCAGATGTTGTAATCCATCCAGAGTCACTTAGTAAAATAGACAGCATATAAATTTAATATTTTTTTTAAAAAAAATAGATTCCATATTATAATCTTGAAGAAATAAGTAAGATAATATTATTTTTTTCCAATATTAATGGAAATGTAGTCTTTCAGCACATTTAACTATTAAAGCATCACTAAATTTAGACATATTAACAAAAACTCAATTACTGTACTGTATGAGAAATGGAAACACTGTTGAAAACTACAAGTAAAAAAGTTATATATTAGAATATTTTGCATATGTAGAATTTCTCCTTCTTTTCATCCTCACTATTGATTGAAGGCAGGGCTGAAATCTTACTTTTGCTACCGGTTCACAATGTGAGCTCACTCACTCTGCTTGCGCATGTCATCTCCACACATGCGCAGCATGGGTTCCTACTAGTAGTGGTACGACAGTCTGGGTCACTAAACCCGGCAGAAGAATCAGCACATATAGGGCTTGGAAAAACTATATTCTATCAATAAGGGCAGACCAGCATTTAGTGAAACTTCAGAAGAAACAACCCAAATCTTGCATGTACCTAATCTGATTTTTCTTTAAACATTTTTACCACATCTTCAAGTCGTGATAAAATACCTGATGCAATGTCTTCTCAATGTAAAGATAATAATTTTCTTACAAGCTAAAGGTTTTTTTTTTAATTCACTGACAAATCCAATATCAATTCCCTTTTTATCTTCAGTGAAAAGTCCAGCATCTGCAACAATTTCACTGTCAAATAGTAAGCACCAAGAAATGTAAAATCTCTTTTACTGTGATCCTGGTCATATTTCTATAGCAACAATAACATTATTCTATCATATATGTTGAATTGAATTGAATTGAATGTTTATTTGTATACCGCTCCCTCTCCCCGAAGGGACTCAGGGCGGTGCACAGGGAATATAAAACATAAAAACATACAACAATATAAATATCTAAAATTAGATTAAATTACAATAACCCTGCACTTAAACCTAAAAAACCTAAAACACTAAACCCCCTAAAAACCCAATTAAAAATTTAAATGTACAGACTGGAGGTGTGAAAGATAGATTAGGCCAGGCCGGCCTGTTGGAAGAAATATGTTTTGAGCTTTCGGCGGAAGGAGCGGAGGTCCGGAGTTGTTCTGAGGTCGGGGGGTAGGTCGTTCCATAGGATAGGGCCTGCAACAGAGAAGGCCCTTCCCCTGGAAGTCGCCCGCTGGCATTGCCTAGTGGACGGCACCTGGAGAAGTCCCTCTCTGTGCGAGCGAATCGGTCGAAGGGATGTATGGGGCAGGATGCGATCTCGCAGATAACTAGGTCCCGTGCCATGGAGCACTTTGAAGATGGTAATCAGCACCTTGAAGTGCACCCGAAAGACCACAGGCAGCCAATGCAGCTCGCACAGGAGCGGTGTTATGTGGGAATGCCTGGGGGCTCCCAGAATTGCCCGCGCGGCCGCATTTTGAACTAGCTGTAGTCTTCGAATGCACCTCAAGGGAAGCCCCATGTAGAGAGCGTTGCAGTAGTCTAGATGGGATGCCACAAGGGCATGAGTGACCGTGCAGAGGGCATCCCGGTCCAATAGGGGACGCAACTGGTGTACCAGGCGAACCTGGTAAAAAAACCCCCTGGCCATGGCCATCACTTGATCTTCCATGGAGAGCCGGGTATCCAGGAGGACGCCCAAGTTGCGTGCCCCATCCACAGGGGCTAAATGTTCCCCCCCTATGGCCAGTGATGGAGAAAACTGGTTGTACCGGGATGCCGGAAGCCACAGCCACTCGGTCTTGGACGGGTTGAGTCTGAGTCTGTTTCTTCCCATCCAGACCCGTACGGCTTCCAGACACCGGGACATCACTTCGACGGCATCGTTGAGGTGGTTCGGGGTAGATATATACAGCTGCGTATCGTCAGCGTAGAGATGGTACTCTACCCTGAAACCACAGATGATCTCACCCAGCGGCTTCATATATGTGTTGAACAGGAGTGGCGAGAGGACCAACCCCTGAGGCACCCCACAAGTGAGAGGCCTCGAGGTCGACCTCTGCCCTCCTGCCAACCCAAATTGCGATCGACCGGAGAGGTAGGAGGAGAACCACCGTAAAACGGTGCCTCCCACTCCTAACCCCTCCAGTCGATGCAATAGGATACCATGGTCGATGGTATCAAAAGCCGCCAAGAGGTCTAATAGGACAAGGATGGAGGAACCCCCATCTCTGGCCCTCCAGAGATCATCAACCAACGTGACCAATGCCGTCTCAGTGCTGTGTCCGGGCTGAAAGCCGGACTGGCGTGGGTCCAGATAATCAATCTCCTCCAGGTAGCAAGGAAACTGTTGTGCCACCACACTCTCTACAACCTTCACCAGAAAGTGAAGGTTGGAGACCGGGCAGTAATTCACCAACAATGCTGGGTCCAGGGAAGGCTTCTTGAGGAGAGCTCTCACCACCGCCTCTTTCAAGACAGTGGGCAAGATCCCCTCACTCAAGGAAGCATTCACTACTTCCTGGAGCCAGCCTCGTGTAACCTCCCAGGATGCCAGTACAAGCCAGGAGGGACACGGGTCCAATAAACATGTGGTGGCTCTCAGTCGCCCACGTAACCTGTCCATATCTTCGGAAGTAACAGAGTCAAACTCCTCCCAGAATGGTGTCTCAAGACGTGCCTCGGACCTTCCCTCCAGACCACTTTCGGTGGAGGCCAACTCGCTTCGAATCTGAGCGATTTTATCCTGCAGATATTCCCCAAATTCCTCTGCTCTGCCCTGCAAAGGGGCTTCCCGCGGCCTCTGTTGAAGGAGGGAGCGGGTCACCCCAAACAGGGCGGCAGGGCGGTTATCTGCGGACGCGATAAGTGTGGCACAATAAGACCATTTGGCCACTCTTATCGCCACAAGATAAGTCCTCAAATGGGCTCTCACCTGTGTTCGGTCGGATTCAGAGCGTGTGGATCTCCATCTCCTCTCTAGGCGTCTCTTGTGGCATTTCATCCCCCCCAGCTCCTCAGTAAACCAAGGAGCCCGGGAGGCTCGATTCCACAAGAGAGGCCGCAAGGGTGCGACCCGATCCAAGGCCCTGGCGGTCGTGGCACTCCATGCCGCCACCAGGTCCTCAGTCGGAGCGTGGGTCAGGGTCACAGGTAGTGGCCCAAGCTCCATCTGGAACCTCTCAGGGTCCATCAGGCGCCTGGGGCGGAACCATCTAGGGATCTCTGGTTCCGCCTCCTCGCGGTGGAGTGTAGCGATTGGAAAGTTCAGCCGGAGGAGTGAGTGATCTGACCATGACAGGGGTATGATGGCTAAGTCCCCTACTCCCAGATCACTCATCCACTGGCCAGAGACAAAAATGAAATCCAGTGTGTGCCCCCCCTCGTGTGTGGGACCCTGAATTACCTGGGTCAGGTCCATAGCCGTCATGGAGGCCATGAACTCCCGAGCTGCCTCGGATGATTCGCCAACCGATGGCAGATTGAAATCCCCCATGACCACCAGTCTGGGGGTCTCAACCGCCACCATAGCGATCATCTCAAGGAGCTCAGGCAAGGCTGCTGACATGTAGCGGGGAGCCAGGTACACGATCAGCACACCCAACTGCCTCCCTGGGCCCCATTTCATGCAGAGGGACTCACAGCCGGTGGTCTGTGGTACAGTGGTCTCTCTCGGCTCAAGACCTTCCCTAATTAGAACCGCTACTCCCCCACCCCTGCCTAGGGCCTGGGGCTGATGAAATGCACGGTAGCCTGGCGGGCACATTTCCACGAGAGGAAGACCACCCTTGTGGCCCAGCCAGGTCTCCATAATCCCTACCAGGTCCGGCTCCCCCTCCGACACAAGGTCGTTAATAAGGGGGGCTTTGTTGGCCACGGACAACATCAGCCTAGGGCCCTGTCTCTGTGAACCCTGACCACCTAGATCACGAGGGGAGCGCAGGGGGTTGGTGCGCACGACCACTTGTAGCCAACAGCCACGCGCCTCCACCCGATGGTGATTTTCCTGTCTCCCATCACCCCTGCCCCTCCCTACGACCATTCGGATGGAAATGCCCTCTTTAGGGACGACCTGTGTTCCCCCCTCCTCGGACCCAACCGCCTCCTTCCTAGCTCTATTCGCCGGCTTGGCACTGTTCCCACCCTCCACCTGTCTAATCCCTCCCTCCTCCCTGGAACCCCCTAAAAAACGAATTACAAATTTTAATAAAAAAACCCTGAGACCACGTTTCGCCCACCTCTCTGGATTAACTAATCCCTCATTAAGGTGGGCCCTTGTTAAAGCGGAGGGCCAGACCTGCGAGAGGGAGAATTCCCGCAGTAATAAAGGGTCTCCTCTTGTTAGTCTTTGACTACCAGAAGTGTTGAACTCCCATTTCTGCTTTCCCTAACCAGCACAGTTAATGGTTGTGACACATCTGGAGGACCCCAGATTGGATTTCATTATCCCGTTGAAGGTAACCTAAGCATAAATCAAACAGTGTTGATTTGTGAGGATTATCCTTAACTACCATTCTGACAGAATTCTTACTAGCCATCACAGACATTTGACTTTGAATTGGTTCCCTGATTTTTCAATTTGTTTATTCCTCCAGATACTGAATAGCTAGTTTTGGCAAATTGAAGAATTTATAAGATTAAGTTGATGAACTTGTTATATGAAATGATCCATTAATGAACACGATTCATGAAGATAAGACAATTAATTCCAGTCATTAAGCAAAAAAGATAATGAAAGATCTAATTGAAGAAAATCGACCTTTAAAAAAATATTCATAATAGCTATCAATTACATGTATACATGGCTGAATCATTTTTGTTTATATCTATATGCCTGTGGGTGGCCAATTTGTCAGATAGACATAAACAGCATCTACATAACATTCAAAAGAGTCAATTACAAGATAAAAGAGGAACAAAAAGACCAAAATACCTCCTTACCACAAATCCAGATGAGCAGAGACCAGAATTAACATCAATATTAACATCAGGCCACAATCAAGGAATAAACAATATCCCAATCAAAGAACTACCAAGTCAAACAAAGCTAACAGTAAACAAATCCTAATAAAGGAAACATCAAGATTACTCCCACCAACACTGAAAAAGCAAGCCAATAGTAGATAAAATATACTTCCCTTTTAGCACTCATGATGTTATCTAGTTTGATAATGAAACAGCTGCAAGAAAACCACCAGCCTCAGAGAGCACTAAGGATTCCACATGGCCGTATATTTTATTTTAATCAATTATAGTTACCAAGAAATACTTGGAAATAGTAATGTGTGCCCATTTATGGTTTGTGGCACAAATACTTCAGGTTTAAGGAATTATCATTTGTGGTATTTAGATCATGTTTAATCATTTAGAATTCAAGTACAAACTGGTACTTCTTTGTGTGGCATTCTCTATCCTTTATTGAAAGGTGCAAATTATTTTGAATTGCTAATAATGACATTACAGTGTGTCTGGAAATTCAGCCTTACCCATTATTCCAGTAAGATAGATTCCATAAAGGGAGAAACCTGTTGTAGCAGCATTCCAGATGGTCCCAATGACAGCATATAGAAGAATTGTCCCTAAGTTGCCAAAGAATAGTCGGTTTGGCATGAAGTATCCCGCATCTAATACAATGGGTGGCAACAGGTAGAAGAAAAAAACTGTTGGTGTAAGGGTGAAGGAGGCAATATGATCAGCTGCATATACAATGCCACCAAGGAAGATGCCAAGGACAATGAGGAGAACACTTTCTGGAACCACAGAGGTAACTTTATGGGACAGGTGGAAAACTGAAAAAAGAGATAAATTGCTTGAGTAAATAACAAGAAAAATAATTAACATGCACAGTTTATAATATATTTAAAGCGGTATCTATCTGAACAGAACAAATAGCCAAACCAGACTGCTTTCCCCGGACAATTATTGCTCATTCCCTTTTAGTCCCATTGCTAAGTGTTATACTTTTGCCTATGGATAACATCTTTTAAAAGAATACAGAAATACAGTGGTTCTCGTTTAGCAGAATTGGGACTGGCAGCTCTGTCATTACGTAGGAAATCACTTGACTGCAATTGTACTTTCCTTTTCCCATTTACTTGTCTTTTGGAATGGCTGTGATGGTTTCCAGGATCTCAGGCTTCATGCGCAAACCCTCAGCATTCCATTCCATTCCATCCTTCCTCACCCCACCCCATCCCAGTTCAATAACAAGTTGAATAGCAATACAGTCTGAAATGAGCCAAGCGGTTCAATCTTGGGAGACTCTGCAGAAGAGCCTTGATGTGAAGTTTGGAAAACTCAGCGTAAGTATGGGAAACTCTGCATTTTGGAATTTCCTATAGAGATGCTTATAGGGAGGTCGTTGAAAGACTGCAACAAGAAGAAATTGCCCATCCAGGTAGGAATGAAGAAAGCGTATGCATAACAATTATGTAATGATTGTGGACTGGATTAAGGAATAAGCAGGCAATCAGATTTGGCCAAATAAAGGTACCTTCAAATTGTAATAAAAAGAGAAAAAAAAACCTTTAAAGAACCATTTTTTTGTGACGAATCAAGTTGCAATTAGAACATAGAATAAGTTGATGCTGGAGGTCTTCTAGTCCAACCTCCTGCTCAAGCAGGACACTCTATACCAGCGATGGTGAAACTTTTTTGGCTCGCATGCCATAATGGGGGGGGGGAGCATGGGGGGGGCATGTGCAGGCATTCTGCACCCATAATGCAATGTGTGACCCCCCAACGTGCATGCGTGCATGACAGGTGCTCCCCACATTTTTTACATGCTTTATTCACCCTTCCAAAAGTCACTTCTGGTTTGTCCATTGGGTCGTTTTTCGTTCTCCGGAGCCTTCAGGGAAACCTCTGGAAGGAGTTTTTTAGGAGTTTTAGGAGTTTTATTTGATTTATATCCCGCCCTTCTCCAAAAGGACCCAGGGCGGCGCACAGGAATTTAAAATAACATATAAATAATACAAAATACAAAATTTAAATATCTATTAAATACCAAGTCCTGCGCTAAAACCAATTAAAAATCCCCAATTAAAACTATCTATACTAGTCACAGCAGAGGTTATGTTAGGCCGGCTTGATAATAAAATTCGAATTTACATCTTTGATGAAAAAGATGTGTTTTTAAACACTGGCGGAAGAGGCGGAGGTCAGTAATGGTACGAAGTTCTGGGGGTAGGTCGTTCCCCAGGGCAGGGCCTGCCACAGAGAAGGCCCTTCCCCTGGGTGTCGCCAGTCGGCATTGTCTGGCCAACGGCACCCTGAGAAGGCCCTCTCTCTGGGAGCGTATCAGTCTAAGGGATGTATGGGGCAGGAGACGGTCTCGCATATAACTAGGTCCCGAGCCATGGAGCGCTTTGAAGATGGTCGTCAAGACCTTGAAGCGCACCTGAAAGACCACAGGAAGCCAGTGCAGCTCGCGCAGGATCGGTGTTATATGGGAGCATCTAGAGCAGGCATGTCCAAAGTCAGGCCCGGGGGCCATTTGCGGCCCGGGGGTCGGTTTAATACGGCCCTCCAACAGCCCTCCCTGCTCTGTGTAAATGTGGCCCTCCCTTCCTCCCTCTGTCTCTGGGGCTGTGTGGCTGGGAGGGAGGTGGACGGAAGTTACGGACTCTATCTCTATCTATCTGTCTCTCCCTCCCTCTCTCTGTCTCTCCCTGTCTCTGTGTCTGTCACTCTCTCTGATTCTCTCCCTCCCTCCCTCTCTCTGTATGTCTGTCTCTCCCTCTTTCCCCGTCTGTCTCCGATTCAATCCGATTCCGATTCATTCTCTATCTTTGTCTCTCTCCGTCTCTCTCCCTCCCTCTCATTCTCTCTGTCTCTGTCTGTCTCTCTGTCTTTCCCTCCCTCCCCTTCTGTCTCTCTCTGTGTCTGTCAGTCACTCCCTCGCCGCTCGCAGCGGGCGAGGGAGCAGGCGGGGTGAGCACCCAAGGCTACCATCATCTTAAGCACCACCGAGGCTGTCGCCCGGCAGGGGCGTCAGGCAGGGAAGCCAGTCGCGCCTCCATCGCTGCACGTTCTGGGGCTGCGAAGCTGGGAGGGAGGTGAACGTGCGGCCCCAGAACGTCCGCTTGGCGCGTTCACCTCCCTCCCAGCCACACAGCCCCAGAACGTGCTGCTCCCGCCGCACAAGGTCGCCTGGCAGGGGCGTCAGGCAGGGAAGACGGACGCGCGGCCTCAGAACGTAAGCCGTGGTGCCTGCCGGAGGGAGCCGCGATGGAGCCGCGACCGGCTTCCCTGCCTGATGCCCCTGCCGGGCGACAACCTCGGTGGTGCTTAAGATGACGGTAGCCTTGGGTGCTCACCCCGCCTGCTCCCTCGCCCACTGCGAGCGGCGAGGGAGTGACTGACAGACACAGAGAGAGACAGAAGGGGAGGGAGGGAAAGACAGAGAGACAGACAGAGACAGAGAGAATGAGAGGGAGGGAGAGAGACGGAGAGAGACACAGATAGAGAATGAATCGGAATCGGATTGAATCGGAGACAGACGGGGAAAGAGGGAGAGACAGACATACAGAGAGGGGAGGGAGGGAGGGAGAGAATCAGAGAGAGTGACACACACAGAGACAGGGAGAGACAGAGAGAGGGAGGGAGAGACAGATAGATAGAGACTGATTAAGTGAGTGAGAGACAGACAGACAGACAGACACACACACAGAGTGACAGAGAGAAAGAGAAAGAGAGAAAGAAAGAGAAAGAAGGAAAGAGAAAGAGAGAGAGAGAGAAAGAAAGAGACAGAAAGAAAGAGAAAGAGAGAGAGAGAGAGAGAAAGAGAAAGAGAGAGAAATGGAGAGAGAGAGAGAGAGAGGAAGAAAGAGAGAGAAAGAGAGAGAGAGTGAGAGAGAAAGGGAGACAGAAAGAAAGAGAAAAAGAGAGAAAGAAAGAGAGAAAGAGCGAGAGAAATGGAGAGAGAGACAGAGAGAGAGAGGAAGAAAGAGAGAGAGAGAGAAAGAAAGAGAGACAGAAAGAAAGAGAAAGAGAGAGAGAGAGAAAGAAAGAGAGAAAGAGCGAGAGAAATGGAGAGAGAGAGAGGAAGAAAGAGAGAAAGAGGTAAGTTTTTTAAAAATTTATTTTCAATACATTGTGAAAACTCAACTGTCAGTTGATCTTAATGTTATGAAATGAAAAGTATGTCATTTGCAATTAACTTGGCATAAAATAATTTATTTGCATTTAATTGTAATGGTTCAAAGAATGTTCGGAAAAATGTTCGGCCCTCCACCATGTTCACTTCATCCAATCTGGCCCTCTTTGAAAAAAGTTTGGACACCACTGATCTAGAGGCTCCCGTAATCACCCGCGCGGCTGCATTCTGCACTAACTGTAGCTTTCGAGTGCACCTCAAGGGAAGCCCCATGTAGAGAGCATTGCAGTAGTCGAGTCGGGATGTCACGAGGGCCTGAGTGACTGTGCAAAGGGCAGCCCGGTCCAGTAAGGGGCGCAATTGGCGCATCAGGCGTACCTGATGAAACGCCCCCCTGGCCACGGCCGCCACATGGTCTTCCATGGACAGCCGGGAATCCAGGAGGACACCCAAATTGCGCGCCCTCTCCACAGGGGCCGGTGTTTCGCCCCTAATGGCCAGAGTTGGAGTAATCTGGCTGAACTGGGCCCCTGAAGGCCCCGGAGGGCTTAAACCGGCCATACAAGCAAACTGGAAGTCCATTTTGGAACTTCTGGTTTGCCCATAGGGCTGGGTTTTTGCGCTCCTTTGAGCTTTTCGGAAGCCTCCGGAGGGCCTCTGTGGGGGCAGAGGAAAACCTGTTTTGACCAAGACATTCAAAGATTTTCAAAACAGAACTCTTGATCTATTTCTTTGGGTAAAGGAGGAATTAAACAAGGATATCCTCCCCTTTTTCCTGGGTTCATCTCCCTGTTAGTATCTGGCCTACATCACCAAATGTTTCCATTAATCTTAGAATTTGCAGGGCACATACCAAAGAAGGAAAACATCAACAAAGGCACCCAGGCCTTAATAAAGATTAGAAAAGATTCACCTGATGAACACCACAGATTGCAAGACCAACTTGCATTTTCAGCTACCAGACTGCTATCTCTGAATAACCATATAAATTACTGAATTCATATTAGGACTGCTACTATATTAGTTTAATGAAACATTAGGATGATAATAAAAATGGATATTGATCTTTATTTTTTTAACCATTGCTATGTTTTTACCTATTACCGGTATGTGCATTTATTATTGGTATGTCATGTATTTACAATACTGTGGATGTGTTGTAAATACACAACCGTATTAAACTTATCAAGTACAATTTCAGGGAATATTTGCAGAAAATTGAGGGTATAAATGGTGAGGGTTGAAGCTTGTTGGGTAACTTTTTCTGTGCTCACGGCTTTTAACCGCTCCACACAGAACAGACTTATGTGGCTAAATTGAGCATGCTAAGCAATAGCCAATACTAAGGCATTGCTTTCTGTTTCAATGCAAAGATCAATTTCTTTCTCTCAAGCAACCATCTTTCATAAAATAATTTGGTTGGCAATAACAATATTTTTCTCCTTCCCTGTTCAATGCAAATCACCTGCCTAATATCTTCCATACTGTCAGAGGACAGACCACCACAAATTAAAGTCAATCAAGCCTTATGATGATCCAAATTGATCAAAGATACCATAACTATTTGAAATCTTTTTATTGATGTTCAGGATCCAATAAATTAGTCCTATTCAAAGGGGGGAATTGTTGGAAGTTTAACGGCCTCTGATCTGCCTCCCCTTTTGGCATCTCACTATCTCCATCAAAAAATAGGACTTCCCTCAGGATAAGGAAGATGCCAGATTTTCTTATAATAATTCCAAACATAGAGAGGAATCTATATATCTGAGGGAGAGGGTGATCTTCCTTTCTGGATTTCACATGTACCTCAGGAATGAAGCCCAGGTAGGAGCATTTCAATTTGAACACAAAAAGACACACTAAAAACAGCATGTATACCCTCAAACTCACACCAATGATAAAACCAAGTCTATGCATCCGATTCATTCTGTAGACTCCCCTCCAAAACAAATCTCTTTATTCTTCAGAATAACTTAATCTCCACACTCACAATATGTTTGGATTTTAGTTTTTGATTTGTTCTGGCACTACCCTGGCTCACGAAACCCCAAAATTATTCTTCTAACAATAGGAACCCATGTTTATCACTGTGTAAGTCTGGTATTGCAATCCTTGCAATTCTCCAGTTTATCCAGCAAACAAAACTTTCCTTCTTTACATGCATGGCATTTATTTTTATAAGTTTTGTTGGATTCTCTGTATTACTTCCACTTGTTAGTTAACATGATTTTTGAATAAACCAAGTTGACCTTTATATTGGGAAGTTGTGTTTTTTCCTGTTTTCTGCAGATCATTAAAGCCAAAATCATAAGATAAGCTTGGGATGTCTCTGAAAGTTTAAATCAGTTATTGAAAGAAATTAGTAGTTTGTGATCTTTAAAAGGTAAGGCTATTGAGAAATTGTTTCCTCAGAGTAAAACTTCCAGCTCCAAAAACAAATTTTAGAAATTCATTCCAGACTAAAGAAGTTCCTGACCTTCTAGAAAAATTGTCTTCCCAGAAATAAAACAACGTAATAGGTAAATCATGGAAGGAAGTTTCTGGAGGAAAAGGTGTGTAATTCTTTGCAATTATCCCAATTCTTTGAATAACTTTTGTGGCCACTAGATGCCAGTATTGCACTTATTATGCTCACTGATTGTGAGGTGAAAGGCATCAAATCCTAGATTTGTGACATTCAAGCAATATACATAAGCAATTTGTGTCCTTTAACACAACTCTTTAACTTCTGTAAAGAACTGAATACCCCGAGACAGGATCTAAAGAGAACTTCTCTTCAGTAGTGTCACTGAAGACTCCTTCTCCAGGAGAACGCTAAGCTAGAAACTTGTATAAGCAATCATTTAAAGAACAAAGTGTTTCTCAATAGGTTAAAGATTAATTCTTCATGTCCTCAGAGTTTTGAGAACAATGGATATCTGTATTTAGATACTTCCCAGTGCAAAGAATCAACAATGAGCAGCCTAACATTCAAACAATCTGAAAGATGCAGACATTTTTAGGACAAAGATTGGTCATTTTTTTTCTGTCAACAGGTGGCACCGTGTGGGAGACAAAAGACAATTTACCAGTTGTTGCTGTTTAACCATTTTGTTCAATGAACAGTAAAACAATAAAGGTTCGCAGACAGGATAATTAACAAACATTATATGGAATATGAATATGTATAGAGAGAATATTTTATATATAGAACAGAGCAGTACAGAATGGAATAGAAAAGAATACTTTGCTACTTTTTGTCAGATCTGCCATTTGATCACTTGAGCCCTACTTCATTTCACTTTGATGGCAGCCTGCCATAAAACATGGAGAGGGAGAATAGAAGATAGGAAGGGGAGGTGACAGAAACCAGAAGTGCCATCCAGAGACAATGGTTGAAAGATCCAAGGACAAAAGCCTAGGTGAATCGAATATGCAAGTCCCATTCAAAGAGGTGCCAAATTGTGCAATTGTTAACAAACACCTCATTTGAACCTTATTGGACACCACCAAGATAATCAAAGGGAGAGGGCCTGGAAGAAGGGAAAGTTACTGGGATTACACAAGAAATTAACAGATCTGGCTTTGCTATGTTGTAACCACTTGGCTTCACTAAAAGTATACCTTTCACTACAAATGAAATTGAGGATCTTTCTTTCCTGAATGTCCAAGCTGGGAGAGGTCTGCCATTAAGTTATATCTGCAGTAATGATTCATCTGGAGACCCAGATGACCCGCTGACAGGGACCGTGCATGGAATTCTATAAGTATTGGATTTGTGAGCACCTAGAAATGCACAAGGTGTTAATTGGAAGGGAACATGGATTTGTTAAAAACACATTATGTCAAACAGTGCCACCACCACATGGATTTGCAGTTGGATGACCAACTACAAACTATAAATGCATTAAAATGGCAGAGATAACAAATCCATATGGTACAAAAAAAATTAAGAAAAGCCTAGTTCAATTACAGCAAAGAACCAAGTCTTTGAAATACCAGTGATTGAATTAGGAGGAGAAAACTATCTGGTATAGAATAAGGATTCCTGCCTTAGGCAAAGCCTTTGGACTAGAACTATTATTCTATGTTTTCAGTAACATAATAAAGGAATCATTAATTACAATAATTGTATCTGGATGATTAATGCAAGTACTGAATTGAAAGAGGAAATTGATTTGTATTAAGGTAGTTGTTTAATGATTACAATTGGGTCTGGCAACTCACTTGTTAAGCGAAGGAAGTTGCTAAGTGAAACATGACTGTGCTTATGATCTTACTTCATCTATCCTTTGCTACAAAGACAGTAAAACTGAGGATTGGTTGCAAAGTTACCTTTTCATAACCATCATAACTGAACAGTTGCTGTACGAAGCCAAGTCTACCTTTAGACATGTGGTTTGCATGTCTCCCCTGTCTTTGTCTCTATCCATTCATCCTTTTTTGGGAGAGAGAAATCCAGGCAGTTTACATATTTTCCTCTGATTTTAATCCCATAACTTCACCACTCTAAGATAACTTCAAGAAAGTGGCTTCACCCAAATAGTCTTGTAAACTAAATAAAAATTTGAATTTATGTCTATGGCTTAGACTAAGGCCTTTCATAATCATGGTACATATGTTCTATCAGTATAATTTTATTTGTTTAATAAAACAAAGATTGCTTTAAAAAAAGAAACTGGTTAATATTTGATTGACTTCAACCTCTCTCAGAATTTTATTCTTTGTTACACACATTTAACGATAATCTGGAATTCTTATAGCATTGTAATGAGTTCATTACATTAATGATTTATGAGGTTGTTCCCTCTAAGAGAGTAAATTAACAAACTTACATTAACATTTTAAAAGGAAACTACAATTTTTGGATCACCAGGTCAATGTTTCTCATTTGACATTAGAGCTTTAAGGCTAACTATAGACTTAACCGCTAAAGTCACCTGTTAGTTTGTAGAATAAATAGAAGGAGATTCTAAATTCTACAACATACATTGACATATTTTCATATTTTATAATGAAAAACATACTAGTATGAAGTGGGTTATAACCTGAAATTCTAAGCAGGTTTTTAAAAAACCTTTTTACTGTTCTATTGTTCAGTTTTTCAAGACAAAACACATAAAATTTGATTAAAATCAACTAAAGAATAACAAAGACATACAGGTAGGTTTATACAAGATTAACATAGTGCATGTCATCAGCAAGTAATAGACTTTGACTGATGTATTTATTTGACTAGCTCTACTTTGTTTTTAGGAGTGCTCTATATCAGGCAGCAAAAAGATCAGACTTGCACTTGCATTAATACTGATTATGCTTGGGGAAATATCCCGTCTATCAGCAAGCCCTGCACAAATTCTGGAATGTGGGAATGGCCCAAGTGAATCAGGCCCTCACTGTAGGATTCTTGGAGCTCTCTGAGCTTGGTTACCCAACCTTAAGTTCAAATCTGAGGTACAAGCTTTGTCTTTTACCACACAGTATTCTCACCTCTAAGCATTTTTGCTGGAGCAGAACTTAATCAGCACTTTGGTTTACTACAGAGTGAGATAAAAATGATTAAGAAAAAGACAGGAGTAAAAAAAAAAAAAGAAGAAGGGTTTTCAGGATAGATCAGATTAAACAAGGTGTTCATCTTTCTCTGTGGCAGTAGAGTCAAGTAGTCTTACTTTTCTGAGTCCACAAACTGACATTACTTTTCTCTTTTGTGAGACATTTCCTCCACCCTGTAAATACAAGTTTTCTTAAACTTATCGAGACAGGTTTAAACTTATGCATCCATTTACAGTACATTAGTTTAATATGACAAACCATCAATGACAAATAATTTGACGAACCATTTTATCCACATTTTTTCTTCTGTTATACCTATATAGCTGAAGACAAAGATTGCTAAAATGAGTGTGAAACATCTTTTTTATATGTGAATGAATAAAGATCAATAAAACAAACCAAAATTGATAAAATATAATTTTATGAAGGTGGGAAGGGGGGGAAAGGTAGGGGATCTTTACAAAGAGATATTTATCAAAAGTCAGGTGATAGGTTAGTTCAACATTATTTCTTGGCTTTCCGAAGTCAAAGTTCTTCCTGAAGTCAAAATAGGCACTCAGATGGTACAAAAGATGGATGTTTTTATATACCTCTCCTTTGTCTGATCTGGATTCAGCTGCTCAGGCAAAAGTGGCTGATTGTTCTTCATTTTAAGTTCTATTTCAGCAAAAGCTGTTCCAGGGTTGCAGAAATACTATGCTTCTAAAGTCTAACAGGGCACCCTACCTTATGTGCTAAATTATGTTCCTGTAAGGCCTAGGGTGGGACACGGTGGCTCAGTGGCTAATACGCTGAGCTTGTCAATGAGAAAGGTTGGCAGTTCAGCGGTTTGATTCCTTAGTGCCATGTAACGGAATGTGCTCCCATTATTTTCTCAGCTTCCGCCAACCTAGCAGTTCGAAAGCATGTAAAAAATGCAAGTAGTCATGCTGGCCACATGACCACGGAGATGTTTTTGGACAGCGCTGGCTCTTTGGCTTTGAAATGGAGATGAGCACGCCCCCTAGAGTTAGGAACGACTAGCACATATGTGCGAGGGAACCTTTACCTTTAAGTCCTAGCAAGTTCTTTGGGGCTGTAACTCAGCTCAGTGAAGGATTCTAATAGGCTTCAGTTGGCTTTGAGGTTGTAGTGGTAAGCCCATTAAGAAAATTTAGTTCATTATTCACTCAGGATTAAAAAATAGTTGCAAAGAGGGGAAACTCAGATCCCTAGACCTACAATTATTGCAATTTGAGAGAAAGGTTAAATTCAGTTTTTTTCTCTTTCTCTGGCTGGTCAAAGGTAACTTTTTTTTAATATTGTGCTGGTTCATAAGGTGGAGGGTGGGAAAGCTGCAGAGTCATCTCACCTAGGTCAAGTACACAAAAGGCATCCTATTTCTTATTCCTCTTACAGTTAGGGTGATTAACATTGATAGGATTTGCAATCCCTGTTTAGCCTTCTAACAAACATCAGGAGTTTGGTTGATTGGACACCATTTGTGTGAGATGATATAAAGACTCCTGCCTTGTGCAGCCTTATTCAGGGTTGGACTAGATAGGGGTCCCCAACCTTTGCAACTTTAAGTCTGAAGGACCTCAGCTCCCAGAATTCTCCAGCCAGCAAAGCTTTAAGTCCTTCAGACTTAAAGTTGCAAAGGTTGGGGACCCCTGGATTAGAAGACCTCCAACGTCCCTTCAAGCCCTATGATTCTAAGATATTGTGGACTTCCTTTATCTTTCCACAATGGAAGTTTTATCTTATAAGCAGCACTGACACAAAATCTGAGCATAAGATTACACCTCTGTGTAGCTGAAGGAAACATTTTATTGGAAGAACTTGGAAATGAATTACATTTCCTGCTCTTAATTAGTTTAGTTGAATACATGATAAATTTCTCAAGTGTAGCACCACAGGCTACACATATCATTTAGTTTTATTAGGTCCTTTTTCAGTAACAATGTTAAGAGGCTAGTAATAAAAGTAAGTGGAATTAGCAGAACAAAATTAAAAATAGTTGCCTTGGGTATCCATAAACTCATGTCAGCTGACACTGCAACTGAAAATAAAACAGCCCTGAAAAACATTGTCAAGGACACTTAATTCTCTGTTAAAATTCACTTTTTTCATTTCCAATTTGAAAGTAGAATGAATAATAAACAAAATTTGATATGGTCCTTTTAAAAAGTGTTTAAATTGTGCTTTGTGGGAGGAGAAAAATCAATCTTGTAAGATTCCTCTCTTGATGTTAACCTTTCCCAATTTATTATAATTGACCAGCATCAGTATCTTCCAATTTTTGCACAAAGCTTCTGACATTTCTACCAAACTTGTTTTTTCTAGACACTTGATTATCTAATCATGTGGCAGGGGTCAAATGCCTTTTTGTAATCAATCCATGCTACATTCAAGTTGGTTTTCCTTCTCTTGCAGTTTCCAAAATAATTTTGTCAATTAGAAGTTGATCTGTTCCTATGCTGTTTATGTGGTTTCCTTTCTACTTAGGTAGAAAAAGCTTGTTTTCAACTAGATACTGTTGGACTGCATCTGCTACCATACCAGTTAGCAATTTGAAAGTTTTTGTAAGCAGGTAATTGTTCTGTCATTGCCTGGTGCTGCATCTTTGGTTGGATCTTTGATTATCAGTAGTTTTTGTCAGATGTTAGCCACTCTTCAATTTTAGCTCCTTGAAGTATGTTTTTAAACTGCTTGGCAACAAGTGAGGGTACATTGAGTTTCAGCCAAAATCTATGCAGTTTATCTTCACGTGCTGCTGACCAATTTTTGGTCTTGTTCTTTTCTCCACCACTTCTGCTGTTGTTACAAGTTCTTCTATTTCAGCTTTCTTTTTTCTTATCCACTTCTTTTAACCAAGCTGCATTCCTATTGTATTTCTTTGGAATATTCCATATCGGTACCAGTGGTGGGTTGCCAATTTCGTTACTACTGGTTCGGCTGTGCTCCTGCAGACCCTCCTGCCACCGCTACCACCATTTCAGGCCAAACTGGCAGCAACCCACCTCTGATCTGTACCCAGAACTGCACTGTTTCTTCTTTGTTAGATGATGATTGATTTGCTGCAGTCACTTTATTTATGAATTTGTGAAAAGATTTGTGATTGGATTGAAGTCAGATATTCTATGGTTGTTATTTGCTGTTTTTTAAATTGTTCTTTCTGAGGCAGAGGAGAGTGTGCCTGGTTTCAGAATGAAAATAATTCAATAGGTAAGCTTCCTCTACTGCCAATTCCCCTGATTTGTTTCTACAGTTTAAGTTAACTTCTGTCAAGGCTTTGATTTATTATTATTATTATTTGCCTTGAGTAAGCTTTTACAATTCTTCCAATTTTGCTACTGTTAATGGTTGGTCACACAGTCAGATATTTAGATTGAATTTGGCATTTTAATCCATCTATTGAATCCTTCCCAAGGACCTGGGATAGGCAGATGTGGATGCTTGATGGTGTTAAGAGGCCATGTTGCAAGATGTAAGCTGTTTTGAGTAAAGATTCCTTTTGCAATTGATTGGTGATTTTGTCAATGTCAATGGTGTTTAAGTAGTGCTCCATTAAGTTAATTGTATTATTGTATAAGAAAAAAGGAGCTCAAATTACAAGTAAGTAAATTGCAGTTGAATATCAGCAGAACAATACTAATAGTAGTTGTTCAATGGTCAGAGGACTACCAGTAGTACAAAATCCTTCAGTAGAAAATTTTAATTAGAGATGGGATGGCCACCTGCAGGGAGCTGCAGTGGTAAGTTTATTTATGACTCCATGTTGAGCTAGATGATCTCCAATTTTTCCCCCTATTTCTTGTGATAGAAGCGGTACTTTCAAACACGGGCATTGCTATCCCAATATATTTTGCCTAATGATGTAAAATCAATTCCATTTTCTCATAGTATGCTGATAGATCTGTCAGTTTATCTCAGTTTAAACTACTACTTTATCTCAATTTAAACTACAGAGGAATGCCATCGATATAGTTTATTTGGACTTCAGTAAGGCATTTAATAAGGTAGACCATAACCTACTACTAGATAAAGTAGAAGAATGTGGGTTAGATAGCATCACTATCAGATGGATTCGTAACTGGCTGACCAACCACACTCAACGTGTAGTCTTCAATGGAACTGCATTTACTTGGAGGGAAGTATGCAGTGGAGTACCCCAAGGCTCTGTTTTAGGCCCAGTACTCTTCAAAATCTTCATCAATGATTTGGATGAGGGAATAAATGGGGAACTCAACAAATTTGCAGATGACACCAAGCTGGCAGGAATAGCCAACACTCCAGAAGATAGGCTTAAGATACAGAAGGATTTTGACAAACTTGAACATTGGGCACTACCTAATAAAACAAAATTCAGTGGTGAAAAGAGTAAGGTTCTACATTTAGGCAAGAAAAACAAAATGCACAGGTACAGTATAGGTGGTACCTTACTCAATAGTAGTAACTGTGAAAGGGATCTTGGAGTCCTAGTGGACAACCATTTAAATATGAGTCAGCAGTGTGCAGCAGCTGCCAAAAAAGCCAACAAAGTTCTAGGCTACATAAACAGAGGGATAGAATCAAGACGAGAAGTGTTAATACTATTTTATAATGCCTTGGTAAGGCCACACTTGGAATACTGCATTCAGTTTTGGTTGCCAAGATGTAGAAAAGATGTGGAGACTCTAGAAAGAGTGCAGAGAAGAGCAACAAAGATGATTAGGGGACTGGAGACTAAAACATATGAAGAACGGTTACAGGAACTGGGTATGTCTAGTTTAATAAAAGGAAGGACTAGGGAGACATGATAGCAGTCTTCCAATATCTCAGGGGTTGCCACAAAGAAGAGGGAGTCAAACTATTCTCCAAGGCACCTACGGGTAGAACAAGAAGCAATGGGTGGAAACTAATCAAGGAGAGAAGCAACTTAGAACTGAGGAGAAATTTCCTGACAGTTAGAACAATCAATCAGTGGAACAGCTTGCCTCCAGAAGTTGTGAATCCCCTAACACTGGAAGTCTTCAAGAAGATGTTGGATAGCCATTTGTCTGAAATGACATAGGGCTATCCCTATAGGTAGGGGGTTAGACTAGAAGACCTCCAAGATCCCTCCCAAATCTGCTATTATATTGTACTTCAAGAAATTTTGAAATAAAAAATGGGGAATTCATTAATTCCTATTGGAGAGATGTAGTATTAACATAGTTTTTTTCTAAATAGCTTGACTTAGTCAAAATAAAGATCTCAACTGCAAATAAAAACAACAACAAAAATATCACCACCATACTGTACTGCATAAGAAGGCTGGACTGTTATATCAGAAAACTCTCATATACATTTTTATCTCAATTCCAGAAACACACAATAAATAGTTTTATAGAGATGATGTAATATTTGCTGAGCCATAAGGGCTCAACCTATAAATATTATAGCATACAATAGTACTTACACTGGTTCTTATCAGATTAGAAAGTTATTTAAATGAGTATTTTTGTTTTGTTTTGCATGAAATAAGATCTGAACTAGAAAGATTATGAACTTTCTTTTTTGCCTCTACCTGGATAAGATGTCTCAATTAATTTAATAATAATAATAATTTAATAATAATAATAATAATTTTAATACTTATAAACCGCTCCCTCTCCCCATGGGGACTCGGGGCGGTGCACAGGTAGAATAAAAACAATAAATACATACAAACATTCCTTAAAAACAAATTAAACCTAACCTGCGCTAAAATTTCCCATTAAAACTGAACTATACTAAAACTACCCAGTAAAACCCCAAAGACAGAGAGACTATCCTAGGCCGGCCAGACAGAAAAGATGAGTTTTTAATTTAAGACGGAAGGAGCGGAGGTCCGTGGTTGTCCTAATATCGGGGGGAAGGTCGTTCCAGAGGGCCGGGCCCGCCACAGAGATAGCCCTTCCCCTGGGTGTCGCCCGCTGACAGTGTCTAGTGGACGGCACCCGGAGAAGTCCCTCTCTGTGGGAACGAATCGGCCGTGAGGATGTATGACGCAGGATCCGATCCCGCAGGTAGCTAGGTCCCGAGCCATGGAGCGCTTTAAAGATGATAATTAACACCTTGAAGCGCACCCGAAAGACGACAGGTAGCCAGTGCAGCTCGCGCAAGAGCGGTGTTACATGGGTGAACCTGGCGGTTCCCATAATTGCTCGCGCGGCTGCGTTCTGGACTAGCTGAAGCCTTCGGGTGCACCTCAAGGGGAGCCCCATGTAGAGAGAGTTACAATAGTCCAGTCGGGACGTCACGAGCGCATGAGAGACTGTGCGAAGGGCGTCCCGATTCAATAGGGGGCGCAATTGGCGAACCAGGCGAACCTGGTAAAACGCCCTCCTGGCCATGGCTGTCACTTGATCTTCCATGGACAGCCGGGCATCCAGAAGGACACCCAAATTGCGCGCCCCATCCACAGGGGCAAGATGTTCGCCCCCTATGGCCAGCGATGGAATGAGCTGGTTGAATTGGGCAGCCGGAAACCACAGCCACTCGGTCTTGGTCGGGTTGGGCCTGAGTCCGTTCCTTCCCATCCAGATCCGCTCGGCTTCCAGGCACTGGCACATCACCGCTACGGCATCGTTGGGGTGGTTTGGGGTAGATATATACAACTGAGTGTCATCAGCGTATAGATGGTACTCTACCCCAAAACCACGGATGATCTCACCCAGCGGCTTCATGTATGTGTTAAACAGGAGAGGCGAGAGGACCGACCCCTGAGGCACCCCACATGTGAGTGGTCTCGAGGTCGACCTCTGCCCCCCTGCCAACACAAATTGCGATCGGCCAGAGAGGTAGGAGGAGAACCACCGTAAAACGGTGCCTCCCACCCCCAACCCCCCCAGCCGATGCAATAGGATACCATGGTCGGTGGTATCGAAAGCCGCCGAGAGGTCTAATAGGACCAGGATGGAGGAACAACCCCCATCTCTGGCCCTCCAGAGATCATCAACCAACGCGACCAATGCCGTCTCGGTGCTATGCCCGGGCCGAAAGCCAGACTGGCGTGGATCTAGATAGTCAACTTCCTCCAGGTGACGGGGAAACTGTTGTGCCACCACACTCTCAACAACCTTCACCAAAAAGGGAAGGTTGGAGACTGGACGGTAGTTGTTTAAAAGAGCTGGATCCAAAGAGGGCTTCTTCAGGAGGGGCCTCACCATAGCTTCTTTTAGGGAAGCAGGCAAGGAACCCTCACTTAAGGATGCGTTGACAACCTCTTGGAGCCAGCCTCATGTCACCTCCCAGGATGCCAGTACAAGCCAGGAGGGACACGGGTCCAATAATCAATCAATCAATCAATCAATCAATCTCCGCAATTCCAGCCAGGTCCGGCTCCCCCTCTGACACAAGGTCACTAATGAGGGGGGCTTTGATGTTCTGGCGTTGCAGAACATCAGCCGCAGGCCCTGGCTCTGTACTCCCTGACCACCTAGCCTGCGGGGGTTGTGGCACCCGACCGTTTGTAGCCAACGGCTGCGTGCCACCAACCGGGAGGATGGAACTTGTCTCCCCTCAGCCCTGTCTCTCTCCACGACCCTCTGAATTGGTATGCCCTCTTGCGGAATGACTCGTGTGTCCCCCCTCCTATCGGCTCCTTCCGCTTCCCTCCGTCGGCTGCTGGCCTGGCCCTTCCTATTGGTCTGATCTTCCGTCTCCATCTGTCTATACCCACCCCCCTCCCTGGTGTCCCCTAAAAAAGATAATTTAGACAGTTTACGCACCAAAAAACCCCTGAGCCCGCGCTTCGCCCATCTCTCCGGGTTGATAACTCCATCATCAAGATGGGCCCTAGATAGATCAAAGGGCCAAGCCTGCGAGAGCGGGGATTCCCGCAGAGATAGTAGATTCGCTCTAGAGTACATATGCTTTACAAATAAATAACTAAAACTAATTATCTAAAAATAAGCAATGTGGATAGAATTCATAAGTGGGTCTTGGAATAAAATACAAAGATGTTAAAAACTGTTAGCCATGATTAAAACACGTTCATTCAATTGTGGCTACACTAATATTCTGGATTTCTCTATTTAATTTTTAAGAGCAACAAATATAGTTATATTGTTATATAGGTCTACCTATTGTCAAAAATGTATGAATATATAAGATTTGTAAATACCTTAACAGAAAGGATTAAATGACCACTTAGAGCAGTGGTTCTCAACCTTCCCAGTGCTGCGGCCCTTTAATACAGTTTCTCATATTGTGGTGACCCCCCCACCATAAAATTGGTGTCTCGGTTCCTAAGACCATTGAAAATATGTGTTTTCCGATGGTCTTAGGTGATCCTGTGAAAGGATCGTTCGACCCCCAAAGGGATCCCAACCCACAGGTTGAGAACCACTGACTTAGAGAAAGCAATGGTAGAATATTGAATAGCCTAGTGTTTTTCTTTCCATAAACCTATGTTAGACATATGAATCCTACTGAAGCAAAAACCTGGTTCTTGACCATGTTCTCATTATTAGAAATAAACTAAACCTCACACAACTATAGGGGAGGTGAGACAGTTCCAAGAATGTGATCTCTCAGCTCATGGACAAAAAATTGAAACTTTAGAAAAAAATTAGCAAGCTTGAGCATATCTGGTGATTTTGAAGATTCTGTCATTGAACAGTAAAGAATGGGGGGGGGCGCTAAACTCTCTATCCATACCTTTGTTGAACAGCTTGAGATAAACTTTGCTTTTCCATTCGGTATCCGTCTTGTTGGGATGGACTACTCTGTTTGCAGTTAGGTTTAAGTTGCAAAAATGGGCATGTATAGATTGAATGCAGCAGATTCTAGTTAAACATTAGGGAAAATGGTAATGGTTAACACATAGCTTATGAGCACTTCAAGAACTGATAGGCACTTATAGTAGAATATTTAAATGGAATTGAATAGACATTTGTCATGGTTTTTTGCATCTTGCACTGAGCATGTGATCCATAAACTAAAGTAAGTACTAGAGTGAAGTTGTGAAGTTGTTGAGCTCTTTTTAACCACAGTTGCAGAAAACTGGGAGTTTGTTTTCTTGCCATTTTGTAGGAAAATCACAAATGGAAAATCACAAATGGAGAAACTCATTATCATATGTACTATAAAGTAGATTTAATATTGTAAAACAAAATAATTTTTCACCAACCATAAAAACATCAGGAAATTCTGGCCCTACTTGTGAGTTGCACAGGTTTGTCCAATTTGTGCCTGTCACTAACGGCATGTGTTATTTATTTTTATTTATTTGTTGTGTCAAAGTGTGTATAAGATAATAGATATAAGTACATACAAGATTATGAATATATGAAATGGATACGAATAAATGGGGTTGTTAGGACAAGGGCAGAAGGCATGTTGGTGCGCTTATGCATGCCCCTTACACACGTCTTAGGAATGGGGTGAGGTCAACAGTAGACAGTCTAAGGTAAAAGTTGTGCAGGTTTGGGGAAGAAACCATTGAATCAGATAACACATTCCAGGCATTGACCATTCTGTTGCTGAAGTCATATTTTCTGCAATCGAGTTTGGTGCAGTGTCTTAAGTTTGCATCTATTGTGGTTGAAGCTGAAGTAGTCATTGACAGGTAGTACATTGTAGCAGATACTTTTATTTTACTACGCTTAGGTCAGACAGAAGGTGGTGTAGTTCTAAGTTGTCTAAACCCTAAATTTCAAATCTGTTGGCATAAGATATTCTGTTGTGAGCAGTGGAGTGGAGGACTCTTCTCGTGAAATATCTCTGGACTCACTCAATTGTATTAATGACCAATATGCAGTGTGAGTTCCAGACAGATGAGCTGTATTCGAGAACAAGTCTAGCAAATGTTTTGTACAGTGTTACCAAAGAAGAAGCTATGTAGAATTAGATTAACAACTCTTAGTGCCTTTTTGGCAATGTTGTTACAGTATTATATGTAATCACAAGCATATGAAAATTTCTCATTCTCATATAATTTCTCTTCAATTATAATTTTACTTGGACTTGCACAAAACAATTTCCTACTTGATTGTTGTCCTGATGTCAGCAGTTAGCTAAAGTTCGAGTTTTCTGTTTCCTTTTTAATCCATTTGCAAAGATCATTAACTGGGAATATTCTTTTAATGTATTATATTTATAAAGTAATATATTAACATAATTATTTGTGGTTTTTTCCATTGCCTTGACAAACAGGAAGAGCTAATTGTCAAATTGCAAGATAATAACAAGGAGAGGTTATAAGTTAAACTATCACTATACAGAATCTAGGAAATGTATCTATAACATTTTTTGGTACTATTACAATGAGTTAAAAGGTGGCAGACAGGCAAATATTTGAGATGCCCTCAGCACTTCTTAAGATACACAGAATAAAAGGGGCTGGGGGAATAAAGGGATTAATTTGCCAAAGTTCAGCAAATGAAATATGAGAGGCAAATAACTGATTCTGGAATAGTTAATTTCTGGATAAATGACTGGGGGGAAATAGGCTATGATATCTCTGAAAGGAAAGCAGTAACATAAGGCAGTATTACTGACCAAGATGGATTTTTTATAATTTAAATTCAGTAATAATAAAACAGATCAAAGTAGACAAAAAGAAATTATGTATTTCATGGTTATTGTGATGAAATCATTATCTTTCAGTTATAAGAAAGTGCATATATACATCCTTGTTTGAAATGAGGGTATCAGAGATAGAAACCAAGACATTCAACATACGAAATCTGCATTCTACCTGTGATTTTTCATTGCCTAAAATCAATGTCCAAGTGACTCTGAATATGCAACCAAAAGAATACAATATAAGAATACAATATTGGGAGATTCAGCCTTGAGTTATGCTTAAAGCAACAGGGGAAAAAAGTACAAGAAATATAAAACAACAATTGGATATGATAAATAAAATGGAATGACTGGATCATTTGATCATCAGATTATTGAGTCACAGGATAAAAAAAACCAAGCAATGAATTTTTATTCCTGGAATTCAGGCCAATTATATAGTGTATCTATTAATCATCAGTTTTTAATTTCATTTATAACCAATTTCATTGTATTTAAGTACAATGACAATAAAGATTATACTTATATAGTCTATTAAGCATGTAGGTATGCCATTGCAATAAAAATGTTTCGCAATGGCTCACATAGAAAAATATAGTATTAAAAACTCCCTATAAAAATCAAGAATGGAAATAAGCAGAGTATAGCAACAATAACTCAAATCAAAAGAGGCTGTCCAAAAAAGATTGGTCTTTAGGAACTTGCAAAAAACAGTAAAGATTTCATTTCTGCTAAGGTCAAAACCAGCCCTTAAATTGGACCCAGAAATGAATTGGCAACAAATGCAGGGCCTGAATAGTGATATGTGCCACCAACATGGTAACCCAAAGTTGCAAGTCGCTGCATACACTGGAGACAATTGCAACTGAACAGAAATTTATTAATTTCTGGGAAATATTGAAATGGGAAGAGATATCTCAACTGCATTAAAAAAGCTGCACAATCACTGTCATTACAAGAAATTATAGAGACAATCTATGTAATTGGGAAAGGCCTTTGATCCTAATAGCTCCCCAGATGAATAGTTAGAATTTATTTGTTGTTTGTTTGTCTGTCTGTCTGCCTTTTCTCATTATGATCAAGGTACCACGTACAAAGATCTTCCTTCATTTTATCTCCACAACTTCTATCATGTGAAGTAGGTTGGACTGGCAGAAAGTGATTAGGTTGATTGGACACATAGCTGAGGGTGCCAAAGAACCAGATTTTATCAGTTCCCAGAATACTGGGTTAAACTTTATGCTATATTGGCTCTTATATAAGTTTATCCATACATAATGTTGTTTGGTTAACTTATTGTAGACATGACTATCTATTGTACGCTCTCTGCTTCCTTTCTAATATTTCAGATTAGCACATTCTATGACATGCATTGTTATTATGTATATCATTGCAATCCAAAAAAATAGGGTTCATTTGTAGGGATTATGAAGTGCATTTTACCTGCTCTGTGATAAAAGCATTTCGGTAGGCTATACATGGACAAAATGCCCTACCTAAGAGCTTAATTTAGCTCATGTGTACTTGCTGCCAGGGTCTCCTAGAAAAGTTGTATCATAACTCAAATCTCAAAGAGCAATTTCTATCTTCTCCAAATATTCAATTTTCAAACTCAGAACACTGTTTGCCAATCCTGGCTCCTCTCTTATTTGGAACAACCAATCCAGATTCCAAGTCTCAAGAGGAAACAAATTTATAGGTTTTAATGCAAGCTTAAAATAAAAGCAAAAAGGTTTCGGTAAACCTAAATTATAGAGTATAATTGGCACACTTAAATTGTCAGATGGATGTTTAAACATAAAACAAACCTTAGGGGAAATAGGAGGATTGCTTGCCTTATAGCTAAAGAAACACTGAAAATTGCTAAATAACTTTTTTTTAGCACATATCAGAAATGTGTAAGGAAATAATTATATTCAATTATATTTACATTATAGGCACTGGGATCCTATTATTTTAAACATAGCTTTATATGAACTCTCTGTCATGGTGTGTGTGTGTGTTTGTATCATTACTGTATTGATATATTTACAAAAACATTTTGCTTACAAGTTCAGATACATATATATAAAGGTAGTCAATTATTACATAGTGTTCTACACGATCAGAAAAAATTAATGGTTATTGTGATAACTTTCCTTATTTCTTCTAAATGTGGAATAGTTTGTGATTTAAAATTCATATGATCTGCTTGTTGTGTATAATAAAATAAACTATGCTGGGTATGGGCATTAATTCATTGAGTCTAGAGGCAGGAAACCCTTTTAAAAGTTACAGTCCATACATTCATTTATTTATTTGTTTGTCTGTCTGTCTGTCTGTCTGTCTGTCTATTTATTTAGTTAGTCAGTCAGTCAGTCAGTCAGTCAGTCAGTCAGTCAGTTAGTTAGTTAGTTAGTTAGTTAGTTAGTTAGTTTGTCACTCATGTACAAGATAATAGGAATAAGAGGGCGTGCAATTTGGGTGTCCTCCTGGATTCCCGGCTGTCCATGGAGGACCATGTGATGGCCGTGGCCAGGGGGGTGTTTTACCAGGTATGCCTGATGCGCCAATTGCGCCCCTTACTGGACTGGGCTGCCCTCCGCACAGTCACTCAGGCACTCCCTTGAGATGCACTCGAAGGCTACAGCTAGTCCAGAATGCGGCCGCGCGGGTGATTATGGGAGCCTCTAGGCACTCCCACATAACACCTCTCCTGCGCGAGCTGCCCTGGCTGCCTGTGGCCTTTCGGGTGCGATTCAAGGTTCTGACGACCATCTTCAAAGCGCTCCATGGCTCGGGGCCTAGTTATATGCAAGACCGTCTTCTGCCCCATACATCCCTTCGACCGATCCGCTCCCACAGAGAGGGCCTTCTCAGGGTGCCGTCGGCCGGGCAATGCCAGTTGGCGACACTTCTCTGTGGCCGGCTCTACCCTCTGGAACGACTTGCCCCCCGAACTACGCACCATCTCAGACCTCCGCCTCTTCCGCCAGCATCTTAAAACGCACCTTTTCCAACAAGACGGCCTAGCATAACCTACCGTTTTGACTGTTTTAGATAGATTTTAATTTGGGGGATTTTATACGATTTTAGCACAGGACATGGATATAATAGCTTTTTAAAAATGTTATATTTTTGTTATATTTGTATTGTTTTTTAAACTTCCTGTGCGCCGCCCTGGGTCCTTTTTTGGAGAAGGTGCGGGGTATAAATTTGAATAAAATAAAAAATAAAATAAAAAAGAATAAACATGAATAAGAATACAGGAAATGGGTACAAATAAATGGGGATAGTAGGACAGGGATGTTAGGCATACTGGTGCACTTATGCATGCCCCCTACTCTATACTCTATATTTTCTATATTATATAATATAGAGTATTATAAAGTATATAATATACTCTATATTTTTTTTCTCTTCCCTTTTTTTATTAGGCTATAATAAATCTACTTTCATGACAAGGAAAGTTCACAAACAAAAAGAAAAATCAAGTTGACAAATATTGATATGTTTTTTGCTAATTTTAAGAACTGTTATGGTGAGACGTTTTAAGGTCTGTAAAAATGTAGTTACGGGTGCATTTGGTCTAATGGACATAGAATGCTGACTTCAGGCATAGCCCAATAATGCCTATTCTGATTAGTGATGATTCTCAGATCATGAGATTTTGTTATCCATTTTCATTACCCATTCTTTTGAGTAGAGGTAACTTGATTGAAATTGATGAAATTGATTTATATATATGAATGTACTTTTAAGTACGTATGCTTTCTTCTGCTCCATACCTTTCCTTTTTTTCCAATATATTTAAGCAATAGACAAGATAGATCAGGGAAAAGGAGCAGTTTGCTGATCTCCAAATCTTTCAGGTACCAATAATACATGTTTTACTCAGCTGAAATAAAGATAGTGAATTAAACACTGAGATTTAAAATTAATCTGCAACTTCAGAATATTCTTAGACTTTCCCTCTTTTTGTCATTTTTGCATTGTTTTAATTTTAATAAACAAAGTAGAAATTTGTTCTTCTGATGTACAGAAATTCAGTTGTATTATTAATGTATGCAAAAATACCTCCACCCAATTCACTACATAAGTTGCGATTCCTATAAATTATATGATCTATCATTATTCCATCCTTTTTTTAAAAAATTGGAATGATCCCTGATAAAGTACCAGGGATCATCCTTTTCCAAATTTTATTTTGTGGTAAGTTTTTAATTTCAAGCTCCTACAATTCTGGAACAGGTGCTTAATAGAGCAGAAAAATGGTTCTAAATAATTGCAACTATTGCAGTTCTCCATATATAGAAAAATACATATTTGCACTTCATAACATTTTCCAGTTTAGACAAGATATGATTTCATCTCACAATCCTAATAATGCCCATTTATCTTTGCTTCTAGGATCTTTTCAGAAGTATAGTACAGCATAGA
Source organism: Rhabdophis nuchalis (assembly GCA_039707465.1). NCBI lineage: Eukaryota > Metazoa > Chordata > Lepidosauria > Squamata > Natricidae > Rhabdophis > Rhabdophis nuchalis. The sequence continues at coordinate 109,436,877 of CM077647.1, read as the reverse complement.
AAGTACAAGCTGGAAGCATAGAAGATGCCTCCAGATAGATGGTTCCTAATGCTGTTGATCAAAGAAAGTTATGCAGCTAATCCATCTTTTTCTCTGTAATTGTTCAGAAAAAAAAACATATGTCATTTGTAGAGAGAGAAAAATAGCAGGGAATAAAGATAATGGGAAAGTATAATCTGAAGCCAATCCTAGGTTTAATGCCAAAAATATATATTTGAGCCACAAGCAGAAATGCATTTTGAGTTAAAATAAATAACTGGTAAAACACTCAATTCAATACACAAACAGTCATTAAAAATAAGTCATTAAAAACAAGTCATTAAAAATAAAGCCTTAGCCAAAACCTGTATAAAAAACTAATCTGTGTAAGTAAAAGGGTGCACAAAGAAAAATCTCAGACTTACAAATTTTGGCCAGACTGGCCACAAGAATCCAGATAGCAATAATAAAAGGATCCTGGACATGATGCCATTTGAAAGTGACGATTTGGTAACCTTCATTTGTATGTTTTAGAGTGCTGTCTTCCATCTCTGCTGCAACAGGAAAAAAGAAAAAAAACAAGAAAATCCCCCAAACTTGCACTGTGCCCATCATGGCAGAGTCTCTAAATAATAAGTTTTCAAATTACTTAATATCTGCAAAGATTGTTTGCTGTCTTCATTGGCTGAAGTGGATCCCTGAACATGGAAGACTGGATGAGAGGCTGGATCTGATAAATTTCCAAGGGTGAAAGGCTGCTGCTGCTGCTGCTCCTGCTGCTATTAGGTATCAACAGTATTACATATGCTTGTGCAGCTGTATATAACCAACAGGGGTCAGCCATGCCATACTTGCAGCTGCCTTTATACATTTGCTTGATTACCTGTGCTTAGGGGGTGGAGGTTTCTTGACAAATCTGCACTGATCAACTCTGACTATCATTTTTTTTCCAACTGGGAAAAGTAGAACATCAATGGCACACCTTGAGGAGTTATAGCAATGTGAATGTGAGAAAGCTTGCAGATATCTGAGTGTTTACACTTTGTTCTGGTATTTTGTGTGTGTTATGAGAAACACAACTACAAACAATCTGCCTCTAAAAAAAAAAGTACACTTACAGAAGCAGCAAAATCACTGATTTAGGGAACATAAGACATCGCAAGGAAGAGCATTGGTTCAATAAAAAAAAATTCTTTCGTCAGAGAAAAATAATTCCAATGGTCTGTAGGTGTAAATAGAAACCAGTGGACTTGATCCCTTAAAAATAGACTCCTTTCTTTATAAGTACCGACTTGTAAAGAGCTCAGTATCTCTTACTGGAAAAACAGCTTGCCTGAGCCCATTATCAAGACTAATAACCTCCTGCACAAGCAATTTAGATTTGCGTTGGAGTTCAAACAACCACCTATCTATTAGGTGATAAGGGAGAAAAAGCTTGAGGGAAAACAGACTCATAGATAAATTTTTGGGTCATAATGAGTGCCTTGCAGGCTTGAAATAGTAGCAAATACTTTGAAGTTACTGTAAGTCTAGGCAATTGAATACAATTAGCACACTGAATGAATGTTTAAACATAAAACAAATCTTGGGGGAAATAGGAGGCTTGCTTGCCTCATAGCTAAGGAAGCACTGAATTTTAAATTGTTAAATATTCAGTAGTAGCTGTAAATATAAAGTTGTAGCTTTATCTAATACATATCAGATAGGAAGATTGCCCAATAATTATACTCACCCAGGGTGTTTGGGCATCCCTTTCTTTCAAAACTAACCTTCTCTGAAGTCTTGTGTGTGATCTGTTGCTTGCAGCATTGCAACCCTGTAACCATTTATTGGGAACATGAATGCAAATCATGAATGTACTTCAATAGGCCTCCAACTCACCATGAAGAAAACCTCCACCTGTAGTTTCTTCCTCCATTGCAAGTGGGTTTTTCCTTCCCTTTCCAGCAGCAGGGGCTGAGCTATATGGTCAGCATGTGGTAAATCATCTCAAGGGAAGGTTCTCTTATTCTGATTACTGCTTGAGGCTATTGCAAGTATTCTTATGCTGGCCATTTGGGCTGTTTCCTTTTGGTATTGGTAGAGTCAATGGCCACTTAAAAACATTCATTGCTGGACCTCTACAATACTAGATCTATCAGGAGTCAGCACCTCCCACACAAAAATTACCAATTACCATCCTCCATGGTTTAGGCATGGTGCAGGAGCATTCCTGACAAGTTTCACCACTGTACTGGCATACCATTGATTTAAATGTATTTCTACAACTTCAGTGCTGCAGTTCCAAAGTCATGGGGGTGCAGTAGTTCTTTCTCTCATCTTCAGCATTGCATCTTTAAGGGTTTAAGAGTTACTTTAAGGCAGGGTTGTCAAACTCGTGTTGTCATCACGTGACGTATTGTGACTTTATTTCTCTTCATTAAACTGGGAATGGCGCTGGCCAGCATGTGGCACATCTGGCCATGGGCCATGGGTTTGACAGCCCTCCTTTTAAAGTGAGATAATTCGCTCCACTGTTGTTAGCAGAGGGATGAAAAGTGTTAGCTGAGCTCTTTCTCTGAAGTAGTCTCTGCCTAGAATGGATGAAAAGATCCATTTCCCCCTTTTTCCTGCTTTACTTTAATTGACAAACTGACTATGGAGGGATGGGGAGAGAGAAATGTGTGGGGGACAGAAATGGCAGCAAATTCTACCTGGACTAGGGAAAAACTGGGTAAAATATTTCTAGGAGGTATACCTGTTTTTGGAATTTCTAGCTCAGGGGTGTCAAACTCAAGGCCTGGAGGCCTGATCTGGCCCTTGGGGTGCTTAGATCTGGTCCACGGGGCTGCCTTGGAAACAACAAAGGACCTGCCACAGTGCCTCTGCCACCAAAAATTGATTAATTATGAAATGTAACTTAATTCCAGGCAGTAATCTTTATATTGTATTTTAAATCAATAGGAGAGGTGGTTTGGTCTAGCAATTAAGGTGCTGGCCTAGAAATCAGGAATTAGTAATCCTACTTGAGGCATAATAGTTGCCTGGGAGACTTTTTCTCTTAGTACAATGCCCCAAGTCATAGGGTTGTTGCTGTGAAGAAAAATAGGAGGAAGGAGTATTATGTATGTTTGCCGCCTTGAGTTATTATAAAATAATAAAGGTGGGATACAATCAAATAAACAAACAAACAAATAATAAATGAATCTGCCAGAAATTATAAGAATGGATTGAATATAAAAAGCTAATTGCAAAGTACAAGCAGGAATTTTGGGGGAGGGGGGGGGGAGGAAATCACAAACCAGATAGGATATAATGAAAGCATCATTTAATATATAAAATAACAGCCAAATTGTACTTTTTAATATAAATGATCAATAAAAGGGATGCAAATTACACACAAAAAGTCAACTATATCAAAAACAACCCATTAGCCAAGAACCAGTATAAATCACACTTCTCAAGATTCTTCTTTCTATGTAGGTCCACGGTCATCTTAGATTCATCTTGGGCCATTCCTAGTTGCTCTTGTTCAAATCTGAGGATTGTGCTACTTAAGAACCAGCAAAAACGTTCATTCTTTGGAAGCACAATCAGATTGCTCACTTAGTACACATATTTGGAGGATCTGCATTTCATCCCTTTCTGTTCCCCCCAGGTATACAATCATCCAGAGTTGTAGTCTTGAATGTAGGTTAGCCTGAAATAAGGGATCCTTCATCCAAAATCTAATTGTAGGAAAGAAGGTCAATTTGGTATATACAGTATTATTAGGACCTGGATGGGCAGGATATTCCCCTGTCAGAAATATGTCCTACTGAATTTGAGTGTAGAACCAGCTGTGCTCTCAGAGCAAGCCTGATGAGATGACTAGTCATCCATGACACTATGATGGCTTTTGGAGGCATTGGCCTGCAGATAATTGCTTGTAAGACCCTGATAGTAATATCAGGTAGTAAAAATTAGATCAGGTTGTTGTGACTATTATACCTGCTTCCCTGCTGCATAGTAAGTTTCCTTACTGAAAGCATCTTATGGCTGGATTGGTTCTGGACTTCCCCAGAAGTACGCTCTGGGGGACTTTAATCTGACTTCCAGGGGTATAGAATCTGAGATGGTCCACAGATACTGCAAAATCATATTCAGACCCATATTATTGAAGGCTTAACTTAGAGTGGTAATCACCTGTTAGACCTGTTTTATACCTCAAGGCACATAGAACATGAGTTGAAGTTTGGCAATGTTGCTATTAGCATCTTGTTATGGTCAGATAACTTTCCATTAGCTTTGGAGTTTTGGTAGATCAGAATTCCCCAACCTTTTCAGCTTTGTGATCTGGTGGGAGGAGGGGTGGCGGTCCTGTATGAGCAGTGGGCAAGCGTGTGTGCATGGGCAGCTACATTTGAGCAAGTGGCAGGCATACACAACCCCCATTTGTGCAAATGGAGCATGCGCGCGCACACGCACACGCACACACACGTACACACACTTGCCTGCTGCTTATGTGAATGGGATTGCATGTGTTTCTGATTCTGAAAGGTTCAAGGCCTGGTAGTGGGTGTGATCCAGGGTTTGGGCACCCCTGTTGTATGTGTTCCATGCTGTAAGGAAATAAGACTTATTTTGATAAGTCTGCCCCAGCACTTACTGTATGGATTGTGAAGAATTTGTATGGGTTGACTGAAGCTACAATACTCTCCAAACAGAGGAAAGTGATCTTGGTCTTGGATTTGTTGGCCTCTCTAGGGGCTCCTTTGGTCATAATCCTGAGTGCTCCTTGAAACACTCTAGACGAGGAAACATCTTAGAATGCCAACTTGGAAGAATAGATCCAATTGAGCCTACATTAAGAATTATTATTGCATTCAAGTATTAGAATTATGGTATTTTTTTTACTCACTGCAAATAGCTTTGTCTCTGTTTAAAGTGATCCTTTGGATTAGGGAGAAGAAAGAGCATATTTGTAGAACAGATGTGAGAATTATATGAAGAAGGTTACTGAATTGGAATCCAATTGCATTGGATTTAAATTCAGCAGTCCCAACCTTTCTGACATCAGGGACAAAGAATGGTATAAATTGAAGAAAGAGGTTGAACATCTATCACTGAATATTTTAAGTCAAAGTTGAGCATCCATCTTTTGAGAATCCTTTAATCTGAATTGTTGCTTGGATTTGATGATTTAAACATCAATTCCAACTTCAAAGCACTACGCAAAAATCATTTAAAATAAGTAATCAAAGCTGATTTTAATATTTTCTATGATATAATTTTAGCTATTGTAATTTATTTTAGTTCATTACTTTCTTTGCTGTTTTTGACAGTTCGAATTCATTATGAAGACTGGATATAGGCGATACAATAAATAAATAGATAAATACTCAATTCAATTTTTCTTTGCAATCTTCCATTCCTTGAGCATTGCCAATTGGTATTATTTTGAGCATAGCATGCATTGTTGAATGAGGTGTTCCTAAAAACCACAGAAATAAAGTTTTTAAAAGGAAAAAAAAGAGAAATGATTGCAAAAAAAACCTTGCAAATATATTGCTATGAAATGGAGAATAAGTGGGAATGATATTTCTTATTCAGTATAATCAGTAAATTGTAGATGCTCTCTGAGGTGGGGCATGAGAAATCAGGCTTGACCATCAGCCTTGAATCCTTTTCCAATTGTTGATGAAATTTGAATGGAAGCTTAAATAAAGGACAGATATCTCTATTCCCTGCAGCAAACTTCTTTTTCTTCTTAAAAAAGGCATCTGCATAGCACCTAAGGCTACCTCTTGTCTCTTTCCATATCCTTTCTCTAGGGGTTTGTTTACTGTATGTATTGTAAAGGTGATGTTAACAAACCTGCTTTGCAGCAATTCTTGACAAATTAACATGAAAGATAATCTTGCCTCTATGCTACCTGAATAAGATTCCTTAGAGTTTATACTATTAATATATACTTTACTAACTTTATTTTAGTAATCACTGTAAAATGGATTAACTTGGTCCAAATGACTAACATGGGACCCAGGGCAACAAACAATAAATTCATGTTCCTTCTGGCATTTCAGTGAGGAAGTTATTGAGTTCCTAATGCAGTTTAATTTTTTAAAAGTGCTTCTCTTCGCAGCACATAACAGTGGAAACAAAAATATGCAAAAACTATTTCTTTCTTCTTATTTATATTGGGACAAATGATATTGAAGATTATTGAAGGCCTAACTTAGAGTGGTAAGTTACCTGTTAGACTTGTTTTTTGTCTCAAGGCACCTAGAATATGATTTGAAGTTTGGGAATGTTGCTATTAGCATCTTTATTAAGGTCAGATAATTTTCTATTAGTTTTGGAATTCTCTGTAGGTCAGAGTTCCCCAACGTTTTCAGCTTTGCGGACTGGCAGAGGGGAGGGGGAATGGTTCCGTACCCAGGATGGCCAAGTGTGCGTGGGCACAACACCATTTGTGATAGCAATGGGCACATCTGCCTGTCTTTTGTGTAAAGGGGGCACACATGCACTGGCTTGCCTGCTGGTTACATGAATGGGGATGCACGTGCACATGCATGCACCCACCACTTCCATGGCTCAATTCTGAAAAGCTCAAAGCCCAGTAGTGGGCCATGACCTGAATGTTGGGGATCCCTGTTATATGTTTTCCTTGTTGTGAGGAACTAAAAGCTAGTTTGAGAAGCCTGCTCCAGCACTTACTGTATGGATTGTGAAAGATGTGTATGGGTTGACTGAAGTCGCAATGCTCTCCAAAGAGGGAAATGTGATGGCATCTGTGTGGGCTCTTTTGGTCATAATTCTGAGTGTTCCTCTAGGATTATCACTCTAGGACAGTGGTGGGCAAACTTATTAGTCAAGAGAGCCAAATATCAACAGTACCAGGATTGAAATTTCTTTTGAGAGCCAAAAAGTGTGGCCTGTTTTGTGGGAGTGGCTCAGCGATCATGTAACCAGGTGGGCGTGGCCAACTTGGAAAATGTGGTGAAACTCACTTAACGACATCCTGCTTAGCAACCAAAATTCATTCTTTCTTTCTTTCTTTCTTTCTTTCTTTCTTTCTTTCTTTCTTTCTTTCTTTCTTTCTTTCTTTCTCTCTCTCTCTCTCTCTCCCACTTTCTTTTTCTTTCTATTTTTCTTTCTCTCTTTTTCTTTTTGTCTCTCTCTGTCTATCTCTCTTTTTATCTGTCTCTCTCCTTCCTCCACCCATCTGTCATTCTGTGTCTGTCTGTCTGTCTGTCTGTCTGTCTGTCTGTCTCTCTCTCTCTCTATCTATCTCTCTCTGATTCCCTCTCTCCCTCCCTCTCTCTCTGTGTCTCTCTCTGTTTGTCTCTTCCTCCCTCTCTCCCTCCCCTTCCCTCCCCCCCGAAGCAGTGGAAAGCCTGGCACGCCGGCTGGGGAGCACCAGAGACTGCGGCCATCCAAGCACCTCAGAGACTGTCCGGGCGCCGCATGCCCACCTCCGTCCCAAAGCACGGCTCGGCACCCTCTGTTGCTGCTGCTGCCCCCGAGCCCTGCGACATTCAGCTCCCGCCGTCTGAGCGCATCGGGCAGGACAGCCGGCCACGTTTCCACCAGGTCCCTCTTTGGCCTCTCGGGTGTGGCTCCTCCTCCCCCCCCCGCCCGGAGGCAGCGGAGGGCCTGGCATGTCGGCTGGGGGGACTCCGGCTGCCTCCCCCTGTATCGAGCGAGTGAGCGAATGGGCGGGGGGAGTGCCCGGGGCTGCGGCTGCGCTGGAGCTGTGCGGGCGCCGCACGGTCGCCTCCCTGGGTGTGCAGCGCCCGGACGGCTCCAGCGCAGCCGCAGCCCCGGGCGCTCCCCCCGCCCGTTCGCTCGCTCGTTTGATACAGGGGGAGGCAGCCGGAGCCCCCCCAAACTCCCCCCGCCCATTTGCTTGCTCGCGCGTTACAGGGGGAGGCAGCCGGAGCCCCCCCAAGCTCCCCCCGCCCATTCGCTTGCTCGCGTGTTACATGGGGAGGCAGCCGGAGCCCCCCCAGCCGACATGCTGGGCCCTCCGCTGCCTGGGGGGGGAAGGAGAGAGGAAGAGCCGCACCCGAGGGGCCAAAGAGCCACTCGTGGCTCGCGAGCTGCGGTTTGCCGACCACTGCTCTAGGAGATGAAACATCTTAGAATGCCAAATGAAGAGAAGATCCAATTGAGCCTATATTAAGAATTACTATTGCATTACAGCAGTGGTAGTCAACCTGTTCCCTACCACCCACTAGTGGGCGTTCCAGCTTTCATGGGGGGAGGGGTTGTTTGATACTGAAGCACTTTCCTTTTTTTTAAATTTAATTGACTTCCCTACTTTATAAATTATCAATACTGTGGAATCGGTGGGCAGTTAATTTTTTTTACTACTAACAGAGATACAAAACGTGGTAGGTATAAAAAGGTTGACTACCCTTGCATTACAGTATAATAATTATTGGAATTATTTTTTCACTCACTTCAAATAATGTTTCTGTTTAAGATTATCCTTTTGGGTAGAGAGAGCAAAGGATATATTCGTAGGACAGGCGTGAGAATTATCTGAAGAATGTTACTCAATTGAAATTCAACTGCATTGGATTTAAACTCTGTTACCCAACCTTTCTAGCATCAGGGACCCATTTATGAACAAAAATTTTATTCCATGGACTATGCAGAGCAGGGGGGGAATGCTTCATGCACAGTTTAGATCCTGTACATGTGTAGGTGAAGCTTCACTGTCTTGCCCATTGCTTGTGCAGCCTGGTTCTTTTTTTTTATTGAAAAAGTTTTATTAAGTTTTACAAATTTTTATACAAATAGGGCAAGGTAAATAAGGTATTAGAAAGACATTGTGAGAACCTCCATGTCAGAGTCATTGGCCCCATCCGAGGCTTCATAAAAGAATACATAATTAATACAGTAAATTTTCATTTGTACTACAAAGTAGAAAGAGATACAGATATATCATTTTAAAATCTATGCTAATCATGTATAAACATCCAAATAAAAGTTGTACAATACAAAAATAAAGTCACTTTTGAGATCTAAGTCTTTTGGCAATTGTGTCTTCCTCTCCCTGACCTCCAGTGGGCGAGGCCGCGGCACCCTCCGTTCTCCCATTTTCATCCTCCAGGATTGAGGAATGTTTTTTAAGAAAGGCTTCTGCCTCTGCAATTGTTTTAATTCTCACCCTCCCTCCCTCCCAGAACACCAACATCCCCTCTGGCATCACCCACTTGAACCAAATCCCCTTTTTAAATAATCTTTTGGACAAGAAGGAATACTTTCTTCTTATCTCTCTAATCTTTTTTGGGACCTGCTTCAAGATGGCAATCTCATTCTGCTGGTACATTAAGGGACTGTCTCTCTGCGCTCTCAGGATCCTTTCCTTTGTCGACCTCCTTACAAATTTAATATGGATCTCTCTGGGTACTTCATTTATCCTGGCATATGCTGAATTTATTCTATATATCAGATCAATGTCCCTCCTAATATCTTCTTTGCTCTTTTATATATAATCAGCCAAAATTGTACACATTAAATCAGACAAATCTTCATCAGGTGACTCAGGGACGTTTTGAAATCTTAAAAAGTAAGACATCCTTTCAAAATCCATCCTAGACATATGACCAGTTAAATTCCCTATTTCATTATTAACACTTTTAAGCTCTTCCCTTGTCCCAGCCAACCCCAGCTCCAGACCATCGATCTTTTGTGTATTTTCCATTAATTTCTTATTAGAAAGAGTTCTAATTTGGAACTGACATGGTCCTTCCGCATTTCTTTAATTTCTTTCATAATGTTCTGAAGAGTTTCATCCATTGCTGCTAATTTAGCGTCCACATCTGATTTTTCAGGTAACATCGAGGTGATTTTAGGTTGATGCGTCTGCTTTTTTGAAGCCATAATGAAAGATGTAAGTTTTAGTCAGTAAAATGGCGTCTGCTGGAGAGGAGTCTGTGAGACAAGGTGGGAGCAGATTCCGGTGATCAAAGTCACAATTTCATTTAGTGATAATCCAGAGAGAAACCAAGTTCTTAAAAACAATCAGGTAAAAAGAAAAAAGGAAGGCACTTCAGGGAAAGGTCCAATTAATCCATTACATGCAATCATTAGTGAAAAAAGAAAGGCAGTCCCGAACAAAAGGGAATGTCAGTAGTTTTCCAAGAAAAGTATGTCTGCTGAGAACAAAGGAACGCCATCTTCCCCCGCCCATCTGGAAGCCGCCGAGAGTTAATGAGCAATAAATTGTCTCATTGTTGCCAGACTTCGATACTAAGTATCCAAAGGTAATACAGGAAAGACTTTCACTTATAGTTTAAAAGAATCGGATGTTGATTTCTCTGCTTCCCCAAGCCTGGGGAGCATTTTTAAACGCCGCTTTTTTTCCATTCCGAGGGGGGATATTACAAACTCCCCCCTCCAACCTCTTTCAAGCTGAAAGTTGCAAGCATTGAAATAATATCACTCACAGTCCACTTCGCAGCCAGAGCCTCGGTGATGCCTCCAACTCCGGCGCTTCAGCTCTTCATGAAAACGGCTAGATATTCCGGTCCTCCATCGGCAAAGGGGCGATGCCCCCCACGACTCGTTCCCCTACGCCTAGGTCGAAGCGGGGACCACCCCCCTGACCGCCATAGGGGGAAGGGGGATTCCCCGCAAGCCACCCATACAGCGGGAGTCCTTTCAAAGAACTCCCTGCCCCTTGGGGGGGCCGCAGAGGCAACCAAGTGGCGGACAAGCCCCAAGACTCGACTGTCGCCTCCGGTCAACCGGAAGGAAGTCTCCAGCTTGGTTCTTAACAAGTCAAAAACTGATACCAATTCACATCCTGGGGGTTGGTGATTCTTGATTTAGCGTTTACTGAGGCATGATCTAGTACAGGGGTTCCCAAACTTGGCAACTTTAAGACTTGTGGACTTCAACTCCCAGAATTCTCCAGCCACAAGTCTTAAAGTTGCCAGGTTTGAGAACCCCTGAATTCTAGTAGGTTTATCTGTTTGTCTCAAGTTTGAGCAAGTGGACAGAATGATTGGAGTATTAATATGGTCAATATGTATTTAAATGCATGTTATGTTGTTTAGTTAAAGCTTCCTGGAAGATGACCTAGGATGGGATCCATATGATTGTGAATGCATCCTTAAGGGAGGAGGTGTTATACCAACCTTAAAGAAAGCAGCCATTACTGGATTCAACAATATATAACCATAATATAAAAAAATAGAATCTATATAAATAAAAATGTAAAATAGTTTGTACCAAGCCACTAATCTCAAAAACTACTGCACCGATCTGCCTCAATTTTTTAACAATGTTGCCAAGGACTTCCGATAATAGAATACGTACTCATTTTGTGCCTAGCACACGTGTATCGTGTGCAATGTACACAAATGTAAAATGTACCCACTGATCAGGTTTTCAACTCCCTGTAACTCCTCCCACCTGGCATTTCCAACAGTCATTTCCTCAAGAACACTGTACGGAGGCCTAAAAGGGCCAAGACAAGGCACAGAGGATAGCAAACTCCCAGGTGGCCCATATAGAGAGACAGAGAAGGAGAAATACAGTTTAATAAAAGAGGGACTAGGGAAGACATGATAGCAGTTCTAATATCTCAGGGGTTGCCACAAAGAAGAGGAAGTCAAGCTATTCTCCAAAGCACCAGAGGGCAGAGCAAGAAGCAATGGGTGGAAACTAATCAAGGAGAGAAGCAACTTAGAACTGAGGAGGAACAGCTTGCCTCCAGAAGTTGTGAATGCCCCAACACTGCAAGTCTTTAAGGAGATGTTGGATAGCCATTTGTCTGAAATGGTATAGGGCTTCCTGCCTAGGCAGGGGGTTGGACTAGATGACCTCCAAGGTCCCTTCCAACTTTGCTATTGTATTATTGTATTACAGTAGGTAGGTAGATAGGGGAATAGATAGAGAGGGAGAAATACAGTAGGTAGGTAGGTAGAGAGGGAGAAATAAGGTAGGTAGGGTAGGTAGGGTGATAGATAGAGAGGGAGAAATACAGTAGATAGGTAGGTAGAGGGAGAAAGGAAGAAATATAGTAGGTAGGTAGATAGGTTGGGAGGGAGGGAGGTAGATAGATAGGTAGGTGGATAGATAGGGAGAAATACAGTAGGTAGGTAGAGGGATAGAGAGGGAGAAATACAGTAGGTAGGTAGATAGAGGGAGAAAGGAAGAAATACAGTAGGTAGGTAGGTAGAGGGATAGATAGAGGGAGGAATATGGTAGGCAGGTAGGTAGAGGGATAGATAAAGAGGGAGAAATACAGTAGGTAGGTAGGTTGGGGGTTATATGATGGTTGTGTGTATATGTGCAGGTGTAGATCTACACACAGATTGGTTGGCCATTTAACCAGACTGGGCCACAGCAACGCTTGGCCGAGTATAGCTAGTCAAAATATAAAATTGTACTACTGCAGATCTGCATTATTTGAATTTGCACTATTGAGAATTGTAATTAAAGGTAAAATACTGTAATTAATTACCTCTTGACAGAAATAGCAATGAAAAATATAACATAAATAGAATAACAGAGTTGGAAGGGATCTTGGTGGTCTTCTAGTCCAACCCCGTGTTCAAAGAGGATATTTTATACCATTTCAGACAAATGGATATTCAGACTCTTTTTAAAAGCCTCCAGTAATGGAGCACCCACAACTCCTGAAGGCAAGCTGTTCCTTCTGTTTAATTGTTTCACTGTTAGGAAGTTTCTCCTTAATTCCAGGTTGCTTATCTCCTTCATTAGTTTCCATCTGTTGTTTATTGTTCCCACTCAGGAAATTTCTGGCTAGTTCTAGGTTGTTTCTCTCCTTAATTAGTTTCCATCCGTTGTTTCTTGTCTTACCTTCTGTTGTTTTGGAAAATAGGTTGATCCCCTCTTCCTTGTGGCAGCCCCTCAAATATTAGAACACTACTATCATGTCGCCCTAGTCTTTCTTTTCCCTAAACTAGTAAAGGTAAAAGTTCCCCTACACAGGTGTGCTAGTCGTTTCTGGCTCTAGGGGCGGTGCTCATATCTGTTTCTAAGCCGAAGAGCCAGTACTGTCCGAAGATGTCTCTGTGGTCATGTGGCCAGCATAACTCAATACCGAAGGCGCACAGAGCACTGTTACCTTTCCACCAAAGTGGTTTTTATTTTTTTACTTGCATTTTTTACATGCTTTCAAACTGCTAGGTTGGCAGAAGCTGGGACAAGTAATGGGAGCTCACTCCATTAAGTGGGACTAGGAATTGAAACCGCTGAACTGCTGATCTTCTGATCGACAAGCTCAGCATATTAGCCATTGAGCCACCACATCCATGTCACTAAACTAGACATACCCAATTGCTGCAACTGTTCTTGATATGTTTCAACCTCTACCCTTCTAATAATCTTTGTTGCTCTTCTCTGCACTCTTTCCAGAGGCTCAATATTTTAAAATATTGTTGTGACCAAAACTGAATGCAGTATTCCAAGTGTGGTCTTACCAAGGCCTTTTAAAATGGTACTAACAGATCATGTGATCTTGATTGTATCCCTCTGTTAATGCAGCCTAGAATTGCAGTGGCTTTTTTGGCAGCTGCTGCACACTGCTGGCTCATATTTAAGTCATTGTCTACTAGGATCCCTTTTGCAGCTATTGCTATTGAGCCAAGTTTTGTCTAGTCTGTACCTGTACATTTGTTTTTTTCTTGCACAAGAAAAATCTTGTTTTTTTTCTATGTTAAATTTCATTTTGTTAGATGGGGCCCAAGTCTACTGAGATCCCTCTGGATCTTGAGCCTATCATCTGTGATTTTGACTATTCCTGCCAGCTTGGTGTCATCTGCAAATTTGATTGATTCGCCTTCTATTCTTTCATCTAAACCATTTATGAAGCTATTGAAGAGTATTGGGACAGAATCTTGGGGTACCCAAGCTTACTTGGGAAACCCCACTGCTTACTTCCCTCCATGTAGATGTAGTTCCATTAAAGACTACACATTGAGAGCAGCTTGTCAGGCAGTTACAAATTCATCTGGAGGTAATGCTGTCTATCCCATATTTTTTAAACTTACTAAGAAGAAGGTTGGGGGGTGTACTTTGTCAAATGATCTTACTGAAATCCAAGTATACTATGTCTACAGCATTTTGTTGATACACTAATTTAGTCATCTTGTCAAAGAATGAAATAAGATTTATTTAGTATGATCTGTTTTTTGACAAACCCATGTTGGCTTTACTTAACTTTGCTTGCTTCTAGGTATTCACAAACCTATTGCTTTATTATTTTTTCTAGGGTTTTCCTAGGTATTGTGTCAGGCTGATGGTCTGTAATTTCCTGGATCTGGTTTTTTTACTCCTTTTTTGAACACGGGAAGCACATCACCTTTCCCCCAGTCCTTTGATAGTTCCTGAGTGGTACATGATCTTTGAAAGATATAATCCAATGGTTCCAAGAACACGTCTGCCAGGTCCTTCAGGTCCTGGTGATTTGAATTCCTCTAGAGTGGACAGATGTTCTCTTAACATTTTTTGCCTATTTTAATTTGAATTCCTAGTCTGTCCTTATGGTTCTGTTTGTTTGGCAGGTTGGGCTAGTTTTTCTTTTTGTGTGAAGACACATTGAAAGAAAGAATTAAGCAGCTCTGCTTTCTCCATGCTGCCCTGTCACTTCCTTACCATCTTCTCCAATAGTGGACGAATTGCTTCTTTGACTTTTTTCTTAAATTTTATATGTTGAAACAAAGTTTTTAAAATTATTTTTGTCATTTGTTGAAAGTCTTAGTTTATTCTGAGCCTTAGCTTTCCTGACCATCTTTTCATATTTGGGTTATATGCTACTATTCAGCCTTAGTTATTTGACCTCCTTTCCATTTTTTTAATGCTTATCCTTCAGTCTTTCAGTTTATTGGAAAGTTCTTTGTGCAGCTATGCTGGTTTCTTCTTGGATTTCTTACTTTTCTTTTCAGCGGTACTGTGCTGAATTGGACTTTATAATAATATTTTTCAGAATTTCCAAAGCTTCTTGAGTTGTTTTCTCCATTAATATTTTCATCCATGGAATGGATGAAATCCATGAAATAGAACAAACCCATTTTATTTCGTGCTTGGTACCATACTTTTTAAATCTGAATAAATCTTCCTTTTGTCTATTTTGTTAAGAGTACTTAAAACAATTAAAAATCACAAAAGTGGCAGGCAGCAGCACATACACACGTGAAGTTAGTCAAATGCATATTGAGGTAGCAACATCTAACCATAATTTGGTAAAACTTCATTGCACTTGAGTGAACCTCACAGTTTAAAAACAACCTGATATCACTGAACAATTTCCACTAGTTGAATATCACATTAATTCAGGGGTGGGCAAACTTTGCAACTTTAAGTCTGAAGGATTTCAGCTCCCAGAATTCTCCAGCCAGCAAACCTGGCTGGAGAATTCTGGGAGTTGAAGTCCTTCAGACTTAAAGTTGCAAAGTTTGCCCACCCCTGCATTAATTCAACCTGTACTAATCATAAACTAGTGTAATTATTATATGTATAATTATTCAAGAGGAAGACATGTTTTGTTGCCCCATAATAATAGGTTGCAAAAAGACAGTTGAACTGAACAATTAAAAACAAAGAATGATATAAACTGCAGAAAGAGATCACTGACTATTTTAAGTCAAAGTTGAGCACCCATCTTTTGAGAATCCTTTAAACTGAATTGTTGCTTGGATTTAATTATTTAAACATCAATTCCAACTTCAAAGCACTATGCAAAAATAATTTAAAAGAGGTAACCAAAGCTGATAATCTTTTCTATCTCCCATTTCTTGAGCATTGCCAACTGGTATTATTTTGAGCATAGCATGCATTCTTCCATGAGTTGTTCCTAAAAAACCACAGAAATAAAGTTTTAAAAAGGAAAAAAAAAGAGAAATTATTGAAAAAAAAAAAACCACCTTGCAAATATACTGCTATGAAATGGAGAATAAGTGGGAATAATATTTTTTATGCAGTATAATCAGTAAATTGTAGATGCTCTCTGAGGTGGGGCAGGAGAAATCAGGCTTGACCATCAGCTTTGAATCCTTTTCCAATTGTTGATGAAATTTGAATGGAGGTTTAAATAAAGGACAGATATCTCTATTCCCTGCAGCAAACTTCTTTTTCTTCTTATTTAAGCACTATGCAAAAATCATTTAAAAGAGGTAATCAAAGCTGATAATCTTTGCTATCTTCCATTCCTTGAGCATTGCCAACTGGTATTATTTTGAGCATAGCATGCATTCTTGCATGAGTTGTTCCTAAAAAAACACAGAAATAAAGTTTTAAAAAGGGGGGGGGAAGAGAAATGATTGCAAAAAAAATCTTCTGCAGCCTGATTCTGAAAGGTTCAAGGCCTGGTAGTGGGTGTGATCCAGGGTTTGGGCTCCCCTGCTGTATGTGTTCCATGCTGTAAAGAAGTAAGACTTATTTTGATAAGTCTGCCCCAGCACTTACTGTATGGATTGTGAAGAATTTGTATGGGTTGACTGAAGCTGCAATACTCTCCAAACAGAGGAAAGTGATCTTGGTCTTGGATTTGTTGGCCTCTCTAGGGGCTCCTTTGGTCATAATCCTGAGTGCTCCTTGAAACACTCTAGACGAGGAAACATCTTAGAATGCCAACTTGGAAGAATAGATCCAATTGAGCCTACATTAAGAATTATTATTGCATTCAAGTATTAGAATTATGGTATTTTTTTTACTCACTGCAAATAGCTTTGTCTCTGTTTAAAGTGATCCTTTGGATTAGGGAGAAGAAAGAGCATATTTGTAGAACAGATGTGAGAATTATATGAAGAAGGTTACTGAATTGGAATCCAATTGCATTGGATTTAAATTTAGCAGTCCCAACCTTTCTGACATCAGGGACAAAGAATGGTATAAATTGAAGAAAGAGGTTGAACATCTATCACTGAATATTTTAAGTCAAAGTTGGGCACCCATCTTTTGAGAATCCTTTAATCTGAATTGTTGCTTGGATTTGATGATTTAAACATCAATTCCAACTTCAAAGCACTATGCAAAAATCATTTAAAATAAGTAGTCAAAGCTGATTTTAATATTTTCTATGATATAATTTGAGCTATTGTAATTTATTTTAGTTCATTATTTTCTTTGCTGTTTTTGACAGTTCGAATTCATTATGAAGACTGGATTTAGGCGATACAATAAATAAATAGATAACTACTAAATTCAATTTTTCTTTGCAATCTTCCATTCCTTGAGCATTGCCAATTGGTATTATTTTGAGCATAGCATGCATTGTTGCATGAGGTGTTCCTAAAAACCACAGAAATAAAGTTTTTAAAAGGAAAAAAAGAGAGAAATGATTGCAAAAAAACACCTTGCAAATATATTGCTATGAAATGGAGAATAAGTGGGAATGATATTTCTTATGCAGTATAATCAGTAAATTGTAGATGCTCTCTGAGGTGGGGCATGAGAAATCAGGCTTGACCATCAGCCTTGAATCCTTTTCCAATTGTTGATGAAATTTGAATGGAAGCTTAAATAAAGGACAGATATCTCTATTCCCTGCAGCAAACTTCTTTTTCTTCTTAAAAAAGGCATCTGCATAGCACCTAAGGCTACCTCTTGTCTCTTTCCATATCCTTTCTCTAGGGGTTTGTTTACTGTATGTATTGTAAAGGTGATGTTAACAAACCTGCTTTGCAGCAATTCTTGACAAATTAACATGAAAGATAATCTTGCCTCTATGCTACCTGAATAAGATTCCTTAGAGTTTATACTATTAATATATACTTTACTAACTTTATTTTAGTGATCACTGTAAAATGGATTAACTTGGTCCAAATGACTAACATGGGACCCAGGGCAACAAACAATAAATTCATGTTCCTTCTGGCATTTCAGTGAGGAAGTTATTGAGTTCCTAATGCAGTTTAATTTTTTAAAAGTGCTTCTCTTCGCAGCACATAACAGTGGAAACAAAAATATGCAAAAACTATTTCTTTCTTCTTATTTATATTGGGACAAATGATATTGAAGATTATTGAAGGCCTAACTTAGAGTGGTAAGTTACCTGTTAGACCTGTTTTTTGTCTCAAGGCACCTAGAATATGATTTGAAGTTTGGGAATGTTGCTATTAGCATCTTTGTTAAGGTCAGATAACTTTCTATTAGTTTTGGAATTCTCTGTAGGTCAGAGTTCCTCAATCTTTTCAGCTTTGCGGACTGGCAGAGGGGGGGGGAATGGTTCCGCACACAGGATGGCCAAGCGTGCCTGGGCACAACTCCATTTGTGGAAGCAATGGGCACATGCGCCTGTCTTTTGTGTAAAGGGGGCACTCATGCATTGGCTCGCCTGCTGCCTACATGAAAGGGGATGTACTAGAAACCCTCCAAGGTCCCTTCCAATTCTGTTATTCTGTTATTCGTCCATTCTGTCATCTCTGTTATGATTAAATCTTATAAATAAAATGAGCTTTCAATACTCAAACAAAGATTCTTCTCTGTCAAATCTGTTAATAACAAATTAGATGCCAGTCCACCCAATTGTAGGACTGGTTTGGCTGTTGTTATCTGTATCTGGGTGTCATCTTTATATTTATTTAAGACTTGTTAATTTCTCAAACCTTTTATCTAATTTTCATTTAGATCTTGTAAATTGAAAACCATTTTTTTCAAACATTTCCAAGAAGGCTTTAACACCAAAGTCATCCAGCTTCCTCCTTTCTTTTATATCACTCTTTGGGGGCATTGTAAAGAATATATGATATATAATTTTCAGGGTCCTTTATTTATTGTTGTTATAATTTTAATATAATCCAAATCTCTGTTATGGCTGAACAGTCAGAGCAAATTGTAGGCAATTCCTTATCAAGAACAAAGAGAGTAAATATTCCACAACAAAGAAACCATAGAAGAAAGAGATAATACGAGACCGCCTCCTGCCCCATACATCCCTATATACGAGACCGCCTCCTGCCCCATACATCCCTTCGTCCGATCCGCTCCCACAGAGAGGGTCTTCTTCGGGTGCCGTCGACGGGGCAATGCCGGTTGGCGACACCCAGGGGAAGGGCCTTCTCTGTGGCGGGCCCGGCCCTCTGGAACGACCTACCCCCCGACCTCCGTACTATCTCGGACCTCCGCCTCTTCCGCCAACGTCTTAAGACGTATTTATTCCAACAAGCCGGCCTAGGATAGCCCCCATTTCTGACTTTTTAAGAAAATAATTTATAATTGGCAAGGGTTTTAACATTGGGTTTTAGCATGGGTTTATTAATTTAATACATTTTAATAGATATTTATTGTATTTTGTGTTTTTAAATAATGCCTGTGCGCCGCCCTGGGTCCTAACAAGGAGAAGGGCGGGGTATAAATTTAATAAAATAAATAAATAAATAAATAATAATTTCCACAGTAGAGAGTTTATAGGGGGGGGAAAGGAAAACTTCTCATCACTTTGTTTTGATAAAAACACCACAGATAAATACAAAAATATAATACAGCAACAACGTTCTTTTAAGAATAATGAAATGCAAAATTCTTGCAGTAAAAATCCAGTGTAAATCAAATTATATCACTTTCATTGCCAAAATAAAGACTTCACACCAACAACTTTCTTGCCACATGGAATAAGGCAGTGATGGCGAACCTTTATTGGCTGGCGTGCCATAAGTAGGGGGAGTGCAGGGGGCTCGTGTGCGGATGTGCCGCACCCATAATGCAATGCGCAACCCCCCAGTGTGCATGCATGCACTACAGATGCGCCCCCCATTTTTTACATGCTCTTTTCACCCTCCTCAGAATGCAGAGTCTTTATAGGACCCTGGGGAGGGCGAAAAGAGCTTCCCCTGCCACCCCCCTCCGAGGCCCTCTGGAGGCCTCAGCAACCTTCAGGAGGCTTCCCTGAAGCCTCCGGACCACTCAAAATGATGCTCCAAGCAAATCAGACATCACTTCCGGTTTTGGTGGTCTGTCATTTTGAGTGCTCCGGAGGCTTCAGGGAAGTTCATGAAGCCTCTGGAGGGCCTCTGGGGAGGGTGGGGGAGACTCCTTTCGTCCTCCCCAGGCTCCTATAAAACCTCTGGAGCCTGGGGAGGGTGAAAAAAGCATACAAAAAGGGTGAATTCATCTGACAGGGCATCTCCTCACGTGCCCTAACAAATGGCTCCACATGCCACCTGTGGCACGTGTGCCATTGTTGCAGAAAAAAGAGGTCGGGACTTGGACTTCTCAAAATCAGGAAAAGTTTATTATGGCTGCCATAATTCAGAAAAGCTAGTTTGAGGCTAGCATCCAAGAATTCTGAATCCCTTCCAAAAGGGAATACAAAGTTTTATACTTTACTACAAGCAACTTTCATCATGGCTAGTTTCTGATTGGTTAAATGAACGTCATCAAAAAGAAAACCACAAACATATCCTGTTTTTGCTAACCAGCCTCTAACTCGAGCAGGTGCAGCTTCTGCGGTTTGGCGTTTCCTGTATCAGAGATGCTTTCTGCACTTTAAAAAGCATAAAAGTAAAAATGACAAGATCATCCAGTCTGACCCCACATCATTTCACTCTTAACAACCAGGTCTCACTTTATGCCCTGCCTCACCATAGGTTCGCCATTGCTGGAATAATGATTTTCTGAATAACTACATTGATGGGAAATGAGATAGGGAAGAACATGTTTGACTAAAACATATCAGATTTTAAACAGAATACTGAGTGATGGATTCTGGTGGTAAGAAGATAAGTGCTTGGTAACTCCAGTATGATTTGACAAACAAATAAAAGTATTTATGATCAGTTCATTGAATGGAAAAAGAAACAACAGTAATCTTACAAAAGAAAAAGAAAAAAGGAAAAACACAAAGTTGTTCTTACTAGCAAAGCCAGTTTCCATCTATTCCTTCACATGTTCACTTCTTTATCTTTTTAAACAGATAATGGAACAACCTACAGTCCATCATCAAGATACAAGAATAGGAATGAAGGTAATCTATATAACTTGGGTTACTTTCCAACAGTTTATTATTATATACACTACTGCAATTGATAATATCAGAATTTTGTTATAAGCCCACGCTTCATCTTTATCTTTCTTTTTTAACAGGAACAACCCATTTAGAAATAAATATTTCAGAAATTCTGTTTCTCCTGTAGTTGTAGAGACAAAAAACAGCAACCTTCATAATTCCTAACTTATACCAGGCTTTCAAATGAACATATACATGATTTTTAGTCTTTGCATGTTATATTTCAAAATGCAAAATGCTATATTAAAACTTGTTCTGTAATTTTGTTTTGCTTACTTTTTTTTATCTTAATATTTGAAGCATTATGGGCAGAAGCTATCTTTTTCCAAGCAAATCATCCATATTACCAATGAAGAAGTGCTCCAAAAGAGTTTGTCCTGCAAACTATATAAGATTTTGCATATAGAAGACTCCAACTTACTGGTCATATTCTCTGCATGGAGAACAATTGGATCCCCAAGATAGCAATTAGATGGACCTCCCCTAATCATCTTGGTTGTTCTTCTCTGCACTCTTTCTAGAATCCCAACATCTTTATAGTGTGCTGACCAAAACTGGATGCAGTATTCTAGGTGTGGTCTTACTAAAGCTTTATAGAGTGGTATTAGTACCTCACTTGATTTTGTTTGTATCCCGCTGTTAATGCAATTTGGGATTGAATTTGCTTTTTTGGCTGCCACTCCACATTGCTGGCTCATATTTCATTGGTTGTACACTAAGACTAAGATCCCTTTCACAGTTACTGCTATTAGCCAATTGTGATTGGACACACACAAGGAATTTATCTTCAGTGCATAAGCAATCAACTTTACATATAAGCAGCAAGTGGTCAATCATGATTATAATCATAAAATACAATCATCATTAATCATGAAATAGGATTTAGGATTTAGGATTTATTAAATTTTTAGACCGCCCTTCTCCCTTGCGGGACTCAGGGCGGTGTACAGGCAATAATAAGATCAATAATATAGCGCATAAAATACAATTAAAAATACAATTAAAAATATATTAAATAGATTGGCCTGATCTAAATCCTGTTAAAAAACCCTTACTAAAACAATTTAAAAACTAAAACAATTAAAAAAACTACGTCAGGCCAGCCGCAAGAAACCGATAGGTCTTTAAGGACCAATGGAACTGGCGCAGGTCCGTGGTTGTCCGTAGGTCAAGGGGTAGGTCATTCCAGAGGGCAGGAGCTGCCACAGTAGCTTTTAATTGGTTTTATTGGTTTTATTTAAGAGTTTTTATTCTGGATTTTAGAACGGGCCCCAATTTAATATTATTTTATAGTATTTTATGTATCAATGTCTTTTGTATGTTTTTATTGATGCCTGTTCACCACCCTGAGTCTCGCAAGGGAGAAGGGTGGTATACAAATTTAATAATAAACATAAACATAAACACAGAGAAGGCTCTCCCCCTGGGGGTCGCCAGCTGGCATTGCCTGGCCGACGGCACCCTGAGGAGGCCCTCTCTGTGGGAGCGGACTGGTCGGTGGGAGGTGTTTGGTAGCAAGAGGCGGTCTTGCAGATAGCCAGGTCCCTTGCCATGGAGCACTTTAAAGATGGATACTAATACCTTGAAGTGCACCCGGAAAGCCACAGGCAGCCAGTGCAGCTTGCGCAGGAGAAGTGTCATGCGGGAGCATCTAGACGCTCCCAGAATCGCCCGCACGGCCGCATTCTGAACTAACTGGAGTCTCCGGGTGCACCTCAAGGGAAGCCCCATGTAGAGAGCGTTGCAGTAGTCCAGACGGGAAATGACGAGGGTTTGAGTGACCGTGCGTAAAGCGTCACGATCCAGAAAGGGGCACAATTGGCGTATCAGGCAAACCTGATAAAAACTAAGTCCAGTGTGTGTCCTCCAGTGTGGGTGGGGTCATGAACTAATTGGGTCAGGTCCATGGCCATCATGGAGGCCGTGAATTCCCGTGCCATCTCAGATGCTTTGCCTATCGATGGCAGGTTGAAATCCCCCATGACTAACAGCCTGGGGGTATCAACCGCCATCTCGGCTATCACATTGAGAAGCTCAGGTAGGGCTGCTGATACATAGCGGGGAGCCAAGTACACAATCAGCAAGCCCAGCTGCCTCCCATGACCCCACTTCACACATAGTGACTCACAGCCGGCGGTCTGCAGCACAGTGGTCTCCCTCGGGTCCAGGCCCTTCTTTATAATAACCGCCACCGCCACCCCCCGACCCTGGGCTCTCGGCTGGTGAAATGCGCGGTAACCCGGTGGGCACATTCCAACGAGGGGCACCTCCCCTCTTGGCCCAACCAGGTCTCCATAATACCCGCCAGGTCCGCCCCCCCCAAAACCAGATTGTGAATGAGGGAGGCTTTATTAACCATGGACCTAGCGTTACACAACATCAGCTGAAGGCCCAGGCCCTGAAATCCTGACCCCCCCTGGGTCGCAAGAGGAGTGGTGAGGGCCAGAGTGCGCCATCGCTAGCAAGCAGCGGGTGCGCCCTCCCCTTAAGTAATATGGCCCTCGGCTCCTGCCATACCTGCTCCTGGGTACTGCGAGGGTGGCCCTCGAGCAGCGTGGGTCTCCGCCTGGGTACTGCGAGAGTGGCCCTCGAGCAGCGTGGCCGAAAGGTTTTGGCTGTACAAGTCATGCAAACCACCCGGGCATAGCTCGGATGAAGGCTTTGGCCCGTAGCTATGTGTGGTGGCCTTGCATGGATGCGGACGTAGCTGCCTGGTCGCTGCCTGTGCCCCCTGTCAGAACTCCCACCCTTCCCCTCCAGTGGCTTCTCCGAGGGACTGGGACATCCCTAGGAGTCCCTGGTCCCGGGTACACGTGGATTTCGTGGGCCCCTTCCATGGGCAGTCCTTCCTGGTGGTGGTGGAGGACGCGTATTCCCGCTGGGTGGAGGTGATCCTTATGTCCTCCACCACTGTGGAGAGTACTGTCAGGGGCCTGCCTCTTTGCGATGCACGGGTTGCTGGACACCCTGGTGTCCGACAATGGGCCGCAGTTCCACTCCACCACCTTCCAGGAATACTTGGCCTCTCAGGGGATCCGCCATGTGCCAGTTGCTCCTTACCATCCAGCCTCCAATGGCCGTGCGGAATGGGCTGTCCGCTCGGCCAAGGAGGCCCTTGGCAGGGTGGATAAGGGCGACTGGCCAGCAAGGGTGAATGCTTACCTCTTAGGTAAGCATCCACCAAGCTCTTGATGGACCGCCGTCTGCGGACCACCTTGGACAGGCTGCACCCCCATTATAATGAGGTGCAGCCTAGCAACCTGCCCCCCCTCCCCACCTATTCCAGGTGGGAGACCTAGTGTTCACTAGGAACTTTTCTGGGGATACTCAGTGGGTTCCCGCTACCGTTACTGACCTAACCGGCCCCTGTTCTTACAGGGTCGGCCTGCCTGACGGAACTGAATGGCAGCGCCACCTGGACCAACTAAGGCGCCGCCTTCCCTCGCCGGCCTTCGCCACGCCAGGCCAATCCTACCCACTGGCCCCTGTTGGGCTGTTTCCATTTCCTCAATCCGGAATTCCAACGAGTTCGAGTGAGGCCTTCCCTTGTTCAGGCCTCCCTGTTATGGACACCGCCTTCCGGCAAACACCAATTTCACTAACTCAAGCTGACATGGACTCGCAGGCCTTCCCGTCTGAAAGCCTGTCCTACCAAGCCACCGCCTCCCGGCAGCTACCTCTCGCCTCCACTCCGGCCGCCACGCCCCCACGCCCGGATTTACCAGCTCCGCCGGCTCTACCTCCACTCAAAGGCCAAGATGAGGTCACCCGGAGCTACACCCCTGCAAGGGAGGAGCTTCTACGGGGACATCTTACCTCGACGAGGTCTCCGCCAACTCTGAGGTGCTCTGGGTGGGTCCGGCGATGCCCTGCCTACTTGGGCCAATCCCAGGTATTGGCCCAAGCTCCATCTGGAACCTCTCAGGGTCCATCAGGCGCCTGGGGCGGAACCATCTCGTCGTTTCCGGTTCGGCCTCCCCACGGTGGGATGCAGCGGTTGGAAAGCCCAGCCGGAGGAGAGAGTGATCTGACCATGACCATATTGATGAGGGGTTTGTTAACCAGGAGACGTGGTCAAAGCGAAAATTAAGGGGGTTTTTAATTAGATTTTTAATCTGTGTTTTAAGGGGCTCCAGGGAGGGGGGGCAAATTAAGACTAGGGTGGTGGATGAGGGGGGAAACCCACTGGGGATTGTCTCCAGGCTGGCTAACAGTCCAGACAGGGAGAGCGCAGTGTCTAGAATTGGGGAGGGGGTGAGGGTCTGTCCAACAGAGGGCTATTCTATCGGGACTGTCAGCTCTAGAAAGAGCAGCAACGTCCGACGAGGACACTGGCAGATCGGATTCTGCAATAACCAAGACAGACAGAGCCGGCACCGGCTCTGGGTCCATCTCGGGGAGGGGGCAGCGGCTTAGGGCATCGGTATGCCCTAGCTGCTTGCCAGGACAGTAAAACAGCATATAATCATATGCTGCCAGGAATTCCGTCCACCGGGTTATCCTGGGAGACAGGATGGGGGGGTCGGATGGTCACCGGCCAGCAGCCCAAGGAGCCGCTTGTGGTCTGTGACAACCGAAAAGGTCCAACCATAGAGATAGGGGTGGAACTTTTTAAGTCTGGACACTACAGCCAGAGCCTCCTTGTTGATCTGGCTGTAGTTGCACTCCGTAGGAGACATAGTCCGCGAATAGAAAGCTATGGGAGCTTCTGAGCAATTGGGGAGTACATGGCTCAAGACAGCCCCCAGGCCATACGGGGAGGCATCGCATGCCAACGTCAGGGGAAGCCGGTCATTGTATTGGACTAGGACAGCCTCTGACGTCAACATAGCTTTGACAGCCGCGAACACATGCGCTTCACGGCTGCCCCAGCGCCAGGCCATGGATCGGTCGAGCAACCGATGCAGCGGCTCGGCTAGCAATGCCTTGTGGGGAATAAAAGGCGCATAAAAGTTTAAAGTTTAAAAGTTTAAAAGGCCGAAGAACGCCTTGGAGGCAGGCGTAGGAGCGTTCCTAATAGCCTCGACCTTTGAAGGTCGAGGCTTCACCCCACCATGAAGCCCAGGAATTCTACCCTCCGCGCAGCAAATACACATTTGCTGCGCTTGAGTTTTAAGCTCATGCCCCTAAAAATGGTGAGGACCTTCCTTAGAACTTTGGCGAGTTCTGATAGGCTGGAAGCAGCTATCAGGACATCGTCAAAGTATGGAACCACGCCTGGGAGCCCATGGAGCAAGCGCTCCATGAGGCTCTGGAAGATCCCCGGGGCAACGGAAACGCCGAATTGAAGGCGGCGACAACGAAAAGCCCCTTGGTGGGTGACGATGGTTTGTGCCTCCGCAGCATCGTCATCCACCAGGAGCTGTTGATAGGCTTGCGCTGTATCCAGCTTTGCAAAAATGCAACCCTGCCCCAAAGAGTGGAGCAGGTGCTGCACCACAGGAACTGGATATGGGTTCGCCTGAAGCCCCCAGTTGATCGTGAACTTGTAGTCAGCGCAAACCCGTCGGGCTTGATGGGGACCACTATTGGGGTCTCCCATCTAGCCTGGTCGGTGGGCTCAAGCACGCCCTGCGCCACCAAACGATCAAGTTCCACCTCAACCTTGGGCTTCAGGGCGAACGGCAGCCTGCGGGCCTTGAGATGGATAGGAGCAACCTGGGGGTCTAAATTGAGGGAAACAGGGGTGCCCTTATACGTGCCCAGCTGCCCATCGAAAACATCGCTGAAGTCATTCAGCACGTCCACAACAAGGGAGCCGGCAGGCACACTGTGCACCCCCTGGACTGACAACCCTAAAGCAGGGAACCAGTCCAAGCCGATAATAGCTGAGAGAGGACTAGCCACCACTAGAATGGGAAAGGACCCGTGGAATGAGCCATAGTCAACCCTCAGGACAAACTGACCCAGGATGGGGATAGGGGCCCCTTGGTAGTCCTTAAGGACCGTGTGGGCGGGGGCGAGGTGTCCTACTCTAAGGGACGGGCAAAGCTTGGAAAGCTGAGCCCAAGAGACGAGGGATCTGGGAGATCCCGAGTGCACCTCCATTTCAACCCCCACCCCCTCCAGTCTGACAGAAGCCGTGAGGCGCATATGGTCAGCCGAGGTTCTGTTGACAGACACAGAGATTCGGCGAGGGCGAAACAGTTGGCGGGCTGCAGCTGGCGGTGGGCCAGACGTCGCTGTGGTGCAGCCTGGCGGGGCTGCGCTGGCCGGGTGGCTTGAGGTGGCGGTGCGGCCGACCCGGCGGCCGGAGCTGACAGAGGCAGGGAGGCGTGGCAGACAAGAGCAAGATGGCCTTTTCGGCCACAGCGGCGGCACACGGCGGCCCGGAAGGGGCAGTCAGCCCGCGAATGGTCTCCTCCGCAGCCCAAAAAGGGAGCCGGAACCAGGTGGCCAGGTGGAGGATGGGCAGCCCTGTGGCCAGACACTCGCAGGCTGGCAACGTGGTCCTCCAGATCGAGGTTGTCCAGCGGAGCAAGTTCATCGATCAGGCAGGCCCAGGGCGATGGCACCAGCGTCGGTTGGCATCGGGTCATCTCGGCCGTAGAGAGTTCAGAAAGCTCAGCTGCACGGGCCTCCTCCACGGCCTTCTCCAGGGTGAGTTTGGCGTTTGCGAGGAGGCGCCGCTTCAGGCGGACGTCTCGGATGCCACAGACGAATTGCTCTAGGAGGAAGCGGGGAACTCGCAAGGAATTGCGGTGGCCCGCAAAACTTGCAAAAAGTCGGCAATGGAGTGAGCCCGGCTCAGGTTAGTTAACACACAGCCGTTTATTTGGCTTTTCACACAACAAAACAGCCGTAGCGTTAGCAAAGATAAAAGGTGCGGAAGACAGGGGCTTCCCCGTTTGACAGCTATTTAAGCGAGAGCTGTCAAACAGGGATCCAATCAGAAGGCCTGGCAACCCAATTCCAGCCAGTCGCATCTGAGACAATCAGACGCGACTGGCTGTTACCAAGCCTACAAGGGTGAGGTCGAAGACTTGTGGCCGGTCGTAAGTCGAGGACCGGTCGCAAGTCGAGGACCTCAACAGTTCTGTGGGAACAATATTCAAATCTGATTGGATGAATAGAGTGGCAGCTCCCTATAAAAGGGCTGCTGCCAGATGGAGCCTTTGCTGGATTGTACATAGGTGTCACTAAATAAAGCTGTTTGTTGCTAAAGCCTGAGTCTGCCTTATCCATTCACCCGATCTAACACTGGCAACGAAGGTGGGCCTGGAAGGCAACTAGGCAACAAAAAGAGCAAAATATAATGCAGCGACTGCCAAGAAAAGGGGCATAGCCACCAGACTTCATTTAAACTTTTTAACATTTTGGAATGCTATACATTTTGGAATTTGAGGTTGCCATCTTGAAAACTATTGACCTTTATGAAAGCACAATATGGGTGAATATTTTTAAAATCAATTTATAAAGCCATGCAGTTTCCATCCAGATATGCCTGGACATACTACTCCACCCCCACTTTACTTGCTTGCATGTGACTGAGCTGTACATACATGTATGCCACAATCATAGTTCTGAGATATGTATGGATATAGAACAGATTCCCCACATGTCTCTACATATCTATAATATTTGTAAGATGTGTCTGTGTTAAGTGTGAAACAGTCATAAATCAGTTTTTTCAGTGTCATTGTAACTTTAAGCAGTCACTAAATGAATAATTGTAAGTCAATGACCACTTGTTGTTTGCTAGAGGAGAAATAAAATATTTGTTTTCTTTTGTACAAAAGGGTACAAAATAGTTACAATATACTTCAGAATGCTTATATGTATGTTTGCAATTCTATTACTAGTACCACTGTGTTACCAGTTAAATTTTGTGTGCATGCATGTGCATGTACACACACACCAGCATACATATGCATGGATCTTTCTGGTTAAAATTTGCCAAAATATGTGCAAATGTGAGTATAGACATGTATCCATCTTTCCAGTTAAAATTTACGAAGCCATGTCTTTAATTGTAAGAAAAGTAAAGAGGCTCTAGTTTTAAAAATTCTTTTTCACTGAAATTAAAAGTGACTTTAAAAACACCATGAAAATAAAATTTTAGGCCTTTATTTCCTTACATACAATTCAAGGTTTGCTTACAAATTACAATAAAGCCTAGGGTTCTGTTAATTATTCACTTTAATTAATTTTGACCTGAATTCATACAAGATTAGGATTAGAGTTATTCATTCACTGTAGATTTGACTTAACAGGTTTTTTTTCCTTGATGGAATTGAGTTAAATACAACACATCCATTAGGTATCATTACCTGGTCATATCAGCATCATCTGATATTGAGTTGAGGTTAAACAATGTCATATCTGATAGGGGGTCATTTGATGTGATGCCAACACCATATATACATTTTGTTTTTTTAGTTTGATGACACCGCTCATTAAACAAACATATAAACTTACATTGTATATAAGCACATATTATTACTGTCATGACATATATAAAAACCCATTTTAAAAAACCCAGGTAAGGCAAATAATCTTTTAAAGGGGGCAGTTCATGCCTGATCTCATTTGTGCTGCATTTGTGCCTGACCCAGTGATAGATGATGAAGATTAATTTTGAAAGATTATATCATCTATAAAATGTAATTCAATGGCAATATTTATGGCTATAACTTTTAACAACACTGTTTGGACCAGAAACTATTTCAGCAACAGAGATATCTGTTACTAGAACAACTTGTAAAATCCTTTATAACTAAAAATCCTACTGGTTTTTATATATATGTATTATTAATAAATCAATTTGCTATGGAGATACTAAGAAATAAGTGGAATAAAGAAATGAAGAATTAAATGGTCCTTATTGCCTAGACATCAGGAAAGTCTTAACTTCTATAGCAAGAATGACAAATTATGACTTACAACAAAATTACAAAAAAAATATTTAAAATTTATTGGACTCTGTTATGTTTGTATAGAAAACGACTGTCAAAAATAGTTTTGTGGAAGGATAATACTTCTTTAAAACATGTGGTTTTACAATGATCTATTCTTACTAAGTTTTGGGAGAAAGAATTATATTTCTTTAATATATTTGCCAACAATCTGATAGCAAATGACTCTAGGTTTAAATATGATTATGTGACAATTTTCAGATGATAATATTCTTTTAAATTACAAATCTAATACATGGAATTTGATGAGAGGACAATACAAATGGATACTTTATGGCCTGACAATGGCAAAAAAACTGATATTGCAGCATTGGAAATATTATTCTTAGTCCCTTTTATTTATCGAATTAAAGACCTGATTACATTTAACAGAGTAATAGAATAACAGAGTTGAAAAGGACCTTAAAGGTATTCTAGTACAACCCCTTGCACAAGCAGGAGACCCTATACCATTCTGGAGAAATGGCTATCCAATCTCTTTTTAAAAATCTCCAATAATGGACCAACCACAACTTCTGAAAGTAAGCCATGACACTGGTTCATTGTTTTCTCTGGCAGGAAATTTCTCCCTAGTTCTAGGCTGCTTCTCTTAGTTCTAGCTTGCTTAGTTTCCATCCACTGCTTTTTGTCCTGCTTTCTGGTGCTTTTTAAAATATCTTGACTCTCTTTTCTTTGTGGCAGCCCCTCAAACATTGGAATATTGCTACCATGTTACACTTAATCCTTCTTTTTAACAGACTAAACATGCCTAATTCCTGCAGCTGTTCATATGTTTTATACTCTACCCCCTTAATAATCTTTGCTGCTCTTCTCTGACCTCTTTCCAGAGTCTCAACATTGTTTTTATATTGGCGACCAAAATTGGATGCAATATTCAAGTGTGGTTTTATTAAGGCATTATAAAGCGGTACTGACACTTCATGTGATCTTAATGCTATCCCTCTGTTAATGCAACCTAGGATTGCATTGGCTTTTTTGGCTGCTTCTGCATGTTGCTGTCTCATATTTAAGTGATTGTCCACTAGGACTCTAAGATCCGTCTTGCATTACTGCTATTGAGCCAGGTTTCACCTATTCTGTATCTGTACATTTGATTTTTCTTGCCTAAATGTAAAACCTTACTTTTCTTACCATTGAATTTCATTTTGTTAAGAGTGTGCAAGTCTGCTGAGATCCTTCTGGATCTTGACTCTATCTTCTGGGGTTTTGGTTATTCCTGCCTGCTTGTTGTTGTCTGTAAATTTGATGATTTCTCATCAAATTTACAGACATAGACTTTTCGTGGCTATGATGTTGATGTTATCCATTCAGGTGTGCCTGACTCTTGGTGATTCTATGGGCTAGGTTTCTCCACATCTTTCAATCTTGTTCTAATTTTTTGAATTTTTCTATGCTCTGGTTAGTGTTTGTTTTAATGGTGTCCAGCCACCATGTTCTTTGATGGCCTGATTTTCTTTTACTGCTAATTGTTTCAAATATAATTGCTTTCTCCAATGAATTATCTCACATAACATGGCCAAAGTAAGTGGACAAGTATAATTAAACATGGGACATATATATAAAATATAGAAGATTAAGAAAATCATGATAATTATATAAATGCATTAGAAATATATACATACTTGAAAAACGTTTGCATTAGATAAGTATTATATAAGTGTAACTGTTTATTGATAATATGATTTATCACTGTACTTTCATTTTGTCATATTTCATTCACATTTTTGACATTAATTAAAATATAAAATTATTAATTTAAAGTGTTAATTTAAAATATTAATTATTGAAAATAAATAAAAATAAAAATCCAATGAGAATAATTTTTTACTTCAACTTTGGACAGATATATATTATTAAGAAAAGAATACCATTTCAAATTTTGAGTTTAGTTAATCCTCATTCTGATGGGAGAAAAAAAGTTTATACCATCATTTTACATTATACAAAAGAATATGAAGAAAATGGAAGAAGAATATTCAGACTTCTTTTAATAATCAAGTCACACTTCTTTTTTTTTTTTTAATTGAAATTTTTATAGTCTTTTACAATATTTCACCCAGTGCTGTACAAAACAAAAGGAAGAGTTGGTTTCAAGTATCTTCTATTATCTTTAAGATCTCCAAAATCCACGTTCTCTCGGTACAGGCGTCGAGACGTCCAAAGTTCCAAGTGCATAGTCCACAAATGGCTTCCAAGTCTTCCAAAAAATGTCTTTTTTATAAACCCCCTCTCTAAATTTAATATCGCACGTCATTTTATCATTTAAGGCTACTTTCCACATTTCACAGTACCATTCTTCTATTTTAATATTTACCTCTATTTTCCAATATCTTGCTATTACAATTCTACCCATTATAATCATAATTCTAATCAATTCTTTCTCATGTTTTGTTAACTCTGGTTCATTAATTATCAATAACAATATAGTTTCTGATCTCAATATTATTGTTCTTTTCGTCATTTCACACATCGTTCTTTCTAATTGCTGCCAAAACGTTTTAATTTTCACACATTTATACCACATATGTTCATAAGTTCCCAATTCCGTATTACATCTCCAACATTTATCACTCATTTTTTTATCTATCAATGATAATCTTAATGGGGTCCAATACCATTTCCAAACAACCTTAAAATTATGTTCTTTAATCCTTATAGACAAAGTCCTCATAATCCGACTCTTCCAATTCTCATTCCAATCCAAATCCAATATTTTAATCTTAAGGTCTTCCTCCCAATTCCTTTTCATTACCATTTGTGGATTTCCATCGGAGTTTATAATCTTATATATCTTACTAACGAGTCCTTTTAACCCAGTTTCATCCTTAATAATTTGAGATACTAAACTTTCAAATTTAGTTTTACTTCTATCTATTTTACATATTCCCCTTACTTTCGTGGTCCATTTTTCTACCTGTATTTTTTCAAACCAATTTAACTCCAATTTTTGAATTACTTTTTTTTCCTACTCTCAATTCCTAGAGCTCTTAACCAATTTACTATATTTCCTATATTTTCATCCTCAATTACTTTATCCCGACTTATATTAGTTTTAATCGGCCAACTTTCAGTTGTCTTCCCCAAGAAGGCTATATCCGGTATCAGTTTTTTAACAAATTTATTCCAAATTTTACTCAGCCCCTTTAACCAATAACTATTAATTGCCTTTTTTGTTTTTGCTCTATCTAAAAACCATATAGACCCAAATCTCTTAATATCTTTTAACTCCAGATCTCCCCAATGACCATCTCCACCTTTAAGTATTTTTATCACGGTTCTGATATTATACGCCCGATAATAATTAAGTAGATTGGGAATTCCCAATCCACCTTCTTTTTGATTTTGATACCACATTTTCTTCATTAGTCTTGGTCTTTTCCCACCATTACAAAATTTATCTAATTTCTTCTGATATTCTTCTATATCTTTCTCTGTCAAATTTAATGGTAGCATCTCAAATAAAAAATTAAACTTTGGTAACAACATCATTTTACACATTGCAATTCTGCCAAACCAAGACAACTTTATCTCTTTATATTTATCTATCTTTTTCTCTACTTCCTTCAGCATCACCTCATAATTAATTTTTTTTAATTCTCTAACTTTAAGTGAAAGTGTTATCCCCAAGTATTTCAATGTATTCTTAACTCTTATCCCAAATTGTTCTTGCATACTCTCCCACTCCTTACCATCTTTATTCATTAATAATTCAGATTTTGACCAATTTACCTTTAAACCTGTCATTTCTTCAAATTCTATCAAATGTTTATTTATCCTCTTTAAATCTTTCTCTATATCTTTCAAAATAATCAAGGTGTCATCCGCATACAAATTTATCTTATATCCCTTGTAGCCTTCCAACTCTTCATCTGCTTCTATCAATTTAATCAAAACCTCCATAACTAACAAGAATAATGTTGGAGACAAGGGACATCCTTGTCTCGTACCTGCTTCCAATTTAATCTCTCCCGTCATTGTTCCATTCACCTTTACCTTTGCACTACTTTTTTGATACAATTTTGAAATAACATGTATAAATTTATTACCAAAGCCTAATGCCTCAATAATTACCTTAATAGTATCCCATTGTACAGAATCAAAGGCTTTAAAAATATCTAACGATATTATACCTATTTCGTCACCATTATTTTCAGCTACATCTATAATATTCAATACTCTTCTAATTATATCACTCATATATCTACCTTTAACAAACCCTACTTGATTATAACTTATATATTTATCTATAAAACTATTTAATCTATTACTTATAATAGCTGTAAATATTTTGGCATCTTGGTTGATTAAAGAAATGGGTCGGTAGGACTCGATCCTCTCAAGGTCTTTATCAGGTTTAGGAATTATAGATATTACTGTCTTATTCCATGACATCGGGACTTCTCCACCATGTAAAATTCCATTAAATAGTTTTTGCAGTTTTGGTATTATTAGTTCTTTAAAATCTTTATAGAATTCAGCAGGTAATCCATCTTCTCCTGGGGTCTTCCCTAATTTTAACTCTTGTATTATTTCGCTGATCTCCTCCTGTGTTATGTCTCCTTCCATCAAGTCTTTATATGTTTGATCTATTTTCATAGCATATTTTCCAAGATGATTCTTCAATTTTTCTAAATCAATTGATTTCTTTAAATATAATTTTTGAAAATTAAGTCACACTTCTTGAATCCAACCATATCCTTGTTTTTAAACATTCTGGCAATAAATAGAGGAACCAGCTCTTCATAGCAATGCACAAGCAGTTGTTTTTATTTCTTTCATTCTATCATGCAGTTTTTTCCTTGCTCAGATTCATAAAGTTGTGGCTATTAGAACCTCCTGCAAAAATCTGATTAACCACTAGAAGGCAAACAATAGATTTAAAAAACTAATTTGTCGGGATTTTTGCAGCTCAGATGTCTCATTGAGATGTTGGGTTTTTTCAGATTTTAAAAAAAGTAACAGCTGTTTTGTAAAAAAAAAAAAGCTGTTAACACTAGAAAAAGTATTTTAACTCCAAGTTTTTTTTTTATCTTCCAAAGAGTCTCTAGGTTCTTTGGAGAAAATAAATAAAAATAAAATAAAACATTATAAAATATTTCTTTAAAAATTAATCTTCTGATTTTTATTTTTTCATGCACTCCTGAATCATCACATTACAGATAAGATTCTTTATTTCCCACTTTCTTAATATCCTTTTGTAAGACTTCATTCTTTCTCAATTACTAAGTAATTCAATAACATCATTTGACAGATCCTACCTCATTGTTTATTTTTCATTAGTTACCTGTTTGAAATTCTACCACACACTGGTCACTTGATCTTTTCTTTTACTAAAAACCAGTTTTTCAAGATAAGCGGCTCAGAAATGGTAGTGCTCCATTCTGAGAAAATTGATCTGCTTTGTCCTGATTGTTGTAGGTTTGTAATTATAATTGTAATTCCATTTTATAACCACAATTTATCTTCATTGTTGAAAGTAGCTGTAAAACCTGGAAAATTTTCATTTCAAGCTGTTGTTCCTCTGACCTTAAAAGGTGCCATTCCTTTAAAAACCATTCTTCATGAAGAAGTGTGCGGGGATTTTTAAGATGTCATTTTTTCTTGTATTTGCTTCTTTAAACATCAAAATATTTAGATTCTCTTTTAGAGTTTCTGTTCCAGTTAATTATTGATCTAGTGTAATTAAGGTTCTATGAGACAATATTCAAATTAGCTTTATTCCAAAAATCTTGATACATAAATAAGAGTGTATATGTGAGAGAAAATAGTAATTTGCATCTTAAATTTTAGCTTCCACTATACTTTCTGATTTAAATACATTTTAAATAAATTTTATTTTCCATTTAAACTCAACTATCCTCTCTTTTCCAGTCTCTTCCTTATTACCACCAATGTATATTTATCACCTGAAGAAGTAACAGTACAGTGGTTATATGGTAAATTTCTATTGTGGTGTCATGAGAGGTAAATGTAAACTGCTGATGCTCTCCTCTAATTCCTTAATATTATATAACAGTGATGAATTATTAACACATAAAACAAGGATTTTTAAGAAACCCTGTCAAGTGCAAGAAAACCAGGAAGTCCAGGCAGTGCAAATGTACTTTATTAAAGGTTTATTGCATTCTTGTGCTCTCTACAAGAATCTGAACTACTAACAGCCAAAGCAAATAAGCGGTAGATAAAAGTTAATGAAATTCAAGGTAGGTTGGACTTTTAGGCATGAAGGGACTCCAGACTGATGATGCATTTGACCTCCCTCCCTCAGGCTCAACCAGCTCATCTCCTACATCACTTACCTTTTCACTCTGGTTTCCCCCTGCTTTTCATGGGTTTTTATATGTTGCTTTCTCCCTTCTGCATTGTGTCTTCTAAGTCTGAGTTCTCATGGAAACTTGGAAAAGGCGGAAAGGAAGCAGTCTCAAAGGAATCTTACTCCCGCAATCTGGTGAGCCAGTAGTGCAGGGATGTCCAAACTTGGGAACTTTAAGACTTGTGGACTTCAACTCCCAGAATTCTGGGAGTTGAAGTCCACAAGTCTTAAAGTTCCCAAATTTTTTAACATCCCTGCAGTAGTGGTTGTTATAATACAAAAGTATCTTTCCTCTCCTCTGCTTCCTGGGAACTGAAGGCCAGATGTGGAAGGCCCTTGGAGAAATCCAAAGGGGCTGATTAAACTCATCCTTGACAGATTCCTTAGCAGAATTTGGGTGGGAGGCTGGGAGCTTGGCCAGCCATGGTTTGTCAGGTAAGTGCTGGTAAAATTGACAAACAAATCAAGGGCATAAGCACACCATGCATTTCCTGAGGAATGACCTGAAACAGGCTAGTCTTTTCAATGAATCAAATACTGAATGCCTTTGCCTCCTTTCCTAACGTCTAAGATTGGTTCCATCTTGTATTCTGGTTCTCTTTCCAATATGACTGGTGGTGGAGGGGATTGCTGCAATTGCATTGCACTTGGGGGAGCATTTTTGGAGACTAATGCTCACTGAAATACTGATGCACCTTCATTGATATGGGTATTTGTAAGTAGAAGGTGGCAGGAGTATTTGAGAACTTTGAATGATCCCATACATTTAGCATCTAACCTCTTGGAAGGTCTTAAAATTGCTTAAGAACATGGTAGAGAGCCAAACCATGAATCCTGCTGATTGGCATTTGTCGTCTTCTTGTAAACTTGTTTTGCTTGCATGAGCAGTGTTTCAAAAATTTTGGGCAGCAGGTTGCTCCCATAACAAGTTAACTGCCCTTGGTACAGCTGAGTGCAGTGTGGGATAGTCTGACAATACTTTAGAGTGTGTTGCATACATGGCCTAAAATGGTGTAATTGAAGTCAATGAGTGCAGTGAATTGTTTTAAGAAAATCCTGCAAGTGGCAATAATGATGGCCAATTGTCTTGACTGTAAATGCCGTAGCAACTCAAATACTTCATCATTCAGCTTCTCCATTCATGACAGTATGATGATGAGAGGTTGATCTTGACATTTAGTAGCTGGAAAAGTGCTTCCCACAACCTAGAACTGTATGCCTCTGCCTGAAACAAGTGCTGAGACCATGTTGTGGTAGTGAAAGACATGGTCCCATGAAACCCACTCCTGTATGTCTTTCATTGGGAGCAAGGTGTACACGTAAACCATATTTAACCCTCTATAATCCACACATAGACAAAGCATCTCATCTTTCTTTTTGTGGAATAGGATCAAGGCTGCTAACTGGGATTGGGCAATTAAATAAATCTGTGGGCAAGGTTTTTGTCAATAAACAATCACAGTTGATCTAAATCCCTCAGGGTCATTGAATAGTTTCAACTCAGGTAATTTTGCCCCAGGAAGGATTTCTATGGCACAGTCTGTTAGTTGGTGAGGGGGGAATTTGTACAAAGCCTTTTTGCTGAACACCTCTTTGGTCTTGGGATTCTTTGGGGATAGCAGGGAGGCCTTTCCCCTGTCCTTGCACTACTGCCCTGATTTCCCACCATGGAGAGGTGGCCTTCCAAACTCCATCTTGCTCCCAGTGAGGGTGAATTGTTCGAATTTTCAACATCCTGTTCTTCAGTTCATATATGGATTCCACTTTTTTTAGCCAAGCCACGCCTAGAACTAAGGGGCATTCTATCCCTGAGGCCACTATGAAGCTTAAAGTCTCTAGGTGGGGCCCTATTCATATTTCTATGGGTTTGGCACCAAATATTGCTGGAATGCCTCCTGCTACTGATCCATCCAGTTGGCAAAATGTGATGGTACTTTTAGCCAGCTCAAGTGGATTCCTAATTTTTCAACTAAGTCTGGATTAACCAGGCAACTGGTGCAGCCTAGGTCTAGCAGGGCTCATAAAGTGGCCTTCAACCCTGAGGTCTGAAAACTTAGCTTAATGGGGAGTGTCTCTGGTATGACTAGGCCACTTACAAGGGGATCGGTGTCAGTGTTGGTTAGACACTAGCTGTCAGCTGGTGTGGTTGGAGTTCCCTCATTCCATTTTGGTGATGAGGTGAACTTGATGACCACCATTTTTCACTTGTCATATCTGTCTTGCTACAGGTCTTGGTGGCTTTTCCAGGCCCCCAGGAGGGGTTTTCCTGGCCAGGCAGCTGGCCGTGCAGTCTGCCACTCGGTGTCCCTCCTGGTCACACTTGAAGCAAGCAGTGGAGTGTTAGCTGTGGGTTTTGTGGTTTTACCGCCTCTTTCTTCCCATGGGGCCGTTTTTTTCCACAGTTGGGTTGAATGGTACTGGCTACATGCTTGGTCGACTGCCACCTCCTCAGCCAAGACATACAATTCATGAAGAGTTGCTGGGACTCCCTTCGAAACGCTGGTATTATACATGTCATCGTTCAGCCCAGAAGTTGCTGTACAGCAGGGAGGCCAGTATATTAGTAACAATCCCATCTGATCCCAGTTTCAGAAACAGGGTCTCACAGCCAGAAATGTGGGGAGAAAGTACCATGAAAGTGGAAAGAGATTCTCTTATGACTACTGCCACCCCACCTCTTGTCTGAGGTCTCAGCTCATGCCAAACCCTCAATTTGCCAGGTCAGAATACTCCTCTTCAATAAGGCCTAGAAGGAGGGTAGCCTTGCTGTTGACCAACATTCAGCATGGCATTCAGCAGCAGCAGCAAAATCTCTAGGTTACCAAGTGAATGCTGTCCAGGCTCTGAACTTGAGCTAAGGAAGGCTGAATATGCCATACTTTCTTCTGTCCAGTCTTTTTTATTGACCAGCGACTCATTCAAAACCCTCCACCCAACTTTCAATCTGGGTAGAGGGTTACCAACATTCATATAGATGCATTAGCCACTCTTAGATTCTCATCATAGGAGCAAGATCATAGATACTTCAGGTCCTAGTTCTCTTCTTGAATAGTATCACTTGTATCCCCTGTCTCATAGAAATGCCACAATGGCCTCAGGTCCACCCAGGCTGCTGCTGCCACCACCACCAGTGTTGCTGCCCCTGATCAGCAAGCAGAGTCTAGGCCTGGGGTATCAAACTTGTAGCCTGTGGGGCACATGCTGGCCACGCCCACCTCCTTTAGCGAAGGGGGAAAAAGTCGTGATATGTCACATGATGGCACGAGTTTGACACTGCTGGTTTAGGCACAGTTCCTTAGGTAGTTTGCCAGGACTGATGCTGTTGGGTCCTAGGTATGGCTCCCTGGGAAGGCCGCTGGGATTGCCACTCTCTTTCTCTTTGCCATTGCTGTCTGTCCTTCTTCTGTTACCTCCACTGATGCTGCTGACACTCATCCAATGAATGAGGCTTAGGCCTTGCAGCTCAGATAGGTCACCTATTACATTATTACATTAAATTTAAATCTATTAAACTAAAAATATATATGGATTTTGATCACCTGAAATTCTAGTGAAATTGGATAGGACTATTCATCCATGTAATTGTATTCAATTCCTATTTTTCTACTGCATTTTTGAATGATTTCTATACTTCATTTGCTATATTCCATGATGGGAGTTACATGCTAAGTTGTCAATAATAATCATAAAATTTTATTTTTCTTCCTGATTAAGAATTCAAAGTCATCTTTTTTTGTCCCATATTTTTGAAGTAGGTTAATTATGGTTAAATTCTGCTACTACATAGAATTGGACACACACACACACACACACACACCTATACACAAGCATACAGACGTACATGTATATGCATACACACATACACTTTTAAAAAATTCTTGAACTTACATATTCAAACTCTAAAATATAACATTTTGCTAGGGATAGAAGTCCAAGTATCAATGAGATTAAGTACAGCATCTAAATGCAAATTTTAGGAAAGAATCTCAATCCACAAACATCTGAATCTTTGCTCTTTATCAATAAAGCAGTTCTTAAGGTGACCTCTTAACAAAAAAATTCTCATGAAATTCTGTATCACAAGTTGAATTTGGACAAGGATTGGCTAAAAATAATTGCAAGCCATCAAAATGAATATTTTACAAATATTTTCTGTTCCTGATGATTCCACTAAAATACTGGTATTAAATAATTGGCATAAACAAATAACAATTTATATGTGATCCAATGGGGAAAAAATTAAATTCAAGATTATACAAGATTTGAAAGAGCAGGATGGACTAGCAGCTCCATTTTAAAAATATTTTTAAAATAGTACTATCATACCAGTTGCTTAGTATGGTTTACAGCAGATTAAAATGATTTCAGTTTGTGAATCCGGGCATAGACTATGCAGACTCCCAATCTTCATCATTTTGGATGCTCTGTATATTTACATCTATGCAGCCACCCCTCCATATCTACGGAATACGCGAGCAGCGTGGATCGGAATTTACTTGCGTACCGTTGCCTAGGAACTGGAGAGAATCTACCGGAGTACCTGAGCACTTCCATAGGGCAGTTCAAACTCATACATATTTTAATTGGTTCTTCAGCTCGATCGGGCGCACGCGCACTTTCTTTTGTTTTGAAGGCTGCCGCATCACCTCGCGGCGTTAGTTTTGATTTGTCTGCGATGCGGGTTTAGAGTTTGTTATGTATGGAGTACATTGTAACTATTTGAAAACCACGGCTGCCCTCGGAATCTTATTGACTGAGGAAGATGTTCGAGAGAGAGTTAACCTGAGGCGCCAAAACCTCGGTGATCATCCAGCTTTTGGGCGTGGAAAGTTGGAACTTGGTTGTGAGAGAACGCTAGGAAGAGATGGCCAAAAGCGGGGAAAGCCGGGCAGAGGAAATAGAGAAATTCAATGAAGATGTTCGATTGTATTATTTGCTAGATAGCTTCCTAATAGGGGGAAGAATGATCTTTCAGGAAAATGTCCCTTCTTTAGTATTTCTCAATTCTTTTAAGAATTAGAATTGGGCTCATTTTAATATGAATCAATTGTCCTGTAAGAGAGCAATATTGTATTTTCAATGGATTATAGGTAGGGGTGGGAGGACCCAAAGCTAAGGGGCAATTCTGTCTAGGAAGATTTTAAAATAGATAATAGAAATGCTATATGCGTACTGTGTTTTAAGGCTTCACAACTACTGCCATTTGCATGCTGTTAGGTAAATGCCACTACAACTAGTGGTGTCATGGATTGATTTTATACCGATTTGATATCAAAATTATAGTGTTATCACACAAAGAATACAATTTGTTACTTGTATCACATCTGACATAAGTACTTAAATTGAATAATAGGCATTATGATGCCTGTTACAATTTTCCATCCTGGTGGGTGAATGCTTCCAGGTACAATTCAAGCCCTTAGTTACTATTATAAAGCGTATAGGAATAGAATAACAGAATTGGAAGGCACCTTTAGTCCAACTTCAACCCCCTGATCCAGCAGGAAACCCTATATCATTTCTGGCAGATGACTGTCTAAACTCTTGAAAGCTTCCAGTGATGAAGCACCCACAACTTCTGAAGACGAGCTGTTCCATTGGTTGATTGTTCTCACTATCAGAAAATGTCTCCTTATTTCTAGGTTGAATCTCTCCTTGGTCAGTTTCCATCCATTATTTCTTGTTTAGCCTTCAGGTGTTTTAGAAAATAGGTTGACCCCCTTCTTCTCGGTGACAGCCTTTCAAATATTAGAACACTGCTATCATCTCATCCCTGGTCCTTCTCTTCACTAGAATAGCCATGTTGAGTTCCTGCAACAGTTCTCCAGTCCCCTAATCATCTTTGTTGCTCTTCTCTGCACTCTTTCTAGGGTCTCAAAATGTTTTTAGAGTATGGTGACCAAAACAGAACATAGTGTTCTTAGAGGTGGGTTTCAAATCCTGGTGCTACCGGTTTGCTTGCACAAGCGCTCATGTGCATGATGCTTCTGCGCATGTGTAGAAGTGTCCGGGCGGGTGAGTGGAGCCTCCCGCCACCACCACTACTGGTTCAACTGATCTGGGCCAAACCAGGAGCAATACATCTGAGTGTTCTAGATGTGGTCTTACTAAGGATTTATAGAGTGGTATTAATACATCATGTAATCTTGATTGATTACCCTCTGTGAATGCAATTTTGGATTGCATTAGCTTTTTTGTCTGCCGCCACACTCCTGGCTCTTATTTAATTGATAGTCCACTAAGACTCCAAGAGCTCTTCACAGTTGCTGTTATTAAGCCAGGTTTCATCCAATCTATATGTGCACTTTTGGTTTTTCTCTACATTGAATTTCCTTTTGTTAGATAAGGCCCAGTGTTCTAGTCTGTTAAGATCCATCTGTGTCATGAGCCTATCATTTAGGCTAGGGATAGTCAACCTTTTTAAACCTACTGCCCACTTTTGTATCTCTGTTCGTAGTAAACTTCTAACCGCCCACCGGTTCCACAATAATGGTGATTTATAAAGTAGGGAAGTCAATTAAATTTTAAAAAGGAAAGTGCTTCAGTATCGGACAAAACTCCTACCTCCCACCATGAAAGCTGAAATGCCCACTAGTGGGCGATATGGACCAGGTTGACTACCACCGATCTAGGCAGTTGGCAATTGTTGCCAGCTTATTGTAATAATAATAATAACAATAACAATAACAACAATAATAATAACAATAACAATAACAATAACAATAATAATAATAATAATATAATAATAATAATAATAATTAAAAAAAATATTTATAACCCGCTCTCTCTCCCCGAAGGGACTCGAGGCGGGGCACAGGGAATTAAAAAACAATTAAAACAGACAAAGTACAAAATTAAAATCGAATTAAACTTACCCTGTGCTAAAAACTGCTATGAAATTAAAACTATCCCTAAAAACCCCTTAACAATTTAAAATTTGAATTACCCTAGGCCAGCCAAGTGGAAGAAATGTGTTTTTAATAGCTGTCGGAAGGAGCGAAGGTCCGTGGTTGTTCTGATTTCGGGGGGAAGGTCGTTCCAGAGGGTCGGGCCCGCCACAGAGAAGGTCCTTCCCCTGGGCGTCGCCTGCTGGCACAGCCTAGTGGACGGCACCCGGAGAAGTCCCTCTCTGTGGGAGCGAATCGGCTGCAGGGATGTATGGGGTAGTATGCGATCCCGCAGATAGCTAGGTCCCGTGCCATGGAGCGCTTTAAAGATGGTAACTAACACCTTGAAGCGCACCCGAAAGACGACAGGCAGCCAATGCAGCTTGCGCAGGAGCGGTGTTACATGGGAGAACCTAGAGGCTCCCATAACTACCCGCGCAGCTGCATTTTGGACTAGCTGAAGCCTTCGGGTGCACCTCAAGGGGAGCCCCATGTAGAGAGCATTGCAGTAGTCCAGCAAGTTTGTCATCTGCAAATTTAATAAATTCCTGTTCTGTTCCTTCTTCTAAGTTGTTTATGAAGATATTGAAGAGTACTGGGCCTAAGACGGAACCTTGTAGTACCCCACTGCTTACTTTCCTCCATGTAGACATACCATTAAGGACTACTGAGTATTATTTGTCAGCCAGTTACAATTTAATTTGATGGTGATGCTATCTACCTACTTTTTCTAGTTTACCAAAAAGTAGATTAGGCTCTACTTTGTTGTATGCCTTGCTGAAATCTAAGCATACTATCTCCACAGC
This sequence comes from Rhabdophis nuchalis, assembly GCA_039707465.1. Lineage (NCBI taxonomy): Eukaryota > Metazoa > Chordata > Lepidosauria > Squamata > Natricidae > Rhabdophis > Rhabdophis nuchalis. The sequence goes on along the minus strand of CM077647.1, from coordinate 109,393,027 downwards.
ATTTTGCTGAGCTATTAACTTAGTCACTTTGTCAAAGGATTAAATAAAATTGGTTTGGCATGATCTGTTTTGAACAAACCCATTCTGATGTCTAGTTATTACTTTATTTGTTTCTTGATGTTCACAGATCTGTTTTTTAAATTAATTTTTTCAGTATATTCCCAGGTATTGGTGTTAGGCTGATTAATCTGTAGTTTCCTGAGTCCGTTCCCCCCCCCCCACACACACACTTTTTGAAGATGGGAACCACATGAGCCTTTTTTCAATTGTCAGGTACTTCCATGCTCCAGGATTTTTGAAAGATGTGGTACAATGGTTCTGAGATGACATCTGCCAGTTCCTTTAGAACTCTGGGATATAATCTGTCCTGGTGAGTTATATTCATCAAGATCAGACAGGTGTTCTCTTACCAACTTCCCCCCCCTTATTCTAACTTTTATTTCTTTTTTTTATATTGAAAAAGTTTTATTGGTTTTACATCTTTTCTATAGGGTGGGGTAAGGGATACAAAGAAATTTTGAGAGCATTCACGTCAGAGTCGTCGGCCCTTCCGAGACCTCAAAATACACAATAAAAAAAAATAACAAAAAAAAAAAACATTTTTCATAACACTACAAGGTAAAAGCAAGTACATATACCTAAATTCTCAGTTCCATGCTGTCAGACATTTACAAAAAATCCAGATACAAATATTATGCAAAATTGTTCAGAAAAATCAAGGCAAAGTTATTTTTTCGATTTAAGTCTTTTGGCTATTGTATCTTCTTTTTCTCCTCCCTGGCCCCCAGCGGGCGGGGCCGTGGCCCCCTCCGTCCCCCCTGGATCTTCCCCCAGGGCAGAGGAATGTTTTTTAAGAAAGGCTTCCGCCTCAGCAACTGTTTTAATCCTCACTCTTCCTCCTTCCCAGAACACCAGCATCCCTTCGGGTGTCACCCACTTGAACCAAATCCCATGATCAAATAAAATTTTAGACAAGAAGGAAAATTTCCTCCTTGCTTCTCGAATCTTTCTAGGGATCTGCTTCAAGATAGCAACCTCTTTTTGTTGGTAGATTAATGGACTACCTCTCTGCACTTTCAGGATTTCCTCTCTGGTTGACCTTCTAACAAATTTCACATGTATCTCTCTAGGCACTTCATTTATCCTGGCATATGCTGAGTTAATTCTGTAGGCTAGGTCAATGTCCCCCCTGATCTCATCTTTAGGTTTTTGTAAATAGTCTGCTAAAATTGTGCTCATAAGATCAGGGAGGCATTCACCAGATTCCTCAAGAACGTTCTGAAATCTCAAAAAATATGTCATTCTTTCCATATCTATCCTAGACACATGCCCATTTGTTTCCCCAACCTCTTTAATAACATTTTTAATCTCTCCCTTAACCCCCACCAACCCCCCTTCCAATTCTACAGTCTTCTGTGTGTTTTCCAGCACTTGCTTCCGTGTCTCCAATAGCTCCTTCTTGAAATTGATGTTTTCTGCCCTCTGGGCCTGAATTTCGTTTACCAAAGTTTGTATAACAGTTTCAAGAGAAGCCATCCGTTGTTCTAAGCTTGCCAGTGCTGTTTCTTGAGCCATGATTAACTGTTAAAGTCAATGCCACCAAAATGGCGTTTTCAGGGTGGGGTTGGTGAGACTAACCGGGAGCCAAAAGTTCTGATCAAGGTTGAAACGTTGTAAAATTCAGGAACCAAGAGAGAGACAATTTTCCAACTCAATAGTTATAATAGCGAAGGTACTCCAGAAAGGAAATCACAAATCCAACAAGAAAAAAATTCTTCATCAATATCCAGAGAGAGTCCCAATTGTAAAGAGACGCTGGGAATTTTCCATAGTTGAAATAATCAGGCAGGGACAAAGAAAAGCCACCTTCCACCGCCCATCTCAGAGCCCAGAGGAGAGAGTAGAAAAATAATTTTTTTTTATCCAGCCAGACCTAGAAACAATGTTGCAAGTAGCCGCATACCACTTTCCCTTGTTAGAGACAGTCCGGATTTAAGATTTCCGCTTTCTCTTCCAGAGAAGCCATTTTAAAGTGCCGCTTAAGTCCGAGGGGTTTTTTTGGAAACAAACATCCCCCTCCCAGTCCGTTCAGCCTGGCTGGCAGCAAGGAAAAAAAAAAGTCTTTTTTTAAAACTCACTCTCCCTCGCAGCTGAAGCCTCGGCAGACCTTCCGACCTCTCCGCTCAGCCCTCTGCATTAAAGTGAATGGCGCCGACAGCCGTTGGCGAAGGGAGAACCCCCCGCAGCATGTTCCTCCTCACCTAGGTCGCGGAGGGGAGCGCTCTCCCCACCGCCGTGAGGAAGAACGTCTCCTCCGAGCCGACCCTACGGGAGACCTCCGGTAACCGGAGTGTCTCGCCCCCGTGGGGGGGCAGAAAAGGCAACAAAGCGGCGAGCGAGCATTTTATTTCAAATGTGCTTTTACAGTTATATTTTTGGTAGGTAAGGCTATAGTTTCTTTTTGCTTGAAGACTGATGCAAATAATTACCGTATTTTTCGGAGTATAAGGCGCACCAGAGTATAAGACGCACCAAGGTTTTGAAGTGGCAAATTACAAAAAAATGTAGGTAGATAGATAGAGGGAGAGAAAGAAATAGAAATGCAGTAGGTAGGTAGGGAGAAAGAGAGTAGGTAGGTAGAAAAAGGAATAGAGAGAAAGAGAGAGAGAAATACAGTAGGTATATAGGGACAGTGTGTGTGTATGTGTGTGTAGGTAGGTAGGTAGAAAGATAGAGACAGAAATAGAAAGACAGAGAGAATTACAGTAGGTAGGGAGAGAGAGAGTGTGTGTAGTTAGGTATGTAGGTAAAGGGGGGGAGAGAAATACAGTAGGTATGTATGGAGTGAGAGTGTGTGTAGCTAGGGAGGTAAAGGGATAGAGAGAGAAAAAGAGAAAGAGAAAGAAATACAGTAGGTAGGGAGGGGGAGAGAGAGAGTGTGTGTGTGTAGGTAGGTAGGTAGGAGAGAGAGAAATAGAAAGAGAGAAATACAGTAGGTAGGTAGAGTGTGTAGGTAGGTAGGTAGGTAGATAAAGGAATAGAGAGAGAGAGAAATACAGTAGATAGGTAGGGAGAGAGAGGGTAGATAGGTAGATAAAGGAACAGAGAGAAATAGGGAGAGAGAGAGAGAGAGAAATACAGTAATAATAATAATTTTTAATTTATAACCCGCTCTCTCTCCCCGAAGGAACTCAAGGCGGGGCACAGGGAATTAAAAATACAATTAAAAACCACAAACAAAGTACAATGTTAAAACGAATTAAACTAACCCTGCGCTAAAAGCCCATATAAAACTAAAACTAAACCCTAAAAACCCCTAAAAACAGTTTAATTACGGCCAAGCAGAAGAAGTGTGTTTTTAATTTTTGCCGGAAGGAGCGGAGGTCCGTGGTTGTTCTAATTTCAGGGGGAAGGTCGTTCCAGAGGGTCAGGCCCGCCACGGAGAAGGCCCTTCCCCTGGGCGTCGCCCGCTGGCATAGCCTAGTGGATGGCACCCGGAGAAGTCCTTCTCTGTGGGAGCTAATCGGCCGCAGGGATGTATGGGGCAGGATGCGATCCCGCAGATAGCTAGGTCCCGTGCCATAGTTGTATGGTAGGGGGAGAGAGAGAGGGGGAGAGAGAGAGGGGGGGGAGAGAGGGGTAGGTAGGGGGAGAGAGAGGGGGGGGAGTAGGTAGGTAGATGTTTCCAGGGATATTTATCCATGTCCTGGAGAAGGAAATAGCTGACAAACCTTAAGACTTCGTTTCTGCTGGCACAGAAACAGTTAAAGAGCCTTCCGAAAACAGGGGAGGGGAGCCTTTGCACGCTGCAAACCTGGAGCTCTCTGGAAGCCTCCATAAGGCTAGGCACAGCCATTTTGGTGAAGGGAGCGAGGTTTCAGGTGGCAAAAAAATGCTGTATTCGATGTATAAGACACACCCAGATTTTCAGCCTCTTTTTGGAGGAAAAAAGGTGCGTCTTATACTCTGAAAAATATGGTAGTTAACCAGCTTTGCTTGCTCTGTACTGCCTGTTATTCTCTTGCCATCTTCTCTTTTTAGTGACTGTTTCCTTTATTTTTTATTGTTATTTATTTGTTGAAAGAAACTTTTTAAAATTATCTTTGACTTTTGTTGAAAGGCTTTGTTCATTCTGATTTGCTTTCCTGACTTCGTCTTTGCAGAATCTGGCTATATGCTGATATTCTGTCTCAGTTAGATGCCCTTTTTCATTTTTTGTACTTATCCTTTTTTGTCATTCAGTTTATGAGAGAGATTTTTGTGCATCCATGCTGGTTTCTTCTTCAATTTCTTTTTTTTAAATTTTTCAGTGGTATTGTGCTGGACTAACCTTTTATTATCATATTTTTCATTTGGCTAAAAAAACACTAGAGACAAATATATGGTCTTCATTTAAAAAGCTGAAGCAGGTACATAAGTTTAAGATGGGAAATAGCTAGGTTGATGCATGAGGAAATGAATCTAGAATAAGAGATTACAAACTAAATATCAGTTATGCGTAGTATGGTTGTAAAAAAGTTGTATAATTGTGTATATGTATATGTGTCTGTGTCTCGTGTATGTCTGGATGTGTGAGGATGTGTATGCAAATTCTATTTCAGTTCCAGAAAGCAGTAGAAGGCATATAGGTAGTTCTCAATTTGAGACCAGAATATCCATTTCTAAAAAGGTAAAGGTAAAGGTTCCTTTCGCACATTTGTGCTAGTTGTTCCTGACTCTAGGGGGCGGTACTCATCTCTGTTTCAAAGCTGAAGAGACAGCACTATCCAAAGATGTCTTCGTGGTCATGTGGCCAGCATGACTAAACACCAAAGGCGCACAGAACACTATTACCTTCCCACCAAAGTGGTCCCTATTTTTCTACTTGCATTTTACGTGCTTTTGAACTGCTAGGTTGACACAAGTTGGAACAAGTAACGGGAGCTCACTCCATTACACAGTACTAGGGATTTTAACTGCCGACCTTTCTGATTGACAAGTTCAGCATCTTAGCCACTGAGCCACCTATGTCCATTGCTAAACAAGGTGGTTATTTAAATGGGTTGCACCCAATTTTATGACCTTTCTGGTAATAGTTGTTAACCAGTTAATTGCAGTTTTTAAGTGAATTGTATGGTCATTAAGTGAATGCTGCCATTGACTTTGCTTTTTGGAAGCTGGATGGGAAGGTTGCCATCACATAACCTCAGCATGCTGCCACCTTTCTAAATATATGCAGGTTGTGAAATGTCTGAATTTTGATCAAATAACCATAGAGATGCTGCAATGGTTGTAAGTGCAAGCAGTCAATCACTTTTTTTCAGTGCCACTGAACAGCGGCTAAACGAATGGTTGTGAACTTGAGCATTACCTATAATGGACTTCAGGGAAGGATAGGCAGAATTTATTATAGAAAAATTACTAGTCATTAAATCACTTTGCAATAGAATCAATTATCTAATGACAGGCTTGTCTTCAGTAAATATATGCAAACAGAGAGTAGGTAGCCATTTATCTGGAATGTTTTAATTTACATTTTTGAAGTTGGAGGCAATGGCCAAAATCGTGCCTTACAATTCTTTTGATTGTGAGGTCCTTGGGTACACAACTAGATAATATATAATGAATGCTAAAATGTAGCGGGATTTGTTCTCTGCGTGTGTGCCTATATGCAGTTGTGTGGCTTGCCCTGTCAATACCCCCAACCTGCTGTACATGTCTGATTCCCCCCCCCCTTTTTTTATAAGTACTGTCAAAAGTAACTCATTATATTAAATTGCCAGCAATGTTTTCATTTCAGCTGATATCCGATCATTGTCTCTTCCTGGAATATATGAAAAGATCACTCATTTAGGAAACTCCTTGAAAAGATTTGTTTATCTGAAATCTCTAGACCTCTCACGCAATGCACTGACTACACTGGAGGTAAAAAGTTTTGGGAGTTTGTATATTTTCCATTGTATATTTGGGGATTTTATTTTTGGATTTATTAAATATATCTGTTTACTACCTAACAATTGAAATGGTCCTGGCATGAAAATATCCTGATATAATAAAGCACACGTATAGATATTTTCCATATGTGCAGAATAAAGCTATTTTGTAACAAGAAGTAAAGAGACTGTTGAGGCAAATATTTAAAATGTGGAAAATAAAAGGCACTCCCTATGTGTTAAAGTATTTATTTTAGTTCAGGTGAGCAATTTTCTTCAATGAATAAATGAAGAAATATAATGTTTTTGGACTAATTTGCTTAACATAGCTCTCTTTGTTTAGTTTTGGCACTTGTTTGGAAAATAAATTACATTTTAGAGTGTTTTTGTGCATAAACATTGAAAATTAAATAGAGTTCACCTACTTTCATGCATCATTGTAAGTTGATCTATAATTTAGCAGCCTACTCATCTGAAATATCTGACAAGGGTGAGATACTGAGAAATAAGCATTATTTCAGTTCTCATCTGAGACATCCTCTTTACAGAGGCATCCACTATATGTAGATGTAGAAGGTGATGCATGGTGCAAATTTCCCCCTTTGTTGCACAAGTATTATAAAACATACATATGAAAAAGAAAATCTTATGACACAATTTGTCTTAGTCATTTTATAAGAGTAAGTTTACTGAGGAAGACTTTATTCATATTTTAAAACAGGGCCTTAAACATCTCACGTACTTAGAAAAGCTCAATCTCTACTTCAATCACATTTCCTCTTTATCAGAAGTGCTACGACTCCACAATTTAATTGCACTTCGAGTTTTGGATTTCCGACTGAATCCTGTTGTTAAAAATGAATCAGATTATCGCCTTTTTGTTGTACATATGCTTCCTAATCTCAAACAGTTAGGTAAGTAGGCTTGCACAAATTTTACTGTTGGTCAGGCGGCCAGATTATGGATTAATTAAACTTGAAATTGTAATAATTTATCTATAGTTTGGGTGATTCCAGCACATACAATTTATTTGCTGGTTTCAGGTGATTGCAGGAGACAACTATAGTGATCTTCTCATTTTTTCTTCTGGTATGTTATGTTTGCATATAATATTGGTAGATGTAAAATATATAATTCTATCTAGTTTGATTTTTGATTTTATTAAATTTATACCCCGCCCTTCTCCAAACGGATCCAGGGCGGTGCACAGGCATATTAAAATACATACAAAACCATATAACAAATTTAAAAAACTTATTAATGAAAATCCTGCGCTAAAACCAAATTAAAATCCCCAAAATTTAAAACTATCTACAAGTCATTATGGAAGTTACGCTAGGCCGGCTAGATGGAACAGATGTGTCTTTAAGCACTTGCGGAAGAGGCGGAGGTTGGAGATGGTGCGAAGTTCAGGGGGTAAATCGTTCCAAAGGGCTGGGCCCGCCACAGAGAAGGCTCTCCCCCTGGGTGTCGCCAGTTGGCATTGTCCGGCCGATGGCACCCTGAGAAGGCCCTCTCTGTGGGAGCGTATCGGTCTTAGGGATGTATGGGGCAGGAGACGGTCTCGCATGAAGCTAGGTCCCGAGCCATGGAGTGCTTTGAAGATGGTCGTCAAAACCTTGAAGCGCACCCGAAAGACCACAGGAAGCCAGTGCAGCTCGCGCAGGATCGGTGTTATATGGGAGTGTCTAGGCGCTCCCGTAATCACCCGCGCGGCCGCATTCTGGACTAACTGCAGCTTTCGAGTGCACCTCAAGGGAAGCCCCATGTAGAGAGCATTACAGTAGTCGAGTCGAGACATCACGAGTGCTTGAGTGACTGTGCGCAGGGCATCCCGGTCCAGTAAGGGGCGTAATTGGCGCATCAGGCGTACCTGATGGAACGCCCCCCTGGCCACGGCCGCCATATGGTCCTCCATGGACAGCCGGGAATCCAGGAGGACACCCAAATTGCGTGCCCTCTCCACGGGGGCCGGTGTTTCGCCCCCAATGGCCAGAGTTGGAGTAATCTGGCTGAACCGGGGTGCCGGAAGCCACAGCCACTCAGTCTTGGATGGGTTGAGCCTGAGTTTGTTACTACCCATCCAGATCCGTACGGCCTCCAAACACCAGGACATCACCTCGGCGGCATCGTTGGGGTGGTTTGGGGTGGATATGTACAGCTGAGTATCATCAGCGTACAGATGATATCCCACCCCAAAACCACGGATGATCTCACCCAGCGGCTTCATATATGTGTTGAATAGTAAGGGCGAGAGGACCGACCCCTGAGGAACCCCACATACGAGGGGTCTCGAGGCCAACCTCTGCCCCCCTGTCAACACATATTGCGACCGACCAGAGAGGTAGGACGAGAACCACCGCAAAACGGTGCCTCCCTGCCCCAACCCCCCCAGTCGGCCCAATAGGATACCATGGTCGATGGTATCAAAAGCTGCTGAGAGGTCTAATAGGACTAGGATAGAGGAATATCCTCTATCCCTCGCCCTCCAGAGATCATCAACCAACGCGACCAATGCCATCTCGGTGCTGTGACCGGGTCGGAAGCCGGACTGGCGCGGGTCTAGATAATCAACTTCCTCCAAGTGTCGCGGAAACTGTTGGGCCACCACACTCTCTACAACCTTCACTAAAAAGTGAAGGTTGGAGACTGGACGATAATTCTCTAATAATGCTGGGTCCAGGGACGGCTTCTTGAGGAGGGGCCTTACTACCGCCTCTTTCAAGACGGCAGGCAAGGACCCCTCACTCAAAGATGCGTGGACAATGCCCTGGAGCCAGCCTCGTGTCGTCTCCCAGGATGCCAGTACAAGCCAGGAGGGACACGGGTCCAATAAACATGTGGTAGCCTTATGTCTCTTTGACAGTTTGTCCATATCCTTGGTAGTAACAAAGTCAAACTCCTCCCAAGATGGTGTCTCAAGAACAGCCTCGGAACGTCCGACTGGACTGCTGTCGATGGAGGGTAGGTAACTCATTCCGAATCCGAGTGATTTTCTCCTGCAAATCCCAAATTCCTCTGCTCGACCCTGTAGAGGGGCTTCCCATGGCCTCTGTTGAAGGAGGGAGCGGGTCACCCCAAACAGGGCGGCAGGGCGGTTATCTGCGGATGCAATAAGGGTGGTACAATACTCACGCTTGGCCACCCTTATCGCCACTAAGTATGACCTAATATAGGTTCTAACTAGTGTTCGGTCGGCTTCGGAGCGAGAAGATCTCCTTCTGCTCTCTAGGCGTCTCTTGTGGCATTTCATCTCCCTAAGCTCCTCGGTGAACCAAGGAGCCTGGGTGGTTCGTCGCCGCAAGAGAGGCCGCAAGGGCGCGACTCGGTCCAAGGCCCCCGTGGCCGCACTTAACCATGCGGCCACTAGGTCCTCAGTCGAATCGCGGGGCAAGTCCACAGGAATTGGCCCAAGCTCCCTCTGGAACCTTACCGGGTCCATCAGGAGCCTGGGGCGGAACCATATAGGAATATCAGGCTCCGCCTCCCCGCGGTGAGGAGCGGCGATCGGAAAGTCCAGCTGAAGGAGAGCGTGATCTGTCCATGACAGAGATGTGATGGCTAAATCCCCGATTCCCAGATCACGACTCCACTGTCCCGAGACGAAGATAAGGTCCAGGGTGTGTCCACCCTCGTGGGTAGGGCCTAAAACTACCTGGGTCAGGTCCATGGCTGTCATGGAAGCCATGAACTCCTGAGCTGCACCAGAGGTTTCGCCTACAGACGGCAGGTTGAAGTTCCCCATGACCAAAAGTCTGGGGGTCTCAACCGCCGCCTCGGCTATCACCTCTAGGAGCTCGGGCAGGGCTGTTGTTGCATAGCGAGGAGCCAGGTATACAACTAACACGCCCAACTGCCTCCCTAGGCCCCACTTCACAAGGAGGGACTCACACCCGGTCATCTGAGGGATCGTGGTCTCCTTCGGCTCAAGACCTTCCCTAACCATAATTGCCACCCCCCACCCCTCCCAAGGGCCCTAGGCTGATGGAAGGCTCGGTAGCCTGGTGGGCACATTTCCTCAAGGGGTAATCCTCCCTCGTGGCCCAACCAGGTTTCCGTGATACCCACCAGGTCCGGGTCCCCCTCTGACACAAGGTCATGGATGAGGGGGGCTTTTTGTACCACGGACCTGGCATTGCATAACATCAGCCTAGGGCCCCGGGTCTGTGGTTCTTGACCACCTAGTCTGCGATGGGGGCATGGGGGGTTGAAGCACGTGACCACCCGTAACCAGCGGCCACGGTCCTCCAACAGGTAATGTCCACCCCGTCTCTCCCCACCCCTGCCCCTCCCCAAAACCAATCTGATGGAAAATACCTCTATGGGAATAACCCCCCCATCCCCTTCCTCCGATTCCCTGGTTCCGCTGGCCGGCCCTATAGCTTGTTGTCCCCCCGCCTGACTAACCCTCCCCTCTTCCCTGGAACCCCCTAAAAGTCAAATAAAAAATTTACCCAGAAACCCCCTGAGTTTACGTCTTGCCCACCTCTCAGGATCCAACAACCCATCCTTGAGGTGGGCCCCAGATAAATAAGGGGGCCACAACTGCGAGGGGAGACTCTCGCAGGCAGAGGAGGTCTGTCCTCGAGTAAGATAGCAGCGTATTTAAAGCGGCCCTGGCCTTACAGAGAGGGCGCCTAAGTTGGTGTATTGCAAGTTGGAATTAGAGTAGAGGAGAGAAATAAAGTGCAGTCAGATAGTATAGTGTGCATATATACAGTCAGCTGGTATAGAGCTGTATAAAAGTCAGATGGTATTGAAGAGGGCAGATGTTCCTGGAGGAGTGGGAGATCTATTTTCCATCGTCCATTGCCAGTCCCAGAGATGTTTGCCGGATGTTTGCTGGAGATGTTATATCGGAGAGAGAAGGTCTTTCACTGGACCAGCCAGACCACATCAGCGTTGTTGTTTTGGCCCGCTCCAAGGCCGAGCTTCTCGCCAATTCGCTGCCCACCATCCCATGGCCGATGTTATTTCCGGGGGGGGGGAGATCTTTCGTCGGGCCTACAGGCCTGCCAGGGTCAATCCAGGCCTAGGGTCGATCCAGTTGTTGGAGGAGATTGCAGTAGAGGAAGAATAGATGTAGGAACCATTAGCCTCACAATCCACCATAGACATACACCAACTCTTTATGGAATTTTCTTAAGTAAATATTTTTTTTCTTGGAAAAAACTAACTTTCAAAACCATGTAGAATAGTTGGGGGAATCCATTGTCTGTTTTTTTTTCAGTATTGGAGTCATATCTCTAAAGTAAAACAGAAGAACCAAATATTCCATAGCTTTAGAAGACAATAGATTGTTCTTCTAGATGTTTAATCAAAATGAAATAGGAAACATAGGTTTGAAATGTTGACCTCCAGTAGAATGCTTTGTACCTTTCCTTGCTGGCCAGTGTATACTACAACTATATAACCCCTTATGGGGGAAAAACTATGATGGAAAAGGGTGTGATTTAGTTGAAGATGTAGATCTTCAATAAGGGGCTTTTGTCAGGGGATGGGTTTTACCTCACAAGAATTCTGAAGAATGTCTTTGGAAACCAAGTGGCAAGTCATATCAAAAGAGCGTTAAACTAAAACTGGAGGGGGAGGGAGATAAATTTTCAGAAACTAATTCCTAGTATAAATCGAAAGGGCAAACAATAAATAATAAGAAAGACGCGGAACTTAAATATAAAATAGGAGATAGAGGAAGTAAACACAGGGTCACTAAAAAGGATTCAAATGCCTATACAATAACACTTGAGTGTTAGTCTATAAGCATTTGAATCTTTTTTAGTTTCCCTGGATTTGCTTCCTACATATCCTATTTTAGGAGAAGTATGAGGAACAAACCAGATGAACTTAAAAGTCCCATGTACATGAGGGCAGATATGACATTGTTGCCATTATAAAAATTTGGCAGGGAAGTCAATTAAATTTTAAAAAGTAAAGTGCTTCAGTATCGGACAAAATCCCTGCCGCACACCATGAAAGCTGGAATGCCCATTAGTGGGCGGTAAGGACCAGGTTGACTACTACTGACCTATGCTGTACCTGTGCATCTCGTTTTTCTTTCCTAAATGTAAAACCTTACTCTTTTCACCATTGAATTTCATTTTATTAGATAGTGCCCAATGTTCAAGTTTGTCAACATCCTTCTATATCTTAAACCTATCTTCTGGAATGTTGGCTATTCAAATCATTGATGAAGATGTTGAAGAATACTGGGCCTAAAACAAAGCCTTGGGGTACTCCACTGCATACTTCCCTCCATGTAGATGCAGTTCCATTGAGGACTACACATTGAGTACAGTTGGTCAGCCAGTTATGAATCCATCTGGTGGTGATGCTGTCTAACCCACATTCTTCTACTTTACCTAGTAGTAGGTTATGGTACTTTATCAAATGCCTTACTGAAGTCCAAGTAAACTATATCGACGGCATTCCTCTGGTCCACTAATTTTGTCACTTTGCCAAAGAATGCAATAAGATTAGTCTGGCATTATCTGTTTTTGTCAAACCCATATTGGTGTTTGGCTATTACTTGTTAATTTCTAGGTGTTCGTTAATTCATTGCTTGATTATTTTTTCCAGAATCTTTCCTGGTATTGAGATCAGGCTGATAGGTCTGTATTTTCACAACAAACATACAGATAGTATTTTACTTATGACCAGAATTGATTCCAAATTTTCCATTGCTAATGAGACAATTGTGAGTTTTGCCCCATTTTACAACCATTCTTTCCACAGTTATTAAGAAAAGCAGTTAGTTAAGTTATTAAGTGAATCTGGCTCCTCCAATGACTTTGCTTATCAGAATGATCCTGGGACACTACAATAGTAATAAATATGAGTCAGTTGCCAAGCATCTCAATTTTGATCATCTGAATGTGGATGCAGCAATAGTTGTAAGTGTGAAAAATGATCATAGGTCACTTTTGTCATTTTAATTGTAATTTTAAACAGTCACAAAACAAATATTTGTAAGTTGAAGACTACCTGTGCTATTTTGTGAGATAAAAAAATGTAGGTTAGACCAGGGGTCCCCAACCTTTTTTGCACCAGGGACTGGTTTCATTTTAAAGAAAATTCTGCGGACCGGCTGGCCTAGAGGAGGACGGGGGGAGGGGGAACAGGTGGCGCATGCGCACGCGGGGGTGGGGAGTTGGCTCATTTGGCCCTCTAGGGCAGTGGTGGGCAAACTTATTAGTCAATAGAGCCAAATATCAACAGTACCACTACTGAAATTTCTTTTGAGAGCCAAAAGGTGTGGCCTGTTTTGTGGGAGTGGCTCAGTGGTCATGTGACCTGGTGGGCGTGGCCAACTTGGAAAATGTGGTGAAACTGACTTGGTTGCTTAGCAACCAAAATTTTGGGCTCAATTGTGGTCATAAGTCCTTCCTTCCTTCCTTCCTTCCTTCCTTCCTTCCTTCCTTCCTTCCTTCCTTCCTTCCTTCCTTCCTTCCTTCCTTCCTTCCTTCCTCCCTTCCATTTCTGGCTGGTCTTTGGTCTTCTGAAGATGGTAAAAATGGATTTATGGACACTCGTTATATATAAAGGCAGCCCATGACTCTTTGGGATGCTGGTTTGAATCCAGGAAATGACTCAGAGAATGTGATTCCTTTGAAATGACCACTGGGAGAAAAATAGATCTTTAACCTGGTTAACCAAACAGGTAGCTTGAGGTGGAAGGAAATAGGAAAATAGATTTCTTCCTTTCCTTTCCTTTCCTTTCCTTTCCTTTCCTTTCCTTCCTTCCATTGCCTCCCTCCCCTTTCCTCCCTTCTTTCCTTCCCTCCCTCCTACCCTCCATCTCTCTTTCTTTTTCTTTCTTTCTTTCCTTCCTTTCCTTCCTTCCTTCTTTCACCCCTCCCTTCCTCCTCCCTCCCCTTCTTTCTTTCACTCCCTCCCTCCCACCCTCCATTCATCTTTCTTTTTCTATTTATCTCTCTCTCTCTCTCTCTCTCTCTCTCTCTCTCTCTCTCTCTGTATCTGTCTCTCTCTCTGTGTGTATCTGTCTCTCTCTCCTCCCTCCACCCATCTCTGTCACTTTGTGTGTGTGTGTGTGTGTGTCTGATTCCCTCTCTCCCTCCCTCTCTCTATTTCTGTCTCTCTAAGTCTGTCTCTCTGTGTGTCTGTCATTATCTCCCCCCCGGGAAGCAGCAGAGGGGCCGGCATGTCGGCTGGAGAGGAGGAGGAGGGAGCAGCCCCCTGGGCAGAGTATGGCTGAGCGCGCCTCCACCAGCTCCTTCCGATGGCCACCACAGCACACTTTCCGGGGCTTCCCGGAGGGGCCAGCATGTCAGCTGAGGAGGTAATGGCTGCCTCATCCCACAGCGAGCGGGCAGAGGACTCGGGCCTGCGGCTATCTTAAGCACTGCCGAAACCGTCCGGGCGCCACACGGGGCTGGAAGGGAGGTGGGCGTGCGGTGCCCAGATGGCCTCTGCGGTGCTTAAGGTAGCCGCAGGCTCGGGTCCTCCGCCCGCTCGCTCGCTGTGGGATGAGGCAGACGTTACCTCCTCAGCTGACATGCTGGCCCCTCCGGGAAGCCCCGGAAAGTGCGCCGCGGTGGCCGTCGGAAGGAGCTGGTGGAGGCGCCCTCGGCCATCCTCTGCCCAGGGGGCTGCTCCATCCTCCTCCTCTCCAACCCTGCGGCCCGGTTCCTATCAGGCCGCGGACTGGCACCGGTCCGCGGACCGGGGGTTGGGGACCCCTGGGTTAGACAGCATTACTATTTGGTGGATTCATAATTGGCTGACCAACTGAATTCAAAATATAATCTTTAATGGAGTTAACATCTTCCAACTCCATGGAAGAAAACATGCAGTGGGTACCTCAAGGATCTGTCCTGGGCACAGTACTCTTCATAAATGGTTGAGTTGATGGGATAGAAAGGAAATTCATAAAATTTGCAGATGGCACAAAGCTGGGGGGAATAGCCAACACTTTATAACAGGGCTGTCAAACTTGTGGCCCTTGGATCGGACGCTGGCCATGCCCATGTCCAGTTTAGTGAAGGGGGGAAAAGTCCTGCTATGTCACGTGACCCTGCCATGACGATATAAATTTTACACCTCTGCTTTAGAAGATAGGCTCAAGATCCAAAGGGATTTTGACACATTTTGGCATTGGGCCTGATCCAACAAAATGCAGTTCAGTGGTAAAAGTAAGGTTGTACACTTAAGCAAGAAAATACAGATATAGGATAGGTGGTAGCTTGCTCATTAGTAGTAAATGTGAGACAGACCTAGGAGTCCTAGTAGACCAGGGGTCCCCAACCTTTTTTGCACCAGGGACTGGTTTCATTTTAAAGAAAGTTTTGAGGACTGGCTGTGTGGCTCAGCAGTCATGTGACTGGGTGGCCGTGGCCAACTTGGAAAATGTGAAACTCACTTAACAATGGTCTCTGTTAGATACCAAAATAAGGGGAGGTATGGGATTGCCTGATTGGGAACTATATCATCAAGCTGCGAATCTGATGTGGATTAAAGATTGGATTACACTAAGAAATACTAGATTATTAGAATTAGAGGGACATGATTTGCCATCAGGATGGCACGCAGCTCTATGGTACCGAACCACCAGGAAACATGGCATTTTCAGAAGGCACTACGTAAGGGAATTTCTGATTGTAAACTGGGAGAAGATCAAGAAACTGCATTATTTCAAAATACCAGTCTGGGTATCAATTACTGAAGCATTTACGTACGCAATAATACACAAAAAGGAGCGAACAATCAGATATTCGGATCTATTAAACTCAAGGGGTGATCTTAAAACTATTCAGGAACTAAAACAAGAAGGAATGGATATTAATTGGTATACATACACACAAATACATTCAAGATATAAGGAAGATCAAAAAAAAGGAGGGGTTTATGACAAAATGACAGAATTAGACAAAATATTAACAGACGTCGATGAAAAAATAATTTAAAAACTCTATGCCTACTTACTAGAGTTTAAACTCCAGGAAGAGCAAGTGAAAGAAACAATGATAATATGGGGGGAAAACTTCGGGCATGGGATCGACTTAGATAAGTGGTAAAAATTGTGGACACAAAATTACAAAATGACGATGTCAACAGCCTACAAAGAGAACTTATACAAGATGTTCTACAGGTGGCACTTATCACCCTCAAGAATCTCAAAAATGAGTAAGAACAAATCTCAAAAATGTTGGAAATGTCATCAGACGCCTGGTACTTACTACCATATGTGGTGGACTTGCTTGGAGGCCAAAAATTATTGGAGTATGATCCACACATGGTTGGACAAAATAACAGGAAAACATATAGATTTCAAACCCGAACTCTTCCTGCTTGGACTTACTTTAGAAACATTCGACAAAAATTTGAAATACCTAATTGTGAATATTTTGACAGCCGCCAGAATCGTCTTTGCAAAAAATTGGAGAAATGACAAATTACCATCACAGCAAGAAATTATTTATAAAATTATGGAATGTGCAGAGATGAGTAAATTAACATTTGAAATTAGAGAGCAAGACAGTGAACAATTCTATGAAATTTGGAATAAATTTTATCAATGGCTGGAAACAAGATAGTCAAATGAAGGTTGAGGTATAATAATTGTAATATATATAAATATATTTGAACTAAAATATGTGATTTGATATGAATATGACTATGGAAGAGATGCACAGTTTGTAACCAACTGACACATTTTCTACAATTTGTAATGGAAGATGGAGTTTATGTTTTTTGTTTTTGGTTATATTTGTTTGTGTTTGTTCAAAAATAAAAATAAAAATTGTTTAAAAAAAACAACAATGGTCTTGGTTAACAACCAAACTTTTGGGCTCAATTGTGGTCATGTTCTTTCTTTCTTTCTTTCTTTCTTTCTTTCTTTCTTTCTTTCTTTCTTTCTTTCTTTCTTTCTTTCTTTCTTTTTCTTTCTTTCTTTCTTTTTCTTTCTTTCTTTCTCTGTCTCTTTTTCTTTCTTTCCCTCTTTCTCTCTTTTTCATTTCTCTCTCTTTCTCTCTCTTTCTTTCTCTCTTTCTGTCTCTTTCTTTCTCTCTCTCTCTTTCTCTCTCTCTCTTTTTCTTTCTCTTTTTTTCTCTTTCTTTCCTTTCTGTCTTTCTTTCTTTCTCTCTTTCTCTCTGTCTGTCTTTCTTTCTCTTTCTCTCTCTCTTTCTCTCTCTTTCTCCCACTTTCTTTTTCTTTCTTTCTCTTTTTCTTTCTCTCTGTCTCTCTCTCCTTTGTCCACCCATCTGTCACTCTATGTGTGTGTGTGTGTCTGTCTGTCTCGCATTCACGCACTTAAATCACTCATTCTGTGTCTCTCTCTTTCTCACCCTCCCTCCCTCTCTCTGTCTCTGTGTGTGTCTGTCACTCTCTGATTCCCCCCTCCCTCCCTGTCTCTCTCTGTGTCTGTGCCTCTCTCTGTCTGTCTGTCGTCATCCCCCCCCCGCAGAGCCTCCTCAGCCCGCCCCGCCGCGCTCACTCGCCTTAGCCTGCCCCGGCCGCCGCGCTTGCTCGCTCGCTCGTTCGCTCGCTCGCTCAGGCTCCTTCCAGGAGCTGAGAAGGCTCTGTGTGTGTGGAGGGGGAAGGAACGGCAGTCCCTGGAAGAAGACATGGCCGGCATGCCAGCTGGGGAGGCTCCACGGGGGGAGGGAGGAAGGAATCGGCAGCCAGTAGGGAGGGCTGCTGCGGCGGCACCCAGGAGCCCCACCATCGACGAGGGTGGAGGAAGAGCCGCACTCCAACGGCGCGAACAGCCGCGCCTGCACTCTCCCACGCGCTCTGCCCAGGGGGCTGCCTCCTCCTCCTCTCTGGCCCTGTGACCCGGTTCCTACCAAGTCACGGACCGGCACCAGTCTGCGGCCCGGGGGTTGGGGACCCCTGTAGTAGACAACCAAATATGAGCCAGCAGTGTGCTGCGGTTGTCAAAAAAGCCAATTCAGTCCTTCACTCCATCAACAGAGGAATAATATCAAGATCATATAAGGTGTTAGTGCTGCTAAATACTGCACTGATGAGACCAGTGGAATACTTCATCCAGTTTTGGTCACACAATCCAAAAAAGCTATTGAGATCCTAGAAAAGGTTCAGAGAAGAGCAACAAAGATGAATAGGGGTCTGGAGGCTAAAATACATAATATTTGCAGGAAATGTCTAGTCTAATGGAGGCAAGGACTATGGGTGACATTAAAGCAATTTTCCAATATTTAAATGGCTGTCACAAAGAAAAAGGACTGACCTATTCTCCAAGGGTAGATGGTAATGGATGGAAACCTGTTCAAGAGCGATGCAACCTAGAACTAATCTGATAGTAAGAACAACCAGTGAAATGCCTTGCCTCCAGAAATTGTGAGTACTTGATCATTGGAGCAAGCCATCTGTCTCAAATGATTTAGAGCAAGAGTATCAAACTCAATGCCCGGGGTCTGGATCGTGGAAACAGTGAAGGACTGGCCGTGGTGCCTCTGCCAGCAAAAACAGAGCTTTGCTTTTGCTGACAGAGGGTTGCAGGAGGCCATTGCAGCTGAAAACAGAGCTCGGGAGCCCATTTTTGCTGGCAGAGCTCTTGGGGCACCATCGGCACCTCCAACACAAGTGATGTTGAGCTGGCATGCCCACTCTGGCCATGCCTACACCATCTCCTCCAAGGTCAAACACAATCCTGATGCGGCCATCAATGAAATCAAGTTTGACACCCCTGGTATAGAGTCACCTGTTTGAGCAGGGTTGGTTCCTTCCAACTCTGATATTGGGTTACCCTGTTAAGATGAGTTAGATTTTCTGCTTATAGAGAGATAAGCAGAATAAAAAAATAGAGGCCAGTATGAGTCAGCTTTTGTGGTTAATTATTTCCTAGTTCCCATTTAAAATGTTTTCAGGTAACATGAGGCTGCAAATGCCTAAATAAGGAGATTTTCATGAATTGAGGATATTTTGAAGGTTTGGTTTTATAGTTGATGCACCAGGGTAGAAAGCAGAGATGGTGAATTCAAGTCCTGCCATAGTCATGAAAACCAGCTTGGGGGGGGGGGGCATTCACTTTCTCTCAGCCCAACTCACCTCCCAAGGTTATTGTGGGAAAAATAGGAAGAGGAAGGTATATTGCATACATTCACTTCACTGTTATTTGTAAAAATGATAAAGGCAGGGTATTTTGTGTGTGTGTGTGTGCGTGCGTGTACATATATATATATATATATGTTTAATTCTTTAATAGTACCTTTATTTTTATGTATATATTTTTAAAAATTCACTTTTTGTCATTTTTTTTGAAATACACATTCTAAAATTATTAAATAATGTTTAATCCTATTTAATATTTTATTAATATTATATTTAATAACATTTTATTAAAACTTCTAGTTTGGATTTACATATTGTTTTCAAAATATCTGTATAAGTGATTGCTATATTGGATTTATTTTTTTTAGATGATTGTCCTGTAACAGAAAGTGACCGAAAAGCATCGCTTTTGCATTTTACCTCAGATCAGGCCTATACATTCAAGAAATCTGCAATTTTACCCAAAAGAATTAAACCTAGCAGGTATCAAAAAAATAAACTGAAGAAATGACAATAGCACAATTTTGAAAATGTTGGAAACCATCACTGAAATTCTAATGGAATTCATGTTATTGCAATGAGATTGTTTTTCTACTTTTGTTTTCCAAGCCATGCTTACAAAAGCTAGAAAACCTTTTTTTTTTTTTATTGAAATTTTTATAATATTTTACAATATTTCACCCAGTGCTATACAAGACAAAAGGAAGAGCTGGTTTCAAGTGTCTTCTGTTATCTTTAAGATCTCCAAAATCCACGTTCTCTAGATACAGGCGTCAAGGCATCCAAAGTTCCAAGTGCATAGTCCATAAATGGCTTCCAAGTCTTCCAAAAGATATCTTTTTTATAAACCCCCTCTCTGAATTTAATATCACACATCATTTTATCATTTAAGGCTAATTTCCACATTTCACAGAACCATTCTTCTATTTTAATATTTACCTCTATTTTCCAATATCTTGCTATTACAATCCTACCCATTATAATCATAATTCTAATCAATTCTTTCTCATGTTTTGTTAACTCAGGTTCATTAATTATCAATAACAATATATTTTCTGATCTCAATATTATTATTCTTTTCATCATTTCACCCATCATTTTTTCTAATTGCTGCCAAAACTTTTTAATTTTCACACATTTATACCACCTTTTGGAATGAGATTTAAAAATAGTATGATAAACTTTACATCTAGATAAAATATAAATAAACAATTGGAGCTTATGGTACTGTTCTTCTATCTGGGTTGCACCAGATGCATTCTAAAGCTTCAGGTCTTGATTCTAAACTTTCAATAATTAGCCGATTTTGCCAGATATTATTATTATTATTATTATTATTATTATTATTATTATTATTATTATTATTATTATTATTATTATTATTATTATTATTATTATTATATTTTGCTTTAATATAATGCATATATTGTATATAAAATAAATAATATACAATATTTTATATTAAACTATTATACTATTATATTGTTATAATATAATAATATGGTTGGTTACACAGTCACCTAGATGTTTAGATTGGATTTGGCATTTTATATAACTAGCGAGTCCTTCCCAAGCATCTGAAGTAGAAAAATATTGCTGTTTAATAATATTAAAAATTGGTCGCAGGATGTTAGATGTAAGCTATTCCAAGTAAAACTGCCTTGTGCAAATAACTAGTGCTAGTTTAGCAATGCTAATCATGTTAAGTTGGTTTTTCAAATATTTTGGGATTACACTCAAGGTGCCTATTACTATTGATAATATTTTTGCTTTCTTTTGCACAATTGTTCTACTTCTATTTGCCAGTCTTTAGTTGTTATGATTTTCTTTCTGCTGTCTAAAGATACTGCAGCATCCACTATCCAGATTTTGTTTTTTACAATTGTTAAGTCTGAGATGTTATGAGGTGGGTGCTTGCTTGTTTTATATGTAAAGTCTCAGAGGACCTATCTTCTTCATTTTCAATAACTTTGTTTATTTTGTATTCCCATCACTTCTTCCTTGCTGGCAATATTTTTTTCTTGCAGATATTCCAGTCTATGTTGTTACTCAGTGGTGGGTTCATAACCACTTTACTACTGATTCACTGTGAGAGTGCGTTTTGTGCGCACGCAAAAATTTTGCAGTTTGGTCTCTCCACAACCCAGTATGTCTGCTGTCTGTTGCTGACTTCTCAATTCTGGCTTTGTACTTAAGGCTTGGTCAAGTGAAGCCAGAATGAGCCCCTCTGTCTTTTTTGTCAGTTAATGTGCTAGAAAGGACTAAGGTTTGTTCTCATCTTATATATGTGGTTTGCCCTGTCAGTGCTGATGGGAGTGGGCTTGATAATTCTTTGATTAAGCTGTTGTGCCATATTTTGTCATTCCAGGTTTATTCATCCAAGAGTTGAATATATTAATTCTATGTCAAAAAAGTATCTGGCGGTGGATGAAGAGGATGAAACAGCCTTACGTCTTTTAGCAAAATGTGAATGGAATTTAAGAAAACATGCAGAAATAAGTGTATCATCTAAAAAGGATCCTGAAGTAGAGCTTCACAATTTAAAAAGTATTCAGTTTTTAAAATAAGATCTCTTTTTCATTATTCTCTGCAGTGGACCAGTTTATACTAGAGTGACTGACTGTAGAATTTTGATTCATTGATGGCATATTTTGAGAATTTATTGAATAGAAAGTTTAATATGTTGTACAGAGGCATAAGAATCCTTTATTCCCTTAATTGGGCCTATTCCTTCTTATATTTATTTATCTGCATATATTATTACATATCTTTACATCTTGCATACAATCATTCAATATGCATTTCAACTGTATTCTTCTCATATTGTGTGAGAAAAACCCATCTCTTATTAAGAGTACCTCATCTTATTTATATGTCCTATTATCAGAGAATTCCATTTAGAACATTATAAGTTGTCTGAGTACTGATGGGACAAAAACTCATAATACTTTCCATAGGGAAGCCAAGGAACAGAGAATGACAGTTGACTAACTGTAAAGTATCATTTGTTCACTTGAAGATGGATTTTTATCCAGATATAAATATCTGGAGTAAAGATGGATATAAATCATTTTTTGGTAGATAAAATCAGTGAGTTGTGAGTATTCCTTTGAAATGTTCCTTCCAAATGTTCAGCCTGACTTTCTGTCAGAAAGAAAATGAGTTCATTCTTGTTGGGTCCATTGTTTGATGATTGGAACAGCTCCTCACAGTAAACCCAATACCTAGTTTCATTGCTTTTATTCTGAAATGGAATCAACAATATCTGAGATGGGAAATCTTAGACTGCAAGTGTTGAATATAGTATTACTATCTTCCATCCAAACATATAATAGCAGAGTTGGAAGGGACCTTGGAGGTCTTCTAGTCCAACCCCCTGCCTAAGCAGGAAACCCTGTACCATTTCAGACAAATGGCTATCCAACATCTTCTTAAAGACTTGCAGTGTTGGGGCATTCACAACTTCTGGAGGCAAGCTGTTCCACTGATTGATTGTTCTAACTGTCAGGAAATTTCTCCTCAGTTCTAAGCTGCTTCTCTCCGTGATTAGTTTCCATCCGTTGCTTCTAGTTCTGCCCTCAGGTTCTGATGATGATGTAGTATATTATGTGTTTTTGTAGATCAATTTGTTATTTTAACCTATTACTTCCTAAGATATTTATGAAATGAAAGAGAATCCTAAGAAGTGGAAACCAGAATTCTCCCTACCTCAATTTTTCCTATTGCAAAATAAATGTTCATTTCAGGTAAGGAAAATAAATAGAAATCTGGTATTGTATTTGCTTTCTATGTGAAATATTTTAAACTATTATGCAATTTCTGCAAAAATATGTTTTTCTTGCATGATATTGAAAACAATCAATGGTGCTGCAAAATGTCCATAATTTTAAAGCATTTTTCATGATTTTAATAATAATTTAATAATTTTAATTTGTTGACCGCTCCCTCTCCCCATAGGGACTCGGAGTGGTGCACAGGGATTTTGTTTCATTAATAAACAATTTGTATTCCTAAGGCAACAAAAAGCTGCTGTTTACTAGTTTTAAAATAACATATTTTGGGAGAATCAAGCTTGGTTTCTCATTTAGCTAAAATGTTTGTGGAACTATGCAAACTCCATAGACAAGGAGAATATAATTCAAGATACAAACTGGTGGGGGTGCAAAGATACAGGAAAGAAAATAAGAGAGCCTATTATTCTTAGCATGGCATTGGAATTTAGGCTCTTTAATAATAATATAATAATAATAATATTTTATTTTTATATACCACGTCCTCTCCCCAAGGGGACTCGGAGCGGTGTACAGGGAAAAATTAAAACACATAAAAATATACAAAAATAGATACAATAAATAAAAACAAATTAAATTTAATTGTCCCTGCACTAAAATCCCCATGTTAAAACTAATATTCCCTAAACCCTAAAAAGGTAGAGACTAACCTAGGCCGGCCAAGCAGGAAAAGTATGTTTTTAATTTCTGACGGAAGGAGCGGAGGTCCGTGGTTGTTCTAATGTCGGGGAGAAGGTCGTTCCAGAGGGCTGGGCCCGCCACAGAGAAGGCCCTTCCCCTGGGCGTCGCCCGCTGACAAAGTCTAGTGGACGGCACCCGGAGAAGTCCCTCTCTGTGGGAGCGAATCGGCCGGGAGGATGTATGGGGCAGGATCCGATCCCGCAGATAGCTAGGTCCTGAGCCATGGAGCGCTTTAAAGATGATAGCTAACACCTTGAAGCGCACCCGAAAGACGACAGGCAGCCAGTGCAGCTCGCGCAAGAGAGGTGTTATATGGGTGTACCTTGCGGTCCCCATTATTGCTCGCGCGGCTGCATTCTGGACCAGCTGAAGTCTTCGGGTGAAGGAGGGAACGGGTCACCCTAAACAGGGCAGCAGGGCGGTTATCTGTGGATGCTTTGAGAGTGGCACAATGATGGCGTTTGGCCACTCTCAGCGCCACAATGTAAGTCCGTAAATGGGCTCTTACCTGTGTTCGGTCGGATTCAGATCGAGTAGACCTCCATCTTCTCTCTAGGCATCTCTTGTGGCGCTTCATCACCCTTAGCTCCTCGGTAAACCAAGGAGCCAGGGTGGCTCACTGCCGCAAGAGAGGCCGCAAGGGCGCGACCCGATCCAAGGCTCCCGTGGTCGCAGTATTCCATGCGGCCACGAGGTCGTCCATCGGGGCGCGGGTCAGGGGTACAGGAAGTGGCCCAAGCGCCGCCTGGAACCCATCGGGGTCCATCGGGCGCCTTGGGCGGAACCAAATAGATGACTCAGGTTCCGCCTCCCCGCGGTGGGGGGTAGCGGTTGGAAAGTTGAGCCAGAGAAGTGAGTGGTCTGACCATGACAAGGGCGTGATGACTATATCCCCTATACCCAGATCACTCTTCCATTGGCCTGAGACAAAGATGAGATCCGGTGTATGTCCACCCTCGTGGGTGGGGCCCTGAATTAATTGGGTCAGGTCCATGGCCGTCATGGAAGCCATGAACTCCCGAGCTACCCCGGATGATTCGCCCGCCGATGGCAGATTAAAGTCCCCCATGACTAAAAGTCTGGGGGTCTCAACTGCCATCGTAGCGATCACCTCGAGGAGCTCGGGCAGGGCTGCTGTTACATAGCGGGGAGCCAGGTATACAACCAGCAAGTCCAACTGCCTCCCTAGGCCCCACTTCACACAGAGGGACTCACAACCGGTGGTCTGTGGCACAATGGTCTCTCTCGGCTCCAGACCTTCCCTAATAATAACCGCTACCCCACCACCCCTGCCTAGGGCTCGGGGCTGATGAAAAGCGCGGTAACCTGGTGGGCACATTTCAACGAGGGGGAGTCCTCCCTCGTGGCCCAACCAGGTCTCCGCAATTCCTACCAGGTCCGGCTCCCCCTCTGACACAAGGTCATGGATGAGGGGGGCTTTGTTGACCACGGACCTGGCGTTGCAAAACATCAGCCGCAGACCCTGGCTCTGTACTCCCTGACCACCTAGCCTGCGGGGGTTGTGGCACTTGACCGTTTGTAACCATCGGCCTCGTGCCCCCAACCGGGAGGATGGAACTTGTCTCCCATCGGATCTGCCTCTCCCTGCCACCCTCTCGATGGGTAGGCCCTCCATGGAAACAACCCATGTATCCCCCCTCTTAGCGGAACCATCCGCCTCCTTCCGTAGTCTGCTGGCTCGGCCCGTTCCCTTCTTGCTAGTCTCAACCTGTCTATACCCTCCCCCCTCCCTGGTACCCCCTAAAATAGACAACAAATTTCTTACTAAAAAACCCCTGAGGCCGCGCTTTGCCTTACTAAAAAACCCCTGAGGCCGCGCTTTCTTACAAACACCAGCAAAGGGGGTGGGAAATCAGATATTACTTTGTCTGAAGTATGTGATTATATTCTTTTTTCAAGAAGTCTTTAATAATAATAATCTTTATTGTCGTTGTAAAAATTACAATGAAATTGGTTATGTT
This sequence comes from Rhabdophis nuchalis, assembly GCA_039707465.1. Taxonomy (NCBI): domain Eukaryota; kingdom Metazoa; phylum Chordata; class Lepidosauria; order Squamata; family Natricidae; genus Rhabdophis; species Rhabdophis nuchalis. The sequence continues at coordinate 109,367,632 of CM077647.1, read as the reverse complement.
ACTTGTCCATTAAACTTTTACAAGTTTTTTAAAATGTTTTTTCAGTGTGTGGCAATTTTGTTATCATTAGTGAATAGATCCATTTTCTCTTTGTCTCATAAATGCATTTATTTTCTAAGACAAACAGCACTGTTATTTAACTATTAATGTAATAGAAACGTGTTTTACTAACGCCATAAATAGTATAAAGATGTATAAAAATCTATCTATATGTAGCATACATAAAAATATTAGTTAGATAGATATTAGAGGTTTAAAAATTCCTAAAATTGAGGTGTGCTCTAGATGTGGCTGAATTAAAACTATACAGCTCCAGCTCAGTGTGACTAATAGTGAGTTTCTTGAGATTGTAGTTCAGGCTCCACCAAACTACATATTTTTTTTCCAGTTCAAAGCATTATGTTTATATACTTTTTTCCCCTTAGAATACCCTGTCAGAAGAAAGAAATAGACTGAAAGGAACACCACCTGATAAAGGTAGTTTATCCAAGTACACTTGGTGTACTTCATTTCAATGTTCAATGCACACAAAATTCAAATTAATAACATATTAACTTAATTCATTATTTGAATTCTGATCTTTAATATCAAAAATGACATGCTTAAGACTAAATTGATTTTACCATACCTGAATATAGAATTAGAACATTCTCCTTTCTGAATTTCACATGATTTCGTCAGGTCTTCATTCATCATAATCTAGGCCTGTAAAATGGACTTCAATCCCCATTAAAAAATCAGTCTAAAATCCATCTTTTTGACTATTTTAAACATAAAATCCCAATTCAAATTGTCACAACCTTTCTTTACATCCAAAAAAGTCAATGCAACCTGCAGTGGCATTGTTATTAATGTTCAATTATATCCGACTGTTCTATATTGTCATTTAAATGTCTTTTGGGTAGAGAACCATATTGATCTTCATGTATGTAATCCCATAATTTTTTTTAGCTAAGATTGATGTGAACAATTTGTAATCATTATTAATAATAAATAATAATAATAATAATTTTTAATTTTATATCCCGCTCTCTCTCCCCAAAGGGACTCGAGGCGGGGCACAGGCAATTAAAAATACAGTTAAAACCACAGACAGAATACAAAACTAAAAATGAATTAAATTAATCCTGCGCTAAAAACCCATAAACTAAAACTACCCCTAAAACCCCTAACCTTAAAAGAGACTACCCAAGGCCGGCCAGGCGAAAAAGATGTGTCTTTCATTTTAAACGGAAGGAGCGGAGGTCCGTAGTTGTCCTAATGTCGGGGGGAAGGTCGTTCCAGAGGGCTGGGCCCGCCACAGAGAAGGCCCTTCCCCTGGGCGTCGCCCGCTGACAGAGTCTAGTGCAGTGGTTCTCAATTATTTTCTGTCAGGCCCCCCCTAGGAAGGAGAAAACATTTCGCGCCCCCCGCGCGACTGTAAATAGTATCATTTGTCTATAAAATTGTTAGTACACCTCTGCATAACACTGTATCCTTATTAACGTATAAGAGAATAAAAAAAAGAAAGAAATGTGGATCAATTTACAACAAAGAATAGCTTTATTAACTGTAGCAGAAAAGATTTAAAGTGCATTAAATTCTTAATTAAACTATAAACATTTTTTGATTGGACATGTCAAACCATGTGACCGGGTGGGAGTGGCCAATTTGGAAAATGTGAAACTCACTTAACAATGGTCTTGGTTAGCAACCAAACTTTTGGGCTTAATTGTGGTCATAAGTTCTCTCTTTCTTTTTCTTTCTTTCCTTCCCTCTTTCTTTCTCTCTCTCTCTTTATTTCTTTCTCTTTCTCTTTCTTTCTCTCTTTCTTTCTCTTTCTCTCTCTTTCTTTCTCTCATTTTTTCTTTCTTTCCCTCTCTCTCTCTCTCTCTTTATTTCTTTCTCTTTCTTTCTTTCCCTCTTTCTCTCTCCCCCCTCTCTCTTTCTGTCTCTTTCTTTCCCTCTCTCTCTTTCTTTTTTTCTCTTTCTTTCCTTTGTCTCTTTCTTTCTTTTTCTCTGTCTGTCTTTCTTTCTCTCTCTCCCACTTTCTTTTTCTTTCTTTCTCTTTCTCTCTCTCTCTTTCTTTCTCTTTCTTTTTCTTTCTCTTTCTTTCCCTCTTTCCCCCCCCTCTCTTTCCCTATTTCTCTTTCTCTCTCTCTCTCTCTTTCTTTCTTTCCCTCTTTCTCTCTCCTTCTCTTTCTTTCTCTCTCTCTCTCTTTCTCTTTCTTTCTGTCTCTTTTCTTTCTCTCTTTTTTCTCTTTCTTTCCTTTCTGTCTCTCTTTCTTTTTTCTCTTTCTCTCTGTCTGTCTTTCTTTCTCTTTCTTTCTTTCTCTCCCACCTTCTTTTTTTTCTTTCTCTCTCTGTCTCTCTCTCCTTTGTTTGCCCATCTGTTACTGTGTGTGTGTGTGTGTGTGTGTGTGTGTGTCTGTCTCGCATTCAGGCACTTAAATCACTCATTCTGTGTCTCTGTCTATCTTTCTCTCCCTCCCTCCCACTCTCTGTCTCTCTGTGTGTGTGTGTCACTCTCTGGTTCCCCCCTCCCTCCCTCCCTATCTCTCTGTGTGTCTGTGCCTCTCTCTGTCTGTCTGTCTCCCCCCCCCCCCCCACAAACCTCCTCAGCTCCTGGAAGTAGCCTGACCGGCCCGCCAGCCCGCTGGCTGTATTTACTCGCTCGCTCTCTCACCCATCCACCGGACGAAGGAACCTGGCGTCCGATGGGTGAGCAAGCGAGCGAGCAACCGCGGCCAGCGGGCCAGCGGATTGTTGGGCGCTGCCGCAACTTTCCTTACCCGCCCGCCGGCCAGTCGGCCACAGTTACTCACTCGCTCGCTCACCCACCGGACGCCAGCTTCCTTCGTCCGGTGGGTAGGTGAGCGAGCGAGTAACCGCAGGCGGTGGGCAGGCAGGTTGTTGGGCGCTGCTGCAGCAAGCTTCCTTGGCCGCCCGCGCTTGCTTGTTTGCTCGTTCACCCACCCCCCGGACGAAGGAACCTGGCGTCCCCGTCCCCGTCCCCGCCCCCCATCCCCGCCCGCCGCGATCACTAGCCTTAGCCTGCCCCGGCCGCCTGGCTGCGTGCTCTGCAAGGGGGCTGGCCCCTCCTCCTTCGACCTCACCTTTCCACGCTGATTGGCCCGAAGCGCATCCCCTTCCTTATCCCCGCGTCCGCTTTCTGCCTCGTCCAGTTCTGACGCCTTTCTCAGTCGCCTTCGGGCTTTACCTACAGCCGCTGCCGCCGCCGCCGCGGAGTGGGCCTGGGATGCCAAGACGGCGGCGGCGGCAGTATCGGCCTTTCTGGGTGTGCGGCTCCTGACTATCAAACGCGCCCCCCTTTACGTAGCCTCGCGCCCCCCTGGGGGGGCGCGCCCCACTATTTGAGAAACGCTGGTCTAGTGGACGGCACCCGGAGAAGTCCCTCTCTGTGGGAGCGAATCGGCTGTGAGGATGTATGGGGCAGGATCCGATCCCGCAGATAGCTAGGTCCCGAGCCATGGAGCGCTTTGAAGATGATGACTAACACCTTGAAGCGCACCCGAAAGACGACAGGTAGCCAGTGCAGCTCGCGCAAGAGCGGTGTTACGTGGGTAAACCTAGAGGTTCCCATTATTGCTCGCGTGGCTGCGTTCTGGACCAACTGAAGCCTCCGGGTGCACCTCAAGGGGAGCCCCATGTAGAGAGAGTTACAATAGTCCAGTCGGGATGTCACGAGAGCATGAGTGACTGTGCAAAGGGCGTCCCGATCCAATAGGGGGCGCAACTGGCGTACCAGGCGAACCTGGTAAAACGCCCTCCTGGCCACGGCTGTCACTTGATCTTCCATGGACAGCCGGGTATCCAGGAGGACACCCAAGTTGCGCGCCCCATCCACAGGGGCAAGATGTTCGCCCCCTATGGCCAGAGATGGCGTCAACTGGTTAAATCGGGCAGCCGGAAACCACAGCCACTCGGTCTTGGTCGGGTTGAGCCTGAGTCCGTTACTTCCCATCCAGATCCGCACGGCTTCCAGGCACTGGCACATCACCGCTACGGCATCGTTGGGGTGGTTTGGGGTAGATATATACAGCTGAGTATCATCAGCGTAGAGATGATACTTTACCCCAAAGCCACGGATGATCTCGCCCAGCGGCTTCATATATGTGTTGAACAGGAGAGGCGAGAGGACCGACCCCTGAGGCACCCCACATGTGAGGGGTCTCGAGGTCGACCTCTGCTCTCCCGTCAACACAAATTGCGATCGGCCAGAGAGGTAGGAGGAGAACCACCGTAAAACGGTGCCTCCCACCCCCAACCCCCCCAGCCGATGCAATAAGATACCATGGTCAATGGTATCGAAAGCCGCCGAGAGGTCTAATAGAACCAGGATGGAGGAACAACCCCCATCTCTGGCCCTCCAGAGATCATCCACCAACGCGACCAATGCCGTCTCGGTGCTATGCCCGGGCCGAAAGCCGGACTGGCGCGGGTCTAGATAATCAACTTCCTCCAGGTGATGGGGAAACTGTTGTGCTAATGAGAGAAAATGATCTGTAAATTTTCAGAAAGATTAAATCTTTTCCCTTTTTTGTATTTTTTTTTTAATTTATGTGCCGCGTACTGGCTGTGCAGATTATCACCCATCCAGGAGTGGAAGAAGGGGAAGCACTCTGTATGTGCAGAGAGGTTCGCTTCACCTCCAAAGAAGCAAAGAGACTCCCCTTTTTCCACTCGTGAGTGGGCGAAAACCTGTGCAGCCAACTTGTGACTTTTAGGAGAAGGGAAGTCACACACACACACACACACACACACACACACACACACACACTTTGTTTTAGTGCCTTTGATACTGGGATGATGCCTGGCAATTACCTGGAATGGCCTCTATGGTAATCTTGGCAAGATGTTTCAGAAGTGGTTATGTAAGTGTCTTCTCCCTCTCTCCATCCGCTGTCCTCCTCCACACCTTTCACATTGTTGCAGCTGCTCACTACCTGGCAAATGGGAGCAGTCTGCAAATGGCAAGAGGCAATTTATGCATCACTGGATGAATTCTGGGCTGGCAACAAAACCAGGGTGGCAGGCAGGCAGTGCAGTGCACCAATTTGATTTGTGTGGCTAATTGTCCCATGTGGGGAATTGTCCCCTATGGTACTTGGTGTAGTTGTGCATCGCCCGTGACCAGGCAGCAGGGAAAAATAGTGGGGCAAGAGTGATGGGGGAGGAGCATGGGCTCCTCACCTGTGTAGCAGGGTGGAAGGGGACAAATCGCCCGTAGTGAATTATTTGAGGAAAGGGCTGGAGTTAAGCATCTGGGGCAGAGGGGATGGGGAGAGGTTCCCATGGTGGTGGTCTAGGGCTGTAGTGAAATGGCCATGGCCATGTGGCTGCAGCCAATTGTCCCATTCTGGATATAGGAAGTTGCCAATGCTTTGTTAGAAATCTAAAGTACACTTTAGCTTTTTGTTTCTTTAATTAATTTTTTATGTATCTTCAAAATAAATTGGTTGCTTTGGGTAAGTATTTTTTATGAAAATAATCTGCTTAATTTAACTCCTAATTCTTGTCGCTCTTAATCCTACAAACCTGAATAATTTAACTGTATTTCAAATGTTCCATTTAAAACAACGTTTAAGTAGCTGTGCGTTTCTTCTTTTTGTTCTTCCATCAGGAGTGAATGAATCATTTCTCATTACACGGAAAATGATTGAACCAGTTCAAAAAGCATCTAGATTCAAAGAACAGATATTTAATTGCAGAGGGGTAAGTTATCTGTCCTATTTTTAAAAATAAATGTACAAATTTGGGATATAATGTAAGTCCTTCCTTACTTATTGAATGCCACACAACGTTTTATATGTCATGTGTAGTTGAATGTACTTACTGTATTTTTCAGAGTATAAGACACACCTTTTTTCCTCTAAAAAGAGGCTGAAATCTGGGTGCATCCTATACATTGAATACAGCATTTTTTGCTTCCTGGAGCCCCACCCCCTTCACCAAAATGACTGTGCATAGCCTTTTAGAGGCTTTCAGACAGCTTATGGGGAATGGGGAGGGGAGAAATTAGCCTAAAATGGGCCATTTATGCCCCCCAGCAGCACTCTATAAGCCTCCATAAGGCTATGCATGCAATTTTTTTGACATAAAAATGGCCAGTTTTTGTGAAGAACTGCCTTTTTTTTGCTCATTTTTGGCTCCCCAATGCCCCCAGGAGCACTCTGCAAAGCTCCCCCCCCCCCCCCCCCCAGCTATTCATGCCTTTTATTTGGAAAAAAAATGGGAAGGTTTGCAAAGTGCAAAAACTTTTTTTTCCCTTTCGGAAGGCTTAGTTACTTGGCAACTTTAAGATTTGTGGACTTCAACTCCCAGAATTCTCCAGCCAGCATAGCTTGTGGACATAGCTGTCTGGAGAATTCTGGGAATTGAAGTCCACAAGTTTTAAAATTGCCAAGTTTGGGAACCCCTGAGTTAGAGGGATTGATGAGAATTACATTGATCAAGTGCTGTGCCAGCAGAAACAAAGTTTTAGATGCTACAGCGATTTCCTTCTCCAGCACATGGATAAATACACCTGGAAACATCTACCTACGTACCTACTGTATTTCTCTCTCTCCCTCCCCCTCTATTTACCTATATACCTACCTACCTTCTCTCTTTCTCCCCCCCCCCCACCTAGCTACTGTATTTCTCTCTCTATTTTTCTCTCTCTATTCCTCTACCTACTTACCTTACATTCTCTCTCTCCCTCCTTCCCTACTGTATTTCTCTCTCTCCCTACCTATCTACTGTATTTCTCTCTCTCTCTATCCCTTTATCTACCTACCTAACTAAACTCTCTCTCTCCCTACCTATCTACCTACTGTATTTCTCTCTCTCTCTCTTTCCCTCTCTCTCTATCCCTCTACCTACCTACTTTTTTTAAAAAAATTGCCCCTTCAAAACCTAGGTGCATCTTATACTCCGGTGCATCTTATACTCCAAAAAATATGGTATATGTGCTTGTGTGTGTAAAAATATCCACAATAAATTTTATATAAATTCTTAACTGAAGGGTTGGGTCAATCAGCAAGAGATTAAATGCATATATGGCTAAATGCAAAGTATACGCTAGCAATCAAAAAGATGATCATGTATACTCCTAATCTGGATTTCTAACATCTACAGTTTTCTTTGCTCTGCAGATGTGGGGGCATTATAAACAAAAACAGCTGGTGTGCAGTCCAAACTGATGAAATTCTCTCTGCTACTAAGAGAGACTTAGAGATTAACCATACATACTTGAAACAGCTGATATTTTTGTGAGTAGATAGCATATAAACCAATATTTTTACAGTCAGTTGCAATCAGCTGGGAATCAGAGGTTCCACTGTGCCCTGGGCCATATATGCAACCAAACTTCATTTTTTATTAATCACTTTGGAGTTTTATTTTGTTTTTGTTTTTAGTTTTGTTTTTTAAGAATTTAATAATAATAATAATCTTTATTGTCATTGTACTAAAATTACAATGAAATTGGTTAAATTTTAAAATTTAAATTCTAGTTTTAAAAGTCTATCACAAGCTTACCTATCACTCAATTAATTTCCTTTCAATCCATGTAAAAAGACTGAAAATTAGGTCTTTTCAGCTTTGTAAAAAAAGTTTTTGAAATTTTTCATAATAGACAACAAATAGTGGCTTTAAAATGGTTTGAAATGGTTTGTTTCCCATTTTGACACCCTCCATCATTGCCTCTGTGCCTTGGCTCTGGCCTGAATTTCAAATGGGCAGTTTGGTTGCACGCCTCCATGATTCCTGCTGCACACTGCTGCCAATCCCCATTACACCCTGCAAATAAAAAGCAGTTGTGAGAATTGCCATGAGAGTTGCTGGGCCCACCCAGCCCCCGCGATTCCCACACCCACTGCCAATTGCCCACTGCCCCACCCAGCACTCAATTGCTGGTGCTAATTGTTCTATGGAGCAAAAGGCCCAGGTCAAATGCTTTTGAAAGAATTTTTAGTGCTAATACAAATGCAAAACAAGACTTCGAAGGTGAATTATTGAAACTCATGCTACATAGGAAATGTTCCATCTGAGGGTTTGTGAAGTCCTTGAGAGAGGGAGGAGAAGTATTTAGACTAAATGGAAAAGAGGATTTTACACTTACGCTGGTAGGTCATTGTGGGTTTCAAAATTTTTTGCCAATGGTTCGGTCAGCTTGGCTAGGTGGGGAGCATGTGACTGAATGGGCATGGTCAACTTGACGTCACTCTCACACATGTCCACTCAGTCACATCACCACTACCACCATCACCAAGCCACACTCACTGAACCGATGGCGAGAGTTTTGGGGATGTTTCGGCTGTCTACTTCCAGCAGACTGCCAAAAAATCCTCCAGTCAGCGTAAATGCTGCTGCCATTGCCACCATTTTTTCACACATGTGCAACCGTTGGACTTGCAGGTATGCAACTCTTAACATCGTGCCTTGACTTGGATTGTGCCTTGTGAACTATGGACTTTTATTCCTTTCTTGTATTGTGGCTTTACTTTTGACTGGTGGGTTTTGATTAGGTGCCTTATGGATTCATTGGCTATTGCTCTGTGGACTAGCACAGAGCACAGATTTTTATCATGGCCGCACGTGTTCAACAACGTTTGTCACTTACAATGCTTGGTCTGAGCCGAGAAAAAGTGAAACAAAATTTTATACCGATTTTTAATCGAAAATTAGGGGGTGCGCGTTATACACGTGTGCGCGTTATACTCGAATAAATTCGGGTACTTAAAATATGGTGAGATGAAAATTACAGAAGCCCACACTGACAGTCATCATCTGGATCAATAAGAACTGCATTAGGTGTTGGAGTAACTGGACATCTGGTAAAAAATGGGCCACAGAACTGTTGGCTGAGCAGCCATGGCCAACAGCTGCAGAACATGGTCAATAGCTGCAGTTTTCACTGGCAGAGGGCAGCAGGAGGCCATCACAGCTGAAAACTGAGCCTGGGAGGGCTACACGCACCCTCCCGGGTTCCATTTTCACTGGTAGAGGCACCATGGGCTGGTCCTTTGCTGTTTCTAGAGTGATCCTGTGGGCCAGATCCAAGCATCCCACAGGCCAGATCCAGCCCCTGGGCCTTGAATTTGATACTCCTGAGTTAGACAGTACAGTGCTTTAATTCTTAATCATTTGAAGCTGAGGTTTTTAAATAGTATGCAAAATGTCAATGAATAGACTACAATATTGTTTATTGAAAAAGCTGTTTCTTTATTGAATTAAGAACTGGGTTTTGTAAATCCGATGATGATCCACATTTATGTGCAAGTATCTAAGATAGTCTTTAGTCAAATATATTACACTAAAAGGGAGTAGAAGGAATGCAGAATCGAGTACATTTTATGTGAGCCTCATCATCATAGGTTATGTCCATCTTTTTCAGATTTAGTCTTTTTCAGAAAAAGTAAAGGAGAAAGTTGCAACTTAACTTTTTACATGCACTGTAATTAGTTACCAACATATTTTTGTTTTAATCTGCTTTCAGCACATAAGAAGGTTCATATTAGATAAATTGTAATATATTTGTTTCATTTAAGGCACTACCTCAAGGAACAATCCATATGATGAATAAAAATTTATGTGAAGCAACACCCATGCAATGTTTACTTGACTTGGTTGACAAATACTGGAATGGTTCCAGATCACTCCATTACAATGAGAATTTTTTAGGTAAGAATGAATGTTGCAATTCAATTATCCTCTCTGATGATTTGACTACTTTTCTCTGATGATTTGGTTACTTCTGCTTTTAACAACTAAGTTAATTGAGATTATCACCCTTCAAGGCAAGAGTGCCGAGCAAATAACAGCAAGATGAATATCACTTATCAGTTTACAGTCATTTTTTATAATAGTAGCAAATTTCTATTTATAATGTTGAGACATCCAACCTGGATGCCTATGCAGAAGTGTAGCTATTTTCATCAAATATTCCAAATGTCTTACAGGACTGCTGTTCAGTAGATAGCCAATTATATACCACTGATTTTTATTGCTGCCTGTACACCGCCCTGAGTCCCGGAAGGGAGAAGGGCGGTATAAAAATTTAATAAATAAATAAATAATGATTCCATGATTGTGAAGTTGGGCTGAGGATCAGAACTGAGGCTAGTATACAGCTTCTCTACTTCAAAACAGTCTCTCTTACTGTTTGAGTCGGTGGGTGGATTGGCAGTAGAGTTATCTGGGTTTATGGGATTACATGGGTCTTTAATCTTCCATTCCAGTCTGTTTATTAGTTGATAGCCAGCATGGTAACCAAAAACCTGATTAGTTATCTCTGGCACAGCTCACAGTGGGAGACACAATTTGGACTTAATGGGGTTTTTTGTGTGTGGGGGGGGGAGTAATGACAGAAATATTAGCATCAGTTAGTTAACAAACAAGTTAATATTATCATTATGGTTGGTCACAAAATAACCAGACTGGATTTAGCATTTTTATTCACCTAATGATTCCAAGGACCTGGGATAGACAGATGTTGTGATTTAATAGTATTAAAGGTATTGTTGCTTAATGTAAGCTATTTCTAGTAGAGCTTCTCTTTGTTATCTGCTTTTCCTGCTAGCTTTTTATGCATTAGCCTAGTAATTAATATCTACAGTATATCTACATCTACATCTATCTATCTATCTATCTATCTATCTATCTATCTATCTATCTATCTATCTATCTATCTATCTATCCATCTCTATATATATCATTAAGGTATACTAGCATCAGCCATTCTTTTCCTTTACAAGTTCTTCCAATGCCCCTTTTTCTTCTTCAATTGTCTGGTATACTGGGAACATTCCAGGCCTGCATGTACTCTTTGGTAAATAAGGGTCTGCCAACATTGCTGCGTGGATGAAAGACAAGAAGAACAACTGCAGGAATTGGTTACATCTAGGCTACTGAAAAGAACTAGGGGTGACAAAATAGCAGTGTTCCAATATTTGAAAGGCTGTTACAAAGGAGAGGGTGCCACCAGAAGGCAGGACAAGAAGCAATGGATGGAAACCTATCAAGGAGAGAACTAAGGAGAACTAATGAACTAAGAAGAAAATTCCTGACAGTGAGAACTATTGATCAGTTGAATGGCTTGCTTTCAGAATTTGTGGGTGCTCCATCACTGGAAGTTTTAAGAAGAAATTGGACAGCAATTTGTCCATAATGATATACTGTAGGTGCTCCTACTCCAAACCCCTGCATAATTGTATGATCATGATTGAGCCCAGAATCTCTGTTGCTAAGTGAGACAGTTGTTAAATGTATATTGCCTCATTTTACAACTTTTTTTGCCACAGTTATTAAGTGAATCCCTTCAGTTGTTAAGTAAGTAACATGGTTATTAAATGAATCCAGCTTCCCAACTTTGTTTGTCAGAAGGTCGCCAAAAGTGATCATTTGGTCCCGGGACACTTCAACTGTCATAAATATGTCAGTTGCCAAACATTTGAATTTTGTTCACATGACCATAGGGATATGATAACATAATGAAAAGGCATAAGTATGAAAAATTGCCATGAATCATTTTTTTCAGTGCTGTTTTAACTTTGAAAGCTAAATGAACTTAATCAAAATCTACCTAAAAGACCTCCAAGGTTATTCTCTTATTCTGTTATTCTGTGGACAGTAACAGCAATAGGCCAGAACCTATGTTGACATATCTGCAATCTGTGGGACATAATCATCCATGGTTATTGGTGTCCCTGAGCCTTTCACAACTGTTGTACCAAAGCCTATGCAGGACAATAAAGTAATCAGAACAGGACTGGCAAGGGTGAAGATGGTGGAAGTATACCAAAACTTAAAGAGCAGGAACCAGAAAAATCACCCTGAGGGTTTTTCACAGAGCCTGATGGCAGGAACCTTTGCTTCAGCACATACAAAGAGGCTGGGATTTTGTCACTTCTCCATATCCAACCTATTTTAATATCAGAGTGGTAGCCCACAACAGTCATGAACAAGGTATCATTGCCTTTTTGCACTCAGGAGGTCTTCTTGAAAGTAAATCAATAGCTGATCAATTCAGAATTTGCTGGCATGTTATCCTTTTTTCTGTTTTTTTTAATTACTCAAAAGGAAGTTAAAATATAAAACTCTTAAAATTTTTTAAAAAACCCACAAACCACAAAAACAGAAAATAATCAAGACATTGAAAAATGCATTGAAAAATAAACCAGTATATACAGTACACATACAGATGTTATTCTTCTGATTGAATATGGATTTATACATTACTACAATATTGGTTCCCATCCCTTGCGAAATAGTCCTCCTCCCAAATTAGTGAATTAGTAAATCTATTTGCAAAATATTGATTTGTCATCTATATACTATATTAAGGACAAAATAGTTAATAGCAATAACAACATCAACAACAACGTTAAAATGTCAAAACCCTCTGTTAACCAGCTGTTATCATAATTGATTCATTGAAAATTTGTCACTATATCTTATCTACCCCAAACCATCCCAAAAGTTAAGAGTAATTCATCCTGGATCAAATATCCATATTTGTTTCTTAATGGCACCATTATCAATTATTGTCTAATTGAATTCAATCTTCCAAACAAAGTCGAAATAGAAGTGGTTTCCAATTAAGGGTAATAAATTCATTCTCCAATCTCCTTCAGTCCTCCTAGGAAAGAACAATTTGTCACTTCTCCCCTTAGTCAAGGGGTCCATATCCCTTTGGCCTGCAACTTTCGTATCAGTGTCCTTTTGTGAATGTAACTTACTCAAAGCTGTGTGACTCTGCTTTTTCCACAACCATTATCATCTCATCAAACTTAAAAAAAAAAAAAAAAAGCTCTCAACTAAAAATTGCATGTTACCAAAAAGTATTTTCTCGTATTTCAGCTACTACTGCTTGTCTGTAAATGTGATACCTTGTTGGTCTGCGTAACTTGATCAGGGAAAAGAGAAAAAGTACACTGAAGCAGAAGAATTTCTAGATATTTCAACCCAAGATTGAAAAAAAAAAATTCAAAAGCAATAAACTCTGAATATTTTGCAAATATAAAAAAATACAAAAGTTCTGTGGTGAAAGTCCAATATTAATGTAAATCAAGTGAAAGCACTTCACCATCCCCAAACATGCCATGTTTCATTATGAGGAAAGCAGAAGTTATTCAAAGCAGCAACATAAAGGGAAACAAAAAAAGAACAGTTAGAACTTTTAAGGGCAAAAAGCAAAATAAAACAATACATTCAAAAAGTGAAAGTTAATACTCAGACTTCCTTAGTAAACAAACTGCTGACAAGGAGAATGGATTTGCCCAGGGACTTTCCAACCCTTCCCATGGGGAGCTGGAATCTTCAAGATTCCTCTTCCCTGGTGGGTACACGGCGCCTGTTTTTGGTCATTCCTAAGTGCTCCCATTCAAATCTAGGGAACAGCGCTGCCAAAGAACATCAGCATTGTCGGCCAGGGAGAAGAAAGACTCTTACCATGTAGCAGCCTTATTGGAGAGATGCTGGGCTTGTATCCTGATCACAGACATAATATCTTGCTGGAAGGCTCAGTCCATTCGGCTCCTAAACCAGATGGTCTGGGATGGGCTTTTTACCAGACTGTCTCTGGTTTGTTGGCTGCACATCTTACAATGCTCTTTAAATTGCTGCTGTCCTCTATCAATAAAACTCCTTCTGTAGTCAAGGACCATGATTCAGCACCCCTTCTGTTTCTCAAGACCAGGTCTGTGGAACTAGTGGCTCATTACTCGGTCTGGACCTAGGTAGCTTTAATTACTTATGGTTAATTTTTTGTAGGCTAAATGTTTTTCTTTGCGTACATTAATTTTTTCAGATATGCAAGTGCAGAATGCTAATAAGAGTGCCAAACCTTTTTCTGGAAAATAATAGTATCAATACTAACTTTTATTATCAAATGATCTTATTTGATCTGATTTTGCAATTCTTAACTTTAGCTCACTGATTTTAAAGTGACACTTTGATCAAAACTCAGACCTATTATTTGCTGGAATAATATACAGTGGAATGTAAACATGTCTGCAAAACATGCTATCTATAACAATCCAACAGAATCGTAAAATGAATCTTCTAGCATCCAGTATTTTATGAAGGCACTTGTTTTGTTTAATTTTCTGTTCTCACTAATAATAGACTTAGATAAATTTCTTTGCATCCCAGCTCAAGCGGAAATGGTTTTGTCTGCAGTTCAGAAATCTTTGCCAGCAGATCAACAGAAACATTATTCCACAGAGAATCAAGAGGTGAATAAACTTCTCTTAGAGAAAGAAACCTTACAAAAGTGTCTATCTCAACAAGAGAAGCAATATAACATCAGGATTAAAGATCTAAAATCAGAGTTGAGCAAAAATAAGAAAGATATGGTGAGCAGAATATAGTGTTTTCTTTAATACTTTAAAACTTGGAGTGTGTGAGAATAGATGTGTATTCAATCTTAACTATACTATAACTAGTTACCAATAATCCTATGCTAGGGCAGGAATTTAATAGAGTGTCCGCTCACATTTATGAACCAGTAGGGAAGGTAAGTGTATACCACCCCTCCCACAGGGCAGGATTGGTAGGTAGATAAATGTGGGCACTGCAGGGCCTCTGCAGTTAGTCATTAGGGCAAATCTGCCTGAAGTGTATGCACATGAGAGCAGGAGCACTGTAATAGCTATGACTTTAAAATTGGGCCATAAGTAACTTTGGGGAGTTCATAAATCAAGAGCTTCTCTTTTTCTTTAAAGGACCTTTCAGACGGTGAGTCCTAATGTCCTTATTCAGTTGCTAAACCAGCCTGGGAACTTCATTGTCTTTGACACTTTTCTGCTGGCTCCCTATCAAGCTAGGACTAAATTTATACCGGTAACCCTCAAGTTATGAATGTAATAGAGTCTGCCAATTATATTCATAACAGGCAGATTCATCTAGTGGATCTTTCTAAATGAATGTGGTCTCTCCCTGCTTTCTTCAATGCATTCATTAACCAAATGCATAAGTGGTTAGTTGCACATGAGGTATCTCAGGGTAGGGAAGACCATGGGGGGGGGGGGGAGCTAGTGGTTGAACAGGCCACCTGCTTCCAATTACCCAAGAACTCCCCCCACCCATTGAGATATCTCATGCTCAATTTATAATCCCTTGGGGTCCCCATAGTTACTTCCCCTTCCCGTCTTGGCCTGCCAGTTCTCCACAGGCACTGGGCCTACTTTGCTAACCTCCAAGATTCCAATTGCCTCTCCCCATCCTGTTCCAATCACTCATTTATCTTCTCAAAGATCTCCAGAGTTCCAGAACAGAAAAGGGCCATCTTTTACTTAGATGCTAGTAAAGCTGTAAGAATTCAAGAGCTAAGGAAAACAGCTTTGCAGCATCTGAGTAAAAGACAGCCACTTTTCTGCCAAGAGGCCAATGTCCCTGCAGGCCTCATTTGGTCCCAACCTGGACGACACCATGGACATCTTCTGCTTACTGCTGGTTTGAATGAGTGGTTTCAGGGATTGGGACATGAAGGCAGCAGCCACAGCCGATCAACATGGAACTTGTTTCCTTTGTCTCATCGGACTGAACTACAAAGCAGACCTAATACATTTATTTTAATTTTATTTTCTAAGTGAAGACTTTTTCATTTATTTCTATTAAACCTGATTATTTCAACTTTTGGTTATTTTTCTAACTACCATAGTCACAAAATTTAAATTTTGATTTTAATTTAATTGTGTTCATGTTTTCTTTACTCTCTTAACCTTAGGATGCACTGAAGCACCATTTAAACAAGTTACTGACAGAAAAAGAAGGCTTAAAAATTCATAAATTCAAAGTGGAAGAAAGCATTCAGTTTTCAGATACTGCTGATACAGCATCATTACAGATTACTGGTAAATTCTGGGAAAATGTTTGTTCCAATTACCTTTTCACTGTCAGACTATAAGTAAACTTTAATTATAATCTTTAACTATATATACGAAAATACAAATCATCATTGCTAGTTTTACTAATATTGAATGTATTGTAGAAATAGAAATAAGTAGATATTTTTTCTTTGTTTAAAAAGTCAGAGTCTAATTAACAAGTTCAGTTTGCTGAAGCTTTGCTTCTACTCTGAGCCTCCTGAAAGATGGGATCTAGTGGTATGATCTCATAGAATCCCTTCCTCTAAGGAAATTCTTACTGAATTTCATTTTTCAGTGACATTCTTATCAAAATTGATTATATATGTTTTGAATATCAATATTAACAAGCATTTATTATCAAGAGAATATAGTAATGTATCCCAGAGTTTTGAAGGAGCTGGCAGAGGTGGTCTCAGAACCATTGAACTGTTCAAAGATCCCAGAGCACTGGAGAACTACCAGAGGATTGGTTCCCATCTTCAAAAAAGAGAAAAAGACAGATCCAGGAAACTACAGACCAATCAGTCTAACATCAATATGTGAGAAGATCCTGGAAAATATAACATTATGTAACACAATTTTTGTTTCCAGCTTATCAGTGTTATATTTCAGTTGCTTACTGTATGTCTAAAGAGATATGCAAAAACGGCTCTATTCATCACAAAAAAATGATTTTGTGACTACAACATACAAAAGTTTGTAGAGACAAAACAGGAGAATTTTATCTTTTTAAGCAATTAAAGAAAGAACAATATATGGCAAATATTGTTAAATATTCAAAAGGGTTCAGAAATGATTAGATTTTCTAGATTTGTGGCTATACTGCAATCACTTTCTTGAAGAAGCTCCCAAATATAATCCCCCATCATGTTCTCCTGTGCACTTCTTGGAGAGTCCAAGCATGGGTTAAATTAGTCTGATTGTCCAAGGACTGAGTTCAAATTCTTTAGCCACGCTTCCTATTCCTCCTTAAGCCCAGTTTTTTAACACAGTCTGGCCCATTCAGGACGCAAATAAGTGAGCTCCAGCTGTTTTAATTAATTAGGCTTGGACTCTCAAAATTGAACCCAATTTATTGTTTTAGTTTGTTATTTTCCTTTTGTGTATTTCCCTTTTGTCTTTTGCTTTTGAAATGAATTGTCTACTAAGGTGAGAGAGCAAGGAGCAAGCTATTGGGGGGAGGGGTGATCACCTTCCATGCCTTTGGGTCAGAGGCTTGACTGTTTAGGAGAAGCTGCGGGTGTCTGGCACCATGGACAGCTTCCCCTGACCATATTTTTAAAAAGTTGTTGGCTCAGGAGGTTTTTTTTGTGGTGAGCGCAGCTGCAGCCACCATTTTGAATTCACCACCACCCCTCTGCACATGGCAGCCAATTGCAAGCCTCTGCTTCAATTGCGTTCTGTTGGCAATGCTGGTCTGTGCTGCTCATTTCCTGGAGGATTGTGGCCGGATGGTGTGTGGGCGCAGTTTGGGTAACCAGCAACGCTGCTACCACCCAAGCCTTTAGTTTGTTATTCTGGGTGGCTGCGCTGTTTTGGCCACCATGTGGTCATTCTCCAGATCCTCCATCTCTCCACCGGAAATTGCCGCGCAGCTTCTGCCTTCTGCAGCGGTGCCAGTGAAGCAAAGAGAGACCACGCAGCTACTGAGGCTGCTGGAACCGCGCAGCTACTTTTATTTCTCCTCAGCATGCTTGGGTGGTGTTTCCCAGCATGAGCGCCTTTCTCCCTTGGCTCCTGTGGGAGGGTTCAAACCAGCTAATCCATCCGAGCCTGCATCAGCTGGACAGACGTTGGAATGCCTACCACCGCATCAGAGCAAGAGGGGCCTTCAGGATATGGTAGTTCTGGCCCGCCTGGGGCCAACACGAGGGGCAAGGCGAAGGGGAGGAGCAGGATGGCAGGCAAGAGCAAGGCCTCAGGGGAAGCAGCCCCAAAGGCCCAGCAGCAAGGCAGATCTGTGTGGCTTCAGGAGGAGAGGGATCTCTCCCCTGTTAATCGCCCAGACCCCCTGCAGGAGTTGGAGGAAGAGGGCGAGGCCATAGATTTGTCCTCTGATAAGTGGTGGGGCCCAGCTCTCCAGGCCATTCATTTCAGTTGGAGCCAGACTCACCTCCTAGGCTTTCATGCCCAGAGCCTCCTCGGGCTAGACATCGCTCCAGGGAGGACAGGAGCCTAGTGCTTTCTTCTGAAGTGCAGAAGGTGATTAACGTGGCATTTCACAGGGCATAGCTGAAGGACTTCAGTGCATGGATGGCCAATCAGAAGGCAGGCACAGAAAGGGCCCTGGGGCTTCCACGCGCAGGGTGAGGCACCCATCCCTGAAATCTTCTGCCATCAGCGATGTTTCTGTAGGAGATGAACAGGATCAGGATGACTAGGAACTGTCTAAGGATGAAGATGTTCCTCCAGACACCCCTGCCTTCTTGGGGTTGTTCAAACCCACTACATTCAAATCTATTTTGCATAAGGCAAAAGCCATCACACAACTTGGCGCATCCTCCCAGACAGGACAGGAAACCCCAGAGCGGCCACTCCCAATCCCAGGGACAGCATGTTCAAAGCTCAGGCCCTGGCCCAGGAACTTGTCTCTTTGCCTGAACTGTTTATGGAAGTGGTGCAATGCCAATGGTCCCAGCCAGGCTCCCTGGCTGTTCCTAGCAGGGGGAACAAAAGACTCCATTCAGTGGAGGCGAATTTGGAAAATGTCCTCAAATTACCCCCCTGTAGATCCTCCGGTGGCCTCTTTGACATCTAATTCAGTTCTTCCGAATTAGACCTTATGACACTTATGATTTTTGTTGTTTTTCTCTGCACTTTTTCTATGGTCTCATTTTTTTTTTATTCTGGTGAGCAGAATTTAATTCAAGATCAAAAACTGATCAGTGAAAAAGGTACTATTTTATATGATACAGTCGATTCTCCTAAAGGTCAGATATACCAAGGCTAGTCTTGGTACATACCCAGATGGCTACCTGTGTAAAATGATTTGGAGAAAAATAAAAACTGGAAATTCATAAATAAACTCATAATCTTTCTCATGTTTCTTTTCCTTTATAGTTTTCCAACTATTCCATTTGTGTGTTTGTAACTAGGTTTTTTTTTTTACTCTTGCACTAGATATTGAAGACCACCATCAACTTTTAATTGCCGAGAATGCTAGTATGAAGAAACATCTCCAAAATTTTAACAAGATGCGAGAAATGACAGAGATGTTACAGGAAAGCCAAAGGTAACGAATCCCAAAGTTTGCTCTTACACACTAATATGTAACAGTAATTTTACATCCTAGAATTCTCAACACATTCTTCAGTTCCATCCAGCCAAAATTTACTTTATTCAAGTTAGCTCTCTCTCATTTCCAATTGAATTTTGAACTATTCATAGCTTAAAAGGAAAGCATCGCAATGCAGTCAAAAGGATAAATATACAGTATAACAATAAAGAAGCTGGCAAATCCATTCTTTCTATTCTTACCTGTTCAATATAGAGGTACTCCTGACTGAACGGAATAGTTCAGTCAGGAGTACCTCTATATTGAAACACCAGCTCTGAACACCAGCACTGCCAAAAACTGAGTGGTATCACAGAATCCCTGGAGCAAAAATCAAAGTTGAACTTAGTACTGAAACCTTACTGAAACAATCAACCCCATGGATTACTGCCCCTTTCTTCTCCTGCACCTGAGGACCAATGAATTTGAAAACAATAAGAAGAGATTATGAACAGCTAGGGAAGAAAGTTAAATAACTAGACGCACAAGTGGCATTTTCATCTATACTTCCAACAAAAGGCCAACATCCAATGCGGGAGCAAAGGGTTTTAGAAACAAACCACTGGCTTAAAAAAGTGTATTGTCAATAGAATTTCAGCTTCCTAGACCATGGTCTGCAGTACCTACATGAAGGACTACCGTCAAGGGATGGATGAATCTCACAAGAACTGGAAAGAATATATTTGGAAAACAATTGGCTCATCTTATCAAAAGGGCTTTAAACTAAAATTTGGGGGGGGGGCAATCTTCATGACCTTGAGAACCTAATTCCAAGCAAAAACCACTAGATAACCAATCACATAAGGAGGAAAGAGAAAAAAGAAGTAAAAAAAGAAAAACATAATGAAGTAGAGAGTGATGGAAAGGATGGAAATTCCAGTTACTGAGAAATATAAGAAACATACCCAAGACCCATAAATAATTCAAATGCCCATATACTAACACTCAAAGTTTAGGGAACAAACAGGGTTAACTTGAAGTATTAGTACATGAAGGCAGATATGATTTATCATTACTAAAACCTGGTGGGATAAAACACATGACTGAAATGTACTGATGGAAGGATACAAACTATTCAAAAGAAACAGACTTAACAAAAGAGGTGGAGTTGCAGTATATATAAAAGATCACTATTTTTTTATTTTTTGAATTTATACCTGGCACCTTCTCCTAAAAAAGGACCCAGGGCGGTGCACAGGAAATTTAAAAACAATACAAATATACAAAAATACAATTTAAAAAAAAACTATTAAACCCATACCCTGTGCTAAAATAATGTAAAATCCCCCTAAATTAAAATCTGTCTAAAAACAGTCAAGAATGGGAGGTTATGCTAGTCCGGCTTGTTGGAATAGGTGCATTTTAAGACGCTGGTGGAAGAGGCGGAGGTCTGAGATGGTGCGCAGTTCGGGGGGCAGGTCGTTCCAGAGGGTAGGGCCCGCCACAGAGAAAGCCCTTCCCCTGGGTGTCGCCAACCGGCATTGCCCGGCTGACGGCACCCTGAGAAGGTCCTCTCTGTGGAAGCGGATCGGTCGAAGGGATGTATGGGGCAGAAGACGGTCTCGCATATAACTAGGCCCCAAACCATGGAGTGCTTTGAAGATGGTTGTCAACACCTTGAAGCGCACCCGAAAGGCCACAGGTAGCCAGTGCAGCTCGCGCAGGAGAGGTGTTATGTGGGAATGTCTAGAGGCTCCCATGATCACCCGCGCGGCCGCATTCTGGACTAACTGTAACCTTCGGGGAGCCGAAGGGGAGCCCCATGTAGAGAGCGTTACAGTAGTGAAGTTGGGACGTCACGAGTGCTTGAGTGACTGTGCGGAGGGCAGCCCAGTCCAGTAAGGGGCGCAATTGGCGTATCAAGTGTACCTGATAGAACGCCCCCCTGGCCACGGCTGTCACATGGTCCTCCATGGACAGCCGGGAATCCAGGAGGACACCCAAATTGCGCGCCCTCTCCACGGGGCCCAATATTTCGCCCCCAATGGCCAGTGTTGGAGTTACCTGGCTGAACCGGGGTGCCGGAAACCACAGCCACTCAGTCTTGGACGGGTTGAGCTTGAGTTTGTTAATTCCCATCCAAACCCGTACAGCCTCCAAACACCGGGACAGCACCTCGGCGGATTCGTTGGGGTGGTCTGGGGTGGATATGTACAACTGAGTATCATCAGCGTACAGGTGGTATCCCACCCCAAAACCACGGATGATCGCGCCCAGCGGCTTCATATAGGTATTGAACAGGAGAGGCGAGAGGACCGACCCCTGAGGAACCCCACATAAGAGGGGCCTCGAGGCCAACCTCTGCCCCCCTGCCAACACGCATTGCGACCGACCAGAGAGGTAGGACAAGAACCACCGTAATACGGTGCCTCTCACCCCCAACCCCCCCAGTCGGTGCAATAGGATACCATGGTCGATGGTATCAAAAGCCGTTGAGAGGTCTAATAGGACTAGGATAGAGGAACATCCCCTATCCCACGCCCTCCAGAGATCATCCACCAACGCGACCAATGCCATCTCGGTACTGTGACCGGGTCAGAAGCCGGACTGGCGCGGGTCTAGATAATCAATTTCCTCCAGGTGCCGAGGAAACTGTTGAGCCACCACACACTCTACAACCTTCGCTAGAAAGTGAAGGTTGGAGACCGGATGGTAATTTTCCAACAATGCTGGGTCCAGGGAAGGCTTCTTGAGGAGGGGCCTCACCACCGCCTCTTTCAAGACGGTAGGCAAGTACCCCTCACTCAAGGAAGCGTTCACGATATCCTGGAGCCAGCCTCGTGTAACCTCCCAGGATGCCAGTACAAGCCAGGAGGGACACGGGTCCAATAAACATGTGGTGGCCTTGAGTCTCCTCGACAACCTGTCCATATCCTTGGTAGTAACAAAGTCAAACTCCTCCCAAGATGGTGTCTCAAGAACAGCCTCGGACAATCCGACCGGACCACTCTCAATGGAGGGCAACTCGTTCCGAATCCGAGTGATTTTATCCTGCAGATATTCACCAAATTCCTCTGGTGAAGGAGGTTATCTGCGGATGCAATAAGAGTGGCACAGTACTCATGTTTGGCCACTTATTGCCACTAAGTAAGTACTAATATGGGCTCTTACTAGTGTTCGGTCGGCTTCGGACCGAGAAGATCTCCATCTGCTCTCTAGGCATCTCTTGCGGCGTTTCATCTCCCTCAGCTCCTCGGTAAACCAAGGAGCCTGGGTGATTCGACGCCGCATGAGAGGCTGCAAGGGCGCGACTCGGTCCAAGGCCCCCGCGGCCGCACTAAACCATGCGGCCACTAGGTCCTCAGTCGAGTCGCGGGGCAAGGCCACAGGTATTGGCCCAAGCTCCCTCTGGAACCTTTCTGGGTCCATCAGGCGCCTGGGCGGGACCATCTAGGAATCTCTGGTTCCGACTCCCCGCGGTGGGGTGTGGCGATTGGAAAGTCCAGTCGAAGGAGAGCGTGATTGTCCATGACAAGGGTGAGATGACTAAGTCCCCTATTCCCAGATCACTTCTCCACTGTCCCAAGACGAAGATTAAATCCGGGGTGTGTCCTCCCTCGTGAGTGGGGCCAAGAACTACTTGGGTCAGATCCATGGCCATCATGGAGGCCATGAACTCCCGAGCTACCCCAGAGGCCTCACCTACCGACGGCAGGTTAAAATCCCCCATGACCAACAGTCTGGGGGTCTCAACCGCCGTCTTGGCTACCACCTCCAGGAGCTCAGGCAGGGCTGCTGTTACATAGCAGGGAGCAAGGTATACAACTAGCACGCCTAACTGCCTCCCCACGCCCCACTTCATAAAGAGGGACTCACACCCGGTCGTCTGAGGGATCGTGGTCTCCTTTGGCTCGAGACCTTCCTTAACCATAATCGCCACCCCCACCCCTACCTAGGGCCCTAGGCTGATGAAAGGCTCGGTAGCCCGGTGGGCACATTTCTACAAGGGGTAATCCTCCCTGTGGCCCAACCAGGTTTCCATTATACCCACCAGGTCCAGGTCCCCCTCTGACACAAGGTCATTGATGCGGGGGGCTTGTGAACCACGGATGTGGCGTTGCATAACATCAGCCTAGGGCCCTGGCTCTGTGATCCTTGACCTCCTAGTCTGCAAAGGGAGTTTGGGGGGTTGGGGCGCGTGACCACCTGTAGCCAGCGGCCACGATCCTCCAACAGATAATGCACACCCTGTCTCCCACCGCCTCTGCCCCTCCCCAGGACCGATCTGATGGGAAATCCCTCTGTAGAATTGACCTCCCCCCCTCCTCCGTTTCCCTACTTCCTCCGGCCGGCCCTGTAGCTTGTCATCCACCCGACTGACTGACCCCCCCCTCCACCCTGGAACCCCCTAAAAGCCGAATTAAAATTTTACATAGATAATGGGGGAAGAATAAATAATACAGAGCATGGCAGATGTCCAGATGGAGGGAATATGGCCAAAAGACCACATATAAGTCACTGTCTCTCTCAGTGCCATTGCTTCTTCCTCCCTCCGAAGATCCAAATATAGGCTTCTTCTTCGGCCTCATAGGCCGTGCCATGTTGGTATATAGCACGGCTCAGTGGAGTGCCGCGCAGCTCGATAACAGTCTCACGGCCCCGGCCAGAAGGAATACCATCAAGTTCCCCTCAGATGTTATGTCCCTCAGCGCTCTCTTAAATCCTCAGTCCCCAAGTTGTTCAACTGTCCTACCTGATTCCTCCATGCCACCACTCCTTGGCCTGATTATCTCGCCGTCCATCGCCACCCCCGCAGATGTTTCACCGGGGGGGTGTCTTTCGGCGGGCCTACCAGGCCACATCAGCACCGCTCCGAGCCGCTCCAAGGCCAAAGCCTCTTGCCGCTCGCCGCTCGCCATCCCCCGGCAGATGTTATTGCCGGGGGGGGGAATCTTTCGCCGGGCCTACCAGGCCTACCGCTCCAAGCCATTCCACCAGGGCTGAGGCCTCTCATCACTCATCGCTCGCTGCCCCTCGCTGTGGATGTTACTGCTGGGGGATCTTTCGCCAGGCCCACCAAGCCATGCCAGGGCCACTCCAAGCCCTAGCCGCTCCGCTGGGGCCGGGGCCTCTACTCGCCGCCCCCCAGCCATAGATGTTTCGCTGGGGGACGCCGAGGACGCTAGGGACACTGGAGGACGCCGAGGATACGCCGGGGCCGCGCTGGGCTGCTCTTACCGCCGGGCCCACCAGGACGCACACACCGGCCGTTCCGAGCCGCTCCACCACTCGGCCGCTTCTCCCGCCTCGGCCGTCACACCGTCCGGCACCAAAATAGCCTCGGTGTGACGGCGGGTACCTAGACTTGCTGGGCCGGCCCCCCTAGATGTTCAAAAGGGGCCGGCTGCGTCCTCCGATGCCAAAAGGAACCGCCAGTCACCATCACACTCAAGGAATCCTCGCCATTCGTCGCGCTTACGCAGCTCTTCACTACATCTCTACAGAAATACAAAAAAACAAGGATGAAAACTACCTAGAATCCATATGGTCAATATAAAAGGGAGGAAAATAATAATAATAATAATAATAATAATAATAATAATAATGATGATGATGATGATGATGATGATGATGATGATGATGATGATGATAATAATTGTCAATAGTCAATAGTATTTGTAATATGCATTTTTAAATGTTCAGTTGGCTGAGTTTCATGTTTTATGAATGAAGTAAATAATCTTTATTGTCATTGTAATAAATTGTTATAAAATGACATTGCTATAGGCATATGTTACCAACCAAGCAGAAGAAATAAATGAACTATTTGCTAATCAATTAACAAATGTATGCAGGAAACATACCAAGTCATAATGGGAGACTTTAACTACCCTGATATTAACTGGGAGACAAACTCTGCAGCAAGTGGGAGAGCAAACAGATTCCTAACCAACTTAGCTGACTACCAGTTGTTAAATTATTTCCACCCACCATTGGAACCATTGTATCTTATTTTTAAAAAATATTGGAGCACCGGTTCAAAATGCTTGTTGTTGGTGCCATCAAAAGTACAAATAATAGAGGTGACAAGGAGTTGCCTTGGAAGATTTGGAAGAAAATTTAGAAGAAACAGGTTCAGCTGCAAAGAACCACTTCAATTTCTCAAAAGCGGCTTGACACTCCATAGTCCAATTCAGAGGCTTACCTAGTCTGGGTTTGGCCTCCCCTTTAGATTTGGCCGCCCTGGGTCCTGGCAAGGAGAAGGGCGGGGTATAAATTTAATAAAATAAATAAATAAATAAATAATAATAAATAAATTTAAGGAGATTTGTAATGGGTAGAGCAATGCTGGTGACGATAAAAATTTGCAAATTCCAAAAACCTTTGCAAGGATTCCTGCCTTGGGCAGGGGGTTGGACTAGAAGACTGTCAAGGTTTCTTCTAGCCCTATGATTCTTTGATTCTATGTGTAAGAATGAAAGCTTAGTAGCAGTGTTCCAATACTTGCAGTACTGTCACACAGGAATGGTGTGGACTTGTTCTCCATAGTGCCAGAAGATAGAACAAGAACCAATAAGTAGAAATTTTAAACTTGAACTAAGAAAAATAGTAGAACTATGAAACTGTGGAACAGTTTGGTTCCTGAAGCAGTGATGCACCCTCACGGGAAGTTTTGAAAATAATTGAACAGCCATTTGTGTAAGATAATTCAAGGATTTCTGTCCAGCACAGGTGGTTAGACTGGAATATATTCACAGGCCCATATATCACTACAATTCTATGATCTACAGTAAGTTTATTGCAAAGTTTTAATTGCAAAGGCTTGTTCTTCCCAGTGGGTTTCTTGACTTGAATTTATTTTCTAATGGAATATGTCAGTTAACGCAAACTTTATGTTTTTATTTATGTTATGCAGAACATTGATTTGTACCAATGAGCATCTATTAAAACAATTAAATGAAATGCATCTAAAACATAAAGCTGAAGTGGAGCAGCTACATTGCAACTACGAACAGTTAAAGAAAACAATGGATAATCTCCTAAATCAATGGATAATCTCCTAAATCAAACAATGAGAATTAATAATAATAAAATAAAATTTGTGTAAAGAATGTCTAAATGATAAATATTGTTGTGATTAGTGATATGAAAAAGTATTTAATTGTGAAGTGTATGTTCATTATGTTATTATTAAATATTGTTTATATTAATAGATTATTGAAAACATTGCATTAATTTAATGCAGATTTCAATAACAAATTTTCTCTTCTTATGTGAATGCCAAAAGATTAATACCAAAAGGTGAATTTCAAATATGGATCATTATTTTAACACATATTATTGATACAGAGCTACAATTTCTCATACACTAGAGATACAATTGATGCAGTATTGAAATTATTATACAATATTTCATAAAATGCCTATCTATGTTTAATTTGAAATCCTATTGTGTATTCGACGGGATTTTTTTTAACTTTTTCATCTTCTTCAAAATATTTTTAAAAATCTGTTCAAATATATTTATGAATGTGTTTGAAGTAGAGATAGTCCTTGACTTACAACAGTTCACTTAGTGACCAAAGTTACAACAGCACTGAAAAAAGTGACTTATGACCATTTTTCACACTTGTGACTTTTGCAGCATCCCAATGGTCGCCTAATATTATTTGGATGTTTGACAACTGACTTACATTTATGATGTTTCAATGTCTTACTAATTTAATAACTGAAGTGATTTACTTAACAAATGTGGCAAGAAAAGTCATAAATCAGGCAAATTTCTCACTTAACAACATACATTTTGGGTTCAGTTGTAGACTACCTGTAGAATCAAGTGTAATTTTTAATATACATATAGTTTTTTCCAAAAAATTTAAAAACAATAACAGCTGATAAACATTAAATTAGGTAGAGAAAATGAAAATGAAAGCAAATGTAATAAAATAAATAAATAAATAAATAGTCGAAAAAGCTAAAAGCACAAAAAATAAGGAAGAAAAAGAGAAAATATATAAAGCTATATATAAATGTATAAAAAAGTACCTTTCAATAATCTTCACAGCAATTATATATACAGTTATATTTTAACTTCTCTCTTTGAATTTGCATCATGACTCTCTTATTGGCTCATGACTTACGCTTTTTAATCCTCAAAACCAGCAGGCCCAACCTTTCCGGTTCCATGGACTGGTGTTGATGTGTGCAAATGAAGCTTCGTGCACTTGCTTGCAGCTTGCATGGCCTGGCACTCAATGGGTTGTGGATCAGTACCAGTACATAGACCAAGGGTGGGAACAGCTGCTCAAACAATGTCATCTTTTTTTTCATTTTTAAGAAAAAAAAAACTCCACAGAGTATCCTTTTTCTGATCAAAGAGGTTAGTTTGCCAACTCAGCAAGTTGTGTCAATTTCACCAGGCCTTTCTCCATAGTGAGTAGTGCTGAATCTTTCCATACTAGTGCATATAATAATATCATTGCAGTAATCAATTAATTGTTTTCAATACCATTGACCATGGTATTCTTCTGGAGCGGCTTTGGGGGATGGGAGTGAGAGGCCTTGTGCTATCCTGGTGCACTTCCTTCCTCTGAAGCCACTCTCAGTCAGTATTGATAGGAGGTGAGAGATTCAGCCCTCGCCCACTGCTTTGCAGGTTTCTGCAGGGCTTGGTACTCTCTCTGCTCCTGTTCAACATTTATATGAAGCTGCTGGGTGAGATCATTTGTCACCATGGACAGAGGTATCACAATATGCTGCTGATATTGAGCTATATGTCTCGGCTTATGGTAAATTAAGCAATGCTGTGTCTTCCCTCTCACAATGCCTGGAGGCTGTTAGAGGCTGAATGGGGAGCAACGGTCCGAAACAACCCTGGCAAGACCAATTGGCTTTGGATTTGAGGTTCGTTGCCTCAGAATTTCCACCTCTGGTCTTGGATGGGGTGGTACTACCCAAACAAACCCTGTGCATAATCTGGGGATTCTCCTGCACTCGCAACTCCTGCTCAAAGAGCACATTTGTGGTCATGGCCAGGAGAATCTTTGCACAATTGCAGATTGTGAGCCAGTTATGTCCTTTCCTGCACCAATCCCAACTCACAGTCACTCATACTCTGTCCCGTGATGGCAAACCTATTGCAAGCATGCCATATCTGCTGGCACGCATCAGCCAGCTGATTTTCAGCTTTCCAGAGGACCAGGGGAGGCTGTTTTCACACACACACACACACAGCTTCAGGAAAGCCTCCATAGCCTGGGAAAGGTGAAAAATGGGCCCAATGGAACTACTGGAAGTTTGGAAATGATCCATTTCTGGAGGGCCTCTGGGGGCCTGGGGGAGGCCATTTTTGCCCCAGGCTCTGGTAGGCCCATTGGGCCCGCTTTTCACCCTCCCCAGACTCTGGAGGCTTTCCTGAAGCCTGGGGAGGGCAAAAAGGGCCTTCCCCAACCCCCGAAGGAAATACCAAGCCCATCTTGGAGGCAAACAGTGTGGTGCATGTTGGGGGAGCGTTTATGCACATGTGGGGGCGCACTTTGCATTATGGGTACTGGCACGCACAATCACTATTGCACACACATGCTCACATTTTTGGCACGCAACAAAAAAAAAGGTTAGCCATCACTGCCTTAGTCACTTCCATTTTGAGTACTGCAATGTGCTATACATAGGACTGCCCTTGAAGAGCATCTGGAAGCTCCAGTTGCTGCAAAACGCAGTTGCCCGTGTGGTTTTGTGCAGACTCTGATGTGCACATGTATTACATCTCCTGCGGGAGCTGCATTGGCTGCCTATTTGCTTCTCGGTGCAATTCAAGGTGCTGGTTGTCACCTTTAAAGATCGAGAAGAAGGGCCTTCCCCATGGTAGCCCCCTGTCTCTGGAACATCATCCCCACAGAGATTAGCATGGCCCCCATTCTAGCACTCTTCCAGAAGGCGTTGAAGACCTGGTCCTGTCAGTGGGCCTGGTGAACCCAGAGCGGGATGGAGCCATTAAATGGCTTGTATGAGGTGCTGTCGCCAGGCAGGGGCAGGAGCAGGAGGGTGATTTTATTTTATTATATATGATTGTTTTCATAACAAATTTCATTGTCATTTTAGTACAATGACAATAAAGATTATTATTTACTTTATTCATAAAACATGAAACTCAGCCAACTGAACATTTAAAAATGCATATTACAAATACTATTGACTGGTGCTAATTGTTGATACAGTTTGCTGCCAGCATCCTAGGTATCAACCAAGTATCTTCGTAGAATATAAATGTGCCAAGTAGCGCTGTTTTTTGCAGTTCCGCTGGTGTTATTGCAGGAAGCTGCAATTTGCTGAGATATTTATTAAAATTCTTGGCCCGATGACAATGGGTGTCACTGTGACATGCTTCATCCATAGCCGTGTGATTTCGATGGCCACGTCGCGATATTTTATGATTTTTTCTAGTTCTTTTTCTTCGACTCTGGCATCTCCAGGAACAGCGATATCAATGAACTGTACACTTCAGCCCTCTACCACTGTGATATCTGGTGTGTTGTGCTCCAAATGACATTCTGTTTGTATTCGAAAGTCCCACAAGATCTTCACCCTCTCATTCTCGATAACCTTTTCTACTTTGTGTTCCCATGACTTTCTGGATACAGGTAAACCATATTTTTTACATAATGACCAGTGGATTAATTTAGCAACTCGGCCATGTCTAGCTTTGTAATCAGTTTGTGCGATTTTGCTGCATTCACATATTAAATGTGAAACAGTTTCGACTTTGTTATTGCAAAGTCGGCAGTTTGGGTTGTCAGTGGATTTTTGAATCTTCGCTTTCATGGCATTAGTTTGTAGTGCTTGTTCTTGAGCGGCCAGTATTAAACCTTCCGTTTCTTTCTTGATAGTTCCCATCTTAAGCCATGTCCATGTCAAGTTGTCATCACATTTTCCTTCAATGTTTTTCAAGTGCTGTCCATGCAAAGGCTTGATCTTCCATCTATTTAATCTGTCATCCAGCTGTTTTTCCTTATATTCTGCCTTATATTCTGTTGTTTTTATGCTGTTCTCCATTTTTGCAGCCTGCAGCAATTTTTCTGTACTTTGGTTCACATAATCATTCAAACTTCGTTTTTCTTCTTCTACAATTTGATGGATTTGCAATAGCCCCCTACCCCCTATTTTTCTTGGCAGGTACAACCTGTCAATGTCACTTCGTGGATGTAAAGCATGGTATATATTCAAAAGTTTGCGTGTTTTCCGGTCCAGGTTTTCCAGTTCAGCCAGAGTCCAGTTGATGATTCCAGCTGGATAGCATATCACTGGAACTGCCCATGTATTAATGGCTTTAATTATGTTTCCGGCATTCAGCTTTGATTTTAATATTTTGCGGAACCTCCTGATGTATTCCTTTTGTGTTGACTCTGACTTTTTCATTCAAGATCTTATCTGCTTCCAATATGCCTAGGTACTTGAAACCATCATCCTTTGCTATTGCTTTCACTATATTTCCATTTCCCGGTTCTATTTCTTCTGTTTTTTCCATTTTTCCTCACTGCATGGATAATATAGCACATTTTTGAAGTCCAAAGTTCATTTTGATGTCACTGCTGAACAGTTGAACTGTGTTGAGTATTGATTTAAGTTCAGTGGGGCTTTTCGCATACATTTTAAAGTCATCCAAGTATAGTAGATGGTTTATCTTGCCATTTTGTCTTGAGATTTGGTATCCCAGTTTTGTGTTCCATAGGATTATTGTCAGGGGAACTAATGCAATGTTGAACAGTAGTGGTGAAAGTAAATCTCCTTGGAAGATTCCTCGTCTGATGTTGACTTCACCAATGTTCTCCCCATTTGTTGTTATAACTGTTTTCAATTTTTGCATATTTGCTTTCAAAAATGTACAGATATTTTTGCTAATTCCAAAGTTTTCCAGACAGGTGTTAATCCAGCTGTGGGGTAATGAGTCAAATGCCTTCTTGTAATCAATCCAAGCCATATTTAAATTTGTTTTCCTTCGTTTTGCATTTTTTAGTACCATTTTGTCTATGAGCAGCTTTTGTTCCTCTTGATTTTTTATAATTTCCTTTTTGTTCTACTGGTTACAAACTGTTTTCTATCAGGTGATTGAATATTGAATTTGCCAATATCCTTGTAAAAAGTTTGAACGTTGTTGGCAGACAAGTAATTGGGCGATAGTTGTTTGGTTTCTGTGCCTTTTTCTGGATCTTTCATTATCAAGTAAGTTTGTCCAGCTGTTAGCCATTCTTCGCTTGTTGCATTTTGAAGCATTTGATCAAATTGAGTGGCCATGCGATGATGTAGGCTGGTCAGATGTTTTAGCCAGTATCCATGCAGTTCATCCAGGCCAGATGCACTCCAGTTCTTGACCTTCTTTGCTTGTTTTGTCACCATGTTAGTTATATGATTGTTTTCATAACCAATTTCTTTGTAATTTTAGTACAATGACAATAAAGATTATTATTATTATTATTATTATTATTATTATTATTATTATTATTATTATTATTTTATTGTTTTTATATGCTTTTATATTTTTGTAAGCCACCTTAAGTCTCCATGTGCGAATAGGCTGCAACATAAATCTAAATAAATAAATGGTCTTCGGTTGGATCTGGTGCGGGCCTCGGTTCACTGAGAATAGAAGCCTAAAGTGCTAAAGTGCAAGATCACAAATATCTTGGCAAAGATCCTAGTGGCAGGAATTTTGCAGATTTTGCATTGTGGCTCCTCTATAGGACCAAGATTCTCTGGCTGGCTGAGACATACATTTTTCTCATCTTCCATGCCAAACCCTCCTTCAACAAGTCATCTTTATGTCTCTGGAACCATTTATCCATCTCCAAAGCATCTTTTAGCGGCTTCATCACCATGACCCCAGACAGCTACACAAAGACTGTTCTCTGCTGCCTTGTAAGCACTGGTACTCCAAGTTGCATGGATGGGATGATGTAGTTAGAAACCTACTCTTGGGTACTTTTGTACTAGGGCATGAGAGAGAGGACATCAGCTAATAAATTCTTCCCACCTGGCCAGTAGCAAAGGGAACATTGAAGCAGTTAAAACATTGAGCCAATTGGACCTACTTAGGCGATAGCTTCCTCAGGGCCTTTAATGCCTTCAGGCTCTTGTGGTTCATCTACACTTCAAATGAAATCTTACTTCCCTCTGAGAACTGCCTCCAGGAGAGAAGAGTTTATTGGACTGAGTAAGCCTCCTTCTTCCAGATTGCCTACCACTTCTCAGTATCAGACAACTTTGAGACCTGTAGGTACATGGTAGCAACTTTTCCTTTTTGTTCCTCTGGAGTAAAACTGCCCCTACTGCCACATCACTGGCAGTAAGAGCCAGTGGGCTAACCACGTGGGGAAGGAGGCAGAAGTAGGGGATCAACTGATCCCCCCTGGAGTCATGGTGGCCCAGAGAAGCAAGTGGAAAGCTAGGCGAGCAGCCAAATGGGATGTCCCAGCTGAGTGGATATTCCCAGCTGCAGCTTGCAGTCTGTGGCTGGAGCAACTAAGGGAGAAGTTTAGCTGCTTGGTGGTACCAATCCCACCCAAGCAAGTGGGAGGATCCCCCCCAACAAGGGACAGGGGGTCCCATCCCAGCTGCCACCCCATTTGGGGGCAGGCACCAGGACATGTAGCCCCAGGGACAGCCAGTATTCCCATTTAAACATCCCTGGTTGTAGTGGGGTTGCCGCCTGAATACGTCCTAGTGTGAGAGGACTGATTGCCACCTCCCTTAGTAGTCCAGTTCAATGGGCAACCCAATAACTTGGCTTACTTCCTGACCCAAGTCTGGAACTACTTGGAGCACTATGGAGCAATGTATCCAGGCAAGTGTGCCTGGGTCAATACTATTACATCAAACCTGGCGGGGGATGCAGCTGAATGGCTAGTGTCTCTCCATGATGAGGGGGCTCCAAAGCTGCAAAACCTGGATGTTTTCATGCAGATGTTGCAAGACAGATTTGAACACCCCACAGCAGCCTGCCATGAAGAATCTGCTTCATGCAGCAGGGCAAGCAGATGGTGGCAGAATACATCCAAGATTTTCATAGCCTGGCGGATCACCGAGTCATTGGCCCAAGTATATGCTGGTGTACCTGCTAGTGTTTTATTCAGAAGGGGCTGAACAAAAAGTTGTATCACAACTGCCTGCTCCAGAGAGGAGAGAGGCAGAAGAAAGTGATGGATAAAGTACAAATATGGTGTATGCAGAGCAGAAGAGCCAATAATTGTTTTTGGGAGTTGATGGTAAGATGAATGGATGTAAACATTTCATAATACAATATGATGTTGGCTATGTAATAGTATATGTTATGTGCTTATATGTTATGAAAATGAAAAAATAAAAAACTTTATAAAAAAACTGCCTGCACCGGTGGTGCCCCATGACCTTCGAGTGTAGTACCAATTAGCCACAAATGTGGAGCCCGACCTGATGGAGTATTGGGAGCATGTTGTACATAAGAACAGGGGTGAAATGCTACCAGTTCTGGAACCAGTAGTAACAAATGCTTCTGATTCCCTGAACTGGTAGTAAAAATTGCTTTTAAAAAGTTTTTAAAAAGGTTCCCACGATCGCACGGCACAGCTGATTGTCACAGCTGATGAACCTTTTATTAAAAACTTTTTTAAAAAATGTAAAGCATTTTTTATTACGTATTCACCCAACTGGTAGTAAAAAAATACTTTAAAATGTTTTTTTTTTAAAAGGTTCCGACTCTCAGCTGTTTGACAATCAGCTGTGCTTGGGGATGTCAGAACCTTTTTCTTTCTTTTTTTAAAAGCAGTTTTTACTACCTATTAGCCCTAACTGTGACTCTGTGAGGTTCCTGCTTGTTGCAGAGGCTATTTTGTGTGAAGTCCAGCTGCTTCTGCATTGTATGTGAGTCAGCTGTATGACTTTTGTGTTGTGTGTGTGTGAAGTGTGAAAGTTTGTTTTTGAGCTCTTTATAGTTCCTGTTTGTTGTTGCAGGGGCCATTTTATGTGCTTTTGCATTGTGAGTCAGTTGTGTGGTCTTTGTGTTGTTTTGAGTATGAAGTGTATAAGTTGGTTTTTGAGCTCACCCAGTCACATGACCATGACCACCAAGCCACACCCACTAAGCCAGTAGGGAAATTTTTTATATTTCACCATTGCATAAGAACTGAACTCACCAATGACTGGGAGATGCCAGTGCCCCATTTAGAAGAGGTGCAACCACTACCATGGGGGAGAAGCCCTGCTGTAGCCCAGGAACATGTTTCTAATGTTTCGAACCCCTCTGCCCATTTTTAGTAATTCAGTGATAGGTAGGGCTATTTGTGAGAATGAGGGGAGAAATTGGTGGTAGAAGTTAGCAAGCCCAAGAACTTCTGTAGTTGCCTTCTCATCTGGGGGGGGACGGGACTTCCTACTGTAATATGGCTTTCACCTTTTCAGGGTCCATCTCCATCCCCTCACTGGATATGCGCTACCCCAAGTAATCCAAACTGGTTTTGTGGAAGTCACATTTGGATAGTTTGGAAGTCACATTTGGATAGACAACCAATAATGACCCCTTCCCCCCAGTGTCATTAATCATATTGGTAAATTAGGTTAATTGGTGGGCTCCTCCTGCATTTGTCCCCTTCGTCCGTTGCCCAGGTGACAACCTTGGCTCTTGTGAAAAAGCTCGATTTTGTATCTAGTAATACATTACAACTTCCTGCCCCTTTCCATAGTGTGGAAATGTTGATCTAGAGAATGACTTCTGCCAGGTTAAGTTCAGCGTTGACAAGTGGTTTACAGAATCAGCATACTGCCCCCAACAATCTGGGTCCTCATTTTATCAACCCCACAAGAATGAAAGGCTGAGTGAATCTTGAGTCGCTCAGAATTGAACTCCTGAACATTGAATTAGCCTGCAGTACTGCATTCTAACCACCAGTTTTTTATTGAAAGCTTGGCTTTCAATAGTTTCATTAGCACTTCCCGCACTAATATTATCTCAGAATAAATGAGGATATCGATCAGGTACACCAGCACCTCTTATACAGGTTGTCATGCAGTACTTTGTTTATTAGTTGCATGAATATCATAGTACTCCCTGCAGCTCGAAAAGCATCACCTTGATAACACCTTATGGGACAATTGAAAGCTGTTTTCTACTCATCACCTCTTCAATTCTCACTCTGTAGTATGCTTCTTTCAAGTCCAGCTTGGTGGACACCCTTTCTTTGGCCAGGTATCCCAGGATGTGCTTCATAAGGGAAAGGGTACATGTTTTCCATACAGATCCCACTAATCCCCCTTAAATCCATGCATTATATAAAAAACACATCTTTCTTTTCTTTTAAGAGCACCGGAGCTGCCATCCTAGACTTTGCTGGTTAGATTTCCCACTGTTGGTGCAACTTAGAATTGCAGCACACTGCTGACTCAAATTTAAATGGTGATGCACTATCAATGATGCATCAGGATATAATTGTGAACCATACCTATGCATTTGGTTTTTTCCTGTCTATGTGCAAGACCTTATTTTTCTCATTCCTGAATTGCATCTTGTTGGATAGGGTTCAATGCTCAAGATTGTCAAGATCTTTCTGAGACTTGAGGCTACAGAATGTTCCAAATTGTTGACAATATTCCCAGCTTGATGTTGTCCATAAATTTGATGAGACCCCTTATATCCTCTAATCTAGATCATTTATGAAAATGTTTTTCCCAAGGGTGGAATTATTTTTATTGTTTTCTGGAGCCATTTAACTTCTTTGGTCTGTGACAGTAAAAAGCAGCCAATATTATTCTATTTCTATCAGATCTGTTACAAAATAGTAATCCTTCACAAATATATCAGAAAAAACTAGTGTATGAAACTGTATTTGTATAGAACTTAAAAAAATCTCAAATTCACACTATCTGTGGCACAGGGACATTGATTGTCCAAACGGTAATTTAACTAGGATTGTATACATTTCTTGAGATATCAATTATATAAGATGAAGGAAATTACCCAAGCATCTAAGGCATTGTAAAAGATAATCAAGTCACTTTGTCATATTGATAAAGATCAAATATTTCAGTTCAAAGGAATCAGCATAAGTTTGCCTTAAACTAATCTTTTCAGATTAAAGGCAGACCCACACTTGACCCATCACTAATTTGGTCTCTCATTGCTTCTTGTGTATTGGAACAGAAGATGTTTTATCCCATGACTTTTATTGTTTTATCAATGTATAAAATACAATGAAAACTAAAAAATAGGAAATAAAGGGAAGGAAAAAGAGAGGGGAAAGAAAATGCGAGGTACAAGGGAAGAAATAAAAAAGTGTTGATGTCCAACTCATTTTAACACGGTACAAGATAACATTACAACCTCAATTTTTTTACATTTACACATTAGTATATATAACTAGCCATCTCTATAACAACAAATCTATCTAATCAGCAAAACCAAAGTCAAAGTTTCATTTCTTTCATCACAAGTATAAAATCCAGAAGTGGCATTCAAATTAAAAAAAAACATAATTAAATATATTCTCTTTGAATAAAACAATCAATTTAATCATTTCTGGTTTATCTTCCTTGCTGTGGAAATAGTATGTCTATCTGCACAATAATTTTTATAAACTATCACCATTTATATTAGCATAATTCACTGTATTCTTTTAGATTCTTTAACTTTAAAGGAAAAAAATACTTTTTTCCATCCATTTTAAAGAATCAAACTTTTTCTTTAAAAACATTTCTAAAATCAAAACATTCTAATACATTTTTTAGCTTCTTAACATATAAATGGTACTTTAAAGTTCACTTTCAATAAAATTCCAACTAACTCCAATTAACTCATTACATTTATATCACTCCCTTCAAGTTACCCTCATAGAATATTTTTCCTTCTTGTATACATTCCTTTTAAAACTCTAAACTTTTCTTTAACTAATACATCTTTTTCTTTAACTTTCTTTTAACATACTTTCAACACACTTTTAATAATAGTTTACAACTTTAGGAATTAGTTAAGCATTATATATAAAGGAAAAAAATGCATTTTCAAACTTTAGATTAAGACTTTCGTTCAATTACAAATATCAGACCGAAAAAAATCCATCCCAATTCCAATTGACTCCATTAAGTTTAAGTCATTCTTTCCAGCTTGTCTTCATGGAATAAAATCTTTTTTTCCCTCTGGAATGTTTGTCAAGCAGTTATAAGCTTCTCTTTTTCTCAAGGATTTCTCAACTTTGATAATGTCCTTGAGGAAAAAAACTTGTCCTTTTAAAAGTTGCAGATTTTCTTGGGCTCTTCTTTCAATTGTGTTGGAAGGTTTATATTTAAACCATAATAATAAAAATTGGTGTCAGGTTTATATTCTAAAATTGCAACTGATTCTTCTGTTTTGTTAGCTACTTATGAAACTGCCTCCGTGATTTTTTAAAAAATTAAATTTATACCCCGCCCTTCTCCAAAAGGACCCAGGGTGGCGCACAGGAAATTTAAAGATACATAACAAAATCAAGTAAGAAATTTAAAAAACTGATTTGATACCGTCCTGCGCTAAAACCAAATTAAAATCCCAAAATTTAAAAACTGTCTAAAATAGTATTTGTGGAGGTTACGCTAGGCCGGCTAGATGAAACAAATGTGTCTTTAAACACTGGCAGAAGAGGCAGAGGTCAGAGATGGTGCGAAGTTCAGGGGGGAGGTCGTTCCAAAGGGCAGGGCCCGCCACAGAGAAGGCTCTTCCCCTGGGTGTCGCCAGTCGGCACTGTCCGGCCGACGGCACCCTGAGAAGGCCCTCTCTGTGGGAGCGTATCGGTCTAAGGGATGTATGGGGCAGGAGACGGTCTCGCATGTAACTATGTCCCGAGCCATGAAGCGCTTTAAAGATGGTCGTCAAAACCTTGAAGCGCACCCGAAAGACCACAGGAAGCCAGTGCAGCTCGCGCAGGATAGGTGTTATATGGGAGTGTCTAGGCGCTCCCGTAATCACCCGCGCGTCTGCGTTCTGGACTAACTGTAGCTTTCGAGTGCACCTCAAGGGAAGCCCCATGTAGAGAGCATTACAGTAGTCGAGCCGGGATGTCATGAGTGCCTGAGTGACTGTGCGCAGGGCAGCCCGGTCCAGTAAGGGGCGCAATTGGCGCATCAGGCGTACCTGATGAAACGCCCCCCTGGCCACGGCCGCCACATGGTCCTCCATGGACAGTCGGGAATCCAGGAGGACACCCAAATTGCGTGCCCTCTCCATGGGGGCCGGTGTTTCGCCCCCAATGGCCAGAGTTGGAATAATCTGTCTGAACCGGGGTGCCAGAAGCCACAGCCACTCAGTCTTGGACGGGTTGAGCTTGAGTTTGTTACTACCCATCCAGCTATTTCTACCCATAGCTGCATCTCTGAAGTAGTTTGAGAAGATTTTTTTAACATCCTTGCACCATAGCTGATCTATGAACTGATGGATTTTATTTAAAGATTTTTAAAATACATCTCTAATAATTTGCTCCTCAATCTTCTTAACTTTCTCTTTAGTCAAAGAGTAGCTTTTTTTTGGAACTATATCATCTCTTTTCAGTCCTCTGAAAGTTCCTTGGTGCTTCAGGAGTTCTCAAAGATTTCATTAAGTAGTTCTGAGACCCTACCCGTCAAATCCTTCAATTCTCTGGGAGGTAAATCATTTGTTCCTGGAGATTTGAACTTCTCCAGAACACATAAATGTTCTCTTATTAATTCCTTGTCTATTTTTACCTGCATTCCTGTTCTGTCTCTTACTGTGCTGCTTTTGAAAGGTAGGGCTATTTTCTTTTCTTTTTGGGTAAAGACAGATGCAAAGAAGGTGTTAAGCAGTTCAGCTTTCTCCCTGCTGCCTGTAACTTTCTTGCTATCATTTCCCATTAGTAGATTGATCTTTTCCTTAATATTTTTCTTCTGTTCCTTACATATTGAAATAAACTTTTTTGTTGTTCTTATTTTGGCATTTGTTGCAAGTCTTAGTTCATTCTGAGTTTTAACCATTCTAACTTCATCATTGAACATTTGGGCTTTTTTCCGGTAGCCTGCTCTAGTTACATGCCCCTTATTCCACTTGTCCTTTTTGTCCCTCATTTTGTCAGATAACTTTATGCAACAGAATAACAGAATTGGAAGGGACCTTGGAGGTCTTCTCATCTGGAATCTTTTATTGTTCTCTCTCTCTTTCTCTGTGGTATTATTATTGTGTGGCTCTTTATTATTTTGTTTTTCAGAGATCCCAAGCATCTTGCACTGTTTTTCCTTCTTAAACTTTTCATCCATGGAACCCTTTCTACCTTAGTTTATTGAAGCTGGCTCTCTTAAAGTTTAAAAGACTAATCTGACTTTGTTCAGCTATCTTTCCCTGCATTATGGTGAATTCTAATATGACACATTCACTCTCTCTCGAAGATCCTACAATGTTTTTAAAGATTTGTTCTGAAATGGTGGCAATGGAGGAGGTAGTATTGAATCATAGGGAGAAAAACTTATTAAACTAAGAAGGAAAGGGATGAGGAAAGAGGAAAAAAGGAAGCAGGAAGATAGAGAAGGTAGATGGGGAACTGCCTTTCAAAGATCTGGAGCACCAGGGAACTTCCAGAGGACTGGAAAAAGCTGACGTAGTTTTTATCTTCCAAAAGGGAAAAAAAATAGATCCAGGAAACTACAAATCTATCAGCCTGACCACAATATCTGGGAAGATTCTGGGGAAAAAATCAAGCAATGGATTAGCGAACACCTAGAGGGAAACAAAGTAATAACCAAAAGCCAACATGGGCTTGGCAAAATCTGCCAGATCAATCTTATTGCATTATTTGACAAAGTGACAAAATTATTGGACTAGAAGAATATGCTATGGATTTACTTGGATTTCAGTAAGGCATTTGATAAAGTAGACCATAACCTAGTACTTGATAAGATAGAAAAAAAATGTGGGTTAGACAGCATCACCACCAGAAGGATTTATAACTGGCTGGCCATCCAAACTCAGTGTGTAGTCCTCAATGGAACCACATCTACATGGAGAGAAGTATGCAGTGGGAAACTGCCGTTTTAGACCCAGTACTTTTCAACATCTTCATCAATGATTTGATAAGGGGATAGATGGGAAACTCATCAAATTTGTCATTTTCTCAGTCATTTTCCAAAGCACCTCAGGACAGGACAAGAAGCAATA
Source organism: Rhabdophis nuchalis (assembly GCA_039707465.1). Lineage (NCBI taxonomy): Eukaryota > Metazoa > Chordata > Lepidosauria > Squamata > Natricidae > Rhabdophis > Rhabdophis nuchalis. The sequence goes on along the minus strand of CM077647.1, from coordinate 109,327,410 downwards.
GATGGAAACTAATCAAGGAGAGAAACAACCTAAAACTAAGAAGAAATTTCCTGACAATTAGAACAATTAATCAGTGGAACAGCTTGCCTCCAGAAGTTGTGAATGCTGCAACACTGAAAGTTTTTAAAGAAGAGATTGGACAATCATTTGTCTGAAATGGTATAGAGTTTCTTGCCTAAGCAGGGGTTACCCTTGAAGATCGCCTAGGTCCCTTCCATCTCTGTAATTCTATATGAGAAAAGGGAGCAGGAAAATAAAAAAGATAGATGGGAGAAGCGAAAAGAAGAAAAAAGTTTGGGGGAAGGAGAATACCAGCAAAACAATGGCAAACTGAGTGATTGGCTGCACACTGAGAAGAATCTTATGGCAGCCCATAACACTATCCAGTGACCCACTGTCTCTGTTCAGCAGCCCAGAACTTCGAGGCAGCTGGAGGCTTGGATATTCAAGGCAGTCAGAGGTAGTCAAAGTGAGAGGCTGCCTGGTGAACCATCCACCCAGCCTTTTAGCCGAGTAACCTGGAGATTCAAGGCAGCAGGAGACTAGCTGCCAGGTCTGAACCAGCAACTCAGAGCTAGGCAGCCCAACAGCCCAACTGGATCACAGCAAACAAGTGACCCAGCTGGCAGCCTAGGAACCCAACTGAGAGGCAGAGCTGAGCAGCAACGAATCAGCAAACCAGCCCTAGGAGCCTAGTTGAGGAACGGTGAACCAGCAACCCAGCCCAGCAGCACAGGAGCCCAACTGAGGGGCAGCAAATAAGTGACACAGTATAACAAATTAGGAACTCAACTGAGTGGCGGGGAACCAGCATCCCATCCCAGCAACCCAGGAGTTTGGAAGTCTCAGATTCAGCTGAGTAGTGTTCAGATGGGTTGCTGAATCTTGCTGTGATGAGTTTTTTCTCCTCTATTGGGCCATGTGTTTATGAAGTGGTTGTTTTGTTTTCCCAATATACAGCTCTGCACATGCCTCACTACACTGTACGGCATATACCACATTGCTCAGTTTGTATCTTCTTTCTGTCTTCTCATCTAAGAAGTTTCTTAGATGAGAAGCGAAACATCTTCAAAGAAAAACAAGAAAGTCCAGTTGCCTCTTGAAAAAGCACATTTGAAACAACCATGACCTGGATGACTGTGAATCTCAACAGACATTATGCTAAAGCTTGCAATAAAGATACTAATCTATTTGATGCATATCAGTTTATGAGTCATACCTGTTCATAACCCTCATGAGATCATGGATGAGGGCAGTATTATCACATACTAATCTGGCACTAAAAAACAACAGCAGAAATACAAAGTCATTAAGGATCCAGCTGCTAGTATTGAAGATGGAAAGCCATGTGCTGGAGAAGGGAACTGCACTTGTTAATTTATTTTTTAAGACAATTTATATGGCTGTCCAACTTACTTTAAATGACTCCTGGAGGCTTACCAAATACAAAGTTCTCACCATATCACTCTCTCTTCCCATCAACATTGGAATGGCCAGGCCTGCTCCCTTATTCCAATCTCTCTCACCTCTTAAACATTCAGCAACTCAATTCCCTCCCAATGATCTCTTGTCCAACATGGAACACTGACACTCCAACAAAGCCTGCCATGAATTCAATAAATTTACAGGGCGTCCAGTCCTAACACTGTTAATAAGTAAATACATCTGTCCTGAAAATTTACAGCATGAGTGAAAACTTCATACAAGTACTCCTTATTTAATACCCACTCATTCAATGATTGCCTAAAGTTATGACAGTACTAAATAAGTAAGGGGTACTTATGATTGGCCCCTGAGGCCATGAGATTGTAAATCAGATGCTTAGCAATCAAAATGCAATTACACATCACAGCATCTCAATAGTCACAATTACTATTGGCAACCTTCAGTGCCAGGTTCCAATACCTAGGCAGGAAAAACCAAAGATACAAGTACAGATTAGGAGAAAACCTGGCTCAAAAACAGTAATTGTGAGAGGGACCTTGGAGTCCTAGTGAACAATCACTTGGACATCAGCCAGCAGTGTGTGCAGGAGCCAAGAAAGATAACACAATCCTTGGTTGTGTAAACAGAGGCATAGATTCAAAATCACATGAAGTATTAGTAGCACTTTATAAATTGTTAGTAGGACCACACCTGGAATACTGCATCCAGGTTTGGTCAACACATTATAAAAAAGATGTTGAGACTTTGGGAAAAGTGCAAAGAAGAGTAACTAAAATGATTAAGACAAATTTATGAAGAATGGTTGCAGGAATTGGGTATGGCTAGTCTAGAGAAAAGGAGGACTCGGGGTGACATGACAGCAGTATTCCAGTATTTGAAGGGCTGCTACAAAGAAGAGGGGTCAACTTATTTTCCAAAGCACAGAAGGCAAGACAAGAAATAATGGATGGAAATTAATCAACAAGAGAAGCAATTTGGAATTAAGGAGAAACAATGAGGATAATTAACCAATGGAACAGCTTGCCGTCAGAAATTGTAGATGCTTCATCATTGGAGGTTTTAAGAAAAGACTGGACAATCTCCTGTCTGAAATGGTATAGGGTCTCCTGTTTAGCAGAGGATTGGACATGAAGATCTCCAAGGTCCCTTCCAGTTCTATTCTGATTGATTGAACAAAGAGTCATTGGGGAAGCCAGAAGAAAGTTGCAAATAGCAATGATTTTACCAGGAAATGCAGTGATGATTGCATTTGGATTTGCTTATCAAGGGAAAATGGAATTGCTGGAACTGCCATCGTATCTTAGCAGTTACATGATACTGTGTTTATGCCAATGTTGATTTAGCAAACAGAATCTCTGTCCTAATTAATGTCAGTAAGACAGCATTATCTGTATTCTAAAGGAAGGATCTCAAACAAAATGAATATGAGTAATATCTTACATAAAATGCACTGAGTTTAGGCAACGTATTTAAAAAGGGAAAAAAAGACAACAAATATTAAAATGTATTATTAAATAACAAATGAAATATATTAGTAATTATTAAAATTAAATTAAAATATTACTCATCTTTACAGAAGCAGAAATTTGCTGCTTATTGTAAAGCAGTAAAAGATTGTTTAGTCATGGGTTCCTGTAGCAAGAAAAAAATGAAGCAGATGCATTTTGATCTTCTCCATTTAACCTGCATATTGTTACATAACTCAGCCACTATGTTGTTCTGGGTACAAACACACTGCATTGGCATTCACTCTCTGGCTCTCCATGGTTACCATAACCAATATCCTAAATTATCATTAGTGCCATTACACCTGCACATAATATTTACTCTTACAAAAATGCTGCCCCAACCTGCAGAAAGAAATTCTGTAAAGCAGGACAATGGTAGAAAGCTGGGGCAAAAAAAAGAGAAGAGAAGCAAACTGCTTCATGATGAGTTAATGTAGGCTATATAAAAGAATTCAGCAGCCTGCATACAGCTCTTGGGTCACGTTTGCAATCTATGCTATAGGAATCTTAAAAACTATAATCTTAAAGTGATGCAAATATAGCACATCATAATTAACTCAAGATGACAAATTATGAACTAGCTGACAAATTATCAACTGGAAACTTTAGAACACAAGTACACATTTATTAATATTTGGAATATTGTTAATATTGAATATATTATTCTAGTTTCCACATAATGTTTAAAAATCATTCAATATCAAATTTCAAACACTTAATTTTAAAAAGTACTTCTAAAGAATACTTTGTTTTTCATTCCCAATGAAGAGTCAATAACTTTCTTTTCATCAGGCCATCTTGACAATGAAAAACTGATAGGAGGGCAAATATGAAAACTTTCCTATGTCTATAACTTATATTACAAATAAAATAAAACTTTTCCTAACAAATTTTTACATAGACACACTTGTACACCAAGTATGTGTAACAATCAAAAGCATGATAAACAGCTGGTTAGCCATTTTTTATAAAATTAAACACGTTCTTTTTCAAAGTACATAATTTGTAACTCCTTCAGCAATGTCCATTGCACATACTGCTAAAATATAGTTTCTGGTAGTACTAATACCATGACGTTTTTTTATCCAAGTAAAATGTATACATGTTACTAAACATTAATTCTTATCTGAAGGTTGGGGTTGAAATGCGTACTGTTTCATGGGATTCTATTAACTGTTATACAGTTAATATGTACAGAATATCTGAGATTAGTTATTGGCATTTGTAGATTCTGGAGATTGAAGAAATTCATAGGGGTCATGGACCATATCTTGCTGCTCTCCTATGCTTAGATGAGATGGGCTTCCTGTGTAAAACATGGACAGAAAATAATTACTTTTTAAATGTCTTATCACAATTCTTAAATGAATATAATCCAGATTATAATGCCACTTTTATTAATTGTCAAAAAATGTTGCCAAATTTAACAGTGCAGAGAAGGCTACAGACTGGAATATTTTTTATTGTTTGCTCTTTGGAATGCTAAGAAAGTTCTTTTTTTAAAGCTGTGTAAATCTTACTATTCATATTACATTCTAGCTTTTTTATATCTCAGATTCCAAAATAGTGGTTTTTGTTGGCCTTACTGTTGAAAGTTAAAGAAAGCTCCGAGAGCTACAAAAAATTATCAGATCATTAAAGAACATCTTAAGTACTGCTGTGTGTAAGTATTTAAGTACTACATTTTGTGAGACTATAATCATCCCAATTGGTTTAGAGTTGAACACTTACCGGACAGGTCCTGTGGAATTGACTGTGGAGGGGGGTTTGCTCTATTTATCTAGAAGAGTTTAAGCATGTGAATCTTGAGAAAGTGGACAAGGTCCTTAGTAATATTAGTGCTACCACTACTTCATATTTCTTGCCCAAGGAATCCCAGGAGTTAACTTCTGGATGGATGCAAATGGTGAATTCATCCTTGAGTTAGAGAGCTATCCCACCAGTCTTAAAGAAAACAATGGTACTGTATGTCTCCTGTTCACCATTGCATCATATTCTTTTGGGAGAAAGTGATGGTATGGCAATATTAGAGGGCTCTGAATGAACTGACTTATCAGGATTCTTTTCAGACTGATCTGGGTTCAGTATAGACTATGCTTGAGCATAGTGAGAACAGGATGGGCCATTGTTGGTTCTACCTGACTTCAATGGCATTCAATAACATCAATCATAGCATCCCTTCTGAACAATATGATAATCTCCAAGGGTTGGGAATGATAGCTGTTATCTATGGTTCTCGCCTTCCTCTAGAGCTGATTTCATTTGGTATTGGTAGGTAAAGAGACATCTAATCCAAGACCCTTACTATATAGAACCCCACCTAGTTTCATCCTCTCTCCATTCCTATTTAACATCAACATGAAGCCACTAGATAAGGCTTTCCATTCACATGGGATCAGGAATCATCAGTATACAAATAGCATCCAACTTTATATTGAACCCTTTAGTTCTTGGCAGAATCACATTTCTCCAAGTAGAACTGATACAGTTTGGGAATCCTCCTTAGATTCAACAAGTAGGTGGCAGCCATGGCCTAGAAGGGCTTTTGCATATATCTGCCCAGAGTAACCTTGAACTGTGAAATGGGAAGCATAGAAACTTAATAAATAAATACATCCATCTGAGATGCTAGTTGCATTATTTTTTGAATAGGAGAGTATTCTTATACAGTGGTACCTCGGTTCACGAACTTAATTCGTGAAATGACTCTGGTCGCGAACCGAATTGGTCGTGAACCGAGGCACAATTTCCCATAGGGTTTAATGTAAATCCGGTTAATCCGTTCTGACCTTGTTTTTTGGTCGTAATTCTTGAACTGACTCTGTTCGTGAACCGAATTGGTTGTGAACCGAGGCACAGTTTCCCATAGGGTTTAATGTAAATCCAATTAATCCGTTCTGATCTTTCTTTTGGTTTTAATTCTTGAACTGACTCTGTTCGCGAACCAAATTGGTTGTGAACCGAGGCGGAGTTTGTGAACCGAGGCGGAGTTCGTGAACAGAAGCGGAGTTCGTGAACCAGACCATATTTTTATGAACTTTTCTGTTCGTGAACCGAGGCGGAGTTCGTGAACAGAAGCGGAGTTCGTGAACCAGACCATATTTTTATGAACTTTTCCGTTCGTGAACCGAAACGGAGTTCGTGAACCGGAGCACATTTTGAGGAACTTTTCTGTTCGTAAACCGAATTGGTCGTGAACAGAGGCGTTCGTGAACCGAGGTACCACTGTAGTTACTTATGCTGTGGTGTATCTTCTCTTTGAATTATTGCAATGTGCTCTATCTAAGGTCAATTACAGGGATGGTCAACTACCAACTATGTAGAAGCTTTGATTGGTCTAGAATGCAGCCAAATTAGTGTTTCCGGGTATTTCATCTTTTTCCCAAGTAACACCTTATGGCGGGATGACTTCCACAGCCCTTGGGCCCGCAATATCCAAGCTAAACTCATGAAGATAGGCATCTCCCCCATTGAAGCCTTTATACCTGGCCCTGATGCTGCTAAATCATTGATATTCCAACGTTTGGATGACATTGAAAGGCAACAGAATTTGGCACTTGGTGTAGGAATTTGTTCTCCATTCTCTCTCAGCATTATTCCCCTGACACACACCCCTAAATATCTCTCTGAGCTATCCTCCATTAAATACAGGCTGGCATTTATAAAGGCACGCTTTAACGTGATCCCCTCGAATGCCCTCGATAGCAGACTCTCGGGGGGTGTAAAGCCCACCCAATGTTCATGTGACGGTTGATCCCTGGAATTGCTAGTTCACATTGTATTCACATGTCCTATTACCAGGAGGAAAGACTACAACTTATTTCCCCGATTTGCCAAATATTTGCTGGACTAACTGGAAATCATAGTCTTTCCCTTTTACTCCAGGACACTGACTTGAGGACCACACTGAAGATTGCAAACATTTTTGCTGCAGTCTTGGCACGTAAGAACCATGGGAAAGGTCGGGTTGGTCCCACTGGCTGAGGCCAGTTGTACTGACAGTTTGCAGCGTACCACTTGGTGGCCGCATCAGGTGCTGATATGTAGATCTCATGTTAACCTTTACACGGCATCTACTATTTATGCTCAATTTGAACTGATCATAGTCCTAAAGCATATTTACATTTCCATAACGGTTAGATGGTACGGTCGACAGCATGGTCCTTGTCATCGATTTTGCCTGTTGTCTCCTACCCTTCAGTGGGGCTTGGCTGTATATCCCCATGTGATTTGTTTATCTTGTTTTCTGATCCATGACCGCAATAAAGTTTTATCATCCCAAGTAACACCTCTGCTCTGCAAATTGCACTGGTTATGTCATAATCTTGTACAATTCAAGGTGCTGGTTATCACTTATGGAGCTCCACATTGCTTAGGATTTAATTACCTGTATCTTGTACTATCTTTTACTGTATCAATTACTATATTTCTTCTGCTATCTCTGCCCAACCAGAGTTGATGAACGCCAAGTCAGGCTGTCAAGTATGACAATCCTGTCAGACCTAGGAAGTGCAACTTTTCTATTAATTTGTGGAATACAGTATTCCTGAGCCTTTTTCCAAGGCATTCATAAAGCTGTGAAAAGTTGTTCCAGAAGACTTTGCAATAGAATACATGACGTACTCTCTACTAATTAAATCCTAATTGCTATAATTGTTTAATGATGGTTATCCTCCATAATGCATGACTATGCATAACTTTTATTTTCTGTTTTAGAATTTTATGATTATTTTAATCTTAATGTGTAATCCACCTAGAGTTACTCTGATAATTGAAATGATAAATAGGCACTTGCATCTAGAATTATTGGATGTAAACAAGGTTAAATTTTAGGCAGGTCGTTTTAATATAATAAACCATACGTATTTATTAAATTATTGCCGTCTAGACTATATAGTAAACTGTTCATTTGAGGAAGACGCAAATTAGATGTATGTAGCATTAGAGAACTAATTCACAATGCAGTTTTATCAGGACATGATTTCTGAGATGCATTCATAATTGACTGAATTTTGGCTCAGCAAATATAATTTTAAGGACATGTCTACATACTACAGCTTTCCTCTTATCTGCAGAATATAGTGAGGTTAACTTAACTTTGGGTTTTTCTGATCCTATATTTTCTCCTGAGATAATCTTTCAGTGGCAATGGTGATAATGTAATAGCAGTGCTAAAATCTAGCCAATTTCTACTGACAGGTTTTAGCTCCTCTGCCTGTATGTCCCTTATTTCAACTTTCTTCATGGCCATTTTGGTTTGTGCTGCTGGTCAGACATGACATGATTGTTATAAAAAATGGCAGACCAGAATTTCTCCAGTCAGACATATAACAATAAATGCCCTGATTGGCAGATGACTATGCTGTTTCTACACACATCTGATTGAAAGATGATTGGAGAAGACCTGGTCTATCACTTCAATTTTATACAAATAGATGCTCACAGAGCTTTAGCAGGCAGACCACATTAAGATCACTGCAACATTTCTTCTGTTAAAAGGTTCTGCCTCATAATTAAATTTACCACGCCATTCATCTAACATATGTTTACTTTCTCCTATTAAGAGTGAGCCAGTAACCATTAGAAGCAGAAACTTTTCAGTAGCATTCTGGAATGATGGAATAAACTATCAGTGAATAAACTCTTTTACTGTAAAATGTAACTTTTATAACACATTTTATGTTTCTTTATATTACCAATAATTTTGTTTGAATGTTTATAAATGTCTATTTGGAACTATGAGAGGGCCATCTCAATTAATTTGGTGAAATAATATTAAATCTATATTTTAAATAAAAATCCATAAACATTTTCAAAAATTAAATTTTGAAATATTTCTAATGTACCACACCTTTTTCCCTCAAAAGTTATTCGTGACCTTTGTTTTGAAAATAACAGTTGTGTTTTTGCGAAAAATGAGCTGATTTTGGGAGGTGTGCAGAATGCAAAACTCTTTTTTTTAAAATTTGCCTCCTCAAAACCTTGGTGCGTCTTATACTTCGGTGCATCTTATGCTCCGAAAAATACAGTACCTTTATGATCAAAACAATCTATGAGATAAGAAAGTTGGGAATGGGAAGAGAAAATTAATCTATTAGATGCTAGATGTTAAAAAGACCAAGAAACCAGCTTTACTTATACAACATGAATATACTTGATACCCTCATAATATTACAAACAACTTTTAATGAAAATAAAGAGTTTGGTAATTATATTGTTAAACGCATTTACCTAGGTGATGTTGTTCCCTTTCAGAAGCATTAGACAGGGAGCTAAGGTTGGAGGAAGGCCTGGATCCTATTCTGTCAGTCTGTACCTCATGAAGGTCCTGTAATAATTTAGTTGTTTCATCCAAGTGTAAATGATTGTCATCATGATCAACTTCTTTCTTTACTTTACCTGTCAACAACATTAGATTATTGAAAAAGAATTGAGATGGTTTAAGAAGTTAAAATCAAAAAGATTTGTCACTCCATCAGTCTTATATAATGGTAGATAAAACTAATATATGCTGAATAAAATGTAGGAATGAGGCTAATATGGACTAAATTGTATAGTCCCTGGGTACTGACCCAGCTTCTTATACTTCCTGATTTTTTAAAAACAATTGTTTTAAACAGAACATTTCTGATTTCCTTATTTATAAACAATTTGAATGCAATTTTTCAGATAGTTATGATCCACTTAATTATGTACCTATTTAACTAAACTGCTGGACAGACTATAAGAAAGTATTTATCAAATGTCTAAATGAGATCAAGATATATTATGTTCCACATTCTATTAATGAAATTATCCAATAATTGTCAACATATGAATCACTCCACGATGCCTTTCAGGTATCAGTTCCCACGTTCCTCCTCACATGAACTAGTACATCACCATCTGAATCTTTTAAGGACTACATAAAATTGGGAATCAGCAACTTGGTACCTGTGATCACCTTAATATAATATATGTGATGATCTGTTGATGGTCTAAATAGAACCCCAAATTAAACAATTATTTTTTTTTAAAGTTAAAATGTTTCAAACCTCTTAATTTCACACAAAGATACTTCCAGATGAAATCCTATCAGATACTATGTAGTGCAGCTGCTAAAAATGCAAGATTCTCCTTAATATGTTCCTCTCTTATGATTTGATTTACACATTCTTTTTTGAAAAAGGAGTTGTTACAGCTGAGCATTCTTCCAAGCAGTTTAGATAGAATAAATTGAGTAAGCATATATTAGCAGTGGGAGCAGTCATAGGCTGTTCGAATTAGAAATTTAAACAGAATAGATGAGCATTGGTTTAGATAACTGACAACCGACCTAAAGCTATGACCATCTATAGAAGATGCTGTTTTTCTCAGAATGCTCCACCCCTTTCATTAATTCACACACACACACATGTTATTATGTTATAATCACATACAGCATATGCAGATATTACATAGTTTTTATAATTCTGTCTCCCTCCACCTGCTGCCATCTAGAGTAGAAACCATGATTTTCATAGCAAAGCATTAAAAGGAGAACTGTATATATTATAAGGTTTATGTCAAAACCCAGCAATTCCCAAACATTTTAATGAATTAATGGAACAGATAATGTACATAGCACTGTGTTTTTACCTTCAGTGCTAAACTACTGCACGAGAACACCTACCTAATGAACTCAGCATGGATATATCAAGTGACATATCTGAATACGTTTTCATAGATAAAAAGTCCAAAACAGAACTATTATTATCCCCAATGGCTTCTCCAATCTGGAAAAAAAGAAAGAAAATTATATCTATGCAATGGATTAATTAGCTATAATAAGCATTACTGTGCTGAAAGCTGCTATCAATTCAGTATTTAGCAAAATGTAAATAAAGTTTCAACAACATAAAATGTTTCATTATTTCTATATAGCAGCCAAATGTGAAAAAATATTTACTATGCAAATATGCAATTATTTTTGTTTGCATATCTAGGGCTAAACATCAGTAAAGTGCTATTTGCAACAACTTTCTTATTCAGGAACAAATTTTATGTTTGCAGAATCATTTTGAAACATGTTTGTTCAACACAACTCCTAACAAAAAGCTGTATGGATCACCCTACTTTCATATATACAACCTATATTACACCAATGAAGTTACAATTTACACTTACTGATGTACATTTTTGCCTTTTTGTTCCTTAACCATAACGTCTAGCATTGAGTCATCAACTTGACAAGATCAAACTACTTTCATTCAGATCTACATTTTATCTTACATTCACCTTAGAAATCATGGATAACACTGATAAGTGGTACATTGATTACCACTGCCAATCCTTGCTTTGGTTAATTAAGGTGTCCACAAAATTTTAATAGACACAGATATAATTATCATCTTTTCTGGCCTTGTCACGTGTAACATCCCTTGTACATTTAAATCATAGGAAACTGATTAGTTTGAGCTTGTGGATAGTATATTTAAGTACAAAAAGGCTCAGTTTTACTCCAAGTCTATTTGAACTATTATGTGCAAGCTAATTTATGTTGCTAAGTGAGAAATTTGTAAAGTGAGTTCTGTCCAACTTTACAACTTTTCTTGCCACATTTGCTAAGTGAATCACTGCAGTTATTAAATTAGTAACAGGGTTGTGAAAAGGAACTGGCTTTACCATTCACTTTGCTTGTCAAAACATTGCAAAAGGTGATTACATGACCCGGGAACACTGCAACCATCATAAATATGAACCAGTTGTCAAGCATCCGAATATAAATCACATGACCATGGGGATGCTGCAATGGTCATAAGTGTGAAAAATGGTCTTAAGTCACTTTTTTCAGTCTCATTGTAACTTTGAATGGTCACTAAAAGTTGTAAGTCGAGGACTACCTGTATTCCTGACCTGGATCATCTGCTGACCTATGACCTGCATGTGTTTTGTGTGTGTGTGAGGGGGGCAGGGGGAGAGAAGGAAAGAGAAGAAGCGTGACAAAGAATAAGGCCTATAATCTTAAAAGAAAAAAGGAAAGGAAAATTAAAAAGGAGGTAGAAAACGCTAAGAACCAACTATTTGAAATAATAAGTTAAGAAAGAATTAAACTTAAAAAGAAATATTACCATATTTTGCTTGGAGTCATCTGGGCAAGTATTACATAACTTATGTTCTTCTTTTATGAGGACTGACGGAACCTAAAAACATCACGTTTAAAGCTAATTTATACCTCATAATCATTTCCTTATGGAACCATCATAATCATTTCCTTATGGAACCATCATTTACAGCAAGAAAATAGTATGATTTTTATTTAAGGGACTTCAAATAATTTAATAGGAAAATTATGGCAAAATTGCATACATTTTTTCACCCGAAACAAGCGTAAAATTTAAAAGTGTTACAAAGATCTGGAATATTGGTAAGCAATTTTACAATAACACAACTATTATCTTCATTTATTATATAAATGAAATTTTTGTTCCATTAAAGAAACAGCATTTTTTTACACTGAAGGTGAGGTATAGAGATGCAATTTGACTTACTTTGAGATCGTCTGGTGGCTTCATTGGAATGTTTCTCCTCTGAAAATTATAATAGTAAAAATAAATTAAAAAATAATATTGCTGCTTTTCTGGTATAGTTAGTCTTTACTGAACAACTAATTGGGATTGGAACTTTTGAAATATAATGCTTTACTTAATGACAGTAGTTCTGGTCATCGTGGTTGCAGTAGTTAGGCAAAGTCATCATGCTTCCCTTGCCGTGTGTGAACAGTTGGTTTGGACCCGCTGCCTCCTCTCCAAGCTCCATTCAGCAAACAAGGCTGTACCTGCACAATGCTTTCCTCCACTTCAACTTCCCTTCATTTATTCCCATTTCCACCCTTTTGTTCACCAAGCAAACCTACCCCTGCCATCCTCTTTTAACCTCCACTGTGTTCTCCCTCCTCTGCTGGCGCAGGATCCAGGTGCTAGCTAAGGGCATGGTTCTAGGACATGTTCAGTAAGGACAACAAAGTAACAGACTCTCACATATCAAAGGGAGCTTGCTGTACCTATAAAGTTGGTTTTTCTTGGCTAAGTATAGAACCTTACTTTTATCTACGTTGAATTCCATTTTGTTAGACAAGCTCCAGTGTTCAAGTCTGTTGAGGTCTTTTTGGATCTTGAGCTTGTCTTCTGATGTGTTGGCTATTCCTGCCAGCTTAGTGTCATCCGTATTCGATGAGTTCCCCATCTATTCTTTCATCTAGATCATTTATGAAGCTATTGAAGAGTATTGGGTCCAAAATTGAACCTTGCTTACTTCCCTCCATGCAGATGTAGCTCTGCTGAGGAACTACACACTGAATATGATTTGTCAGCCAAGTTACAGACCCATTCTGGTGGTGGTACTGTCTATCCCACATTTTTCTAGTTTGCCAAGAAGTAGATTGTGCTCAACTTTATCAAATGCTTTCCTGAAATATAAGTTACTATGTCCACAGTATTTCACTGGTGCATTAATTTAGTCACTTTGACAAAGAATGAAATACGATTTGTTTGGCATGTTCCGTTTTTGATGAACTCACGTTGGATACCTGTTATAACTTCATTTTCTTGTAGGTTTTCAGAGATTTGTTGCTTGATTATCTTTTTAAGATCTTCCCAGGTATTGATGTCAGTCTGGAATGATTTGTAATTTCCCCCTCCCCCCTTTTAAAGGAATCAGAATAGTACTAAGTAATTAATGTTCTGTTTTTTATTGTTCTTTTTACTTAAATTTATGAACAATTTTATCCCCTTCTTCAATGGAAAATATTTCTACTTAAACAAAATATATGAAGAGTATCAAGTTATCCCTTAGTCAGTGAGACAATTCTGAGTATCATGGACCAGAAATACATTCTTTTCTCAAAGGGATTAGTTCTATGGGCATATTGGTAAAAATTAAGTTACTAACTTATGGATATAAGCAAGCAGTTTATGGATATAAAAAGTCTGCATATCCCTGTTAAAATGCCAGGCTTGTGATATGGAAAAATATTTTTTAAATGTAACATAAACTGGACAATTCCATTGAAAAACAAACAGAAATATTTTTCACGAAAAAACAATAGTAATGTTCAGTAACGTGGCTGCATAAATCTGCAAACTCTCTTATAAGCAGAGATATGGCTCTCTTTAGAATTAACCAATCACATTCAATCTGATGTTAAATAGTCAGTATACACCTGCCATCAAGTAACGTGACTCAGAACAAGGCTATGTAATGTTCAGCTGCTCTACTGGGAATTTTCTTACATTAACTCAGTTGTCTGTTATAACAAAAACCATGGACTGCAAAGAGCTTAGAAAGCACCAAGGGGATCTCATTATTTGAAGAGATTAATCAGGAGAAGGGTACAAAAACATTTGCAAGGCATTACATACACCATGGAGCCAGTGGTGGGTTCCGGATCCTGTTCCAACCAGTATGGTTGGAACAACCCCGGTGGCATCCACATGGACGCGCATAGCGCACGTTTGCATCTTAGCGCCCTGAGACACTTCAGTTCCTCAATAGAGCATTGCACAGGCACTGTACATGCTGTGCGGAAGTGCCAAAGACTTAAAAGACAGGTAAGGAGCTCCGGTGGGCAGGAGGGCCCTCCGGAGCACATACCAGAATGATATCCAGTGCTCTGGGCAGGCTCCGGTACGCCCGTACCAAGGCGTACCTCCTGCAACCCACCATTGCATGGAACCCAGATAAAATAGTCATTGATAAGAAAATATAGCACAACAGTGGCACTACCAAGAACTGGATAGCCTTCCAAAATTGATGAAAAAACAAGAGGAAAACTGGTCCAGGAAACAGCCAAGAGAACTACAGCAACAATAATGGAGCTGCAGGAATTTCTGGAAAATAGTGGTTGTGTCCCCCCATATTCTTCATATGTCTTGCCTGTAAAGTAGAGTAGCAAGACAGAAGCTTTTTCTTCAAAGAAAAACATCCTAGGCCAGATAGATTTTATAAAAACTTACATCAAATATGACAAAAGCATATTGGAAATTATGTTATGGTCTGGTTAGACCAAAGTTGGACTTTTTGGCTATAATCTCAAAAAATGTTTGGCTCAAAAACAACACAGCACATCACCAAATGTACACCATGCCCACAGTGAAGCACAATAGTGGCAGCATTATATATATACTTTTATTTACGGTCACAGACCAAAACACAAGTACTACAGGAAGAAACGTTAAAAATAATAATTATAATTATCATAAAATAGTGGCAGCATTATATTTTGGGGCTGATTTTCTTCAGGAGTTTTAGTCAAGATGAGGGAATTATGAATAGTTCCAAATATCAGTCAATTTTGGCCCAAATCTCTCAAGCCTCTGATAATGCTGAAGATGTAAAGAATTTCACCTTTCAACATTACAACAACCAAAGCACACCTCCAAATCGACCGAAGAATGGCTTCACCAGATCAAAGTTTTGGAATGGCCCAGCCATTGGATTCAGCTTGGAATTGAATCCAATTGAAAATTTGTGGGGTGAATTGAAGAGAGCTGTGCACAGGAGATGTCCTCACAAAATGACAGATTTGGAGCACTTTTGCAAGGAAGAGTGGGCAAAAATTCCCAAGGCAAGATGTATCATGCATAGAAGTTCCTATCCCAAAAGGCTGAGTACTGTCATAAAATAAAAGAAGCATTAGTTTAAGGGTATGCACACTTATGTAATCATGCCATTGTAGTTTTTTTTATTGCCGTCGACCCCCTGAAAATTTCAGTTTGTTTTTCAAACTAAATGTACAATTTATATGTTATATTTATATGTTATTGTTATAAATATATTAATATGTGATTAATATGTATTGTTGGGTTTGGCTAGTGTAGTGAAAAGGACCAGGAGAGACATGATAGCAGTGTTCCAATATTAGAGGGGCTATCACAAAGAAGAGGCGGTCAACCTATTTACCAAAAGGCAAGATAAGAAATAATGGATGGAAACTAATCAAGGAGAAAAGCAACCTAGAACTAAGGAGAATTTTTTTAACAATGAGAACAGTTAACTAGTGGAATGGCTTTCTTTCAGAAGTTGTGAGTGCTCCATTACTGGAGGCTTTTAAGAAAAGACTGGGCAGCCACTTGTCTGGAATTGTATAAGGTCTCCTGCTTGACCAGACGGTTGGACTAGAAGACCTCCACTCTTTACTCTGTTCTGGTCTATTAAAAGTGGGAAACATTCTGAAGTGATTCATCTTGGTGTGATTAATTTTTTACATCTCAAAAATCTGACATTTTAATACGGATGCTGTTAACCAATTTCGTTGTAAACAATTACAATCACAATAAAGATTATACTTATATCCACTATATATACCTTCTATATCCAACATAGTACACTCTAAAATTTATCTATACACATTATTTTTTTAAAAGGAAGAAGTACCTTTTAACTACCTTTGTGATGAAAAGAATACTTTTTATGACTGTCAAATATAATATTTCTGAGCTTAAAAAATGTCTTTACACAGGTTTTAGTTGTAAAATTTAGCTATAGTCCATTTAGATGAGGTGGATAGTTTGTTTCAATAAAAAGAATAATTTAAGAATAATCTCAGCTATAAACTATTGAACTTCAACAACCTCAACTCTATATTATAAAGTAGGTTTTGATAGGAAAGTCTGGTGAACACACTTACCTGTTTTAGTTGATAAATAGACTTGGAATGATCTCCACCAGTGATCTGATCCAGCAAATCATCTACTATTTTTTTACTATAGCTTCCAGAATCTTTCACAAATTCTTGAAGACTAAAAGAAATTTCAGTGTAAAACAAATATCAGATGCATTCATATTTTGTTTTTGATAATGTTTCTTGGATATTTTTAAAATTGTTCTCTTTGTTATTTAATTTTTACAATGACAATAAAGATTATTATTATTATTATTATTATTATTATTATTATTATTATTATTATTATTATTATTATTATTATTATTATTATTATTTATACTAGCTTCAAAATAAATTGGGCTCCTTCATATGCCAAGGCCATGTATATTGCCAACAGTGTAATAAGATCAGAGGTTGAATAATGCAGTTTAACAACCTACCTTAAAGCACACTGAATCCCAGTCTCATCTCCATATGCCGAATATAGCAGCTCCATTTCATCCATTTTCAGATCATGAAAGATAGAGTGGTTTTGCATTGAAACCACTGTATTAGCACTTGAAAGAAATGTAACTGAAAATATAAAAAATGTGTTTGAAATATTATGCAAAAAATAGAGCTGTAACGCTTGGGTTTCACATATTTTACTGTAAATAACTGGTTATACCTTGGGTTCATTGTGGTAGTGTCACTCCTAAAATTATTTGTGCAACCTTTACAAATAATAAAGAGTATGGTAAAAGAATAAGACAGACGACATATGTCTTTTGAAATTATTATCTAAGCATTGTTCATCAACCATCCTACAAAGTGCTTTCTCTTGTTTTAATGCCAAACTCTTTCTTTTTACCCCATAACTGCCACATTTTCAGTGGAATCTTCTTGGAGCAGAACTTTGATCTTTGATAACATTTCTGCTTCTTATCTAGCTGTTTATATTGAGAATCTTGATCAGACCAGGGTATTTTACATCCCCTGACCACACCTTGTTCTTTGGCTGTCTCTGTTCAGTCTGTGTGAGGTCAATTGTAAATTAAAAATCAAATGCCTACAATTTGTATAACTGCAATTTACACAAAATTGTTCTTCATTTTGTAAAAGATTCAGGACATCTGAGATTCCACAGATTTCTACAATCTGTAAAAATAAAAGACTAATAAATAAATAAAAATAATCTGTAAAAATAAAAGGCTAAAACAAGTGATAAAAATATTAACTCCCTCTTCTCCTCTTTTTTCCACACTATAGCTTGCAAACTTCTAGAAAGCTAGAAAAACTAACACAAATTAATAAATAATCAGTACGCAACCTTTATAGATTCAGCCAGTTTCCACTTTCCTGTTTTTTCACATTTGAAATTATTTAATTGTACTGTGATGCATGTTTTAGCAGTATTTGAACTTTTCTTGTTGATTTTTTAAATAAATATTGTTGTTTGGTATTCTTATTACATATAAAAATGATATAAACATACTTAAAAATGGCTGATATATATATATACACACACACAACACCCCTGTTAAGTCACAACACCCTGTTAAGCCCCAATTAAGGGAGGAAGCATACTGCTCTCCTTTTCTGCCTTTCGGCTCATCAACAGAAACCATCTAGACAGAAAGCTATGAGTTCCGTTGTGTAATTTTTTTATATGTGTGTTACGTTTTTGAGCTGATCAAATAAGTCTCCCTGACTTATTTATTGATCAGCTCAAAAACGTAACATACATACATACATACATACATAAAATTGAAGTGTTCTGAGTCAAGAACAGAATCCTGACTATGCCAAAAAAATATGTCTCTAATTCAGCAAGGAGTTACAGATAAGCCTTCCTTGGTTTTTAAGTCAGTTATGCACACCATAAATAACTTATATGCTTGAGAAAAGCTTGCATTCCAGTACCTCATCCAAATGAAATTAATCATTTACATTGCAATTAGACCTACAGGACCAAACTGTCTAAGTCACTGGATATCTAGTAATTACATTCTAAAAATATTCAAAAGTAAATGAAAACATCTTATAAATATGAAGACAAATGTTTAATTTTGTAAATATACCATATTTTTTGGAGTATAAGACTTTTGAAGAGGCAATTTTAAAAAAAGGTAGGTAGGTAGATAGATAGAGAGGGATAGAGGGAGAAATACAGTAGTAGGCAGGGAGAGAAAGAGAGTAGTTAGGTAGATAGATAGATAAAGGGATAGAAAGAGAGAAATACAGTAGATAAGTAGGGAGAGGGAGGGTAGTAGGGAGAGGGATAGAGAGAGAGAAATAGAGAGAGAAATACAGTAGGTAGGGAGATTAAGTGAGTAGTTAGGTAGGTAGCTAAAGGGAAAATGAGAAATAGAGAAATACAGTAGGTAGGTAGGGAGAGAGAGAGGGTAAGTAGGTAGGTAGGTAGAGGGAGAGAGAGAAATAGAGGGAGAGAGAGAGAGAAATACAGTAGATAGGTAGGTGTTTCTGCTGGCACAGCACTTGATCAATGTAATTCTCATCAATCAGTTAAAGAGCTTTCCAAAAGGGGGGGGCAGTTTTTGCACTCTGCAAACCTCCCCAAAACAGCCCATTCCTCCCCCAAAAAAGGCATGAATAGCCGGGGAGGAGGGGGGGCTTGCAGAGTGCTCCTGGGGAGGGGGCAAAAACAAGCAAACAATGGCCCTTTTGTGTGAAAATGGGCCCATTTTTTGTAAAAAAAAAAAAAAGGTGCATGCATAGCCTTAAGGAGGCTTATAGAATGCTGCTGGGGATGGGGGGGGGGATGGGCAGTTTTTTTGCACAATTCTGTCTGATCTCTGAGCTCTCTGATAGACTCCATAAGGCTATCCATGGCCATTTTGGTGAAGGGCTTCAGGAGGCAAAAAGACCCACCCAAATTTTCAGCCTCTTTTTTGAGGAAAAAAGGTGCGTCTTATACTCCGAAAAATACAGTAAACATTCTTTGCATTACAGAACTTACCTTTGTGCCTTCTTTCATCTTTAAAACCTAATGCTGTAAAACCTGGTAATAATTTGCTAGATAGAGAGCTCAGATCCACTGGATGGCTTTCCTCCTCTATTTTAAAAAATAAACATAAATAAGTGTTTATTAAGTTTTCAAAAATAATAGACAGGAGGA
The DNA here is from genome assembly GCA_039707465.1 of Rhabdophis nuchalis. Taxonomy (NCBI): domain Eukaryota; kingdom Metazoa; phylum Chordata; class Lepidosauria; order Squamata; family Natricidae; genus Rhabdophis; species Rhabdophis nuchalis. The sequence continues at coordinate 109,307,717 of CM077647.1, read as the reverse complement.
TATTTTATAAGAGTATCATGGATTTTTATAACTTCTGCATGAAATTACAAAAAGACTATTCAAAAACTGTTAATATTTTAAAAGTATCAGAAAAAAACAAATGAACTTCAGAAAAAATAAAAAAATAAAGAATTAAATTATTAATTTAAATAAAATGAACGAGAATAAAAAATAATATTATTATTTATATATTTAAATAAGAAAAAATAATTCTTTTTTCAGTTATCTTTTTAAAAATTATAATAGAACTCTACTTTCAAAACTAATAGAGGAGGATTCTCTTGTAACACTATCACAGATTTTAAGAACTTTTGCTTGAAATTATTGAAACGGTTATTAAAAATTATTAAAAGTAAAGAACAAATGAGCTACACAAGTCAGATGATAAACAAAATAAAAGAAAATAATATTATTAGGTTATATAAATGAGAGGTCATGTTTTTTAGAATTATAACAGATGTGTATTTTCAAACAAGATCTATAAATGGACTGATAATTACTGAAATTTTACAATTAATGCTCAATAAAAGATTACCTATATCAAGCAGTATACACTGAATTGAAAAGGAAGCATACATTTTAGTTTATAATCTTCACTATACTATTAGTTATAAATGTAAAAAATAAAACACTCCTAAAAATATAGATGTATTTGATTTGTGAGTAGAATTGACTGACATAAACCTTAGAAACTGTTTTCTAAAGAGTCTCCACATATTTTTACATTGTGGCGACCAAAACGGAATGCCGTATTCCAAGTGTGGCCTTACCAAGGCATTATAAAGTGGTATTAACATTTCAGGTGATCTTGATTCTATTCCTCTGTTTATACAGCCTAGAACTGTGCAACGGAACAGATTTTAACTAATTAGGTAAAAATGATTGCATAATAAGCAACATCAGAGAGAGATAGGCAGTACAAAAATAATGAATAAATAAATATTAATGATATTTGCGTTAGAGCTCAGTCTTTATTCATATATAGTTACTTGTAGATTTATATTTTATCACAAATGTAACTTAATTCTGACCTTACTAGAATATTAGCCAAAGCCTTCAAATATTAGCTCATCAAATATATTTCAGTTTGCAAATCTTTTTGTTGCCAATTCTGACACAGCAGCATATTTAATATTCAAATGGAATTACCTATGTCTAAATAAAAAAAAATTATACATTTTCTTTTGATAATTAAGATACAAACACAAACTTAGTTATGTATAATTTAAAACATGTTCAAAAATATAAACTATTAAAATTATCTGAAAAGTACCTTCTGTTTCAGGATCTGATGGATTTAGTACACTGAAGATCAAAGACCCATCGGTATTCTTTTTTAGGTAACCTATCTGTACTTAAATATAACAAAAGGACAATCAGAATTTTTAAAAATGTTTCCTGTTTAATCAGTAAATACTAACAGATCCGGTAGCATAGGGGTTCCCATCTCCTAGGCCATGGACCAGGGTAAAATTCAGCATGTTCTGACAGGAGAACCTAGTAGCAGAAATTTTGAGTAGTTCGGAAAACCAGCAAATACCACCTCTGACTGGCCCCAGAGTGGGACGGGAATGGAGATTTGGCAATATCCTTCCCCAGGAGTAGGGTAGGAATGAAGATTTTGCAGTATCCTTCCCCTGCCATGGCCACCAATCCACACTCACAGAACCAGTAGTAAAAAAAATTGAGTTTCACCACTGCCATGGCCCACTCCTGGGCCCTGACCTACTCAGAACTGGGCTGCACAATAGGTAGGCCGATGTACACACGAGCATGCAGTTCCAATTGTGCGAGCAACCAGTCGGGGCAGACGCACATGCAGCTCCACTCACACAAGTGCCAGCTGGTGCTCATGGACAGCTCAACTTCTAATGAAACTGTGCATGCATGTGCAAGTGACTACACACTATTTGTGCAAATTAAGTTGCTTGCATGCATGTGCATTGGCCTGCCATTCGCATGGCCTGGTTGGTTCCCCTCTCCCCCTCCATCCGCAAAGTTTGAGGACCGCTATGATAGCAAATACTAACAATATCTGTTGAATTTGTCATTGGAAGAAGAGCTGTGCCTATGCAATAATAAATAACCTTTTAATAGGATATGAATAATTCCATTCTTAAATATGATATACAATAAAATTGGATTCATACATTATACTGAAACACACTTTTCTATGTTGTTATAAAAAATAGAGCATTTGTAGTCATAAATGCTCTAAATAAGAAAAAATGGAATTATCCAATATATTCATTTAGAGTAACACAATCAGCTGATATTGTTCATCAAATTTTAACTTCAACTCTTCTAGTCTCTTTAATATAATCTTGTCAATGTAGAGCAGTGGTTCCCAAACTTTTTCAATCCACCGCCCCCTTGGTGCTATAAACTGATCCTCAGTGCCCCCCACCAGTGGTGGGTTTCAAATTTTTTTAGAACCTATTCTGTAGGTGTGGCCTATTTTGTGGGCGTGGCTTGGCAGTCATGTGACCGTGTGGGAGTGGCCACCTTGTAAAATGTAGTGAAACTCATTTAACAACGCTCTTGCTTAGCAACTAAAATTTTGGGCTCAATTGTGATAATAAATTCTTTCTTTTTCGTTCTTTCCTTCCTTCCTTCTTTCTTGTTTCACTCTCCCCCTCTTTCTTTCTTTCCTTCCCTGTGTCACTCTCCCTGACTTTCTTTTTTTTCTTTCTTCCTTTCTCTTCCCTTTCCTTCCTTTCTTGTGTCACTCTCCCCCTTCCTTCCTTCCTTGTGTCACCCTCCCCCTTCCTTCTTTCTTGTGTCACTCTCCCCCTTTCTTTCTTTCTTTCTTTCCTTCCTTCCTTGTGTCACTCTCCCCCTCTTCCTTCCTTCTTTTTTCTTCCTTTCTCTTCCTCTTCCTTCCTTCCATTTTCTTCCTTCCTTCCTTTCTTGTCATTCTCCCACCCTTCCTTCCTTCCTTCCTTCCTTCCTTCCTCTCTCTCTCTCTTTCTCTCCCCCACCTCTCTCTCACACATACTTTTCAGTTGGTAAAAAATTCTGTTTTGCCAGCTGGGAGGCTAGCAAAGAAGACTCATTTTCCCTGCTGCCCGCAGCTCTCGGAGGAAGGAGGCAGGGAAGTGAGCCCCATGCCTCATCTCTGCCTCCTTCTTCAAGAGCTGGCTTCAGGGATGGCCAGCCTCTCCCACCACTGCACCCTTCATTCACCTTCCACCCGGAGGCTCTGCCGCCGGTCGCCTCCCGAGATGGCTGCGAGCCTTCTGAGGAGGATGCTGGACATTGGGGGTGGGGGTGGCGTCTGCTGTTTCTGCTGCTGCTGCAGCTGGTAATGCAGGCTTATCGCATTAAGTTGCAGGCGCACCGATTCCAGCAGCTGCGTTTTGCTTTGAAACTTGCTGCCCCAGCAACCCGAAGGGGACATTCTCCCAGTGGCAACTCTCCCGGGCAACTTTCTCTCTTGCAGAGCAGGCGCGCGAGGCCCTCAATGATCTGATGGGAGCCAGGAAGAGCCAAACTGCGTCCAGCCATCCTCCCAGCTAAGGGTGGGAGCGCCTGAGATGCTGGTGGGAGAATGTCCCCTTTGGATTGCTAGGAAAGCAAGTTTCAAGGCAAAACGCAGCTGCTGGAATCGCCCCGTTTCCAATGGGGGGGGGGGGGAGGAAATCCATCTTTTTCCTCCATCTCCATGGATCCCCCCAATTGGAAATGGGGTGGCTGTGGAAGGGAAGGGAGCGCCCCCCGTGTGTCTTCTTCAAACAGCCGGAGGAGGAACAGAAGGGGAGTTCCATGTGGGGCTTTTCAAACAACCAAACTCCCCTCCTGTTCCTCCTCCGGCTGTTTGAAGAAGACACGTGGGGGGGCGCTCCCTTCCTTTCACAGCCACCTCATTTCCAATTGGGGGAGATCCATGGAGATGGAGGAAAAAGATAGATTTCTCCTCCCCCCACCTCATTGGAAACAAGGCAGCTGTCAAAGACAAGGAAGCGTGCCCAGCATGGTTTGTTCAAACAGCCGGAGGAGGAACAGGAGGGGAGTTCCACGTGGGGCTTTTTTTTCACCAGCAGCAGTATGCAAGTGGGGGGGGGGCAGAGTGGGGGAGAGAGAAATCCTCTGCATGGAGCTCCCCCGGCGTTGCTCCAGACCAATGGAGCCTCCTCCTTCCAATTGGGGAGATCCATGCAGAGGATTTCTCCCCCACCCCTCAATTGGAAACAAGGTGGCTGTCAAAGCAAGGCAGCGCCCCCCCCCCCCGGCAGAAGAAGAAACAGAAGGGGAGTTAGCGGTAGCCCGGCGCCCACCCAACCCAACTACCACTTGGCGGGTGGGTGGACGGCTGGCGTTAAATTTCCTTCTGTTTCTTCTTCTACGGGGGGGGGGTGCTGCCTTGCTTTGACAGCCACCTCGTTTCCAATTGAGGGGTGGGGAAGAAATCCTCTCCATGGATCTCCCCAATTGGAAGGAGGAGGCTCTGCTGGTCCAGAGCCCATCCGCAGGGGGAAAGATCTCCCTCACATTCCTGATCTTCCTGGATGGGCACTGGAACAACAGAGCCTCCTCCTTCCAATTGGGGAGATCCATGCAGAGGATTTCTTCCCCACCCCTCAATTGGAAACGTTGTGGCTGTCAAAGGAAGGCAACGCCCCCCCCCCCGCAGAAGAAGAAACAGAAGGGGAGTTAGCGTCAGCCCTCCACCCGCCAAGCGGTAGTTGGGTTGGGTGGGCGCTGTGCCCCCTGTCCTGGCCAAGTGGTGCCCGTGGTTGCCGCTGTGCCCCGGGCTGCCTGCTGAGGAGCAGGAGGAGGCAGGGGCGTGTTGCTGGGCAGTGAGGTGGGGTGGGCGCAGCACGGCAGCCCTTGCCCTTGGGGCTCTTCTTAAGGGACATGCTGGCTGGCGCTGCTTCAGGGGGCCCCGCACGTGCCCGGCGCTGCTTCATGCGCAGCCCGCACGTGCCCGGTTCTGCCCGCCCCGCCCACCCGCCGCGCTCCAGCCGGACTCTCCCCCCAAAGCCCCCCGTGCCCCTTGCCTCTCATGCGGAGAGGTTGCAAGATGTGCGTCGGATCCTCCATGCCACTTCCCCAGATGCATGGAGGGGCCAAAAGCGGCTGCACTGGAGCTCCATCCCCGGAGGCTTTTCAGAAGGAAGGAGGCAGCCCGTTATCTGGACTAGCGGAGGCTCTAGTCCTGCTTGAGCAGGGGCTGGACTAGAGAACCTCCAAGCTCTGTTCCAGCTCCCTCTGGTTCACTTTGAGGCTGGAGCAGTGGCTTCCTTCTTCCCAGGAGAGGCGCGCAAGCGCACGCGCTGCTTCAATCTCCCATCCCCGACCTGCTCCCGGGTCCCCTCCACCCTCTGCAAAGGGTGAGGAGGAGGACCAACCTGGGGGCTTTTGAGGGATCGCTGCCCGCTCCAAAGCGCAGCTCAGAGCAAGGGAGCCACTGCGGGGGCGCGGGGGGTCCCAGCGCCGCCTGGTGCAGATGGGATCTTTGCTGGCCTCGCAGGGGGCTTTTGCGAAGGGAAGAGGGGACCCCGGAGCCAGTCGGGGACGGGAGATTGAAGCAGCGCGCGCACGCACGCCTCTCCTGGGAGGAAGGCGGTGATTGGAGGGGAGGGTGGTGACGTTGCTTAAAGGGAAACCCACTATTTCCAGGTTTGTTTTAACGATGTCGTCCTTCTGCCCACGCCGATAGGCTTTAACAGCCCATCTTCCGCTCGGCAAGTTTCTTCCTCGCCCTCAGCACCCCCCTGTTGCCTCCTAGTGTCCCCCTGCAGCCGCTTGGCCTCCTAGCGCCCCCCTAACGTGGGCCACTGCCCCCTGGGGGGCGTTATCTCCCACTTTGGGAACCACTGATGTAAAGTACTGTCTTAAGCAACATTAATATGTAGGTTAAATAACTGAATTTTTAAGACCTTCATTGAATACTAAGAACATATCATTTAATTTCCACTTATATTCAAACTAAAGTCTAAAACATGTAATTTTTAATCTGTATTGTAGAAATTTAATATAAAAATTCTTAATTAAAATATTTAGGTACTAAATACTATGTAAAAATTATTGTCCAACTGAGCAAAAATTCCTGTGAAAATTAGCTGAACAAAATGTGAATTAATTTAACAAGACCTTGCTGTTTGGGAGACACTGGTTGATCCGATCCCGTGCTTCATCTGCTGCGTGCTCTACCAAGGCCAGGACATGTTCTTCAGCTGTGCTGTCTGTCAGACTGCATGCATTTCCTTCTGGTTCAAATATACAGCTATAACAAAGCACATATTAAATAAATACACAAATAGATTCTAAGCCATTGAGTTTTATGACCACTAGGTAAATATAATGAATTTCCTGGGTAAATCAAATTCTTTTCATCTTATTATATTATATTATATTATATTTTTTAATTTTAATATCCCAGCTCCATTGTGACAGTATTAAGAACAAAATCAACAGCAACAACAAAGCCGTCTATAAGGAATAAAACCAAGCATTCTCTCACCATATATCATTCCCACCAAGAGTCTACCTCTTGATTAAATCCAAACCCTAGTGGGAGATCCAGGCTTTAAAGTTTGTGGAAGATTTAAGGAGATGGAAGTCCAGGCTTTATGATACAAAAAGTGTTATGGCTGATAATTAGCACCTTGAATTGTACCCAAAAGCCTAGGGGGTAACCATGAAGCAGAGGAATTACATGATGATACTATGATATGCTCATAACTATCCATGCTGCTGTGTTCTGAATTATCTGATTGAACTCATTCTGAACCATTGACCTACACTTTACTGGTTGTGAATTATAAGATTTTTCAACAATTTTTGTTGAGTTTAAATAGTCATTTATTTATTAAATTTATATGACACTTGTCTTGCTATCCAAAGTGACTCTCGGTAGCTTTTACCTGAAATGATACATTTTGACTAGACCAATTTGCCTTGAAAACATACATCTGGAATAATATTATATATAATTTAAATATTATCAATAACACACATCAGAAAAATTAAAAATTGGTCATGATTTCTTGCTGCTAAACAAAACTCTGACAATATGAAATGGGTTTTTATGTTTGCAGTTTTGAAAAAAAATAGGTTGGTGATAATTTTCTTATATTCATACAACATTTATAAAAGTATAAGCAGCTAAAATTGTAGTAAATGTTATTTCAAAGCAATATATGAAATCAAAGGGGACAAGGATGATCCCCTATCTTTATTGGCATGAGAATCATAGCCTACTAAGAGAGCAAAATTTCAAAGAATAAACTATAAAAGAACATAAATTAAAATTACCATTTGTTAATGGTTTGGTATTTAAATTGCTCACCCTAAAGACTCTTTAACATTGGTGGAACATGTAAAACAATATGGTTCAGTGTCAAATTACCAGATCAATAAAGAGAAAACTCAAATATTGATAAAGAATTTGACAGTGGAAGAAATAACTGAATAACAGACTTGGAAGGGAGGACTTCTAATCCAACTATCCGCTCAGACAGGAAATCCTATACCATTTCAGACAAATGGTTGGCCAATCTCTTCTTAAAAATGCCCAGTGTTGGAGCATTTACAATTTTTAGAGACAAGTTGTTCTACTGATTAATTGTTCTAGTTGTCAGGAAATTTCTTCTTAGTTCTAGGTTGTTTCTCTCTTTGATTAATTTCCATCCATTACTTCTTGTCCTGTTCTCAGGTACTTTGGAAAATGACTGTGTCTTCTTTGTGGCAACCCCTGAGATATTGGAACTCCTTGGAACACTGCTGTCATGTCATCCTTAGTCCTACTTTTCATTAAACTGAACATACCCAATTCCACCAACCAGTCTTTATAAAGTGATATTAGCACTTTAAGTGATCTTGATTCTATCCCTCTGTTAATGCAGCCTACAACTGTGTTGGCTTTTTGGCAGCTCTAGCATACAAGAAGGCCTGGAGGAACGTTGTCCATGGGGTTTTTAGGGGTTGGACATGACTTCACAACAACAAGAATACTGCTGGCTCATATTTAAGTGATTGTCCACTAGGACTCCAAAATCCCTGTCAGTTACTACTATTGACCAGGTACTGGCTCATATTTAAGTGATTGTCCACTAGGACACCAAAATCCCTGTCACAGTTACTACTATTGACCAGGTACCACATCTACCTGCGCATTTTGTTTTTCTTGCCCAATGTATACCCTTACTTTTAACAAAATTCCATTTTGTTAGATAGTGCCCAATGTTCACGTTTGTCAACATCCTAATATATCTTAAGTCTATCTTCTGGAGTGTTGGCTATTCCTGCCAGGTTGGTGTGGTCTGCAAATTTGATGAATTCCTATCTATCCTCTCATCCAAATTGATGAAGAGTATTGGGTCTAAAATAGAGTCTTGGGGTACCCCATTGCATACTTCCCTCCATGTAAATAATAATAATAATAATAATAATAATAATAATAATAATAATAATAATAATAATAATAATAATAATTATTATTATTATTATTATTATTATTATTATTATTTTTTGGACACACATCAGAGCAGGAAATACAATTCCATTGAGGACTACACTTTGAATGTGGTTAGTCAGCTAGTTACGAATCCATCTGGTGGTGATACTGTCTATAGTCTACAGAAGTGGTAGTGAACCTGGTCCCTACCGCCCACTAATGAGCATTCCAGCTTTCATGGTGGGCAGTAGGGGTTTTGTCCGATACTGAAGCACTTTCCTTTTTTAAAATTTAATTGACTTCCCTACTTTATAAATCACCATTACTGTGGAACCGGTGGGTGATTAGAAAATTTTACTACTAACAGAGATACAAAAGTGAGCGGTAGGTATAAAAAGGTTGACTACCCCTTGTCTACAGTCTATAATCTAACCCACATTTTGTCCATAGCATTCCTCTAATTAACTAATTTTGTCACTTTGTCAAAGAATTCAATAAGATTTTTCTGGCTTGATCTATTTTTGACAAACCCATGTTCGTTTTTGGTTATGACTTTGTTTGCCTCTAGGTGTTTGTTGATTCGTTGCTTTTGATTTTCCAGAATCTTCCCAAGTATTAAGATCAGGCTGATAGGTGTGTAGTTTCCTGGATCTATTTTTGTTTTCCTTTTTTGAAGATAGGAATTACATCAGCTCTTTTCCAGTCCTCTGGAAATTTCCTGGTGCTCCAGATCTTTGAAAGTATGTAATGCATATATCAAGCAACAGGCTTTAACATTGCAGTTATGGATGATATCCAATGGAATTAGACAGGATACCTCATTGATCTTTTTCCTTATTTTTAAATTTTTCTTAACCATTTATTTCCTTCAAAGAGAGGCTCTGAGCGATGTACAAGAAAATATTAAAATATAAAGTAGTATGTATAAAAGTTAAAAATTTTAAGAGGAGAAATTGCCAAAGGAGCCAACAGCAAACAGCCCAACCAAAGAATCTCTAAGACCACCCTCACCAACAGTGACAGGCAAACCACTTGAATATAAACTGATAGCAAACAGCAATCCTTACTAGCATTGATGATGTTATCTAGTTTGGATAATGAAATGTCTGCAAGAAAACAAGAAAACTCAGGTGGTACCAAGACCCCTCATTTTAAAAATAATTTTGAAGAACTGTTTTAATTCTTACATAGGAATGAACACGTCATGCTGCTATTCATTAAAACAATCTCTCTCTTTTCACTTCTATTCCATTCTCCAAAAAATATGGCTGATTTATGAAGTGAGCTCATTAAAATTAAAGCACCCCTTACAACTGTATCTTTTTTTATGGCTCATGTGGAAAACCTACAATGAATGGAAGGAATATTCTGTGCTCATGTCTGTCAATTCTTTCAGCTCATTTTCAAAATATTTATCAAGTGCTACTTATACTGACTGTAAATTCTAGAAAGAACTTCAGGGATGCATAATGATTCTGCCCAAGGTGCTTAAATTCCCTGAAAAATAATTATATATTGTGCCTAGTATTTCAAAGTTATAAACTGATGATTTAATTCATTCATTCAAAAAATAGGGATGTTAACTTGCAAATAAAGGCAAAAAAGAGCAAAACTTCCTCCAACATTTACCTAATAACTTCTTTACTTGGCTTTTTGGATTTCTTGGTAGTCTCTACATGCACAGGAACAACTTCGGGCACTGGATCTTCAACAGCTGGATCTTCATCGCCCAAAAGAGCTGCCTGCTGAGAAAAATCCATGTCCTGCATAAACGACATGCTGCGCTTCAAAGCTAACAGCCGTTCCTAGAATTAGAAAGGACAGAGCAGCAGGGACTTTACACCTTTCCCTCATAGCGAAGATGCTATGATGATGGGGTGGGATGGGAATGGCCATGGCTTTGCACCTAAGAACTACATCTTCAATGAGGATGCAAGGTGATTCAATCATGAGCAGCATGACACCGGAACACCTGCAACCTATTTCAGAAGGGAAACCATATATACAAATGGCTACCTACCTGTACACAATCTTCATACAAGATAATCAATTGTTCATTTGAAAGTCAGTTTTTTATTATTTTGAAAAATAGTATTATATAATAAATATGTTACACAAATCCATCCTTCACTCATTTTATTATATACATTTCCATTATATTAGGTGAAGGAATAGGTATTGTATTTAGGGATTCATTAAATATATCATCAAACAGCTTTAAAATAATGAGTATGTATGCATTTCTTCCAATATTTTAGGGAAAGAAACATAAAAATAGCAAAATGCTTAACATTGTAGAATAATTCCAAATTTATTTAAATAAGACAATGTTTATTTCTTCAGTGAAAGCTTGAGTTTAACATTTTTATCTTAAGAATAAACCAATTCTTAAAAGAGTAGTATTCACTTTAAAAGAAAAGAGATGTATAATGGAAACGCCAATGAGACCTTTAGTAAATCCAGCAGTATGAGAAACCAACACTAAGAACAAATTCAAATTCCTTAAATTTCCAGTTTTATTTTATAAAGACAGTCTGGCCTCTAGGACGATAAATAATTAACCTACAGTAGAGTACTTTATTTAAAGTAAAGTTAAATGTTTAAGAGCATGTGGAAGTGAATGCAGCATATCAGCAATTGTTGTACTAACATTCACATACCCATTCACCTGAATCTCCTTTTTGAAACTAAATCTAAATCAGAAGTATAAAACAGTGTCATATTGTAATCATCTACAAAGGTTAATCTATATTTTTGGTCCCAATATGTTCTCTGTTGTAGTTGTCTTACTTTGCTCATCATCTTAAAGCCAGCATGGAGAATCTTTTTAGCCAGTTTGTAATACACGGTATCTGGTCTGTTGTAAGTCATTGCATTGTCACACATCAGTTTAAAATCTGCCTGGAAAACATAAACACAATTATTGCTATATTTTCAAAACTGTTTATATCCTAAGAAATTCAATTTCAGTAGAATCTTACAATGTAAACAGGCAGGGAATACCCTGGCAGCCTCCATACAGGAGCTGAAAATCCTCCCTGTAAGGATGTCAGCAGGGTTTTCAGCTCTTAATAATAATAATAATATCAATAATCAATCAATAATTTAATTTGTTGACCGCTCCCTCTCCCCAAAGGCACTCGGAGCGGTGCACAGGGCAAATAAAACAATAAATACACATACACATGATAAAAACAAATTAAATATATCCCTGCGCTAAAAATTACCAATTAAAATACTAAAATCCCTATCTAAAATTATTAACAATCCCATAGACGAGAGACTACCCTAGGCCGGCCAAGCAGAACAGATATGTTTTTAGTTTTAGACGGAAGGAGCGGAGGTCCGTAGTTGTTCTAATGTCGGGGGGAAGGTCGTTCCAGAGGGCTGGGCCCGCCACAGAGAGAGCCCTTCCCCTGGGCGTCGCCCGCTGACAAAGTCTAGTGGACGGCACCCGGAGAAGTCCCTCTCTGTGTGAGCGAATAGGCCGTGTGGATGTATGAGGCAGGATCCGATCCCGCAAATAGCTAGGTCCCGAGCCATGGAGCGCTTTAAAGATGATGACTAGAACCTTGAAGCGCACCCGGAAGACGACAGGCAGCCAGTGCAGCTCGCGCAAGAGCAGTGTTACATGGGTAAACCTTGAGGTTCCCAAAATTGCTCGCGCGGCTGCATTCTGGGCTAGCTGAAGTCTCCGAGTGCACCTCAAGGGGAGCCCCATGTAGAGAGAGTTACAATAGTCCAGTCGGGATGTCACGAGAGCATGAGTGACTGTGCGGAGGGCGTCCCGATCCAATAGGGGGCGCAACTGGTGAACCAGGCGAACCTGGTAGAACGCCCTCCTGGCCACGGCTGTCACTTGATCTTCCATGGACAGCCGGGCATCCAGGAGGACACCCAAGTTGCGCACCCCATCCACTGGGGCAAGATGTTCGCCCCCAATGGCCAGTGATGGAATCAGCTGGTTGAATCGGGCAGCCGGAAACCACAGCCACTCGGTCTTGGTCGGGTTGAGCTTGAGTCCGTTTCTTCCCATCCAGATCCGTACGGCTTCCAGGCACTGGCACATCACCGCTACGGCATCGTTGGGGTGGTTTGGGGTAGATATATACAGCTGAGTATCATCAGCGTAGAGATGGTACTCTACCCCAAAACCACGGATGATCTCACCCAGCGGCTTCATATATGTGTTAAACAGGAGAGGCAAGAGGACCGACCCCTGAGGCACCCCACATGTGAGGGGTCTCGAGGTCGACCTCTGCTCTCCTGTCAACACAAATTGCGATCGGCCAGAGAGGTAGGAGAACCACCGTAAAACGGTGCCTCCCACCCCCAACCCCCCCAGCCGATGCTTGAGAAACAGAGACACTCCTGTGTTCCCAGGGCCCCAACAACCCAACCCACCCATACTTTTTACTGTGCTGCCTCCCTGCTCTTTACTTGGATTTCATCTGTCTGTTCTCTAGTGGCTGATTGAAAGAGCTGCTAACGGATTTCAGGTTCCATCCTCAGCAGGAAGCTCTTTCAGATAGAATGAGAGGGAGTTCTCTCAGCAGGTGTAACCAGCATGAACTTTCCCTGCTAACTTCCCCAATGACTTTCTGAGGAAGCCAGTAGAGAAGATTGCAAATAGTAATCACATGTTTGCATGGTGCTTGACAATCCCATATAAGTGCAAATAGGTTGACAAGCACTAAGATTGCGATCACGATCATGGGGCCGCATGGGCAACATTTTATAAAAGCCAGAAGTGCTTAACAGGTTGTAAAGCACCATTTTATGAGGTCATTGTAATTCAAACATATTAAATGACCAGCTATACTTTAGGACTACAAGTAGTTCATGACTTATGACTACAATTGAGCTAAAAATTTGTGTTACTAAGTAAAACATTTAAGTGAGGTTTACCCCATTTTACAACCTTTCTTGCTATAGTCATTAAGTGAATCACTGCAGCTGTTAACTTAATAGTATGATTGTTAAGTGAATCAGTCCTGATTGACTTTGCTTGTAAGAAGGTTGAAAAGGGTGGTCACATGACCCTGGGACACTGTAATCATCACAAATATGAGTTAGCTACCAAGTGCCCGAATCTTGATTCCGTAACCATGGGGATAGAGCAATGGTCAGATTTGAAACATACAAATATACAAAAAAAGAGGACAGGTCACAAATATATATACAAATATATAGCCTGGAACAATATAGGGACGTCATGAAAACAAAGCTCAAAATGAACTGATGTTAGTTAGATGTTAAGAAATCAAATCAAATCAAAAAAGATTTCTTTAAATATTTTGAAGAGAAAGCAACTAATATACCAGTTATTCAAAGAAAAGGGCAAAATGCTAATGGTTAAGAAAAAAAGATAGTTACTCAATTCCTATTTTCATGTCTGTTCAAAATTTCATTCTATCAGGAAACTGAAAAGCAAGACTGTAGCTTGAGATTTACAGAAATATACAGTAGAAAGGGCATGCATATATAGTAATACTATATAATACGAATAATAACATAATGTAGCATGACATACATTTTTATGAAGGCTAAAATATATGAAGGAGGCTAAAACATGAACAGTTGTAGAAATGGGTATGTCTAATCTAATGAAAAGAAGGACTAGGGTGACATAACAGTGTTCCAATAATTGAGGGGCTGTCACAAAGAAGAGGGAATCAATATATTTTCCAAAGCACCAGAAGGCAAGACAAGAAACAATGGACAGAAACTAATCAAGGAGAGGAACAATCTAGAACTAAGGAGAAATTTCCTCACAGTGAGAACAATTAACCATAGGATTAGCTTGATTTAAAAGCTGTGGGTACTTCATCACTTAAAGCTTATAAAAAGAGATTGTACAATCCTTTGTTTAGAATATAAGGTCTCCTGCTTGAACAGAGGGTTGGACTAGAACACCTATGAGGTCCCTTCCAATTCTGAATATTCTGTTCTATTCTATTAATGTAACTGATGATTTGTCACATCTTTAATATTTGAGAAATCCTGAAACACCAGATACTTAGGTGACAGCAACTGTTGTTCCTATAGTTAAAAGAAAGGGCTAGTGTTCATTCTTTTAACTTATATGTATTCTATTTTCTATTTTAGCACTTTTTTCAATCTCTTGTTTTTAACTTTTTATGCCATTATCATGGTTTTTTAAATAAATTCTATATGTAACATTTGAATATTAAATTGAGACTATGTCTGTGAGCAACACTACAAAATATGCTAAATATTTAAAAAGATACTTGTTAAATTTTCATCAAGTGAATTGGTATCAGGAGAATATTGATAAGTGGACCAAAATAAAATTTATGGATGAAGTTAATCTTAATGTAAAAACTTGTTATATTATATACACAACTTATATATACTTATATTATATAAACATATATTAGCATATATAAAATAATTAAGAGCAGATATTACTTATCTACAAAAGACTCATTTAATGGAAATGGAAAATTAATAATTATGCCTACTGTTTATGGATATAATAAACCTAATCAAGTTAATTTAGGTTCCCTTATTAGGTTATTTGACTGTTCTCAACATTTGAATAAGTGTGTTAATGATAAGTAAAAATAGAAAGATTTTAGTGAAATATTGGTTCCTGAGCTTGATAGAAATATGCCAGCATGAAAAACAATTATTAATGAGGGAAACAATATTTATTCAGAAGAACTGAATTTAATAGACTCTTGGGGTTTGATGCATCAATCTAAAAGAGAATATACATTTTATTCACATATGTATTAGAATTTTTATTAGACTTGAATATTAACCCTAATCTGACAAGGGTGTCTACTTTCACTTTTGCTTTAATTTAATTACTCATCCATTCAAGGAATATCAATGTTATTTCTTAGAGTATAGATTACTTTTTCTCTGGAATAAGAAGAAGGAGAAGAAGGAGGAGAGGAGGAGGAAGAAGACGATGACAACAATGTCAATGAGGCAAGTTTGTTTAGAGACTGAAAAGGGAGGAAAAGTATGAAATATAGATATTGTTTTGGCAAAAGCGGAAAAAGAGGTGGAAAGAAGATGCTTCCAAGAACCAAACAAGAATTTCATTTTACTATTTATTTTTGTCCTGTTTTTAATATATTGGGGGGGTGGGGGATTAAGCAATTTGCAAAAGAAAGTATAGGGCATATCTGAAAAATAATTAAAAAATGAAGGTGCCAAGTTATTAGAAGACTGCTATAATCTTAAAATAATTTTTATAGCTTATAAAATGCATATATTGTACATAGGGCAAGTTGCAATATAATACATTGAACACACTGAATACCTTTGATTTTTTAGGTTGAAGCACATTCCTGTAGGATTTTTATGTCTATCCCTGAAATCTTTACTTTATATAAAGTATAATCTTTATTATCATTGTATTTAAATACTTAAATACAACAAAATTTGGTTATCTTTGTTACAGAGAAAACAAAGATTCATATGAACCTTAATGTTGGGTTAATAAATCCCCATTAATTTACCTTGAATTCTGTTACTGATTTGTACTCATTTGCTGCAATTTTTTCTTTCATGGTAGCAAAATCCATAGGATGTTTTATTATCATGGAATAGCCAGGAGCAATAGCATCGGTGACTGGAAAAGCAAAAAAACCATGAGGATCCTTCCTAAAAAAAACAGCACAGAACATTATATTTAGGTATAATATTGCCATACTCTGTTAATAATATCAATTAACAACTTTCTGCAATATGCAATATCCAAAGGCAAAGCCAAGGAATGGAAAACACAAAGAATTGAAATACAATTCCTAATCCATCAAAGTGCCAAAACTCTTAGACCATCTATCACAAATAAATATTTGAGAATAACAAATATTCAACATATGCCATTATTTACAGCTGAGGTATTCAAACTTGGGACAAAAAGTCTCCTCCTATGTTTGTTTCTAATGAAAGTAGAAGAAAGCAAAAAGCAGAATTTTTCATAGTATTTCTACAATCCTCTCCATCCAGATTAAGGGTTTAAATTCACTCACTGGAAATCCCTTTCGGGCAGCTAAGATGGAGTCTATTATATTCAACTATATAAACCCTCCATCCTAGGACTACCTGCACCAAAAAGACATGCTTTCAGATCCCATCTTCCTTTCCTGATGATTTTTTAATCATATACAGCTCTATTTTTATTCCATTCTCCTTTGGACTGCTTTAATGTTCTTGGGTTCCCCTGGAACAAACAAGTTGCAGTAGCCAATTCTGGCCAGAATCCATTTTTAGTTCAGCAGCAATCTCTTTCTTCCTTCAACCACTCTTCAAAATTGTCAGCTCTTTCTATTCCTTTGCCAGCAAATCAACTCCCCTTTCCTGAGAGAAAGTGTTTATGTGTGTGAAAAGTATTCTAGAATCATAAAAATATAGAGTTGAAACAAACCACAAGAATCATAAAATCCAATCTTTCCTAATGGATAAAAATCTTGAGAATCTTTCCATAAAATGGATAAGCTACAACCTTCTTAGAGAAACTGTTATATTGTTCTATTGATCTTACAGAAGATTGTCTTCATATTTAAATGAAATCTATATAGCTGCAACCTATTTCTGGATCTACTTTCTATGTTGTAGAGGTCCTGATCTTTGACATCCTTCTATATGTAGCTAAACCAGTGGTGAGATTCTACTACCGGTTCTGTGGGTGTGGCGTGGCTTGGTGGGCATATCTTGGTGGGCGTGGCAGGGGAAGGATACTGCAAAATCTCCATTCCCTCCCCACTCCAGGGAAAGGTTACTGCAAATCCCCATTTCCTCCAATCAGTTGGGACTTGGGAGGCAGAGAATAGATGGGGGGGGGGGGCAGTCAGAGGTGGTATTTACTGGTTCTCTGAACTACTCGAAATTTCTGCTACTGCTTTTCCAGAACTGGTCAGAACCTGCTGAATACCACCTCTGACCTAAACAATGTTATTATATTTTCCTCTTTTCTATAGACTGATATTTTCTGTTCTTTCATCTTGTTTCAGTAGAGTATATTTGGAAGTCTCTGTATTGTATTTGTCATCCTCCTCTGAACCTATTCGAAACTACCAATATTTTTGGCCATGCCCAGAATCATAACAGAACTCCAGATATGATTTTACTAGTTCAGAATAGAAGGAAATAAACATTTCACACATTTCTCATGCAATGACTTTAATGCAGTCCAGAACTGCATAAGGCCTTCTAGAAGCTGACTTACATTGTTCATTCATGTGCAGGTTGTTGGCAATGACCATAATCAAATCTTTTTCAAAGGAGTGTCTCTAAGCTAAAACTCCCCCAACTTTTTGTACGCCAAATATTTTCCTTCACTAAACTTTATAACTTTAGTGATAAATTATGGATAATTTATCCATATTGTTCTTATCCATGATTTTCAACTTGTCCAGATTAGAATGCAATCTTGTTCTATTTTCCCAGGTTGGTCAGTCATTCCATTTTGTGACAAGTAGTCTACCAATTCCATTATCTAAGTTATTAATAAAAATATTGAATAGTATTGGCCCCAAGAGGGACTCATGTTGACTCTGAGTATACCAGTAGTCAATTGCGACTGACTTTACTGTAGAACCATCCAAACCATACTTCAGCTTTTTGTCAATGAAATATGGAATCTTGTTAAAAGTTGCTAAAATCACCCTAAGTTGTATTTGCTGCATTTCCCCAGCAAATAATAATAATAATAATAATTGCCTTGTTAAAGAAAATAACAATATGTCTCAAATGGCCTACTTTTGAGAAAGTCATGCTGACTCTTAACAAATTACAACATTGTCTGTAAAAAACTTACAAATGATTGGCTTTATTATCTGCTCTAACATATCTTTCCAAGTATTGACGCTAGGATCATTGTTCAATAATCACTAGGATCTTCTATTTTTCCTTTCTTGAGCAGGGAGACATTTGCTCTTCTCCAATCCTCTGGCACCCCCAGCCAGTTCTCCAGGACTCCTCAAATGCTACACAAATCACTAGATCCTTTAGATGTAAAGACAAAGGCAAAATAGGAATTGAGTTCCTCTATTTTTTCTTGCTCATCTTAATTTTTTTCTGGTTGAAATAGGCAGTGAGCCTCTGTTATTGTTTTCTTCTTACTCACATATTTTTAAAGTCTTTATTGATGAATTTTGTCTCTTGCTAGCTTAGCTTTCCTGATCTCATACCTACTGGGCTGAAACTTCATACAGTACTGCAGGTATAGTGGAGTATCAGTACAATTATGATGAAGAACTAAAAGGATTGGTAAATGGCAATTCAATCTTAAAAAAGAAAGGCCTTAGAAATAAACTTAAATTAACCTGCCATAATTCTGTTTGGTATAATAAGGGACAAAGGGATACTCTACTAAACTATTTTTACAATAACCTACAATACTAAAGTAGAATTATTGAAACAGTTGTTCTGTTTCATGACCTGACCTAGTTTGAAGGGCTGAGTATAGACTTTCTTGGCTGTTAGCCCTTCTTTCATTTCTATTTCCTATAAGGAGTCTTATTTAAATTTACTTCTTTGCAATCTGCCTATTTACCGTATTTTTGGAGTATAAGACATATCTTTTTTCCTCTAAAAAGAGGCTGAAAATCTGGGTGAGTCTTATACACCGAATACAGTATTTTTTGCCTCCTGAAGCCCCGCCCCTTCACCAAAATGGCTGTGCATAGCCTTATGGAGGCATTCAGAGACCTCCTGGGGGCTGGAGAGGGCAGAAATGAGCAAAACATGGGCCGTTTTTTGCCCCCCACAGCCCCCAGCAACGCTCTATAAGCCTCCATAAGGCTATGCATGCCGTTTTTTTGCTCATTTTTGCCCCCCCCCCCCCGGAGCACTCTGTAAGTCCCCCCAAGGCTATTCATGACTTTTATTTGGAAAAAAAATGGACCCGTTTTTGTGATAAAAGGGCTGTTTTGGGAAGGTTTGCAAAGTGCAAAAACTTTTTTTCCCTTTCGGAAAGCTGTTTAGTTAAAGTGGTTGATGAGAATTACACTGGTCAAGTGCTGTGCCAGCAGAAACAAAGTGCTACAGGTTGTCAGCGATTTCCTTCTCCAGCACATGGATAAATACATCTGGAAACATCTACCATGTTTCTCTGAAAATAAAACGGGGTCTTATTTTCTTTTGACCCCTGAAATAAGCACTTGGACATTTTTGGAGAGGTCTTATTATTTTTGAGATGCAGGAGGCAGTGAGCGTGGTCACCTCACGGCTGCTGCTGTGTAGCAATATTTTCAGGGAGGGCTTATTTTAGCGCATGCGCTCAAAAGCTCCATTGGCCTTATTACCCGGGGAAGTCTTATTTTTGGGGAAACAGGGTATCTACCTACCTACTCTCTCTCTCTCCCTACCTACCTACTGTATTTCTCCCCCCCCTCTATCTACTTATATACATACTTTCTCCCCCCCCACACCTATCTACTGTATTTCTCTCTATTTTTCTCTCTCTATCCCTCTACCTACCAACCTATCTACTCTCTCTCCCCCTACCTATCTACTGTATTTCTCTCTATATATTTCTCTCTCTTTATCCCTCTACCTACCTATCTGTACTCTCCCTCCCTCCCTCCTGTATTTCTCTCTCTCTCTCTCTCTCTCTCTCCCTCCCTTCTTCTACCTACCTACCTAACTACTCTCTTCCTACCTACCTACCTACTGTATTTCCCTCTCTTTCTCACCCTCTCTATCCCTCTATCTATCTACCTACTTTTTAAAAAAAAATTGCCTCTTCAAAACCTTATACTCCAGTGCATCTTATACTCCAAAAAATACGGTAATCATATTGGCTCCTTTAGATGTTTCCTTATATTCTTGGCCAAGGGAGTCAGCACTGTCTGAAGACATTTCTCATGGTCATGTGGTCAGCATGGCTAGCTCCCTACACTGAATACTTTACCTTTCCACAAAAGTAATGTCTATTAATCTACTTACATTTGAATGCTTTCGTATTGTTAGATGGGCAGGAAGTGGGGCAGGAAGTGGGGCATTGCATGGCACTCGGGTCTTGAACCCAGGCTGTCAGTTTTCAAGCTGACAAGCTCAACATCTTCAACTCAGCATCTGCAACACTCTCTACATGGGGCTTCTCTTGAGGTGCACCCGAAGACTGCAGTTACTCCAGAACGCAGCCGCGCGGGCAATTATGGGAGCTCCTAGACGCTCCCATGTAACACCGCTCTTGCGCGAGCTGCACTGGCTGCCTGTGGTCTTTCGGGTGCGCTTCAAGGTGCTGACTATCATCTTCAAAGCGCTCCATGGCACGGAACCTAGTTATCTTCGGGATCGCATCCTGCCCCATACATCCCTTCGGCCGATTCGCTCCAACAGAGAGGGACCTCTCCGGGTGCCATCCACTAGGCAATGCCAGCGGGCGACGCCCAGGGGAAGGGCCTTCTCTGTGGAGGGCCCAACTCTCTGGAACGACTTACTCCCCGAACTGAGAATGATCACGGATCTCCGCTCCTTCTGCCAGAACCTTAAAACCTATTTTTTCCAACAGGCCGGCCTGGCCTAACTTACATCACCTAGCCCACAGTCTGCAATTAAATTGTTTTAAATTGGTTTTGGGGATATTGTTTTAATATATTTAAATTTTTAGCACAGGGATATTAATTTAATTTGGTTTTATATTTTGTATATTGTTGTTTATATATGTTTTTAAATTGCCTGTGCACCGCCCTGAGTCCCTTTTGGGAAAGGGTGCGGTATATAAATTAAATAAACCATAAACCATAACTGCTGTTCCAAGAAATCTCTAACAATTCGTTTTAAAGTTTTGCTTGTGAAGAAGGCACAGAAGAGACTGTACTTCCTGAGAATGCTAAGGAAGATAAATCTATCTCAGCATCTACTTCTGTCCTACTATTGCAGCACTATTGAGAGTGTTCTGACATACGGCATTCTTGCATAGTATGGGAGCAGCTCTGCAGCAAACAAAAAAGCTCTACAGAGAATCATTAAAACTGGCTCCAGCTACCAGCCCTGGATGACATCTTCACATCTCGCTGTTTGAGGAAGTTGCATAACATTCACAGAGACTCTTCCCATCCTGCTTACAATCTTTTTAGACTGTTACCTTCTGGCAGAAGATACAGAACAATTAAAACTAGGACCACACATCTTCTGAATAGCTTTTATCCCAGAGCTATAATTGCACTCAGCAATGAACTAAAGCAGGGGTCTCCAACCTTTGCAACTTTAAGTCTGAAGGACTTCAGCTCCCAGAATTCTCCAGCCAGCAAAACTTAAAGTTGCAAAGGTTGGAGACCCCTGAACTAAAGGGTCACCATCAGTGAGCTATTGGACAGTTTTATGGATGTTTAGGGGCGGGGATTTTTTGGAGGGTGGGGGTGTGTTTGGGGATTGTTATGGTGTTGGCTCTAGTCTCTGGGTGTTATGTGAATTTGGTTGTATGTGTAAACTGTATATTCCTACAATGACAATAAAGTAAAGTATTTCTCCAAGTTATTAAAATTGGCCTTCTGAAAAACCAAGCTCTAGATTTTTTAAAATCTATGTAATTGTAAAAATCAAGAATTCTAACAATAATCATTTTTTTCCAGAGTTCCCACAACTTTGAGATTTTCAATCAACTACTAAGCAATGGGTGGAAACTAATCAAGGAGAGAAGCAACCTAGAACTAAGGAGAAATTTCCTGAAAGAACAATTAATCAGTGGAACAACTTGTCTCCAGAAGTTATAAATGCTCCAACAATAGAAGTTTTAAAGAAGATATTGGATAACCATTTGTCTGAAATGGTATAGGGTTTCCTGCCTAAGAAGTGGCTTGGACTAGAAGACTTCCAAGGTCCCTTTCAACTCTGTTATTTTATAACTCCACAATCTTTGGTAGTATAGATCAAAGCCCAGAGTTGCTTGACAATATAATGAACATCATATAAATTTAATCAATCAATGAATGAATCCAAGGTTGCAAGAAACCTTCTACCTTTTGAAAAGGGCAAGGGAAGAAAAAAGAAAAAGGCAAAGAGAAGTCAGAAATTATCTGGCACAATTAATTTTTCAAGAGATGTCCTCATAGGTTTACATTTTATTTATCCTCCTAAAGTTGTTCTGAATCATTTGGGGATCTGCAGCAGGCTCCTAATACGATATTCCTCCTTCTAGTTTTCCTTTTTATGAGCTAGATGCCTAGACACTTACATTACCAAACAATCCAGTGAATCTTTTAACAGGCTTTCAATGTAGATAAAGTTAAAGCATAAAGAATTCCAGAAATGTTCTTCATTGTTGTAGGATACCATAATACAATCATGAAAGCTTCTCGGAGTTTCTATCTGTCCCATTTTATATCAAATAAATCGGTGAGATTATTTGGTGTATTTATTTAATACATTCTACTTTCTCAGGTAGAAAGCAATTTCCTTCCTTTTAACATTTCATTGCTTTCTTTTCCCTTCTAAAAGCCAGATCTGTATTCTGTCACATTTTCTCATCCATCAGAAGGACAATTCTCATCTCATCCATCAGAAGAACACATAACCTTTCCCCATCTTCCTTGCCTGAAGATGGGCCAAACAGCTTGCCACGTTTAATAGACAAGCACAGCACAGCAGAATTGGAAGGTGTCTCTCTCTTCCTTTACCCCCAAACACAAATGGGGAATCGGACATGACCGAAAGTCAAGTTTCTTCATCCTGGGAGATAAACTCTAGTAATTTTGAAGGCAGTTCATAAGGATGGGTTTATGGGGGAAATTCAGATGAAACTGACACACAAATTGTGATGATTAAACATTCTTTGTTCCCTCCCACTAATTCTCTGATTATGTTATCCTTCCAATGAATTTATTCGCTTGATAGTCTTCTTTCCCAACTGCTAGAATTAGTGTTTGGGGTAGGATGAGATAGTATGAGGAAGATGTGCAGAATGAGCCCCTCTCAAACAGAGAGCAACTGATGAGATATGGAAAGTCCTTGACCTATGCCAGAATTGGACTAGAATTTCTTTCTGTTTACTTTATTGTCATTGTATCTTGTACAACGAAATTAAATGCCATCTTTAGTGTACATTATGATTATAAAAATAAAACACAAACACACATCCTTCACATTCTATACAATTGAATTGAAACCGATATTCTGTAAATGAGTTGCACCCAATTTTATGACCTTTTTTTGCCATGGTGGTTAAATGATATTGCAGTTAAGTGAATTTTAGTCATTAAGCAAACCTTGCTTTCCACATTCACTCTGCTTGTCAGAAGCCATCTGGAAAGATCACATATGGCAATCACCTAACCCTAGAACATTACGACCATCAAAATATAGGCTAGTTGCCTAGCACCTGAATTTTGATCATGTGACTCTGGGGATGCTGCAAAGATTAAGTGTGAAGACTAACTGTAAGTCACATTTTAGCACCATTGTGACTTCTGTCACTAAATTAACTGTTTAAACATTACCTGTATTGAATTAATCTTCTTTGAAGCAGCCAATTGCAGATATAAGTCACTGGGTTAATTTGATTTGTAACTATAAAAGGACCTATAGATTTTATGTCTTAGGTAGGTAGGAAGAAGGCAAAAATTTTGTGAGAAACTACTCTAAATCACCCATTACAATCTTAGTGCTGCTAGATACACCTATTGCATGTTTCTATGTGGCCTAAGCCAAATCTAACTGGCCCTTTAAGAGGATCTAGGCAGCCTATATTTCTGGAGAAAGTCAAACATTCGAGACAAGTGCTCTGAGGACAAGATGCTTGGTGATGTGTAGAGGTTAATTGTAGACTGCTTGAAAGTGAGACCTATCAGTTGCTATATTGAATTACTACAAAAAAAAATAATTCAATTTAGTTATCCTATGAATAAGAGACATAGTTCAATGCAAATATTGTTCAATGTAGTCACCTTTTATTCTCCCATTAGATTCCATACAATAAATAGCACTTAGATCTCACAGTGCTTTACAGCCATTTCTAAAATGCTTATAGAATCAGTATATTTCTCCCAACAATCTAGGTTCTCAGGAGGAGGACAAACAGCAATAGCAATACCACTTAGACATATATACCACTTCAGTGATGCTTATATCCTTCTCTAAGCTGTTTACCCTGTTGAGGGTAAGCATATTACCCTCAACAAGCTGGGTCCTTATTCTACCCACCTCGGAAAGATATAAGGCTGAGTCAACCTTGAACCTGGTGAGATTTGATCGGCCAAATTGCAGGAAGCCGGCAGTCAGCAGAAGTAGCCTGCAGTACTGCATTCTAACCACTGCACCACAAATGAAATGTAAATATAAATGTAAATAACAAAAATGAACATAAACGTCCAGTAAGTAGGAAAGGGTCTTCCAAACCTGGAGGTAAATTAAGAACCATGATTAAAGCTCATCTACCTGTACCAAGCAATATGATCCATAAATATTTCTAGCGTGTCCAGAGCCCTTTTCTTATTGCAAAGAATAAAGTGAATCAATCTGGTAAAGAAATTTTAAACTTTAAAACACCTCTTCATCAGAGATGACACATTATTAAGTATATACATTTCAAAACAGCAGCTGTACATCTTATATTTATATATAATATATTCTTACCTTTGTAACTGACGAAGGAAATGTTCCAATAATTGCTGAATAGGAGTGCTCTCATTTTCTGCTATAATTCAATATAAAAAAATAGGTTTTGATAGTAGTTGTTATGTTTTCACAATTCTAATAATATAAGCTATTTCTACAGAAGTCTTCTACTATTGAATGTGTTTCTTCACAAGAAAGATAACAAATTAATCATTCATTTAAGAAGTGCATATTCCACCTTCCACCCTAGAAAAAAGAACTAATCAAAAGAGCTTATGAGATATGCAAATGTTAAAAATAGAATTTATATATATATATATATTCCTCAAAAATGTTTCCTCAAAATAAGACAGGGTCTAATTTTCTTTTGACCCCCGAAATAGGCACTTGGCCTGATTTTTGGGGCAGTCTTATTATTTTTGAGGTGCAGGAAGTGGCGAGCGTGGTCACCTCATGGCTGCTGCTGTGTTGCAATATTTTCAGGGAGGGTTTATTTTTGGGAAAGGGCCTTTTTTAGGCAATGTGCTCAAAAGTCCGATTGGAGAAGTCTTATTTTCAGGGAAACAGGGTAGCAAACCCAAAATGCACCAACTAAAACTGCAATAAATAGAATTAAATAAGAGATAAATCAAATATCTTCCAAAAAATACCAAAGAGATACCAGTCAAGAGGAAGAATACTTTCAGCATGTGGAATTTTATATATGGACACTGCAATAAGAAGACCCTTATGCAGGCAATCATCAAGAAACCTTAAACACATCAGTACACGCAAGAGGTTAAACAGATTCAGACTTATGCTGAAGGGAGTAAGTATTTCAAGCAGTTGGATCCACATCTGTTTTGAATAGATCTCTAAATGAGATCTTTCTTTCAAAAGTTTCTTGTAGAAAATATGAGGACAAAACTGTTTCAATACAGATAGTCTTCAACTTACAACCATTTGTTCAGTGACCAAAACAGACTTACAACTGCTGCCCAGTGCAGCACCCCAGTGGCTGTGTCATCACAATTTGGATGCTTGGCAGTGTGTTTGCCCTGACAATTCCCACTATACCATGACCTGAGAGGCCTCAGTCAACTAGGCCCACTGATGTGCCTCATGAGAGCACATTCCATTCTCACATAATTACTAAAAATCAGATGAGAATGGGGCATGCTTTTCAGAATAGTTGTTGGATATTGGTGAATGCTGGCATCATCCAAAGTATCATGGCAAGCCACTTTTAACATGCATATTATAGATTTGCCATGACGTTTGTAAATGCATTATTATGACTGACATTACTGATATACCAAATATAAATTACTCACTAGGTTGAGTTCTACAGGCCCGGACTGGACGATCAGAGGGTGGATCAACTTCCACTTTTTTTCCTGGATCAAAATCATCCATTTCACCCTCAGTATCACAATGTTCCTTCTCTCTCTTTCTTTTCTTCTCTTCCTGATATTAAAAAAATGTGGTCAATATTTTCATATAAATATATATATATATATATACACACATATTTATAGGAAACATTTATTACTGTAATATAAAGATTAGCAAGCACTTTAATTATATTAAACTGAGAACAAAATAACTGAGGATGATTGTAAGATTTCAAGGAGAAAATGGCTCCTTCAATCTTGTAGCTTATAGCAATCTTTATTTATTTATTTATTTAATTCGATTTATATCCCGCCCTTCTCCACGAAGGACCCAGGGCGGCGCACAGGAATTTAAAAACATATAAAACAGAATATACAAAATTTAAAAGCATATTAAATTACATGAAACAATCCTATGCTAAAACCAAATTAAAAACCCCAATTTAAAACTATCTAAAATAGCATTGTCAAGTACCCTAACGATGCATTTAGATTTATATACTGCTTCACAATGCTTTACAACCCTCTCTAAGCAGTTTATAGGGTCAGCATATTGTACCCAACGATCTGGGTCCTCATTTTACTGACGTCTATGCAAACAACCACTGAGACAGGTGGGGCAGTAGTTAGACTACAGTATGGCATGCTGACTCTGTCCACTGCCAGGAGTTCTATCTAATTAGCTTAAGGTTGACTTAGCTTTCCAACCTTCCAAGGTTGGTAAAATGAGGATCGAAGTTGTTCAATATGCTGATGCTGTAAATCACTTAGAATATGCTATAAATCACAATGAAGTGCTATATAAATCTAAGTGCTATTGCTATTACTAATATTCTTGGGTATATTCCAGATGAGCTTGAAAGGGTATCATCGTTTTCCGAGGAGTTGAGGGTGATGAAGCGCCACAAGAGACGCCTAGAGAGTAGGTGGAGATCTACACACTCTGAATCTGACCGAACACAGGTGAGAGCCCATTTGAGAACTTACCTTGTGGAGTTAAGAGTGGCCAAGCGTCAGTATTGTGCCACTCTTATTGCGTCCGCAGATAACCGCCCTGCCACCCTGTTCGGGGTAACCTGCTCCCTCCTTCAACAGAGGCCGCGGGAAGCCCCTCTACAGGACAGAGCAGAGGAATTTGGGGAGTATCTGCAGGACAAAATCGCTCAGATCCGGAGCAAGTTGGTCTCCACTGAAAATGGTCTGGAGGGGACGTCGGAGGCGGGTCTTGAGATACCATTCTGGGAGGAGTTTGACTCTGTTACTTCTGATGATATGGACAGGTTGCGTAGGCGACTGAGAGCCACCACATGTTTATTGGACCCGTGTCCCTCCTGGCTTGTACTGGCATCCTGGGAGGTTTCACGAGGCTGGCTCCAGGAAATAGTGAATGCCTCTTTGAGTGAGGGGTTCTTGCCTATCGTCTTGAAAGAGGCGGTGGTGAGGCCCCTCCTCAAGAAGCCTTCCCTGGACCCAGCCTTGTTAGTAAATTACCATCCGGTCTCCAACCTTCACTTTTTGGCGAAGGTTGTAGAGAGTGTGGTGGCACAACAGTTTCCACGTCACCTGGAGGAAATTGATTATCTGGACCCGCGCCAGTCCGGTTTCCGGCCCGGTCACAGCACGGAGACGGCATTGGTCGCGTTGGTGGACGATCTCTGGAGGGCCAGAGATGGGGGTTGTTTCTCCATCCTGGTCCTATTAGACCTCTCGGCGGCTTTTGATACCATCGACCACCCCATTGCATTGACTGGAGGGGTTGGGGATGAGGGGCACCGTTTTACGGTGGTTCTCCTCCTACCTCTCCTGTCGATCGCAATTTGTATTGGCAGGGGGGCAGAGGTCAACCTCGAGGCCTCTCACATGTGGGGTGCCTCAGGGGTCGGTCCTCTCGCCTCTCCTGTTCAATACATATATGAAGCCGCTGGGCGAGATCATCCGTGGTTTTGGGGTAGATTACCACCTGTATGCTGACGATACTCAACTATACATCTCTACCCCAAACCCCAACGATGCCGTCGAAGTGATGTCCCAGTGTCTGGAAGCCGTACGGATCTGGATGGGAAGGAACAGACTCAAGCTCAACCCGGCCAAGACTGAGTGGCTTTGGCTACCGGCGCCCCGGTTCAACCAATTGACTCCATCATTGGCCATTGACTCCATCATTGGCGAACATCTGGCCCCCATGGATCGGGCACGCAACTTGGGCGTCCTCCTAGATGCCGGGCTGTCAATGGATGACCATGTGACAGCCGTGGCCAGGGGGGCGTTTCATCAGGTTCACCTGGTGCGCCAGTTGCATCCCTTATTGGACCGGGACGCCCTTCGCACAGTCACTCATGCTCTTGTGATGTCCCGTCTAGACTACTGTAACACTCTCTACATGGGGCTCCCCTTGAGATGCACCCGAAGGCTGCAGCTGGTCCAAAATGTGGCCGCGCGGGCAGTTCTGGGAGTTACCAGATACTCCCATGTAACACCGCTCCTGCACAGGCTGCACTGGCTGCCTGTGGCCTTTCGGGTGCGTTTCAAGGTGTTGGTTATCATCTTTAAAGCACTCCATGGCACAGGACATAGTTATTTGCGGGATCGTATCCTGCCCCATACATCCCTTTGGCCAATTTGCTCTCGCAGAGAGGGACTTCTCCGGGTGCCGTCCACTAGGCAATGCCAGCGGGTGACGCCCAGGGGAAGGGCCTTCTCTGTGATGGGCCCGACCCTTTGGAATGACCTCCCCCCTGATATCAGACCTCCTCTCCTTCCGCCAGAAACTCAAAACCCACCTGTTTCATTTAGCTGGCCTGGCCTAACTCCAGAGTTCCCGCCCCAGTCTGTAATTTTAAATTATTTATCTGGTTTTATGGGTTTAGTTTTAATTTTTATAAATTTGTACAGAGGATTGTTTAATCTGATTTTAGTTATATGTATTGTTATGGTTTTGATAATTTTAATTTATACCTGTACACCGCCCCGAGTCCCTTCGGGGAGAGGGGGCGGTCTAGAAATCGAATTAAATAAATAAATAATAAATAAATCATTGAAATTGATGTGTTAGAGAGAGTTTTTATAAGAACATTCTGCCAATGACAATAATGATGGCCAGTTGGCTGTAGGCACAATAGTATCTCATATATTGCTGGAGAAGCTGGATAAGTCTTCTCACTGTTCAAGGCTGTGTGGTGGACTGAAGAGAAGCTAAATTAGACGTTCAGGAGAAACTCCTGCACTAATCTCTGTAGTCCAACTTGCTCTGGCTTCGGGACCAGCTCCTGAGTGACAAGAGGGATCACAAGACACCCACCCTTGGCATTGTTAGCAACTCTGGGTTCAGAACCAGTGTTACAACTCTGGTCCCGTAACCAGTGTTTGAAAATAAATACGGAATAGTGTAATTCACTGGACAGTAAAGAGATACGTTGCTTTAACCACAAACAAACTCTAAAACAGTGATAGTAAGAAAATAAATAGTCTGTACTTCGTAGCTACTAAAATGCTTCTTCCGACCAGTGATACTAACTTCTCAAAATAATAACAGTCATTCACCAAACACAGAGTTATCTTACAGTGATGCAAAACAAATACTTCTTCAGTCTTCTTCAGTCTTCAGCTTCAGCACAGGAATCAAAAAGAATCGAAAAAGGGAACGGACTGGGTTCCTGAGCTTCCTTTATGGTAGAGCTGAGAAGCACAGCCAATAGCTACATAACTCCTTAAGAACATAGGATCATATATATTGTCAACCCAATATAAGGCTGATTATCCTAACAGGCATAAAATTCAATGGAGACCCCAAGCAAATGGGGTTCTTCCTGATGCACATATGGATCAACATGCAGGAGTATGGTCCAGAAATAGCTGGTCAAGGGGCAGTGCATGACCATGGCATTGGAGAGGTCCATAGCTGAGCCGAAGATCACTCTCCATAATGACAAGGTCCCAGAACTGAGAAACTTCAATTGCTTCATGACCACCCATAGAAAGCATTTCAAGGACTCCTTGACCAATCAAAAAACTAGAGGTTGCATCAAAACCATCAGCCAGAGACAGAGAGGAGTGGGCAGGTACACCCAAGAGTTCCATGACCTGACCTGCTGGTTAACTGATAGGCCAAAAGACATTTTGATTGGCTGCTTCCAAGACAGGCTGAGTCTATAATACCTCTGCATCCTCCATCATTGGCAGAAGAGGTAGAGATTGACTAGGCGCAATCCAAATATTGGGCAAGTCATTGGTGGCAGAGATCCCTGCCAAGAAAAAAGAGGTGCCAAAACCACAGCCACACAAGCAAAGTCCTCACTGGCGGTCCACTGGCTGCTTTAGGAAAAGAAGGCCACTGAACTGCTGTCTGCTGAGCCACACACCTAACCCAAAAGGCAACCCTAGGAGCTACCAAAAAGCAGGTAAAGCTGCCTCAGAGAGCTCACGAAATAGCCCTAAAAGGAGTGGATGAAGGACATCTTGGCTCATTTGGCAAAAGGAAAAGTTTTCACCAAATTGGATTTGTGGGAGGCATACTACGAAGTGAGATTCAAGGAAGGGGATGAGTGGAAGACAGCTTTCAATTGCCATGAGGCTGTTTCCAATTAGGAATCCTGCCTTTTGGTCTGCAGGGCGCCCCTGCTGTATTCATGCAGCTAATAAATGAGTTGTTACAGAAGTACTTGTATAAAGGGATCTTAGTGTATCTGATTGATATTTTGATCTACAACAAGACCATGGCAAAGCATGTGAAATTGGTCAGGGCAGTGCTTAAGAAACAAGCTGCCCAGCTTTAAGTCAAACTTTCTAAGTGTGAAGTTCACCAGAATATGATTGACTATCTGGGATATTGCTCTTCAAGATGGTGGCGCGCTTAGGCGCAGCGGCTTTGAGCTCCTGGTGTCACAGCAGAGTTAGACAAATAACTAGTCTATACCCACAGGGAGTTATTAAGTCATTATTAACTTATTATTAAAGATAAAGATCTTCTAGTCGACTCGATATTACCAGCAACTTCCAGCAGTCTCATAATATACCGAGTGACACAGTAAGACTGCCAGGCTCTCCATGGATCGTTGTTTGGCCTAGAAGGCAGCGAAGGGAGCCGGAGCGGAGGCGGGGATGCAGAGCAGGTTTGCTAGTTTGATTATGGAAGCAGCCTCACAGACCAGCATTGCCAAGCATTTCTTAACCAACTCTGGATCCTTTGTCCACAAAACCGATGAACTGGAGCTATGGATGGCAGCGAATGGGCTCATTGGTGACTGCTGTGTGATGATCATCACAGAGACCTGGCTTCATCCACTTGTACCGGATGCATCTGTGGAGCTAACTAGCCGCACCACACACCGCTTTGACAGAGACAACAATTCTGGTGGAAGCAAGGGTGGAGGACTGTGTATTTACACCCATGATAATTGGTGTACTAGCGGTGGAGCTGCTTCTGCGCACTGTTCTCCAGATGTGGAATTTCCAACTGTCATTTGTCGGCCATTTTAACTGCCTGGTGAGATTTCTGTTATGGTTGTCACTGCTGTCTGTATTCCACCTGATGCAAATGTTAGCACAACGCTCAAACCAATTTCATTGTAATTTTATTTTATTTTATTACAATGACAATAAAGATTATTATTATTATTATTATTATTATTATTATTATTATTATTATTATTATTATTATTATTATTATTATTATTATTATTATTATTATTATTATTATATTGAATATCCCATGAGGGCATGGAAATTCACCAAGAGAACGTGCAGGCAGTGCTGAAGTGGGCTCCTCCCCATACTAGAAAGCAGCTGTAGAGTTTCCTGGATTTGCCTGCTAAAGACAAAAGAGGAAAGAAAACCCAAGCCATGCTGGGCGCTCCTAACTTGGAGGCATTTCCTAGAAGTGGGGAAAACCTTATTTGAAGTTTGGACTGAGCATAAGAATTTAGGAGCCTTGAGAACCCCACTGGAGATTATTGCTGAAAAAGGCCTGGTGGGCTCAGTATTTTAACTGTTTTAACTTCACATTATGATATCTCCCAGGAAGAAAGATGCTCTAGCCCAGGGGTCCTCAAACTTTTTAAACAGGGGGCCACACCGTCCATCCAACAAGTACGGGAGGCCGTACTTGCTGGGTGAGTGTGGCTAGATAATCATGTGACTAGGTGGGTGTGGCCAATTTGACAGTCCATTCAACAATGAATACAAACTAAACTTTAGTTTGTATTGCTCCTGGGGGAGCAAATATTTGCTTTTGTTTGCATGTGCTCTTTTGTTTGCCTTTTCCTTTTACTAGATCGTTTTTTCAGTTGTTTAGGAGTCTAGAGGTCCACTTCAGGAAACCCAGTTTTGCAGCAATTCTTCTCAGCCCCAAGGAGCTTGAGAAATACCTCTCTATATCTGTCTCTCTTTCTCCCTCTGTCTGTCTCTCTCTTTCTCTTTCAGTCTTTCTCTCCCTCCCTCCCTCTGTCTATCTCTGTCTGTTTATCTATCTTCTGGAGCTGAGGGAGATGAAAAATGGGCCGGTTTTGCCCATTTTTTGGCTTTCTGGGGCATCTGTGCACCCATTTTTCACTCTCCCACCTCCAGAACGTCTCTGCAGGCCAAAATTGTTGGCCTTACCTTTCAGTTCCAGCTGACAGGGCTTGGAAGGTAAGTACTGCACTCGGCC
Source organism: Rhabdophis nuchalis (assembly GCA_039707465.1). Taxonomy (NCBI): domain Eukaryota; kingdom Metazoa; phylum Chordata; class Lepidosauria; order Squamata; family Natricidae; genus Rhabdophis; species Rhabdophis nuchalis. Next base: position 109,274,758 of record CM077647.1, on the reverse strand, counting down.
GAAGGGTGGGCAGGGTGATGTGGGCGGGGCACTCTCGTGGCCCTGTGCAGGCTGGATTAATGGCTTCGGCAGGCCACATGCAGCCTGCGGCCCATAGTTTGAGGACCCATGCTCTAGTCTAGACAGACTGCTACAATACAATAGTTCAAAGCTAGAGGTAATTAAGACAATCATTCCCTCCAAGCAAATAGTCACAACTCAAGCATAGGCAAAAGTAAAAGCCCAACTAACTGATGATCTAAAGAACACCCTAAGAGCAGCTTCAGGAGAAGACAAATGCTAAGAGGTGCATAAGAATGAAAATATACCGCAGGATGATCTAGTTTTGGTGGCGGCCAAACTGTACAGCCCAGAAAGCCATAAATTGTTATTCCTATAACAGAGCCCTGATTCAAAAGTGGCAGACCATTTCGGGTTTGTAAAAACCCTGCACCTAGTCAAGCGGCAATGTAGGTGGTCATCCTTCAAAACGAACATAGAAGGATATGTAGCCAGCTAACTTACCTGTGCTTTTATCAAACAGAGACAACAGAAGACACTCTTCTTCTCTACAGATTGAAGATTGGGATTCAATCCATAGAAGAACCAAAAGCTCCATGGAAAGAGATATCAATGAACTTTATAGTAGAACAGCTCAAAAATTAATGGAACCCAGTAATTTAGATGATAACATATTTTCCAAATAGGTACATTTGTTCCCTGCCAAAAAATCCCCTCTGCTTCCAGTTTGGCTAAACTATTCATGCAGCGTGTTTATTGGTAACATGGCGCTCCAGAGAGGATCATCTCAAATCACGAGTCCAAATTGCAATTTTGGCAAGAGTTACTAAAACTTTTTTTTTTTTATATTGCAAAAGTTTTATTGGTTTTTACAAATTTTTTAAGGTAGGGTAGGGTAGGGTGAAATACAAAAATATTTTGAGAACTTTCACGCCGAGATCGTTGGCCCCTCCGGGGCTTCTTAATAAGACATTGGTAATACATTTTTCAATAATACCACAAGGTGAAAATAAATGCATACATCATAAAATTCTAAATTCTATGCTGGCAGTCGTGTACAAACATCCAGATGAAGTTATACTGTATTAATAAAAAGAAAAGTCATTTTTTAGATCTAACTCTCTTGGCAATTGTGTGTTCTTGTTCTCCTCCCTGGCCCCCAGTGGGCGGGGCCGTGGCCCCCTCTCCCCTCCTGGATCTTCCCCCAGGATAGAGGAATGTTTTTTAAGAAAGGCTTCCGCCTCAGCAACTGTTTTAATCCTTACTCTTCCTCATTCCCAGAACACCAACATCCCTTCTGGCATCACCCACTTGAACCAAATCCCGTGGTTAAACAAATTTTTAGATAAGAAGGAATATTTCCTCCTCACCTCTCTAATCTTTTTCGGGATCTGCTTCAAGATGGCGACTTCCTTCTGTTGATACATTAACGGACCCTCTCTCTGCGCCCTAAGAGTTACTAAAACTTTTGAGGAATTCTCAGGGGCTCACTTCCATGCATTATCCGGCTACTAATGGTGACTGTAAACATATCAATGGGGTCTTGGAGCAGTACCTCAGATGCTAGATTAATTATCAATCAAATGAATAGAGTTGGAAGCAGGCTTGGAGGTCTTATAGTCCAGCACCCTGCTCAAGCAGAAGACCCTATACCATTTCAGACAAGTGACTGTCTAATCGCTTCTTAAAAAATCCCAGTGATGCAGCACCCACAACTTCTGGAGACAAGCTGTTCCATTGATTAACTGTTTTTACTGTCAGAAAGTTTTTCCTTAATTCCATGTTGTTTCTCTCCTTGATTAATTTCCATCCATTGTTCCTTGACCTGCCCTCTGGTGCTTTGGAAAATGAATTGATCTCTTCCTCTTTGTGGCAGTCTCTCAAATACTGAAATATTGCTAACATGTCCTTCCAGTCCTTCTTTTCTACAGACTAGCCAAACTCAAATCCTACAACCATTCTTCATATGTTTTAGTCTCCAAGCCTTTAATCATTTTTGTTGCTCTTCTTTGCACTTTTTCCAAAGACTCAACATTTTTTTGTAATGTGGTGACCAAAATTGGATGCAGTATTCCAGGTGTGGCCTTGCTAAGGCTTTATAAAGAGGTACCAATATTTCACATGATTTTGATTCTCTACCTCTGTTTATATAACCAAGGATTGTATTAGTTGTTTTGGCTGCTGTTGCACACTGCTATCTCATGTTTAAGTAATTGTCCAGTAGGACTCCAAGGTCCCTCTTACAGTTACTGTTTTTGAATCAGGATTCACCTAATCTGTACTTAAGATTTAAGATTTATTGCATTTATATACTGCCCTATCTCCCTTTCGGGACTCAGGGCGGTGTACAGCCAACAGTAAAAATGAGTAATATAAAAGTTAAGATCAAATGTTAAGATATAATTAAATAAATTGACCTGCCAAATTAAAAACCCCTACTAAAATCAATTTAAAAACTTGTACTTTTATTTTTTCCTGCCCCGGTGTAAAATCTTGTTTTTCTCCACATTACATGTCATGTTGTTGGATAGGGCTCATTGTTCAAGTCTGTCAAAATCTTTTTGGATCTCGAGCTTGTTTTCTGGAGTGTTGACTATTAATGCTAGTTTAGTGGCATCAGTAAATTTGATCAGTTCCTCTTCTATTCCCTCATTTAAATCATTTATAAAGATTTTGAAGAGTACTGGGCTTAAGATAGCATCTTGTGATACACCACTGCTTATTCCTTCCATGGAGATGTAGTACCGTTAAGGATTACTCTTTGAGTATGAATTGTCAGCCAGTTACAAATCTATCTGGGGGTGAAACTGTCTATCCCACATTTTTCTAGTTTATAAAGAAATAGGCTGTGGTCTATATTGTCGAATGCTTTGCTGTAGTCTAAATATACTATGTCCAAAGCAATTTGCTAGTCTACTAATTTAGTCACTTTATCAGAGAATGAGACAATGTTGGTTTGGCATGATCTGTTTTTAACAAACCCATACTGGCTACTAGTTATAACTTTATTTGTTTCTAGATATTTGTAGATCTGTTTTTTAATTAACTTTTCCAGTATCTTCCGAAGTATTGATGTTAGACTGATTGGTCTTTAGTTTCCTGGATCTATTTTTTCTTCCTTTTTTGATGATGGGAACCACATCAGCTCTTTTCCAATCCTCAGGTAATTCCCCTTTGTCCCAAGATTTTTGAACATTTGCCGTATGGTAATTACCCCATATGGAAATTACAGCAGGATAATTGGACAGACCTTCTCCCTTTTGCGGCTGTCTCTTTCAATAACTTACAATAACTCAGTATACTGTAGTACTGTAGTACTGCGTTCACTGCATTCATTTAAAGTGGCCAGGGGACAATACAATGCAATGCAATGCAATACAATACAGTAGCAGAGTTGGAAGGTCTTCTAGTCCAAACCCCTGCCTAGGCAGGAAACCCTATACCGTTTCAGACAAATGGCTATCCAACATCTTTACAATACAATACAATAGCAGAGTTGGAAGGGACCTTGTAGGTCTTCTAGTCCAACCCCCTGCGTGGGCAGGAACCTTATACCATTTCAGACAAATGGCTATCCAACATCTTCTTAAAGACTTCCAGGGTTGGGGCATTCACAACTTCTGGAGGCAAGCTGTTCCAGAGGTTAATTGTTCTAACTGTCAGGAAATTTCTCCTTAGTTCTAAGTTGCTTCTCTCCTTGATTAGTTTCCACCCATTGCTTCTTGTCCTGCCCCCAGGTGGCCTGGAGAATAGTTTGACTCCCTCTTCTTTGTGGCACTCTCTGAGATATCGGAACACTGCTATCATGTCTCCCCTGGTCCTTCTCTTCATTAAACTAGACATACCCAGTTCCTGCAACTGTTCTTCATATGTTTTAGCCTCCAGTCTCCTAATCATCTTGGTTGCTCTTCTCTGCACTCTTTCCAGAGTCTCCACGTCTTTTCTACATCGTGGCGACCAAAACTGTATGCAGTATTCCAAGTGTGGCCTTACCAAGGCATTATACAGTGGTATTAACACTTCACGTGATCTAGATTCTATCCCTCTGTTTATGCAGCCTAGAACTGTGTTGGCTTTTTTGGCAGCTGCTGCACACTGCTGGCTCATATTTAAATGGTTGTCCACTAGGATTTCAAGATCCCTCTCACAGTTGCTACTATTGAGCAAGGTACCACCTATACTGTACCTGTGCATTTTGTTTTTCTTGCCAGATGTAGAACCTTACTTTTTGAAAGGTTCTTAAGGACTTTTTAAGTTCCTGCAACAGTTCTTCATTTGTTTTAGCCTCCAGTCCCCTAATCATCTTTGTTTCTCTTCTCTGCACTCTTTCTAGACATCTTTTTTACATCGTGGCAACCAAAACTGTATGCAGTATTCCAAGTGTGGCCTTACCAAGACTTTGTATTTATCCCTAAATTACCTCAGGCCACCCAATCAATTGCATTGTTCTAGGAATGGGTGGCCTAATTACAAACCACCTGGCCTGTGTTAAGAAAGGCTTTGGAGGAAGCCAAAGAAGCATACAAAAGGCAAACCAATAAAAAGTACACAAATACTAAGGACTTTAAACTGGCAGATAAGGTCTAACTGACCACTAAATTCTCCAGTCTAGACAACCATCCAAAAAATTGTGCCCAAAATATGTTGGACATTTGCCCATAAAAAGAATAATTAACCCAGTGCTATGTAACTACCAAAAATGTTCAAACGCATATAATCTGTATTTCATTGCAGTCTATTGAAATCAAACCACCTCTTCCCTGCATCCAAAGGGGCAACTACCTCTCGATCTACTATGGTTGAGGTAGAACAACAGTTTTAAGTCATTCTGGTGGCATGGAAAGATTTTCCTTCACCAGAAGCTAAATGAGTTGATTCAAAACATATTAAAGCCTCCAGATTGCTGAAAAAGTTCAATAAGTGTTACTCAGACACACATTGAACCAACTATTAATGATGAAACATTCTGTGCCTCTTTCTTCCCTCTTCTCTTCCTTTGCACGACTAAAGTCCCTGTCCAAGGGAACAAGGGGGTGGGGGATTCCTGGCAGGTCCTGCCATCAATGGCTGATGTGTGTGTACGTACAAATGGGCAATATCATTGTGCTCTGATTGGTGAAGAACAGACTGGTAACAGCAAGAAGGGGGAAAGGCAACCTTTTAAATATCTTTTTTGTGTGGGGAACCTTACGAAAGCCTGACTTTACTGCAATCAACTTCCTTAGTAAAAGAACCTTTTGCTTCAACCTAATGGAGTCGAGTATCTTTCTTTCCTAAGGGACCCGAATAGGGCAGGTCTGACATACTGTTTATATCCCTTCAGAACAAAATGGATCCTTCCAGTTGCATTATTTTATGACAGTGTTTAAACATATTTTAAAAATGCAACTCAACATATATTATTTGAAATTGCTATTTACCTTTCTCTTCCGCCTTTCCTCATCGTCAAGATGCTTTTCTTTCTCCGATTTCTTTTTCTTTTTCTTTTTCTTTTCCTTATGTCGCTCTCTCTCATGATCTGATCGGTCATCATAATAACTGGAATCATGTCCTGATCCTGAAAGTTCAGTCACTTCACTACCTCCAACTTTCAGCACCAGTTTCAATGGCTTTTCCAAAGGTTTGTCCAGATAATCTGATCAAAACAAGTAACAGTTAAGAAAACATAAACTTTATATATTTTTACATGGTAACAAATCTCAATGAATTCTTCCTATCTGTCTTCTCCAAAAGATCTCGAGTAGATACTTCTGTCTAAACTAACCCTTGCAGAAAGATAAATATATAGATATGAGGCAACAGTCATGTATTCTATATTCACTAACTAATCAAGCATTAAGACACCATTAGGTTCAGGTGATATATTTGTATTATACAAACCGTAATACAAATAGTTGAATAAGTGTTGCATATCAAAGAAGCTGTGCATTGGGATCAACTATCTACAGTCAGAAAAATACTTTTTTTGGTAAACTGTGTTTCGAATTACTTAACAATTTATTAGTTTTTGAAGAACACAATGAAACTTCCAAAACTCACAATACTATGTAATAAGTTAAAACATTGGACAAAGGCTGGGGAGACCCAAATTCAATTTCACTCAGCCATAGAAACTTTTTGGATATTTTTGGCTAAATTATAACTCAATCTCCTTCTCTAAAGTGTAAAATATTTTTGTATTAAACATTAGCTGTACCTGCCACACGTTGCTGTGGCCAAGTTTGGTTAAATGAAAAAGCTTCCCCTCATACTCTCTCAGCGACCCCCTTCCTTCTCTGCCTCTGTTTCCCCTCCCTCTCCCTCCCCTCCCTTTCTTACTCTACCTACCTACCTACCTACCTACCTACCTACCTACCTACCTACCTACCTACCTACCTACTGTATTTCTCCCCCCTCTCTATCCCTTTACCGATCTACCTACCTACTGTATTTCTCCCTCTCTCTCTATCCCTCCACCTACCTACCTACTGTATTTCTCCCTGTCTCTCTCTCTACCTACCTACTGTATTTCTCCCTCTCCACCTACCTAGTGTATTTTTTCCTCTCTCTCTCTCTCTCTACCTACCTACTGTATTTCTCCCTCTATCCCTCTCCCTACTTACCTACTGTATTTCTTCCTCTCCCTCCCTACCTACTGTTAGGTCTACGGAAGATGAACTGCTATCTATCCCTGCCCCGAAAGGACTGTCTGTCCTGAGATCTATCGTTGGATTGATTAAACAATCTGTGGGCAGTGGAGGAGGAGAACGAGGAGTCGTTCGTACGAAAGGACTGGCTCCTAAAATAGGGAGTGGACTTATGATCCTGCTTCTTGGTCAGGGTGGAAAGGACCTTCTGCTTATCCTTAGATTCAATTAGGAAGGGGTTTAAGACCTCTCCAAATAACTTGGTTCCCTTGAAGAGAGCAGAAACGAGCTTCCACTTGGCCTTCTGGTCGGCCTGCCAGTGGCAAAGCCAGATGAGGCGCCTAGAGGTTACACTGGAGACTAGCACCCTCCAATGGGAGGGGTCCTGGCTGCTCCAAGTCTGCGAGTTGCGAGATCTCAGCCATCTGTCATGATGCGGATGTCATCACTAAGTGGAGCAAGCTGGTGAAACTGTCACAAAGTGAAGCAAGGTGGTTGAGCCATCACTAAGTGGAGCAGGTTGATGGTCCTTGGTGTGGAAACCTTCCACTGCAGCTGGGAACTGTCACTAAGTTAAGCAAGCCATCTTAGTGGAACAGGTCAATGGTCTTTGGTGTTGAGGCCTTCCACTGCAGCTGGAGCCTTCAGCGAGTGAGGGAAACCAAGCCAAAGGAACCAGCGTGGGTTGTTTGGCCTAGCAAATCAGCCAGAGAGGGGCAAAAATGTAATCAACCCTCTCTGTGCCAGTGTATAAGTATAATCTTTATTGTCATTGTACTTAAATACAATGAAATTGGTTATGATCATGTTGTGGTCAAAGACACCAGAGTTGCCCCAATGTCCAAAAAGTGAATGGCAGCGACCCTTACGGAGCCCTGAAGAGGGTCAGCTAACCACTTGGCAGTGATCTGCTGGATATGGACAAGTCAGCAATTAAGGCTCAAAAAGGGCGTGAAAATGAGACTCTCAAAATGGCAACTGCACTGGTGCAAGGGAGGTGGAGAAAATGGTGGCTGTGAGATTGAAATGCGACTGCTAGGCTCTCTGTGGCTTGGCAGCAATCAAAAAGACAAAAGTAGACCGCCGCCCACTCCCAGCAGCCACTGAGAGCTCTGCCACCCTTCCAAAGGAAAACTCATTAAAGAACCTCCGCTGCTGTCCTCAGGTGGCGTGGCCAGCAGAGCACACACCCCCATGTCCGCTCCTACCTCAACTTGCTGTCCTATGACAAAGGGAAAGGAAAAAGGAGAAAAAAGGGTGTAAAAGGAATAAAATCGAAGATTAAAATAAGGAAAAAATGGTAAATGGCAAAAAAAAAATATTTGAAGGTAGAAAGTAACAGAGGAGAGTCCAAGTCTGGTTTAAAATAGAAGCTGGAGCTCACAAATATAGTCCTTAATCGGGCCAGACTGAGGACAAAATCTGGGGTTAGGGAGGACCAGGAGGTGTGGCCAAGGAAAAAAAGATTCCTCAGTCCTAGGGCAACCAGATAATTTAACCCATGCTTGGACTCTCCAAGCAGTGCACAGGAAAATTGTGTGATGATAACATAGCTGCCTTCAAGTGTTTGAAGAGCTGTCACACAAGGCAGGATTGTGTTACTTTTTCTTTACAAGTAATTTTTGAGGTAGGATTAAGTAACAAATTTATAAATAGTCCAAAGTTCACAGTGAACTTGGAAGATCAAATGGATCCTAATAATTTTTTCTTTATTTAAGTCTAAAGCCCTCTAATTTATATCACAGCACTCTCTGCTGAAATCCTTTTAAGTTCATAAGATGAGTCTCTTCTTATATTTTATCCAGAGGTGGTATTCAGCAAGTTCTGATCAGTTCTGGACAACCAATAGCAGACAATTTGAGTAATTCAGATAACTGGTAAATACCTCCTCTAAATGGCCTCACCCCCATCTATTCTCTGTCTCCTGAGTCCCTGCTGATGGGGAGGGAATGGGGATTTTGCAGTATCTTTCCCCTGGAGTGGGGAGGGAATGGAGATTTTACATTCTTCCCCTGCCAAGCCACACCCACAGAGCCAATTTTGAATCCCACCACTGATTTTATCCTCATACAACATAGCAGATACCTGCACAAATAAGAGCTATGATAGGTGCACACAGGGACAGGATTGGTTAATACTGAAACCACATTAGAAGGTCTCCTGTAGCAATGTTATCTAATTTAGAGATGCCCCAATCATATAAATTACAGAAATACGAGAGCGACAAAGGAGCACTAGCCTTCCCTCAGTTCAGATGCAACACCAAGATCGACTGAAAGAAAACAATGTCAAAGATAAACTCTTGAGAACCGGCGCAACTTTAAAAAAAAATCAATCCATGAGTTCCTCTGAGGCGTCAATAACATCAGTACCCTCTCAAGTTTTATATACGATTGCAGAACTGGCAGTTTTATTTTAATATATTCCTCATTTACAGGCTCAGGCAGCAAATCGCGCCTGCTATCACATATGTAAAATGTTACTTGATCAGATTTACAGAAAGCAATGGATTCCTCCCGAATAATGGTAGATTATTGGGAAATAAAAATCGTCTCCACCCCGACCACGAAGTTCTATCAGCGTCTGGGGGAAATGGGGCGAAGTCTGAGTGACAAAGGCGCGCAAAGCGAAACGCTTTTCCAGAGGCTCGTAATTGTGGGTTTACTTTCCCTCCCCTACTTCCCTTCCGTCTTCCACAATTGCCCATTTAACCTACCATCGTAAGCGGTAGCGCCGGTTCCAGTAGCAGTGACACTCGGGGCAGATGTTGATCTCCATTCCGCCTTATGCTTCTTGTGTTTCTTCCCCATAAGTATAATTACAATTAACTATTAAGACTCCCTTATTCCCAGCCCACCTGGAAGCCACTCCTCCCTCTAATGCAGGGAACTCGGAAATGGCAGGAAATGACGTAGAAGCTAACACGGAAACGCTTCTGATTCAAGTCGGATCCTGGTTAATGAAGAAAGAAGCGCGGGAAATTTGTACAGGCGTCAGTGATCAACCAACGTATGTTCCAAGTAGCAATTGAAGGCGCCTTGGCTGTTGCGTACGTGGTCAGGACCCTCGCCTCTTATGAAATGTGTGAATTGAATGAGATTGTATAAATTAATATTGTTCCATATTTTTTTTAGGGCTTTGGAGAATCAGAACTTAAGAGAGAAGCTAAGGAAACTTGATTTTTATCCGCCTTTTCTGAACGGATTCCTGGGAAAGAAAGGAAAAAAACGGCCGCGGGATCCCACAGACTGATGTAATTCCAAGCTTTGCGGACTTTCGTTTTTTTGCATTACGTGAACTGAGAGATTATTGGCGAAAATAGTGCAGCGTACAATACATGGAAAAGATTTTGTACTTGGAAAACGGCCGGGTAAAATCAGCCGCCTATTGGGCTTTTAAAAATTGTTTAGCTAAAGTCTTTAGTAAAAAGGGAAGGCCCGGGGGGGGGGGGGGATAAATTAATACAAAAAGTCCAGTATTCGTTTTGCATTTTTGTCTTGATGCAAGAAATCCTTACAGTTATTTAACATTCTCACTGATCTAAAATGGGGGAGTTAATCTCTGTCAACTTTAAATAGCCCAACCAAATAGCAGGAGGTAATTTAAATACATTAAATTACCTCCTGCTTTCCCAGCAATCATTAGATGGAGCAAAGAGATAAAGATTAAAATGAACTCTTTGGTGTTATTTAGTGGTTTTTGCAGCTCAAATCTTGTCTAACGGGAGATCTAGAAATGTAAAATAAGTAAATTAACTAACTAGCTTTCTTTTCAAGAACATTTTCTTGAAAATGATTTCCAAAACTGCCCAGTAAGTTTGCCAACAAGAAGCTGAAACTGCCCATATGTTGAATGTGTCCTGGAAAAGAAAGAATTGGGGATTTAGGCTTTCCCCCCATAATTTCTTCCATAATTTCCCATGTTTTAATAATGGCAGAAGACAAAGAAAGGAAATCATCTGAATAAATTGGGAACACAGGTAGTTGGTTATCAATCTAGGAAGTAATTTCATACTAATACGTGTAGTCTTCAATTTACAACACTTCATTCAGTGATTGTTCAAAGTAACAACAGCACTGAAAAAAATGACTTTCATTTTTCATATTTATCACCATTACAACATTCCCATGGTGATGTGATCAAAATTCAGACACTTGGCAACTGATTCAGTTCTGATAGTTGCAATGTCCCAATGTCATGTGTTCATCTTTTGCAACCTTCTGACAGTCAAGCTTAACAACCTTGTTATTAATTTGGGGATTGTAGTGATTCACATAATTATGGCAAGAAAGGTTGTAAAATGGGGCAAAATCCACTTAAATATCTCAGTAACAGAAATTTTGGTCTCAGTTGTGATTTTAAGTGAGGGCCATTTGTATGTATACATACAGTAACAGTCCCATGGAAACCTGACAGCACCATAATGCAAAAGTAATATGAACTGCATGACTGGAATCTTTCTTTAGCACTATTTCTAAGTGGTATAAAGGCAGTGTTTGGTTGCAAGCCAATATGTTTTTATTGTTCCAGGGGCATTTAAAATGTAAATAGACTTCGTTTTAAATAAACTTGATTTTGAGATCATTATTCAGAATTTAAATCTCTTTTCAGCCAAAGGCCAGATTGGAAATTCTGGAAAATGACACGGTTGTGCCCATAAAATAGTTGTCAGAACCATTTTTGCTTTAATGTGTCTGATCAGCAAATCAGAAATGAAAACACAATAAAAACAAATTAGCTAATAAAAATTTAAAATATATTCTTTGAATGATAAATTAAGTTATTTCTTGGCCATTTTAGATATATATAACTATTTTCTAATTAGGTTTTTATAAAATGGATGAAGCAACAGGTGATTTAAAACTGCCTCTTCAAAATGATTATGAATCCCTGCAGATACATGTGGAAGTTCATCAGAAATCAAACAGGTTGGTTTTGTATTACAGATTTTGTTCTCTATTGCAGAAAGTCTCTCCTACCATTTTTATCAAATGAATAATGTGCTGTAGATGGAGAAATGATTAGTTTTAAAATATTTTACCTTTAAACCTACAGGTATTTTACCTACAACATATTTAGAGAAGTAAAACTGACAAATCAGGATATAATAGGTACATTAAACATATGAAAACATCCTCTATAACAGGGGTCCCCAACCTTTTTTGCACCCGGGACTGTTTTCATTTTAAAGAAAATTCTGCAGACCGGCTGGTATAGAGGAGGAGCGGGGGCGGGAGGGGGAACAGGCAGCGCTTGCGCATGCGGGGGGGAGGGGGAACATGCGCACGCAGGAGGAGAGTTGGCACTCTTGGGGCACGAATGGCCGCGCATGAGCATGCGCACGCGGGGGGGAGTCGGCTCACTCGGCCCTCTCTAGGGCCTCCAACAGCGCAAACGGCCGCCCCTGCGCTCTCCCGCATCTGGTGTGCGCTCTGCCCAGGGGGCTGCTCCCTCCTCTCTGGCCCTGCGGCCCGGTTCGGATCAAGCCATGGACCGGCACCGGTCTGCGGCCCGGGGGTTGGGGACCCCTGCTCTATAAGGATAGAGGTTATAAGAGCTGAAGATTGTTTTACATGTTTGTCAGGCCTTTCAGTTTTTTTTCACATTATGTTGTATGAACCTTCTGGCTCCACACCTTATGAATGGGTTCTATGTGGGACAACAGACAGTATCTGTCATGATATTGTTCAAAAGAACCGTAGAAAGCTTTTTCTCCTAAGAAAATACTACAACCACTATTTTTTAGATTGTTCTGGGATTAATAATTCCATGGCCTAAACTGAATTTAAAGCTGATAAGGGAAATTGCAAAGTTTTAGCCTCCAGAGTAATTTTCATTTAGAAGTTTACCTATGAGCTCTCTGAGCATTCTTTAAAATTTTGGTTATCAACCTGCCAAAGAAAAATAAAAAAATGATAGATATCCTGGAAAGTTGGGAGATGGAAGAGAGTAATGCTGCTTTTTATCATGGTAAATAGGTACATGAGTACTGACAAGATTCTTTGTGCTATAAGATTTTGTAATTCAATCATAATTATTTAGATTTTTTGAAGTTCCTTTTAGTATTGGTATCAAGTTAGAACATTGTCTTCAATTGTTTGAGAATATTATAATCAGAAGAATGTCATCAGTGAAATATGCTTTGCATACCTTTCTCTGATAACATGCTAGATGATATTTTGTGTCTCAGCTGGTTGAAATAAGTGACATTCTATCATTTCCTGGCTGTAACTGATTATGGGTGAAGCTGATTATTTTCTCTCTTATTTTAACCAGTACTGCAAAAAAAGAAGATATCAAACTTAGTGTCTTAAAGCTATTAAACAGGCACGATGTTATTTTTGGTGATTACAAATGGATTGAGTTTGATGATTGCTTCCTAACAAATAATGTACAGTCAATTGCAGTTGTGGATACTGAGCTAACGTTGAAAGAAAGACAGGTACAGTAATTAATGTTTCTTCTTTTGCTTATTTGCTTCTCCATAATTAGTTGTTTTCAAAATGTTGCATTTTATTTATTACTAGCTGATAACCCAGCATTGCCCCGGTCTTTATTTATAGGGGGAAAATGCCCGGACCAAACGTAATTTCTAATGTTGGATTTTCCCCCTTATTAGATGTAACCCCCTTGTGGAGCACTGTGGAGCCGTTACCATGGCAACTCCACTGTGCTGCACAGTAGAAGCCATTTTACGACAGTACAGTAGAAGCTGTTTAAAGGCACAGCAAGCTGCATCTTAACAGAATACACACCCCAGGGGTGTTAGGAGTGTCTTATTCCCCACAGTATTTTTCTCCAGAGAGTAAGCCATCTGTGTATCAAGTTTGTTTGAAATTGCTCAAGGTGTTCCAGAGTTATGCTGGAACACACACATACGCACAGCGATAGATAGATAGATAGATAGATAGATAGATAGATAGATAGATAGATAGATAGATAGATAGATAGATAGATAGATAGATAGATAGATATTAAAATTACTAAAAAGTTTTTAAAATATGAATAAAATAGTTATGTAGTGTCATGAGTATTCACGAGAGCCTGCACCCATATAGCATTATATTATTTGTATTTAACATTGGCTCTATATAAGCTTCCAATTGCAATTTAAGTTGCTAAGAGATGACACCAACTTGATGACACATAATTAGTATCAAACTCTTAGTGGCATAGGATCAAGTTATTTGAGGAATCATCTTCAATTATCTTTACTTGGCCCATGAGAGCAAACAAAGTGGTTATGTTTCAGATTTTTTCTATGAAATAGTGTCAGGTGATACACCCAAAAGCCTGCCTTATCTCTTTTTTAATGCCTGGTTTTTTTTTGTTATTCTGTAAGACTAGACAGTCCTTTATTGCTCTCAATACATGTTCAAATGGCATTCCAACAACCTGTAAGTCTCCACCCCACACTACCCCAAAGGCTCAGTCGTGCAAATAATAGCCCATATATTACAAAGAAAATCCAGAGTAGGAGCATGCTCAGAGAGCAAGGTCCAGGGTTCTAAGTCCAGTCCACCTGGCTAAGTGAATCCACGAGACATTGTAGTCCACAAGGTAAAATTCAAGCACATGACAAATGACATTCCTTGGGACAAATATAAGACAAAAGTCAGTTCAAAAGGCAAAGCAAAGGGCAAACAGCAGTCCACAAGCCAAGGGCAAAGTCCATTACAGAAGGCAGTTCTCATGGCTAGGCAAAGAAAAGGCAAAAAACAATGTTTGAGGCAAAAGCCATGAGTCAAAGCTGGGGTAGTGTAAGCCAAAACAATTGTTCCTGGCAAAGAATAACTCCCCACAGCTTTTTCTTAAATCACTCTATTGTAGGTGTTCCTTGTGGGGAGGTTGGAGCAACCTTCCCCAAAATAGCTTTGTAGTCTTCTCTGAGCTTGCCTACACTTAATTCCATGCCTTGGATTAAGTGGAGGAGGCAGCAGTTCCTTACCAGAAGGAATCTGCTGCCTATCAGCACCACTGCCTGTCAACAGTCGATCCTCCACTCTAAGGCAGACAGCTCTCATCTGGTCGACCACTTCCCTCAATGTCTGAGGGGGAGCCCCTGGCCTCTCCAAAAATGCCAAAGGAGACATGCCCTCTGCTGTTGGATGGTTCCAGTTCCAATTCCTCCTCTAAACTGGGCTCTGATTGGGCCATGACAATTACAAATATGTTTAGGTAAGTGTGAATTTAATTGCGTCTAATTTGTTTTCATCTTCTTCACTGCAGCCTATCAGCTTGAATAAATGCAAACTTTTAATACATATTTTTCATCTCAATGAGGAAGGGCCTACTACAGAAAACCTGGATGCTGAAGATGAGCATATTGTTGCAGCTAATCATTGGTTATTACCTACAGGTATTTCAAAAGGACCTAAGAATGCAGTTAGGTTATTTAAATGGACAAGATTTTGCTTAAATGAGGATTTAAAAAAACCAAGAATCAAACTAAACATCATTTTGAAATGAAATATACAGCTTCCTGAAATTGGAAAGATTTCTGAGTCAACAAAATATATTCTAGTTGACATAATGATCTTTAAAGATTTCAAATTCCAGTGGGAAAATGAAGCATGAACTAAAGAGTGTTCATGCTAAAGTTCCTGGAACCTGGGAAGTTATTTTTTAACAGTTGCCTTATATGAGAATTCCCCAACCTTTCAGGATTTGCAGACTGGCTTGGGTGGGGGTGGGGGAATGGATCTGCGTGTGTGGTGGATAATCACAGCTTCATTTATGGGAGTGGTAGGCACGTGCACCTGCCACTCACCCAAATGGAGCACATGCACCTGCTACTTGAACAAATAGGATGCATTTGTGTAAGCTTTGCCACGCCTGGGGGGTTGGGGAACCTTGGCTTATACCTCATGATTTGTGTAGGCAAAGATAATCATATAAAAGGATATTATTTGTTCAGAAATGCATGTTCTTAGCTTTGAAAGGAAGATAATGAATACTCCATAAAGATACATACTATCACTATTTTTGCTTTTATTTTTACTTTGAAGCCATGTGGTTTTGATTTTTCATTTTCTCAAACCTTTCTTTTTAGCTAATTGGGAGTTTTCTACTGGCCAGTATAGAAATATGGGCAGTCCCTCATTATTAAAGTCACTGTAGTCACTACTTCAAAACATTCTAACATTTCCATTGCTAACTACTATTTTTAGTAGTTTGCCTTTTTTTCTCTTTAAAATAATATAGAGTTTTTGTCTTTAACAGTTGAGTTTCATCGTCTATGGGAAAGCCTAATTTATGATGTTGAAATAAAATCAGATGTAAGTTGCATTTTTATCAAGTTTCTAAATGGTTGATTATGTTTGAAACAATGTAATTTATAATTTATCAGATTGACAAAGTCAGTTTGGCTAGGTCTGTCAAGATTTTCAGTCATTCAGATCATGGTTGTCCCAAAGGTGTTTTGCCAAAAGGCAACTGGACTTCCTTGGATTTTTTTTTTTAATTTGATTCTCCTCCAAGAAACTCTTTCAGTTCTAACTTCTATTGATCCAGGCATCCAAGGTGCCTTTTTTGCAATGATTTTATAGGATCAGAACTACATATTAATTACAGGAATTTCCCACCCCATGATTGATAACTATTGTTTTAATAATTGTTTACTTAAACTACCTCACCATGTTTCCTGGTATCTGTTTGTGTCATTGAAGAACTTGGTGCTTCCTGATCTCTGCAAAATAAAAATGGTATTACAGGAGTACTAAAAATAGAGTGGAATTCATGGTAAGAATAGGATAGCTAAAAATAAGACTCCATACTTTCTGTGAAGTGCAATCTAGTTTATATTACAATACTTAAGTGTCAAAAGCTATTTCCCTTTGATAGGCTAGTCATATTTGAAAGAATAGAGTTTAGAAAACATTTCCTTTTAATTAGGATCTGCAACAAGTGAGTGAAGTGTGAAGTTGATATTAATTGCATATAGGTTTAAGATTGTTTTAAAATCACTTTCATTCAGATCTATTGTATGGTCCGTTTCTCTTAATTTCACAACACAACATTCCTATTTTCAGTACATTTTCCATCCACAATTCATTAGAACCTTAATCAATTTAATAGAATAGAGTAACAGAGTTGGAAGGGACCTTGGAGGTCTTCTAGTCCAAGCCCCTGCTTAGGCAGGAAACCCTATACCACTTCAGACAAATAGTTATCCAATCTCTTCTTAAAAATTTGCAGTGTTGGAGCATTTACATCTTCTGGAGGCAAGTTGTTCCACTGATTGATTGTTCTCACTGTCAGGAAATTTCTCCTCAGCTGCTTCTCTCCGTGATTAGTTTCCACCCATTGCGTCTTATTCTGCTCTCAGGTGCTTTGGAGAATAGCTTGACTCTCTTCTTTGTGGCAGCCCCGAGATATTGGAACTCTGCTATATATCAATCGTAGTCATTCTTTTCATCAGACTTGATACAGAGAGTGGGGGGGGGGAGAGAAGGAAAAAATGAACGCCAAATAAATAAATACATGATAATGTTATTAATCTTAGTTGTACTTGTGATATGGCATTAGGGTTTTTTTTTTCTTTTGGCTCATTTCATATAATTTGACTTTCACTTTCCAATGAATGAAAAAGATGTTTCTTTTCTGAAGGGACTCATGTAACATTTGTACAAATACAGTATTCAATTTTAAAAAGCTAAATTATCTAATTTAGGATTATGTATTCTAAATTCTCCATTCTTGAATCCTGAAGATACAGGCATTTAAAAATGAGGATATTGAGAAATTCTATTTGCAAGAAATATATAATTCATAAATGGGAACACTATTTTATTCCCAAATTCCATCTGCTTTGATATAATTTGATTTGTTGCCCAAATCTTAATGTTTATGTATGTAAAATACCATACTTTCATTGCACAGAGAAAAGGGTTTTAGAAAAGCAATTATTTACTAAGAAAAGAATCTAAGTTCCTATTCTTATTTTTACTTATTCATTGCTTTTAAAATAATACCAGAAAAGGAAAAATCATAGATAATTATAATATAAATGCATACATTCTCAACAAAAAGGCACTGCATAAAAACTACTTTAAAAAAGCTAAGATACAATAGCAAAAGGAAAAATAAACAATGAAGTATAATCTTAGCAGCTACAATTTTGTCAAAGGCTTTTTCAGCATTTGATGATAAAATTACAAGTTGATTTTGTTTTTATTCAAGTCTATTAAATCTACAACAAACCTAATGTCTAATACTTTTATTATAATGTCATAATAATTCTCATGCCTTAATATCATTGGATTGATTTGCTCTTTACATTGATGGAAACAATTAAAATGTTTAGTTTTGTTCTGATACGCTATTTTCTACTTTACTCTTTAATTAGTTATTAAATTATGTTACCACAACATTACTATTCTCTGACCGAAGTGTTGATAACAACTTGATATCATGGAACAGAGTTATTCTACTACATGGTAACTATCAACTTTTTAATTAAAAAGTATGTAGCCAGAATACTTCAGTGTAATGCTTAACTTGTAGCATTTTGTAAAACTGAAAATGTTTCTCCTCAGTGGCTTAAATAATTCATAGAATAATCCTGTAAGAAAATCCATATTATTTCTCCTATACTGTACTACAATGGAAGATGAAAGATGAAGCAAAATATAATCTCAATTACTGCTTTGCACTGTGTTTTCATGTACTGAACGTCTTTGTGTAACTTGTCACTTGTGAGACTGCCATAATTCAGGAGCAAATGCTGCCAGTTGATGCGGCAGGAAACATGTTGAATTAAGTTATTTAATTCTATATTTTGATTGTAGGTCCTCCTGGTACTGGTAAAACTTCCCTTTGCAGAGCAATGGCACAGAAGTTGACTATTAGACTTTCACATAGGTAACTTTAACTAATGTTTTCTATATTCAAAGTCAAAATAGCATCAATTCACAAGCTAGCATTTCAATATTAATTTGCAAAGATTGAATATTATTGTATGTATACATTGTTCTTCAAGTTTTCGCATTTAGACATCATACTATCCCTGTTGTGCAACTGCTGCTTCCACAACAATGTAAACTATTTGTGTATTTCAGAGCAATATAAATATGACCTGCAATAACCTTGAAATTGTTAATTCCTTTGACACTAATTGCTTTTTCTTATTTAACAATAATAATTTTCAGGTTGACACAGTTGTCCCTGTTTTAGCTTCATTTGTTTTACTTAATTCTCACAGTAAAATAATAAATGGTCAACTTTGTTTTAATCATTGCTCTCTGCATAAGTCTAAGACTTTTGGGGAAAGTATTATCTGGTCTAATGCTTTATAAAGACGACAAGAATAATATCTTTGTTACTTTTACTTTTAATTGAACTTTTAGGTACTGCTATGGACAGTTGGTAGAGATAAATAGTCACAGCCTTTTCTCTAAATGGTTCTCGGAGGTATGTATTTAGATATATATATATTTGCAGATGTTGAAATCCCATTTATGATTTCTGTGATATGTTCAATTGCTAGGGAATTTATACTCTCATCTTACTAGATTTTGGTGTAAAGATAAATGATCATATCTCAGTATAATGAATCTGAGATTCATTATACTGAGATATGATCATTTATCTTTACACCAAATATAATAATAATAATTATTATTATTATTATTTATTTATTTATTTAATTTATATACCGTCCTTCTCCCTCTCGGGACTCAGGGCAGTGAACAGCCATAGTAAAAACAGAAAATACAAAAGTTAAAAACATATTAATATATATTAAATAATTTGGCCTATAATTTAAAACCCAATACTAAAACCCAATTAAAACAGGGCTATGACAGGCCGGCTGCATGAAATAGATGTGTCTACAGGGCCTGACGGAAGAGACGTAGGTCTGAGATCGTACGTAATTCAGGGGGTAGGTCATTCCAGAGGGCCGAAGCTGCCACAGAGAAGGCTCTCCCCCTGGGGGTCGCCAGCTGACATTATCTGGCCGACGGCACCCTGTTTATTTATTTATTTATTAGATTTATAAAACCGCGCCTCTCTCCGAAGGGACTCGGGGCGGTGCACAGGAAGTTAACCCTGAGTAGGCCCTCTCTGTGGGAGCGAACTGGTCGGTGGGAGGTATTTGGCAGCAGGAGGCGGTCTTGCAGATAACCAGGTCCCTTGCCATGGAGCGCTTTAAAGGTGGTCACTAGTATCTTGAAGCGCACCTGGAAAGCCACAGGCAGCCAGAGGTGTCACATGGGAGCGTCTAGATGCTCCCAAAATCCCCCACGCGGCCGCATTCTGAACTAACGAGCCTCCGGGTGCATCTCAAGGGAAGCCCCACGTAGAGAGCGTTACAGTAGTCCAGGCGGGAGGTGACGAGAGCTTGAGTGACAGTGCATAAGGTGTCACGATCCAGAAAGGGACGCGACTGTCGTATCAGGAAGACCTGATAGAAAGCCCCCCTGGCCATGGCCGTCATGTGCTCTTCTAAAGACCAGCTGAGAGTCCAAGTTGCGAGCCCTCTCTGTGGGGGCCAATGACTCGCCCCCAATAGCCAGGGATGGTGTCAACTGGCTATACCGTAATGCCAGAAGCCACAGCCACTCGGTCTTGGATGGGTTGAGTCGAAGCCTGTTCCTCCTCATCCAGACTCGCACGGCCTCCAGACAATAAATGGACAAGCCCTATACCAGTGATGGTGAACCTTTTTTGGCTCGTGTGCCAAAAGCGGGGGGAGCACAGGGAGTTCATGCGTGGGCGTGCCACACCCATAATGCTATGTGCACAACCCCCTGCTTTTGGCGCACTTTTTTCGCCCTCCCCAGGCTCCAGAGGCTTTCTAGGTGCCTGGGGAGGGTGAAAACAGCCTCCCCCCCACCTCCAGAGGCTTCAGGAGCTTCCCTGAAGCCTCCAAAGGGCGAAAAACAGCCTCAAAAGAAGGCCTAAATCAGCTGGCCAGCACACACAAGCGTGCTGGAGCTGACAAGGCAATGCCTCGTGTGCCCTAAGAAATGGTTCCGCATGCCACCTGTGGCACCCGTGCCATAGGTTCGCCATCACTGCCCTATACCTTCCAGAATCCTCCACACATTGAAAAAGTAGGCAGGCTGAGTCAGTCCAGAAGGCTACTTAATGTTCAATCAAACAAGGTTTCCATACTTTTGCTTTCCAAATAGGATATGCCTAATAATGAAGAGAAGGTGTGGGGGATAATCCATACCTTTCTTTTGGGCTAACAAAAGCTTAGTTATTTTGGAATCCTAATCTCAAGAGAAGAGAGGGTTTTTTTGCTGGAGCAAAACAAAAAAAAGCCCCCTCCAGAAATAAAGAGGAAAGATTGGTGGGGGGAGGCAAGAGAGAGAAAATGGGTTTGAGGGAGATTCTGAGGCGAGAGCTCTAAGTAAAACAAAGATTGTTGTGTAATAAATCTTGATGGAAGTGTAGGGAAAGGCTGGAATGGAAATTGCTGTAAATTACTCTTTAATTGCAGAAATCTATTTGCTCCAAGGTATAGGTTCACTGGAAGATTTTAATTGATATTTTATTGGACCTGTGTCTGTTTTGTGCCATTTTACATTTTTTAAACCTTAGATCATATCCACACATCTCAAGCCCTATTAGGAAGTGATACTACAGAGGTTTTTCAATTTTTCCCAATTCCATTCCACTTTATTATTATTGTTAAATATATTTGCATGTCATTGCAGTGAAAAACAACTCTTGGCAGGCACATAAAAATATTACATAAAACAACCCCCATATAAACATTTAAAAATATAGCAACACAGCAAAAATAAAGGATAAAAGGAGGCAAAATTAACAAACTAAAAGAAAATGTTATCCTCAATAATATAATAATAATCAATTTTCATAGTAGTATGCAGATAAATTCAGACCTGTTACCACAATTTAGATAGTAAAGTAGGAAAGTATTATGAAACCTTTCCCATAGCAGGAGGTGGAGTCAACAATCTTACAGTAATCTTAATATAGCTGCATAATACAAATTGCCTGCAGAATAGTGAAAAATTAAGTATTTTTCCAAATGGTAGCAAAGTCTTCATATAAGTAGGTCTTTTTTATTTAAATTTCATTCAAATAGACTTTTTGATATATTTATTGTTCTCCCCATTTCATACTTGGTTGGATTTGTTCTTTATTTCTTCTGCATTCTTTAAGTGTCTTTCACTGTTTCCTCTTGGAAAGTTCCTCTGAAAACAGGCCTTCCAGCATCCATGGAGCTCATACAAGTGTACTTCAAGGGTGTTAGCATTAATTCATTACAGGCTGTGACTAAGCTTTGGTTAGACTGTTCTATAGAGTTTAGGAACAACCTCGTTTCCTCCAGAATATGAAAGCTTGGGCTGACCAATCAAACAGACTCTTCTACTCTGCGGGGGAATTACTTAACCCTAGCAGGGATGTCAAACCTGATCGCGTCGCAGGCTGTTTTTTGCTTTTGCGGAGCCAGGATGGGCACCAGTTTGGCAGGCCTGCCCTGTAGGGATAAAAAGGATTTTATCAATTTATATGTGTTTTTTTTTAGAGCGGAAAACTTGTTACAAAAATGTTTCAGAAGATTCAAGAATTAATTGATGATAAAGATGCCCTTGTATTTGTACTTATTGATGAGGTATGATTATAATAGTACTTCAATATTAAAAATTGTTTGCACTAGATAGTGTTTATACTATATTACCAGTATGCGTATTGCAAAATCCAAGCTAGGCTGAATGAAGAAAAAGAAATCAGATTTTAATTCATGTAGGGGTTGTGGGTAATTCAAAATCCACCTGTGCTTTTTATGGGTTACATTTACTGGTTAAAGTCTGAATATGATTCTGATTCTGCCTGTGTTTGTTTGCAAATTTAAATGCATATACACCTATTCATTAAGACATTACATCAGATATATTTTCATAATATATATTTTAATCTGAGTTCTAATTTATATTTATAGCACAGATTCATAGCCCACCAAACTTAGAATGACTTATGGCAGCTTGCAAGAAAAAATAAATTCAGTTCAGTTTAGGCACTGACAGGCTGCAAATTAATTTTTAATGGCTTACAATAAAACAAAAGACCCACAATTATGATAAAAAGAAAACAAGATATCAACTGTGGTCAACAACATCCATGCATATAAACATTTTCATTATCCCCTCCCTCCAACCACCTAGCCCAAAGCCTGGAGAAGAGCCAGCTTTTCAGAAAATCAATAGGGTGAACCACATAGGCCCCTCCACTCCATAAAGGAGGGGCCTAGGGAGTAAAGTCTACCTTATAATCCAACCTGATTGTGTTCCAAAAGAAAAGAAGAGAATCACCATAAAATACCTGAAGCCAATTCAAAAGAATATTGAATATCAAAAGCCACTGAGAGATCAAGGGGCACAAGAATTGATTCACTAGCTCCTGCCTATCTCCACATCTCTCCCTTTTTTACTGCCCTGTGCAACATGGCTAAAATGGCTACTGAATTCTGCTGTTGCTCCCATCACTGTCTTCAGCTGATCTTCAACCCCCCCTCCCCCCCCCCCCCCCCCAAAAAAAAACTTTCCTTGTCTGCCCAGGCCAACCCTAACCTAGTTTGGAAACATGATCTCTCCAACAGCTGATAACTGAAATTGCCTGCTTATAAATTCCTAAAACACAAAATCTTCCAACTCTCAGTGTCAACTGGTGCTCCAGGAGGATATCATGGTTAAGGCTATCATGCTATGGGGTGTGACAGGATTAGAAGGGATGTATTTTTTCCATTCAGTTCCTTCTTTAAGGTCATTGACAAGAATAATCAATGCCCTTTTCATCCCAAGCCTAGATTTTAGTCTAGGCTAAAAGGAGTCTAGAATAGATAATACCACTGTGCCTTTAAGGCACTCTGTTGCAGACTTAGAAAGAAAGAAAATTGTCTAAACGTTAGCTCCAACAAGGCTTTCTTGAAGAAGACCTATCACTTCCACTTTAAAATAACAACATTCTGTCACTCAAGAAACCATTGACAATCTCACAGAGCCAAGCTGTTATTTTCTTCCAAGTAACTCAGAAGAACTAAGAGAAGCATGAAATTAAACTCATATATGGCAGAGGCAGAGTTTCTGGAGAAATACTGCTTTAATTAAAGTCTGGTTTAAGAATCAGGTGTGCAGTCTGGGATTTACCTCTAGTGCAAACATTGTTTCAGGGCCATGTATCATCAATGACAAAAGTCTTCTTCTCCTTGGGAAGCCATTTTCCTCCACATCCATCTGCGTTAGGGTTTTTTCTCCTCCTTTTATTATTAATAATAGTAATAATCTTTATTGTCATTGTAAAAATTACAATTATTCAGTGATGGCTAGAGTTTATGGCCCTAGCCAAAGTACAAATTTTATATAATTTTTTAGAAAACATGGAATTAATGAACTAATCACAAAATTTGGTCATTTAACAACAAAAGTATGACATTTCATTTAGTTTTGGGATGAGAGAGTCATGATATTAGTAATTAACTGTTGGGGGGGAAAAGGTGAAAAGTTTGGGGGAAGGGCTTTCTAATTCCTTCCTTCCTGAAGCAGAGATTGGAGCTGTTGGGGGGGGGGGAAGGGTGAAAAGTCTGGGGGAAGGCCACCCCTGGTTTAAAAGTTCAGGCAGAACTCTTTTAAAAATTGTTATGCTAAAAATATATATGAGTTTGCAACCTTTTTTTCTTTTGCAGGTGGAAAGTCTCACAGCTGCTCGTAGTGCTTTTCAAGCAGGCACTGAGCCTTCTGATGCCATCCGTGTTGTAAATGCTGTACTTACACAGATTGATCAGATCAAACGGTAATCATTAATCATTACCATTTATTACAAAAGATTGAAAATAAAATAGGACTATCTGGAAGCAAGAAAATAGTCCTTCTTTCAGAGAAACTTTTGAAAAGAAATCAATTGATTATAATTTAGAGAATATATATAATTATTACTTAATTATATAATAAACTGAAATTAATGGATTTGATTGATATAATTATCCTATCTATTATATTCAATTATATAGTTAATTATTTTAATTAATATCAAACAAAAACACTAATTTTCAGAGTTGATTTAAAGTCAAACCTCATTTGCTCCATAACAGCAATAATTTGTTGTGTAGGAATAATGAGAAGTATTATACACTCAAACACTTTCTTGAGTAATGAAAACCTGTATCGTGGTAAAAAAGTATGTGTTCAAAATGGCTGCAAAAGTTGATAGAGTTAGCAGAGATAGCAAAATTGACTGCTCTGATTAAAGAAGGGAACACAATTTTGGTTCTATTTGGTCACTGCTTTTGGACTTTGAATAAAACTTGGCTTTTGGGTTTTGCTGTTTAGATAGATTTATTGTTATAGAAATGGCTAGCATATATTATTATATAAAAGCAGGGTGGATTTAAATCAAGTAGTAAAAAGGCTTGATTTCAATCAACACAATTAAAATCATAATTTTTAAAGAGCAACTGTCATCTGTCCCAGAGTGGCTCCTCCTCTGACCTGCTGTTGATTCACTGACAGTCCCATTCACTTTAATGGGATGGCTGGTGATGCAGCAATGACAAAACAAGGTGAGGGATATGGCAGGCAGCAGGTGAGTGGATGCCCATTAACAGACACTACCATGATGGATCTCAAGTGACAGGTGCTCTTTAATATTATATTTATAAGCTGCTTAGAAGGGACTGATGCATTTCTCTTCAAACAATCACAGAGTTTGTACTGTAATAGATTTGCAAAGTGATGGGATAAAGGGTTATTCCTGAACTGTGTTTTATGATTTATCTCATGCTTACTGTGAAATTGGGCGAATGCATTAATGCAGTGCATATTAAGTGCCAAGCTCAGCTTGCAGAGCTTAGATTCATTGCATGAGTTTATAAAAAATGTAAATATTGCAGAATATACAGCCTCATGCTTATTTATTTTATTTTTATTTATTTAATTCGATTTGCAAACCGCACCAATCTCCGTCAAGACGGACTCTGAGTGGTGCACAGGACATTAAAGTCTACAATAAATAAATAACAAATATACAAAAGTTAAAAAGAAATTAAATAATAAACCTGTGCTAAAATTTCCATTAAAACCTATCTAATTTAGCTGAGGCACTATTGTTCCTAGATTTAAATTCTATGCTAGTCCGGCTTGCTGAAAGAGATGTGTCTTAAGTGAGCGGCGGAAGAGGGGAAGGTCCATGATAGTGCGAAGTTCAGGGGGGAGGTCGTTCCAGAGGGCAGGCCCTGCCACAGAGAAGGCCCTACTCCTGGGCGTCGCCAGCCAGCATTGACCGGCAGTCGGCACCCTGACGAGGCCTCTCTGTGGTAGCGAATTGGTCGGTGGGAGGTATGTGGCAGGAGGCGGTCCCGCAAATAACTAGGCCCCGAGCCATGGAGCGATTTGAAGATGGTAACAAGCACCTTGAAGCGCACCCGGAAGGACACTGGTAGCCCAGTGCAGCTCGCGCAGGAGAGGTGTTACATGGGAACTTCAAAATGTTCCCAAAATCCCCCGCGCGGCTGCGTTCTGGACTAACTGGAGCCTCCAGATGCACCTCAAGGGGAGCCCCATGTAGAGAGCGTTGCAATAGTCAAGGCGGGATGTCACGAGTGCTTGAGTGACTGTGCGGAGGGCGTCCCGGTCCAGAAAGGGACGCAACTGGCGTACCAGTCGAACCTAGTAAAAAGCCCCCCTGGTCACCGCCGCCACATGGTCATCCAGGGACAGCCGTGAATCCAGGAGGATGCCTAAGTTGCGAGCCCTTTCCACAGGGGCCATTGACTCGCCCCCAATAACCAGCGATGGAATTAGCTGGCTATGCCGGGACGCCGGAAACCACAACCACTCGGTCTTGGACGGGTTGAGCCGGAGTTTGTTACTTCCCATCCAGAGCCGCACGGCCTCCACACACCGGGACATCACTTGGACAGCATTGTTGGGGTGGTTGGGGGTAGAAATGTACAGCTGAGTATCATCAGCGTACAGGTGGTACTCTACCCCACAACCACGGATGATCTCACCCAGTGATCTTAGTTATGCTGCATAACTAAGATCTTAGTTATGCTGCATAACTAAGCTCCATTTCATGCTAAATAAACTAAATTATTAATGTATCTTAAATAGAAAGCTATCTTTAGATAGATTTTTACTCCAAAAGCATTTTATAAAATATATATTTTATAAACTTATAAACTAAATTTGATAAAAATAAAAAATCCAATTTAAATTAAAAAATCTGATTTAATTTTTTTAATCTGGTTTTTTTTAATCATCAATTTTTATCCATTCTGTATAAAAGTAAAACGTTGAGGTTTTTTGTTACTCCCTTATTCTACTGCATCAAAAGAACTCAGAAGTAAGTATGTTTCTTCTTTTCCCTCCTACCCTACACTTTTTTCTCTGATCCTTTTCCTCCCTTATTTTCCCCTTATTTTCATTTGTCTTTATACTTCTGTATTTTATATTTTGATAAACTAATAAAATATTTAAATTAGAAAAATGTATGTATTCCTTAAGCATATGAAGTGACACTCTTGCACTTGTGATTTTAAAGGTATCCTAATGTGGTTATACTGACGACTTCAAACATCACAGAGAAAATTGATATTGCTTTTGTAGATAGAGCTGATATTAAACAATATATTGGGCCACCTTCTCCTGCAGCTATATTCAAAATCTATCATTCTTGCATAGAAGAATTAATGAAGGTAATTTCAGTATTCTTAAAATACTTACAAGTATAATTCTTATCCTTCAAGAGATTGTATTTAAATAATTTTTATTCTTGGTAATGTATTTTTTCTGTGTATTTAATTTGCACAAGGAAGCAATGCCTATTCCTTTTTAATAACTGCTTTGAATATTGTCTTTATATTTATTGAATTGATGGTTAACACTTTTTAAATAACTGATTTTTAGCTTTATATACATTTTTTGTAAATAAAAACTTTTTTCCCCTGAAGTGCCAAATAATATATCCCCGCCAGCAACTGTTAACACTCCATGAGCTAGAAGTGATTGGTTACTTAGAAAACGACGTGTCAAAATTAAGTCTCCTGTTAAAAAATATTTCAAGGTATATATCAGTGCTTAGTTTTTCTGACTTTTTGTTTTATGCTTCTTTGTGATTTTTGTTATCAAACACTGTTTTTAATTGAATAGCCAAGACTTCAGATTCCAGATAATGCCAATTCTGACATACCAACCTATGTCTTGCTACATAGATAGAAGGTGTTGGTAACTATAAGTCTGGGAGAAGGCCAAGCCAGAGGATGTAGCACCATCTGATACTGGCACCACCTGAAACAAATAACACCTCTGTTTGGCTAGATTCAGTTTCATTTCATTCAGACCCCCCCAAACACTGGATCAATTCTTCTTCTGGGTCTCCAGCATGACTGGAGTAGAGATGGAAAGCTGTATTTCAGTGTCCACCTTTAGTTCTGGAGCCAGATAGTACCTGGGAAGAACATTTTTCAAAAACTGAGAACTCAGGAGAGCTTTACCTCTGGGCTAAACAAATGGGTCTTTGTGATAATGGCAATAAAAGTTCCCTTCCTACAGGTATTAATAACAAATTCATGAGACAAACGATCTCGTAGACTCTCTCCCAACAATTTTGCAATATTTAGCTATTTGTAAGTTAGGGGAAAGGAATGCCATTGAATCAGTCTGTGATTCCTGGCAACTGCCTGGACTAGTTTCTGCAGGGGAGTTATGACATTTTTCAGAAGTGGTTTGATATTCCCACCTTCAAAGGGCTGAGAGAGAGTGACTGGCCCAAAGTCACCTAGCTGGTGCCTAAGGTAGGGCTAGAACTCATAGTCTCTTGATTTCTAGCCTTATACTTTAACATTATATTGACTTTCTGATAATTCTTTCTATCTCATAATTATTTCTGATTAAATAATTAACGTACAACGTAGTATTGATGAATCCTAGTTAACACACTTGATTTTTCAGAATATAACTTTTCTAGACCAGGTTGAATGAAAAATACTTTTTACTGATCAACCGACAGTCAAATTTTCAGCATTTATCTCAGAGTGCCCATCCTATCTAGATTATAATCTAATTTGGGCAAGATTCTTAGACGTCAGTATTCTCATTTGACCTAATGAGAAGGAGTAATAGAATTGAATGTTTGTAATACTGTATTTTAATACTCTAAATCAGGGGTCCCCAACCCCCGGTCCGCGGCCCGGTGCCGGTCCGCGGCCTGATAGGAACCGGGCCGCAGGGCTGGAGAGGAGGAGGAGGGAACAGAGGATGGCCGAGCGCGCCTCCAGCAGCTCCTTCCAACGGCCACCGCCGCCGTGCACTTTCCGGGGCTTCCCGGAGGGGCTGGCATGTCAGCTGAGGAGGTAACGTGCCTCATCCCACAGCGAGCGAACGGGCGGGCGGGCGGAGGACTCGAGCCTGCGGCTACCTTAAGCACCGCCGAGGCCATCTGGGCGCCACACACCCACCTCCCTTCCAGCCCCATGTGGTGCCCGGACGGTTTCGGCAGTGCTTAAGGAAGCCGCAGGCTCGAGTCCTCCGGCTGCTCGCTCGTTCGCTCGCTGTGGGATGAGGCACGTTACCTCCTCAGCTGACATGCCGGCCCCTCTGGGAAGCCCCGGAAAGTGCGCGGCGGTGTCCGTCGGAAGGAGCTGCTGGAGGCGCGCTCGGCCATCCTCTGCTCCCTCCTCCTCCTCTCCAGCCTACATGCTGGCCCCTCTGCTGCTTCCCGGGGGGGGGGGGGAGAGATAATGACAGACACACAGAGAGACAGACTTAGAGAGAGGGAGGGAGAGAGGGAATCAGACACACACACACACACACAAAGTGACAGAGGTGGGCGGAGGGAGGAGAGAGAGACAGATACAGATACAGAGAGAGAGAGAGAGAAACAGAAAGAGAAAGAAAAATATAAAAAGAAAGATGAATGGAGGGTGGGAGGGAGGGAGTGAAGGAAAGAAGGGGGAGGGAGGAGGAAGGGAGGGGTGAAAGAAGGAAGGAAGGAAAGAAAAAGAAAGAGATGGAGGGTAGGAGGGAGGGAAGGAAAGAAGGGAGGAAGGGGGAGGGAGGCAATGGAAGGAAGGAAAGGAAAGGAAGAAATCTATTTTCCTATTTCCTTCCACCTCAAGCTACTTTTTTGGTTAACCAGGTTAAAGATCTATTTTTCTCCCAGTGGTCATTTCAAAGGAATCACATTCTCTGAGTCATTTCCTGGATTCAAACCAGTATCCCAAAGAGTCATGGGCTGCCTTTATATATAACGAGTGCCCATAAATCCATTTTTACCATCTTCAGAAGACCAAAGACCAGCCAGAAATGGAAGGAAGGAAGGAGGGAGGGAGGGAAGGAAGGAAGGAAGGAAGGAAGGAAGGAAGGAAGGAAGGAAGGAAGAAAGAAAGAAAGAAAGAAAGAAAGAAAGAAAGAAAGAAAGAAAGAAAGAAAGAAAGAAAGAAAGAAAGAACTTATGACCACTATTGAGCCCAAAATTTTGGTTGCTAAGCAAGACCGTTAAGTGAGTTTCACCACATTTTCCAAGTTGGCCGGTCACATGACCGCTGAGCCACTCCCACAAAACAGGCCACACCTTTTGGCTCTCTAAAGAAATTTCAGTAGTGGTACTGTTGATATTTGGCTCTATTGACTAATACGTTTTCCCACCACTGCCCTAGAGGGCCAAGTGAGCCGACTCTCCCCCCCCCCCCTCCCCGCATGCGCATGGACCGCCTGTTCCCCCTCCCACCCTCCTCCTCTAGGCCAGCCGGTCCTCAGAATTTTCTTTAAAATGAAACCGGTCCCTGGTGCAAAAAAGGTTGGGGACCCCTGCTCTAAATGAACATTTTCATAAATTTCATGTAGCTATTAAATAACAAGATGAGATGGAACCTTAGGCCAAAGGCTATGCTAACAAGCAATCCTTATCAGGTACTACATCCCAAGAAAATCCACTAGTACTCCACAGTTCAGTGCCCTCTACACCCAGTCTATTTCGGAACAAAATTACAAATAGTTTAAATTTTTTACTTTAGGTAACAGTTGGAATAAAATTATATCTTTTTCCTCTAGATATATAAAATTATTTGAGGATCTGTTCTGGCTGCCTTTTTCCATTCTATAAAGGACACTTTTATTGTTGTTATTAATAGCAGAAAAATACTGTTCTCATTTCTGGCTGTTGCTTGAAACCTTTTCCTAATGTACATTGCATAAGTGTACTTCTGCATTTTCAGGACAATTTCCCAGCATAACTTAGAAAGAATGCCAAAAAATAATATATTTAAGTACATTCAGTACTCTGAAAGCTAAAAACTGAATATACACTGACAGTTCATTTTTGTTCAAAAAGAAAAAGCAATACCTCTGCTATAAGAAGAAACATCTGATATTTCTGAAGGACAGAATTAATTCCTGGAACATTTATTTACAACATCCACTGGTTTGAACTCCTACTTAAATTTTAGGAGTTTACAACCTAGAAATATTTATTTTAAAAGCTGAGAAATTGAAGAGCTAGTTTATAAGTGTTTATACTGGAACTTTTGAAATTAAGAATGCTTTGCAAAGCTCTGAAATATTTTGTATATCTTTAACAGAACAAAGCTAGATTACACAAACATGTAAGGGTAGCGAAATCATTACGTATAGTATAAACAGTATATTTTGCTGGCCCTAATAGGTTTCTTGTTACTTGTTGTTTTGACCCGTAATTTACTTGGCGAATGCTAGAAAGTATTTTTTTAAAACGGGAAAGGGCAGGTTAAAAAAAAAACCATAATCCAAACCTGGGCACTTAAAATAATACAAAGAAAAGAGAAAATATTTCTATAAATCACAAAATATATCCTCAAAATTTATTTTGAATTTGGAAGCTCAAGAAGTTGTGAGTAATATGAAGGTATATACTTAAATAATGTATAATCTGATAGAAAGTTAATTCAGTCAGATGAGATCCTACTTCCAATAAATAATACAATAGAAAAATATTACCAATCAAGCAAACAAGGCTCACTGCCCAATAGCAGGTTGGTTCAATATGTATTATGTTGTGAAATTTATTCCCAATTTCTTATATGTTCATACTGACAAAAATTAAACCTAATGCATAACATATTTCTGCTTTTAGGAAAAGCGAAGGACTTAGTGGCCGTATCCTAAGAAAACTTCCTTTTCTAGCCCATGCCCTGTATATTCAAGTAAGATGATATTATTTTATAAAAATCATAAAATACATAAATGGCCCTGTGAGCTTAATTTTTACTCAGTGATAACTATAATTTTTCCCATTTTTAATTTAATTGGGGGGGGAGATGGGATGATTCTGTGTGAGTGGCAGGCATGTGAGCATTCCCAGCTCAATTTGCATATGTGGTAGGCACGTGCACCCATTATTTGCACAAGTGGAGTTTTACCAGCACAAGTGCCTACCACACGCACGTGGATTGGCATGGATGCATTTGCCCACTGCTTAAGTCCAGTGCAGTTCCAAGCAGGTCGCAGCCCAGTAGTGGGCCAGAGATTGTGAACTCTTGGGCTAAATATATCTAGTTTCCTTAGCCATTATTGAAGAGCACTGGGCCCAAGGCATAACTCTGAAGTACCCAACTGCTTGCTTCATTATGTTGCAGAAATTATGCTGCAGAAATTATGCTGCAGAAATGCCATTGGAAGTTTTTTTATTTCCATGGAACTAGTACATTTATGTAATGCTTGTAATATTTCATATTGTGTGTTAAATAGCTCTTCAATTCTTTTTATATAGTGAATTTACAAGCTTTTATTCTGGCACTTAACATTTTTCTTTCCTTCTAGTCCCCTAATGTTGTAATGGCAACTTTCCTCCAAGCTTTATCACTTGCAGTGGACAAGCAATTTGAAGAACGAGCAAAGCTTTCAGACTGTGTTTGATGTTCTCATTCCTACTCTATGTTTTGTGATAATTTTCTTTACATACATTCTTACTTTGTTTTTCTATCTACCTACTGAGATTGCTAATTAAGAACCATGTGTTTTTAACCTGAAGATTAGTTCAGACTTTCTTTTTTTAACTATTGCATGTACAATAAATTACTTATATATATTCAAAGGTTTGATTTTGTTTGGGTTGCCAAGATGCAATGTACTGTTAGGGAAAGTAATTTAAAAGCAATTCCAAGAAATTATTATTCCCAATGATTTTGACACATTCTTGGAGTTGGAATGCCTATAATTTATATCATTTTTGTATTGTTTCTCTGAACAAAAGATGACTACCTTTTTTATCTCTTGTAAAAAATAATGATAATCTTATCTTACAGTGCATTAAGAGTAACTAGGGTAAAGTTCAAACGCAATTAAGCGAAAGCCAGTTTTGGCTCCGCAGGAGTACACGCCAGAATGTTGATCCTAATAAATGATTGGATTTCTTTTGAACTTTGTCTCGAGGCTCGTAAATTAATTAGGTCATCTTCTGGGAACTTCACAGAGACATCATCCAGACATGGGACATACCAAAGCCAATTCTGTCCCATCGGGAGGGTCCAGAAAGAGAATTTAAGCATCCTGAATATACACTACTCGTTGTAACACACGCCGACCAAATGAGGCATTGGCTGAAGCGTATCTGTCAAGTCTGTAGTTCCGAATGAACAGAGAGAGAGTGGTCCATGTGGTCTCCCTACAAATTTCCTCTAAATGAGGCTTGGGATGACCAGGCAGCTGATACGGCTGCACTGTGGGTGAAGTGAGCCGTGATGTGGGATGGAACAGGCAGAGAAAGGGCCGAGTAGGCTCAAGAGATAGCAGCTTGGACCCAATGTCCAATGTCTGAAGAGGAGGCCTTGGAACTCTTGTTACCTCCTGGTTGAAACTTCACAAAAAGGGCCTCAGAGCATTGGGAAAAGGCAGTTCTCGATATAAATACGTAGCACACATCAAGATAATGCCACTTGCGTTCTAGTCAATGTGATAGATTAGGACAAAAGTCGGAAAGCACCAGTTCCTGGGCTCTATGGAATACCGAATTTACCTTAGGAACAAATGCCAGATCAAGCCAAAGGACGACCCTATCCGGATGAAAGATGCATACATCTTGTTTGATTGACAGTGCTGCCAACTTGGAAATCCGTCTCACCATGAAAAAGAAAAACCACTTTTAAGGTTAAATCATGTAAAGATATGGAATGCAAAGGCTCAAACGGAGACTGAGTTAGAGTCCAGGACTTTGGACACATCCCAAGTTGGGAACCTATATATTGTAGGAGGTTTGATGTTTGTAGCACTTCTCAGAAAACGCCAAATGAGTGGGTGATGAGACAGATGTTTTGATGTACCAAGAGATGACAAGGCAGCCACCTGGCGATGGAGAGAGTTTGGTGAAAGACCTATATCCAAACCCCTTTGAAGGAACTGGAGAACAACAGGGATAGAGGCCTGCAAGGGAGCAATGTTCTTCCGATGACACCAGACAGAGAATTGAGTTCAAGTAGCATTGTAAATTCAGTTAGTGGAAGAATGCCTGGAGGCTTGAATAGTTTGAATGACCTCAGTGGGGAGATTGGCATCCCTTAGAGCCTCCCACTCAATCTCCATGTGGTTAGACGTAACCAAAGAAGGTCGGGGTGCTGGAATGACCCTTTGTAGGAGTAGAGAGGGAAACCAGGGAAGTTGGCATAGTGGAGCTACCGAGAGGTTCATGAGGTCCGCAAACCAGGGTCTGAATCAGAATCAGCTTCGCCTCCGATAACATTTTCCGGATTATACGTTGTATGAGAGGAATTGGACGGAATGCGTACAGGAGACCTGGAGGCCACCTGCACCTCAGAGCATTGACGCCCTCTGCCCCCAGTGTTGCGTAACGCGCAAAATACCTTGGCAGCTGGTTATTGCTCTGGGAGGCAAAGAGGTCTAGGTACAGAAGGCCGTATTTGTCAGCTGGTGAAAGCCTCTTCGATGAAGGCTTCACTCTGCCGGGTCGATTTGCATGCAGCTGAAGCTGTCCACCTGAGTGTTGTGGATTCCTGAAATATTCTCGGCCCAGAGAGATAAAAGGTGTGCCTCCACCCAAGACCCCAATTAGAAGGACAAGGTCATTAGTTGTTTGGATCGTGTTCCCCCCTGGCGGTTTATATGCGCTTTTGTGGTGGTATTGTCCGTAAGGACGAGCACGTGAGTATTGGTCACTAAGTCTTCGAAATGAAGGAGAGCAAAATAGATTGCCTTCAACTCCAACCAATTTATGCTGTTTTTCAGGTTGAAGCGGGACCAAAGACCCTGAGCTGTATGAGACAGAATGTGAGCTCCCCAGCCCTGAAGGCTTGCATCTGTTATGAGAGTGATGAATGGAAGGTCTCGGAAGAGGGTGCC
The DNA here is from genome assembly GCA_039707465.1 of Rhabdophis nuchalis. NCBI lineage: Eukaryota > Metazoa > Chordata > Lepidosauria > Squamata > Natricidae > Rhabdophis > Rhabdophis nuchalis. The sequence goes on along the minus strand of CM077647.1, from coordinate 109,239,834 downwards.
TTGGGCCAAGGCCAGGGACAGCCACCACCGAAGGAACTGGCTTGTCTCTAAGGTGAGACGAACCTTGTACTTTGAGCAACTGCAATCTGCCTTCTGATAAGGGAGCAGAAACCACTGCAGTTGATGGCTGTGGAAGTGGGCCCATGGAACGATGTTGAAGCTGAATACCATTTTCCCCAGTAGTTGCGACAGTTGGATGAGGGGAACCTTCAGCTGCCGTCTGGTGGAGGAGATCAGTTCGCGAATGCTCACCTGCCACTCTGGAGAGAGGAAGACCTGTTCCAGAGTAGTGTCTATCGCAGCCCCTAGGTGCGTGAAGCAAGTCGTAGGCTGCAGATTGCTTTCTTTGCAAGTTGACCAAGAAACCGTGTTCTTCTAGGACCCAGAGCATGATCTGAACGTCTCTGTTTGCTTGGTTCAGGGACCTGGATAGCAACAAAATATCATCAAGGTAACAGAATTCTGACTGGCAGGATTCTGAGATGGATGGCCAGCACAGCGAGTATTTTGGTGAAAACCCTCGAGGCTGAAATCAAGCCAAATGGGAGGGCACGATATAGAAAATGATTACCCGCATAGGAGAAACAGAGGAATTTCCTATGATCTGGAAGGATAGGGATGTGGAGGTTTGCTTCCGTGAGGTCTATCAAGGAGAGGAGGTCATTTGGCTGGATGCTCTCCAAGATAGACTGCAGGGAATGCATTTTAAATCTCCTATAAACTATACATTTGTTTAGAAATTTGAGGTTGAGAATTGCTCTCCAGCCCCCCGAAGACTTCAGCCCGATAAAGAGATGGGAATAAAACCCTTGTCCTAGTTGATCAGGGGGACCTCCTCGATGGCCTGAATTTGGAGGAGGTGCCTGATGGTAAGTTTCACCAGTTGTCTTTTTGGAAGGTCTCTGGAGACAGGACAGAGGACGAAGTTCTGCGGGGGCTGGGGAGAAACTCCAGAGCAAGGCCGAATCAGATAGTTCATCTGACCCAGGCATCATTAGTGATGTTATCCCAATGATCAGCAAAGGCCGACAGGCGACCCCCAATGGGGAGATCACTACTTCTGTTTGTGGAAGGAATGGTTGGAACCGCCCTTGAATGGCTTCCTGTAGGAGAACCGTTGGGAGTTCTTACCGGATCTTCCCTGTGATGGTGGACGCTGTCTTGGAAGAGCCTGGCACAGAAGTAGGCAAATCCCTCATCCGACCATCGAAAGTACGACCTACGGAAAAAGGAAGAGGGTTTAGAATCTGCTTTACAGTTTGCAGAAGGAAGCACCTTTTTTTTGTCCTTCGACAAAAGAGGTTCCAAAGGAGGGCAAAAGAGGAAAAAATTGAGAAGATGCTAAATGCCATTATGTTCTGGCCTCCGCCTGCCATTGCTTCAGCCATAGCAGGTGTCTCATTTAGATTTAGAAGAGAAACAAGCCGCATCCAGAGAAATATCTGCTGCATAACCATAGAGGCTTTGTGTTTATTAATATCCTGATGGGACTGAGAGTATGCAGGAGGAATTCTGTCTTCAAGCTGTTTAAGCCAATGAGGAGCAGCCCTGTTGAAAAAAGAGGCAGAAGAGGCCCTGACAGCCCATGCAGATGACTGATGCCCTTTAACTAATGATTGCTCAAAGCGTTTGTCCTCAGGACAGAGAGTGTCCTCTGGGGCTTTAGAGGCCATGTTGGCCGACGAAAGAGACACCACAGGGAGGTCGATGGAAGGAACTTCCAAGAGCTTTGAAAGCTCTGGGCTGACATTGAACAACTGCTTATCTAGTACGGACAGAAGAGGACCTGTCCCAGGAGAGACCCACTGGCTTTGGAGAAGGAACCATATCCTTTTCAACAGGACGACGGGAGAAAAGTGGGTTGGTGATATCAGGTTTCTCAGAGTCTGTGCTTGACAGTGGTTTGGAGGCAGGAATGCCAGAGACACTTTTTACCTTAAATAAGAGAGATCGGAACAAAGCAGGCTTAAACAGACCAACCAAGGCAGAAGGAGTAGGTGTTAAGTCCTCATCATCCGAGAGGTCTGTATCCTGGGTCACCTGTTCCTCAACTTCTACAACAGATCCCTGGGAAACGACTTTGGATGTGGCCCTTTGTGGTCATGATGGAACACTGAAGGGTGGATGCAGCAAGAGCACGGGGCTGAAGGCCAGCTGCAATACCCTGTTCTATGGCCGCTGCAATGATATGAGCCATATCATTGAAATGATAAGTAATGGCCCTAGGTGAAGGGGAACCCACATCTATATCAGGGGTTACACTGCCATCCCCCTCAGATTCAGCCTCCTCTTGAAAACCAATCCCATCCACTGGGTTTAGGGGTGAAGCCAGAATAGAGTTATCCCCATCAGTGTCAGGGAAGAGTTCCTCAGGAGAACTATCCATTACAGGTAGATAAAGCAATGGCGAAGGAATAGGAGCTGCACAATGTTTGGCCTTGGATTTGGCCTTTCATGGAGCAGACTCTGAGGCCTTGTCTTGTTCTGCTTTGGGGCACTGTGGTATGAGGCCTCTTGAGGTGGATTAATGTTGGGAATTTTAGCAGGCCGCAAGATTACTGCCTGTGAAGAAGAGGTTCTCTTGCTTTTTAATTCAGACGGGACTGAAGGAGAATTAATGGCTGGAGAAGGTGGAGTATCCTCCAGAGTACTAGTGGCCTTGTTGGTTGCCATTACTCACGGTTGAGTAGAATACACAAAATGGCCACCGCGGTTTTCCTGCCAAAACAAAATGGCCACCAGAGTAAACAGCACGTTGAAAACGGGCTGAGGGAGCAAGCTGACAAGTTGGCTGAATCGCTAGCGCTGCCTGGCTGCCTGTCGATGAATCCCCAGTGAGGAAAGGCTGTGAAACATTGCGTCGTGGCAGACGAGAGCAGCAGCAGTTGGAGCAATCAGGTTGCGACTAGCAGCGATCGGCAGCATGCGAAACACCCAGTGCTCTAGCAGCTGTCCAAGGGGCGCAGCTGCAGCGATCTCAAGAAATGAAGAGCCTGAGAGAAAACCTCATAGGCTTGCCGGTATTCCCCTCAGTGATGTTCTTGTGAGGATGAAAGGCCTCATCCTCGCAAGAGAAGCCTCCAGTCACTAGAATTCGAAGCCAATTGTATTAATTTTGAAAAGAGAGCCAATTAGGTAGAATTTGGAATACATTTTGACAAATTTAGAATAACGTATAATTATTTAGGTAGGAGAGATTAACAGACACAGCTAATCCAAGGATAGACTGAGTCTAAACTGGGAGGCGGAGCCACAGAGGGTGTGTCATCACAGCTGGTAGACCCAATCCGATTGGATACTGACAGAGTCAAACCCATGTCTGGATAATGTCTCCACCTACTAGAGAAGGACTGAAGGAACAGTACATATAATTCCACAACCTATCCAATACTGTTGCTATTTCCATACAAGATCTCAAACGTTGTTTCTATCATGTTTCTGTTGGTTCATATTTATATTTTGGCATCTTGGACTTTGTTTTTTTATAAAATTTCTGAAAGCACCACCTTTTATAGCCCAGCCTGAATTCTGATTGTAAAATATCTGCCTAACCTGCTCACCCAGGACATATTTTTAAGGAAGATTGGAGACTGAACAGAGATTATCTAAAACTATTGGATCCAAGAATGGCCTCTTGAGAATAGATCATAGCATGGTTCTTTCAAGACAGGCAGGGCCATCTTCTCCTGCTATGAGGCAATAACTAGAATTTGGACTCAGCTGCATTTATCTTCCAGAGAGGCTTTGACCACACAGCAATAAGGACAGTGTCCAAATTCAAGCAACTTTGTCAAAGTATGCCTAAAATGATTCTCGCAGTAATCTTGCAAAGGCTCACCTTGAAAGAGCTGTTAACCAGTTACCTACAGATTCAGTAAGAGCATAGACGTAAACCATAAACACAGTGCACAAAAATATTTACCACAAAAATATAATAAACACTTTTACCTGTGCCAAGTCAGTTTTATCCTTTGTTCATTTAGTCTTCCTTCAATGGCATTCTGGGTATTTCGTATATTTCTGAATCTCATGGAGCTTCTTTGTGAATCAGGTTCTATTCATGACCACAGAGACACGATCAGTTCCAACATATTTGTCATATGTATATTTCAACTCATGGCTAAGTTTTGTCTAAACCATGTGCTGGAGACTCAGGAATAACCCTAAATTGCCTCTGAAATCTATTAGGTCCATCAGTCTCTTCTGGAGGATTGACTGAATAAGCCCAGCTTCTCTGCAGTTCTGAGAATATTGATGTCCATTAACTTCAGAAAATTCACTGAAAACCGCAAAAAATGGAATTCACCAGAGATGTTTTCTCTCAATTCAAATGATTCCTGAGAAGTTAAACGGACAAGATGTTCTACACCCAGAACTTTCTAAAATAGTATTTAAATAGAAATAGCCATGTGCATATAACTGTTACAGCAAAATTATTGCTTCTGAATATGTGTGCAGTTAAAGAAAACTATTTTTCATATTTTTGAACCACCTAGGTTATATTTATGACAGTTTATATTGAGTAATACAGAAAAAAGTTCTGTGCGTTGTTTAAATAGGTCAAGTGGCACTACTGTTGGAAGATAAAAGTTGAAGAAGAGTGATACAGAATTAGCTATTTGTATTTTTTTGTGGAATGAGACCAGCAGAAATGAAACTAACTGATGTCTCTAGGTTTGATATGCTTTTTAATACCCTTTCCCTAATAAAGTTATTTTTATGCATTGTCATTCATCAAATCCTATAAATCTATAAGAAATCCCTGTGATAAGATCAATGATTATTTCAAAATGTGTATACATAGGATTACTATATTAAATTCTGGAAGGAATTTGAGAGCGCTTGAAGTTTATACAAAAGGGTGGGAAATAAAGTGGGTGTGTATTTTTGATAAGAATGGAAAACCACTAGCAAAAGGATAAATAATGGAGAAGATGGATGGAACCTTTACACTGGGCTTAATCTAAAGAACCTAAGGAGGTCTAATCCTCTTATGCTTCAAGCTTTCTGTTGCTTTTCCCCAAAGGGAAGGTTTTTGCAAAAGTTAAAAAAAATCTGTATGAAATAGAATCATTAGATATATATATGAGAAATTGTCATCGGAATTGATTGATGTCTAAATTTATTTCAAAATATCTCAGCATTGGTTACACTGAAAAATTCATATAATAGTGTGTTTTATACGTCTTAAAAGTAAAACTAAGATGCAAAAAATGCTGCAAACGTGCAAAGCTGACCTATCAAGAAATGAACAAGATTGTGCTCAAAATATTTTCTTTCCACATAAATCTCTATTAAACTTGAATGACTCCAATCTATATTTTGCAGAAAAGTTCATGTAAAATATAACTGAAATTGAAACATCATCTACTTCAGCTACACTTTATTTTATAGTGTAAAAGCAGATGTCCTTGGTTCATTATGTCCATTGCAAGTTTCATTTTAAAAAAGCACAACATAACATTTAAAATACTTTGAACCATAAAATTGCTTCAAAAACTTTAGGTAACTGCAAAATTCTTCAATGAACTATTAATTCAATATTTTCTCCTCATTTTTCAGAACTAGAAAATATAATGAGACAACTTACAATGTTAATTCATTTACTAATATTTAAACAATAGTTTTTCAAACAAAACTCTTAAAATGAAGGACGGAAAAAGAATTATGTCACTGCTTTGTTACTTTCTACTTAAGGTTAGCACTTAATAATAATTAACAATTTACATTTCCCAATTGTATACATAATCAAGAATATATAGAGAAATGAACACTTAAAATTGACATTTATACAGATTCTCAAAATGCATCTATCTGTTAAGAATGTCTTTACCTTGAAAGGCTCTTGAAAGGCAAAATAAATATATTTATCAAAACTATATAAAAAAAGAGCAATTTGGACACAAAAAAAACAACCAGCTAATTTACTGTCTAATTATGAAGATACTCTCTGCATATGCTCATAAAAACTTGCATTAGGCCATTATGTGGATCCTTCTGTCCAGAATATATTAGGTGGCTTTCCAATAGGAAACTCAACAAAAAACCTACTTTAGCAAGAATTCCAAGTAGCAGAGCACTTTGAATTAGAGCTAGCTAAATATCAGCAATGTTGCAGATTGATCAGAACAATACCATATTTTAAGACACATTAAGAGAAACAAAATACTCAAGCTTCATATTTTGAGAAACATTAAATATTATATAGAGGTAAATGTATATTTTGTCATGAGGTAATTTAAGATTAAAGCAGTATTTTAAAAATATAAAGATACTTCTGAAGCTGTTCTAATAGCACAATACAAATAGGCTAAATGTGAATTCACGAGGAGCTTGGCTTGCAATTCATTTTTTATAAGTTTGTGAAAAATTAAAAGATGAGCAGCAATTTAAGTGTTTAGTAAAATTCTTAATTTTTAAGTATTTGATTATTCCTCCAGATCACGTAAATGAAGATTCAATCATCCAGGCCAAAAATCATCGTAACTGGACCAAAGCTTATTAAAACTGAAATGTTTGTTACCATCCATATAACTTCAGTGAAAATGAGAATTTGGATAGGCAGAGTATTAGGGAGCTGTTGGAAAGAAATTGAATGAATGACTCCAAGAATAAGGAGTTAAACTTGATCCAAGTCAGCCTAAACGTAAAATTAAGATTTTTTGAATTATGGGGTCTTGTTCCTTAAAATCATTTTATAGGTAATCCGATATGATCAATATATAATTTTAAATTTTACTGAACAGCAAAATTATAACCTTACCAAATATCTACTGTGTAAACATTTAGGCTAGCAATGCAACAACAGTAGGAGTCCAAATAATGCCTTTTATATCTGTGTATATAAATGAAATAAATTATAAAGATCCAATACTTGTGGAGTATTAGTAGAGGTATGGGAGCCTTAAAATCTCTTTAAAGTTAACAATTTTGTAAGTTTTCCACTATTTTTTAACTTAAATTAATTGGTAATCAGTAGAATCTGAAAAGATGACCAAATCTGCATATTACCCTCCAATTATTATGACAAGAAACCTATTTCAGTATTATCTTTGCCATATAAAATAGTTGTATGCTGGACTACTTAGGTCCATTAAACAACAAAAGATTATCATCTTTGAAAAGACTATTATCAAGCTACTTAGAGAATTTTATTAGACAATATGTTTATCTAAGCTGAAGTTAAACAGCTTCTAGGACTCTTAAAATATTGATGAAAAGGAACACACTTTTAAGAACTTTCACTGCTGCCATCTGCTTTTTAATTTTGATCAGGATGGGGACAGAAAAGGTTCCTCCATCTTCTGTTCTTTTCCAATAGACTTCCTTAGGGTAGATGTTTTCTCTTTGCCAAGGTGGAACAGCCATCTCCAGTGTCGTACTCCCCCATTGGATCCTCAAGCCAACTTTTAGACCCAGGTCTTTATAGACTCTTATGGAGTAATAGGTGGCTGAGGGCAGATCTTACCCAAGAACAGAATGTTCTGAAGGGCAGATGATAGAGCAGGAAAAGCTTTTCTGGAGCCTGTCAGCTGGAGTTACTTGACTAATGGGATATGCAGTAGGCCTCTGCTGGCATGAGTGGGGTGGGCATGACAGGAAGAGAATGTCTATACTCATCTTCCATTCTTCAAAGTTCATTATCAGTCAATGAAAGCCAACATTAAGAATTATATATTGACCAAATCCACATAAACAACTAGATACTAGGAAAATCCTATTTGGCGCATACAGAATGAATCCATAAGATTATTAGCAGACCACATTTTTCTACATGAATCATCCTCAGAAAAGCATTTAGCAATGATCAAATTTTAGCAAAGCAGTTTTCATTGCACATAAAGAACAATGATATTTTTCTGACAGAATATTTAAGGATTTACTTTAAGAGGTACTTCATACTTAATGTAAAAAAAACATCAAAGTATTTTTTACAGGTAAAGCTCTTTTTCAGAGTTCTATACTTGATACCCCTGTTCATTGTAATATATAAAGCATAGGAATAGCACAGAATTAATCTGCATACTTTAGTTCCTATGCTCTAGAGAAAAAACCTTTCATAAAGAAATTCATGCATGAGTAATCATCCTATAGCCAATCAATCTGGTACCATCCTCTAAGTTAGGATCCCCAATTAGCAGTAACTTGGCAATGCTGCCTTGGAAATCCAAAAATTTGGTAATATCAAAGTATATAGAAGCCAGCAGATAAAATACAGATTTACTGTCATTTCACAAGGACCAAAGACTTTGTATATCCTAATGAACTGCATCAAGAAAATTTAAAAGTGGCACTTATACACTGGTTTTAAAGGCAAATTATGATTTGATGTAAACGATAGACATATAATACAAAGTATTGCATAAATTGCATGTGTGTTCCAGATGAAATAAGGTCATGTAGGTAAGTTTCAATGAAAGGCATTCAATAATAGCATCTTAATATCAGAACAAAACAATATGACAATATACAGCGTACCATCATATCTTTCCTATTGTCCTTGAGCGCCATACACAAGTTCCACTCAAGTTTATTTTTTGTTTTGAACATAATAGATACCAATGTAACTTTCAAAAAAATAATTAAGATTCTGTACAACAGTTTACTGCATCTAGAGAAATCCTGGACTAATAACTGATTATCTTGTATAATGTATATTGTATAAAAGGCAGCAATATTCTTCTGTTCCCTCAGTGAGGTAGAACAATGTTTGCTGTACAAGCCAGGTGCACATTTTGGTGTTCAAATGTTTTCTTGAACACTATTTCTTAAATCACATTTTTATTCCTTCTTGCTGACTGAGTTGTGACAGTGTTTTCTTTATGCGCAAAGCTGTTAGTCTAGCTGCACCATTGGCATACCAGCATTCTCGCATAATCTTGGCCATTACTCGTAATGCCTGCAAATAAAGTAAACAGAAAATATTTTGTGAGCCATTATTTTATATCACATAGCAAAAAAATTTAAGTACATTTATCCATAAATACAAATACAAAATATGAGGCCATAATCTTAAACAGAACTGTCATATTTATTTTAATTCAAATTCTAAAATCAAAATATTGATTTTTTTAAAAAAATATTTATCTTTAAAAGTATTCTAAAACTTATCTAAAGAAAAGAATCTACCTCACAACTTTGCCATCTATTTGGAGTATTGGGTCGTAGCTTCTGTTCACAAACAATTCTCCTCATTTCTTCAACTGAAGGATCAGAAGGGACAAGGTCGTAATATGGTAACTGATAATCTTCATGGATTCCTGAGATATATAAACCAATATATAATTTAAGGATCATTTCTGACACTGATTGAAGTTAATTTGTTGGGTTTTTTTTTAACCTACCACCAATTGAACATCGACGGGCTATTTCCCAAAACACTAGTCCCATTGCATAAATATCTGCTCTTTTGAAAGATTCAAAATGCTTCATGTTTATTGAATCATCAAGTACCTCAGGAGCCATGTACCTATGAATATAAAGACCAATATTTATTATGTATAAAGCATTGCTGCTTGAACATTATTTTATTTTTTAAAGTCATCATAAGCAGCTGAAAGCACTTTTTCAATTCTACAAAGTAATCATCTGAATTTTATACTGTATACTATTTATTATTGGCTACTCCAATGACATCCACAAATTTTACCTTTTAAAAAAGCTTTAAATTGGAAAACTAAACCAGTTATTGCAGACTAAATTAAGCATAGTAATTCACAATAATATATTACTGATTTTGAAGTTGTAATTAATACTAAATCCACATCACAACTTTTGAAAACTTTGATTTATAAAATCAGAACCGTATATATCTATTCAGGACTGTTTGGAGAGTTTTACTCTACTCACTCAATGGTATATGGCCATTCCCAAATAGCTAAGAAATCACAAACAAAGCAGCATTTCTGATTTGGGGATGTGCATTCACTGCTTTTTGGGATCTGGGATCAAACATTCACTTTCTTACCTGGGGAGAAATGTACTTTGGCTATGAAAGGATTATAATCTGCCTTTCTCTAACTGGGTTAAAAGTTTCAAATTGCCTCATTCCTGTTCATCTCAAGAATGACCCTAATATTTTATAGCTCCATCTCAGGTGACCCAAGTGATACTGCAGTTGCCCACTTGCAGTGCTTGGAAACTGGATTTGGATGGGGAACAACAGTTGAAAGGAGCTAAAATGGGTTCAAAGGGCCTTGGGACCTGGGAGTTTAGCATCTTTAGTTATGAACGGGGTTTTGCTACCTCAGATTGATTTTAGGCACAATCTGTGGGTTCTCCTGGGCTCACATCTCCTGTTCAAAGAATAGGTGGAAATAGAGTCTAGAGTCTTTGTTCAATTTCATGCTGTGCCCTTTCCTGGATCATGAGGTCCTGTGCAGAGTAATTTTTGCCCTGGTAATCTCTCAGTTGGACTACTGTAATGCATTCTACGTGGGGCTATTCCTGAGGAATATTCAGAAGCTACAACTAGTATAGATTGCAACAGCGTGAATAGTTATAGAGGTCCCTCGGGTGGCATATATAACAATGCTGTTGTGTGAGCTGCACTCGATGCTAGTCTGTTTCTGAGTTGTTGGTTAACATCTCTAAAGTCCTTTAGGGAATGAATTGAAGATTACATGAGGAAATGCATTGGCCTGTCCCACTTGCTCCAACAGAAGATGTCTACTTCAGATTCCATCTACCAAAGGATTTTGGCTGGCGAGGTCCAAAAAAAGTTACCTTGGTTTTTAGTCTTTGTTTAATCTTTCATAATTTTAATTGTTTTATGTTATAATCATTCTGTAGGCTGCTCAGTCACCAAGACAGTGAGATGAGCAGCACATAAATACATTAGCAGCCAGGATGCCCATATAAGTAATCCGCGACTCATTTTATATCTATTGTATATATCTATTTTATACCTATTTATATCTATTTATGTATTCTAGAGCAGACCTTATTCGACTGCGAGAATCCCCTTACTCGCAGGTATGGCCCTCCGCTCTAACGAGGGCCCCCTTGATGAGGGATTATGTAATCAAGAGAGGTGGGCGAAACGCAGATGTAGGTTTTTTTTTAGCTAAATGTTTGATTCGGATTTTAGGGGGTCTCAGGGAGGAGGGTGGGGTTACTCAGGCTGGGGGTAGGAATGTTACTAGGTCGGTCGGCAGAGCGAAGAAGGAAGCGGAAGGGTCCATTAAGAGGGGGGATAAACAAGTCGTTTCCACTGAGGGTCTACCCATCAAGACGGTCGTAGGGAGGGGTAGGTGCGATGGGAGACAGGATTTTCTTTCCCAGTTGGGGGCACAAGGCCGATGCTTACAAGCGATCAGGTGCCACAACCCCTGCAGGCTAGGTGGTCAGGGATTACAGAGGCAGGGCCCGAGGCTGATGTTCTGCAACGCCAGGTCCATGGTCAACAAAGCCCCCCTCATCCACGACCTTGTGTCGGAGGGGGAGCCGGACCTGGTGGGAATAGCGGAGACCTGGCTGGGCCACGAGGGAGGACTTCCCCTCGTAGAAATGTGCCCGACATGTTACCGTGCGTTTCAACAGCCACGGACCCTAGGCAGGGGTGGACGGGTAGCGGTTATTGTTAGGGAAGGTCTTGAGCCGAGAGAGACCACTGTACCACAGACTACTGGCTGTGAGTCCCTTTGCGTGAAGTGGGGCCTAGGGAGGCAGTTGGGTTTGCTGATTGTGTACCTGGCTCCCCGCTACGTGTCAGCAGCCCTGCCCGAACTCCTTGAAGTGATCGCCGAGATGGCGGTTGAGACCCCCAGACTGGTAGTCATGGGGGCTTTAACCTGCCAGAGGTAGGCGAATCATCAGAGGTAGCTCGGGAGTTCATGGCCTCCATGACGGCCATGGACCTGACCCAGGTAATTCGGGGCCCCACACACAAGGGAGGACACACGCTGGATTTAATTTTCGTCTCTGGTCAGTGGAGGAGTGATCTGGGTATAGGGGACGTAGCCTGTCATGGTCAGACCACTCACTTCTCCGGCTCGACTTTCCAATCACTACACCCCACCGCGGGGAGGCGGAACCTGAATTGACTAAATGGTTCCGCCCCAGGCGCCTGATGGACCCCGGACAGGTCCCAGATGGAGCTTAGGCCACTACCTGTGTCCTTGACCCGCGCCCCGACGGAGGACCTGGTGGCTGCATGGAATACCGCAGCCACAGGGGCCTTGGATCGGGTCGCGCCCTTGCGGCCTCTCCTGTGACGACGAGCCACCCAGGCTCCTTGGTTTCCCGAGGAGCTGAGGGTTATGAAACGCCACAAGAGACGCCTAGAGAGGAGATGGAGATCCACACGGTCTGAATCTGACCGAACACAGGTGAGAGCCCAATTAAGGACTTACCTTGTGGCGTTGAGAGTGGCCAAACGTCATCATTGTGCCACTCTCATCGCATCCACAGATAACCGCCTTGCCGCCCTGTTTAGGGTGACCCGCTCCCTCCTTCAACAGAGGACGCGGGAAGCCCTCTTGCAGGGTAGAGCAGAGGAATATGGGGAATATCTGCAGGATAAAGTCGCTCAGATTCGGAGCGAGTTGGCCTCCACCGAAAGTGGTCCAGTGGGATGCCCCGAGGCAGGTCTTGAGACAGTTTTATAGGAGGAGTCTGATTCTGTTACTTCCGAAGATATGGACAGGTTATGTGGGCGACTGCGAGCTACCACATGTTTATTGGACCCGTGTCCCTCCTGGCTTGTACTGGCATCCTGGGAGGTTACACGAGGCTGGCTCCAGGAGGTAGTGAATGCTTCCTTGGGTGAGGGGTTCTTGCTTACTGTCTTGAAAGAGGCGGTGGTGAGACCCCTCCTCAAGAAGCTTTCCCTGGACCCAGCATTGTTGGTAAATTACCGTCCGGTCGCCAACGTTCACTTTTTGGCGAAGGTTGTAGAGAGTGTGGTGGCACAACAGTTCCCCCGTCACCTGGAGGAAATTGATTATCTGGACCCGCGCCAGTCCAGCTTCCGTCCCGGGCACAGCACCGAGGCGGCATTGGTTGCGTTGGTGGATGATCTCTGGAGAGCCAGAGATGGGGGTTGTTCCTCCATCCTGGTCCTATTAGACCTCTCAGCGGCTTTCGATACCATCGACAATGGTATCCTATTGCATCGGCTGGAGGGGTTGGGGGTGAGGGGCACTGTGTTGCGGTGGTTCTCCTCCTACCTCTCCGGTTGATCGCAATTTGTGTTGGCAGGAGGGCAGAGGTCGACCTCAAGACCCCTCACTTGTGGGGTGCCTCAGGGGTCGGTCCTCTCACCACTCCTGGTCAGCACATATATGAAGCCACTGGGTGAGATCATCCGTGGTTTTGGGGTAGAGTACCATCTTTACGCTGACGATATGCAGCTGTATGTATCTACCCCAAACCACCCCAACGATGCCGTCGAGGTGATGTGCCGGTGTCTGGAAGCCGTTCCATGGCTCGGGACCTAGCTATCTGCGGGATCGCATCCTGCCCCATACATCCCTTCGGCTGATTCGCTCTCACAGAGAGGGACTTCTCCGGGTGCCGTCCACTAGGCTATGCCAGCGGGCGACGCCCAGGGGAAGGGCCTTCTCTGTGGCGGGCCCGACCCTCTGGAACGACCTTCCTCCCGAAATTAGAACAACTACGGACCTCCGCTCCTTCCGTCAAAAACTAAATCTCGCTTCTTCTGCCTGGCCGGCTTGGCTTAATCGACCCATTTACCTCAAGCTGAATATTCATATTGTCTTATTAGGGATTTATATATATATATATTTAATTCCCTGTGCACTGCCTCGAGTCCCTTTGGGGAGAGAGAGCGGTTTACAAATTAAATTATTATTATTATATTATTATTAAATAAATAATAGATATTTAGAATTGTTGGCTATTTATAAGTTATTGCAAATAATTCCTACTCCTCCACGAAGGAGACAGATGCCTGTACATTATTTTGAACAGTAGCTACTGTTGCATTATTTGAGGTCAGATCAGTCAGGTTTGGCTATCTGCTGCCCCCTAGCAGGGCTACTTCACATATAATATTATGTTTTAATTATTTCTGTGACTGAATAGAATCTGCTATAAGATTTCTGGAAAAATAAAGCATTGAACGAGATGGATAACTAATAAATTGGAGAAAATAATTGATTTTCACAGTATCAGGCTGCAGATGAAGGTCTTTTTTCTGACATAAAACTTCCATATAGAAAACTCATTTGTCAGAGAAAACTACACTGGAATTATATTGTTGACATAAGACTATCTGGAAACTGAAGTAATACAGTATATCTCAGATAAAAGTTTATCTGACATTGGTTAAAACAAAGCTCATACGTTTAAATAGAAACTTGATTTCTCATTAATATTTACATGAATTTCCAAGATTAAAAGATTACATGTTAATAGGATACCAAGAATGATAGAAAAGTACAAGTCCAAAGATATCTTTCTTCTCCATTTTATCTATTGCTCTGTGGAGAAGAGGGTCATCTTTCAATCACTTATGCTTTCATTCTTAAAGAAAAGGCACTACTCAACAGTTCTGGGACACTTACTGGAGAAGAATAAAGAAGGAAAGAATAAGGCAAAGTATATTATTTCCTCCCATTTGTGAGCATGCAGCAATGTGTTTATCTTTTTAATGACTTATATTCAATAAGTTAGGATGTTAATAATAATAATAATAATCTTTATTGTCATTGTGCTAAAATTACAATGAAACTGAAAAGCAGTAACTTTCAAATGAGTTCACACTTATTTTTGTGAAACTCAAAATCCACATTCAATGAGGACATTTTATTATACTGGTTTTCATAATGTAGTAGTAAGTGAAATATACAACCAGAATCTTTTTATCTTTTAAAAAGACTTAGAAGTTCTGATCACACTATAGGTCACATTACTGCAAGATTCTAATGGGTTCAACAGACATTCTCCTATTGCTGTAGGAATAACTGTCTAAAATCTACTGTTTAGTTTATCTTCAGTTTGGATTATATAAAATATTCCATTAAAAAGCATCAGTTTACCTCTTTGTTCCAACTCTGTGATTTGGTGCAATATCTATTGTATCTGTAGCTGAATCGTGTCTTACTGCCAGACCTAAATCCGCAATGCAACATGTTCCATTTTTCTTTACTAATATATTTTTTGATTTCAAGTCTCTATGAGCTATAGCTGGTTTACCTGAAATTAAAACACATAGAAGCACTATTAATTTCATCAACTAAATCAACCTGAATTTTAACTCCAGGCACAAAAGATGACGCTCATAGAGTAATAGGGCTGGAAGGGACCCTAGAGGTCTTCTGCCTATGGATCCTTACTCCATCTCAGATAAATGATTGTTCAATATTTTCTTGATAACTTTCAGCAACAAATTATTTCTGTTAATGGAGCTCAAATCATTCTACTTTGAACATACTAATTCATACTAACCTAAAAACTAATTCTCCGCATAACATTCTAATGCTGGGAAAGACTAAAGAAAAAGAGAAGAGGACAATCAGCAGTAAGATAGAAGAACACAATGTTGCACCACTGGAAGACCTAAAAACCATGCTGGAGACAGATCATAATGGAGAAAAATCTATCTAAATCCTCAATAAAAGTTGATAATGACTTGATGGCAATTAAACTAAATTTCTTATTATATATTAAAATTCAGATTTGTTTTAATTCTGACAATATATCAAGAATTACTAAATAAAGATGAATAAGCTTTAAAATAAGTTTTCCAAACTACATGGTGTCACCTCCCTTGAGAGGCAGATGGAGTCGAGGGGAGATATAAGAATTCTTTAGTTTCATTGTTAGAATAAATCTATTCTATTCCCCAAAGTATCATTATTATTTCATTGTTCATTTTGGTGTTTGGGTTCTTAGGCAAGGTTACATTGAAAGGAGGTTGTTTATAGGAATTTAGGAATTCCTGCTTTAAAAGAATTACAATTTGATCAGAATGTTAGTATCTGAAAAAACGATAAGAGATTCTGCATATTTAAGCACTACAAAAAAGAAGAAAATTATTTAAGCAATAAGTTCATATTCTCAAAATTACCCAGCGGTTCTAATAAAATGTCTAAAATTGATGGGATAAAATATAAATGGTCTCTTGAGATGAACAACTATTTTTGAATCTTATTCAAATAAACCAATATTTTATAACATAAAATTCACAAATAATGGCTCCTATACTTAGCTATAATTTCTTAAAATATAGTATATTGTTACACATGGTAGTGGGACACATTGGTTCAGTGGCTAAGATGCTGAGCTTGTCAGTCACAAAGGTCAACAGTTCAGTGGTTCAAATCCCTAGTGCCGCATAACAGAGTGAGCTCCCATCACTTGTCCCAGCTTCTGCCAACCTAGCAATTAGAAAGCACGTAAAAAATGCAAGTTGAAAAATAAGAACCACCTTTGGTAGGAAGGTAGCAGTGTCTGTGCGTCTTCAGCATTTAATCATACCGGCCACATGACCAGAGATGTCTTCGGACAGTGCTGGCTCTTCGGCTTTGAAATGGAGATGAGCACCACCCCCTAGAGAACAACTAGCACATAAGTGCAAGGGAAACCTTTCTTTAACATGGTGACCTGAGTGATACTGTCGCTGCTCTCTTGCTATGCCTGAAGGTAGTAAGGCTCTGGTTGGAGGAACAACAGGCTTCAACTGAACTCTGTCAGAGCCAAGTGGCTTTGGGTGCATGTAGCCTCAAGAGCCAAATGTTTGTCATCCTTATATCTGGACAGAATTGCACTACCCTAATCAGATCCAGTTTGCAACTTTGGAGTTTTCCTTGGACTTATATCACCTGATCAAAGAGCAAGTAGAGGACAAGATCAGGAAAACTTTTGCACAGATCCAGTTTCTGCATCAACTGCAATTATTCAAGCCCTACACATCTCTTGGCTGGACTACTTAAATGTGCTCTAAATGGGACAACCCTTGAAATCCATTCACAAGGTTCAATTGGTGCAAAGTGCAGCAACAAGAGCAGCCTTTGGGACTCTAGGATACCCCATATAACACGTCTGCTCTGCAAACTTCACTGGCAATCAGTCTGCTTCTGAATGCAGTTCAACATGCTGCTTATGACTTTTAAAGTCCTTAAGTGCATAGGTCTGTTGGGATCCAAAAGAAGAGCTTTCTCCTAAGAGCACTGCCTTTAGGAACATCTTAACCTCTAAGGTAATATCTGCCCCCACCTCCTATCCTGCTCAAAGAGCCTAAAAAATTCATTCTGCCAGTTGGCCTGGAGTCCAAATGGGGAAATTGCACACTGGAGGTGACAGCTGAATTGACCCCCCCCCCCTCCCTTGTTTTCTCTTCTCTACCCATCCATGCTTCTTCTTCTTTTGGTAAACATATAGTTGCATTTCTCATTATGTTCTCTCTTTTTTTTTTTTTTGCTTTATTATCTTACTTCTGTTCACACTATTTTCATTTCTTCCTTTCTATTGTTGTAAGCTGCCTAGAATAGCCCCATGGCAAAATAGGGAGCAAATAAATTTAATAAATAAATAAATAAGGAAGAATCAGTATGAACATTATTAAAAAAACTATGCTTAATCATTTAACCAATTTCATTGTTACAATGACAATAAAGATTATTATTATTATTATTAAACAAAGTTATTGTGAATTTCAAATAAAATCAGTTTATTGCAGACCAAAGGCTAGATAGAATAAAATACTTCTACATAAAAGAAAAATATTAAGTATAATAATAAAATTAAGAGGAGATAAAATAGAGCAGAATAAATACAGTATTATTAAAAAAATAAAACTTAATGATGCAGCTTATTGGTCAGTGGTAAAATTGGATGAATGGGAAGATATTTTGAGTATTTCAGAAAGAAGAAACATTAAATAGAAAGAACACTCCTTACGGAGATGTTTCTTCAACATAGGATTAATGAAGATCACCTTTTCAGAAGAATATGATCAATATTAGGGTATGGCACTTTGCTTAAATTTATTTGGACATCTATATACTAAATTCATTGTTTTGAGGGCAGTTCTAACATTATAAAAACCCAATAAGCACAAACTTTCTATATAGAATCTCAGAATCCCATATATGAATTTTACCTAGGGTTTTTAAAAATAATCTCTATATATTAATGAGCCAAACCTTTAGCAAATAGAATTAACATGAGTCAAAGAGTAATTAGAAGAAACCATGCTCTAGCACACAACAAGAACATGCTTGTTTCTACATGTAAGATGGCATTTTGGAACATCCATATATCTCAAATTAATGGTTCCAAGAATGTTAATCTTCGAAAAGAGTAAATTTGGGAGCCATAAAGAATCTGAGAGATTATCTTAGTTTGAAAAATCTTATTTTCAGCTAAAATAAATATACTATGGTTGATTCACTGTTCTTTTACTAGACTTATTAGATTTTTTAAAAAATCTAGTTTGCCTTTCACTATTTTTACTATGTGTCTCCAGTACAATATGCTAGCTTACTTGGTAAAAGTATATAGAAAAACCTATTTTAGAATAGATAATTTTAAAAAAAGATAGAAAAAAGAATAAGAACTTTCAAAAGGAATATTCATTAAAATGGTGTTCCTGTGAATTCAGGAAGAAAAACTATAGTAAGAGGGAAATAGTGAGGAGGGGTATTTCCCACTAAAAACTTTAATGAGTAGATATTCCAAAAGTATTATCCATGTAATCATAATAATAATAATAATAATCTTTATTGTCATTGTTTTAATCTAAACATAAATCACATAAATTAAATGTTAAATCAAATTAAATTGAAATGGAGATGATTAAAATGATTTCAGAATGTATACTGCTGTAAGAAAATGTACATTAACAACTGAAACGAACATTGGGATTAAGTTACCTTGTGTGCCAACAATCTCCATGTGAAGATGTGCAAGTCCACTGGCAGTTGACAATGCTAGCTTTATCATTCCCTCTACAGTAACAGTGTATCTGTTCAAATAATCAAAAAGAGAACCATGCTCATGATAATCAGACACTAGCCAGAGTTGTGTCCATGTACCATTATCTGCAAATCAAAACAAAAAAAGAACAATTAAAATTAAGGGAACAAAGAAAACAAAACACATTGGAAAAATGACTGCATATCTAGAGATCTCTCTGTTAAAAGTATTGAAGTCTGCAAATGATACAACAGTCATTGTATCTCATAAAAGTTGGTGATACAACAGTCGTTGGTCTCATAAAAGTTGGTGATGAGCCTGTCAATTGAACATGCTTAACAACAATCTGAACATGCTTAAAACTGAGGAGATGAGAGTGGATTTTAAGAGGAGCCCTTCTAATCTACTATCGCTTACTATATTCAACAGCACAGTATCAGAGTAAATCCTTCAAGTTTTTGGGTTCTATAAGTTCTATAAGTTCTATAATTTTCCAGGATTTGAAATGGACACTAGCATTAGAATCATCATTAAAATGGCACACTAAAGAATGTTCTTCCTGTGTCAATTCAAGAAATTCAGATTGCCCCAATAGCTGTTGATAAAAGTTTTACAAAGGAATTATTGAGTTTGCCATTAGTATTTCTATAATTGTCTACTTTGGTACAGCAAACAAACAGGACAGGTACAGACTCCAATAGATAGTCAGGACTGCAGAAGAAACAATAGAAGCGAGTCTGCCTTCCATAGAATGTTGTGCAGGTCAGGAGAGCTGAGAAAATATCTACAGACCCTTCCCATCTTGGACATAAACCAGTTTTCAGTTCCTTCCCTTGGGACCTCGCTATAGGGCACTGCAACAAGTTGCCAAATACTGCACATTGCCAAAACAGCTAAACACAACAATAAGGTTTTTCCCCTCACGCTATCACTCTGCTGAACACCTAATTCTCACAATACTGATTTATGTGTATGTATCCATCTTATTTGGCTGTAGTATTATTATCATCCTTCTTCTTTATTAACTCCTCTTACTGGGTGATGTTATTATTAATTAATAATTATTACTACTTTATTGTTTTACATGCACGAGAGCTTCTGAGTTGGAGACAAATGCATTGTATATAATCACATTTGGTCAAATAAAGTATTCTCTTCTCTATTCTATTCTTATGAAGAATATTAACTATTTTACTGTAGTCAGAATATTAACTATTGTTGCAGTCTACTTGTATCAAAAATAGTGATTGTAAAATTAAACACAATCAACAGTTTAAATCCTAATGAAGTCATGGAGATTTAAGTCTTACTGCATTGAATTTGTAATAAATATGCTTTTTTTAAAAAAAATCCAAGATGAAAACATGTCTTCAATCCAGATAAAAATATTTCTTAAATCATTGCAATGTTAAGACAAAGTTCTCATTGCAAACACTTTGTTTTAGTTCTTTTAATATCAATCTATAAAATTACTCATACTTGAAAGGTAGTTTCTTCAAATTGAGGCTAACGTCTTGTAACTTGACATAGCCTTTGGAAACAATCTGGAAATAACTTGCTATGCCTTCCAGAATTTATTTTATTTTATTTCCCTGTCTAGTTTATATTTTTAGTGTCTCCTTGTGGTCATTAGTACTCAAATAATTGATTGGCGAGTGCTATTATTCTGTTAGCTTTGCAAATAAATCTAGGGCAATTTATTGCAGATAATGATTTTCCAGACTTGGCAATTGTCATTAAGTTTCAACTCTTAAAATTCAAAGCCATTACAATATTGTTTTTCAATGAACAAAAAACATTTTTCAAAAAATTATAACTTTCCAGATTTTTTAGTATGTTTAGATATAATGTCATTAATATTTCTCATTGAGAAATGAGAAATCCTCGATTTACAATCATTTAGTGACCTTTCAGTTATAATGGCAACGAAAGTGACTTATGTCCGACTCTCACTTATGATCAATGCACTATTCCCATGGTCACATGATCAAAATTCAGGTGCTTGGCAAATGGCATGTATTTATCATGATTGCAGCATCCTGAGGTCCTGTGATCACCATTTAGGAACCCCCCCCCCCCCCAACCTGGCTTCTGACATGAAAAGACAATGAGGAAACCAGATTTGCTTAACGAATACAATCTAACAACTGCAATGATTTGCTTAACAACTATAGCAAAAAGATCATAAAAATGGGGAACAGCTCACTTAACAATTGACTTGCTTAACAACCACAATTGTGGTTGTAATTTGAGGACTACCTGTATATAATAACAAGTATAACAACATTTATATCATAAGTAAAATATTTCTGGATTGTGACAACCTTTATTGTCTGCAGCTATAAATCCAAGAATATTCTCATGACGGAGCATAACTGTTTGATAGATTTCAGCTTCACGAAACCATGAGCGTTCTTCTCTTGAAGAGAATATTTTTACTGCAACTTCTTCTCCTCTCCATTTTCCTCGCCAGACTTCTCCAAAGCGACCTTTTCCAATACTTTCTTGTAGTACAATTGTTCTTGCAATTGTTCTCTGAACAAGTAATGGCAAACCTAAAAAAAAGTTTTCTGATCAGTGATAAAGGGTCCTTTGCGGAGAAGAGCGGGATATAAATGTAAATAAAATTAAAAAATAAATAAAGAACCAGTTAATCAATCCAGATTTTGATCTACAAGGCTTTTCCTCCTTTCAAAAGACTATTAAGGCCTCTAACTATTACTAATTCTAGTTGGCCATGCTTTTCCTTGGTCATAAATAAAGGAGACCAATTCTGCTTTGTTAAAAAAGGCAACTTCAAGTAAGAGTTTAATTTCCAGTAACAATAATAAATTACTTTGAGCAGCTGTCTCGCTGCATTAATCTCCCATATTAGGCTATTGCATTTGCTATAAATACACAAATATTTCAACAATATTTGAATCACAGCAACTTTCTATTCCTATATCTAAGGAGCCATTATACCTAAAGAATCTTATCACATTTCCACTAATATTTGAATGTGTAATCTAAATCAATTAAGTGGGTCACAAAATCTGTTTAAAGATGAAATAATTTTTCAATTGTGGTCTAACCAAACCTGATTGTACATACCTGTTTGTCCTTTGAAATAGACCAGGCCAGGAAATATACTCCACAAGTCTGGGTGGAACTACATTTTATTGATATTAGCTTGAACTGATTTTTCCCCACTCCTCATATATTCTAGAGAGTCTCAGATTTCAACAGCTGCTGGGATTGGCAATGCTGTCACATGGGTTTGTAAAGTGAAATATGATATCACTTACTAACAGTCATGATCACTGTCATAATTCCAGGACCACGCAGATCATTAAGCAGGGAAAGAATGTGGAGAGGCTGCAGGAAGGGGATTGTGGTTGGCTCAATGAGGGCCACAGGTGGACACTATAGATAGATATAAGTGGGCCAGCAAATGCCATGGGCAAGTGCTATGGATGCAGACAGGCTGGTGGAAGCTATGGAAAGGCCAGCGGAGGCCACAAAGTGAGGAAATGTGTTGCTACTAGCAGGCTATATGACAGAATCAGGGTAAGCAGGAAGTGCTACAGAGTATACTACCTCGCATTCCACAGCAAGCTCCTTGGAAGATAAAATGGTGGGAGACCTTTTCTAACAGTTATATATTTATATTTATTCGATTTGTTAACCGCACCAATCTCCATCGAGACGGACTCTAGGCGGTGCACAGGACATTAAAATATACAATAAATAACAATATACAAAAGTTAAAAAGAAATTAAATAGAAAACCTGTGCTAAAATCTAACTTGACTGAGGCTCTATTGTTCTAAAATTCAAATTCTACGCCAGTCCAGCTTGCTGGAAAAGAAGTGTCTTAAGTGAGCGGCGGAAGAGGGGAAGGTCAGTGATGGTGCGGAGTTCGGGGGGGAGGTTGTTCCAGAGGGCGGGTCCCGCCACAAAGAAGGCCCTGTTCCTGGGCGTCGCCAACCGGCATTGACCGGCAGTCGGCGCCCTGAAAAGGCCCTCTCTGTGGGAGCGAATCGGTCGATGGGAGGTATGTGGCAGGAGGCGGTCCCGCAAGTAACTAGGCCCCGAGCCATGGAGCGATTTAAAGATGGTAACAAGCACCTTGAAGCGCACCCGGAAGGCCACCGGTAGCCAGTGCAGCTCGCGCAGGAGAGGTGTTACATGGGAACTTCGAGATGTTCCCAAAATCCCCCGCGCGGCCGCGTTCTGGACTAACTGGAGCCTCCGGATGCACCTCAAGGGGAGCCCCATGTAGAGAGCGTTGCAATAGTCAAGGCGAGATGTCACGAGTGCTTGAGTGACTATGCGGAGGGCGTCCCGGTCCAGAAAGGGACGCAACTGGTGTACCAGGCGAACCTGGTAAAAAGCCCCCCTGGTCACGGCTGCCACATGGTCATCCATGGACAGCCGTGAATCCAGGAGGACACCCAAGTTGCGAGCCCTTTCCACAGGGGCCATTGACTTGCCCCCGATAACCAGCGATGGAATTAGCTGGCTATGCCGGGGCGCCGGAAACCACAGCCACTCGGTCTTGGACGGGTTGAGCCGGAGTTTGTTACTTTCCATCCAGAGCCGTACGGCTTCCACACACCGGGACATCACTTCGACAGCATCGTTGGGGTGGTTGGGGGTAGATATGTACAGCTGAGTATCGTCAGCGTACAGGTGGTACTCTACCCCACAACCACGGATGATCTCACCCAGCGGCTTCATGTAGATGTTAAACAGGAGGGGCGAGAGGACCGACCCCTGAGGCACCCCATATGCTAGGGGCCTCGACGTCGACCTCTGCCCTCCTATTAGTACAAATTGCGACCGACCGGAGAGGTAGGAGGAGAACCACTGTAAAACAGTGCCCCCCACTCCCAGCCTCCCCAGTCGGTGCAATAAGATACTATGGTCGATGGTATCGAAAGCCGCTGAGAGGTCTAACAGGACCAGGATAGAGGAGTAACCCCTCTCTCTGGCCCTCCAGAGATCATCTACCAATGCGACCAATGCTGGCTCCGTGCTGTGCCCGGGGCTGAAGCCAGACTGCTGCGGTTCTAGATAAGCAGTTTCCTCCAGGTGCCGAGGGAACTGTTGTGCCACCACACTCTCAACAACCTTCGCAAGAAAGTGAAGGTTGGAGACCGGACGATAATTACTTAACAATGCTGGGTCCAGGGAAGGCTTCTTGAGGAGGGGTCTCACCACCGCCTCTTTTAAGGAGGCAGGCAAGGAACCCTCACTCAAAGAAGCGTTCACTATTTCCTGGAGCCAGCCTCATGTCACCTCCCAGGAGGCCAGTACCAACCAGGAGGGACACGGGTCCAATAAACATGTGGTGGCATTCAGCCGCCTCGGCAACCTGTCCATGTCCTCGGAAGTAACAAAGTCGAACTCAGCCCACAAAACGGTCTCAAGACCCGACTCGGACAATCTGCTGAGATCTATTGGAGTGGAGGCCAAGTCGTCCCGGATCTGAGCGACTTTATCCTGCAGATAAATTCCAAATTCCTCTGCTCTGCCCTGCAAAGGAGCTTCCCGCGGCCCTTGATGAAGAAGGGAGCGGGTCACTCTAAACAGGGCGGCAGGGCGGTTATCTGCGGACGCGATAAGGGTGGCAAGATGTGAACGTTTCGCCCTCCTTATCGCCACAAGGTAGGTCCTTAAATAGGACCTTGCCTGTGTTCGGTCGGATTCGGAGCGAGTGGATCTCCACCTGCTCTCCAGGCGTCTCTTGCGGCGTTTCATCACCCTCAGCTCCTCTGTGAACCAAGGAGCGAGGGTGGATCGGCGCCGCGTGAGGCCACAAGGGCACGACTCGGTCCAAGGCCCCCGTGGCAGCACTATTCCATGCTGCCACTAGACCCTCAGTCGAGTCACGGGCTAGGGTTACAGGTATGAGCCCAAGCTCCGTCTGGAACCTATCAGGGTCCATCAGGCGCCTGGGGCAGAACCATCTCAATGTCTCTGGTTCCGCCTCCCCGCGGTGGGGTGTAGCGGTTGGGAAGTCGAGCCGAAGGAGATTTCTCCAGTGATTTTGCTTGTGGGAAGCTGCAAATGACAATCTTGTGATTGGTTAGCTGCAACATTGTAATAGCAAGCTAGACACCCGCACTATGATAATTGTGGGGATGTAACAATGGCTGGATTTTCTAGGTTCAGTTATAAATCCATTGTAAGTGCCACTGTAAAATTGAATGGTTGCTGGATGGGTGGATATAAACCAGGTAACACATGTAGTGAATTATGTCAGCTTAGCTGTTTTGTATGGTTTCACTGTCTCTTTTGAGCATGTTTTTGCAACATTATCAATTCCTCATTTCTCCAAGCACACCTGCTTGGCTTCTCTATAGTATTAAAAATATATGATAACCAAAGCAACATGGTAGTAAAAAGTTGGGCTAAAGGTTCTAAACTATCTTTAGCCGTAGAACCTTGACAAGTGACGGTGGGTTATTCATTCCCACTAGCCAAGAGGATTGTTATGGGGCAAAACAGGAGGAAGGAGCTCTATGTATATTGTCCTGAGTTCCAGAAACAAAATTGCAATGTAAAGATAAATATATTAATAAGTAGTCCTTGTTCAGCAACTGTTTGAAATTGCAGTGGTGCTGAATGACTATTATTTAAAATTGGTTCTTGAAGTTCTGGCTGTAGTATAACCCCATAATTGACTGTGATCTGTGGGCTTGGCAACTAGTTCACACATTGGTTACAACGCCATTATGAGTTATGTGATAGTTATTTGCCACCTTCCTTGCCACTTCCCACAACCAACTCAATGGGAAAGGTGCCAGGAAGTTTGCAATTTGTTCTAGCAAGTCTCTCCCACTTGGTAGCAACCCCTGGCCCAAAATCCTACACATCCCTGCAACAATCTACATCCTGCCTCATCCAATAGCAGCCACCTTCAGATCAAAGCAACCTACTGCATATACTCTCCCGCATATGGAAACAACCATTTACCTTTCTGCTGGCCTGCTTATGAGCTACCTGGGACTTACAGCTTCCTGCCATCTTCTCAAATGATATTGGTTTGCGGAAATCAGCAGAAAGTTGCAAATTGTTAATGATCCATGCTTTCTGCTGAATGCCAGCAACAGGGACTGCCTGTATTGTGGTAACTAAGTGATGTGATCACATAATTTTGTGCTTTACAACCACATTGCTTAGCAATGGAATTGCAGTCCCAATTATTTTTAAGTGAGGACTACCCATGTGTTATAAATCTTAGGGATAAAGTAGAGTTAAAAAGGAAAGGTTCCCCTTGCACATATGTGCTAGCAGTTCCTGACTCTAGGGAGTGGTGCTCATCTCCGTATCAAAGCCAAAGAACCAGCGCTATCTGAAGATGTCTCCTTGGTCATGTGGCCAGCATGACTCAATGCTGAAGGCGCACAGTAAGCTGTTACCTTCCCCCCAAAGGTCCCTATTTTTCTACTTGCATTTTTACATATATAAAAAGCATTGTTAGGTTAGGGTTTTATCTACAACAGGGCATTAAACTTGGAAATACCATAAAACTTAAGCTTCAAATATTTTTTTTATTTTGATATGAAAGTTAATCAAGAAAGGGATTTCCTTTTCCATTTCACCACATAAGATGCAAAAGTCTCTATGAACAAAAGAATATTTTCTTATTGGCATAATAAATGAAATTCTCAATTAAAAAAAAGCCTACACCTACATTTTTAAATATATATTTTTTAATTCCCCTCATAATATAAAGTAAGTTTCTATGTGTCCATAGCACTATTAACAGTATAAGTTTTAAAAAATCATTTACTGGAATATGAGAGCTGATTACCTGATCCTGATCCTGATGTGGTCATATCATAAATTAAATCTTTTAAAGTAGTTCCCTCAGATATAAATGGTCGCTCCATTGAAGGTTCTTCTTCACTTGGAACTCGATGGTGTATGAATGTACGGTTATGGCAGATATAAAGAATCAACATAAGTGAAATACAAAGAAAACAAATTGGCCCAGCAATGGCGGCAGCCAATTCCACAGGTCCTAGGGCAGAAGAAAACCTCCCTGTTACAGGACCTAAAGATGTAAAAAGGGAGCACAAAAGATAAAACAAGGAACCCATTAGTTAAATAGTATATTGAGAACTTGGTACTGTGTGAAATGAAAGACAATAAAATTGTACTTTATAGATATGTTTGATTATAGCAAATTCTCTCAACTATCCATTTTCTGCAATAAAAACAAAAGATTACCTGGTGTTGGAATTGGAAGATCTATTTTATTGCAGAAGTCTTTATCACAGCAATGAGACACTGTAATTCCTCCTTCACTTATTGAAGTAGCACAAACAAATGGTCTGCCTCTGGGAAATAGATCGTCTTTTGCAACACACATACTGTTGCGTTGAATTTTGTTTCTATTCCGTGTCACTGAAGTAAGACAGAGCCCATCTGTTGTACATGTGAAGTTGTCTTTTGTACAGTGAAGACAAAAACACTGCAAGGCTGTTTAAAATAAAAATGTTTAATATTAGTGATACTTTAAATAGTTAAATACGGCAGTATCAAAATAAAATAATGACATTAAACTCCAAAAAGGCACTAAACCCAAATTTACTTCGTAAATAGCTATATTCTATTGAAAGTCTCTAGACTCTGAGACAAAATGGCTGAACAGGTTTTCACATGAAAACTTCTTCTATTACAGTTCTAGTCATTTAATAGGGAAAAAATAATAATTTAATAGGAAAACAACATTCCACATGTTTTTCTTTAGTATAAACTACATTACTATTAACATTCAAAGAATGGTAAATTGAAATCTATAGTTTTGGGAATAGATTCCTATAACTATATGTGACAAAGCGTATTTTTCGGAGTATAAGATGCACCTTTTACCCTCAAAAAAGATGCTGAAAATCTGGGTGCGTTTTATACATCGAATACAGCATTTTTTGTCTCCTGAAACCTCACCCCCTTCACCAAAATGGCCATATTTAGCATTTAGGAGCCTTGCAGAGTGTTCCTTGGGGTTGGGAAAAGCAGAAATGGGCATAAAATGGACCATTTTTTGCTGAATTATGCCTCCTCAGCCCCCAGGAGCACTCTATAAGCCTCCTAAAAGGCTATTCATGCCTTTTAAAAAAATGTGACTGCTTTCATGAAAAAGACCATTTTTTACTGGTTTTTGCCCCCACCCTCAATCAGCAGCACTCTGCAAACCTTAAGACTATTCATGCCCTTTTAAAAAAAAAAGGCATGGTCTGCAGAGTGCAAAAAAAAATTTTTTTTTTAATTTGCCTGTTCAAAATCTTAGTGCGGTTTATACTCCGGTGCGTCTTATAGTCCGAAAAATAAGGTGCGTGCGTGTGTGTGTGTATGAAAATGAATAAACCATCTTGTGCAGGCATTTTCCTTATTTTTTTGTTTTTTAACGGCTTTACAAACCTTTGCTGAGGTGGAATTCTCAAGAAGTTAATTTTCTAATAGCATATGCAGAATTTGAATTTGAGGGGAGCAAAATTAAATCAAATCAATCTTTATTACAGTCAAAGACTAGCATAAGAAAGATAGGGCATAAAACTTTGGAAAGCATAAAAATACATCAAATCAAAAAAGTATACATAAATAACTAAAAAATATAAAAATAAGCAACTAAAAGGAGGGTTAGAAGCAGATGAGTGCAGGGAGCATGACAAACTACTATTATATTACAAAATACTCTAGAACAGGGATGTCAAACTGGATTTCTTTGAGGGCCGGATCCGCATTGTAGTTCTTCTTCATGCGGGAGGGGGGACGACAGTGCATCCTGCTGGCCAAAATGGGACCCCGTTTTCAGCCTGAACAGCCTCCTGCAGCACTTTACTGGCCAAAATGGGGGGGGGGGAGTACCCCTTCCTCATTTTCACCCTCTGTGGTCTCCAGCAACACTCTGCCAGCCAAAAATGGGCCATGCAGAGGCTGAGACAATTGACATGCTGAAAATATTTTGGTAGCTCTTTCCTTAAGTTGGCTTTATTAAAATCTCCTAAAATAATGGGAAGTGGGTATTTAACTTCAGCGTTTGTAATGCATTGTTTACACAAGCTTATGGAGAAACATACACAGCAATTAGGAGAAATGAGGAGAACTCTTGTGGAGAATGGAATGTTTTGCAAGTGATAATTAATGTCTCTAAGTCCACATCACATAATTTTTTAAATATAATTATATCTTTAGTATATGGCTATCATAGAGAAAACGGGATCAGCTTATTCTCCAAAGCATCAAAGGACAAGAAGCAATGAGTGGAAGCTTGTTAAAGAGAGATTCAATCTAGAACTAAGGAGAAAAATTAATGATAGTGAGAATTATTAATCAACGGAATAATTATTAATCAATTGTCTTCCAGTTGCAGGAGCTACATTACTGGAGGTTTTCAAGAGTAGGGTGGATAGCCATTTGACTGGGATGATACAGTCATTCTGAAATTGTATTTGGTTTTCTGTTAGAAGGGATCTATCATAATCATTAAAGGCTCAAAGATTTATCTAAAGAAATTTAGAGAATTCATTGTTCAAAAATGTTACAATATCTTATACTTTACAAGGCTGTGTGTCTTTACAATAAGGACTGGTTCCTTTAGTTTAAGTTTCAGTTGCAATTATTGTTCCTTTTTATTGCTTTTCCCGTATATGTTGGACAAATTAAAATTAAACCCCCAGTAATAAAACTTAATTTTCCCTTTATAATATTTTCTTAAAGTTCTTTTATTGTTTCTCTCTACAATTGTAATTCTCACTAAAATAGCATTTTTTTCTTTAAAATATTGGAATTAGATATGTATTTT
The DNA here is from genome assembly GCA_039707465.1 of Rhabdophis nuchalis. Lineage (NCBI taxonomy): Eukaryota > Metazoa > Chordata > Lepidosauria > Squamata > Natricidae > Rhabdophis > Rhabdophis nuchalis. Next base: position 109,210,152 of record CM077647.1, on the reverse strand, counting down.
AATCCAGACAATTCTCCAAGCCAAGGGTTTTTTTAAGGTTTGTGGGAAAATTTGGGTATTTTCTTATATATGACATTAGCAGGAAGGCTTCTTTATATATGCGAGACCGCCTCCTGCCCCATACATCCCTCAGACCAATCTGCTCCCACAGAGAGGGCCTCCTCAGGGTACCGTCGGCCGGACAATGCCGACTGGCGACGCCCAGGGGAAGAGCCTTCTCTGTGGCGGGGCCAGCCCTTTGGAATGACCTACCCCCTGAATTACGTACCATCACCGACCTCCGCCTCTTCCGCCAATGTCTTAAGACATATCTGTTTCAACAAGCCGGCCTAGCCTAACCTCCCTTGGGGACTTAAGATAGTTTTAAATTGGGTTTTAAAATTTGGTTTTAGCGCAGGATGGGGTTATTTAATAGTTTTTAAAATTATATTTATTGTATTTTTGTATGTTTTTTAAATTTCCTGTGCGCCGCCCTGGGTCCTCTGTGGAGAAGGGCGGGGTATAAATTTAATAAAATAAATAAATAAATAAATAAATATGCAGTGATGAGAGAACTCACAATGTGTACAAAAGAAGAATGGATAATGAAATTAATGGGGTAGGTGGAGATGGCAAAATTGACTGCATTAAGAGACTTTATCTAATTTCGTTTCTATATAAAACCACTTTTTGATTTGTTTGCTTGAAACTGAAAAAAAATTCAAAAATATATTGGGATTTAATAATTATAGAATTACTATATGCTAAAAGCCATGATACTTCAAAGATTCATTGTATTTTATACTTTTATCTGTACCAAAGAAAATGAAAGTTACTCTTTTCTGTACCTTTTTTTTGCATTTTCAATTTTGCTTTTTCCCTGCTCTCTACTTTTTCTTTTAATTTTTCTTTCCTGTATCAATTAAAATCAAGGATCAATTTTCTTGACAATATTAAATCCATTCTTAAAGGTTAAAATTTTGTTACCATTGCAATAAAAGTTTAAGATATGGTTATAAACTATGATATCACACAGATATTTGTGACATTAAGATCATGCAGATCTCAAAACTATGTTTCAAATTAAAAGTGATGGCACTTTGAAGAAATGAATTACAATTTTTATTTTATTTTTTCCTTATGAAATTGGGGCATCCAAGTAGATTTATAATATTAATTGTAAAAGTTAGTTTTCATACTAGAGACTGCTGAAATTAATTTGAGGATGCAGTATATAGATGTATAGGAACAGTGATTTTATATCAGATTTGTGCAATTATCATGAACCACGGTGGTGCCGTAGTTAAAGTGCAGTACTGCAGGCTCCCTGCCGGCTTCCTGCAATTTGGCAGTTCAAATCTCACCAGGCTCAAGATTTCATTTAGCCTTCCATTCTTCTGAGATGAGTAAAATGAGGACCCAAAGTGTTGGGGCAATATGCTGACTCTATAAACTGCTTAGAGAGGGCTGTAAGTGGTATATAAGTCTAAGTGTTATTACTATTGCTACCATAAAAGAGAGAAAAACTGAAGAACCATCTCAGCAAATCCAATACTTGGACAAGTACTCATCCTCCTTCAAATAATGTATAAAAAGATTGAAAAAGAATTCAATCTTTAGTAATGATGCTTAGTATTCTTTAAGAAAATTCCATTTAATTAGAATGCAGAATAATTATTCTATTAGTCTTAATATTATGATAATGGCAACAGCTGCAGATGGACATGAGATGTTTAAAATCAACAAGGAGGCAATTGAATTAATTCAAGAATTCATCTTCTTTGGATCCAAAATTGTTCACAATGGCAGTTTTCCTGAAATCAAATGCAGCACAATCTTAGTTCGCACTACAATGGTTAACATAGAATCTGGAAAAACAGAAATATTGATATAATACAAAAAGTAGGTTAATTACAGCAATAGTCTATAATGATGTATGTGTATGAGAACTGGATACTATAAAAGGCTGATAAAAAAAGAAGTGATTCCTTTGAACTGTGGTGCTAATATTAAGTTATCATGTCTACCATAGAAAGCCAGAATAATCATTAGAAATGAAAACCATCATTTTCATTTACTTACTTTTACTTTGGCCATATCATGTCTGCAAATTCATTGGAAAAGGCAATGATGCTAGTAATGGTTAGTGGAACAAATGGAAGAGGCAAGCAAACAAAGTATTGGCTTGATAGCATCATATCTGATTCAAAGTTTAACATGCAAAATTGAAAGAAACCATGTTTGACAAGATAGCATGGAGAGACTAGCCTATAAAGTCCCCAGACTCGACTGAATGGTCAAAACAGCATTCATTTAATGTAAAAACTAAACTAAACTTAACTAAAATATAAACTAATGGCTAATAAAATAACATACCAAGTGTTATCTTACAAGCTTTCTGCACTAACAACAATGTATGAACAAGTGGTAAATTGCCAATATCAACACTTTGGGGGAATTAATATAAATATTGAAACCAATCTTATCAGTGAGGTGGGTGGTGTATGAATTCAATAAACAAATAAAATGTGATACATATTATAGGCACCACTAATGTTTGTAATACTTTGAGGAAATGTATTAAACATTACAAGAAGCTGAAGGCAACTTTTGTTGCCAGGTATCTAACAACTTTGACAGTGAATTGATAATAAAATCAAATTCAGACTCTATAATTCCCACGATGGCCCTCAGATAGGAAGTACGTCTTTATTAATAAACAAATGCCATCTGCCCTATCCTGCAAGATTAAGAGAAGGAGAAGATACAGGGAGGAATTCGGGGCTCTCCTTGCTTGCACGATATTTATTCCAGATGGTACTTTCTACGAATATAACAGCAATGTTCAGTGCTGAATTGCGCAAACACAAAACATTGATATGATGCATTGCGTCCATGCTCTAGAAAAGGAGCATTCCACATTTTTCTTTTATGGGGTTCATTTTCGAAGAAAACGGAGAGGGCGAGCTCTTGTCGATGACCTTTTGTTTGCTGGTCTGCTTCGGCTGGCCTGATAGAACGAAAAGACTCCTCCATCCGCTACGATTATGCTTAAAGAAAGCCGCTAAATTGGTTTGAGCGGCTATTGTCCAGTGTGTCGCCGTAGCTGTTCCCTGTCGATGAAACCCGCACTCTCCCTCCATCAACCATCTCATAACACTCTGTTCCCCGACGCTTAGTCCTGGGCGGCTGCAGAAGCGCCATGTTCCTTAAACGGAACAGACTGGACCGGCCCAGTTGCTCCCAACCTGACTCATTTTAAGTATCATACGCGACTCACCCGTTGCTGCTTCAGGAAGAAGGAAAAGAAGCAATCCAGCGGCCGTTGTCATCGTCAAAGCAACCGAACAGCAAAAACTTGCAAGGAAGGCCTGTAAGAACCTCCGAAAAGAGACTGCTAGCGCCGCCATTGTCCCGTCCAAATACCACAACCTTCTCCTCCCCTCACAAGCAGTTCGTAGAAACAAACAAAATCCTCTCCTCTGGCGCCGCATCCAAAACCCTCCCACTTCTTCAGAACCTCCCTCCTCCGCGACAGACAGGATAGTAATCCTTCTTTCTTGCCAGACACTGACTAATACAAAATAACTTAGCTGGAAAGCAAGGTCATTTCATGATTGGGCAATTCCGTCACGAGGCTACGACCGCATTCCTCCCACCTTCTCCTTTTCTTGCTTATAGCAGGAAAAAAGTACAGAATGAGCATCTGGTCCGACGTCAGAGACTAAGGCCTAAATGAAATACTTAATTGCCGTGTGGGCGTTTTTGCCCCAGAAGAGAGAACGGTACATTAAGGAACGTTTGTAAAGTGCTCTATAATAGTTCTTTTCTGTTTTCGTTATTCCATTAAAGTCATAAGCAGTTTATACAAATAACCATTTTATTACGTGGTCAGAGACCCATTAAACCACAAGGAGGCCAAATACCATCTTTTTCAACAAAGCAAGACAAACAAATATATTGTTAAAGTTATACAAAAATTATAGGATTAGTAAAAAGGTGATTAAATTACAAATATCTAAAAGTATAAATTATCTAGGGAACAAACAGGAAAATAACCTAGGGTAACAATTTTTGTATTCTAAGCTGCCAAGAGTCATTGACTGAGATGGGTGGCTATAGAAATAAAATAAAATCAACTTAAGAAAATCAGAAATAAAACATAATTGCAACAGTAACGCTGTATAAGACAGTAATAAAAATTAAGGCTGTAGGTATTGTATTTGTAAAGCAAGTTAACCGAATCACTAGTTTATAAATCTGTATAACTGAGCTAAACAATTAAGTGATTTTAGTGTACTGGTTAATGCAGCGATGGTGCCCGCGCGACACCTCCTCCCTGCCCTATGTGTTATACAGGCAGTTATGATTGACTCTAGTTTTGCTTCCTTTATCTTCAGGTTTGTATTTGCGGCTTCTTCGCTACTCCCTTTCTCATTATCATTTGTTGTGCTGAGATTTACGCTTTGTGATTAGTCCTATCTTTCCTCCTCCAGTTTTAGTTTAATTTCTTTCAGATAAGCTGTGAGTTGTTTCCCAAACAAAATCTTGCCAGCCTTCATGAGATGTTAGTAACTCTTCATGTGGGTAGTATAATCTATGCTCCAGAAAACCGCAGTTCTAAGGACAGTGCCATGCTTTGAGCCAGCAGTTTACACATAAAATCTTCCGTTCTCTCAGTACCTATCATCTGGAGTATATATGAGAAAACAATCTGAAGAACCAGGTCTGTTGTTCATAGACTTTTGAAATTGATTTCAGACTGTTAGTTGTACCATTCATGCCAACATGAAAGAGGAAAAACAGATAATAATTAGTAGACTTGATTACTTTAGCAAGCCTCTCTGTCACATCTTTAATCATTGTACCTGGGAGACAACACACTTCCCTTGAAAAATTGATTAGTCTAAAGATTGAATGAAGACGCCAATCAATCAGAATAGAACTAGAAGGGAACTTGGAGGTCTTCTAGTCCAACCAGTGGTTTGGCAGCCTGGGTCACTGGAACCAGCAGTGACCCAGGCCTGCCACGCCTCTGAACCAGTTCTCCGGACAGCACCATAGGCGCCACCATCTTGTTTTTGGCTCCTTCATATGCACGCCCACAAGTGAACTGGCAGTAGCAACTGCCGGAATCCACCTCTGAGTCCAACCCCCTGTTCAAGCAGGAGATCCTATGCCATTTTAGACAAGAGACTGTCCAGTTTCTTTTTAAAAACCTTCAGTAATGAAGCACCCAAAATTTTTGAGGGGAAGCTGCTCCACTCATTAATTTGTTCTCACTTTTAGGAAGTTTCTCCTTAATTCCAAGCTTCTCTCCTTGATTAGTTTCCATCCATTGTTTCTTGTCCTCCCCTCTGACGCTTTGGAAAATGTTGACTCCCTCCTCTTTGTGGCAGCCTCTCAAATATTGGAATAGTGCAATCATGTCACCACTAGCCCTTCCTTTCTCTAGACTAGCCAAACTCAAATTCTGCAACCATTCTTCATATGTTTTAGACTCCAGACTTTTATTCATTTTAGTTGCTCTATTCTGCACTTTTTCCAAAGTCTCAACGTCTTTTTTTTTAATGTGTTAACCAAAACTGGATGCAGTATTCCAAGTGTGGCCTTACAAAGGCTTTACTTCGTGTGATTTTGATTCTATGCCTCTGTTTATACAACCAAGAATTGTATTAGTGTTTTTGGCTGCTGCCCTATATTGTTGGCTCATGTTTAAATGATTGTTACTAGGATTCCAAGGTCCATCTTACAAATCCATCTGCTGGTGATGCTGTCTACCCTACATTTTTGGTACATTTTGGTACATTTACAAAGAAATAGGTTCTGGTCTACTTGTCAAATGCCTTGCAGTGGTCTAACTATACTATGTCCATAACATTTTGCTGGTCTATTAATTTAGGAACTTTGTCAAAGAATGAAATAAGATTGATTTGGCATGATCTGTTTTTAACAAATTCATACTGGCTTTTAGTTGTGACTTTATTTGTTTCTAGATGTTCACAAATCTGTTTTTTGATTATCTGTTCCAGTAGCTTTCCTGGTATTGAAATTAGGCTAATTGGTTTGTAATTTTCCTGGGTCTGTTTTTCTGTTATTTTCTTCTTGAAAATGGGAACTACATCAGCTCTTTTTCAATCCATAGGTAATGCCTCAGTATTCCAGGATTGTTGAAAGATATGGAACAATGGTTCTGAGACAACCTCTGCCAGCTCCTTCAGAACTCTGGGATGTAATCCGTCAAAAAATGCTATGAATGAATTAAGCAGTTTTGCTTTCTCTCCGCTGCCTATTACTTTTTTGCCATATTGTCTCTTTAGTGAACTTACTGTTTCCTTGACTTTTTTTCTTGTAATTTATATATTGAAATAAACTTTTTTTCAATTATCTTTTACTTTTGTTGCAAGCCTTTGTTCTTTCTGAGCCTTTGCTTTCCTGATTTCATCTTTGCAAATTTAGATGCCTTATATTTTGCCTTAATTGTATGTCCCTCTTTCTGGTGGGTTGTTTTATTTTTTTTTTTTGCACTTGTTCCTTTTGTTTTTCAGTTTATTAGAGGAATCTTTGAGCAACCAGGCTGGTTTCTTCTTAGATTTCTTGCTTTTCTTTTTCAGTGGTATGTGTTGGACTGAGTTCTTATTGTCTGAGTTTCCCTGAAATGGGTTGATGAGTAGTGAGTCACCAATAACCAAAGCATACCTTTTTTTTCCTTTGGGAAAGTGTATCTTCTTTACTTCTTACCACTGGAACACTTAATAAAGTCTTTTCTTCAGATGTCGGCATGTTTCCTTCCTGAATGAGGATATTAAATCAATAGCTTAATTCCAGAAAAGGCAGCGCTGGTTTTTTTGCTCTTTGTTAGACATGCTGCCATTCCCCCTCTCCTTCCTCTTCATCTTCCTTGTTGTACTCTGTTTGGATAGAGATTTCTGATTGTAGACCTTTTGCTCTGCTATCCTGTCTAAGATCTCTATTTAACAGTTCCAACACTAGAATAAATAATAAAAGAGATGAAGTAAACCCTCTCCCCACCTTCTTCCATTCTGGATTTAACATGGTTTTGTAAAGTTTCCATTCACCATGCAGCTTTATGGAATGTATAGATGGACTTCAGGTATAAAGCCCAATACAAAATCCATCTTTTCCACTAATTTAATCATAAAGGCCCAATTCAAGTTATCAAAAGCTTTTCCTGTATCCCAAAAGATTAATGCAACTTATTTGTTGCTACATTTTTGTAAATATTCAATTGTATTCAAAATTACTTTTATACTATCTTTTAGTTGTCTTTAAATAAGAATCCATACTGGTCTTCATGCATATAATCCTGTAAAAAATTTAAGTCTTCCAGCTAAAGAGTTTATAGTCATTATTAAAGAGAGAAATTGGTCTGTAGTTCTTCACAGGTTAAATCCAGTCTATCGGGTATTAAAGAAATGTAGGTATCGTTCCAAGAATCTGATATAGGATTCCCTTGTAAAATAGAATTCATTAAGTCCTTTATCGGAAGAAGTAGTTCATCTCATTTAATCTTCATGTAAAAGACTCGGAACCAAAGTGAAGGTGTAAAGACACAGAATTTTTTTAAAAGAATAATAGCTTCACTTGCTTTGTGAAGCAATTTTTTTTTGTAATCGAGAATATATCAATGCTAGAAAGGATTTGGGTCTCTCTGCAAAGAAGGTAAAGTCGTTTGGTAGTCGATTTTTACACTTCCAAACATTGATCAGGCCTAAAGTATCGGTCAGCTAAAAAAACATTTGGGGCATTTCACTTCAGTTTCTTCCTTTATCAGCTGATAAATTAAAGTGCACAATTACAAAATTACGTGCATTTATCGATGATTTGGTTTTGATTGTGCAACTGCTAAAGAACATTGAATAATTACGAGGAAGATTAAAATGTTTGGAGGAAAGGCAGATTTAAGAATAAATAAATCAAACATGACCATCCTGACTAAGAACATAAACATCAGAAGAAATTTGAATTTAAAACAGGTTATAAAGTTCTGAAAAAGTACAGTTCTTGGGGGTGACTCTTACTGAGGAAAATTATAAGCTTTACAAAAACAATTATGGTAAAATATGGAAGGACATAAAATTGGATTTAAATAAATGGCAAAAATGGGATTTGTCATTAATGGGAAAAATTTCAGTAATTAAAATGAATGTACTACTGAGATTGTTATTTTTATTTCAGACTTTAGAGAGTTTGCCAGATCTTAGATCAGGGGTCCCCAACCCCTGGGTCATGGACCGGTGCCGGTCCGTGGCTTGATAGGAACCGGGCCGCAGTGAGCAGCACAACTCTTAGAAAGGACCGGAGAGGAGGAGGAGGGAGGAGGGGGCAGCCTCCTGGGCAGAGCACGCACTGGAGGTGGGAGAGCGCAGGCGCGGCCGCTCGCGCTGTTGGGGTCCCGAGCGGGACAAGTGAGCTGATTCACACACACACCTATGCGCACATGCACTGCCTGTTGCCCCTCCTCCCCGCTCCCTGTCAGCGGCTCTCAACACCGCCGGGCTGGGCTGCCGCCGCCTTTAAAGAGGGCCCCGCGGGGGCGGGTGGGAGCGCAACCACGCCCCGACGCCCTCTGTGCAGGTGCGTGCCGCACCGGAGCGTGCGCCCCCCTCTCCTCAGCCCCAACGCCCGAGCCGGCTCTCTCAGCTATCCGCGCCCGCCGCCTGCCCGCAAAAAGCGGGACATTTTGAAGAGGCGGCGGGGTGCGGGACGTCTGGTCACCTTAGATTTACTGATGTTTGAAAAAGAGTTTAAAGGGGCTAAACCGTTATTTAAGGTTTCACAGATTTAAAATGCATTCATTGATCACGATATTGGAGTGTTTAAGAGGGGGAGATTTTCTGACTTTCATTGATTTAACCGAGGCCTGTTTACATGTGCCAATTCTTGTTGCACACTGCTGTTATTTACGTTTTTGTTTTTTTATTGTTAATTTTTTGATTTAATAGAAGTTTGTCATATTTATATTCTCAGTCAGATCTTTTTTTTGCAATGTGGTGCAATTTTATCATTAAAGCCATGAGGTTATATCTTAATAAATTATGATATTTTTATTGGTATATTCTAAAATAATACATAGTAAAAATAATTGAGTTTTTATTTCAAATTTGAATTTTTAAGATTCTCAAAATAGGGTTATATATATTCTAATACTTTGGAAGGTTGTTGTACATCTAACACATTGGTAGGACATTCCTTCTATCTTCTATCTCCAACACATATTAGTATATGAATTATTGACAATTATTGATGGAGTTATATGTGATCTGAAAAACATTTATAGCAGTTTTCTCTTACATTATAGTTTTGGATAAACTTTATGGATTTATTTCACAATCCTTCCCATTGTTGTATTAGGACTATTTCTTTAAAATGTTGCATCCAATTTGTGATACCATTTTCAATGTGTTCTTTCTCTGTAACATCAAAACTAATAATTTTGAATTAATTCACTGAATGAAATTCATTCTATGGAATATTCATGATGTCAGAACTCTGAATGTTCTTGCAGATCTACTCAGCTACATATGATAAAACATAATGTTAAAATAACATCTTCAGTTGCACTTCAATTATTTATTTATTGGAGTGTTTGGTTCTCCCAACACACACAGACACCTGAATGTGATTCAATCGAACAGGCAGGCCTCATTACCACAAAAATAATTACAAATTCCAAGTATACTCTACTCTTTGTCAATGAGAAAAAATATTATCTTCATTGTTCCAACTTTCTGTCATTGCCAATTACTACCTGTCGCATTATACTCATGTCATGTCAATGTTGTTTTACAAGGAGTATGAAAGTAATTTATTGGGCAAAAATCATGTATTTTCAGCATTTGCTAATAATTTGGGATTTTGTTACAGACTATTACTTTATATATTTCTTGGAGGGCTTTATTTAGAAAAATGATTCTTGATATTTTGGAGATCTAGAGACATGAAAAAATATACCAAGCACCATACATAATAAATTAGCATGGACATAGTAAAGCACAAGCACTTTTCTGTCTGTCTATATATGTTTACATGAGTTATCTGATGTCATAATCTCCTCCACAACAAAATACGAGTCAGAAAAAGAAAGAGGAGAGGAACATAAATAAAAGAATTACCCTGTTTCCCAAAAATAGGACCTTCCTGGATAATAAGCCCAATTGCACTAAAATAAACCCACGGCTGAAAATAAGCCTTCCCCAAAAATATTGCAACACAGCAGCAGCCATGAGGTGATCACACTTGCTGCTTCCTGCACCTTAAAAATAATAAGAGCTCCCCAAAAATAAGGCCAAGTGCTTATTTCGGGGTCAAAAGAAAATAAGACCCTGTCTTATTTTCAGGGAAAACGATATATGCTTAAGAATCAGAAACAAACCAATTCTTCCTATCACTTCCTTCTTAACTTCTAACCTTATCCTGAAGATATTCCAGGGTCCACATGGAAGAATAGTATTATCAATATTGTTCAATAAATTGAGTGGCCCTGAAATAGAAGTCTTTAAATCACGGTATTCTGAGATTAAATTATTACACAATAATTTCTTTTCTTACAAAGTAATTGCTACTGAGATGCAGCTTCATTCTGAGTATTGTCCAGGTTCCTTATCTTTCACTTCTAATTTAGAATAGAATAGCTGGAAGGGAACTTGGAAGTTTTCTAGTCCAGCCCCCAGCTCAAGCAGGAGAACCTATACCTGTGATGGCGAACCTATGGCATGCGTGCCATAAGTGGCATGCGGAACCCACTGTGTGAGCACATGAGCTGTCGCCCAGCTCAGTTCCACCATGCATGTGCACTCACCTCCTACTGGCCAGCTCATTTTCAGGTCTTTGCTGTAGCAGAGTGGGGTGGCCGCTAGTGCATGCGCAGGTGGCAGAGGTAGCACAGTGCGCCACCCCCGGATGCCCCATTTTTGGTCCCAGGAGGCTTTAGGATGGCCTGCTATGCCCAAAACAGTGTGCAAGGGGGTTGTATGCACAGGTGATGTGGCGCATCAGGGGGTGCCCCTCATACATTGCATTATAGGTGTGGACACGTGCGTGCATGCTTTCGGCATATGAGGACAAAATGGTTAGTCATTACTGATCTATACCATTTCAGATAAGTGACTGTCTAAACACCTTAAAAACATCCAGTGATGGAGCACCCATGATTTCAGGTGGCAAGCTATTCCATTGGTTAATTGTCCTCACTGTTAGCAAGTTTCTCATTAATTTCAGGTTGTTTCTCTTCTTGATTAGTTTCCATGCACTGTTTCTTGTCCTGCCCTCTGTTGCTTTGGAGAATATTTTGACCCTTTCTTCTTTGTGGCAGCCCCTCAAATACTGGAGTACTGCTATCATGTCACTCCTGTGTCTTCTTTTCTTTAGACTAGCCAAACCCAAATCTTGCAGACATTCTTCATATGTGTTAGTCTCCTGGTTTTTGATCATCTTAGTTGCTCTTCTCTGAACTTTTTCCAAAGACCCAACATCTTTTTTGTAATATGGTGATCAAAATTGGTTGCAAATTCCAGGTGTGGTCTTACTAGGGTTTTATAAAGTGGTACTAATACTTCACATGATTTTGATTTTATGCCCCTGTTTATACAACCCAGGATTGTATTAGCCCTTTTGGCTGGTGCTGCATACTGCTGGCTCATATACATGTGATCATCCACTAGGACTCCAAAGTGTAATGAAAACATGTTGCCATACTACAACACACCGTAGAAAATACTGTACTGTATAATTATGATAATAATATGATATGCATTAAAATAGGAAACTAGAGGAAACTGCATTTCTGACCATATAATTATGGTAATTTCTTTTATGGTGGTGTATTTAGAGACTTTGTGATTGGTTGATTGGTTGACATAAATGTGATGATGCGTTGATTTTTTAAAAAGTTTTTTATTTGTTTTATTTTTAAACACAACATAAAAATCCTTAATCTCACATGTTATAGAAAGTGTATCTGCTGATTACAAAACATTTTCATACATCTCTTTGATATTCATCCAGGTTTCATATTATTTCATATTATTTCAAGTGTGTCACATCAAATGTATTTATAAACTTTATCTTTTTCATGTCTTCCATTATTATTATTATTATTATTATTATTATTATTATTATTATTATTATTATTATTATTATTATTATTATTATTATTATTTATTGGATTTCTAGACCGCCCCCTCTCCCCGAAGGGACTTGGGGCGGTGTACAGGTAAATTAAAAATTATCACAATCAACAATACATATAAACTAAAACCGAATTAAATAAGCCTCTGTACAAATTTATAAAAATTAAAAACAACCTTAAAACCAAATAAATAATTTAAAATCACAAACTGAGGCGGGAAGCATGGAATTAGGCCAGGCCGGCTAGATGAAACAGGTGGGTTTTGAGTTTCTGGCGGAAGGAGCGGAGGTCCGTGGTCGTTCTAATGTCAGGGGGAAGGTCATTCCAAAGGGTCGGGCCCATCACAGAGAAGGCCCTTCCCCTGGGCGTCGCCCGCTGGCATTGCCTAGTGGACGGCACCCGGAGAAGTCCCTCTCTGTGAGAGCGAATCGGCCGAAGGGATGTATGGGGCAGGATATGACCCCGCAAATAACTAGGTGCTGTGCCATGGAGCGCTTTAAAGATGATAACCAACACCTTGAAACGCACCCGAAAGGCCACAGGCAGCCAGTGCAGCCCGCGCAGGAGCGGTGTTACGTGGGAGTATCTAGTGACTCCCAAAACTGCCGGCGGGGCCGCAGCCTTCGGATGCATCTCAAGGGGAGCCCCATGTAGAGAGCGTTATAGTAGTCTAGACGGGACGTCACAAGCGCATGAGTGACTGTGCGAAGGGCGTCCTGGTCCAATAGGGGATGCAACTGGCGCACCAGGTGAACCTGGTGAAACGCCCCCCTTGCCACGGCTGTCACATGGTCATCCATTGACAGCTGGGCATCTAGGAGGACACCCAAGTTGCGTGCCTGATCCACAGGGGCCAGATGTTCGCCACCAATGGCCAATGATGGAATCAACTGGTTGAACCGGGGCGCCGGTAGCCTCAGCCACTCAGTCTTTGACGGGTTGAGCTTGAGTCTGCTACTTTCCATCGAGATCCACACGGCTTCCAGACACCGGGACATCACTTTGACGGCATCGTTGGGGTGGTTTGGGGTAGAGATGTACAGCAGGGTGTCATCCGCGTACAGATGGTAATCTACCCCAAACCCACGTATGATCTCGCCCAGCGACTTCATATATGCATTGAACAGGAGAGGCGAGAGGACCGACCCATGAGGCACCCCACAAGTGAGAGGCCTCGAGGTCGACCTCTGCCCCCCTGCCAATACAAATTGCGCTCGACCGGAGAGGTAGGAGAACCATCGCAAGACGGTGCCCCTCACCCCCAACCCCTCCAGTCGATGCAATAGGATACCATGGTCGATGGTATCAAAAGCCGCCGAGAGGTCTAATAGGACCAGGATGGAGGAACAGCTCCCATCTCTGGCCCTCCAGAGATCATCCACCAACGCGACCAATGCCGTCTCCGTGCTGTGACCGGGCCGGAAGCCGGACTGGTGCGGGTCCAGATAATCAATTTCCTCCAAGTGACATGGAAACTGTTGTGCCACCACACTCTCTACAACCTTTTCCAAAAAGTGAAGGTTGGAGACAGGACAGTAATTTACTAACAATGCTGGGTCCAGGGAAGGCTTCTTGAGGAGGGGCCTCACCACCGCCTCTTTCAAGACGGTAGGCAAAAACCCCTCACTCAAAGAAGCATTCACTATTTCCTGGAGCCAGCCTCGTGACACCTCCCAGGATGCCAGTACAAGCCAGGAGGGATACGGGTCCAATAAACATGTGGTAGCTCTCAGTCGCCTACGCAACCTGTCCATATCATCGGAAGTAACAGAGTCAAACTCCTTCCAGAATGGTACCTCAAGACCCGCCTCCGACGTCCCCTCCAGACCACTTCCAGTGGAGACCAACTCGCTCCGAATCTGAGCGATTTTGTCCTGCAGATACTCCCCAAATTCCTCTGCTCTGCCCTGTAAAGGGGCTTCCTGCAGCCTCTGTTGAAGGAGGGAGTGGGTCACCCCAAACAGGGCGGCAGGGCGGTTATCTGTGGATGTAATAAGAGTGGCACAATACTGACGTTTGGCCACTCTTAATGCCACAAGGTAAGTCCTCAAATGGGCTCTCACCTGTGTTCGGTCAGATTCAGAGCATGAGGATCTCCACCTGCTCTCTAGCGCTTCATCACCCTCAACTCCTCGGAAAACCAAGGAGCCTGGGTGGTTCACTGCCGCAAGAGAGGCCACAAAGGCGCAACCTGGTCCAAGGCCCCAGTGGCCACAGTATTCCATGCAGCCACTAGGTCCTCCATCCGGGCGCGGGTCAGGGCTACAGGTAGTGGCCCAAGCTCCGTCTGGAACCTTTCAGGTTCCATCAGGCACGTGGGGCGGAACCATCTTGGAAATTCCGGTTCCGCCTCCCCGCGGTGGGGAGTAGCGGCTGGAAAGTCGAGCCGGAGAATTAATTATAATTGTATTATACGTCCTTCATTTTAAAACATACCAATAGAAACTTAAAACATAGCCACATGTTGGCATTGTATTTGTTAATTCTATTATCCTCCAAAATCATTATTCCCTGTAGCCTATTTTAACCAAACATCAGTAGTATTTACTCATCTCCTTTAATAAATGCTATTCAATATTCATTTCCAATTACCACAAATACAAATACCACATATACAAATTATTATCATTTTCAATTACTTATCTAACTATGTCTATTATCAATAAATTTCCCTAATCTCATCTGGTTTTAAATTAATCTTTAGTCTATCAGCCTGTATCCTTCCAGTAATAAAACAATATCACATCATCTGCCATTTGTGGCTTATTTCTTCTGAACATATCCTTAATCCAATTTGTATGGACTTCTCTTTGCAGTCCATCATTTGTAAGTTCTTTCCTGTCGTTTTGTAGCCCCTCCTTTTCTTCTTCCTTGATCAGTTTAATTTTACGTGTCAAGGTTGTTATCAAAGGTGTTACTAGTAAGGTTTCTTTCTTTAGTATCATAAGTTCTTTTGTTGCTTCTTCTTCTATATCTTGCCATTTGAGGTAAAGTTCCCATCCATCTATTTCATCTTTCCATGTTCCACTTTTCCCATAGCTGGACAGAAGACTCTCATCGAAAGGATCAGCCATTTTAGTTTCTTTGTGGTTAAATCCCTTTTTGGTGTTTAAGGGACCAACCTCTGTTTTTTCAATTTGATATGTAACTCCATCTTTTTCCTCATATTCCCCAATTAAATGTTTATTTCCCCCCCAAATGAATTAGAGCATTGTTGTATTGCATCCATTATATCATGCAAACTAACATTTTTTTCATTGTTTAGTATATGCCATTATACAATTTTTCTTGTTTCTTTTTATTTCTTAGTTATTTCACAAAAAAATCAAATTATTTGGTATTCTTAAGTACAGAAAAAGAGAAGGAACTTTAAAAGTTACACAGACTAATGAAGAGGAAGAGATTTAGTCCAAGATTGCAAACAGGAGGAAAAAAAATGAGAAAAAGAAACTTACTTCATTTCTTTTGAGAATTCTTCACAGGTTCCGTTTAGGATATCAGTTAGAGATATTATAATAATCCACTGACCAAGTCCTCCTGTGCTTTATTCCGCCACTTATATATATATATTTTCCTTTAAAGTTTCAACTTAATTTGGAAGGTTTTTATGGGCTGTTTGTTTTACAGCTCTCTCTACAAAGCAATAAAAATTCCACAGTGAGAATCACTTTCGGTTTCCTATGTTATACATTGAGGCTGTCTGCAACTTCGCCAGCCTGGGGGAGGCTGTCTGTTTACCACGGATTTGAAGCCCTCCTTTGCGATATCCCTGTGACCAGCAAAGATCCGGCTTTGTCTTCCCTGTCCCTTCAGGACAGTTTAGGTTCATCGGAACCGTCCATTGGCAAAAGAGTCAACAATGGTCCTGCAGCTGCAGGGTCATATGTTGTATTGTTGCGACGCAGGCCTCTTCTCAATATGTTGATTTATTAATTCATTCTCCAAGAAACTGAAAAGCATGAAAAAAGCAATGCCCCAATTGTTGCAGAAAGATTGATATGGCAAATTAGAACAGTGTGTGTTTGATTTGTGCGAAATTTGGGATGAAATCTTATCAAGCTGATGCAGTGCAATCATGGCATTTGCAGGAATATTTTGGGAGATAGTTGTGACTCTAAAGTAGCCTAAATGAGCTAAGCCCATAGATGGAAGGTGGAAGGATCTTAAATTTCCTCTTTCAAAAGCCATCTGTTTCTTTCTACTCTAACATTTTTATGCAGATGAGCATTTCTATTTGATTCATGTAGATTTGAAAGATAGGACCCTCTGAGAATTTATCCTAAAGTCCTGCTTTTTGAGGCATAAACAATTAATATGAGTCATTTGTGAAACTCTGAAGCTTGCAGCACAAAAGAATTATTGTCAGTTTTTTTCAGTTTCTCAAACTCATTCTGGCATTCCTCAGAACGATCAGTTTGTTCTACAGGATTAACTCTGAAATTTGGCTGTACTTGGACACAAATCTTTGACAGTAACCAGCAAGCACCAGGAATAAATGCTCATATCTTTACTTTGTGAGACAGGCCAATTTCTGGACAGACTGCATATTTTTCTCCAGCTTTAATGTAGCTCTACAAATGTACCACTTGACTTAGATCATTTTTTAATCCCCTCCAAATTAAATTTCTTGGAATATTAGATGCAAACAACATCTCTTTCTTATAGATATACAGTATATTGACTGTCTGAGCCCATCTGACAAGTAATCTGGAATATCGTAAGTGTGTCATAATGTTTTATATCCATAATAATTATCCAGATCGCCTCAGCTTTAATTCATTTACTGTAAATCAAGTTAATGTTCTATTAGAATAAGTAGGCTCAACATCACTTTAAATAACTCAAGCATCTATTTATGATTTGCTCAATTGTGGAATATCTACAACTTTTTACTTCCTTTTTTAAGATGGGTGTCTATGATGTAGCTGTAAGAATTATCTTTTACAACCCTTATATTCCTGTGTATATAATTTCAGAAATTAAAAATCTGAACTATAATGATTAAACATGCCAATGCATTCTTGAACTATATTAACAGAATCAGTCAGGGGACAATAATTCCATTTTTCTCTTCACTAATTCATTGATAATTAGGCAACTAGTTTATTGTTTTAGGTTCTTCACAATAAAAAGAATATGAAGAAGTAGATGATTCGGAAGAATTAGTGAGCTAAGAAAGAATATGGGAACAAAGTCTGTCAAAGGCATATGTTTTGAATCATTCAGACAGACATACCACTTTTTATGTTTCATTACAATATGGAAATGCTTTCGGTGCAAGAAAAAAATATCTAGTTCATTCATTCCAGCCAGGATGATGCGATTGGTGCTGGTGAATGAAATAAGACTGCTGAAAAGGAGGTTTTTATTTTGGAAGCCAGAAAATTGCAGAGACAACAGTGGTGGGTTCCGGGTAGGCTGGCATTTTAGAAAGGTGAGTAGGATTATTTTTATGAATCTTCGTGATTGAGACATATGATGGAACATTTGATTAGTTTAACAATATATTTTAGCAGACTATTTACAGAAACCTAAAGATGAGACTAGGGGGGACATTGACCTAGTCTACAGAATAAATTCAGCATATGCCAGGATAAATGAAGTACCCAGAGAGATACATATTAAATTTGTTAGAAGGTCAACCAGAGAGGGAATTTTGAAGGCGCAGAGAGGGGGGCGTTAATTTACCAACAAAAGGAAGTCGCCATCTTGAAGCAGATCCCAAAAAAGATTAGGGAGGTGAGAAGGAGGTATTCCTTCTTATCCAGAAAATTGTTTGACCACGGGATCTGGTTTAAGTGGGCGATGCCGGAAGGGATGTTGGTGTTCTGGGATGAAGGAAGAGTAAGGATTAAAACAGTTGCTGAGGCGGAAGCCTTTCTTAAAAAACATTCCTCTATCCTGGGGGAAGATCCAGGGGGGACGGAGGGAGCCACGGCCCCGCCCGCTGGGGGCCAGGGAGGAGAAAAAGGAGATACAATTGCCAAGAGACTTAGATCGAAAAAATAACTTTGCTTTTTTAAAATTATTATTAATATTGCATAACCTTATGTCTGGATGTTTGTATACGACTGCTAGCATAGAATGGAGAATTTAGGAATCTTGTACTTATTTTCACCTTGTAGTACTTTTGGAAAATTTTTCTTTTAATGTTTTATTATGAAGCCCTAGAAGGGCCAATGATCCCAACGCGAAAGTTCTTAATATGTTTCTGTATCCCTTACCCTACCCTTTTTGAAAATGGTAAAAACCAATAAAACTTTTTCAATATAAAAACAACAACAACAACAATATATCTTTTGGTATTTTGATTGCCTATATCTGGCTTTCTGAGTGGTGGAAGGGGTCGAGTCCAGAGAGAGAAGAATGTATATCTAGTGGGTTTTTGTTTTTACCTAGCTTAATCCTACAAATTTGGTTTGCCTCAGTCTGAAGTTCTGAAGCCACTTCTTGTTACATTCCTGCACTTACAGTGTATCCAGGGGTGGGCTGCTGGGGGTTTGCAGGGGTTCAGGAGAACCTCTAGCTAAGATTCTGTGCAGTTCAGAGAACCTCCAAATCCCACTCCTGGTTCGTCCCGCTCATCCTGTCTCTCCCCTCCCCAGAGTCCCCCACGCAGTCCATTTTGGATGCAGGTAAGTGCAGGGTGTGCATGGAGGCTTGGGGAGGGTGAAAAATGGGCCTACCGGAAGTTCAGGAAGCTTGAAAGGACCTCTGGAGCCTGGAGAGGCCGTTGTCATCCTACCGGAGGCTCAAGGAAAACTTCTGAAGCCCAGGGAGAGCAAAAATGCCACCCCCTGTGGTGCAGGAGACCAACTATGCCACAGCCACCATGGTCATGCCCACTCAGCAACAGTGAGAACCCCTTGCTAAAAATGTTGAAGTCCACCCCTAAGTGTATCCATTTGCAGAATGTTCTTATTGGGTCACCTGAAGCTATTCTGCTTGGCTGATAGGCAGAATTCTTTTTCTTTCTTCCTGCCTTTGCAAATGGCTCTATTTTTGTTTGTTTGTTTCCTTTTCCTGGGGTCATGGAATGGAGGGGGTGTTGTCTGATGATTCTTTCTACACTTTGGAAGCTGCTCTGGCTGCCTCCTCATGCAAATGTACACGCAGTACTTTGTAAAGCAAAGAATGAAAATATACTGTTTATTGGCAAAGGGCATGTTGGAATCCATAAACAGAAACAAATATAAGTTAAAATAGAAAATATAAGTTAAAATAGAAAATAGAATATAGGTAGTCGTTGACTTATCACCACCATTGAGCCTAACATTTATGGGTTTAAAAGAAGCATTTGTTAAGTTAGCTATGCCTCATTTTACAACATTTCTTGCTATAGTTGTTAAGTGAATCATTGCAGTTGATAAGTCAGTGACATGGCTGTTAAATAAATGTGGCTTCCCCATTGATTTTGCTTGCCAGCAGGTTGCAAAAGGGAATCACATGACCTTGGGACATAGCAACGGTCATAAGTATTAACCAGTTGCCAAGCATCTGAACTTTGATTACATGATCATGGAATGCTACAAAAGTCGTAAATATTAAGAATATTACTTTTTCCAGTGGTGTAACTTTGAATGGTTATTAAGTGAACTGTTGTAAGTCATGGACTACCTGTACTTGCACATTTGTTGTATTGTTTCACCAGATTAAAAACTTCGGGGAGAGAGAGAGGGTTGACCGAACACTAGTGAGAGACCATATTAGGACTTACTTAGTGGCGCTAAGAGTGGCCAAACGTGAGTATTGTGCCACCCTTATCGCGTCCGCGGAAAACCGCCCTGCCGCCCTGTTTGGGGTGACCCGCTCCCTCCTTCATTTGAGGCCGCGGGAAGCCCCTCTGCAGGGTCGAGAAGAGGAATTTGGAGTATTTCTGCAGGACAAAATCACTCAGATTCGGAACGAGTTGCCCTCCACTAGTGGCCCAGTCGGGGCGTCCGGTGCTGGTCTTGAGATAACACCTTGGGAGGAGTTCGACTTTGTTACTACCGAGGATATGGACAGGTTGCGGAGGAACCTTAGAGCCACCACATGTTTATTGGACCCGTGCCCCTCCTGGCTTGTACTGGCATCCTGGGATGTGACACAAGGCTGGCTCCAGGGTATTGTGAATTCATCTCTGAGTGAGGGGTACTTGCCCACCGTTTTGAAAGAGGCGGTGGTGAGGCCCCTCCTCAAGAAGCCATCCCTGGACCCAGCTTTATTAGAGAACTATCGTCCCGTCTCCAACCTTCACTTTTTAGTGAAGGTTGTTGAGAGTGTGGTGGCTCAACAGTTTCCCCGACATCTGGAGGAAGTTGATTATCTAGACCCGCGCCAGTCCGGCTTCCGGCCCGGTCACAGCACCGAGACGGCATTGGTCGCGTTGGTTGATGATCTCTGGAGGGCACGGGATAGAGGTTGTTCCTCTATCCTTGTCCTATTAGACCTCTCAGCGGCTTTTGATACCATCGACCATGGTATCTTATTGCATCGATTGGGGGGGTTGGGGCTGGGAGGCACCGTTCTACGGTGGTTCTCATCCTACCTCTCTGGTCGGTCACAATGGGTGTTGGCAGGAGGGCAGAGGTCGTCCCCGAGGCCCCTCATATGTGGGGTCCCTCAGGGGTCGCTCCTCTCTCCCCTTCTGTTCAACACCTATATGAAGCCGCTGGGCGAGATCATCCGTGGTTTTGGGGTGGAATACCATCTGTACGCTGATGACACTCAGTTGTACATATCCACCCCAAACCACCCCAACGATGCCGTCGAAGTGCTGTCCTGGTGTCTAGAGGCCGTACGGATCTGGATGGGTAGTAACAAACTCAAACTCAACCCGTCCAAGACCGAGTGGCTGTGGTTTCCGGCACCCCGGTTCAGCCAGTTAAGTCCAACACTGGCCATTGGGGGCGAACAACTGGCCCCGGGGGAGAGGGCGCGCAACTTGGGTGTCCTACTGGATTCCCGGCTGTCCATGGAGGACCATGTGGCGGCCGTGGCCAGGGGGGCATTCTATCAGATACGCCTGATACGCCAGTTGCGCCCCTTACTGGACCGGGGAGCCCTTCGCACAGTCACTCAAGCGCTTGTGACATCCCGGCTGGATTACTGCAACGCTCTCTACATGGGGCTCCCCTTTAGGTGCACTCGAAGGCTACAGTTAGTACAGAATGCGGCCGCGCGGGTGATTATGGGTGCCTCAAGGCAAACCCACGTAACACCTCTCCTGTGCGAGCTGCACTGGCTGCCTGTGGCCTTTCGAGTGCGCTTCAAGGTGTTGACAACCATCTTTAAATCGCTCCATGGCTCGGGGCCTAGCTATATACGAGACCGCCTCCTGCCCCATACATCCCTTCGTCCGATCCGCTCCCACAGAGAGGGCCTTCTCCGGGTGCCGTCGGCGGGGCAATGCCGGTTGGCGACACCCAGGGGAAGGGCCTTCTCTGTGGCGGGCCCGGCCCTCTGGAACGACCTACCCCCCGACCTTCGCACTATCTCGGACCTCCGCCTCTTCCGCCAACGTCTTAAGACGTATTTATTTCAACAAGCCGGCCTAGGAGAGCCCCCCGTTTCTGACTTTTTAAAAATAAATTATAATTTGGGAAGGTTTTTAACATGGGTTTTAGCATGGGTTAACTAATTTAAAGATATTTTAAATTGATATTTATTGTATTTTTGTGGTTTTAATAATGCCTGTGCGCCGCCCTGGGTCCTAACAAGGAGAAGGGCGGGGTATAAATTTAATAAAATAAAAATAAATAAATATAAATTATTATTATTATTATTATTATTATTATTATTATTATTATTATTATTATTATTATTATTATTATTATTATTATTATTATTATTATTATTATTAAAGCAAATGGAGAAATTGCTCTCTACTGTCACCTACAAAGCCATGGAGAAAACCTGGATAATGTCTTCCAAACGTCAACAATATATTGTGCTATATTTGAAGTTGGAAGGTTAATTATCCTAATCTGAGGAGCTCCGGGGGATGAAACGCCACAAGAGAGCAGATGGAGATCCTCTCGCTCCGAAGCCGACCGAACACTAGTGAGAACCCATATTAGGGCTTACTTAGTGGTGATAAAGGTGGCCAAACGTGAGTATTGTGCCACCCTAATTGCATCCGCAGATAACCGCCCTGCCGCCCTGTTTGGGGTGACCCGCTCCCTCCTTCACCAGAGGCCGCGGGAAGCCCCTCTACAAGGGCGAGCAGAGGAATTTGGGATTTATCTGCAGGAGAAAATCACTCAGATTCGGAATGAGCTACCCTCCATCGACGGTGGTCCTGTGGGACAGTCCGAGACTAGTCTTGAGGTTCCATCTTGGGAGGAGTTTGACTTTGTTACCACCGAGGATATGGACAGGTTGTCAAGGAAACTTAGGGCGACCACATGTTTATTGGACCCGTGTCCCTCCTGGCTTGTACTGGCATCCTGGGAGACGACACGAGGCTGGCTCCAGGGCATTGTCAACGCATCTTTGAGTGAGGGGTCCTTACCTTCCGTCTTGAAAGAGGCGGTGGTGAGGCCCCTCCTCAAGAAGCCGTCCCTGGACCCAGCTTTATTAGAGAACTATCGTCCGGTCTCCAACCTTCACTTTCTGGTGAAGGTTGTTGAGAGTGTGGTAGCCCAACAGTTTCCGTGACACCTGGAGGAAGTTGATTCATTTTCATTTCATTTCATTTTCATTTTATTACATTTATATCCCGCCCTTCTCCACAGAGGACCCAGGGCGGCGCACAGGAAATTTAAAAAACATACACAATAGAAGATAGACAAATAATTTAAAATATATATTAAATAATAATGATTATCTAGACCCGCGCCAGTCCGGCTTCCGACCCGGTCACAGTACCGAGACGGCATTGGTCGCGTTGGTTGATGATCTCTGGAGGGCGCGGGATAGAGGTTATTCCTCTATCCTAGTCCTGTTAGACCTCTCAGCGGCTTTCGATACCATCAACCATGGTATCCTATTGCACCGACTGGGGGGGTTGGGGCTGGGAGGCACCGTTCTGCGGTGGTTCTCATCTTACCTCTCTGGTCGGTCGCAATATGTGTTGACGGGAGGGCAGAGGTCGACCTCGAGGCCTCTCCTATGTGGGGTCCCTCAGGGGTCGGTCCTCTCGCCCCTCCTTTTCAACACATATATGAAGCCGCTGGGTGAGATCATCCGTGGTTTTGGGGTGGAGTACCATCTGTACGCTGATGACACTCAGTTGTACATATCCACCCCAGACCACCCCAACGATGCCGTCGAAGTGCTGTCCCGGTGTTTGGAGGCCGTACGGATCTGGATGGGTGGTAACAAACTCAAGCTCAACCCTGCCAAGACCGAGTAGCTGTGGTTTCCGGCACCCCGGTTCAGCCAGATTACTCCAACTCTGGCCATTGGGGGCGAAACATTGGCCTCCGTGGAGAGGGCGCGCAATTTGGGTGTCCTCCTGGATTCCCGGCTGTCCTTGGAGGACCATGTGGCAGCCGTGGCCAGGGGGGCATTTCATCAGGTACGCCTGATGCGCCAATTGCGCCCCTTACTGGACCGGGCTGCCCTTCGCACAGTCACTCAAGCTCTTGTGACGTCCCGTCTCGACTACTGTAATGCTCTCTACATGGGGCTTCCCTTGAGGTGCACTCGAAAGCTACAGCTAGTCCAAAACGCAGCCGCGCGGGTAATTACGGGAGCTACCAGAAGCTCCCATATAACACCAATCCTGCGCGAGCTGCATTGGCTTCCTGTGGTCTTTCGGGTGCGCTTCAAGGTCTTGACGACCATCTTTAAAGCGCTCCATGGCTCGGGGCCTAGTTATATGCGAGACCGTCTCGTGCCCCATACATCCCTTAGACCGATACGCTCCCACAGAGAGGGCCTTCTCAGGGTGCCGTCGGCCGGACAATGCCGACTGGCGACACCCAGGGGAAGAGCCTTCTCTGTGGCGGGCCCGGCCCTTTGGAACGACCTACCCCCTGAACTCCGGACCATCACCGACCTCCGCCTCTTCCGCCAATGTCTAAAGACATACTTTTTTCATCAAGCTGGCCTAGCCTAACCTCCCATGGGGACTGTAGAAAAGTTTTAAATTGGGTTTTAATTAATAATTGGTTTTAGCACAGGTTTTGGATTTAATATATATTTTAAATTATTTATGTTCTATTTTTGTATGTTTTTAAATTTCCTGTGCGCCGCCCTGGGTCCTTTGCGGAGAAGGGCGGGATATAAATGTAATAAAATAAAATAAATAAATAAATAAACATTTGTTGGCAGATAAATGCTATTTTTTATTTTAAATGAAAGTGAAACTGAACTTAGAGAATACTAACATTATATTCAGTTGCACCTTATGGTTCAAAAGGGACTAGCTACTAATTGGCTAAAATATAAACAATGCAGAACAATAACAAAATTAAAGAATTCAAGAAATTTTAAAAAAGTACTTCCTCCAGTCTTAACAAATTACAATATCAATACAATAGCAGAGTTGGAAGGGACCTTGGAGGTCTTCTAGTCCAACCCCCTGCCTAGGCAGGAAACCTTATACCGTTTCAGACAAATGGCTATCCAACATCTTCTTAAAGATTTCCAGTGTTGGGGTATTCACAACTTCTGGAGGTAAGCAGTTCCACTGATTAATTGTCCTGTCAGGAAATTTCTGCTCAGTTCTAAGTTGCTTCTCTCCTTGATTAGTTTCCACCCATTGCTTCTTGTTCTACCTTCAGGTGTCTTGGTTAATAGTTTGACTCCCTCTTCTTTGTGGCAACCTCTGAGATATTGGAACACTGCTATCATGTCTCAGTCCTGTAACCGTTCTTCATATGTTTTAGTCTCCAGTCCCCATATCATCTTGGTTGCTCTTCTCTGCACTCTTTTCAGAGTCTCCACGTCTTTTCTACATCTTGGCAACCAAAACTGAATGCAGTATCAATTTCAAAGCGTTAAGAGTTAAACCTAAACGTCCAACATATATGTTAAACTATAGATACTGGTTTACAACCCTCCACCCTATATGTCTTGATTTCAGCAGTGCTTTTGACAAAGTACTGTACCACATAACTTGCTGACTAGCGAAGTAGTGAAATGTGGGCTGGATGGAGTTAAATTATGCTCATCAATGATTCCCCATCAGACCAGAAAGAAATATCAAATTAGATATCACTAAGATCAGTCCTGGGCCTTCTGTTCTTTTAACATTTCATTAAGTATTTGAATAAAGAGACAAGTAAAATAGTCTTCTCAAATTTTGCATAAGATAAAAAAATTCCACAGAATAAATAAAACCAAAATATAGAAATTTAAAATGTTTTACTGATTTGGAGAAATGGGGTGAAAATAATGTAATTAAATTTTACAGAAAGAAATGCAAAGTTCTTCATTTTAAGAAGTAAAAATAAATTTTAATAGGGAGATCCCCCTTCACTGGATGTGTTCACAGGCTAGACATTTTTCTGTAGTGTTTAATTTACTAATCAGGGCACTGGACTATTCATTGTTTAGGTGACCTCTTCCGAGTCACGATGTTGAAATGTATATATGGTACAAAAAGTATATATGGTACAATTAAAATGCTTTTAATTTTTTTAAATGGAAAGACATGATTTGTGTCTTTAGGTCACTCTTCCACTTTTCTTCATCTAATTCTTAGGATAATTATACTTATCCCTTATAATTATATAATTATAGGGAGAAAAAGGCCGGCAAGAAGTTATACTCTACTAGATAAATTAAAGTATTTGATATAAAAGACTTTATAACTTTTATATAAAACTCGCAAAAAAGGAGCCTTGCAATGTCCCGATCGCTGAGAATTTCGCGAAACAGAACAGAACGTTCCTCCCCTCCCCCGGATTTTGAAGGGGTCCCTCCCTCAGACTTCTACCCTCTCTCAGACTGAACAATTGGTCGGGACTGGAGGGGTCCTTCAGCCAATGAAAAGGCGGGCGGATGGGGCGGGCGGCAGAGAACGAGCTATGGCGACTCGAGGCGTTCGTCCACAGCGGGAGAATGGACGAAGTCAGACAGACCTGTTAATCATCCCCGTGTTACTCTTGTTCCTCCCAGGCATGACGGGTAAGAATGGCTCCGGGAACAATTAAGTGGTAGGCTGGATAGCTATGCATTCAGAACCATCTCTCAACCAACCCGCTAATTAATCGGGGGTTGCAAGGGGTGGGGTGGGGGGGTTGGCTGAAGTTTGAAGGAATTTGCTGATAATGGCTTTTAATTAAAAAAAATAAATCAAGGATATCTGTAGAATTATATGTGCTATCTCAGACGTCCCTTAAAACGGAGTTTAGCATAAAATTCCTTAGAATTTGAATATTTTCACTTTGGTTTTTTCTCAAAGTGTGTCTATTCATTTACAGTACATATCTTAAGTGAAATTCTTAAAGTAAAGGACATGGATTGGATCTGGATTGGAGATATCCGAAGGCCTAAATCAGGGAATGGGAACTCAGAAATGCTATTAACATAACTGTACTGTACAAATCAAAACAAGCTGCAAACACCCCCACACACAGTGGATCCTCCCAACAGGAATGGAATAGAAATATTTTACTATGCTATCTCTTATTATTTTAAAGCATAATGTATACCATGGATAGTGGTATATAGATTTTTTTAGTTTCCTGATTTGTCTTAATTTAAATATGTTTATTCTAATAAAATTAGAATGTATTCTGTTTATTTTCCTTGGATTAAGAAACAGGGCTAAGGGGACAGTCCTGAGCATAGACCGCCAGATAGAAAAGTGAGTAGTGGACAGATTAGAAAAGGCCCAGTTCTAGAGAATAGAATTATTGTCTCTAGGATTAGGATGGTAGGTCTGGATCAGGAGACTTGCATTTTAAAACTGGCCAATATATCACGTATGCTTTGAGGAATTCTAAACACTGTTATCATCCTATGATGGACAAAATTAAATCTGACGTGGAATGCTATAATTATCTGTATTTCTACACTTCTATCTTTTAAAATTTGTGCTCCAACTTCTTTTGAAATACCAAGACAGGGAATTATGTTGGTTCTGTTTTGATGTTTAACATTTTATGGCCCAAATATTCATATAAGAAAACTGACAGAGGGGATTCTCATAAAACTGCCATAATTCAGTGAGAAATTTCAAAAGTATATTTAAATCATTAAATCCAACCTCTTGGAGTCTACTCTAACTGTACAACTGTTCTTACTGTTAGGAATTAAAAGATTCAGTCACCATAACTTAAGTATGTTCTGCAAAGATTTTCCTATGGTGCTCTTTCAAGTATTTGAAAAGTATTATTGTATGCTCTCTCAAATCTTTTTTTTCAAAGCAAAATTTTCTCCGATACATCAATATATATAAGACACAGTTTTAGCACCTTGCTCATCTTCTATTTTCTCTTTATTAAAGCCTCAAGGGCATTTTGTATTGTTGTTGTTGTTCCCCTCCTACTCCTCCTACTCCTCCTTTTAGTAAGGTTGTGCCTTTGAGTCAATTTTGACTCCAGGTGACTGCCTATATAGCCTCTGTTAACATTCTGAAATAATTCTGTTCTTACTGGATTACTGCAATCCATGACTTTTCCTTAACCTTTGCTGGTACTGAATAAAAGATCTAGTCCAACTCCTGTTCAAGCAGGAGACCCTGTACCATTTCAGACAACCTAGTCTCTTTAAAAGCCTTCAAGGGATCTTCTGAAGGCAAGTCATTGCTTTCACCCGCAAGAAATTTCTTTTTTGTTCTAGGTTGCTTCCCTCCTTGGTTAATTTCCAACCATTGCTTCCTGTCAGTTACTGCTATTGAGCCAAATTTCAGCTAATCTGTATCTCGTTAGTTTTTTCTTGCCTAAGTGTAAAACCCTACTTTTTTTCTACATTGAATTTCATTTTTTTAGATAAAGCCCAGTGTTAAAGTCTGTTGAAATCCATCTGGATCTTGCTTTACAAATGTGTTGCTTGATTATCTTTTCCAGGATCTTCCCAGGTATTGATATCAAGCTGATTGACTTGTAGTTTCCTGGATTTGTTTTTTCCTTCCTTTTTGAGGATGGAAATCATATCAACTTTTTCCCAGTCTTTTGGTAGTTCTCTGGTGCTCCAGGATTTTTGAAAGATGTGGTTTTGAGATCACATCTGCCAGCTTCTTCAGAATCCTGTCATGCAATCAGAATAGTTAACAGAATAACAGAGTTGGAAAGGGACCTTGGAAATGTTCTAGTCCAACCGCCTGCTCAGGAAGAAAACCTTACACCATTTCAAACAAATGGTAATCTGTTCTTAAAAACTTCCCATGTTGGAGCATTCACAACTTTGTTCCACTGATTAATTGTTCTGTCAGGAACAGGGTGGATTTGATTTAAATCAAATCGTGATTTAAATCACTGGTCAGTAAGGCTTGATTTAAATCATTGTTTTCTATATAAAGACTAATTCTTGCTGGTATAACTTATAATATGCAAGTAGATGAAGATTTTTAGAATAACAACTTTTCATATTAATTTTTTTATCCCCAGTTTAATAGGTTAATCATTCATATTTGGACAACTTTTCTGTTGTACTTAGGAAGGAGAAAAATAATCATTACCTTAATAATAACAATTTAAATAGTTTTATTCAACTGAACAATAACATTACAGCATATGTTATTTGCTTAAACAAACATCCATGTTTGTTAACTAATTTGGCTAAACAATATATATATATATTAAGAAACTTAGACTGTCAGCCCAGCCTACACATGAAAAACTTAAATACTGTCCTCCGTAGCTCATTCGTCATCTTCATCATCTTCTTTGTCAAGCTTTCCTGCTTTATTGGGACAAACGATTTCTCAATTTAGAATGAATGAGTCCAAAGGAAGAGAATATTCTTTCAACGCCTGCAGAAGAAGCTACTGCTGTTAAAAGTGAAATCATTACTTGAACAGTCTCTAAATTCAAGTGCTTAAGTGACTTCCACCAGTTCACTGGTGTGACTTTCTTTAAAGTATCTTCAGCAAACATATTTCTTGAATGGTTCCCCCTTAGCTTTGAAGTTTATTATAGTTGGCATTACACATGGATGATTGCTGGACTCCCATGTCATAGCTAACTCCTCTTCCTCAGCACTTACGTTTTGACCCTGATACTGGATATTGACAATATTTGCCAAAAAATGAGCTGGAGACAGTCCTTGTCCCATTCGTTTTTTTTAATGCTTGTAATTTAATTCTGTCCATGTGTAGTTCTGTTTTTAAGTGTTCACTCAGTTCCTTCCAAATTTCAACAGCATCAACAATAAAACAGCTATTTTTCTTTTTTTTATTTATAGGTTTGTAGGATTAAGGTATTTTTTTCAACTCTGTTCATGTTGATCTCTGCTGAGTCAAATTCCGTTTTGAGACCTGCAAAAGTAAACCAAGCATCTGTGATAATATCTTGTAGGCAGGGAAACTGCCCAATAATCTTACAAAAACCTCTGAAAGAGCATGACTGAAAGAGCATCATTGATTTTTATCCACCCTGGTCAGGAAATTTCTCCTTAGTTCTAGATTGCTTTTCTCCTTGATTAGTTTCCATCCGTTGCTTCTTATTCTGCCCTCAGGTGCTTTGAAGAATAGCTTGACTCCTTCTTCATTATGGCAACCCTGAGATTGGAATATTGCTATGTCACCCCTAGTCCTTCTTTTCATTAAACTAGACATAACCAATTCCAGCAACCATTCTTTATGTTTAGAGTTTTATCCCCCCATCATCTTTGCTGCTCTTCTCTACACTCTTTCTAGAGCGACCCTTCACCAAACTGAATCATACCAGAGGAGCCACTTGTCAGGAAAACCTTCATTCCGCGTAGCCTCAGCAACAAATTTCTCCCGCTTTCTGTAGGAGAAACATTATAGCAGAGGGAGAAGCTGAAGGGAGGATGCCACTACTCAGCCCTGTTTGGCCTTCCTCATGGCTAGAGATACACCTTTTCCATTCCGTTCAGTGCCAAAAAGAAAGGTAGAAAGTTCCTCGTCAGGAAGCAGCAGTGGCAACATGACGAACAGGCCCTATCCATCTGGTCCTGATGGAAAGTTCTCCTGTGCGCTGCTTGGAGAGTCCAAAGATGGGTTAATTCTGTCTCACTGCCCATTGGACTGAATTGAATCTCCTTAAACCATGCCTCTGTTGCTGATGGGCAGATTTTTCAATTCAGTTTCATGCCCAGGACATGTTCTGGGTTGGTTCAAGTATAATTTTATCTTGGACTCTCCAAATATGCCTTTTTTTAGGAATTTAGAAACTTTTTTCTTTAGGTTTTATTTGCAGGTTTTTTTCTGTAGGAAAAGAGCTGCTGTCTCTTTAAGAAGCCTCTCTCCAGCCGGCTGCCGGGTCCTGGGTCTTTGCTCAGGCGCGTGTAGCTCGGCTCTTCTATTATGGGAGCCATGGGATCGGAGTCCCGATGCCCAGGCTCCTGGTCACTCTGCGAGCGCAGCGGTCAGTGGTGCGAGGACCCAACCGTCTGCACTCTGCTTTCAGCTCCTCCGTGCCGCTCGAAGTCGTCAGGTGACTGGATCGGTCACTAAGCAAGCGCAGCGGTCAGTGGTGTGAGGACCCAACCGTCTGCCCTCTGCCCTGCTCTTCCGGGCCGTCTGGAGTCGTTGGGCGGCTGGAGCGACCAGCGGAGGCTTCCCTGGCCGTGGGGGCTTTTGGCTGCAGCTTTTGGATCCTCCGGAGGCATTTTTTGGCGCCGTTTTTTAAACGGCGGCCATCTGTTTTTGCAATTTTTTCCCCCGGAGGTTTTTTTCGCACCTTTTTTTGGCTGCTGCAGCCAATCCCTGCTACAGCCACCCTCCGGAAGCTGTTTTTTGGCGCCCTTTTCCTCAACGGTCGCCTCTTAGGAGCTCCTTCAGCCACATTCCTCCACTTGTGTCCAGCCTGGGCAGTTTCACCTGAAGTTGGAGAGAGCAAAGCGGGGGGGGGGGGCTTTCTTCGTCCGGCTTTGCTCCGGCTTGTCTCCCTCCCCTGCTAGAACCATTGGAGTCAGCCTCTGGCAGTGTCCTTGCCCCCCTAGGGAGCCTATCCTGCCTCAACTCTGCATCTGCACCACCTTGCCTTCTTCGCTGATTGATCCTCTTAGAGAAAGGAGGGCCAGCGCTACCATTCTGCCAGTATCCAGGTGGTGAGTGTGAACATCCCCTGCAATGGCTGACTCACTTCCCCAGGCCCCAGAACAGGCAGGGCCTTCTTCCAGTAGAGCCCCTATCAGGCAGGCCAGCAAGGCTGCCTCAGAGGCCGTTAGCAAGGCAGGGGGAAAGAAGCAGGACAAGACCAAGGACAGGGCAGCCCTTAGACTCCACAAGGCTTTGGATAAGCAATTTGAAAGGGCCCAGCGCACTACTACTACAACCTCTAGTGCCATTCCACCACCGGATGACTCTGAGGTTTCTGCCCCTGTACCTGAAAATTCCCCCTTAACAGAGGAGGAACAGGAAGAGCAGGAGTTTTCCTCTGATGAATCTCCAGACCCTTCCATTGCAGTAAATGAGGATTTGTTCCATGACTCCATGGACATGGAGTCCATGCAAACCCTTCTTCTGCAAACCCTGTATCCCAGCCTGCCCCGGCTAGGCCCACTAAAAGATCCAGGCCTGCAGAGGACCAGGGGCCTGCCCTATCAGCTGAAATGCAGGCAGTCATTTCCAAGGCCATTTTTCAGGGCATTGAGAAAGGCATGCATCAGAAAGCTAAGAGAATTCGCAGGTCTACCCCTGCTGGGGGGTCATCCAGATCATGGGGCAACAGGTCCCCTTCCCCGCATTCCTCACAGGACAGCGAGGATTCTGCTGTGGATGAGGACATCACACCTGAGCAGGAATTTTCAGGTGATGAGGGCACTGTGCCTGACAAACCTGCCTTCAAGGGTCTCTTTAAAAATGCGTCCTTTAAGACCATTCTCAGCAAGGCCAAAGTTTCCACTCGCATGGGGGTCACTACTCCAGACCCTGCTCCCCAAGTGGATGATGAGCATGATGAAGGGCTTTTTGATGAGCCAGTCACTGTGCAAGAAATTATTCCGGTGCCCAAACTTTTTCTTAATGTGGTCCAACGCCAATGGATCCAACCTGGCACCATGGCTACCCCTAGCAATAATGATAGGAAGCTGTACACAGTGAATGCCACCCTGGGGGATCTCCTGAAATTGCCTGAGGTGGATCCACCAGTCCAGGCCCTTATGTCCTCCTCGGTCCTTCCTCTTGACCTTTTGGAGGGCCTTAAGGCGGAGGACAAGCGCTCCGAGAAGGCTTGCCATAAGACCCACCAAGCGGCGGCTTGGGCGATAAAATCTGCCACATCCGCCTCCTTCCTATCTCGGGCCACCCTTAAATGACTTAGGCAGCTTGCTGCCAGGACTCCGTCCACTGACACCAAGACCAGGCAGGAATTGAACAAGATTATGGCAGCTGTTGAATACACAGCAGATGCCACCTTGAATTCTGCTAAATTCTCATCCCGAGCCCTGGCCTCTAACGTTACCACCAGACGTCTCCTGTGGCTCCGCTATTGGAATGCTGACATGCGTTCAAAGTGGAAATTGGCTTCCGCTCCATTCAAGGGGGTAGTCTCTTTGGGGAGGCTTTGGACCGTATCATTGTAGAAAACAAGGACAAGAAAAAGGTCATGTCATCTGTTGCTAAGAAGCCTGAACGCAAGGGCTCTGGTTCCTTTCGGAAGCAGCCCTTTCGTTCCTCTGAATCCTCCACCAGCTCGGGGCAATTTCACCGTCCGTACCAACAGCAGTCTGACAGGTCACAGGACCGCCAGTCCTTTCGGGACAGGGGACGTCAGCAATCCTTTTCCAAACGCCCTTACTGTGGCGGATCAGGGTCCAGACCTTTCCGCCGTTATAAGTGACTCCAGGCAGACGGCTCCCATCGGAGGTCGCCTGCAACTGTTTCAGGACAGGTGGGAGCAGACCAAATCAGATCAGTGGGTCCTTCAAACGATCCGCCTGGGTCTGACTCTAGACTTCCTATCCCTCCCTCCCCGCCACTTCTTTCACTGTCCCACTTCATCTTCCCCTGCCAAAAGGTCCCTGATGGAGCAGGAAATTCAGCACCTAAGGGAAATTCAGGCCATAGAACCAGTCCCTGCAGGTCAAGAAGGGTCAGGTTTTTACTCCATCCTGTTCCTGGTTCCCAAGAGCTCGGGGGGGGGTGTTGGAGGGGAATCCTCGACCTAAAGAAGCTGAATTTTCATCTGGCATACAAACGCTTCAAGATGCAGTCCCTCCACTCCATCTTAGGGAGCATCAGGCCAGGACATCTTTTAACGTCCATAGATCTCCGGGAGGCTTACCTCCACATTCCTATTCGGACAGCTCACCGCAGGTATCTCCTGTTCTATTACAGGGGGCAACACTATCAGTACAGGGCACTTCCCTTCGGCCTGTCCTCAGCCCCCAGAACAT
Source organism: Rhabdophis nuchalis (assembly GCA_039707465.1). Classification (NCBI taxonomy): domain Eukaryota; kingdom Metazoa; phylum Chordata; class Lepidosauria; order Squamata; family Natricidae; genus Rhabdophis; species Rhabdophis nuchalis. Next base: position 109,176,617 of record CM077647.1, on the reverse strand, counting down.
TCACGAAGGTACTGGCAGCAGTGGTAGCGTCCCTGAGGTCACGCCCCATCCGACTACAGGCGTACCTAGACGACATTCTCCTCCAGTCCTCCTCATACCGACAAGCCGTCAGAGACCTTCGCCTGACAATGAGAACCCTCCAATACCACGGGTTCTCCATCAACATGGAGAAGAGTCACCTGGTGCCCACCTCCAGGCTGATCCACCTGGGAGCCCTCATAGACACTCAGACCTGCCAGGTTTTTCTGTCACCAGACCGTGCTTCCAGTCTGATCCAGCTGGTGCAGCAAGTTCAATGTTCCAGGACGGCTCCCATTGTCCAGCTGTCCCAACTTCTCGGCAAGATGATTTCCTGCCTCTCAATCGTGCCATGGGCAAGGCTGCACTCCAGACAGCTACAGTGGTACCCGCTGCCCTACCAACGTGCCAAAGAGAGCAACTCTCCAGTCCAGGTTCAAGTGCTGAACGAAGTACAGAGATCTCTCAGGTGGTGGACCTCCTCAGCTCTGACACTGGGGTGTCTGTTTCGCGAGCCGGATCGCGTAGTGGTAACCACGGATGCCAGCCTCTTCGGCTGGGGAGCACATCTCGACGATCAGGTTGCTTAGGGCAGGTGGTCACCCAATGATCTCAAGCACAGCATCAATTGGCTGGAGTTGAAAGTGGTCAGATTAGCCCTACGTCAATTCGATCCAGGGTGCCCATGTCCTCCTGCTAACGGACAACGTTGCCACCAAGGCCCACGTCAATCGGCAGGGGAGCACCCGGTCCAAGTCGTTGATGGCGGACGCGAGGCGACTGGGTTTTTGGGCCAAGAAACATCTGCTATCGATCAGAGCGGAGCACATCTCCGGGGAGAGCAATGTCCAATGGCTGAGCAGGACCACGATCGACAACTCAGAGTGGCGCCTACATCCAGACCTCTTTCACCAGATCACGCAGAGGTTTGGTCAACCGGCAGTCGACCTGTTCGCCACCCCGCAGAATGCGCACCTTCTGCATTTCTTCACCAGATTCTGATGTCCCGAAGCAGAGGACACGAACGCCCTTCTCTGACATTGGCCACCCGGCCTTCTGTATGCATTTCCGCCTCTACCCCTCCTTCCAGCCGTAATACGCAAGATACTTACGGAACGGGCGGAGGTGATCCTGGTGGCCCCCCATTGGCCCCGGAGGTCATGGTTCACAGACCTCATGAGTCTCTCCGTCTCCAGGCCTTGGCGGATCCCTCCAGAGGAGGTCTCTCTCAACCAGGGGTCTCTCTCCCATCCCGAGCCCCAGTGGATGCACTTGACCGTGTGGCACTTGAGAGGGACCTCCTAGAGAGAGACAACCTGTCAGCCGGGGTCATCCGTACCATCCAGGCATCTCGTCGACCTTCCACCACCAGGATTTACGATGCCACGTGGCAGGCATTCGCCAAGTGGTGTGTTCCTCAGCAGATTGATCCGGTCACCGCTTCCATACCTGAGGTGTTGGACTTTCTACAGGCAGGTCTGGTCCAGGGCCTGGCAGCTAACACGCTTCGGCGTCAGGTCGCAGCGCTCTCCACGGTTCTAAACTCGGATCCCTATCCTTCCCTGACTCGCCACTCCAGGGTTCGTAGCTTTCTCAAGGGTGCTGCCAACCTCAGACCCCCCCACCATACACAGATTTCCTTCCTGGGATCTCCATATGGTGCTCTCGGCCTTGTCTGGTCCTCCCTTCGAGCCACTGCAGACCTCTGATCTCAGGAGATTGTCCTTCAAGACGGTCTTCTTGACAGCCATCACTTCTGCACGCAGAATATCGGAGTTGGCTGCTCTCTCCGTGAGGGAGGATCTATGTATCATGCATCCAGACAGAGTGGTGCTGTGCCTGGATCCGACGTTCCTCCCGAAGATCAACTCCTGTTTCCACAGAAGCCAGGAGGTCGTCCTGCCGAACTTTTGCCCGTGCCTGTTCACCCCAACAAACGCAGGTGGCACAAGCTCGACGTGCGGAGGGGCATCCGGTACTATATCAAATGTATAGCCTCCTTCAGAAGATCCGAATCTCTGTTCGTCTTGTTCCAGCCAGGCACCATGGGTCGTAAGGTCACCTCGGCGACCATTGGCAGGTGGCTGCGGGTGTGCATTTCCTCGGCCTATGAGCTTCAGTCCAAGCAGGTGCCACGCAACATCACGGCACACTCCACCAGGAGCGCAGCATCCACAGCGGCCTGGGCAGCCCAGGAGCCCATAGAAGAGATTTGCCGTGCTGCCACATGGGCTTCCCCTTCACAGTTCATTCGCAACTACAAGCTGGACAAATTTGCATCGGCTGATGCGGCTTTCGGCAGGAGGGTGTTGCAGAGTATCCACACCGCCTCGGAGCTCACTGCTGGATCCGTTGCCCGCCCTAATAATGCTTAGCTTGGGTATATCCCATCATTGGACTCTCCAAGCAGCGCACAGGAGAAGTATCGTTGGCTTACCTGAACGACCTTCTCTGGGCGCTGCGGGAGAGTCCAACCCCGCCCTAACTTCAACGGATTATTTGTTTAATTTGCCTTGGCTGTGACTTGAACATTGACTTTCTACTATGACAATTGTGCTTTGACTCTACTACCACAGTGTACCTTACAGGCATGTGAAGGAACCAACCGAACAGTCTACGTCCACGTCTTCTTGAAAAATCTGCCCATCAGCAGCAGAGGCGTGGTTTAAGAAGATTCAATTCAGTCCAAAGGGCAGTGAGACAGAATTAACCCATCGTTGGACTCTCCCGCAGCGCCCAGAGAAGATCGTTCAGGTAAGCCAACGATACATTGGACTTGTCTAGAATGGACAGCATTTTCTTGCCTATTTTAATTTGTATTCCTAGTCTGTCTTTTACAATTCCCTTTTTGGTAGGTTCTGCTATTTTGTTCTTTTTGCATGAAAAAAGATGCAAAGAAAGAATTAGGAAGGTCTTCTTTCTATTTGCTGCCTGTCACTTACTTGCCATCATCTCTCATAAGTGGATCAATGGTTTCTTTGACTTTTTTCTTATTTTTTATATGTTGAAATATTTTTTTAAAATTATTTTTGACATTTGTTGCAAGTCTTAGTTCATTCTGAACCTTAGCTTTCCTAACTCCAACTTTGCTGATATTCTGCCTTAGTTATGTGTCCCTCTTTCCATTTTTTATACTTACTCTTTTTGTCTGTCAATTTATCAGAGAGTTCTTAGTGTAACTATGCAGGGTTTTTCTTGGATTTTTTCTTTTTCAGTTGTATTGGGCTGGACTGGGCTTTTGTCGTCATATTTTTCAGAGTTTTCTAAGCTTCAGTCATTTTCCCCTTTAAGATTTTTATTCATGGAATGGAACAAACTCTTATTTTTTGTTCTTGGTACTATACTGTTTTTATCTGAATAAATCTTTCTTTTGTCTACTTTGTTAAGGGAACTTCTTAAAACAAATTTAAAAAATCACAAAAATAGCAGGCAGCAGCACATGAACATGAGAAATGTTTTATTGAATTAAGTGGATATTGAAATAGCAGAATCCTAACTGCAACTAATCTCAACTGCATATGAGCTAACTGCACATTAACTGAATTTTGAGTTTCTGTAAATGCAACTTGAAATCACTGTACAATTTATACTAAATTGAATATTGCCTTATTCCAATTTGTATTAATCACACCCTTGCTGTATTTAAAGTTATTAAAGAGTAAGATATTTTCTTCTTTAATGTCCCATGATGAATAATAGTATTAAGTTGTAAGAAGGCAGATTTCAATTAAACAATTAAAAACAATATTATAAATTGCGGAAAGTGATTGAATATCTGTCACTAATTTTGAAGTCAAATTTGGGCAGCCATTTAAGAATACTTCAGTGTGAATTCTTGTTTTGCTTGGATTTGATGGTTTAAATATCAATTTCAAAATCTTTTAAAAATCTAATCTATGCAAAAATCTTTTTAAAAAATAAAGCTGATTTTAATATTTTCTATGACATAATTTTAACTATTGTAATTTGTTTTTGGTTCATTGTTTGCTGTTTTTGATGATTATTATTGTAGAATCTTATGAAGGCTGAGTATATGTGGTATAATAAATACATTCAATTTTTCATTGCAATCTTTTATTGCCTGAATTGGCAATTGGCAATATTTTGAGTACAGCATAAATCAGTTGTTTCCGCAGAAATAAAGTTTAAAAAGGGAAAAGAGAGATAAAGAATAGTAAGATGCTTTGATTAAACAAACCTGTTGATTGCAGAATTTGCCTCAGTCATTATTTGCCACTGGAGAATATTTAATAAGAAGCAACCTAAAGAGAAATGTCCTGACAGTGAAACTATTGCAACAGATTGTAGTGAGATTGAACAAAACTAGGAAGATTATGCTATGTATAAACAACCAATTGATAGGAGAGAAGTTCACTAGTAGTTTACCTCATAAAAGACAAGTTAGTCTGGCTGCAAAAAACTTTGGAGGTGGGGGGGGATTAAAATGTTGGAAGAATTTCTACCTTAATTCAATAATAAATGACGGATGAAGGTCTATTGTAGGATCCAATATTGAATTAAATATCTGATTGAGTTTATATAATTTTTACTGCTTTGATCATGTGTTGTTGTAAAAGCTTGGCAAATAACTATCATTTTATATTCAGTTTTAAAGTAGAATTTTAGAAAAACAGCAAACAAACAAAAAAAAGTTCCATTAGCATTACAAAGTTTTATTGAGGTTGAAAAGTATGTTTTCCTACAGGTGCATCATGCTGTTACCTTGCGAAGAATAACTTAATGTGTCATGATGTTTGTGAACTGGTAAGTTGGTTCTCAATTTGTGCCGAACTTTACATTTTAACTGGCATTCTATTGTTATATATTGCCATGTGTTTATCACTTTTAATGGTGAACTTTTAAGCCTGACTCAGCCATCCATCTTTCCAAAGTTGGTAAAATGAGGACCCAGATTATTGGAGGCAATATGCAAATAATGCTTCTACATTGTAAATTACCTAGAGAGTGCTGTATATACATTGTAACATTGTATATAAGCCTAAAATGCTATGTTATGCTATTTTTACCATGCAATATTTTCTTAACTATTCTTTTAATAGATTTTGGCATCTAAGAGTGATTCTCATTTGAAACACCTGTTGCAACGTGCTCCTGAATATTGTCCAGAATCAATGGTAGGTATAATTCTTGGTTAGTAAATAATGAACTTGTATACTGTACTGTAGAACATACGGGAATTGAAGTAATGTTGACATAGAAGATAAGAAGAGTCATTGTTAGTATCATTGCTGCTTTAATATCAGGTAGAGCTTGTGGTTGCTCAGCTCTTGGCCCAGAAGATTGAATTATTGGGTGCCTTTGGTTACAAAGACTACCAGTTTACAAAAATTGGGAGCCCATTTCGAATATTACATTCCAGTGTTGCATGGTCAACAAATGCAGCTGGTGTGAAATAAAACCACTTGTGTTTAAAACATAGTAAAGGATGAATATACAAAATTGATGTGTATTATTGAAGCCTGATTGGGAATTAATGGGATGTAGCGCTTTTTTGAAATCTGCTATTTTAGATCCTGGAGCAGTCTCGGCAATGGAAAGTAAGGTTAGCTGTGATAGGTTGTGAATGTCTCACACTAACCAGGAGAACTGTCCCAGAAATGAATTATTATCAGTATTTGTTTGGAAATGGGCCAGAAGGGTAAATGGTGTTATATTTAAACAACTGGTTGGTCGTGGACCTCTAAGTTTCTATATTACATCTCAATGCTAGTTTTGGAGTCCCTAATGCTTATTCTCTGCAGCCTAGGGGAAAAGTTTGTTGCACTTTGCGGATGCTTTTGCTTTGAGGTCTCCATAGCTACCATGCACTTGTCAGTTATCGCCTTGGTTCATACAGATAGGCATGTGCTAAACTTAGTCTTCACTTATATCTAATGTGATCTGAGGTTAAGGCAAGCTTTATTATAGATTGCCCTTGTATCTGGCAGCAATTACTACAAATGGGAGAGGGGACATTGATATTATGAAGATCAGATCTTGAGTACAGGGAATGGAATGCAGGATTGGCAACAAACAGTAAGGTCACCTTCTGGAAGACTGATTGACCTCTTGTCTCTTCTCATGTGATTTTGTATATATCATTACTCTAATTTATTGCCTTCTCTTTCCCCCACCAGAATATTGCAAACCCCCAGCACATGTCTTCCCTTCTCCAGGTTAAAGAATACTATTTATGTAATCCAATAACTTAGTCCTCCAAATAACTAGTAGGTCTGAATCTCCTGATAGTTCTGCTCAGCATTCAGTACCTAAAGTGCAGCTGAACTATATAAATTAGCTATTCAGATGATAGATGGACAGGACAGGAGAGACAGATGATAGATAGAACCATCTAGTTGCTTCTATCCAATGCATATATTCCTACTCAATGTCTTGTAGCAGAGAAAAGAAACACAAGAGAAAAACTCAGTGTAGCTGTCCCAAACTCTGATCTCTATTCTGGAGAGGAGTAGGTGGTCTCTTCCCTACCTAACCTTCCATCCAAATGATTGAGACCTGTGGTTCCCAAATTGTGTGCAGTGGCATCTCAGGGAAATCACAGGTGCTTTGAGGATATTTTAAATTTCCAAATGAAACACAACTGTTAGATACTTTTTTTCAGTCTAGGGGTACTGTGAAAAAATTATAGAAACATTAAGAGTGCTATGAATTGAGAGAATTTGGGAAGTATTAATCTAAAGCAGAGCAAGAAAGATGATAAGGAGTGTGGAGGCTAAATTGTGATGAATTGTTGCAGGAACTAGGTATGTCTAGTCTCACGAAGAAAAGAAATTTAGGAGTGACATTATACCTGCCATATAGCTCAAGTATTCCAGTACTTGAGGGGCTGTCATAGAGAAAAGTGGGGTTGGCTGCTCTCCAAAACACCTGAGGGCAAGTCAAGAGTAATAAGGGGGATTTTATTAAAAAGAGATCCAAGCTAGAATCTATATAAATAAAAATGTAAAATAGTTTGTACGAATCCACTAATCTCAAAAACTATTGGACCGATTTGCCTCAAATTTTGACACAATGTAGCCAAGGACTTCCGATAATAGAATAGCTACTCATTTTGTGCCTAGCACACGTCTATCGTGTGCAAACTACACGCATGTAAAAGGTACCCACTGAAAAATATTTTTACTTCCCTGTAGCCACGCCCATCAAACTGCTTTTCAACTGTCATATGGTGGCCTCTTAGGGCCAAAAAGGCACTGGGATAGCAAACTCCCAGGTGGCCCATAGAGAGAGGGGCGGGGAGAAATACTGCTCAAGACTGTTCTCTGAGGTAAAAACACGGAGGCAGGGAGCTGCTTTAAACTGTTTAATACGAACTGAACCAAACTGTAACAAAGAACCACCCATCTGACAGCAAATACAGTTTAATAAAAGAGGGAGTAGGGGAGACATGATAGCAGCCTTCCAGTATCTCAGGGGCTGCCCCAAAGAAGAGGGAGTCAAGCTATTCTCCAAAGCACCTGAGGGCAGAACAAGAAGCAATGGGTGGAAACTAATCAAGGAGAGAAGCAACTTAGAACTGAGGAGAAATTTCCTGGCAGTTAGAACAATTAACCATTGGAACAGCTTGCCTCCAGAAGTTGTGAATGCCCCAACACTGGAAGTATTCAAGAAGATGTTGGATAGCCATTTGTCTAAATGGTATAGGGCAGTGATGGCTAACCTTTTTTGGCTCGCGTGCCAAAGGCAGGGGGAGTGCAGGGGTGATGTGCACAGGTGTGCCACATCCATAATGCTATGTGCATGATCCTCTGCATTTGGCATGCTTTTTACGTCATTCCCCAGGCTCCAGAGGGTTTATAGGAGCCTGGGGAGGGTGAAAACAGCCTTCTCCCACCTCCAGAGGGCAAAAAACAGCCTCAAAAGAAGGCCTAAATCAGCTGGCCTAAATCATAGTCTCAAAGTTTCTAGCTTGATTCTTTAATCACTACTAATTCATACACTTTTAAATATGCTAATGTTTCCAATAAAATATTTATCTTGCTTAAATATTTCTTTAAATTTCTGCTTTATTACTTAGTAATGATAAAATTGTTCTTTACAGAGAGAGGTTTGGGGCTGTATAAATTCCTCTTTGCCAGGTAAGATTATTATTGTGTATAAACTTAATAGGATATATTTTCTTTCTGTTCCATGGAAAAGGTATAAATAGTTCTTGATTTATGAACATTCATTCAGTGACTGTTTAAAATTACGACAGTGCTAAAAAAGTGGATTTATGATCCATACCCAAAGTTACAGAGATTGTAGCACTACCATTGTTAGATGATCAACAGTGTTTTGACAACCCACCCACATTTATAACTGCAGGTGACTGCTACCTCTAACTCCCAACCACTCTATGCTCTTGGCTGCCTTGTACAGTGACAACTGGTGACAGTATTAGGGCTGGGGCTGATATAGAGGTCTAGGGCCTAAGGCCCCCAAGTTACTACTTAAGTTTCAGTACTACTGCTGCCATAAAGAAATGCCCTCTGAAGCCTATACCACAACCGATCATGTCAGCACCATTGTACAAAGATCCAATTGCTCCCCCTTAGACTCTGCCACATTTCATGGACCTTTGTTTCTTCACACCATTCTCAAAGCTATAGTCTTCATTCTTTCTCCAAGTTGCATGTCTCATTTCTTTTCTAAGCCATGAATTGTATTCCTTTTGCAAACTTTATGCCCCATTCTTTCTCTAAGACAAATGATAATAATTTGCTATTTGGAGAAGGAATAGCAACTTTAAAGTATTAGACATTATGAGAACAAGGCAGCTATTTGCAAATAGTGTACCTGTTCCATGCGACCTGGAGAAGACCAGAGGATTTCTGAAAGTTAGAAGTGAGTGCACGTATTAGAGAAGGAATGGGATGCGCTGCTAAGAAAATGAATGGAAACAATCTTTTTTTTTCTTTCTTTCATATTTTCCGGCTAATTTCTTCTTCTATTAGGTGCATGCTTAAAACATGCTAGGTCTTATTTTGGGGTTTGGTCTTATTTTTGGGAGAACAAGGTATCTATTAGTTTCTTACAATCATATACTAGTTGGCATAGATACCTAAATGAGAAGCCATAGGGATGAACTTTTGTTCAGCTGGCAACAAATTGCCAATTTTCTTTCCAAGTATAGGAATTAATATTTTTCTCTTTTTCATTTTGAAGTTTGTATGGATCTTTTGAATCTTTTCTTTCACTTCTAAAATGCCAGCAACTCATAATTTTATTTCAGTTTCAAATTTGATGATCATCTTCTCATAATAATAATAATCTTTATTGTCATTGTACTAAAATTGGTTAGTGTCTTCATTTGGCTCATTAAAAATATGCAGAACAAAGAGGGCTCAGAACAGAGCTGTTGTGTCTGGGTGTTTAAGTACTCTCCAATCTGATCTAGAGCTATTTATGATATTTTCTGGGTATGGTCATATAGCCAGTTACGGTATATTTAGCTCAAATATTAAACTAACAGGTCTGTATTTTCCAGGTTCTTCCTTCTTCCCTTTTTAAAAGATTGGGGCGGGGGGGGGAGTAATTCTTCCAGTCTCATGATATGTAATCAATTTTGTCTTAAAAGATATTAGTATAAAAACAATAAACTGTTATATTCTTCCTTTGGCATGAAAGCTGTCTAGGTAACTATGGATCAGTCATTCTTTCTCAGCCCAACAGAGTTATTGTTGTTGGGAAAATAGGAGTAGGAAGGAGTATGATCTCTGTCTGGAGTTATTTATAAAAATAATGGCGGGATTAAAAATGTCTAAAAACATTTAAATCTAAAAATCAAACTGAATAATTGGAAATTACAGTATCCTAATCTGGCATGAGCCATGTAAAACAGGATTATCTTTACAATACTGTATAAAAACTGTGCTGCTGCATGTTGTATATGTCATGATAAGGTTAGGGTGACAAAAGTATAGAAATACAGAATTGTTTTTATACAACCCAGTGAATATTGTGAAAATAAAGAATTGCAAATTTCTCTGTACAATGAGGAGAGGAAGCTAGGCTTGCAGTTTCAACTTGTATGGCATTGTACAGCCCAAATTTTACTAGAAAGGGATCTGTTTAGTGACTAATCCATAGTTAGTGGCAGGTGTTAAAAGTGAATGTGAACAAAGGCTTTTCCAGGATGGATTGAGAAATTAGGCACTTCCAAACCCATATACAAAGAATGCCTCCTGAATTTAGCGTGGTTTGTTTTGGCAGCAATGTATTAGATTTGTAGTGCAATGTTTTGCAAAGTGTTGCCTTTGAGTTGTTTGATAATAATAGGATATAATTTTTTAAAAATACATTATATAAGAATGATTTCATAATATATATATTTTTTCTTCAAAGGTGTTTTGAAAAAATCTGATGGCTGGGTTGGCTTAGGGTGCTGTGAATTAGCTATTGCTGTAGAATGTCGACAAGCATGTAAACAGGTAAGCGTTTGTTGGATTCTCTCTTTTGGGGGATGTATATGTAATGGTAATATAAGGGAAAAATAGTAAAATTTAACAGCGCAGACCTGCTTTCAGAAACATTTCTATACTTCGAAGGCTTTTTTCAGTAAATGTGTTCTTACAAAAGCAGTAATCTATAAAAAGGGGTTAAGAGGAAGATGTGTCCCACCTTTTTACAGTGATGGCAAACCTTTTTTGGCTGCCGTTCCAAAAGCAGGGGGAGCACTGGCATGCCACACCCTTAATTCTATGCACACGACCCACCCACCCCCGTGTGCATGCATGCTTGCAATCAGCAACAACCCCCCCACTTTTGCCACAGTTTTTTTGCCTTTCCCAGACTCCAGATGCTTTCTAGGAGCCTGGGAAGGTGAAAACAGCCTCCCCCCAGACGCCCTCTGGAGGCCTCAGGAGCTTCCCTGAAGGAGGACTAAAAACGGACATCTGGAGAACCCAGAAGTTCCTGAATGGTTCTTTCCGATTTGTCCGTAGGGCTGGTGTTTGCACTCTGGAGCCTTCAGGGAAACCTCTGAAGGCTCCAGAGGCCAAAAATCGGCCCTACAGACAAACAGGAAGTCACCATTTCCAAACTTCCGGGTTCCCCGTAGGGCCGATTTTCGGCCTTCAAGGGGCTGTCAGGAGGCTTCCCTGAAGGCTCCGGAGAGAAAAAAAACTGTCCTATGAGCAAACCAGAAGTTTGGGAACGGACATCCAGTTTGTTCGCAGGACCTTTTTTTACCCTCGAGCCTTCAGGGAAGCCTCCTGACGGCCCCTGAAGGCTTCAGAGGGTGAAAAACGGCCCTACGAGTAAACTGGAAGTCCGTTCCTGAATTTCTGGTTTGCCCATAGGGCCGGTTTTTCGTGCTTTGGAGGCTTTGGGGAAGCCTCTAGTGGGCGAAAAATGGCCTCAAAAGAAGGCCAAAGTCAGCTGGCCAGCGCACGCATGCGTGCTGGCCGGCTGACAGGCAAATGCCTTGCATGCCCTGACAAATGGCTCCACGTGCCACCTGAGGCACCGATGCCATAGGTTCGCCATCACGGGTATAATATATTGTTTATTAATCAGAACTAGATAATTACCTATAGCTTAACATTGGTTTGACTAGACATAGGGATTGGAGTGGAGGACCAATGTCCCTTTCAATTCCCAATTCATTCTCTTTTGCTATACTTTCTATGATTGGGTGTATCCATCCTATCAAGCTCAAGGAAAATCTGGAATGGTATAGGTTCTCTTGCAAGGCAAGGGATTGGTCTAGAAGACCTCCCAGGTGCCTCCCAACTCTGTTATCCTGTGTTCCGTGTTCTAAGTAATTTGAACTCTGAATGAGTGATTTCTATGGAAATTTGAAATGAAATCTACAAAAATAGTTTTCAGATTCTTCTTCTGCAGATAAAAAATAACAATTGTTCTGAAGTTCCACAACTCTTTAGCTTTTTCATTTTCAGTTATTTTATTTTGTGGTGCCATTAATTCTTGCTTGCAAGTGAGTGATATTTCTTGCAGATATTCCAAGCACCATTATTGCCATTTTATTTGTAATCAGTCTGTACAATCTTCTTGCAGATTATAAACAATTATATAAACCAATTGCCAAAATGATTCACTAGAACGCCTGTAAAAAGTATGATGCGTTTTTTTAAAGTCTAACTTTCAAAACCATAGGTAGCTATGGGGAATAAAATAAACCAGACTAATCCAGCAGCCCCCAGTCTTTTGGGCATCAAGGAACGGGTCTGTGGAGGGAAGTTTTTCTGCAGACTGAACTGCATCCCATGGAGAGGACTTCGCTTGTTGCCACAGCCTGGTTTCTAGCATGCCACGGCCCGGTGCCAGACAGAGAAAGGGCAGGAATGGGATCCTACCAGTTTAACAAACAGCTGTGTATGCGCTTCGTAAATTTCATTGTTCTTTCTTTGCTGTCCTCTGGAAAGTTAAATTCAGTCTTTTGCTTCTTTCTATTTTCTTGCTGCCTTGGTTGCTTTTCTTTGCTCAGCTATTTTGATGGTTTTGTCTGAAAGCAACTTGTACTTTTCCTATGTTCCTTATATGGTATGTATTGTTTTGCTATTTTAATAATGGTTGATTGAATTTCCTGCTACAGTTCATCAGGTGTCTTAATAATAATAATAATAATATTTAATTTTGTATACCGCGTCCTGTCCCCAAGGGGACTCGGAGCGGTGCACAGGGAAATTAAAACATATAAAATATATACAAACAATAAATACAATAAATAAAAACAGATTAAATTAATCGTCCCTGCCCTAAAAAAAACCATTAAAACTAAATTCCCTAAACACCCCAGAGGTAGAGACTAACCAAGGCCGGCCAAGCAAAAAAAGTGTGTTTTCAGTTTTTGACGGAAGGAGCGGAGGTCCGTAGTTGTTCTAATGTCGGGGGGGAGGTCGTTCCAGAGGGCTGGGCCCGCCACAGAGAAGGCCCTTCCCCTGGGCGTCGCCCGCTGACACAGTCTAGTGGACGTCACCCGGAGAAGTCCCTCACTGTGGGAGCGGATCGGCCGTGAGGATGTATGGGGCAGGATCCGATCCCACAGATAGCTAGGTCCCGAGCCATGGAGCGTTTTGAAGATGACAACTAACACCTTGAAGCGCATCCGAAAGACGACAGGCAGCCAGTGCAGCTTGCGCAAGAGCGGTGTTATATGGGCGTACCTTGCGGTCCCCATTATTGCTCGCGCGGCTGCATTCTGGACCAGCTGAAGTCTTCGGGTGCACCTCAAGGGGAGCCCCATGTAGAGAGAGTTACAATAGTCCAGTCGGGATGTCACGAGAGCATGAGTGACTGTGCAAAGGGCATCCCGATCCAATAGGGGGCGCAACTGGCGTACCAGGCGAACCTGGTAAAACGCCCTCCTGGCCACGGCTGTCACTTGATCTTCCATGGACAGCCGGGTATCCAGGAGGACACCCAAGTTGCGCGCCCCATCCACAGGGGCAAGATGTTCGCCCTCTATGGCCAGTGATGGAGTCAACTGGTTGAATCGGGCGGCCGGAAACCACAGCCACTCGGTCTTGGCCGGGTTGAGCCTAAGTCTGTTACTTCCCATCCAGATCCGCACGGCTTCCAGGCACTGGCACATCACCGCTACGGCATCGTTGGGGTGGTTTGGGATAGATATATACAGCTGAGTATCATCAGCGTAGAAATGATACTCTACCCCAAAACCACGGATGATCTCACCCAGCGGCTTCATATATGTGTTGAACAGGAGAGGCGAGAGGACCGACCCCTGAGGCACCCCGCATGTGAGGGGTCTCGAGGTCGACCTCTGCTCTCCTGTCAACACAAATTGCGATCAGCCGGAGAGGTAGGAGGAGAACCACCGTAAAACGGTGCCTCCCACCCCCAACCCCCCCAGCCGACGCAATAGGATACCATGGTCGATGGTATGGAAAGCTGCTGAGAGGTCTAATAGGACCAGGATGGAGGAGCAACCCCCATCCCTAGCCCTCCAGAGATCATCAACCAACGCGACCAATGCCGTCTCGGTGCTATGCCCGGGCTGAAAGCCGGACTGGCGCGGGTCTAGATAATCAACTTCCTCCAGGTGACGGGGAAACTGTTGTGCCACCACACTCTCTACAACCTTCGCCAAAAAGGGAAGGTTGGAGACGGGACGATAGTTGGCTAATAAAGCTGGGTCCAAAGAGGGCTTCTTCAGGAGGGGCCTCACCATGGCCTCTTTAAGGGAGGCAGGCAAGAAACCCTCATTTAAAGAAGCGTTGACAACCTCTTGGAGCCAGCCTCGTGTCACCTCCCAGGATGCCAGTACAAGCCAGGAAGGACACGGGTCCAGTAAACAAATGGTGGCTCGCAGTCGCCCACGTAACCTGTCCATATCATCGGAAGTAACACAGTCAAACTCCTCCCAACCAAGATCTGTCTCGTGGCATTCCACTGGGCCATCAATGGAGACTAACTCGTCCTGGATCTGAGCGATTTTCTCCTGCAGATAAATCACAAATTCCTCTGCTCTACCCTGTAATGGGTCTTCCCGCACCCTCTGTTGAAGGAGGGAACGGGTTACCCCAAACAGGGCGGCAGGGCGGTTATCTGCGGATGCTATGAGGGTGGCACAATGATGACATTTGGCCACTCTCAGCGCCACAATGTAAGTCCGTAAATGGGCTCTTACCTGTGTTCGGTCGGATTCAGATCGAGTAGACCTCCATCTTCTCTCTAGGCATCTCTTGCGGCGCTTCATCACCCTTAGCTCCTCGGTGAACCAAGGGGCCAGGGTGGCTCGCTGCCGTAAGAGAGGCCGCAAGGGCGCGACCCGATCCAAGGCTCCCGTGGCCGCAGTATTCCATGCGGCCACGAGGTCCTCCATCGGGGCGCGGGGTCAGGGGTACAGGAAGTGGCCCAAGCGCCGCCTGGAACCCATCAGGGTCCATCAGGCGCCTGGGGCGGAACCAGATAGGTAAACTAGGTTCCGCCTCCCCGCGGTGGGGGGCAGCGGTTGGAAAGTCGAGCCGGAGAAGTGAGTGGTCTGACCATGACAAGGGCGTGATGACTATATCCCGTATACCCAGATCACTCTTCCATTGGCCTGAGACAAAGATGAGGTCCGGTGTATGTCCACCCTCGTGGGTGGGGCCCTGAATTAGTTGGGTCAGGTCCATAGCCGTCATGGAAGCTATGAACTCCCGAGCTACCTCGGATGATTCGCCCACCGATGGTAGATTAAAGTCCCCCATGACTACAAGCCTGGGGGTCTCAACTGCCACCGTAGCGATCACCTCGAGGAGCTCGGGCAGGGCTGCTGCTACATAGCGGGGAGCCAGGTATACAACCAGCAAGCCCAACTGCCTCCCTAGGCCCCACTTCACGCAGAGGGACTCACAACCGGTGGTCTGTGGCACAATGGTCTCTCTCGGCTCAAGACCTTCCTTAACAATGACCGCTACCCCACCACCCCTACCTAGAGCCCGGGGCTGATGAAAAGCGCGGTAGCCTGGTGGGCACATTTCAATGAGAGGAAGTCCACCCTCGTGGCCCAAAAAGGTCTCCGCAATTCCTGCCAGGTCCGGCTCCCCCTCCGACACAAGGTCATACATGAGGGGGGCCTTGTTGACCACAGACCTGGCGTTGCAAAACATCAGCCGCAGGCCCTGGCTCTGTACTCCCTGACCACCTAGCCTGCGGGGGTTGAGGCACTTCACCGTTTGCAGCCAACGGTTCTGTGCCCCCAACCGGGAGGATAGAACTTGTCTCCCCTCGGACCTGCCTCTCCCCACGACCCTTTGAATGGAAGTGCCCTCAGCCAGAACAACTCGTATTCCCCCCCCCCCAATGGATCCCTCCGCTTCCCTCCGTCGTCTGCTGGCCTGGCCCTCTCTTTCCCCCTCCGTCTCTACCTGTCTAAACCCCCCCCTCCCTAGTACCCCCTAAAATAGACAATAATTTGTTAATTAAAAACCCCCGAAGACCACGCTTCGCCCACCTCTCCGGATTTATAAATCCCTCATCAAGGCGGGCCCTCGTTAAAGCGGAGGGCCAGACCTGTGAGAGCGGGGACTCTCACAGTAGCAATAAATCAGTCCTGGAGTACATTGCGATATAATAAATAATTAAATAGTTAAAATAATTATAAATATATATACAATGTAAGAATAAATTTCATCAGAGGGTCATGGGTAAAAAGATTATAAAAATATCAATGGCCTTAGTTTAAAATATAAAATTTCATAAATAGATGGTAGAATTTCATGAATAGATGGTAAATAAGGTGGAATTAAAGTGCATCAATAGTTGGGAAAGTGCAGAATAGTTGGGAAATGGTAGTTCAGCTGTTTCTGTTCATAGGTCTTTCTGAGGGACTACAAGAGTCTCTAAGGGACATTTGATGTATAAAGTCTGACAAACCATGATGAGGAGGGTTTCAAAGTTCTTAGTTCTTATAAGTTGCATCTGCGACTAGTGTTAAAGTCTTAAATCCGCTGGAAACACAGGAGTCTATTCCCCCAGATGGAGGTTCAGGCCCAGGAGGGGTGGGTTGGTTAGGCCCAGGCCGGCCCTGTTTCGACCTCCTGGCCCAGCCTGGCCCAGCCAGCCGGAGACACCAACATCCCACTCTCCGGCCGCGGGCCTGATTTATAAGGCCTCTCCCATCGGCCGATCACCAGGGCCATGGGGTATCCTCCCTTCCTCTCCCGGCCGAACACATTTCTGTCAGCGTCCTCTGGCCGTCGCCGGCCTGCCCAGCGACAGACCACTTGGTCAGTGGCCCCGCCATCAACGTCGCCGGGGACACCAGCCTCTGGGCCAGGGCTGGGCCGGAGCTCTCACCTCCATAGCTGAGCTGGAGCTCTCACCTCCGTCTCTGCCTCCGCTGCCGCCTGCAAGCCAGGACTCTCGCCAACATCTGCAACGTTAAAGCCATCCCGTGGCATTGGCCGGCGCGGCGTCCGGCGATCCCCTCAGCGCTCTCACCGCCATCTCTCCTATCGCCCTCTCCCGGCGTTCATCTCCTCTCTCTCCCGGCGCTTCTCACCGCCGCCATCTTCATTTCACGCGGCGCTCCCACTGCCGCCGTTCTTCTCCAACCTCAGCCATTCTCGCCGCCGGCCTCCTGGCGCTCTCACCGCCGGCCTCCACTCCATGGGCAGAGTCCCATTCTCGCCCTCGCCGGGGGATATACGGCGTAGTCAGTGTTCTGCGCCCTCATACAGGCGCCGAAACGCCGACCTCCGCTCTGGCGCTCTCAATGCCGAACCACGCCGTCGGTACACCCCCCGCATCCACAAACCTCACCCAGGGGTGCCTGGGTGGATCCCTCATCGATCCCATGCCCTTCTAATTAAAACGGGAGGGCTGGGGCACTTAAAAAGGCCAGCAACCTCCATGACCCAGCAAAGAGCTCCAGGACTAGCCCGCCGTAGTTCGCGCAAGCGCAGTAGCAAAACTGCAGTAGCAAAACTTCTTAGCAGTGAATTCAATTCTATTTTTTTCAGTTGTATATATAGTAGTGATTTTGTTGACATCAAACTTCATTGATGCCTCTTTGGTTTAATTTGACTTTAATCTTTGCCAGCAACAATGAATGATTTGAATCACAGTTAGCACTTGGATATATCAAGGACTGAACTGGTCATTTATAACTGCATAGAACATAGTCAATCTGATTATGGTGAAGTTCATTTGGTGAGGTCCAACTTTATGAGCGGCAGTTGTGCTGTTTGAACCATCATGTACTCATGGCCCTAAATCAATTTTCTTGACAAAATTGTACCAAATGATCACCTACATCGTTCCGCTTACCAAATTGACCAGTGATGCCTGTGTCTGCTTGTTTGCCAACTTTTGCATTGAAGTCACCCAAAATGTAAACAATGTCTTTTTTTGGGTATTTGTTTCAGAATTTCTTGGACTATGGCTAAAAGCTCTTTATTTCAAGCTCTGTTGCAGTAGTTGTTGGGACATAGACTTGGATAACTGGCATTAAGGGGCTTGGCATGAATTTTGATGGTCATAATTTGATCATCAACAGTTGAGAAGCTTCATAGTGCTCTAGCAAGTTTCTTTCTTACAAGAAACATCACTCTATTTGTTTTCCTGGTATCCTGTTCTGAATATTACACAGTGAAATCCTCAGACTGGAAAAAGTCACTGTCTGACTAGTGTAGCTTATTGACATGAGATCAATTTCCAACCTGATCATCTCTCATTTGACAATATCTAATTTAGCCTGATTCATTACTCTGACATTCCAGGTGGCCATCTGATCTCTGTACAACACAGACAATTACTTACATCACTGGCTCCCTCAACAACTAAGATTCCTTTTGTCCTATTGTTGGGAACAACATCTGATATGTTTGAGAACTTTTCCATAGAAATTTCTTGGCAAGTTTTTTTGTGAAATAGATCGCCAAGTCTTTCTCCAGCCCTGTAACTCACTTTTGACAGTTGCCCAGGGACAGCAACTGCCAAGGTTCATGTTAACCCAAGTGATGACCAATTTGGTATGGAATTCCTTTTCTGTTGTCTTATCATGATAAATGGGTTGTGGATACCCTTAATCTGGCTCCTTAGTTGACACTTGTCTGGCTTGTGTGACCCTGGTGGGATACCTCTAGCATAATTCTCAACCATAGCAGAACACATAAGCTTCTCTCCCACAACAATGGTTTTGTTTTTTTTACATGGAGGGGATATTGTAAACAGACAATAATAATTTTACATAAAAGTATTGATTTTTTAATTGTAACTGACATTGGGGAACCTATTAAATACTGATTCATATTTGCAATAATGGTGAAAATCTGTAGCTTGGGTGTATAATGAGGGTGAGGGTTCATTCTCTAAGCTTGTGGGTTGGTTTTCGAATGTTTCATTACCAGGCTAGGTAGCATCCTCAGCAGAGTTTAACTCTGCTGAAAATGTTACCTAGCCTTGTACTGAAACAGTTGGAAACCACCCCACAAGCTGAGAGAATGAAGCCTCACCCTCACTGCCTCATATTTTTCCCAACAACCCTGTGAAGTGGGTTGAACTTAGAGTGAATAACTGGTCCAAAGTCAGTCAACCAGCTTTCAAACTTAAGGGAGGCCTGATTTCTAGGTCAACACCTTAACCATTCCACTGAAGTAGTTTTCAGATTCTTAATTTCTTGTATTTTAATTTATAACTGAAAATCTAAGACCAAAGATGAGGAACCTACAGCTCTCTGTATTTTCTTGGACTACATTCACCATCGTTCCTCTATGGCTAGAATGATTGAAGATATGTTTCAGCAGCATATGATGGCAGGGGGGGTGGGATCTTAGACATTGTATATGTCAGCGATGGTGAACCTTTTTAGGCTCACGTGCCATAAGGGGAAGAGTGCAGGGGGGTCGTGTGCTGGTGTGCCGCACTTATATTGCAGTGCACCCCCCCTAGTGCGCATGCATGCATGAAAGGCGCTCCCCCCATTTTTACATGCTTTTTTGCCCTCTCTAGGCTCCAGAGGCACTATGGGAACCTGGGGAGGGCGTAAACAGCCCCTCCAGGCCCCCCAGAGGCCCTCCGGAGGCTTCAGGAGCTTCCCTGAAGCCTCCGGAGGACTAAAAATGACAATACTAGCAAACCGGAAGCTTCTATAAAGCCTGGGGAGCGCGAAAAGTGGCTTTAAAAATGGCTAAATACGCTGGCCAGCACGCGCATGCGTGATGGTCAGCTGACAGGGCAATGCCTCGCGTGCCCTGCCAAATGGCCATAGGTTCACCATCACTGGTATATGTGTTCATTTTATGTTGACTAGGCACTTTCTCAAATCTCTCCCATTATTTTTGTGAGCATCTGAGTTCCTAAATTAATTAGCATCTCCCAGCTATTCATTAGCATCTCCCAGCTATTGTCACCTGAACTGGAAGGACGTGGAGAGGGCGCGCAATTTGGGTGTCCTCCTGGATTCCCGGCTGTCCATGGAGGACCATGTGGCGGCCGTGGCCAGGGGGGCGTTTCATCAGGTACGCCTGATGCGCCAATTGCGCCCCATACTGGACCGGGCTGCACTTCGCACAGTCACTCAAGCTCTCGTGACGTCCCGACTCGACTACTGTAATGCTCTCTACATGGGGCTTCCCTTGAGGTGCACCCGAAAGCTACAGTTAGTCCAAAACGCAGCCGCGCGGGTGATTATGGGAGCCACTAGATGCTCCCACATAACACCGATCCTGCGCGAGCTGCATTGGCTTCCTGCGGTCTTTCGGGTGCGCTTCAAGGTTCTGACGACCACCTTTAAAGCGCTCCATGGCTCGGGGCCTAGTTATATGCGAGACCGCCTCCTGCCCCATACATCCCTTAGACCGATACGCTCCCACAGAGAGGGCCTTCTCAGGGTGCCGTCGGCCGGACAATGCTGACTAGCGACACCCAGGGGAAGAGCCTTCTCTGTGGCGGGTCCAGCCCTCTGGAATGATCTACCCCCTGAATTACGTACCATCACCGACCTCCGCCTCTTCCGCCAATGTCTAAAGACATATTTGTTCCAACAAGCCGGCCTAGCCTAACCTCCCATGGGGACTTTTTAGAAAGTTTTAAATTTGGGTCTTTTAAAATTTGGTTTTAGAATAGGATAGGATTATTTAATAGTTATTTTAAATTATATTTATTGTATTTTGTATGTTTTTAAATTTCCTGTGCGCCGCCCTGGGTCCTCTGTGGAGAAGGGCGGGATATAAATTAAAAAAAAAAAAAAAAAAAAGGATTGATTAAATTCCAAAATTTTGAATCATGTAAATAAGTCAGATTTATTGTTATTGTAGAAATATAACTAGTGACATTTTAAAATGATCACAATTCTTATCTATATACTTTCTAAATTCTGTTTTTGAATAGTCTGAAAAACATATTGATAATAAAATTTATTTTAGGCATCTTCAAAAAACGATATTTTGAAAATTTGCAGGAAAGAATATGAGGTAAGCATTTTTCAGATTATTTTTTTCATAAGTAACCTTATTTGATATAGATTGATTATAAAGTCTGTCTACAGTTTGTAGAAGAAAATCATACCTTTTTTAAACATTGATAGGTTGGCTTTGGAAATCTGATTTGCAAATAAGTGCCAGCAAAGTGGACCTGCATTTTTTCTTGCTTCTCCCTTTTTTCTCAGTAATGTTTTCTTTTCTTTTTAATGTCATAATTACATATAAGCTATACAGCAAGCAACACCAACTTGATTAATGAATCATATGTTTTTGTAATCTGGAAAATTGTAGCCATAAATATTTGTGTGTGATCTGATGTGTATAAGCCAGTGGTTCTCAATCTATGATCTGAGAACTCCTGATAGATTACTATATCATCATAGGTCGTCTGCGAAGGCTTGAAGAAATATTATGACTTAAATCTTAAAGTTAAGTGTTGGGGGGGGGGGGGGTCCGTGGCCATGGTCCATAGCCATAAAAGGTATTTAAAGGGAGTCTACTAAAGAAAAGATTGAGAACCACTGATAATAAGTTGCTCTTTTATATTTGATGTTTTGAATAAGAGGGGCTTATTATGATTTAAAAATCTTGCTCAAACCATGAATGGGCTGCATATTGGCCCTATTCCTTCTTGTTACCAGCCATGCTAATCTTGCTCCCTCTACTACTTTGCCAGCTTAAAAATAGGTTTTCTGTGTGTACCTTTCCAGATCTTCTTTCCCTACCACCCAAGGGAAGACTATATTCCAGTCAAGATTTTGTTAGTCTTTTGGAATAAAAATACTATAAACCAGTTTTGGCAAACCTTTTTGGCACCGACTGCTGAAATGGGAGCATGCAGGTGAGAAGCACCGGAAACTGGAAGAGCCAGTTCCCTGTTGCTCGTGTGCGGGAGTGCCAGAAACCGAAAGAGTGGTTCTACAGCAATGGTCATCTGGTATTCCAGTTTCTGGTGTGCATGCATGCATGAAGACGAGCTGGCCGATGCACGCCAGAATCCGGAAAAGCAACGGTGACAGCTGGTGTGCCTGGAGAGATGGCTCTGTGTACCACTTCTGGCACGTGTGCCATAGGTTCATCATCACAGCTATAGACTTTTATTATAGTGTGTTTGTGAACTAGATTCTGTGTCACCGGATTTGTGGCCTGTTTTGTTAAAATAAAGGAAAAAAATGGCCATGGAATGAGAAATAAAAAAATTAATTGAAGAGCAACATGTGTGATAATTGCCTTGAGAGGATGTCTTCTTACTAGGTCTGAATTAGCAAAAATTGATTTATGTAGCAACCTGACAGAAGGCATTCTTAGTAGAGTTGTTCCAATCATGGAATTCCATTTGTGTTTATTTGCAGCTTGATCTAGGTCTTGTAACTATTTAGTGTCAGCTGAAAAATATTTCTTCACCAGGCCTTTATCAGCAATTCTTGATTTATGACCATAATGGATACTGGAATTTTGGTCATAAGTAATTGCACTCATTAAGCAAGGTGTCCATGTATCCATCTCACTTAATAATTGCAATTCAAGCACTCCCTGTTGTGGTTGTTAAGTATGCAACAATGCCTGGGGTGAGAGAGGCCAGGCGCCCACTGGCATGTGAAAACCTGAATAAGCTAGAGCAGGGGTCTGCAAAGTCGGCTCTTTTAAGACTGGTGGACTTCAACTCCCAGAATTTCCCAGCCAGCATGGCTGTCTGGGGAATTCTGGGAGTTGAAGTCCACCAGTCTTAAAAGAGCCGACTTTGCAGACCCCTGAGCTAGAGGTATCTGCCATCTAGGCCCACTGGACCATCTGTTCATCCCACCTTGTCCTAGTCCACTTATCTTTCTGTTGCCTAACTCTATCTTGCATGTGAGCATTGCAAACATTTCTTGCAATGGTTTGGAAGGCTTCTTCATGAGATTTCTAGATCATCATGAAAATAAGGCATTCACTAGTGTCTTTCCTCTGAGAAGAAAATGCTAATAAAACTGGCATTTTGTAAGACTCTGGGCCTCAACATTTTAGAATGCTGAATGTTAGCATTTTGAAAGGCTCTGAACCTCAGTTTTTTCTTCTGGAATCCATTTTTTTTTTTTGCTATCATATTTCTCTCAGAATGAAAATTCAAAGCTTTCAATCTGAAACATCTTTAGCATTTCATCAGATTTTAGATCTGTTTCTCTGGTGTGCAGGAGGATTTCCCTTCTTTACTTGGAGGAAGGGAAATCCTTAACATGCTGTGAGAATGGACCTCATAATCACAGGGCATTTGACAATTGGTTGCAAATATGAACAGGTTGCCAAGTGCCTGAAATATGATCATGTGATCAAGAGTAGTATGATGTTTTATGATGCCCAGAAGTGCTTTATAGGCCAAAAAGTACTTGTTCTCTGTTTGTTGTAATGTTTGTCAAATGATCTGTCATCATTTCAGAACTAACTGTACTTATTTATTTATTAAATTCATATGCTGGTGATTTCACAATTGAGTGACTCTTGGTGGCTTACAACATGATAATAAATAAATAAATAAATAAATACTGAAACATTAAAAAACACTAAAATATTTAAATTAACAGAAAATTGGGTAAACTAGGACCCATTATATGAATGAGATAGGGGTGTTCTTAATGCATTACCATGTTTCCCTGAAAATAAGACAGGGTCTTATTTTCTTTTGACCATCAAAATTACCATTTGGCCTTATTTTCAGCCTTATTATTTTTGAGGTGCAAGGGATGGCGAGCATGGGCATCTCATGGCTGCTGCTGTGTTGAAATATTTTCAGGGAAGGCTTGTTTTTGGGGGAGGGCTTATTTTAGCGCATGCACTTAAAAGCCCAATTGGGCTTATTATTCAGGGAAACAGGGTAGCTAACTCCAGTTTCCTCATTGCGGCCCCAAGCCATTTGGTTTTGAAGCCCTTGCAGAAGGCCAAGGGGTACGGTAGATCTCATCTCCAAAGATGTTCCAGAAGGCAGGAGCCATGACAAAAAAGGCTCGTATGCCCAATGTATTTCTTTCCTGTTCTGGTTTTGAGATATTAGAATTATTCAATTTTAAAGTAATGAATGATTTTAATATTATTGTATTTGTCTGATTTGATATTAACTCATAGCTATAAGAAAGCAAGTATTAACAATTATTATTATTAATAACATTTATTATTAGCTTCTTATTTAAAAAAAACTATTGAAAATGGCACAGATATTTTTGTACTTGTGAATTGGTGAATATATGTGTGTTATTATTCTGTCTCTGCCATATATGGACTAGATCCATACACTCCTGGCTTTTATAAAGAGTTGATGGTATGTGGTTAGTGGATCTTGGAAATGAGCAGTTCCTCCCTTTAGGAGGGGGTGGCTTTGAAAGACATTCTAATGTTTCGTCCAGAAGCCCTCCTTAGATTCAGCTGTAATCTTCCCTTTTGTTAAAGAAACACTTAAAAAAAAACACCTTAGGCAAAATATATTATATGGACCTTTTTTCAAACAGGAGTTCATGACAAATATTTTAGCTGAAGATGAGATTAAAGCAAAAAGAAATTTACCAGGAGTGGTATGAGCTAGGTTGAAAGTTGGAAAAAAAGAAAAGAAAGTTGTTGATGGAAATTCCCAAACTTTTCCTGGAAGTCATAATGCCTAGATTATTGTACTAAAGACCAGTATTTTTTTAGATATTTAGCTAATTGGTAACTTTTTAAATGTTCTTTTCTCTTACTTGCAATTACTTTCTAATTACTGTATTTTTCGGAGTATAAGACGCACCAAAAAAAGTACGTAGAGGGATAGAGAGGGAGAGAAAGAAAGAGAAATACAGTAGGTAGGTAGGTAGAGAGAGTAGGTAGGTAGATAAAGGGATAGAGAGAGAGAGAGAAATAGAGAGAAATACAGTAGGTAGGGAGAGAGAGAGTAGGTAGGTAGGTAGAGGGAGGGAGAGAGAGAGAGAGAGAAATACAGTAGGTAGGTAGGGGGAGAGAGAGTGTAGATAGGTAGGTAGAGGGATAGAGAGAAGTAGAGAAATACCGTAGATAGGTAGGGGGAAAGAGAGTAGGTAGATAGGTAGATAGAGGGGGAGATAAAGAAATACAGTAGGTAGGTAGGGAGAGAGTCTGTGTAGATAGGTAGGTAGATAGAGGGATAGAGAGAGAAATAGAGAGAGAGAGAGAGAGAGAGAGAGAGAGAGAGAGAGAGAGACATACAGTAGGTAGGTAGGTAGGTAGAGAGTAGATAGGTAGGTAGATGTTTCCAGGTGTATTTACCCATGTGCTGGATACTGGATAACCATTGATTAAGCTGGTATTGGTCTTCTGCTTTGAGCACGGCATTGGACAGGAAGACCTCCTAGGTCCCTTCCAGTCCTATGTTCTCTGGCCTAATATGGAGATCCATATGAAGAGAAAGGGAAGGCCTGCAGTAGGCAGTGAATCAAAAATCATATTTTTAATGAAGACCTGCAATAGGTGGTAAAACAAAAATGAAATCTTCCTTTCTTTGGCCCAGTGTAAGAGACCTCTAATGCAGAGGAGAGCTGCTTGCATTCTTTCGCTCCATCTTCTTAACCAACCACACTGTCACCTAATGACTTCAACTTTGTAAGACTACCAGAATGACTGGTTTAGTTGAGCAACTATAGAAATTAAATAAAGGAATAGCCTGAAGAGCTAGAATTGCAGTTGTTGAAAGAAGCAATCATTTGGGAATCTTGCTTTGCAACGGCAAAGACTCAAAAATTCTAAATCCAACTGTAGTTCTACATCGAGGACTGCCTATATTTTGGTCAAAAAGTGCCTTCTTTGATCATGTATTAGAGAAATTGGTGTCTCTCAGTTGTGTGGAGGGTGGAATGTTTTCATATTTATGTTATACAAGTAGTCCTCAACATATGACTACAATTAGGATCAGAATTTTGATTGGTAAAGCATAATGTCACCTAATCGTATCACTTAGCAACTACAATTCTTACTGAGATTATTAAACAAATTTCCCAGTTTTAGCCAAAGATTCACCCTAATACAGGCTATCCTGGGTTTGGTCCCTCTCACCCCTGAACTTCAGTAAATTAAAGGGCTCCCAGTATTCATCTCTCTCCCTCCATCCATCTCTGCCTTTTGACAGGCATCCTGCCTTGCCAGCAGCTTCAGAACCACATGGTTCTGGAGTTGCTTGCATACCCTGGGAATCCACAGGTGCCCTAAACCACTCTTGGTCACCCTCACCACCCCATATTCCTAGACCCATGCTATCCTGTATGCTATCCTTTGTTGGCCCAGTTATTTTCTTCACTGCCTTCTTGCTCTCACTACTTCTGAGGCATGTTTGGCGTAGCTGCTGGATCTTATGGGGATGGTTTCACATGGCAAAAAAGAAAGCTCAAGGCAACTTACAGGGGCTGTAATACACCTAAAATCTCCTTTGCATCGTCCTATGGGCCATATTGGGGCTGATTTTGTACTGTGAAAAGGGCAAAAGGAAAAATAAAGCAATTCCCCTTGAGCTGGAACATGTTAAAACACTCCTTTTTCCTGGCCATATGGAGCCTGTGAAAAATGGAGCAGGAAGCCAAAGCCTGCCCTCCTTTTTCATAATGCAGTGTCAGTTTCAGCCTTGCCCAGGAATTCTTTGAAAAAATGCTCCTTGTAATGTTTTATATCACGACAATCATCTGACTATGAGCTCTAGGTTTTGTTTATTGGATTCACTCTTGGTACATATTCCAGGCATAGATCAGATATCATATCTAAACAGATAAAGGAATTCATGGATAATTGGGAAAAAAAGGACAAATAGGGAGGGGGAGGACCCACTAACAGTTTAAAATTTGTATTTACATTCATTGGAGAGGAAGGGACTATAGGTGTACATGATACATTCTAGCTTAGTTCAATAAATTGAACTAAGACTGTTGATAATAGTTCAGTTCCTGCTGAAAATACATATTTGAAAAGTTAGGGCTTTTCTGTTACTGAGGAAGTCATAATTTTGAATACTTCTGAACCATAGCCTTCAACTTAGAGCTTTTTCTTTTCTAATTCTGTATTATACTACTCCTCTATTATGCTGTGTTTCCTTCTCTTTTCTGGATTTCTGCATTACTGTAGGAGATTCACCAATTTTTGTTGGAGAACAGAAAGGAAAGGTAAGAAAGTTTTCAAAAATAGGAGTGAAGTGATGATAGTTTCTCATGATAATTTCTTTTCCTAATTCTTATTCTCTTATGCTTTTATTTTTCTTATATGTCATTTCATTAATTTTCTCTTACCTTAATTAGAGTTATTTCAAAAATATTTACAAATGTAAAAAGTAATAAACTTAATTATCTGGTAATTCTTTTCCATTTTTGTCATGATATACCTATTGTTACATGTTTAGATATTTCTAGGTACCATAGCTATTTTTACACCTTAGGTCTGTTATAAAGTTCATGATAAAATCATTTGAGGGCAAACTGTCAGTACAATTTTCTAGATTTGGGGATAAATCATAAAAGTATGTAACAGTATCTGTTCATGTTGCTAGATAGTCTTCAAAAGAAAATATTTTAAAATAAAATACTATAGAGTGGAGTAAAATTTAGTCTGACATGAAAGAACTGAATTTTTAAAATGTTTTTTCTTGTAACTAGTGAGTGAGTTATTGTAATTATGATTGAGTTAATTAATAATTTCTTCTTCTAATAGAAAAATTAGTGATTTAAAAGCCACTATGCTTTTAAATATAATTGTGCTATGAATATTAGGATAGGTGTATATTTTTGGTAGTATCCATGGAGTGGTATAGAAATAAATGAGAAAGGAGCCCTTAGGTCCTTCATAGAAAAATACTCTTACAATCAGATTAAAACATCTTCCACAACTTTAGAATATATTATAAATAAAACTCATCTAATTAATACCAGGAAATAGTTGGATAAAACAAGAAAAAGGAAATTAATAAACTTCAAAAGAATACTTCAACTAATAATTAGAACTGAAGAAAAAGGTATTATTATTTTTAATTAAACCAGTGAATTTGTAAAATGGTTATTTTTAATCCATTGCATTTACAACATTTACAACACACATACAATTTATTTGGATTTTGCTGCTTATCAGGTACATATTCATGCATATGTACCATTATTTTTTTCACGATTAGCTGTTAATTATACTTTTTGTTTTTATTTTTAGAACACTCTTTTTAGTTGTATTAACAAAAATGAAAGTAAGTATCTTATTTTTTTAAAAACAGAATTTTGACTTTTTATTCTCTCATTGATTTTATTTTACCTTAAAAATAATTTTTAAAGAGTATATGTCTACTTCACATGTGTAAAACTGACTCAAGCAGAACAGATTGCATTTCTTCTAAACACTAGTAGTCTTTTTTATGTATTTCAGTATGTTTCAAAATATGGAACCTTTTAGCGAAATATTTCTATATAGTAGTAAGAGTAATGTTAGTTAGTGTCTGAGATTCTAACCAAGTTGTATATTCAAATTTATCAGCAAAGGATGAATATACGTTTTAATAATAAGTAATAAAATCTCTTTTTTTCCTTAGTGGGATCGGTTTGTTGTAATTATGCTGGCCATCAAACAAATTGCTGGGAATACTGTCAAGCAATCTTTCGAACAGATACTTCTCCAGGCCCTTCCCAGATAAAGACTCTTGAAAATTACTGTGTTTCTGTGAGCCCAATGTTACTGAATTGTGTGAATAACTATACACAGTCCTATCCAATGAGAAATTCAACAGATAGTAAGTATATGACAAAGAAACTTTTACATATAATATTATGGTCAACTAATGCATGAAAATAATACAGTAAGACTTCTACAGATTAAACAATGTTAATTCATTTATTGTTTTTTTTAAATCCATACAATTCTGTACTCTAAAATTAAGGATAACCAAATGTCCTGGTTATTCTATAGGGAAAAGCCACAAATCTCTTAATAGAGGACATGCTATACATGCATATCTCATACGTTATCTTCAGTATTAGGTTAGGAAAAATTCCTGCCTAATATCTGAGGAAGTATTGTTAATCCAATTCAACTTTATTATAACTGTTGTAGCCAGATAGAAACAAAATATTGACTAAAGTGTGTGTGTGTGTGTATGTGTATCAGAAAAACAATAAGTACTATATAATGGAGTAAAAAAATAATTAAGCAACTAAAAAATTATTATGTAATAGTACAGTGTGTCTTAGAAATACTAACACAGAACTGGATCTTGAGTCCTTGTCTGAGATTAGTTGTATTAAATAGAAATTGCATTCTCTACCTGGAAATTTTTTCAAGAGGTGCTATATAAGGATCAGTCAGAGCTAGAAGTGACCTTGAAAGACTTCTAGTTCAATACCCTGCCCAAGCAAGAGACCCTATACCATTCCAGACAATGGCTGTCCAATTTCTTTTTTAAAAATATCAAGGGATGGAGCACCCCCAACTTCTGGAGGTATGTTGTTCCACTGATTAATTGTTCTCACCATTAGGAAATTTCTTCTTAGTTATAGGTTGTATCTCTCCTTTATAAGTTTTCATCCATTACTTTTTGCTCTCAGATGTTTTGCAGAATAAGTCTACCCCCCCCCTTTCTCTTTGATAGCTTCTCAGACATTATTTATTTATTTTATTTATTTATTTAAATTTATATCCCGCCCTTCTCCACAGAGGACCCAGGGCGGCGCACAGGAAATTTAAAAACATACAAAATACAATAAATATAATTTAAAAACTATTAAATAAACCTATCCTGCGCTAAAACCAAATTTTAAAAACCCAATTTAAAACTATCTAAAAGTCCCCATGGGAGGTTAGGCTAGGCCGGCTTGTTGAAACAAATATGTCTTAAGACATTGGCGGAAGAGGCGGAGGTCGGTGATGGTACGTAATTCAGGGGGCAGGTCATTCCAGAGGACTGGCCCCGCCACAGAGAAGGCTCTCCCCCTGGGTGTCGCCAGTCGGCATTGTCCGGCCGACGGCACCCTGAGGAGGCCCTCTCTGTGGGAGTGTATCGGTCTAAGGGATGTATGGGGCAGGAGGCGGTCTCGCATATAACTAGGCCCCGAGCCATGGAGCGCTTTAAAGATAGTTGTCAAAACCTTGAAGCGCACTCGAAAGGCCACAGGAAGCCAATGCAGCTCGCGCAGGATCGGTGTTATGTGGGAGCACCTAGTGGCTCCCATAATCACCCGTGCGGCTGCGTTTTGGACTAGCTGTAGCTTTCGAGTGCACCTCAAGGGAAGCCCCATGTAGAGAGCATTACAATAGTCGAGTCGGGACGTCATGAGAGCTTGAGTGACTGTGCGAAGGGCAGCCCGGTCCAGTAAGGGGCGCAATTGGCGCATCAGGCGTACCTGATGAAACGCCCCCCTGGCCACGGCTGCCACATGGTCCTCCATGGACAGCCGGGAATCCAGGAGGACACCCAAATTGCGCGCCCTCTCCACGGGGGCCAGTGTTTCGCCCCCAATGGCCAGAGTTGGAATAATCTGGCTGAACCGGGGTGCCGGAAACCACAGCCACTCAGTCTTGGCAGGGTTGAGCTTGAGTTTGTTACCACCCATCCAGATCCGTACGGCTTCCAGACACCGGGACAGCACTTCGGCGGCATCGTTGGGGTGGTTTGGGGTGGATATGTACAACTGAGTGTCATCAGCGTACAGATGGTACTCCACCCCAAAACCACGGATGATCTCACCCAGCGGCTTCATATATGTGTTGAAAAGGAGGGGCGAGAGGACCGACCCCTGAGGGACCCCACATAGGAGAGGCCTCGAGGTCGACCTCTGCCCTCCCGTCAACACATATTGCTCATATTAATGTTCCCAAAGAAAGATGTAAGGAGGTGCAGAGAGAAGCTGAAACGGAGAAGGAAAACAGAGAGAGAGAGAGGCGTTAGAGAAAGAACGTTCCCAAAGAAAGATATAAGGAGGTGCAGAGAGAAGCTAAAATGGAGAAAGAAAGAAAGGAATAAGAGAAAGAGACAGAGAGAGGCATTGGAGAAAAAACGTTTCCAAGAAGGATGTAAAAAGGAGCTGAGATGAGCTGAAATGGAGAAAGAAAGAAAGAGGAATAAGAGAAAGAGACAGAGAGAGGCATTGGAGAAAGAACGTTTCCAAGAAGGATGTAAAAAGGAGCTGAGATGAGCTGAAATGGAGAAAGAAAGA
Organism: Rhabdophis nuchalis; assembly: GCA_039707465.1. Classification (NCBI taxonomy): domain Eukaryota; kingdom Metazoa; phylum Chordata; class Lepidosauria; order Squamata; family Natricidae; genus Rhabdophis; species Rhabdophis nuchalis. The sequence continues at coordinate 109,145,563 of CM077647.1, read as the reverse complement.
AAGAGGAATAAGAGAAAGAGACAGAGAGAGGCATTGGAGAAAGAACGTTTCCAAGAAGGATGTAAAAAGGAGCTGAGATGAGCTGAAATGGAGAAAGAAAGAAAGAGGAATAAGAGAAAAGAAAGAGAGAGGCATTGGAGAAAGAACGTTTCCAAGAAGGATGTAAAGAGGAGCTGAGATGAGCTGAAATGGAGAAAGAAAGAAAGAGGAATAAGAGAAAGAGACAGAGAGAGGCATTGGAGAAAGAACGTTTCCAAGAAGGATGTAAAGAGGAGCTGAGATGAGCTGAAATGGGGAAGGAAAGAAAGAGGAATAAGAGAAAGAGACAGAGAGAGGCATTGGAGAAAGAACGTTTCCAAGAAAGATGTAAAAAGGAACTGAGATGAGCTGAAATGGAATTCTTCCATACCAAATGGATTTTATATGTCACTGATTTACACCTCACTCTACCCTCTCTAATCAATTAATAGTCGTGCTTATGAAATTTCCCTCCCTGGCCAAAAATGTACCCCCTCACAACTCTACCTTACCCCATCATGTATTCGAGGCAAGATAGAATGCCACCCTATTCTAGATCTGAGCTCCTCTGCCTGCGAGAATGTCCCCTCTCGCAAGTCTGGCCCCCTGAATTAACACGGACACACCTCGAGGATGGATTAATTAATCCTAAGAGGTGGGCGAAGCGCAGGCTCAGGGGATTCCTGTGTAAATTTTTAATTCGACTTTTAGGGGTTCCCAGGGAAGGGGGGTGGGAGGACCAATTAGGGGAACGCCAAGAGAGAAGGCCGGCCAAACGCGGAAATGAAAAGACGAAGGGGGGTGAAGAGAGGGTCGGTTCCACTAGAGTATTTGCCATCAATACGGTCTTGGGGAGGGGCAGGGGCGGGGACGGTGGGAAGGGGGATGGACGCCATCAGTTGGAGAATCGTGGCCGATGGTTACAAGCGGTCACGCACTCCAACTCCCCTTTTCCTCATCGCAGACTAGGTGAGCAAGAACCATAGACCCGGGGCCTTAGGCTGATGCTATGCAATGCCAGGTCCGTGTTACAAAAAGCCCCTCTCTTGCATGACCTTGTGTTGGAGGGGGACCCGGACCTGTTAGGCATCACGGAAACCTGGTTGGGCCACGAGGGAGGACATCCCCTCGTAGAAATGTGCCCACCAGGATACCGAGCCTTCCATCAGCCCAGGGCCTCAGGGAGGGGTGGGGGAGTAGCGATCATGGTTAGGGAAGGTCTTGAGCCAAGGGAGACCACAGTCCCTCAGACGACCGGGTGTGAATCTCTCCTTGTGAAGTGGGGCCTGGGGAAGCAGTTGGGCGTGTTAGTTGTATACCTGGCTCCTCGCTATGCAACAACAGCCCTGCCCGTGCTGCTCGAGGTTATAGCCGGGGTGGCGGTTGAAACCCCCAGACTTATAGTCATGGGGGACTTTAACCTGCCATCAGCAGGTGAGACCTCTGGTGTAGCTCGGGAGTTCATGGCTTCCATGACAGCCATGGACCTGACTCAGGTAGTTCTAGGCCCAACTCACGAGGGCGGACACACCTTGGATCTCATCTTCGTCTCGGGCCAGTGGAGTAGTGATCTGGGAATAGCGGATTTAGTCATCACACCCCTGTCATGGACAGATCACGCTCTCCTTCGGCTCGACTTTCCGACCGTTACACCTCACTGTGGGGAGGCGGAACCAAACATCCCTATATGGTTCCGCCTCAGGCTCCTGATGGACCCATTAAGGTTCCAGAAGGAGCTTGGGCCAATTCCTGTGGACTTGCTCCGTGACTCGGCCAGGGACCTAGTGACCGCATGGTTAAGTGCGGCCGCGGGGGCCTTGGACCGAGTCGCGCCCTTGCGGCCTCTCTTGCGACGACGAGCCACCTGGGCCCCTTGGTTTACCGAGGAGCTCAGAGGGATGAAACGTCGCAAGAGACGTCTAGAGAGCAGATGGAGATCATCTCACTCTGAAGCCGACCAAACACTAGTAAGAGACCACATTAGGACTTACTTAGTGGCAATAAGGCTGGCCAAACGTGAGTACTGTGCCACACTTATTGCATCCGCAGATAACCGCCCTGCCGCCCTGTTTAAGGTAACCCGCTCCCTCCTCCAACAGAGGCCACAGGAAGCCTCCTTGCAGGGTCGAGCAGAGGAATTTGGGATTTATCTGCAGGAGAAAATCACTCGGATTCGGAGCGAGTTACCCTCCATTGTCAGTAGCCCAGTCGAGAGTGCCGAAGCAGCTCTTGTGACACCATTGTGGGAGGAGTTTGATTTTGTTACTATCAAAGATATGGACAAGTTGTCTAAGAGACTCAGGGCCACCACATGTTTATTAGACCCGTGTCCCTCCTGGCTTATACTGGAATCCTGGGAGACGACACGAGGCTGGCTTCAGGGTATTGTCAACGCATCATTGAGTGAGGGGTCCTTACCTACCGTCTTGAAAGAGGCGGTGGTGAGGCCCCTCCTCAAGAAGCCGTCCCTGGATCCAGCATTATTAGAAAACTATCGTCCCGTCTCCAACCTCCACTTTCTAGTGAAGGTTGTTGAGTGTGTGGTGGCCCAACAGTTTCCGCGACACTTGGATGAAGTTGACTATCTAGATCCGCGCCAGTCCGGCTTCCGACCCGGGCACAGCACCGAGACGGCATTGGTCGCATTGGTCGATGATCTCTGGAGGGCACGGGATAGAGGACTCTCCTCTATCCTAGTCCTATTAGACCTCTCAGCGGCTTTTGATACCATCGACCATGGTATCCTATTAAGCCGACTGGAGGGGTTGGGACTGAGAGGCACCGTGTTGCGGTGGTTCGCGTCCTACCTCTCCGGTCGGTCACAATATGTGTTGACAGGGGGGCAGAGGTCGACTTCGAGACCCCTCTTATGTGGGGTCCCTCAGGGGTCGGTCCTCTCGCCCCTATTGTTTAACATATATATGAAGCCGCTGGGTGAGATCATCCGTGGTTTCGGGGTGGGATATCATCTGTACGCCGATGATACCCAGCTGTACATATCCACCCCAGACCACCCCAATGATGTTATCGAGGTTATGTCCCGGTGCTTGGAAGCCGTACGGATCTGGATGGGTAGTAACAAACTCAAGCTCAACCCGTCCAAGACTGAGTTGCTGTGGCTTCCGGCACCCCGTTTCAGCCAGATTATTCCAACTCTGGCCATTGGGGGCGAAACACCAGCCCCCGTGGAGAGAGCACGCAATTTGGGTGTCCTCCTGGACTCTCGGCTGACCATGGATGACCATGTGGAGGCCGTGGCCAGGGGGGCGTTTCATCAGGTACGCCTGATGCGCCAATTGCGTCCCTTACTGGACCGGGGAGCCTTACGCACAGTCACCCAAGCACTCGTCACATCTCGACTTGACTACTGCAATGCTCTCTACATGGGGCTTCCCTTGAGGTGCACCCGAAGACTACAGTTAGTCCAGAATGCGGCCGCACGGATAATTACGGGAGCACCCAAACACTCCCATATAACACCTGTCCTACGCGAGCTCCACTAGCTTCCTGTGGTCTTTCGGGTGCGCTTCAAGGTCCTAACGACCATCTTCAAAGCGCTCCATGGCTCGGGACCTAGCTATATGCAAGACCGCCTCATGCCCCATACATCCCTGGGACCGACACGCTCCCACAGAGAGGGTCTCCTCAGGGTGCCGTCGATCGGGCAATGTCAACTGACGGCACCCAGGGGGAGAGCCTTCTCTGTGGCAGGACCAACCCTGTGGAACGACCTACCTCCTGAAATCCGCACCATTCCTGACCTCCGCCTCTTTCGCAAATGTCTTAAGACTCACCTCTTCCAACTAGCCGGCCTTGCGTAACCCCAATACTGCCAGTTGTAAATGGGGATTTAAAATGGTTATAACACAGGTACCTAATATCTCTATATTTTGTATATATTGATTTAATTCTATGTTCGCCGCCCCGAGTCCCTTTGTGGTGAGATGGGAGCGGGTTATAAATATGAAAAATAAATAAATAAATAAATATTGCGACCGACCAGAGAGGTAGGATGAGAACCACCGCAGAACGGTGCCTCCCAGCCCCAATCCCCCCAGTCGGTGCAATAGGATACCATGGTCGATGGTATCAAAAGCCGCCGAGAGGTCTAATAGGACTAGGATAGAGGAATAACCTCTATCCCGCGCCCTCCAGAGATCATCAACCAACGCGACCAATGCCGTCTCGGTGCTGTGACCGGGTCGGAAGCCGGACTGGCGCGGGTCTAGATAATCAACTTCCTCCAGGTGTCGCGGAAACTGTTGGGCTACCACACTCTCAACAACCTTCACTAAAAAGTGAAGGTTGGAGACCGGACGATAGTTCTCTAGTAAAGCTGGGTCCAGGGACGGCTTCTTGAGGAGGGGCCTCACTATCGCCTCTTTCAAGACGGCAGGTAAGGACCCCTCACTCAAAGATGCATTGACAATGCCCTGGAGCCAGCCTCGTGTCGTCTCCCAGGATGCCAGTACAAGCTAGGAGGGACACGGATCCAATAAACATGTGGTCGCCCTAAGCTTCCTTGACAGCCTGTCCATATCCTCGGTGGTAACAAAGTCAAACTCCTCCCAAGAAGGAACCTCAAGACTAGTCTCGGACAGTCCCACAGGACCACTGTCGATGGAGGGTAGCTCATTCCGAATCCGAGTGATTTTCTCCTGCAGATAAATCCCAAATTCCTCTGCTCGCCCTTGCAGAGGGGCTTCCCGCGGCCTCTGATGGAGGAGGGAGCGGGTAACCCCAAACAGGGCGGCAGGGCGGTTATCTGCGGATGCAATAAGGGTGGCACAATACTCACGTTTGGCCACTCTTATCGCCACTAAATAAGCCCTAATATGGGTTCTCACTAGTGTTCGGTCGGCTTCGGAGCGAGAGGATCTCCATCTGCTCTCTAGGCGTCTCTTGTGGCGCTTCATCCCCCGAAGCTCCCCAGTGAACCAAGGAGCCTGGGTGATTCGTTGCCGCAAGAGAGGCCGCAAGAGCGCGACTCGGTCCAAGGCCCCCGTGGCCGCACTTAACCATGTGGCCACTAGGTCCTCAGTCGAATCGCGGGGCAGGGTCCCAGGAATTGGCCCAAGCTCCCTCTGGAACCTTTCCGGGTCCATCAGAAGCCTGGGGCGGAACCATATAGGAGTGTCCGGTTCCGCCTCCCCACGGTGGGGTGTAGCGATTGGAAAGTCCAGCCGAAGGAGAGCGTGATCTGTCCATGACAAGGGAGTGATGACTAGATCCCCTATTCCCAGATCACGACTCCACTGTCCCGAGACAAAGATGAGATCCAGTGTGTTCCCCCCCTCGTGAGTGGGGCCTAAAACTACCTGGGTCAGGTCCATGGCCGTCATGGAGGCCATGAACTCCCGAGCTACTCCAGAGGCTTCGCCTGCCGACGGCAAGTTAAAGTCCCCCATGACTACCAGTCTGGGGGTCTCAACTGCCGCCTCGGCTATCACCTCTAGGAGCTCGGGCAGGGCTGTTGTTGCATTGCGAGGAGCCAGGTATACAACTAACATGCCCAACTGCCTCCCTAGGCCCCATCTCACGCAGAGAGATTCACACCCGGTTGTCTGGGGGACCGTGGTCTCCTTCGGCTCAAGACCTTCCTTTACGATAATCGCCACCCCCCCACCCCCCCTAGGGCCCTAGGCTGATGAAAAGCACGGTAACCTGGTGGGCACATGTCCACGAGGGGTATACCCCCCTCGTGGCCCAACCAGGTTTCCGTTATACCCACCAGGTCCGGGTCCCCCTCTGACACAAGGTCACGAATGAGGGGGGATTTTTGAACCACGGACCTGGCGTTGCATAACATCAGCTTCGGGCCCCGGGTCTGTGATTCCTGCCCACCTAGTCTGCGATGGGAGAGCAGAGAGTTGGAGCACGTGATATTAGAAGACTGCTATCATGTCATCCCTGTTTATATTTGTTAGGCTACACATACCTAGTTCCTGCACCGCCCTGAGTCCCTTCTGGGAGATAGGTGCGGTATAAAAATATATATTTTTTGGCAGCTGCAGCACACTGCTAACTTCTATTTGAGGAGTTGTCCACTGGGACTCCTAGGTTCCTCTCACAGTTACTACTATTAAACCAGGTATCCCTATTCTATACCTGTGCAGAGGAAACAATATAATAGCATATGGCCTAGGGACTCTATTGAACCATCAACATGTGGACATTACCTTAAATTACTTAAAATGTCCAAGAAACACTTGATGAGAACCTAATGTGCACACATCTTCCATACTTAAAAATATACCATATTCTGGCACTTATTGGAACTATGCCTGTTTCTATTTTATTATATAGGATTATTGAAATTATTCTAATAAACTTATTTTGTATGCTTTTGGATGATATTGAACTTTGTAAAGAAGTAAATTTGGAAGCTATAGAAAAGCTGTGGGACTACTTAGCTTGGTAGACATTGTGAGCTGCAGGAATATAATTTACCATCCTTTTGAATGGTAAAATGTTACACTAACTATAATCCTTGCCAGGTAAGAAAAATGATCATGCCAAGTTAAGGGAGATATGAAATTGCACTCCAAGGTATTTATAGGTGCATACCTGTTTGATTGGAGTCCTATTAAATTGCCATTTGTGAATTTTATGATTATGTCAGACAAAGCCTGACATCTTGGTTTTCTGATAATTAGTTTTTCTGTAGAATAAAGCTAATGCCCTAAATGCTTTTCCTAATCTCACCTGTGAAACAGACATAATAACATCATTGATATAAGTAGTGCCTAGACTGCACGATTAGCCAGAGTGGGTAGATGATGGGTTGAAACAACGAGGGATTGAATTATTGGATTTAAATAAAAATTGAATAGTAATGGGGATAATATACAATCTTGTTTTACACTCCTGAATGTTGGAACTGGTTTAGATCCCTATGGAGGACATTAATTTCCTGTGAGGTATTAGACTAAAGTAATTGAATAAGCATCAATAGCCTTTTGTCAATATGGAATGTCTCAGACTATCCTCTTGGTATTAAATCAAAAACTAATTTAAAAGCAACACAAGTTGCAAAAAAGAATAATTTTCTGCCAGCAATAATGCCCATTACTCTCTAAATCCAGCCTGTTCTTCAGCGATAATATTTCCATTTCATACACAATCCACTTATAGATATTTAATTTTAGTCATAGAAATCTGGCATAAAGATAGTTTATTTGTTTAATAAAGTAATAGACCTAAATTATAGAGTCATATCTACTTCATTTATTTCTGTATATTAGTACCATAGAGGCCTGTTCCAGTCAGATGGGAATTGTCCAGTGTTTTAATATGTATAAATAATATCAGAGCCACCAATCTTTGTCTTTATTTTCGGCAGGATAAAATCATCATTAGATGCTGCTTCTGGTTTTATTGGGGAATAAGATCTTTAATATCAGTTATAGGCACTGGTGGCCATTTCAGAAGAGGGGATCACATCAAGAGGGAATCACATCTGAGGTTATAGAGGGCTCCATTTTGAAGACGTTATAAAAATCTCCCATTTATCTTATGCAATAAAACTAATATGCCTTATCTGTAAAGAATTGATATATTAATCACCAAAATCAACTGGGGTTCTTAAATTTTGCTACTATAATTATTACTCCAATTCTCTCTTGTACCCTAACTTTTCTTTATTTTCAGAATGTCTTTGTAATTCATTTTTTGAATCTTAACTAATATAAAAACATTCAAGAGAATTTTCCTGGCAAAGAGAGGATATTTAGGATAGACGTTTTAGTCTTAACGCAATCATCATCATATCAGGATTTGGGTCTTTTTTGTGCATAGATATCATTTGCTGTTGAAAATCTTGGCAGAGGATCTTGGAGATTCATAATAATTGATTGGTATAGTGACATTATTTGTTCATCTGAATAGATTTGGATATATATTTAAAGAAGGGACTCAGAGGCCAAAAGTCCAGACATAACTTTAGCCAGATTGAAGACCATTTATTTCATACTTGTTTTAATGCCAGTGAATCAGTGAGCTATTTCTAATAGTTCAAAGTTCGTTTTAGGGTAACACCCCCCCCCCCCCAAACATTGAAACTATCTATTGGGAAAGGAGCAGAGCAATTAATTTATTCACTGCTACTTGGAATGCAGCTCTCATATAAATACTGTTGTTTCATTTTTGAATGAGACATCTGTGCAAGAGAGTTACATTACATTAAAAAGAAATGATCCCCTCCAAGAGAATTTGGTTCCAGAAGATTAAAAACATTGCAGATGAGCCCTGACAAAGATATTTTTTGCCTTTCTTCATATTAAATTTGAATTGATGAAAAAATTGTGAAAGAGATAAAATGAGGAAGGTTTTTGTTATTTAAGACAGATGTTTCCAAGAATAACTGATGCCAAGGTTAAGGAAGGTCATCAATGACAAGCAGTTTGAAGATCTATTAATGGAGCCCGGAAAAATGGCCTGGAAAGCATACAAGAGTGTCATTGGGAGTTTTCTTGGCAACTATTAAGCACCAAACTACATTCAGCTGGTTGACAAACCTGTTAAGAAATATAAGACCATAGAGTGCAACATGTCACTGGAGATTTCTTTTTCTGCATTGATATTTGGACTTCTTTCCTGAAAATTTAGATGCAGTCAGTGACATACAGGGTGAAAGTTTTCAGGAGGACATTACCACAATGGAAAAATTGTATCACGGCAACTAATTGTTGCACTCTATTGTTGGACACTGTTGTGAGATGCATTGGACATTTGAGTACAAATAAAAATCAGTAATAAAACACCTTTAACCTTATTGAAAAGCAATAGATCAGAAACGTAATTAAATACATTATTGTAGTTAAAATTAATTTCATATTTTTCAGGATTCCTACATGATATAGTCATTCTGAAACTATATTTGTGTTGCGTTTTAAGGGGTATGCCATAATTATCTACAGTTCTTTTTGAAAAAATTGTTCTTCTTTGATTATTTACAAATAGAGCACAGGGAACTTATTTTCTGTATCTAGATTTGACTTTCCATGCATTAAGAGTGTATTTCAAAATAATATGAACATCTGAGAATATTAAATTTAACAAATTAATATATGAATTAACTTCCTTTTTGTAAGGAAGTTTTTTTTTTGTATACTTACATGATAAAATCATATTGAAATGAATCATTAATTTCAGAACATGTGATTTACATGATGGAGTCCAAGTCTAAAATATTATTTTTTGTGGAATAAGTTAATACAAAATCTATTGAAGTTTTGCATATTGATGTTAATAACTCTTTCCATTCTCTAGGCAAAATACAAACCTTTAATTCTTAATTCGAATCGGCAGATTCTAACATTTACATATCAACTTGATTCATCACTAATGTAATTTTTAAAAAAAAGTAATTCTAAGCTTTTCGAATAATTACTTGTAGTAGAGTAGGTATTTCTGAGTCTAAAAATGAATGTCCAAATTGCGATGTCAGTAGATGTAACTGGAAATACTGCCACTGAGTCAGGTAAATCAGATTATTTTTCTTTTACAGCAGAAAACATTGAAAATACATATATTAATTAGTTACACTAAATCTCATCTTCTACCGCTTTTTCTATAAGACCAGTTTTTGAAATTTATTCTGAGATAAGGATTATTCCATTGCATGAACTAAATGAGAGAAAAAGTTTCAAAACATTCCTTTTCCAAAAATATATTTCACAATTTTTGAATTTTGCATATAAAGGCGAGTTTCCACTAAGCCTAGGAGACTCATCCAAAAATTGATTCTAGATAATAGAATTACAAAATTTGGAAACAGAATCACCTGACCTAAAACTTCATTCTTTAAAGTACTACTCAGAATCAAAGATTCAATAAGTCCGAATAGCTGACAAACTCAATAAACCTGTGGATTTCCGGAAAGCATTATCTGAAAAAAAATCCTTTATATTAAATTCAGAGCAGTGATTCAAGACCAAAGAACTTTATATTGTTTGTTAATTTCATTTCCCCTTAATCGCAGCAGCTAACTCGAAGACATGAAATAGATTTCTGAGAATGCTTCAGAGTCTACTTGAGGGAAAAAAGAATTTAGTAAAGAAATTATTTTTGCTCAGAAAGTAAAAACTGGTCCATTCTTGCTTGCTGTACAAATAAAGTATTGTATCCATGGCAAGAATTTAAGGTAGATTAAAAAGATAAACAGTAGAAGATATGAGTACTTATGCATACATGCCAAAACAGAGGTTCATATATGCACAGATGTGACAACTAACAATATTTATTTTTCTTTCTTATATAGGTTTATACTGTTGTGATAGAGCCGAAGATTATGTTTGCCAAACAGCTTGTAAAAGGATACTGATGTCAATGAAAACAGAACATGAAATTGTGGATGGACTTATTGAAAGCTGTAAAACAAAGCCTCTTCCACAGGATCCACTTTGGCAATGTTTCTTAGAGAGCTCAAGATCTGTTCATCCTGGAGTGACACTGCATCCACCACCTTCAACGGTTCTGGACAGTGCTAAGTTGCACTGTTGTTCCAAAGCAAATACTTCTTTGTGCCGGTTAGTATATCTCCTTCTTTGTTTCAATTCCTACAAGATTTTGCTAAAAAAAAAATTTAATTTAGCCATTTATTTGCTAATATTTAAACAGTGTACATTTTTTAATGAAGTGAACCAATTTTAAATTTGACAAAACTTTGGAACTTCTATCAATAGTTTAATAAAAGAGGCTTTCTTATTTACAAAATGAAAGGAACAACGTAACAAAATGCCACCCCTTTCGTAAGATAGTTTGCTAATGTCAAAAGAAAATGTGTTCAAAATTCTATATAAAAGTCAAGAGAACTACATACTACTAAAATTCTCATTGTTATCCTTAACATTGTCATCTATCTCACTTAAGTTAATTAACAAAAATACCTGGCTCATTTTTGTTTTTCCAAGAAAACAGTTAACCCCCCCCCGCAGCCACCCCATTATCAGTCAAAACCCAATTAAAAATTCTCAGATTGTCTTCGTACCTTCTCTATCTCCACATTCTTTTGGCTGAACTTACGTTGGATTGGTGTAACTCACTTTCAGGGCTGGCACAGTTTCATTCCCAACCCCCACCTGTCCTTCGCATTCCAATTTCTCCCCCCCCCCCCGCCCCCATTGCTAATGTCAAGCTGGCAAGATGTGATGTAAAACTAGAAGGAGAATGACATTTCCCTTTAAAAACGGATATGCCTACAAAATAAAAAATAGGAAACACATTAGTTACATATCATAATTGGAAGTGGAAGTGGTTTTGTGCCAAGCTACAAGAGTGAACTAGAGATAGGCTTCAATAGATTACAATAAAAAACAGGATGAATTTGCTTAAGTCTTTTTGGCAGTTTTAATTTAACTGTCACTGGATTTATGACCCTGGTAATGGGGAAAGGTTATGTATACTTTGGTCCTAGTTTTCTGCAGTGTTGTCATGACTGCAGGAACTTAGTGAAGGGGTAAACCTTACTCCTACTTTAAAAGTGTCCCAGTTTGGCCGCATCCTCATCATTAGGGCTACCAGACACTACGCCATGTCTCCATCTAGTGCCAGGTCCATACAGTCAATGTGGATGACATCATCTGAATATGGAGTCCTGTAACATTCCATGTAATGCCAGACTTGGGTTAGGAAATGGGCCAGCTGTTTTGGGGTCCCATCAATGGTGGTGGACAGTGATCTCCCTGGCCTAAGAGTGGGGCCTGTCCTGGCAGGGCAGCCATCGCCAGGGCAGCTGCAGGGATGGTGGCTGCTGGGATAGCTGGCAGAGCTAGTACAGTCATTGGAAGTGTCACAGGCCCAATAGAGGCTGTGGCAGGCATGGATGTAGAGCTGGGTGATATTGCGGCGACTTCCTGCACTGGAGGGTTCAACACTTCCAGCACCTAGAATTTCTCCTTTAACTACGACTGGGCTGGAAATGGGATTTGGGGACAGCATTTCATGAGGAAGCATTATTAGCCTGGCATGCCAGGCATTTTTTGCTACTCATGCAGTTTCCATGCATATGCCTGGTATATACTACATTCTCCTGGTATATACTACATTCTCCTGGTAGTGTCCCCCATTGTCTCGATTTCACAGTTTCTAGGCAATTTGAATGTAGTTGTTGGCAACTGAGGTACAGGAGATACTGGAAGACAATGGGTGAACCATCTGGAACTTCCTAGTAGCCTTCTTCAAAAACTCATATTTCTCCTCCACGTCCCCTTTTTCTAAGAAATTATCATAAGAGATTTTTGCGTGTACTTGCAGGGCTAGAGTGACCATAGGCAGAGTTGAGGGCTGCCTTACTAGCCAGTTGGAACTGCCTCTTGGTTCTCTTTCATGATTATGGAATCATCTTTGGTATGCACTGCAATGAAGGATGGAGTGACTTCACTCACACCCTCAACATATAGTCCTTAATGGTTTGTGGAGGGAAGTAAGCAGGCCCCGTACTTTTCAGCATTTTCATAAACTATTTAGATAAAGAAATAGAACGGGAATTCATTACATTTGCAGATGTCACTAAACTGGCAGGAATAGCCAACATCCCAGGAGATAGGCTCAAGATTCAGGTGGATCTTGTATGGTTTGTACACTGGGCCATATGTAACAAAATAAAATTCAATGTAGTGAAAAGTAAGGTTTTACACTTAGGCAAAAAATACCAAATGTACAGGTACAGATGAGGTGAAACCTGGTTCAATAACAGTAATTGTGAGAGGGATTGTCTAGTGGACAATCACTTAAATATGAGCCAGCAGTGTGTGGCAGTAACCAAAAAAGTCAATGCAATCCAAGGTTGCATTAACAGCGGAATAGAATCAAGAGTATGTGAAGTATTAGCACCGCTTTATAAAGTGTTAGTAAGACCCCACTTTGGAAGACAGAGATTTTTAATAACTTGTACAATATATTTTAATGAATTGTTGTCATTATTACTTTTCCAACAACCCAATTATTTATTTGTTTCTTTCTGTACAAATGCACTAGGTCTGAATAAGTTCTGAATAAGGCCAGTGAGCCTGAATTATTCCCATGACTACATCTCCCTCCCTCCCTTTGAAATTAAATAGTTTCAAGAGGATTTCCAAACTTTGATTCCTGAATTTCTGTGCGAGTGAATTGTATAGTTTAGTATTTCTGTCTTTTCTATCTGGTTTGTTCTTTTCGAATTAGTTGGAGCTTTCCAGATTGCATAAAATTCATGAATTTAAAGCATCCCCTACAGCTTCTTGCAGCCCTAATATATTTTCCTCTCTATATTTGGGACAAAAGTCTTATGAACTATATGCTAAAGAATGCTTAAACCTATGAAATATTTCATTTTTATTTTATTTCAAATATATTTGTTCTTCTCTTTTTAGAGATGTATGCACTAAACTTTATACAAGCAGCTGGGGCAATACACAAAGCTGGCAAGAATTTGATCGTTTTTGTGAATATAATCCTGTTGAAGTTTCCATGTTGACTTGCTTAGCTGATGTACGTGAACCTTGTCAGCTGGGCTGTAGAAATCTTACTTTCTGTACTAATTTTAATAACAGGTAAGAAAGGTTTTCTCAATATTTTTAGACAATATTGTTTTGAAATGTATAAGTATGCTGGAGAAGGTATGGTTGCTAATTCTGGATCTGTGTAATTTGAAAAACATTTTCTTAGATGTTGCAGAGAGATAATTGTCTTCCTCCAATTTCTAAACCTTCTATATCTTTTTCTAATCCAGAGGTTCATATACAGTATGCATTAAAATCATAAATAGATGAAATGAATTTATGTTTACTATTTTGATTTATTGGAGAAGAAGATACCTTCCCCAAGTATGTGCATTGCAGCAATAATAGCCCGACAAGCTTGCTGATCAGTTTGTGAATAAGATCACTTGGGAAAATGCCAGATTTATGATGATTTCAGGTGCATGGTCCAGAAGATAATATACTCCAATTTTGTAAGATAGTTAGGTTGTTATCTAGAAGGTTACATGTTGCTTGCAGTTATAATGTTGATTATCTATTTTAATTTCTGTTTATTATGATAGCTGGGCATAAAATTTATTGCATGAGCCTAAAATACATTGAACTCATGAGAAAATGATGCCATTGTCTTAAAATAGGCAGTTATAGTACTCTACTGGAAAAATCTGTTGTGGAGCCACTTGCATAGACAGTTATCATTAACTACCTATATATTTAATATAATTAAAATAATAATAGTTGTCCATGTGCAAATATGTGGAAAAAACCTTTTTCACAATTGATTTCAGATTGAATTCTGAGACTTTGGGACTGAAGTAGTTATTTCTCATTCTGTGAAAAGAGGAACAGGAAAAAGGCAGTTCTATTCTTGTCACTAGTCATTAAGGTCTCAATAAATAACCTATACACACTGAGAATATGATTTATTTTTGGCAATGATCCCATTGCTTGCAGAATTTGTTGCTATGCATTTCACAGGATAACATCTTTTAAATTCTTTGGCAAGTCGACAACTTGCTGCACAAATGGTATTGCCAAAAAGGCTTTGGATTCTAAGACTGTGAGAGGACTGTAAGTGGACAATCACTTAAACATGAGCCAGCAGTGTGCGGCAGTAGTCAAAAAAGCTAATACAATGCTTGGTTGTATAAACAGAGGCATAGAATCAAAATCATGTGAAGTATTAGTACCGCTTTATAAAGCCTTTGTAAGACCACACCTGGAATATGGAGTCCTGTAACATTTTGTTTTGGCCATCCCATTACAAAAAACAAATTAGGCATAAGCAAATAAAATATTAAACTTGATTGGATCTTTCTGGGCTTGCATCTCTGTGTTTGGTCCTGAAAAAAACCTCACCAAAATTTGTAATTCATTAACATAATAAACCCTTATTTATATGCCAGAAGCAATAATATAGATATTACAAACTAGACCATTAAACCCATCGAAGTATCTATTGAACAGCATCAGAAACATCAACCTATTATTGAACCACAGTTCAAACAAACCAGATCTGCCTTTTTCCTCTTCTCCTTCAAGAAATCTTTTAACTTCCATATATCAAATTGTTACAAAATTAGGGATTCTTATCTGTCCCTAAAATCAATGTCACATATAGTTCGTAGAACGATGATGGCAGTTTAACATCCTAAAAAGAATTCATTATATACTTCCAAAAGTATAGGTACTATCAGACTTGTAAATGCTTTGTACTATTCCACTGGGCCAGAAACACTTCCATTTTGCTATGACTGAATAAAACCTAATAGCTCCCGGAAAGGCAAATAGGCTTTCAATATATCAGTATTATGTAACAAAAACAATTTAAGGTCTACCTGACCCAGCACTAGATCAATCTTATTAAGGCCCCTCTTACCATCCAAACTATAAACAGAGTTATAAACAAGAAAAAGCTACCAGTAATTATTAAAACAGTCTGGCTTCTTAGTAATCACAGATAGTCCAGTCATTTGTGTTTACTTAACAACTGTGTTACTAACTTAACAATTGCAATGTTAATGCAATTAGCATTGCAATTTTTAATCATAACAATGATTCAATTAACCACAATAGTAAGAAAAGTGATAAAATGGGGCAAAACTCATTTAACAAATGTTTCACTAACCAACATAGATTTTGGGCTCAATAGTAGCCATACGTTAAGGACTACCTGTATTTCAGAAATTAAGCTCTACTAATTTGCTGCTTCAAATGATGTGTTAGCAATTTACCAAATCTGATTTTAATCTACTCAATGAAAATTATATTTTCTCAGCATAAAAAGATTAAGTGGTTAAAAAAAAAAGCAGAATATAAAATGAGAAATGGGCTGGGAACAGGGGTGGGTTTCAAAATTTTTGGAACAGGTTCTGTGGGTGTGGCCTGCTTTGTGGGAGTGGCTTGCTGGCCATGTGACCGGGTGGGAGTGGCTTGCCAGCCATGTGACCGGGTGGGAGTGGCCAATTTGTATATATGTGTATATATATATATTTCAGTTAATGGTACAGAAAGAGGGGAGGGGGGGTTGCTGGCTTGTGAAAACAGCCTCAGGTAGGTCAGCGACAGGGAAGGGACCTGACGGCTGCCGGTCTGTTTTCTAAGCCTCACACCTAAACTCCGTTCAAGGAAATTCCGATTTAAATAAACAGATCGCTTCTCCCCCGCATCCAGCCTCCCCCGTCCCCTCCATTTGGCAAGGCGCAGAGCCAGAAGCCTCCCCGCTCTTCCAGCACCGACCTTCTACCTGAGGAGACCTGGGGGGGGGGAATGGCAGCCTATCTCAATCGGGAGACTTTCCCAAGCGCAGCCGAAGGATCCCTCCATCAGCCAGGCCGGCTCTCCGAAGGGGTCCCCCTTTCCCCTTCTCCATGGGGGTGGGTGGTGGGGGTGGGCCGCTCACCTCGTCGCCCCACTTGAGCACGTCCTTGTGCCTCTCCCCGACGGCCCGGTAGATGTGCAGGAACTGCTGGATGCCGTGTTTGCGCACGTGCTCCGCGTGCCGCTGCGTCTTCTCCCAGCTGAGTGGAGAGCCTTGCGACAGAAGCCCCATGGCTCTGCCGGGGAGAAAGAAGAGGAGGCGCGCGGAAAAGGCAACCTGCGGCCGCTGCTGCCGTGACAACTCCGAAGAGCAGCGCTCGGGCCAGGAGCCGCCGGCCCAAAAAAAAGAAAGCACACACACACACACAACCTACTTCAGGCGGCGGGAAACACGCAAGGAGAATCCACTCGCGGCTAGGCGTAGGGGGGAAGAGGTGGCTGAGCAAAGGGAAGGGGGGGAAAGGCACTCCCGCCGCCTTCCCGAGCCTCCCGCTTTGCCAGCGGCCAGTACCCTTCGCAGAGGGAAAAAGAAGACAGCGCGGTCGCCTTGCTTGCTTTCCTGCCGGCCGGCCCAGCCCCTGCTGCTGCCGCCGCCGCTAACTGCTGCTCCCAGCTGTCTTCTTTTTCCCTCTGCGAAGGGTACTGGCTGCTGGCAAAGCGGGAGGCTCGGGAAGGCGGCGGGAGCGCCTTTCCCCCCCTTCCCTTTGCTCAGCCACCTCTTCCCCCCTACGCCTAGCCGCGAGTGGATTCTCCTTGCGTGTTTCCCGCCGCCTGAAGTAGGTTGTGTGTGTGTGTGTGCTTTCTTTTTTTGGGGCCGGCGGCTCCTGGCCCGAGCGCTGCTCTTCGGAGTTGTCACGGCAGCAGCGGCCGCAGGTTGCCTTTTCCGCGCGCCTCCTCTCGTGCTCTCTTCTTTCTCCCCGGCAGAGCCATGGGGCTTCTGTCGCAAGGCTCTCCACTCAGCTGGGAGAAGACGCAGCGGCACGCGGAGCACGTGCGCAAACACGGCATCCAGCAGTTCCTGCACATCTACCGGGCCGTCGGGGAGAGGCACAAGGACGTGCTCAAGTGGGGCGACGAGGTGAGCGGCCCACCCCCACCACCCACCCCCATGGAGAAGGGGAAAGGGGGACCCCTTCGGAGAGCCGGCCTGGCTGTCTTCTTTTTCCCTCAGCGAAGCATGGGCGAGGAGGAGGCGGCGCTTCGCTGAGAGAAAAAGAACACAGCGCAGTCGCCTTGCTTGCTTTCCTGCCTGCCCGCCCCAGCTGGGAGCAGCAGTTACCAGCGGCGACTTACTTCCAGGTCCACGATCCAAAGGGATCGCTCGGGATCCGGAAATTTTACGAAAGGGTTCGCCCGATCCCAGGCGAACCCTCAGAAACCCACCCCTGGCTGGGAAGTGTGTTTTTGGGTAATTGGTGATACTCAAAACCATAAACCATACTACAACAAAAAGCAAAGTATAGGTAGGCCTTGATTTATTGCCATTCATTTTGTGACCATTACAAGTTACAGTGAGACTGAAAAAAGTGATTGACAACTGGTCCTCGCATTTACAATCAATTGCATCATTCCCATGGTCTCTGAAGCCTCCAGAGGACAAAAAACGCCCCTATGGGCAACCCGGAAGTTGGGGAACGGACTTCCAGGTTGCCCGTTTTTTCTACCCTCTGGAGCCTTCAGGAGACTTGCCTGAAGCCTCCGGAGCGTGAAAAACGGCCCAATGTGCAAACTGGAAGTCTGTTTCCGAACTTCTGTTTAGCATATTGGGTTGTGTTTCTCCCTCCGGAGGCTTCAGGAAAGCTTCAGGGAAGCCTCCGGAGGCCGAAAAAAAGACGACCAAAGTCATCTGTGGCACATGTGCCATAGGTTCGCCATCATGGGTCTAGGCAAAGGCAGGCATCACTAGAATCCTTTATTGCTCTGATTAAAGGCCACAATAAATGGCCTTGAAAACTGGGCCCTATTTAACAAAATGAAATTCAGTGTAGAGAAAAGTAAGGTTTTACCCTTAGGCAAGCAATATCAAATATATAGGTAGAGATTAGATGAAATCTGGTTCAATAACAGTAACTCTGAGAGGTATCTCGGAGTCCTTATAGACAATAAGGCACAGTGTTAAATAGAGCGCAGTGTTCAAGTCGGTCAAGATCTATTTAAATAGTGTGTGACATCAGCCAAAAATCTAATGGAATCCTAGGTTGCCTTGACTGAGGGATACAATCATGATCATATGAATAATGCTGCTTTACAAAGCCTTAGTAGGACCACACGTAGAATACTGAACACAGTTTTAGTCACCATATTATAAAAGAGAGTCTGGAAAGACCAGAAAAGAGCCAGAAAAGATGATTAGGGGAGGCTAAAACATATGAAGAATGGTTCCAGGAATTGGTTTGTCTATTCTAAAGAAAAGAAGAAAAAAAAGTCATGATAGCAGTGTTCCAATATTTGGGCCAGTCACAAAGAAGAGGGAGTCAACCTATTCTCCAATGCTGGTAGAGACGGTGGTCACATGCGGGAAAACTCAGTCAGCATCCAGTAGAACTGAGTCTACTAATTTGATGACATCATCACGCAGGATACCTTCCCGCTTTTTTCAGACTCAGTT
This sequence comes from Rhabdophis nuchalis, assembly GCA_039707465.1. Lineage (NCBI taxonomy): Eukaryota > Metazoa > Chordata > Lepidosauria > Squamata > Natricidae > Rhabdophis > Rhabdophis nuchalis. The sequence continues at coordinate 109,126,657 of CM077647.1, read as the reverse complement.
CTCTAGGAACTGGCTGTGTGTTTTGCTCTCTCCGCATTTGACCATCTTCTCTATTGGCTTTTTTTCCCCAAAAATTTTTTTTCCTTTTAGTTTTATTTTTTTCTTCTGCCTGCCTGGGGACTCTCCAGCTCTTCTGGCCTCCAGCAGCCCTTTGGACTCTTGCAGTCTGCTGCTTGGGCCTCGGGCCTTTGAGGGCTTGCCTCCCTCCGTAGGCCTCTTGGGCTCGTGCAGTTTTTATCGCTGCCCCTTTAAGGCCGGCGGCTTCCCACTGCGCCACTTCTTCGCGGCCAGGCTTCCTCGCGCCGCCCGTTGTCGCCGCCTTCGGCCCAGCCTCCGCTGCTGCCTTCTCTGCCACCCAGGGCTTCGCTGGCCTCCGCCTCAGCCGCCATCGCTGCCGCCGCTGCCGCCAACACTCCAGGGGTCTCCACTGCCTCCGCCATCGCTGCAGCACGCCGCCGCTGAGCCCTTCGCCCCACAGCACATCTGCTCTGGCTCCTCATCGCCCGTGGCCTTGCAGCAGCTCCTGGGGCCTTCTCCTCCTGCCTGCGGCCTTCTCCTTGCAGGCTTGCCTTCCTGCTGCCTCGTGGCTCCTGGCCCATAGGCTCATAGCTTCAGTGGCCATTTTGTTTTGGTGGGAAAAGTTTGGTGGCCATCTTGACCTACCATCTGCATTGTGGTTTGCTTCTAACCGTGAGTATGGGAGATTCCCAGGATTCGCAAAAGATTGCCCCTGCTCAGCCCCTGCCTGCCAAGGAGGTTCCCCCTTCCAGGGTCCAGAAGAGAAAGCCTACTTCTGATTCTCAGCCTGCTGGCCCTCCTCCCAAGACTCCAGGCCCAACTCGAAAGGCCCCAGCCAAGGCGTCTGCTTTAGGGCCTACTGTTCCCACTGACCCAGCTCCCAGGAAGGCCACTGCCAAGACAAAGGATCTCGAGGCTACCCCTTTTAGGGCACAACGACGCCCCCCCCCCCAGCCCCCTCCCGGATCTCTCCTCTTGATTCGGAGGATGATCTTTCTCCAGCTGCTTCCATCATTCAGCCTGAGGAGGCCAGGGGTGCTGGGGATCTGGTGGACAGTGGGGGTGGGGGCTCTGATGGGGGCAGGAGTGTGACATCACATGGTGAGGAGACTTTCCAGGACTCGGTTCCTTGGGCCTTGCCCCAGACCCCTTATTTTCTGGATTTTGCATCTATTATCTCAGATGCCATCGAGAGGGGCATTGCAGCGGGCATCAGGCACAGGGCCTCCCTTCATTCTACTCCTCGTAGATCCCCCTCTGCCTCCAGCTCCAGGCACAGGGAGGGTGACCTTTCTGTCTCTTCCAGTCATGACCTGCCCGGGCCTTCCAATCAGGCCTCTGTCTTTGGGGAGGATGATCAGCCTGGTCATGACTCGGATCTCTCTGAAGATGAAGGTTTACTTCCTGATCCTCCTGCAATTGTGGGGTTGTTTAAACCTGTTGTTTTCAAATCTCTCCTTTTCAAGGCGAAAAAGATCTCAGGTATTCCTCCTCCCAAGGTCTCCCAGGATGCCCCTGCTGAGACGGCGGACACCATTGATCCACTCTTCGCTCAGCCGACGGTGGAGAGAGAGGTGATTCTCTCGCCCCGCCTCTTCCTTGATGTTGTCCAGAACTAGTGGTCATCTCCCTAATACCTTGGATTGCCGCTTGTACAATTACAGCCCTGACCTGCTCAAGGCCTTGGAAGTTCCTCCAGTGGATCTGCCTGTGGTAACTGTGGCTTCTTCCAATGCGGCCTCTGCTGCTCCGGAGGACTCCTTACGTCCCGAGGACAGGCGTCTTGAACAGACACTGGTCAAGGCACATCAATCATCTACCTGGTTCATCAGGGCTTCCACCTCGGCCTCCTTTTTTAGCCGTGCTGCTCTCCTTTGGCTTAGGCAGCTCCAAGCCAGACTCCCCCCCTCCCCCCTCCCGCGATTTCAGGGCTCGCCGCGACATCAATAAAATCAAGGCTGCCCTGGAGTTCGCTGCTGCACCTCTGGATGCTGCCCGATTTGCTTCCAAATCAATTGCCATCTCTATCTCCACCAGACGCCTTATTTGGCTTAGGCAGTGGCAGGCCAAGGCCAAGTGGCGCCTAGCCTCTTCCCCTTATTCTCCTTCTAATTTCTTTAGAGCCCCCTTGGAACCACTCTTGGTGGAATCCAAGGATAAGAGAAAGGTGATGCAACCTGCCGCAAAAAAGCAGGATTCCAGACCACAATCCTTTTACAGGCGGCAGCCCTTTCGTGGCCATGATGGAGGTGCCTCCACCTCCCGCTCCCAGAGACAGGCCCCTCCCAGACAGGCCCCTCCCAGCAGACCCCTCTTTCTCCACCAAACCTGCCAGAAACGACCAGCGTTTCCAGCTCAGGAAGTCCTTAAAGGACAACACTCAATCCTTCAAGCATCACAAGTGACTGCCTGGAGGATCTCCCGATAGGGGGTCGCCTAGCGGCCTTTGCGGACCGCTGGGATGACATAACTTCTCTGCCTTCTCTGTGGCAGGCCCGACCCTCTGGAACGACCTTCCCCACGAAATTAGAACAACTACGGACCTCCGCTCCTTCCGTCAAAAATTAAAAACACACTTTTTCTGCTTGGCCGGCCTGGGGTAATCAACTGTTTTTAGGGTTTTTAGCGACTTATTTTTAGTTTTAATATGGGATTTTAGCGCAGGGTTAGTTTAATTTCATTTTAATATTGTACTATGTCTGTGATTTTATATGTATTTTAAATTCCCTGTGCCCTGCCTCGAGTCCCTTCGGGGAGAGAGAGCGGGTTATAAATTAAAATTATTATTATTATTATTATAACTGGAGATGCTTGGGTGAGGTCCACGATCCGATTCGGCCTTCTCCTGGATCTCCACTCCAGTCCTCTGAACCACTTCGTCTCTTGCCCTATGTCTCGGGACCCTCACAAGAGGGGTCTGGTAGAGCAAGCCATCCAACATCTGCTCTCCATTCGGGCCATTCAGCCCATGCCCCCGGGTCAAAGGGGCCAGGGTTTCTATTCTCGGCTCTTTTATCGTGCCGAAGTCTTCGGGGGGCTGGCGTGCGATTCTGGATTTAAAGTTCCTGAACCTGTTTGTCAGGTACAGAAGGTTCAAGGTGCACTCCCTTCTCTCTATCTTGGAGGGGGTGCGTCTCAATGACCTTCTGACCTCGGTGGATCTCACCGAGGCCTACCTGCACGTTCCCATCCACAGGTCCCATCGCCGTTTCCTTCGCTTTGTCTATGGGGGCCACCACTTCCAAAACCGCGCACTCCCCTTCGGGCTCTCCTCGGCCCCGAGGGTGTTTACCAAGGTGTTGGCAGTCGTGGCTGCGCACCTCTGTGCCCAACCCATTCGTATCTTCTGCTACCTGGACGACATTCTCCTGTTGTCCAGGTCTCGCACCCAGGCCATCAGGGATCTCCAGGACACCCTTCAGGTGCTCCAGGATTGGGGTTTCTCCATAAATCAGGAGAAAAGCCATCTATCACCCATGTCCCGCCTGGTTCATCTGGGCGCCCTCATAGACACGTCCCGAGGAAAGGTCTACCTCTCTCACGACCGTCAGTCCAGTCTCAGGGATCTGGCCCGGGAGGTTCAGAGGAAGCAGCAGGTGCCTCTTCTCCAGCTGTCTCAACTGCTGGGGAAGATGGTCTCCTGCTTCTCCATCGTCCCGTGGGCTTGGCTTCACAGCCGGTGCCTCCAGTGGTTCCTCCTGCCATATCAAAAGACCAACAGCAGTTGCTCCCTAGTGCAGGTCCCCCTCTTGCCAGAAGTGCTCCAGTCTCTGGACTGGTGGTGCTCCCCAGCTATAGCTCAGGGAACTCTCTTCAGGGAGCCTCCCCGGCTGGTCATCATGATGGACGCCAGTCTGTCGGGCTGGGGCGCTCACATGCAAGAACAGGTAGCTCAGGGTCTTTGGTCAGAATTCGACCTCTCCCACAGCATGAACTGGCTGGAGCTGCGGGCCATCCATCTTGCCCTCCTCCACTTCCAGCAATTCATCCTGCACTCCCACGTGCTGATCCGGACAGACAACACAACGGCGAAAGCTCACATCAATTGCCAGGGGGGCACTCGGGCTGTGTCTCTCATGGAGTCTGCCTTTCAGATAGGATCCTGGGCGGAGGTCCATCTTCTCTCTCTTCGCGCCGAACACATCTCAGGCGTCGACAACGTCCGCACGGATTGGCTGAGTCGCACCATGATCGATCCGGCGGAGTAGTCCCTCAATCGATGGATATTCCATCAACTGTCGACCATCGCTTCCAGCCTCTCTGAAGTGTCATTAAGACTATTCAAGCCTCTCGCCGTCCATCCACAAAGCGGATTTACGAGGCCTCTTGGCAAGCCTTTATCACCTGGTGCCTTCCTAGGAACTTTGGAGGCCTCCGTGGCTCAAGTCGTGGACTTTCTGCAACAGGGTCTCGATAATCATCTTGCCCCCAACACCTTAAAACGACAGGTCTCCGCCCTCTCTTCGGTCCTCTAAGCTCATCGGGACAACCCTCTCTCACAGCACCCCCATATCAGGCGCTTCATCAGGGGTGCCTCAAACCTTTGCCCTCCGACTGCTTCGCTTCCCTACTTGGGATCTCCCCAAGGTGCTGGACTATCTTACGGGCCCACCCTTCGAACCTCTCAGGTTGGCTTCCCTACACCATCTCACCCTAAAGACTATTTTTCTTGTTGCTATCACCTCCGCGAGGAGGGTGTTGGAGCTGGCAGCCCTCTCTACTCAATCTCTGTATCTTTCACCCTGACCGAGTGACTCTCCGACTAGATCCCACCTTTCTCCCGAAGGTTAACTCAGCCTTCCACCATTCGCAGGACCTCGTCCTCGCTGATTTTTGTCCCAGGCCTGTCCACCGACTTGAACGAAAGTTTCACACTTTAGACGTACAGAGGGCCCTCCAAATTTATATTGACACTACAGCTTCATTCCGGTGTATGGAATCTCTCTTTGTGGCCTTTCTCCCTCCAAACAAGGGGCTCAAAGCTTCCTCTTCCACGATTGGCCGCTGGATCCGTTCCACCATTTCCATGACATATTCGGCTCAACTCCTGCCTCCTCCTCCTGCCATTACTGCTCACTCGACGCGCAGCGCTGCCATGTCGGCGGCATGGTCCACGCACGCTCCAGTGGAAGAAATTTGTAAGGCGGCCACCTGGACTTCCCCTGTTCCCTTCATCCGCCATTACAAGGTGGATAGGCACACTTCGGCGAATGCGGCATTCGGGCGGCGGGTCCTGCAACAGGTGTCCCCTCTTCTAGGCCAGTCTCTTACCCTCCCAGGGACATGTCCAGCTTTGGTACGTCCCGCATGTGACCACCATCTCTACCAGCATTGGAGAATGGGGTGTTGGTCCTACTTGATACGCCCCTTCTTGAGGCTGTAGAGACAGTGGTCACCCCCACCCATTTTGGGGGCTTTCTTCTGGCCTGTGCGGTCTCAGGGAGCTGTATCCTTGCTACTAATGGTCTGGAGAGAGCGATTTTTTTATCCACAGCAGTCTACAATCTCTTTCGTCTTCAAAGCGGGAAGGTACTCTTGCGTGATGACGTCATCAAATTAGTAGACTCAGTTCTATTGGATGCTGACTGAGTTTTCCCGCATGTGACCACCGTCTCTACAGCCTCGAGAAGGGGCGTATCAGGTAGGACCAACACCCCATTTTCCAAAGCACCAGAAGGCAAGACAAGAAACAATGAGTAGAAACTAATCAAGAAGAGAAGCAACCTAGAACTAAAGAATATTTTTTCTAATAGTAGAAACATTACCGTATTTTCCGGAGTATAAGACGCACCCAGGTTTTGAAGAGGTAATTTTTTTAAAAAAGTAAGTAGGTAGATAGAAAGATAGAGAGGGAGAGAAACAAAGAGAAATACAGTAGGTAGATAGGGAGGGAGAGAGAGAGTAGGTAGGTAGGTAGAGGGAGGGAGAGAGAGAAATACAGTAGGTAGGTAGGGGGAGAGAGAGTGTAGATAGGTAGGTAGAGGGATAGAGAGAAATAGAGAGAAATACAGTAGATAGGTAGGAGGAGAGAGAGAGTAGGTAGATAGGTAGATAGATAGAGGGGGAGATAGAGAAATACAGTAGGTAGGTAGGGGGAGAGAGAGTGTAGGTAGGTAGGTAGGTAGAGGGAGAGAGAGAGAAATAGAGAGAGAGAGAGACATACAGTAGATAGGTAGGTAGGTAGAGAGAGAGTGTAGGTAGGTAGGTAGATGTTTCCAGGTGTATTTACCCATGTGCTGGAGAAGGAAATCACTGACCACATTTGGAACAAATCTTTGTTTCTGCACGCACAGTACTTGACCAACATAACTCTCATCAATCACTCTAACTAAACAGCTTTCCAAAAGGGACACCCCCCCCCCTTTTGCACTTTACGAACCTCCCCCAAACGACCCGTTTTTCGCAAAAATGGGCCCGCTTTTTGTTCAAATAAAAGACATGAATAGTCTTGGGGGGGCTTGTAGGGTGCTCCTGGGGTGGGGCAAAAATGAGCAAGAACCACATTTATCGCAAAAACGGGACGTTTTTTGGTCAAAAAAACTGCATGCATAGCCTTATGGAGGCTTATAGAGTGGTGGTGGGGATGGGGGGGGGCAAAAACGCCCTGTTTTTTGCTCATTTCTGCCCTCTCCATCCCCCAGGAGCTCTCTGGAAGCCTCCATGAGGGTATGCGTGTGGCCATTTTGGTGAAGGGGAAGGGTTTCAGGAGGAAAAAAATGCTGTATTCGATGTATAAGACGCACCCAGATTTTCAGCCTCTTTAGAGAAAAAAGGTGCGTCTTATACTCCAAAAAATACGGTAAACCACTTGCCTTCAGAAGTTGTGGGTGCTCCATCACTGGAGGCTTTTAAGAAGAGACTAGACTCCTACTTGTCTGGAACGGTATAGGGCAGTGATGGTGAACATTTTTATCTTCAAGTGCCAAAATTGCACGCATGCGTGCGATAGAACACACACGTGCCCCACAATGCAATGCAGCCTTCCCAAGTGCACATGTGCGTGTGACACACCTCCCCCCCACGTATGCACATGTGACCCTCCCCCATGTGTGTGTGTGGGAATTTTCACCCTCCCCAGGCTCCAAAGGCTTTTCTCAAGCCTCCAGGACGACCAAAATGGGTTCCCCCAGGCTCCGGAGGCTGGAAACATGCTCCATTTTTGGCACGAGGAGCCTTCAATGAGGGCCTCCAGAGCCTGAGGAGGGAGAAAAATGGGCCCAATGGGCCAACCAGAAGTTCAGAAACGATCCATTTTTGCCCTCCCCAGGCTTCAGGAAAGCTTTCAGAAACAAACTTCCGGTAGACCTGTTGGGCCTGTTTTTCACCCTCCCCAGCATTCAGAGTCTATCCGCTGGCCCTCTGGAAGACTAAAAGTCAGGTGGCAGGTGTGCACATGCGCGCTGGAGTTGACGGCCGGCAGGTATAGCTATGGCATGTATGCCATAGGTTCGCCATCACTGGTATAGGGCAAGTTCCCAACTTGTGATCTGTGAACCTCTGGGCAAGTTGCAATTTTGTCACAGGAGGTCAATGAAGATTTGAAGAAATGTTATGATTTAAATCCTGAATTAAGTCTCATTGGTCCATGGCCACAAAATGGGTCCTGTGGTGAAAAAAAAGTTGAGAACCATTGGGTAGGATTTCCTGCTAGAGTAGGGGATTAGACTAGAAGATCTCCAAGGTCCCTTCCAATTCTGTTATTATTTTATTTTGACTGCTCACACTAAGATTGACAGGGCAAGCTACTAGAGTATAAAAAGAGAGCAAACTCCATTCCTTACTAGCACTTATGATATTACTTATTTTGGGTAATTAAACATGTGCAAGAAAACAATCAAGCACCAAGGGCCACTGTTCTATATGCCTTGTCAATTTTTTCTACTAGATTGGAGCACGTGTATATGTGCATGACAGATAGAAGAAAGGAAAATCCAACTTTCATATAACTTCCATTCAAATAACCTGAGACTCAACACTTGAATCTTGTCTATAGCAAAATTGTTCTGGCTGGAAGCATGTCTTACAGAATATATAAACACAAAATTTGCTTTCTGAAGAGGTGTATCTTCATAGTTAAAGTGATAATTTATTGCCTCTAATATAAGACTTAAAATCAGTTTCTTATACCTAAAAGTTTTCATTTTGGGATTGTGCTATTAAAATCTTATTCCCAAATTGTATTATTAAACATGTTAATTATATTTACTGTGCCAAAATATATGTGTAAAATTTCTACTTGATTATCCTCTCTATTAATTTATTGTCTGTTCAATATCTATAACATAAACCCATCTATAATATATATTTCTATGAAGTTCCTACCGAAGAATCTTATTTTTAATGTGAATTGTATCACAATTGTACTTCTGTAATTGTATATACATTTAGCTAGATGATTTTCCAGAAATTTCTATGAATTCTAATGAGATTCCTTGTGTTTTTAGCTTCTCTGTTTTTTTAAATAACAGTCAAAATAACAATATCTCTACATACTGCTTTCATTTCCTGCTTTATGTTCTTTCTGAAATTCTTTTCAAACTAAAATCTAGCTTTTCTTCAAATATCTTTAAGCAGTTCTATTATTGAAATCAAATAATTGGGCTCAATATTTTAAATTTAGCATTGGAATTGCAATAATTCTTTTTATTATATAAAGCCTTTGGGAAACTCTAAAGAACAGATTAGGAATAGATGTTTACGGAAAAACTATTTATTTGGTTGATAGAAAATGATGTAACGGCAGATGATTAATTCATAATACACATCAGTCCTTTCCCCCCCTATTTTAGGCAGCACCCAGCTTTTTATCTAAAGATGTATTTTATTATTATTTATTATTGTTATCTAAAGATCATGAAATTGTTGCCTTCTGTTTGCATGACTTTTCCCTTGAAGGCCTACTGAACTCTTCAGGAGCTGCAATGCCCAATCAGATCAAGGAGCCATGAATGATATGAAACTTTGGGAAAAAGGAAGTATTAAGATGCCTTTTATAAATATCCCTGTCCTTGATATTAAAAAATGCCAGCCAGAAATGTGGAAGGCAGTTGCTTGTTCACTGCAAATTAAACCTTGTCACAGTAAATCTAGAGGAAGTATTATTTGCAAGTAAGTAGATCTTTAGTGTTTTATAACTGCCTTTACACATTTTTCTTAATGTTAAAACTAGATAGCAAAAGAGGTTCCATGTACACCCATTGAAAAATGTAGAGGTAAGTATAGCATGCCCTGATCTTATACCATCTAGCCTTAAAATACTCTACCCCCAGGAAAGGCCGACTTTGTGTTGCCTTTATAGATCTAAAGGCTGCCTTTGACAGCATACCCAGACAAAAACTGTGGGGCAAACGTTCCTCCTGGGGCATTGACAAAAGGCTACTTTGGCTCATTTCCCAACTGCATGAGGGGACAGAGGCAAAAGTGCGCCTTACCCCCCAAGGAGACCTTTCCAACGCCATCCCCGTTAACAAAGGAGTCAGGCAAGGATGTATACTAGCACCCCTTCTCTTTAACCTATACATCAGTGATTGGAGAAGGGCGCTAATGAACCAACTAGATTACATACATGCCCCTAGACTAGCCGACTATAGGTTCCCGCTTCTGCTTTATGCAGATGACGTGGCAATCCTCTCCTTTTCCCGGGTAGGTTTGCTTAGGGCCCTTAAAATTCTGTCCAATTATTGCACCGAGAACCAACTGCTCATCAACCATTCCAAGTCTAAGATCATGATCTTTTCGAGAAGTAGGAAACTCCACCAATGGAAGCTTGATGGCATACCTGTGGAACAGGTCCACAGATTTCAATACCTAGGCATCTTTTTCCAATCTAATGCCAAGTGGCTTTCACAGGTTGAGTTCCTTCGCAACAAGGCCAAGACCTCCTTGTATGCTGTCCTGCACTTTTTCTACTCGGAGGGCGCCCACCATATTCTCTCAGTACTAAAAGTATATAGCGCAAAAGTGATAGCTGCCATTTCATATGGCGCTCCTCTTTGGGTCCCTGCTAACATTTCCCGTCTTGAGTCTGTCCAAAGCCAGTTCTTACGCCGCTTAATGGGAGTCCCCCCTTGTGTGAGCAATGCTGCAATCCGTCTGGAATTGGGCATACCATCGCTCGACACCATTTTGTGGAAACGTACAATTGGCTACTGGCTGGCCCTATGGGCCAGACTCCCAGCCTATTACTTGGGACAGTGCTTATGGTGGGATGACTTCCACAGCCCTTGGGCCCGTAACATCCACACCAAGCTCATAAAGATAGGAATCTCCCCTATTGAAACCTTTACACTTGGCCCCGCCTCTGCCAAATTGCTGATATTCCAACGATTGGACGACATTGAAAGGCAACAGAACCTGGCACTTGGTGTAGGAATTTGCTCTCCATTCTCTCGGCATTATTCCCCTGATGCACCCCTCTAAATATCTCTCCGAGCTGTCTTCCATCAAACACAAGCTGGCATTCATAAAGGCACGTTTTAACGTGATCCCCTCGAATGCCCTAGATAGCAGACTTTCTGGGGGTGTAAAGTCCACCCACTGCTCATGGGACAGCCAATCCTTGGAATCGCTAGCTCACGTAGTATTCACATGCCCCTACTACCAGGAGAAAAGATTACAACTCATCTCCCCTATTTGCCAAAGATTTCCTGGACTTACCGGAAATCAGAGTCTTCGCCTTCTTCTCCAGGACACTGACTCGAGTACCACATTGAAGGTTGCAAGTTTTTTTGCTGCGGTCTTAGCCTGCAAGAACCGTGGGAAGGGTCGGGTTGGTCCCACTAACTGAGGCCAGTTGTGCTGATTGTTTGCAGCATACCACTTGGTGGCCGCATCAAGTGCCAACATGTAGATCGCATGTAAATTTTTACATGGTACCTTCTATTTACGCTCAATTCGAATTGATCATACTCCCAAACCATAGATTTAGATCCCCATAATGGTTAGATGGTATGGTTGACAGAATGGCCCTTGCCATTGATTCTGCCTGTTGTCCCCCACCCTTCAGTAGGGCCCGGCTGTACATCCACATGTGATCTGTTTATCTTGTCTTTTGGTCTATGACTGCAATAAAGTTTTATTATTATTATTGTAGAGGTAAGTATTTTAATGTGTCATATATCATAGAAGTCTGTGTTCATCTTCAGGCTAATATAATGGCAGCTGTCATTCAGAATTTTCAACTGGCTATGTGAAGATTTTGAGAGAGTGTTGAGAAAAATTGTGTGGTTGTTCTTGATTCACTTTTTTTTCTTTAAACATTTAGATGTTACATGAAGAGGTTTTCAGTTGGATATGCATGTAGAAAAAGGAAAATTAAATGGCAGTAATATTGTGGAAATTGTATTTTCATTAACAAAATGAAGGAAGCATAAAACAAATCTGAGATAGAACTAATTAGTGCATTTCCAACAAACAAAGCTTCAACATTTTGTTCTAGAACTGATCCAAAATTAATTATTAAAGTATGTTTTTAACCATAAGTTAAAAAGGAAATATAAACAACTTTGAAAATTGTTTGCAAATATAGGGTGGAGAGTTGAACAAGTATAAGAAAGCACAAAAGCAAATATTTGATACATTTGGAAATTCAAACAAGGATTGGTTTAAAACATTTATGCAAGTCAGTTATCAAACCAAGTTCAGGTTTGATTTGACTTTCAGATAAGAGGGCTACAAAATGACTTTTAAACATTTTTTTACTAAACTGTTTAAACCTGATGTATTATGTAATTGAATAGGGTCTAGTCAGGTTCTGCTGTACAGATCCAAAATCCATTAAATTGTGGAGAGGAATAAACCAGTAGACAGTCATAATAATGTTCTGTGCAATGTACATAAAATACTTTGGCTGAACTTCTATTCTGCTTAGTGGTGAATTCCTCTGAGCACAATTTTTGAACAAATTCAAGAACTATAAAGGATCCATAATCTGAGAGTTCATCCAAGATGTTTTTAATTGGAAAAACGTCAGTACTATAAGAACTGGCAGAATTTATACATTTTTGTATTCAGAATGAAGTTACTGGATCTCCCTGTCTCTATAATTTTCACCACGAGGCAAGATTGTTGGCAAATAAATCTAATCAGTAAAATAATTTTAATGAAGTCTCGCATGCGATAATGCATAGTTCACTTACTTATGTAAGAATTCAAGATTCATGCTATATAGGAATTTATTGTAGAATAAATAATTTAAGCTACTAAATGCACTAATAGTTTTTTAGTCAAACATAATTACACACCGTATTATATAGGGCTGTGAAAATCTCCAGAAAGAGGTGCTTTGGAACATATGGAAAGGCTACATTTTCCCCCTAATATTTAATTTGTTGTGTCTTTTTTCAGACTTGTGTGACAGCTATGGAAGGATTTTTAAAAATCGTGTGTGGTTCCATATATTCCAAAGCAACTCTTTCATGTAATTTACAGAGACCTCACATTGCATATATATTAATATTTGTTTGTAAAATTGTATGTTATTTTTATATGTGCACCTGTATACTTTTCTTTTTAGTTTCAAATACTGTGCACATATATAATGTGGAAACATTTTGTTTTCTTGAAGGTCAGATTGTGTAGAAATTCTCAAAAAATGTGGAGACTTAAGCAAATTTCCTGAGGGACATATGGCTGAAAGCATCTGTGAACTTTTATCTCCAGCTGATGATTTGGAGACTTGCATACCTTTAGATACATACCTTCGTAAGTACTAAAGAACAGGCCCAATGACAACTTTAAAATTCAAAGCAGTTTATTTCTAGGCTTGACCCCCAAAAAATGATGGCAGCAAAAGCCTTGGAATAATTATAATTTATAATTACTTTATTGTCATTCAGTTTAATTGCCTCTGTAATAGTGCCATCTTTGTGATCCCAGAATTGCCGGTCCTTCACAGTGGTCACATACAGGTTTTTTTAGCCCATGCAGAGATCTGTTCTAAACATCTCAGAAGTTATATTCTGATTGGCAATCTTTCACCTTGTCTGTATTGTACGACCTTTTAAGTATAGCTTTTTTAAAGTATAGCTTTTTTTAAGTATAGTCACCATAATTTGTTCCTATTTCTTTGCAACAGTAATACTATGATTGGGTCTTTTTTTCATGGAGCTTTTTTGTTCCTTCTGCATTTAGTTTTTCCAGACAATTGTATAGTTTATTTTATTTGGCAGATTCTTCCAGTGATTATTTCTATTTTTCAAGTACATAGCAATGTCAAATTCTTAGTGGTCTTGGAAGTGGAAATCGTCACCTAATAGGTGACAGATATACAACAACAGAGTTGGAAGGGATCTTGGAAATCTTTTGGTCAAACCTCTGCCCAAGCCAGAGACCTGATAGGAGTATATATAAATAGTCCTGAACTTATGGATCATAATTGAGACTAGAATTTCTGTTGTAAAATAGGAGTTTATTAAGTGTGTCATGTCCAATTTTACAACCTTTTTGATACAGTTGACAAATCATTGTAATGATTGTGAATAATGTGGTCATTAAACAAATCTGGATTTCCCCATTGACTTTACTTGCCGAAAGGATGCAAATGGCAATCACATGGCCCAGGGATGCTGCAACTGCTGTAAATACATGTCAGTTGCCAAGCAGCCAAATTTTGATCATGTGACCATGGAAATGCTGTTTTGGTTGTAAGTGCAAGGACTGGCTGTAAATCACCTTTTTCAGTGCTGTTGTAACTTTGAATGGTCACTAAATGAATGGTTGTAAGTCAAGAACTGTCTCGACTTACAGTAAACCAGCTTCTTCTAACCAGATGCCCCTCAACTGTGTTGGGAACAAAAGTTCAGTGTTAAAATTCATATTCATTAAAAAATCTAGCAATTGAAGACTTCTGTAGGGGCAACAGGATGGGGAAGTTTGATTTGAACAGTTACTAATTCCCCCCTTTCCCCCCTTTCTCTGGCAATTGTAACAATCCGTCATATAACATTTTACTACTTTCAGTAAGCGGTACACCAAATAATGTTAATTGTTTGTATAAAGGAAATCCTATTAACCATAACTCTACTTTTAGTACTTCAGTGTTTTGGTTTTTGTTGTATAAGTGATGGAGTTTTTTGTTTCTCTCTCTAGCGCTCTCTCTCTCTAGCTCTCTCTCTCTCTCTCTCTCTCTCTCTCTCTCTCTCTCTCTCTCTCTCTCTCTCTCTCTGTCTTTTACATCTGTAGATTGGGAGGGTGATGGGAATGGAAGGAGAGTTGAGCAAGGCTTTAGTAAACTGTTAGTTTAAATGTATTTTTCTTATAATTTTGTTTGTATGTTTCATAACACTTCAAATATTGCATGTGTTTTCCAATGTAACTTTCCAAATGTTCTAATTTTGGCAAATTTTTGTCGAGCCGAGATGGCACATTGATTAGAATGCAGTACTGCAGGCTACTTCAGTTGACTGCTAGCTGCAGTTCAGCAGTTCAAATCTCACTGCTCAAAGTTAACTCAGCCTTCCATCCTTCCAAAGTGGATAAAATGAGAACCCAGATTGTTGGGGGCAATATGCTGACTCTGTAAACTACTTAGAGAGGGCTGTAAAAGCACTTTTGAAGCGGTATATAAGTCTAAGTGCTATTGCTATTGCTATTAATCTTCAGGAAACATCAAACCATCAGCCAAGTTTTCACACTGAATTTTTTGGACCAAAAAACTCCTTCTCCTTTGTACAATTCCTTCCATTTCTTATTTCATTTCAATTAAATATTCATTTGAAAGATGTGATTTAAGGTTTGATGATGGTTACACATGGACACTAGAGGGAACTAAAGAACTAGCACAAAAAAGTTAAAATGGCTATGCTGGCTATAACTTACTGTGTTTCTTACCTTAAAGAGTGTTTTGATAACTGAGCTATTTACAACTAATATTTTCTTTTCTACTTGTTCTTTTTTCCCCCTTTGTATCTTCTGAATTTGTTTTTCTTCTTGTTTCATTCTATTAGTTTTTACTATGTTTATGAAAAACTGAAATAAAATTAAAAGAAAAACATTAACAAACTAAGAGTTTAGGAAGAGTATGGATGGAAACCCTAAAGGGGAAAACAACTGAAGATAATTGGGAAAACCTGAAGAAAGGAATTATAAAAGCCCATCTAACATAATACCACAAGGAAAGAAAACAGGAGGCAACAGACAAAACCAGCAAGATAGCATAAAGAATCTCTGAAAAACTGTTCATATTAAATTTTTAAGAAGGTCCACAAGGGATGAGACACTGAAGGCACAACGGAGGTGGGGGGGCTTTGAAATATCAAGAAAAGGACATTACCATTCTGAAACAAATCCCCCCCC
Source organism: Rhabdophis nuchalis (assembly GCA_039707465.1). NCBI lineage: Eukaryota > Metazoa > Chordata > Lepidosauria > Squamata > Natricidae > Rhabdophis > Rhabdophis nuchalis. The sequence continues at coordinate 109,111,345 of CM077647.1, read as the reverse complement.
CCCCAAATTAGAGAAATAAGGAAGTATTCCTTTTTATCCAAAAAATTGTATAAAAAAGGGATTTGGTTCAAATGGTTAATGCCTGAAGGAATGTTGGTTTTCTGGGAGGAGGGCAGAGTTAGAGTTAAAACAGTAGAAGAGGCGGAGGCCTTTCTTAAGAAACATTCCCTACTAGGAGGCAAAGAAGAGGGAACAGGAGGGGCCATGGCCCCGCCCATTGGCGGGAAAGAGAAAGAAGAAACAATAGCAAAGAGACTCAGATCTCAGAAAGGAATGGATTTTGAAACTATTACTGTAACCTGTGAAAAGGGATGGCAGGAAAAAACAAATGATTGAATGTATGTATTTTGAAATGGGATATACATGTATCTTTTGCCAATTGCTTTTTTTCTTATATTGAATTTGTACGACGTATCGAAGGTGACCACCAACCTCTACATGGAAGCCACTAAGATGTTTACTTTATATCCTATTTTACCCCTTTCCCATATATATTGTAAAAATAAATAAAATTGTTTTCCAATAAAAAAAAGTAAAATGGAGACTTGATTTCCGGTTTTCGGAGGCGACGGGTGTGTCTTCCGACACGTCTGCCGCTTTGCTGCTCTGGTGGGTGCCTTTGGGGACACGGGGGGCTCCAGAGTAACCCCCAACCGTACGGGCGGCTGCAGGAGAACCCCAACTCCACGGCGGTCGGCTGGGCGTCTCTCCCGCTTCTCCCCAGGAGCCGGAGGGCTGATAGCGGGGGGGGGGGAGACCGCCCTCTCGCCGATGAATGCCGGAAGATTCGCAGGATGAAGATCGGGCTGAAATACCGGAGTCGGAAGAACGCACCGAGACTCCGGTATAGGCAGTGTGGACTGTGAGTTTTACTTGATTATTTACATTCATTCATTTTTGGAAAGAAGAATGGAGGGGGGAGTTGGCTTGTAAACCCCCCCTCGCAAAAGCGGCGTTTTAAAATGCTCCCCAGACCGGGGAGGGAGAGGATTGCCAACATCTGATCTATTACTATCTAAAAGGAAATGTTTTTTCCATTCATGGAATTGCAATAGCAACTTTGTATCTGAGACTTGTTACAACTGAAATGAACTTTCACTACTTCTCTTCCGGCGTTGAGGCGTTTCTTTGTTCCCAGCTGAAAACTTTCTTTTGACTCATGAACATTCCTTCAACTTTATAAGATTACATGGTTAAAAACCTATACTTAAGGACTCCTCAAGAATTTCTTGGTGTTTCTCCCAATTTGTGGATTCTTCTTTTTCTCTTTTGGATTTGATAATACAATTATCTCTCTGGATTATATACAATATATGGTTTAAACTCTGACACAGACTTTTCCTGTCATCTCGGACTTCACTGACTGCTTGCTCACCGACGCCATTTTTTTTGCCATAAAAACTTAAAACTACAGCAATGGCTTCAAGAAAGCCCCCGACCGGAAAGTCTCTTTCCGCTCCAGCCTCAACTAAAGCCAGTCCAACTCCGCAACAGACGAAGATCACTACAATGCTACAAAAAGAAGCTGCAGGAGAGGACACCCAAGGAACAACAACAGATGAAATGCTTCAAAGTATAATGAAAGAAATAAAAGAAATGCGGAAAGACTTGATAAGCTCAAGACTGGAATTGTTGGAGACACAAAGAACCACAGCAGATAATAAACAAAAGATTGAGATGTTGGAGGGAGGAGCAGTTGAGATGAAAGAAGAGATAAGGGAAATACGAAAAGAAAATATAGATATTTCTGGTTATATGTCAAGGATGGAGTTTGAAAGAATCTCTTTTTTTTTAATGTTTCATAACGTCTCAGAGTCAGAAGCAGAGGATTTGAAGGATTTAATGAGTACAATTTTAGCAGAATATACTAAAAAGAATAAAGAATATATCTGGGGGGACATAGACCTGATTTACAGAATTAATTCAACATATGCTAGAATAAATGATGTACCTAGAGAGATCCACATTAAATTTGTAAGGAGGTCCACAAGGGATGAGATTCTAAGGGCACAATGAGGGGGGCCTTTGATATATCAACAAAAAGAAGTTGCCATATTGAAGCAGATTCCCAAAAAAATTCGGGAGATAAGGAGGAAGTATTCCTTCTTATCCAAAAAATTATACAAAAAAGGAGTATGGTTCAAATGGTTGATGCCTGAAGGAATGTTGGTATTCTGGGATGGAGGTAGAGTTAGAGTTAAAACAGTAGGAGAGGCAGAGGCCTTTCTAAAAAAACATTCCTTAATCCTGGGAGATGAAGAAGAGGGAACGGGAGGGGCCATGGCCCTGCCCATTGGTGGGAAAGAGGAAGAAGAAACAATAGCAAAGAGACTCAGATCACAAAAATGAGTGTTTTTTTTCTTTGAAATTATTATTGTAATTCCTGAAAACGAATGTTGATATGAAACAAACGATTGAATGTATGAAGTCTATGATATGATATATATGTATCTCTTGTCACCATTTAATTAATTATATTATATTTTGTATGAAGCCTCGGGGGCAGTCACCGCCCCTGGCATGGAAGTCCTAAAATGTTAAAAAAATACCCTATATACCCTTTTCCCTTTTATATATGTAAAACCAATAAAAATTGTTTTTTTTTTAAAGTAAAATGGTTTACAAAAAGAATCTCTGACAAACTGAGAGAAAAATATTTTTTAACAAGTGTTAAAAAATGGAAAGAAGGGCAGAAAACAATGCCAGCAAAATGCTCAAATCAGCAGTGACAAAGGCAGGAATGCTAAGGTTTAAAGTGAAGTAAGGCTTGTAACAAATGCTAAGAATAATTTTTAAAAATTAAAATATGTAAGAAACAAGAAAAAACTCAAGAAAACAATCTAATGGGAGAATATAGCAAGGTGATGATAGGCACCAAGGAGAAAGCAGACTTTTAAATATATATCAGTGTTTTATAGTTCTGCTTTTAATAGAGACCTGAATATTATTTTCCTGATGATGCCAAATATATTAACAGTTGATGCCACCATCATAATTGGGAAATGTTCAGGAAATAAGATTCTCATGGATAATTGTTCAACATAAACACAAAGCTGTACTAATTGGACAGCGTTGTGTTTATGTTTTCAAAGGTTTGATAACAAAGTTATGTGGTGTTTTTTTTAGGTTTTATTCAAATTTGTATACCGCCCTATCTCCCTTACGGGACTCAGGGCGGTGAACAGGCAGTAATAAAAACAACAATAAAACATACAATACAATACATATATTAAAAATCGATTAAACATAAAGCCTGCTCTAAAATACCCTATAAAACCCCTAATAAAAAGCAAATTAAAAACTACGCCAGGCCGGCCGCACGAAATAGATGGGTTTTTAAGGCTCGGCGGAAAAGGCGCCGGCCCGTGGTTGTGCGTAGGTCAGGGGGTAGGTCATTCCAGAGGGCAGGAGCTGCCACAGAGAAGGCTCTCCCCCTAGGGGTCGCCAGCCGACATTGACTGGCTGACGGCACCCTGAGGAGGCACTCTGTAGGAGCGGACTGGTCGGAGGGAGGTATTTGATAGGATACCAAATACCCATGTGGCCAGCCTGGCATAGTCCTTTATTAGTGATTTTTAACTTGGGTTTTAATTATGAATTTTTAGCACGGGTTTTTAACTTGATTTAATTTATTTTAATTATATTTGACTGTATTTATGACTTCTGCTTTTATTATTCCTGTGCACCGCCCTGAGTCTCATTGAGGAGAGAGGGCTGTATAGAAATATAATAAAATTAATTAATAAAATAAGGAGGCGGTCTTGCAAATACCCAGGTCTATTGCCATGGAGCGCTTTAAAGGTTGTTACTAACACCTTGAAGCACACCCGGAAAGCCACAGGTAGCCAGTGCAGCTCACACAGGAGAGGTGTTACATGGGAGCATCTAGAGGCTCCCCAAATCCCCCACATTCTGAACTAGCTGGAGCCTCCGGGTGCACCTCAAGGGGACCCCCATGTAGAGAGCGTTGCAAAAGTTATCAAACCTTGTATTAAAATACACTGTTCCGATAGACTATTTCTACTTGCTGTACACATGGTTTGCCCTTGAAGTGTATTCAGAAGGTTTAGTTGGTACAAAATGCAGTGGCACGGGCAGTTATGTGTGCTCCTGGAATAGCATAAGTTTCATCTCTGAAACTATTGATCTTTGTGGTATGGAATTAGTTTATTTGTGGGACCTTCTCTTTCTGGTTGTATTTGCCCATCACATTAGCTCTGTCAGAAAAGATATGCTGCAGGTCCTGTCCATTAAGGAGTTGCATCTGGCAGGACCTAGGACACAGGTCTTTTCTGCTATGTGAAACATAATTCTCTTGAGATAAGGCTATTCCCATCCTTTGTAACCTTATGAATATTGCTCAAAACATGATTGTATCAACAGGGTTGAGGATCTCATGGAAATGCTGCATCAATGAGATGCTATATTGATGTATACTGAAGATTTTGTTTTATTGTATTGTAATTATACTGCTTTAAAAAAAATGGAATATTTTTATTTTCATGATTTGTTTTTAATATATGCTGCCCAGAATGAGATGAGCAGTCATAAAAATATGATTAATTAATTGATAAATATAACCCCCTTTGATAAGCACTTCAAAACCTGAAGTTTAGGCTGAAATGTTTTTTTTAATGTTGAATTATTATTTTTTCTTTTAATAAAGTGTACATTTTTACTTATTGAATAAAAATGACACACTAGCTTAAAATTAATACACAAGTCTGATTCTACACAGTATTAATGTTCCCTATTTGCTCTTTTTTTAGATCCAAGTACATTGGATAACATTGTAGAAGATGTTACACATCCCTGTAACCCAAATCCCTGTGGTGCAAATCAGTTGTGTGAAGTAAACAGAAAGGGATGTCAGCCTCTTGAACCTTGTCTTCCTTATTTTTGTATTCAAGGTAAGCCTTTTTAAAGACTAAACAAATGCTATAGGATTCCTAATAACTTAGCACTTGCCTTTCTTGTCCTTAAAAATATTCTTTCTTCAAGGGGATTACTATTTCAAAATATAATTCCACTTTACACTAAAATTGGAAGTTAAAGGTGACAAATCTTTAGGAACCTCAGAACCTAATTCTAAGCATAAACCCCAAGATAACCAATCAATGAAATAGGGAGTGCTGAGAAGTAAGGAGACGTCAGATATAAAATAGCAGATGGAAGAGGTATGTGCAGGATCATCCATAAAGAACTTAAATGTCTACATACTAATGCTCAATGTATGAGGAACAAACAGGGTGAACTTGGAGCTCTAGTATATGAGGGCAAGTATAATATTGTTGCTATTACTGAAACTTGGTGGGATAAAATTAATGACTGCAATGTATTACTGAAAGGATATAAATTGTTCAAAAGAAACTGACTTAACAAAAGAGGAGGTGGTATTGCATTATACGTTGGAAATCACTACGCCCCTAGAGAAATGCAGAAAACCGAAATGCAGAAAACCAAGGATGGAAACCTTAATTTCATAAAAGGAGGGAAAATGACATTGCCATGGGTGTGTACTACAGGCCACCCAAACATGCAAAGGAAATAGATGAACATTTTGCTAATCAGTTAGCTAGGATGTGCAGGAAACATACCACAGTAGTAATGGGGGACTTTAATTAACCTGGCATTAACTGTGAGACAAGTTGTGCATCAAGTGGAAAATCAAACAACTTCCTGACCTATCTAGCTGACAATTTTGTCATCTAAAAGGTAGAGGAAGGTGCTCGAGGGATAGCTGTACTGGACTTAATTCTTACTAATAGATACATGGAAGTTGTGGGAACTTTGGGAGAGAGTAACCATGTTGTACATAATTCAGGCAATAATCTAACAAAATCAAATTATGACCTTAGACTTTGAAAAACATGACTTTAACAAACTAAAAGTTTAGGAAGGAATCTATAGATGGAAATCCTAAAGGGGAAAACAACTCAAGAATTGAAGAAGCTTCTTGGATAAAAATGAAATGTCTTCAAGAGAAAAGAAAGTTCAGTTGTCTTTTGAAAAAGCACTTCAGGAAAGATACTTGAGAAAAATGAGATTATAACAGCCCAATCTAACATAGTACCACAGAGAAAGAAAACAAGAGAGTGCAGATGAAGTCAGCACAACTGCATAAAGAATCCCTGACAAACAGAGAAAAAGAGGACAAATATTAAAAAATGGAAAGAGGGCTATATAAGTAAAACAATGCCAGCAAAATGTCGAAATCAGCAAGGACAAAGGCAGGAAAGCTAAGGGTTAGAGTGAACTAAAACTTGTAACAAATGCTAAAAACATGTTTTTAAAAGTTTAAATATGTAAGAAACAAAAAAAAACCATAGTCAAAGAAACCATCTATCTACTAATACAGTAGATGTAATGGAGAAGATGGCAAGGAGGTTACAGGTACCAAAGAAAAAGCAGAATTGCTTATTTCTTTCTTTGAATCTGTCTTACAATACAATAGCAGAGTTGGAAGGGACCTTGTAGGTCTTCTAGTCCAACCCCCTGCATGGGCAGGAATCTTATACCATTTCAGACAAATGGCTGTCTAACATCTTTTTAAAGACTTCCAGGGTTGGGGCATTCACAACTGCTGGAGGCAAGCTGTTCCAGAGGTTAATTGTTCTTACTGTTAGGAAATTTCTCCTTAGTTCTAAGTTGCTTCTCTCCTTGGTTAGTTTCCACCCATTGCTCCTTGTCCTGCCCCCAGGTGTCTTGGAGGCAGGACAAGACACCTGTCTTCACCAAAAGGAAAAAAGTCCAGCCAATCAAAAGTGATGCAAGAATAGTGATACTAGTCAAAATAGTAAAGAAGATTGTTAGAGAATTCCTGTTCAGTCTAGATTAGTTTAAATTGCCAGAACCAGATGGATTACATTCCAGTATTGTGAAGAAATTGGCACGTGATTTTAGAACCACTGAACTTTTCCCCCCAAAAAATTTCTAGTATTTCAAAGGACTAGAAATTAGTACTTTCAAATTTTAAAGTATTCAGCAAATACTAAAGGAAACTAAAGTAGTTTATTTTCAAGTAAAGCCCCCAACAAAAGAAGACTCCAAGGCTTGAAATACCTGAAAGTTCCATTTTATTAGAGATGTCATATTGGGTAAACCCAAATCTGAAAGGTCTGGGTTTCCCCCACCCAATAGAAAGTCAAAGATCCATCCCCTGCACCCACAAGTCCCTCACATGGTCCAATCAATTCACCGTCCCAACTGGAGACAACCCCCAGTTAGTCCCATCCAGGTGCAGGTTGAATGCCTTTGACTCCCAGAGAAAAAAATGTTGTTATGGCTAATCCTCCACCACTCCATGTAATCACCCCTCCCTTTTCCCAGGCATTAAATGTGGCAGCCTGAAGCTTCAACGGAAAAGATGCTTCCAGGGCTGACAAAAGGACTGGAATAGAGCTGATATGTTTCCAATCTTCAAAAAAGGGAAACAAATTAATCCAGGAAACCACAGGCCAATCAACCTCGCAACAATACCTGGGAAAACCCTGGAAAAGATAATCAAACAGAGGATTTTTAAGCACCTAGAAATGAACAAGGTGATTATTAGAAGCCAGCATGGGTTTGGTTAAAAACAAATCATGCCAGACTGACCATATTGCCTTCTTTGACAAAGTGATTAAATTAGTTGATAAGGAAAATGCCGTGGACATAGTTTATTTAGACTTCAGTAAGGCATTTGACAAAGAAGATCACACCCTTCTTTTTAGTAAGATAGACCAATGTGGAAAAGATAGTACCACCAGAGATGGATTTGCAACCAATCACACTTAGTGAGAAGTCCTTAGTGGAATTACATCAACATGGAGTAAAGCTTGCAGTGGGGTAGCTCAAGGTTTTGTTTTAGGCCTAGTACTCTTCAACATCTCCATAAATAATCTAGATGAGGAAATATAAGGCAAACTCATCAAATTTGCAAAAAAACGTCAAGTTGGGGAAAATTGCTAACACTTTTAAAGGATAGACTCAAGCGCATCTTGACAGACTTGAACATTGGGCCTTACCCAACAAAATGCAATTCAGTGATGAAAATGCAATTCAGTGATGCACCAATTGATGGCCTGATGCGCCAATTGCGCCCCTTACTGGACCGGGCTGCCCTTCGCACAGTCACTCAGGCCCTAGTGACATCCCGACTGGACTACTGCAATGCTCTCTACATGGGGCTTCCCTTGAGGTGCACTCGAAAGCTACAGCTAGTCCAGAATGCAGCCGCGCGGGTGATTACGGGAGCCCCCAGATGCTCCCACATAACACCGATCCTGCGCGAGCTGCACTGGCTTCCTGTGGTCTTTCGGGTGCGCTTCAAGGTCTTGACAACCATCTTCAAAGCGCTCCATGGCTCGGGGCCTAGTTATATGCGAGACCGTCTCCTGCCCCATACATCCCTTAGACCGATACGCTCCCACAGAGAAAGCCTTCTCAGGGTGCCGTCGGCCGGACAATGCTGGCTGGCGACACCGAGGGGAAGGCCTTCTCTGTGGCGGGCCCTGCCCTTTGGAACGACCTACCCCCTGAACTCTGCACTATCACCGACCTCCGCCTCTTCCGCCGGTGTTTAAAAACACACTTATTTCATCAAGCCGGCCTAACATAGCCTCCGCTGGGACAAATATTAGACAGTTTTAAATGGGGGATTTTAATCTGGTTTTAGCGCAGGTTTCTGTCATTTAATAGGTTTTTAAAATTATATTTGGTACTATTTTGTATATTGTTTTAAATTCCTGTGCGCCGCCTTGGGTCCTCTCGGAGAAGGGCAGGATATAAATTGAATAAAATAAATAAAATAAATAAAATAAATAAATAAGAAAAGTAAGGTCCTATACATAGGCAAGAAAAACCAAATGCAAAGTATTAGAATAGGTGATATCTGGCTCAACAGTAGCAATTATGAGAGGAATCTAGGTGTCCTAATAGACCACAACTTAAGAATGAGCAAATGCCCAAAAAGCCAATGCATTGCTAGGCTGTATCAGTAGAGGGATAGCGTCAAGATCATATGAAATGATAGTATCACTTTATATTGCACTGGTGAAACTATATTTGGAATACGGTATCCAGTTCTGGTCATCATGATGCAAAGATGTTGAGACCTTAAAAAAAGTTCAGAGAAGAACAATAAAAATGATAAAGGGTCTAGTAGCTAAACCATACAATGAATAATCAAGAGAAGTAGATATGTCTAGTCTAATGAAGAGAAGGACTAGAGATGATGTGCTAGTAGTCTTCCAGTTCTTGAAGGGCTATCACAGAGAAGAGGGGGTCAACCTATACTCCAAAGCACCTGAGGTTAGGACAAGAAGTAATGGGTAGAAGATCATTAAAGGGAGATGCTATCTAGAATGAAGGGGCTATTTTCTAACAGTGCTAACAACCAATGGAACAATTTGCCTTCAGAAGTTGTGGGTGCTCTATTGCTGGAGGCTATTAAGAAGAGACTGGACAGTCGTTTGTCTGAAATGGTATAGGATGTTCTGCTTGAGCAGGGGGTTGGACTAGAAGACGTCTAAGAATACTGATTCTATGTTCTAAGGTTGAATGGTCACTACAATAAATAAATGGTATAATCTAGATCAGTGGTTCCCAAACTTTTTCAGTCCACCGCCCCCTTGGTGCTATAAACTGATCCTCAGTGCCCCCCCCCCCCCAATGGTGGAATTCCAATTTTTTTACTACCAATTCTGTGGGCGTGGCTTGGTGGGCATGGCTGGGGGGGTCATGTGACTGGGTGGTTTGCACAACAGAAGGAAGATAGTAACAGTAAAATTGAAAACTGTAACAATTAATTGCACATTTATTCAAAATCCAATTTAGAAACCTTTTTAGTTAATGTTAATTCAACAAAATTGTTGAACATGATCCAGTGATACCAGGTTTTCAAAGTCTGATAGTCACTTATCAAGAACCTTAGTAACTAGTAACTTAGTAAACTCAGTAACATTTAGTAACTACTTCACTGTTCAGTAAATTCTTAATGTGATGGATGGGCTTGATGAAGTGATATCAGTTTCACAATGTCTGGTTTTAAGTCACTTAGCAGAGTGCAGTGTTTCCCAACCTTGGCAACTTGATGATGTCTGGACTTCAACTCCCAGAATTTCCCAATTTGGCTGGGGAACTCTGGGAGTTGAAGTCCAGACATCTTTAAGTTGCCAAGGTTGAGAGACACTGCTCTAAAAGCACCAGAACTGTTTTCCTCTCCTCTCCTATTATGGTAATAGAGGAGCCTTTTCGGTGGCATTAACTCCTGGCTGTAGTTTCCAGTAGTTTTGGGTGATGGTTTGTCTTAAAAGACACTTAAAAAGAGAGGCCTGTTTCCTACCAGGTTGCCCCTGGAGTTCATGCAAAACTTGCTTTGTCGTTGCCCACGTCAAAATTCCCTTTGTCCATTGGCCCGCTGCCCTTTCCCACCTAAGGAACACTACCCACCACCCCTTTTTTGTGTCGCCGGGGGATTTTAGTTGCCACACGCACATATGGGGATCCCCGGTACCGGGATCGCCCTTCGGGCTCCCGCAGAAAAAAGGGCTTGCTGTCTGTGGAACACGGTACTGCCGCCCTTGGCGCACAGTGTGTGGATCGACGGAGCGCCCGCCAACTGACTGGCTACCCCGAGGAATGTGCGGTATGCAAGAGGCCAGAAGCAACCATTTGACAGGACGGAGAGGGGGGAGGACAGGAGTGGCCCATGTCTTCAGCGGGCTCAGGGAGCACGCACATTCCAAGCATGTGCTTAGCCGCTGTGTGGGAGCGGCTCGGTGTCTTCCGATTTAGTTGTTTCGACTCCCCCCCCCTCTGGTTGCGTGCTCTCTGTATGTTCTCATTCTCTCTCTCTCTCTCTCTCTCTCTCTCTCTCTCTCTCTCTCTCTCTCTCTCTCCCTCTCCCTCTCCCTCTCCCTCTCTCTCTCTCTCTCTCTCCCTCTCTCTCTCTCTCTCTCTCTCTCTTTCTCTCTCTCTTTCTGGGCAGTGGTTGAGGCTGTTGGTAGTTGGGATCGATTCTGCTGTTGCTTAAGTCGCCATGGCGGACAGCAGCAGCAGCAAGAAGCAGCAGTGGTAGTATCAAATAGATCAACGAAGAAAGGGCATTTATGGCAGGCTGGACAACTGAAGCTGTAGGCTCAGCGCGGCTCCTTCTCTGTCACCTGCCACCCCCCCCCCCTTGCCTCTTAGGGCCCCCCTGCCACCCCTCGCCTCTTAGCGCCCCCTAAGTAATCCTACCGCTCCCTACCGCCCACTTTGAGAACCACTGATAGTAAATGCATTATAGTCTTTCCTATAATGGGGAAATCCTACAATGGCTTACTCTTTTCACTTGCTGCAATAAGTAGTATCATAACTTTCAACTTTCATCATTATATAAGGAAGAACTGACCTGTTAATTTCTCTCTCCTTTCCTTTCCTCTCGCTTCCTGTGTCTCTCACACACGTATACACACGCACACACACACACAGAATTTCCTCCAATGTTATTTGATGCTGTCTCATATTTATCAATAATTTTATTATCTCTGCCTTGTATCTGACTTTCACCTCCAATTTCATTTTTAAGACCAGCTGATCTTACTATGAATATGCCTCTATTTAAGTGTAGTGCTCTATGTCTCTGAGTAAACTGTAATAAATGAAAGTTTAAACCTCTTTAAGAGGTTACAACACTTATTCCTTCTAGAATTCATAATTCACTAACATTTGTCTTTTCTGTATATTAACATAGGCTGCAAATTGGGTGAGGCCTCTGACTTTATTGTTCGTCAAGGTACCCTCATCCAAGTACCATCTTCTGTTGGAGATGTTGGTTGCTATAAAATTTGCACATGTGGACAGAATGGTTTGTTAGAAAACTGCATGGAAATGCATTGTATTGATCTCCAAAAGTCATGCATTGTTGGAGGGCAAAGAAAAAGTAAGTACTACTACATGGGGGTGTTTTTATAACAAGGTTTTAAAGTTCTGCAGATTACAAAACTAATTCGAATTGAAGCCTTCCTAGCAATGATCTCCAGTCTATTTTTCACAAATTTTCCACGTAAACAAATGTTTGTTGTATGTATCATTCAGTTTTGCTTAGATTACATTGTACCAATTTGTTTATTTTTTGCAGAATTCTATAATACAACTAGTCCTCAACTTAACAATAGTTCTTTTAGAGACCATTTGAAGTTACAATGGCACTGAAAAAGTGACTTTTGACCATTTTTCATACATTATTGTTGCAGCAACCCCATGGTCACTTAATTTACAATTGGATAATAATAATAATAATAATAATAATTAATAAGTAATAATTAATAATTAATAATTAATAATTAATAATTAATAATTAATAATAATTAATAATTAATAATTAATAATTAATAATAATTAATAATAATTAATAATAATTAATAATAATTAATAATAATTAATAATAATTAATAACAATTAATAATAATAATTTATTAAATTTGTTGACCGCTCCCTCTCCCCGAAGGGACTCGGAGCAGTGCACAGGGCTAATAAAACAATAAATACATACATATAGTTAAAAACAAATTAAATATTTCCCTGCGCTAAAAATTCCAATTAAAAAACTAAAATCCCCATCTAAATGCTGGACAACTGGATGCTGGACAACTGGTTCATATTTATGCCAGTTGCAGTGCCCTGGAGTCATGTGACCATCTTTTGCCAACTTGACAAGCAAAGTCATTGGGGAAGCCAGATTCTCTTAACAACTGTGCTATTAATTTAACAACTGCAGTGATTCACTTAACAAATGTGGCAAGAAAGTTGTAAAATGGAACAAAACTCACTTAACAAATTTCTCATTTAAGCAACATAAATTCTGGGATCTTAGTCACTGACTACTCTACAGTACGTACTCTACAGTATGTAAATGATGTGTAGACTGATTGATTTCATTTAAGCAAGTGGAAGATGATAAAGATAATCTAAAATAAGAATAACAGTAAAATAAACCTTAGCAAATATGTAGAAATTTCAATCAAAAAAATAATCAGTTAAATCTAAACAAAGCATGATCATTAAAAAAAAAAGCTGCTAATCTTTAAACCTAATTATAATTCCATCCTGAATCCATCCTGAAGAGAATGCTATCTGCACTACTGTGAACTCCTAAAGAAAAAATAGTATATATATTGAATTTTATTTTATTTTTTTTGGCTGCAAGGGCAGTATTTCATACTAAGGATACATATATTTAAGTCGTTACATTTTAATTCTAGTATTTAGTAATATATTTCTTTTATTTTAGGCCATGGAACATCTTTTTATATAGACTGCAATGTCTGTTCATGTTTTTCTGGGAATTTGATATGCTCCACTCGTCAGTGTCTCAATGAATTAAGTTCAGATGATGAACGCCACCTATTTACAGGTAGTGTTTTTAAATTTTAAGAAACTTTTGGAACTTATCAGAAGCAATGTAATGCTGAATTTTGGTTTTCTCTGATACTTTGCCTAGATATTTTATGTGGCAACTTTTTGTAGTCTGTTTGCCTTTATATTTATTCAGGTTGCTAATGCTGAAGCAAATGGTTTGGGTTAGATTGCAGATTAAATACAACATAAGAGATAAATGAAACTCAGAACACACAATTTTGGGAGAAAAAATTAGAAGAATGTTAGGAAGCTATTATAATGTATTTTAAAAAATTGGTTTAAAACCATTAATATAATTTGATATTACTATATTTTCTCAAAAGAAATGCAATGCTGTATTTAAAATGGAAAGATTGGGCAGAACAGCAGTTCTTAATACAAATTAAAATTCTGTCCACTGTTTAGCTTCCTTGTATTTAAAAAGTAGTATTTTCACTGGTCAGTCTTATAGATTTCCCCCCATTAATAAATATAACATGTGCCACATACATTTACACATGCTGGCCAGAGGCTTCAAAAAAGAAAGAATGAAAATTAATCAAATTACTTGATTAAAATTCATTTCCTGCTAAATATACTTTTGTGTAAATTAAATTATTCTCACTTACAGTTGTAGATCAAAATAATTCTCATCACAAACTATTGTTTTGTGTACTCACACACATAAACGCACAGAAAAATAAAGCTTATTTACTTGCAACAGAATTGGGCAAGTATAAATCTATATGTGCTTACTCTGTGGCAGATTTCCTTGAGTTCAATATGCATAGGTTGATTTTGTTTCAGGGATGGATCTATTTAATTTGTATACCCTCCATAAGTAATGATAGACTGAAAACCTTGAGAAAATGGCTTGTTTTTTCCTTCTGTTAGCAAAAATTGAATGGTTCAATGTAGACTTTTTTTTTAACAACAATTTTATTGGTTTTTACAAATTTTTTCAAAAGGAAAAGGGTATATAGGATATAAAAGAAATATTTTAGGGCTTCCATGTCGGAGGTGGTGGTCGCCTCCGAGGTTACATAAAGAAAAAAAATTCAATATAAGGTGGAAAGAGATACATACATATCATATCAAAAGTTTCATGCATTCAATCATTTGTTTCTGTTAGCATCCGTTTAGGAATTACAGTCTATAAAGGTAATAGAAAAATCATTTTTGTGATCTGTCTTTTGGCTATTGTGTCTTCTTCTTCCTTCCCGCAAGTGGGCGGAGCCATGGCCCCTCCCGCATTTTCGTCCTCCAGGATTGAGGAATGTTTTTTAGGTTCAATGTAGACTTTTGTGCTAGACTACAAATATAATAAATTTATTTGTTCTTATTCTGTAGTAGATTTAACAGAATCTAGTAGCTGTTGCTCACAGGTGTGTATAATTGGCATTTCTAGACTTCATCAATTGAATATTTTCTTTTCCAGAGTACTCCATCCATAGATAAATTGTATTGTATCTATGTACTTTATATGAAAGATAAGTAGAGGCAGGGCTAATATGCTCATCCCATCCTACTTGAAACTTTGTATTTCAGTCATGTGCTTTCATTATTTGCACACACTCCTTTATATTCATAGAATACTTCTCAACTTACAACAGGCTTCTTAGCAACCATTTGATGTTCTAAAAGTTATTGTGACTTGGCTTCAAATAGTGGCTGCAGTACCTCTGCAAACATTCATTCTTACGACCAATGCTTCAGCACTCTTCCACTTGCCTGTCCCACCCCACTGGGTCCCTGTAACCACTCATCCACCCAGTGAAGATCAGGTGGTTATAATGGGTATAAATCTTGCAAGCGTCCAGCTTCCTTCCAACCTAGCAAGCAAGGGGAGATCAGGGTAGATGAAGTTTCTAAACTCCAACAAAGAAGGGGAGGTCAAAGCAAATGGAATTTGTAAGCCTCCAGAGAATAAGAAGGCAACCCACTCACCGACTTTCAGGACTTAAGCCTGCTCCAGGAAATCTCCATCTTACCTTTCTGTTTTTTCAACTTCTGAGAAAAGCAACTGATCAAATACAGGATCAGTTTTTTACAGATTCATGCAAAACTCCTGCTATTTAGCAACAGGTTCTATTTTCATGATACTACAGAGGTTTTTTTTTAAAGAGGCGCCATAAACTGTACAAAAAAATGGAGCCTTCCTAAAAAATGGAGCATCTTAAAGGTTGCTTTGCTTAATGAATGTCTTGCATGTGACTATAATGGACCGGCTCCATTATAGTTGCATCATGAGGACTACTTGTATATTCATTCAACAATGTCTACTTCTGTTAAAATATTTTTTACCAGTGTATGATAATCCTTCCCTCAGATAATTATTCAAAGGGCAAACACTTCATCCTCCTTCAGAGAAAAATAATGAATGGATTTCTATAGCTGATGTATATATAGACAACATCTTAACCCAGGTTTACATTTTTCAGGCTTGCCATGTAACTGCGCTGATCAGTTTGTCCCAGTATGTGGGCAGAATGGACGTACTTATCCAAGTGCATGTATAGCACGTTGTGTTGGGCTACATGATAATCAGTTTGAATTTGGGTCCTGCATTTCTAAGGATCCTTGCAACTCTAATCCCTGCCCCAAAAATCAGAGGTAAACATTTAAGAAAATCTATAGAAATTATTTTACTAGACCAGTTAACTTTTATGAAAAATATTTTTTATCTTAATTTCTCTTAACAGATACACAGGAATTATAGTAGTTTATATAATAGATATCAGTGTTATATAAACTATTAGAAACATTTACATCATGAATGTGTTTTATTAAATTTTGAATTTTGAAAGAAAGATGTCATGAAAATTTGATATTTAAATCCATTTTAAATTACAATTAAAAAAGTTTTAAAAGTTCTTAAATATTACATATGCTTTGCTTTCATTAATATAAAGACTTGGAAATCAGGATTAAAAAGCCATTTCTTGTAGAATGAATCTCTTGTTAATGACCCAATTGTCTTCTTTATTAAATCCTAAACTATTAAAAAGAAAGGAACAGCATATTAAGGAACCAATTTAAATGATAATCTGTTTCAACTCTTCAGTATCTAATCACTACACCAACTGGATGAAAGATATTATTAAAATTCAGTTATCTAGATAGTGCCCTAATATCATATTCAGCAACTCCCTCCAACCTTTCCCTACCAACTTGAGAATCACTTTATGTTCCAGTTTAGATATCCCAATAAATTACAGCAGAAACTCTAGATAAAATTAGGGAGCAATCAAGAGTAGAATATTTTACCCCTGAGCAAAGCGCTGAGAGGCTAGAAAAGATTTAAAGGAAGCTTATACTGCAGGACTGTAGTATTTATATAAGTGTACTCACTAATCCTATTTGTTCCTTTGTAATTCCTCATGTTTAATCAATTTCATTATAATTTTAGTACAATGACAATAAAGATTATTATTATTACTATTATTATTATTATTATTATTATTATTATTATTATTATTATTTATGTACAGATGTACAGACATGTTTGGAATGGAAAACCTTCTCATTAATTCATGGGTTATAAGTTTGCCCTAGTGATAAAGACGTTGGGCTTGAAACTGGGAGACCATGAGTTCTAATACTGCCTTAACAAATGAAATGGGTGTCCTTGGGCCAGTCACTGTCTCTCAGCTCAGCCCATCTCACAGGGCTGAATTTTACTCCCCCCCCTCAACATCCTTACCCATGTTGAGCCACAGAATTGTTTTCCTTCTTTTATATTCTTCTAATGCAGCAATCATTTCCTTATCACAAGGGGGCCTGAGAATTTTCATATTCTGACCTATAAAAACAGAAAGAAGCAACTTGTCATCAGTTTCAATAAAATTAAAGAAATTGCTTCCTTCATTGTTCCAATCACAAGTCTTGGAAAATTAATGGCTTTGGTGTTGATCAAGTTATAATTAAATTACCCTGTTTTCCTGAAAATAAGACTTTCCTGGGTAATAAGCCCTATTGGGCTTTTGAGTGCATGCGCTAAAATAAGCTCTTCCCCTAAAATAAGCCCTCCCTGAAAATATTGCAATACAGCAGCAGTCATAAAGTCACCATGCTCGCCGCCTCCTGCACCTCAAAAATAATAAGACCTCCCTGAAAATAAGGCCAAGTGCTTATTCTGGGGATCAAAAGAAAATAAGACCCTTTGACAATAGCTCTCCATCCAGCTACGTTCCATGCAAAAAGGGCTTCTGCTTTATATTATTCAGCTAGAGCTTGCAGTGTTATGTTTAAGCCGATATGGTTCTGAGAAAGAAGTACATGTAGTCTCATTTAGCAACTGCCTTATACGGTTCCTGTTCACAGTGTGATAATGATGAAAAAGTAACTTTGTGATAAATTTTGCATTTATAAACTGGAAAGCAAAAGAAAGCTGAAGTAAGATCATAAATCTCAGTTCCACTTAGCAACCATTTCACTTAACAACTTATTTGCCATTTAGTCCCAGTTGTAGTTGCTGAAAGAGGGCTACCTGTACTACATTGTCTAGGAATTATATGTTTCTTTGCCAACTGATGTTCTCACCTGCAGTTAAAACAGTTCACATGAATATGTTCTATATTCTATTTATTCAGTTATTTATATCCTGCCTTAATTATTTTCAGAAATAACTCAAGATGGGTAACATATCTAACACACCTTCCTCCTAGTTTCCCCAACACAACAACTCTTGGAGGTGGACTGAGAGAGTGGCTGGCCCAGGTTCACCCAATTGGCTTTCATGGCTAAGATAGGACTTGAATTCCAATCAGCCTGGTATCTGAACCACTAGATCAAACTGGCTCTATCTAATGGCTCAAAGGCTTTAAATTGGGGCTAAAATCTGTTATCATTCATCCAATTGTGCAGCAAAACTGACCACAATTCAGCATTCCTAAAAAATGCCTTTGCACAAGAAAAAGAAAATCAAACCACTTCTTTATATTTTCTACCATTTCCTTAATTATAAAATACCTACATGAGCATCAAACATATCATTTGTTTCTTTATAATGTCCTAGGTTACTGTTAATTTGAGCTACTTTAAAGTTTATATGCAGAATGTGTTCTCTAAATGAGGGGCAGCTGCACCACTGATAATATGTGATATTTGGCTTCATACCATCAACCTGATTGATTTTAACATAGGGGTCGCCAACCCCCAATCTGTAGCCCGGTACCGGTCTGCAGTCTGTTGCGAACCGGGCCATACAAGCAGCAAGTGAGCACACGTAGCCCCATTTGTGCATGCGAAAACATCCCCTCCCCCCCTGTTGTTATTACTGCTACCCATGGTCGCCGGCCCACAGAACTGGAAAGGTTGGGGGCTGTTGTTTTAAGAGAACTTGAACAAGTATTAAGAGCTCACATACAGCTCTTTTATAAGAGAGTCTTAACAAGAAGTCTTAATTTCCAGCTTTTGTGTCTATACTTGATGCAATCTGGCTAATTCTCCATTATTTTTTTCAATTTCTTCAGGTTAACTGGATTTTCAGGTTAAAAGACCATTCGCTTAAGCTTTATCTAGTGATGCATGATTTTACCAAAAACCATTCCATTTTAATTCATCTGCTTATAAAGGGCTTTCCAACATTTATCTACCTGGAGTTTCATCTATTAAGTATTTCAAATTCATCTGCCAAACTGCTTGATTAAAACTTTAGTTCCATACCTTGTATTTGTTGGGGCAATAAGCTGTATATGCCATATGTGGAAACTTTGTGCCTTTTCAGTAAATCCTCCTTTCTTATAATAAAACTGTTTTAAAACCAAATACTACCTTTCCCCCAAAACTGTTGTATAAACATCCTGCTGATATTTGTTACTTCTCATTTATATCCAATTCACTGCAACATTCTCAGTCTTTGAATGCTCTCAACAAGTTACTTTACTTGTCACTGTTTGTTATATAGATCTTAAGAACTTACTAGATTGATTGCAGTATCTTGCTCAGTGTATGATGGTGCAGTATTACTCTATACCACTGATTATTTATAGCAGGTGTCGCCAACCCCTGGACCATGGCCCACTACCAGATTTGGAACTGGGGTGGGCAAGTGGTAGATGGATGCCCATCTGCATGCAACCCCACTCAAGTGAGTGGTGTGCATTTGCATACAAAGCTCCACTTACACAAATGGAGCTGTGCACACATGCACACTTGCTATTCTCATGGAACCATCCCCTCTCCCCCCACAAAGTCGGAAGGGTTGGGGACTGCTAGTTTATAGTACTCTTTGCTAGTGAAGTCATTTCCATGAACATTCCAAGAAAAAAATTTCTACATCAGCATCTGTCTTATTAGTTGATCTTTGATATATTTGAGTAACACAAAAATGAATGTTCTGCCCTGATATCTCTTGCAGAACTGATTTATTGCTCCTCCTGGCTTAATCTAGGCAGCTTCTTAACTTTCACGTGATAAACTTGCTAGTATGAATGATGCAGAGGGAACATGATGAGGAATGGGCTATTTACCTATAAACTGGTTCTTAATGACTATCTTTGAATTTGCACAACTAGTCTACGTTCTCTATAGATTCCTACAATAGTAGACAGCCCTGGTTCTGAGAAAATTGCATTATTTCTAAAAAAAAGTTGAAGTGAGAGTAGAAGTTCTGATTCTGAGCTTAGATGTTGAACATGGATTTCCTTCCAAAATTTTCTGTAAAAGTTCCCAGAGAGATTTCCATGCAAGCCTAGATCCAATATGAGCTATCATATGTGTGACGCGGGTAGTTCTTGACTTACAATAGCAGTGAAAAAAAGTGACAAGATTCTTTTTCACACTTATTGACCGCTGAAGCATCCCCACGGTTATGTGGTCAACATTGGGACACTTGGCAACTGGATTAGATTTATGATGATTGCAGTGTCCCAGGGTCACCTTTTGCAATCTTGTGACAAGCGAAGTCAGTTAACTTAACAACTTGTTACTAAATTCATACCTACAGTGATTCATTGTGACAAGAAAGACTGTAAAATTCAATTAACTTTATATGAACATCTTACACCCTTCAAAGATACTTTAACTCCATAACATCACCGGATGGAGGCGCACGGCCGCTGGCTACAGGCGGTAGCGCCCCCCAACCCTCTGTGCTCCCCCCGCGATCTAGGAGGTCAATGCACACAGAGCCGGGGCCCTAGGCTGATGCTATGTAACGCCAGGTCCATGGTCAACAAAGCCCCCCTCATTAATGATCTTGTGTCAGAGGGGGAGCCGGACCTGGTGGGGATTACGGAGACCTGGTTGGGCCGCGAGGGGGGGTTACCTCTCGTGGAAATGTGCCCACCAGGTTACTGTGCATTTCATCAGCAATTGGTATTTCAAACCCCACTTTCCCCCCCAAAAATAACTAAGGGCAATGGGAAATTTAGCTAATGATTAAGAGGAATGAATCAGGGTTTTTTTGGTCTGCTGATGTCAAATCAGTACTGCTTTCTTTATTTTGGAATCCATAACATGGCCTCTGATTACAGAAAGGTAGGAATGGAAATATCTTAGAATCATAGAATCAGAAGGTTCCATTTGGGCTGGTGAATCGAACATCCACTTGGAACAATAATCCAAATTAAAGTATGCCAGGGAGATGGCTGAAGATGGTGAAGTGAATCACTCTGATAGATCCCTTGTTGAATTGCTCTTTCTGTTGGGCAAATTTTTATAGTGTTCAATAAGAATCTACTTTTTATGGGCTAGCAGTAATAAATCTAAGTAGCCTAACTGGGAGCCAAGTTGCCTAGTTGGGAGCTTTTTGAGAAGACTTCCACTTTGTTAGAAGATTCCAGGAAGAGTAGAAGACGACTGTCACCTGACTAGTGGTGAGGTGAAGTTATTAAAATACTATACAACTAAACTAATTGAAATGTAGGTCCCCTCACAATATCTCCTGTCGTTTGTGAGGTTTGCAGATTTCATAAGTTAGATAACACTTTTATAAAACATTTGTATCCATTCTGTATTTGATGCTTATGACCAAAAATATTTATTATATTTATTAACATATGATTGTTTACAACTTTTTAAAGAACAGAGCAGAATATACAATAAATTATTTCTTTCATATAATATTTCTATTGCTTTTGTTTTTCTTTTGGAATAAATATTTGAAAATATTTTCTCCAGATGTTTACCAAAGCCACAGGTTTGTTTAACAAGTTTTGAGAACTTTGGATGTAACCAATATGAATGTGTGCCAAGACAATTTAGTTGTGGTGACCAGTTGCGAGATCCTGTTTGTGACACAGACAATATAGAGTATAATAATCTCTGTGCTCTGCATCAAAAAGGAAAAGTTATATCATACAAAGGTCCATGTCAGGTACGAAACTACTTTTTTGTTGAATTCTGTTGCTACATCTGCCTAATGCTAATCATTTATGCTATTTAAACAAGTTAAGAAAGTGTGTGTGTGTGTGTGTGTGTGTGTGTGTGTGTGTGTCAACACCCTGGTAAGCCCCAATTGTTTATTTATTTATTACCACAAAAAAAGTAACACACACACACACACATTCATTTTCATAACATAACCACATGTATACTATTACATAGCCAACATCATATTGTATTATTAAATGTTTACATCAGTTCATCTTACCATCAACTCCCAGAAACAATTATTGGCTCTTCTGCTCTCCATACACCATATTTGTACTTTATCCATCACTTTCTTCTCCCTCTCTCCTCTTCCATACATCCTTTCTTCCGTCTGTCATCCTTTTCTTCTCTACTTCCATTTCCTCTCTCCTCCTCTCTCCCCTTTCCACTCCTCCTTTCTCTCCTTCTCTCCCTCCCTATCCTCTTTCCTCTCCCTCTCTTCTTCCCTTACTTCTCTCTACTTCACACTCTTCATCTCATTTACTTGGTGTATTTCAATTTCTGAGTGAGCTCCATTTTATGTTGATGGTATTTATAATTCCTTTTCAATCTACATATTTAATTTTAACACATCTTCCTCCTTTTTTTTAAAGAGAACAAAAAAGTATACATATATAGTCATTGTGCTTTAAACCCTCCACCCCTGCCTAATTTTGGCCGAGATGTGGTTACAATTCCCAGCTATTCTCATTATTATATTTATATAATTATACATACTTACACTTTGTGATTCTGTCTTTCAATCTCAATGGTTTTCCATTGTAGGTATGTTTCATGTTCCCTCTCCATTTTTCCATATCTTGGTTTAGATTTCTCTTAATTGTCTATAAATGGCAATTCTTACTGTTCAATATTCATTACAATTCCCTTAATCTACTATATAGCATAATAAGCAGTACACATCTCACTTTGTTCATCATCTTAAAAGTTATATATATGTTCATGTTTCATATATTTGAACCCATGCTTAATTGTTCTTCTATTGTCATATTCAATCAATTAGCAACTCAGTTTAATTATCATGTATAAAAGTGAATCACAAAGTTCTGCTTTACAATCTCCCCATATCAGTTTCATATTTGTCCATATTCCATATGCTTTTATCTTTATTTAATTATCTTTCCATTATCATATTTAATCAGTTAGCAAATGCATTTTATTATCTTATTTAGGAATACACCCTTTATCTTAAATTTATTTATTTTATTTTATTTTATTTAAATTTATATCCCGCCCTTCTTTACAGAGGACCCAGGGCGGCGCACAGGAAATTTAAAAACATACAAAATACAATAAATATAATTTAAAATAACTATTAAATAATCCTATCCTATGCTAAAACCAAATTTTAAAAGACCCAAATTTAAAACTTCCTAAAAAGTCCCCATGGGAGGTTAGGCTAGGCCGGCTTGTTGGAACAAATATGTCTTTAGACATTGGCGGAAGACGCGGAGGTCGGTGATGGTACGTAATTCAGGGGGTAGGTCATTCCAGAGGACTGGCCCCGCCACAGAGAAGGCTCTTCCCCTGGGTGTCGCCAGTCGGCACCCTGAGAAGGCCCTCTCTGTGGGAGCGTATCGGTCTAAGGGATGTATGGGGCAGGAGGCGGTCTCGCATATAACTAGGCCCCGAGCCATGGAGCGCTTTAAAGATGGTCGTCAGAACCTTGAAGCGCACCCGAAAGACCACAGGAAGCCAATGCAGCTCGCGCAGGATCGGTGTTATGTGGGAGCATCTAGTGGCTCCCATAATCACCCGCGCGGCTGCGTTTTGGACTAACTGTAGCTTTCGGGTGCACCTCAAGGGAAGCCCCATGTAGAGAGCATTACAGTAGTCGAGTCGGGACGTCACGAGAGCTTGAGTGACTGTACCTGATGAAACGCCGCCCTGGCCACGGCCGCCACATGGTCCTCCATGGACAGCCGGGAATCTAGGAGGACCCCCAAATTGCGCGCCCTCTCCACGGGGGCCAATGTTTCGCCCCCAATGGCCAGAGTTGGAGTAATCTGGCTGAACCGGTGTGCCGGAAACCACAGCCACTCAGTCTTGGCAGGGTTGAGCTTGAGTTTGTTACCACCCATCCAGATCCGTAGGGCTTCCAAACACCAGGACAGCACTTCGGCGGCATCGTTGGGGTGGTTTGGGGTGGATATGTACAGCTGAGTGTCATCAGCGTACAGATGGTACTCCACCCCAAAACCACGGATGATCTCACCCAGCGGCTTCATATATGTGTTAAACAGGAGGGGCGAGAGGACCGACCCCTGAGGAATCCTACATAAGAGAGGCCTCGAGGTCGACCTCTGCCCTCCCGTCAACACATATTGCGACTGACCAGAGAGGTAGGACGAGAACTACCGCAGAACGGTGCCTCCCAGCCCCAACCCTCTCAGTCGGTGCAATAGGATACCATGGTCGATGGTATCAAAAGCCGCCGAGAGGTCTAATAGGACTAGGATAGAGGAATAACCTCTATCCCGCGCCCTCCAGAGATCATCAACCAACGCGACCAATGCCGTCTCGGTGCTGTGACCGGGTCGGAAGCCGGACTGGCGCGGGTCTAGATAATCAACTTCCTCCAGGTGTCGCGGAAACTGTTGGGCTACCACACTCTCAACAACCTTCACCAAAAAGTGAAGGTTGGAGACCGGACGATAGTTCTCTAATAATGCTGGGTCCAGGGACGGCTTCTTGAGGAGGGGCCTCACTACCGCCTCTTTCAAGACGGCAGGTAAGGACCCCTCACTCAAAGATGCGTTGACAATGCCCTGGAGCCAGCCTCGTGTCGTCTCCCAGGATGCCAGTACAAGCTAGGAGGGACACGGGTCCAATAAACATGTGGTCGCCAATAAACATGTGGTCGCCTTGACAACCTGTCCATATCCTCGGTGGTAACAAAGTCAAACTCCTCCCAAGAAGGAGCCTCAAGACTAGTCTCGGACAGTCCCACAGGACCATTGTCGATGGAGGGTAGGTCATTCCGAATCCGAGTGATTTTTTCCTGCAGATAAATTCCAAATTCCTCTGCTCGCCCTTGCAAAGGGGCTTCCCGCGGCCTCCGATGAAGGAGGGAGCGGGTCACCCCAAACAGGGCGGCAGGGTGGTTATCTGCGGATGCAATAAGGGTGGCACAATACTCACGTTTGGCCACCCTTATCGCCACTAAGTAAGCCCTAATATGGGTTCTCACTAGTGTTCGGTCACTTCGGAGCGAGAGGATCTCCATCTGCTCTCTAGGCATCTCTTGCGGCGCTTCATCTCCCGAAGCTCCTCAGTAAACCAGGGAGCCTGGGTGATTCGTCGCCGCAAGAGAGGCCGCAAGGGCGCGACTCCGTCCAAGGGCCCTGCAGCCGCACTTAACCATGCCGCCACCAGGTCCTCAGTCAAGTCGCGAGGCAGGGTCACAGGAATTGGCCCAAGCTCCCTCTGGAACCTTTCCGGGTCCATTAGGAGCCTGGGGCGGAACCATCTAGGAGTATCCGGTTCGCCTCCCCGCGGTGAGGTGAAGCGATTGGAAAGTCCAGCTGGAGGAGAGCGTGATCTGTCCATGACAAGGGAGTGATGGCTAGATCCCCTATTCCCAGATCACAACTCCACTGTCCCGAGACAAAGATCAAATCCAACATGTAATCCCCCTCGTGAGCAGGGCCTAAAACTACCTGGGTCAGGTCCATGGCCCTCATGGAGGCCATGAACTCCCGAGCTGCTCCAGAGGCTTCGCCCGCCGACGGCAAGTTAAAGTCCCCCATGACTACTAGTCTGGGGGTCTCAACTGCCGCCTCTGCTATCACCTCTAGGAGCTCGGGCAGGGCTGTTGTTGCATAGCGAGGAGCCAGGTATACAACTAACACGCCCAACTGCCTCCCTAGGCTCCATCTCACACAGAGAGATTCACACCCGGTTGTCTGAGGGACTGTGGTCTCCTTCGGCTCGAGACCTTCCTTAGCCATAATCGCCACTCTCCCACCCCTCCTTAGGGACCTAGGCTGATGGAAGGCGCGGTAACCTGGTGGGCACATGTCCACGAGGGGTAGGTCCCCTCCCTGGACTATTTTTCCCCTCTTCCCTGGAACCCCCTAAAAACCGAATTAAAAACCTCCCCAAAACCCCCCTCAACTTGCGCTTCGCCCTCTCAGGAATAATCAACCTATCATCGAGGTGGGCCCGTGTTAGACAGGAGGGCCAGGCCTGCGAGAGGGGAGACTCCCGCAGGCCAAGGAGGTCGCGCCTAGAGTACATGATAAAAGCCCTAGAGGTAGTCCAAGTCCAGGAAGGCAAACACAAGTCCGAAAGTAAAGTGAATTAGTGCAGAAATAGTCTTCAGGATGGGGGGGTAAAGTCAGACAGACCAGAGTCTTATGGATGGGGAGATCGAATCCAGTCCCATTGCAGGCCCCATCCATCTGTCTTTTTTCCGGCCAAATGGGCATAGTTCGCATTTAGTGCCGCATGACTAGTTAATCCATCATGCGGCCTGGTGTAAGATGCAGCCCTCAAATGGCTCAATTAACCTCCTCCAATCCCGCGCACTCACTCCAAGGTCTTTAAGATCTTCCTGGATCGTCCTCGGCCAGATCCCCCGTTCCCCAAACCGGCTGCAGATGTTCCACGCCGGGCTGCTCAAACCAACATACCACAATCAAATCAGTCAATCCTCTCAAATCTCCATACTCCATACTCCTTCTTATATTTTCCCATATAACAATTTCTAATTGTCTGATTTTTTTCCTAGTAAATCTTTTGTCCTACTTCTTCTTCTTCTTCTTCTTCTTCTTCTTCTTCTTCTTCTTCTTCTTCTTCTTCTTCTTCTTCTTCTTCTTCTTCTTCTTCTTCTTCTTCTTCTTCTTCTTCTTCTTCTTCTTCTTCTTCTTCTTTCTTCTTCATCATTATTATTATTATTATTTTTAAATTAAATTTCTATACCGCCCTTCTCCCTTCCGGGACTCGGGGCAGTGTACAGGCAGCAATAAAATACGTGATATAAAATATGAAAATATAAAATACAATGAAATATATATCTAAAAATATATTAAATAATACACCTGTTCTAAAACCATTAATAAAACCTACTAAAAACCATTAAAAAAATTACGCCAGGCCGGCCGCACGAAATAGATAGGTCTTCAAAGCCCGACGGAAGAGGTGCAGGTCCGTGGTCGTGTGTAGGTCGGTGGGTAGGTCATTCCAGAGGGCAGAAGCTGCCACAGAGAAGGCTCTACCCCTGGGGGTCGCCAGCTGACATTGCCTGGCCGACGGCACCCTGAGGAGGCCCACTCTATGGGAGCGCACTGGTCGGTGGGAGGTATTTGATGGCAGGAGGCGGTCTTGCAGGTAACCAGGTGCCTTGCCATGGAGCGCTTTAAAGGTAATTACTAATACCTTGAAGCGCACCCGGAAAGCCACAGGCAGCCAGTGCAGCTCATGCAGGAGAGGTGTCACATGGGAGCATCTAGGAGCTCCCAGGATCCCCCGCACGGCCGCATTCTGAACTAACTTCTCTATTCCTGCCTTCTCCCTTTTCTTTGTTTTGACATGTCCACCCTCTTCAATTTTTCCCAAGCCACCGTCAAAAAGATCTTTTATATTTCCCTTTGTTGGGGCATAATATCCTACTTCAATTTTCCTTATGCCACTGTCAACCTTCGAAACATCGTTTGTCTACTTCTTATTCCCTTTTGTTGGGATAATAATAATAATAATAATAATAATAATAATAATAATAATAATAATAATAATAATAATAATAATAATAATCTTTACATTTTTCCCTATACCACTGCCAAGCCCAATGATAGTAAATAATTAGAAAAGACACTCAATATGATTAGAATCATTAATCATAATAAATAATAAGAGTTTCTGTCTAAACTAAGTCTAATACTTTAAAATCTTCAGATGTGTTACAAGTCCATAAGCATAATTATAATACATACTTTGCAGATTACATGAAATTCAATATCTAATATAATTTTAATGTTATATTTATTGTTCAGAGTTGTAAACTGCTCAGAGTTGTGTTAGAACAAAATGGGTAGCATATAATTTTAATAAATTAAATAAATGTCTTTTTTAAAATAAAAAGGAAACTTTTTCTCTTCTCTTTTATATTGTAGTTTAAAATTGGATTTGTTTTTCTCTTGTATGTTTGTCTCTGTTTTACAGGATATTGGATAATGTAAACACAAAAAATCATGGCTCTCTTTGCATATAATTTGGGAAATTATATTCTGATTTTGGAAATAATTTCAAATTTCTCTGCTGATATTTATTTACTTATTTACTTATTTACTTACTTACTTACTTATTTATTTATTTCAGTCCTTTTGCAAATCAGTAGATTTTGTATGTGGCCATAATGGGGAAACTTATAGCAACATCTGTGCTGCTTTTTCTGATCGTGTGGCTGTTGATTACAATGGACTTTGTCAAGCTGTAGGAGTCCTTTCTGGCTACAGTTATCAAGGAGAATGTGTATCTGTTACATGTTCCTGTCTTTCAGCAACAGGATTCAAGCCAGTTATCCCACCAGGTGAAAATTCTGACATTAATATTTGACTGACATTTGAATTATGCACAGAAAATATTGCTTGGGATCATCTTGGAAAATGATACAATTTTTGATTTTTGCATACATAAAATGAACTGATTCTTCATTATCGTCTCTAGATTTACAGAGGGGATTTGGGGTCTTTGTAGTATCTTTGTTGCAATTCCTGAATTGAACTTTCTCTCATTTTGCCTTAAAGCCTACCAGCCAGTTGGAAATTATATATTCTGGAATTTGGAGATTTGTATCGGTGATGGACATTTTGTCCAAACAAGGATAAACTGATCTTTGCTCAATATTTCTCAGTCAGTTGTTTCAGCCATATATTTGAATACCAGCTGTCTCCCTTTCTCAAAGGCCACAGTGAAGAATAGGTTATTTGTTTGTAACTCTAGTAGTGCATATGTCAACTGTAAATTTATTCTTGGACAATTTTCACTGTCTACCCACTTGGACTTCAATTTTCTCTTGATGATGATCTATAATTATCAGTGATAAATAGGATTCCATAGATGCTAATGTTCTATATTGGTAGATGTTCCTAAAGAAAGATATACTAAAAGCTAATTGTAAACAAGTTCATTGTGGAGGTAAAGTATATGAGATTGTGGAGCAGGGGCAGTCAACCTTTTTATATCTACCACTCACTTTTGTATCTCTGTTAGTAGTAATATTTTCTAACCGCCCACCAATTTCACAGTAATTGTGATTTACAAAGTAGGGAAGTCAATTAAATTTAAAAAAGGAAAGTGCTTCAGTATCGGACAAAACCGCTACCGCCCACCGTGAAAGCTGGAACGCCCACTAGTGGGCGGTAGGGACCAGGTTGACTACCACTGTTGTAGAAAATGAATCAGGAACCTGAAAGCTCGGATAAAACTAAGGTTAATAATTCTAATATTAATTAAAAGGGCTTAGTTAAATACTGTGTGTTGCTCTGTGAAGATGAAATATATTCTTATATTTATCTAGGTTTTTTTAACTATCATACATTATTAGAAAGGGTTTTTTTTAACACATTTCAATCTGTCTTTGTGTGTTTGCTGTCTTTTTACTGTGCAGGAGCTTGTTGTCCTTTGTATGCAGGAATATTGAGGGTCTTATATGACAAAGAAAAATTGGATACTTTTGCCAGGGTAAGTAAAAACACTGTCTTTTTTATTGAAAAGTTAAAGTATTGGGGATGGCCTTCTATTCTGGACTTGCAGATATTCAATAGAATTTATAGCTGCAAATGGGGAGATAAGAATGGAAAGCAAACCACCATTTACTGAATAGTAAATGATCTTCCTTGTAATGATATAAGACAAGCTCATGTGGCATAAATTGTGGTAATTTTTTTCTGGGCTGTAATTAGCTGTGATCTAAAATAAATATAGATTACACTGAACAAGTGACTATATACACTTATCTAGGAGACCACCTCTTCCCAGGTACATCAGCCTTCCCCATCAGATCTCACAGAGAAGGCATGCTGAAAGTGGCTAAAATCTGGCAGCTCCCAGGACATATGCCTTTTTTATGGCCACCTACCATCCTTCCACCTGAATTTAGATTGAATTCACTCCTTTTGATTTTTCAAAAGGCTCTCAAGACACCGTTATACCCCCAGACCTAGGGCTCCTGTGGAACTAGACAGTTGTCTCTATCATTCCATTGCTGAGGCAGACATTTTTATCCCCCCTTTGTCCATGGTTAGTATTTTTGTTTTTATATTATTTGTTATTGTAGGTTTTTAAAGATTTTTATCGGTATTATATTGGATATTTATTTAAGATTTTGCATTACACTACTGTAATCTTTGGTAAATTGGGGTGGGTGGGGGAGCGCTGTATAAAATAGATTAATAAAATATGTAAAAAATAAATGCTGCCTTGCCACTGGAAAACAGCTAACACGTATCTAACTGTTATACTTAACTAGAGGTGCTAGTTTCAGAAGTATCAGGCAAGAAAATTTAAAAAGGAGATAAAACAGAACAGCTAAATTGTCTGGTACAAACACTTCTCCATTCTATTCTAGATTAGCAAACCATCCATCTGTGAGACATTATGGGGAGGCTAAGGAAACTAATACAAGGAAAATTAGACATAGACAGCATGAAACAGAGGAGTCCAGCTTATTTAATCAATGGCAGCTCATAGATGGCAAGAAACATGGGAATAAATTATTCAAAAGCATTCTGAGGTATCTGCATAGTACTCCAAAAGAATTTACATTTAAATACTAGTAAGACAAAGGAGATGGTGCTTGATTTTTAAAAACACAGAGAACAACCAGCCCCACTGTATATCAAGAGGGGCTGTGTGGAGAGGGTTTCCTCTTTTAAATTCTTGAAAGTGCTTATTAGTCAAGATCTCAACTGGAAAAACAACACTTCCCTGGTGATTGGCAAAACCCAACAGAGACTTCATTTCCTTAAGAGTCCTGCGAAAAACTCAGGTGGAACAATGGCTGATTACCTCTTTCTATCACGATAGAAAGTGTCCTCAAATACTGCATTACAGTATTGTACTCTGGTTTAACTGCTGCGGACAGGAAGGCACTACAGAGAGTGATCAATTTGGCACAAGAAACCATTCGTTGCCCTCTAACACCACTGGATGACATCACCAGCTTTCGGTGGTTTAGCAGAGTAAGGAAGATACTTAGATGATTCACACTCTGGTCAGTGTCTCTTCGCACTTCTACCATTGGGCAGAAGACATCAAAGCATAGCCAGTCAAACAAATAGGTTTAAAAATAGTTTCTATCCTTGGGCTGTCAGACTGTTAAACACAACTAAAATCACTCCATGACCTGCACAAATCTACTCGTTTTTCTTTTTCTTTCTTTTTCTTTTCTCTTTTTTCCTAATTACTTGCATAGGAATTATTCTTTATACTGTTTATGTTGTTTGTATTTTTTTGTCATGGATTGCACCAGTGAGGCTAAAACCAATTTCATTGTATAATTGATGTACAATGACAATAAAGGCTACACTAAGGAACTTCATCATCACAAACTCACTAATAAATAAGGTTGAAAATCTATGTTTAGACTTCCCAACATTAACAGTAAAGATAATTGAAGTCTTTGTAATTCTTCATCCTGGCCAGCTATGTGGAACTGGACATTTTCTTATATTATATTCATATACCACCTTTTACATTACCTTTTGTTCTTTAAATTTTTCACCTCTGTTTTTCAAGCTTATTAATTCCATCAACATTCTGACTTTTCTACTTGCCCTTTAAGTTGTTATTCTTTTTTCATATATTTACTTGTAATAGAAACTGAAAGACATTATTGCAGTCATTAAATGACATAAAGGAAATCAATATGAAAAAAAATGATGAATTGAGAATATTAGAATAGTTAGGAGAAATGTACAATACAATACAATACAATAGCAGAGTTGGAAGGGACCTTGTAGGTCTTCTAGTCCAACCCCCTGCGTGGACAGGAACCCTATACCATTTCAGACAAATGGCTATCTAACATCTTGTTAAAGATTTCCAGGGTTGGGGCATTCACAACTTCTGGAGGCAAGCTGTTCCAGAGGTTAATTGTTCTAACTGTCAGGAAATTTCTCCTTAGTTCTGAGTTGCTTCTCTTCTTGATTAGTTTCCACCCATTGCTTCTTGTCCTGCCCCCAGGTGCCTTGGAGAATAGTTTGACTCCCTCTTCTTTGTGGCACCCTCTGAGATATTGGAACACTGCTATCATGTCTCCCCTGGTCCTTCTCTTCATCAAACTAGACATACCCAGTTCCTGCAACCGTTCTTCATATGTTTTAGCCTCCAGTCCCCTAATCATCTTGGTTGCTCTTCTCTGCACTCTTTCCAGAGTCTCCACGTCTTTTCTACATCGTGGTGACCAAAACTGTATGCAGTATTCCAAGTGTGGCCTTACCAAGGCACTATACAGTGGCATTAACACTTCACGTGATCTAGATTCTATCCCTCTGTTTATGCAGCCTAGAACTGTGTTGGCTTTTTTGGCAGCTGCTGTACACTGCTGGCTCATATTTAAATGGTTGTCCACTAGGATTCCAAGATCCCTCTCACAGTTGCTACTATTGAGCAAGGTACCACCTATACTGTACCTGTGCATTTTGTTTTTCTTGCCTAAATGTAGAACCTTGCTTTTTTCACAATTGAATTTCATTTTGTTAGATAGTGCCCAATGTTCAAGTTTGTCAAGATCCTTCTGTATCTTAAGCCTATCTTCTGGAGTGTTGGCTATTCCTGCCAGCTTGGTGTCGTCTGCAAATTTGATGAGTTCCCCATTTATCCCCTCATCCAAATCATTGATGAAGATGTTGAAGAGTACTGGGCCTAAAACAGAGCCTTGGGGTACTCCACTGCATACTTCCTTCCATGTAGGTGCAGTTCCATTGAGGACTACACGTTGAGTGCGATTGGTCAGCCAGTTGCGAATCCATCTGGTGGTGATGCTGTCTAACCCACATTTTTCTACTTTATCTAATAGTAGGTTATGGTCTACTTTATCAAATGCCTTACTGAAGTCCAAGTAAATTATACCGACAGCATTCCTCTGGTTCACTAATTTTGTCACTTTGTCAAAGAATGCAATAAGATTAGTCTGGCATGATCTGTTTTTGACAAACCCATATTGGCTTTTGGCTATTACTTTGTTTGCTTCTAGGTATTCACTTATTTGTTGCTTAATTATCTTTTCCAGAATCTTCCCTGGTATTGAGGTCAGGCTGATGGGTCTATAGTTTCCTGGATCTATTTTTTTTCCCTTTTTTGAAGATGGGAACCACATCAGCTCTTTTCCAGTCTTCTGGCAGTTCCCTGGTGCTCCAGGATCTCTGAAAGATATAGTTCAGTGGTTCTGAGATCTCGTCTGCCAGTTCCTTCAGAACCCTGGGATGTAATCCATCCGGTCCTGGTGATTTGAACTCGTCCAGGGCAGACAGATGCTCACTTACCATTTTCTTCCCTATTTCAACTTGTGTTCCTAATCTGATTTTTGCGGTGCTGTTTTTGATTGGTTGGACTATTTTATCCCTTTGTGTAAAGACAGATGCAAAAAATGAGTTAAATAGTTCTGCTTTCTCCCTGTTGCTTATCATCTTCTTGCCATTTTCTCCCAGCAGTGGACCAATTATTTCTTTAACTTTTTTCTTGTTTTTAACATGTTGGAAGAAGCTTTTTTTGTTATTTTTTACTTTTTTGGCAAGCCTTTCTTCATTGCGAGCCTTAGCTTTCATCACTTCATCCTTACAGGCTCGGGCTATTTACTGATATTTTGCCTTAGTTATGTCCCCCTCTTTCCACTTTTTATATTTATCCTTTTTGTCTTTCAATTTGTCAGAGAGTTCTTTATGCAGCCATGCTGGTTTCTTTTGGGAACTGTTATTTTTCTTCTTCATTGGTATTGCGCTAGACTGGGCTTTCATAATCTCATTTTTCAAAATTTCTCAAGCTTCTTGAGTTGTTTTCCCCTTGAGGATTCTCATCCATGGAATCCTTCCCAAGCGCTCTCTTAAGTTTATTGAAATTAGCTCTCTTAAAGTCTAAGATTCTAGTTTGACTTTGTTCTACTATTTTTGTTTGCACAATGTTGAATTCCAGTATTTCATGATCGCTTGCCCCCAAAGTTCCTGTAACTTCTACACCTTTTATCATTTCCTCTCTGTTAGTGAGAATTAAGTCCACTCTGGCTGATCCTCTTGTTCCCTTCTCTACCTTTTGGGAAACAAAGTTGTCTGCTAGGTTTGTTAGGATCCTGTTGGATCTTCCACGGTGCAGAATTTGTTTCCCAATTGATGTCAGGGTAGTTAAAATCCCCCATTACTATTGTAGTGCGCTTCCTACATACCTTAGTTAGCTGATTAGCAAAAAGTTCATCCACTTCCTCTGCCTGGTTGGGTGGCCTGTAGTATAGTCCTATGGCAATGTCATCCCCCCCCCCCAACCTTTAATATTGACCCAAATACATTCAAGATAGTTATCATCATTGTTGTGCTCTATTTCTGTAGAGATGTAATTATTTCTTATATATAGGGCAACTCCACCTCCTCTTTTATTTGGTCTATTTCTTTTAAATAATTTAAATCCTTCTAGCTGCATGTTCCATTTGTG
This sequence comes from Rhabdophis nuchalis, assembly GCA_039707465.1. Taxonomy (NCBI): domain Eukaryota; kingdom Metazoa; phylum Chordata; class Lepidosauria; order Squamata; family Natricidae; genus Rhabdophis; species Rhabdophis nuchalis. Next base: position 109,076,965 of record CM077647.1, on the reverse strand, counting down.
GGTTTCATCCCACCAAGTTTCTGTAATGGCAACAATATCATATCTGCCCTCATTTACTTGAATTTCTAATTCACCCTGTTTATTCCTCATACTCTGTGCATTAGTGTATAGACATTTGAGTCCATTTTTATTGACCCTGTGTTTACTGTCTACATAACCTGTGTTATGTCTGACTATGGTTCTCTTTGCCCCTATTTCTTTGCCACTTGTATGGTTCATGCACATGGTATGGCACTCACTGTTAATTGTTTGGTTTTGCTTGACAGCAGTGGTGATAATATTACCTGCACAAACATCTATGTTACATGCACTGATAATCCTATGAATTTTAGTTTGCTGGGGACAGAAATGTTCTTTATCTATTAATTCTCTGTCCCCACTATTCAGTTTAAATGTTTAGCCAGGAAATCTGTATATTTAATGCCAAGTAACTTAGTCCCTTTCTTGGATGGGTGCAGACCATCTCTTTTGTACAGTTTTTCATTGGACCAGCTGCAGGCATCATGACTAATAAAACCAAAGCCTTCCTTTTTACACCACTCCTTTAGCCACACATTAAACTCTGCTATGCGCTGGCCCTTCCCTTTTTGTTCCTTGTATACTGGTATAACCTCTGAGAAGATAAGCCTACAACCTCTACTACTACTAAGTTCGTACCCCAAACTCTGGAAATCATTCTGCACAGAAACTACATCTTTTTGGGACAGATCATTTGTGCCAAGATGTATAATAGCGTCAACTTCACAGTCCTTACTTGCATTCTTGACTATCTTAAGAATACGCCTCTTGTCTCTGCTGGCTGTAGCACCTGGCAAACACCTGACTTCTTTCAAAACCTCCATATCCTTTCCTAAGTTTACATCCCTTACGATTGAGTCACAAATCAGAAGGTGACTTCTCTTTTTTGATACCTTGCTCTTATTGTGTGACTGATGCGTGATCCCTGATTCACACTTTTGCATTTCTGAAGTAAGTTCTTCACTTTGGACCACAATCCCCTGCTTATTTGAGTCGTCATTATTACCTTGACCTGTCACTTTAGTGTCCCCATTAAGATCAGCAAGGGCGCTATATCTGTTATGCTGGGACACAGCAAAAGTTTTGTGTTTGTGGTTCACAGCTCTCACCCTTCCAGATCCCACAGTTGTCCAGACTGCTCTTCTTCTGTGCATAGGAAGAAATGCATAGGAAGAATTATAGAATGAAAACAGAAACTGCTGAGATACTTGCTCAGGCTACATATCTGCAACAAGGAAGAAAAAGAATTTTAATTATCAATTAGAATAGCATAACTTTTAAAATGGTAGCAAAGTTCAAATAAATATTAATAAATAAGCAATAAAATAATACAAACAGGGTGGGTGGGTGATAAACTTGATTTACAAGCTCTGTCAAACCTGAGAAAAAGGAGCCCTTGCTTAACAATCCTAACTGGGACTGGAATTTCTGTCACTAAACATGATAAAAACATCATGGCAATGCATCATTATATGGAAGGAAGTATGCAGTGGAGTCCCCCAAGGCTCTGTTTTAGGCCCAGTACTCTTTAACATCTTCATCAATGATTTGGATGAGGGGATAAATGGGGAACTCATCAAATTTGCAGACGACACCAAGCTGGCAGGAATAGCCAACACTCCAGAAGATAGGCTTAAGATACAGAAGGATCTTGACAAACTTGAACATTGGGCACTATCTAACAAAATTAAATTCAATTGTGAAAAAAAGTAAGGTTCTACATTTAGGCAAGAAAAACAAAATGCACAGGTACAGTATAGGTGGTACCTGCCACAAAGAAGAGGGAGTCAAACTATTCTCGAAGGCACCTGGGGGCAGGACAAGAAGCAATGGGTGGAAACTAATCAAGGAGAGAAGCAACTTAGAACTAAGGAGAAATTTCCTGACAGTTAGAATAATTAACCTCTGGAACAGCTTGCCTCCAGAAGTTGTGAATGCCCCAACCCTGGAAGTCTTTAAAAAGATGTTAGATAGCCATTTGTCTGAAATGGTATAAGGTTCCTGCCCACGCAGGGGGTTGGACTAGAAGACCTACAAGGTCCCTTCCAACTCTGCTATTGTATTGTATTGATAGTCCTGGTTGCAATTGTTAAGCCAGGACTGCCTCATCATTAGGCAAATATCTCACACTTCTCTTGCCCTGCCACCCTCATCTCTACTACACCCCTGCCATGCAGAACTCTGCCATGCATCCCTACTGTCCTGCATTCTTCTGCCTCTGTTGATTTCAGCTGATCTTTGACATCTGCCGCTTAATAATATATAATAATATATTTATTTTATATACCGCGTCCTCTCCCCAAGGGGACTCGGAGCGGTGCACAGGGAAAACTAAAACACATAAAATATATACATGAATAAATACAATACCTAAAAATAGATTAAACCAATCGCCCTGCACTAAAATCCCCATTAAAACTAATCGTTCCCTAAAAACCCTAAAGGAAGAGACTACCCTAGGCCGGCCAAGCAGAAAAAGTGCGGAGGTTCGTGGTTGTTCTAATGTCGGGGGGAAGGTCGTTCCAGAGGGCTGGGCCCGCCAGAGAGAAGGCCCTTCCCCTGGGCGTCGCCCGCTGACAAAGTCTAGTGGACGGCACCCGGAGAAGTCCCTCTCTGTGGGAGCGAATCGGCCGTAAGGATGTATGAGGCAGGATCCGATCCTGCAGGTAGCTAGGTCCCGAGCCATGGAGCGCTTTAAAGATGATAACTAGCACCTTGAAGCGCACCCGAAAGACGACAGGCAGCCAGTGCAGCTCGCGCAAGAGAGGTGTTATATGGGTATACCTTGCGGTCCCCATTATTGCTCGCGCGGCTGCATTCTGGACCAGCTGAAGTCTTCGGGTGCACCTCAAGGGGTGCCCCATGTAGAGAGAGTTACAATAGTCCAGTCGGGATGTCACGAGGGCATGAGTGACTGTGCAAAGGGCATCCCGATCCAATAGGGGGCGCAACTGGCATACCAGGCGAACCTGGTAAAACGCCCTCCTGGCCACGGCCGTCACTTGATCTTCCATGGACAGCCGGGTATCCAGGAGGACACCTAAGTTGCGCGTCCCATCCACAGGGGCAAGGTGTTCGCCCCCTATGGCCAGTGATGGAGTCAACTGGTTGAATCGGGCGGCCGGAAACCACAGCCACTCAGTCTTGGCCGGGTTGAGCCTGAGTCTGTTACTTCCCATCCAGATCCGCACGGCTTCCAGGCACTGGCACATCACCGCTACGGCATCGTTGGGGTGGTTTGGGGTAGATATATACAACTGTGTATCATCAGCGTAGAGGTGGTACTCTACCCCAAAACCACGGATGATCTCACCCAGCGGCTTCATATATGTGTTGAACAGGAGAGGCGAGAGGACCGACCCCTGAGGCACCCCACATGTGAGGGGTCTCGAGGTCGACCTCTGCTCTCCTGCCAACACAAATTGCGATCGACCAGAAAGGTAGGAGGAGAACCACCGTAAAACGGTGCCTCCCACCCCCAACCCCCCCAGCCGATGCAAGCCCCCATCTCTGGCCCTCCAGAGATCATCTACCAACGCGACCAATGCCGTCTCGGTGCTATGCCAGGGCCGAAAGCCGGACTGGCGCGGATCTAGATAATCAACTTCCTCCAGGTGACGGGGAAACTGTTGTGCCACCACACTCTCTACAACCTTCGCCAAAAAGGGAAGGTTGGAGACGGGACGATAGTTGGCTAATAAAGCTGGGTCCAAAGAGGGCTTCTTCAGGAGGGGCCTCACCATGACCTCTTTAAGGGAGGCAGGCAAGAAACTCTCGCTTAAAGAAGCATTGACAACCTCTTGGAGCCAGCCTCGTGTCACCTCCCAGGATGCCAGTACAAGCCAGGAAGGACACGGGTCCAATAAACATGTGGTGGCTCACAGTCGCCCACGTAACCTGTCCATATCCTCGGAAGTAACAGAGTCAAACTCCTCCCAACCAAGATCCGCCTCGTGGCCTCCCACTGGACCATCAATGGAGACTAACTCGTTATGGATCTGAGCGATTTTCTCCTGCAGATAAATCACAAATTCCTCTGCTCTACCCTGTAATGGGGCTTCCTGCACCCTCTGTTGAAGGAGGGAACGGGTCACCCTAAACAGGGCGGCAGGGCGGTTATCTGCGGATGCTATGAGAGTGGCACAATGATGGCGTTTGGCCACTCTCAGCGCCACAATGTAAGTCCGTAAATGGGCTCTTACCTGTGTTCGGTCGGATTCAGGTCGAGTAGACCTCCATCTTCTCTCTAGGCATCTCTTGTGGCGCTTCATCACCCTTAGCTCCTCGGTAAACCAAGGACACCAGGGTGGCTCGCCGCCGCAAGAGAGGCCGCAAGGGCGTGACCCGATCCAAAGCTCCCGTGGTCGCAGTATTCCATGCGGCCACGAGGTCCTCCATCGGGGCGCGGGTCAGGGGTACAGGAACTGGCCCAAGCGCCGCCTGGAACCCATCCGGGTCCATCAGGCGCCTGGGGCGGAACCAAATAGGCAACTCAGGTTCCGCCTCCCCGCGGTGGGGGACAGCGGTTGGAAAGTCGAGCCGGAGAAGTGAGTGGTCTGACCATGACAAGGGCGTGATGACTATATCCCCTATACCCAGATCACTCTTCCATTGGCCTGAGACAAAGATGAGATCCGGTGTATGTCCACCCTCGTGGGTGGGGCCTTGAATTAGTTGGGTCAGGTCCATGGCCGTCATGGAAGCCATGAACTCCCGAGCTACCCCGGATGATTCGCCCGCCGATGGCAGATTAAAGTCCCCCATGACTAAAAGTCTGGGGGTCTCAACGGCCATCGTAGCGATCACCTCGAGGAGCTCGGGCAGGGCTGCTGTTACATAGCGGGGAGCCAGGTATACAACCAGCAAGCCCAACTGCCTCCCTAGGCCCCACTTCACGCAGAGGGACTCACAACCGGTGGTCTGTGGCACAATGGTCTCTCTCGGCTCCAGACCTTCCCTAATAATAACCGCACCACCCCTGCCTAGGGCCCGGGGCTGATGAAAAGCACGGTAACCTGGTGGGCACATTTCAACGAGGGGGAGTCCTCCCTCGTGGCCCAACCAGGTCTCCGCAATTCCTACCAGGTCCGGCTCCCCCTCTGACACAAGGTCATGGATGAGGGGGGCTTTGTTGACCACGGACCTGGCGTTGCAAAACATCAGCCGCAGGCCCTGGCTCTGTACTCCCTGACCACCTAGCCTGCGGGGGTTGTGGCACTTGGCCGTTTGTAACCATCGGCCTTGTGCCCCCAACCGGGAGGATGAGGCTTGCTATTGACAAGGCCCATTCAGCTAACTCTTTATGAGCCATCTTTTGGAGGCAGTCTGCTAAGTATTCAAATCTTGATCATATGTCCCTGGGGGTGCTGTATCAACTATAACTTGATATATAAGTAGCATTCAAGTGGTAGCGTATTTTTCGGAGTATAAGACGTACTGGAGTATAAGACACACCCAGGTTATGAAGAGGCAATTTTTTTAAAAAAGTAGGTAGGTAGATAGAGGGATAGAGAGGGAGAGAAAGAGATAGAAATACAGTAGGGAGGGAGGGAGAGTAGGGAGGGAGGGAGAGAGAGAGAGAAAGAGAGAGAGAGAGAAATACAGTAGGTAGGTAGGGAGAGAGAGAGTGTGTGTGTAGATAGGTAGGTAGAGGGATAGAGAGAAATAGAGAGAGAAATACAGTAGATAGGTGGGGGGGAGAGAGTAGATAGGTAGATAGAGGGGGGAGATAGAGAAATACAGTAGGTAGGTAGGGAGAGAGTGTTTAGGTAGATAGGTAGAGGGATAGAGAGAGAAAGAGAGAGAGAGAGAGAGAGAGAAGTACAGTAGATGGGGAGAGAAAGAGTAGGTAGGTATATAGAGGGGGGAGAGAAATACAGTAATAGGTAGGAAGAGAGCGTGTAGATAGGTAGGTAGAGGGATAGAGAGAGAGAGATACAGTAGATAGGTAGAGAGAGAGAGTAGGTAGGTAGGTAGATGTTTCTAGGTGTATTTACCCATGTGCTGGAGAAGGAAATCACTGACCATCTTTGGAACAAATCTTTGTTTCTGCAGGCACAGTACTTGACCGATGTAATTCTCATCAATCACTCTAACTAAACAGCTTTCCAAAAGGGGGGGGGGGGAACCCTTTGCAAACCTCCCCCAAACAGCCCGTTTTTCACGAAAATGGGCCCGTTTTTTTTTTTTCAAATAAAAGGCATGAATAGCCTTGGGGGGGCTTGCAGAGTGCTCCGGGGGGGGGGGGGGAATGGGGAAAGAATGGCCTGTTTTTTTCGTGAAAAGGGGCCGTTTTTTGGTCCAAAAATTGCATGCATAGCCTTATGGAGGCTTATAGAGTGCTGCTGGGGGCTGGAGGGGCAAAAACACCCTGTTTTTTCTCATTTCTGCCCTCCCCAGCCCCCAGGAGCTCTCTGGAAACTTCCATAAGGGTATGCGCACAGTCATTTTGGTGAAGGGGAAGGGTTTCAGGAGGCAAAAAAATGCTGTATTCGATGTATAAGACGCACCCAGATTTTCATCCTCTTTTTAGAGGAAAAAAGGTGCCTCTTATACTCTGAAAAATACAGTAAGTAGTATTTGTTCAACACTATCACAACTTTGTTGCCGAATGAATGGTTGCTAAGCCAGGACTTCTTCTGTTACAATAACTGGTAGAGCTATTTGTGACTATCCAGATTCAGGCAGCTTTAGTTGCTCTTTATTATCTTTTATCTGATTTTACAGTTAAAATAATACCAAGAGACTGTGAATTCTAAGTCTCCTTTTGGCAAGAATCAACTGAGTGACTTTGGCCGATCATTCTGTCAGCCCAACCCACCTCATAAATTTGTTTCTCTTTTACTGTGAGGAAAATAGATGACAGGAATATTTGATATTTTTGCCACCTTGAATTAACCTCTCTTGATACACAAACACACATTCAGTTGTTATGGAGAAAATAAATGACAAGAATTGGGGGGGGGGGGAGTGTTAGCATGGAAGGTCTGAAGAGTATTTGCACTTGACAAGAGAGAAGTATAAAATATTACTTTTATTTAAATCACTAACCACTCAAGTTGCTTCTTTGCTAAGGGTTTCAGGTTTAAAGACCCCAGTTTTGTTTCTTTTGCGGTGTCCATGTCTCCTTTCTCAACTGGCTCAGTAGGGAGTGTGGTGGCACAATCTCTCCTGAATCCATGGAGAATTAACACAGGTGGAAAAAATTACAAATCATCAAATACTTCAATGACAGGAAGAAAAATAGCTCAGACTCCCCAAAGGGGGGAAAAAAGAGCATTTGTTGGTGATTGACAACTCATTTCTCAGGAAGAGAATCAGCAATTTGTTGACTAGATAATTTATCAAAGGAAGTATGTTGTCTCCCAGGTACAAGGATCAAAGATGTGAAGAGAGACTTACCAAAATAATCAAACCCACCAATTATTATCACTTTCCCATGTTTCATGTTGAGATGAATGATACAACACAGACCCAAGAACAATATCAAGAGACTATGAGCAATGTTACATGAAATGTTAGTACTTTTTATACTGCATTGGTGAGACCACACTTGGAATACTGTATCCAGTTTTAGTCACCACTGTACAAAAAGATGTTGAGACTCTAGAAAGAGTGCAAAGAACAACAATAATAATTAGGGGATTGGAAACTAAAACATACAATGAATGATTGTGGGATTTGAGTATGTCTAGTTTAATGAAGGGGAGCATTGAGGGTGATATGAAAGCAGTCTTCATTGTTTGACCCCCTCACAGAGAAGTGGGGGTCAATCTATTCTCCAAAACACCTGAGAACAGAACAAGAAGTAATGATTGGAAACTTTTCAAAGAGAGATCCAACCTAGAATTAAGGAGAAATTTCCTGTGAATGAGAACAATAAATCAGTAGAATGGCTTGCCTCTAGATGTTGTGGGTGCTCCATCATTGAAGGTTTTTAAGAAGAAATTGGACAGCCAATTGTTGGTAGTATAGGGCCACTTGCTTGAGCAGGGATTGGACTAGAAGACTGAAAGGTCCTTTTCAATTCTGTTATGTTATAGAGGAAAAGGGAATTATATTTCTATAGGTATGTACCAGATGCACAAACTAAGTAAAGAAAATAAATTAATTCTTTGCTAATTAAGAGTGCAGGAAACACACTGTAGTAATGGGGGACTTTAGCTACCCTGACATCAACTTTGTAACAAACTCTGCAGCAAATCAGAGATAGGTTTATTTATTTATTTATTTATTATTTATTTATTTATTTATTTATCAAATTTATATACCGCACCTATCTCCCAAAGGGACTCAGGGTGGTGCACAGGAAAGGAATAAAATGTAAAAAACAATAAATACAGAATATTAAAAATAAATTAAATTAAGTAGAACCCATGCTAAAATTGTCAATTAAAACCCATTTCTAAAAAGATTAAAAATTTAGAGCTATGCCAGGCCGGCCTCGTGAAAGAGGTATGTTTTTAGGGCATTATGTGACCGTGCAAAGGTCGGGAGGTAGGCCATTCCAGAGGGCAGGGGCTGCCACAGAGAAGGCTCTCGCTCTGGGGGCCACCAGCCGGCATTGTCCGGCAGACGGCACCCTGATGAGGCCCACTCTGTGAGAGCGGACAGGTCGAAGGGAGGTATGTGGTAGAAGACGGTCCCGCAGATAAGTCCCATGCCATGAAGCGCTTTGAAGGTGGTTACTAACACCTTGAAGTGCACCCGGAAGGCCACAGACAGCCAGTGCAGCTCGCGCAGGAGAGGTGTTACATGGGAGTATCTTGACACTCCCAAAATCCCCCGCGCGGTTGTGTTCTGGACTAGTTGGAGCCTCCGGGTGCACCCCGGGGAGCCCCATGTAGAGAGCGTTACAGTAGTCTAGGTGGGAAATGACGAGGGCTTGAGTGACCGTACGTAGGGCATCATGATCTAGAAAGGGGCGCAACTGGCGTATCAGGTAAACCTGATAAAAGGCCCCCCTGGCTATGGCCGTCAGATGGTCATTCAACAACAGCCGGGAATCCAGGAGGACGCCCAAGTTGCGGGTCCTTTCCGCGGGAGCTAATACCTCGCCCCCGATAGCCAGAGATGGTACCAACTGGCTATATCGTGATGCCGGAAACCACAGCCACTCGGTCTTGGATGGGTTGAGTTGAAGCCTGTTTCTCCCCATCCAGGCTCGCATGGCCTCCAGGCACCGGGACATTCCAGGCACTTCAACGGCATCGTTGGGGTGGTCAGGGGTAGAGATGTACAGCTGGGTGTCATCAGCGTACTGATGGAATTCTACCCCAAAACCATGGATGATTTCACCCAGCGGCTTCATGTAGATGTTGAACAGGAGGGGGAGAGGACCAACCCCTGAGGCACCCCACATGTGAGGGGCCTCGACGTCGACCTCTGCCCTCCTGCCAACACAAATTGTGACCGGTCGGAGAGGTAGGAGAACCACCGCAGAACGGTGCCTCCCAACCCCAGACCCTCCAGCCGGTGCAATAGGATACCATGGTTGATGGTATTGAAAGCTGCCGAGAGATCTAATAGGACCAGGATAGAGGAATAATCTCTATCCCGAGCCCTCCAGAGATCATCCACCAACGTGACCAATGCCGTCTCTGTTTGTACCCGGGCCGGAAACCGGACTGGCGCGTGTCTAGATAGACAGTTTCCTCCAGGTACCGGGCGAGCTGTCGTGCCACCACACTCTCAACAACTTTCACAAGGTACTGGGTAAATATATGACAGAGTTGTATAACAGAGTGATGAGGGATACCCAGACTCCAGCATCGTGGTCTGAAGCGTTTATTTCCATTATTCCCAAGGAAGGGACTGACCTGTCACTTATTAGAAATTATAGGCCAATTTCGCTGCTAAACTCTGATTATAAATTTTTTGCGGCAGTGTTAGCAGCAAGACTTACCTGTTTTCTTAATACCTTCATACACTCAGATCAGAATGGCTTCCTCCCCAACCGACACCTACGGGATAATTTGAGGATGATTATGAATACCCTGGAATATTTTGAGGCCTGCCCGGATAAACAGATGGCCGTAGTTTTTGTTGACACCCAAAAGGCATTTGATCGGGTCTCCTGGGACTTTATGATATCCCAGATGGAATATATGGATTTTGGCACAAAATTTATTGGGGCAATTCAGGCCATATATCAAAAACAAACAGCAAGGGTATTGATTGAGGGAGATCAAACAGGGAAGATCGAGATCCATAGAGGCACAAGACAGGGCTGCCCCTTATCCCCACTCTTATTTGTCTTGACTTTGGAACCTCTACTGAGAGAAGTAAGACGGAAAAACGAGATAAAGGGACTGAGGATTCTGGGAGGAGGTTAAGGTGCAAGCCGATGCCGATGATCTGGCCTTCATTTTAGAGGAACCAAGGGAATCAGGACCGCATTTGTTAGAAATAATTAGGGAATTTGGGAGCGTTGCAGGTCTACTTCTTAACGAAGATAAGACCAAAATGTTGGTCAAAAACATGACCGCAAGACAGAAGCACCAACTTGAAGATCTAGTGGGTCTGAAGATCGTAAATAAAATCAAATATTTAGGAATATGGCTGACAGGGAGTTGTAGCTCCATAAAGGAAGACAACTATGTTCACCTTTATAAACAGATGGTCCAAGATTTCGGCAGATGGAAGAACCTGCAACTCTCCCTTATGGGGAGAATAGCAGTTATTAAAATGTGTATTCTCCCCAAATGGCTATTTTTATTTCAATCGCCCCTGTAAGATTGAAAAAGAAATTCTTTTTTTTTTTTTTTTTTAATTGAAAAAGTTTTATTGAGTTTACATTTTTTGTGGGGTAGGGTAAGGGTTACATAGAAATTTTGAGAGTGGTCACGTCAAAGTCGTCGGCTCCTCCGGAACCTCAAATTACATTATTAAAAAGAAAGAAAAGAAACATTTCACATAACACTACAAGCTGGGAGCAAGTACATATTCCTAAATTTTTCAGTTATATACTGTCAGTCAATTGCAAAAATCCAGATTACAAATATCATACAATATTACTCAAAAGAAAAACCAGGGCAAAGTTATTTTTTAGATCTAAGTCTCTTGGCAATTGTATCTTCCCCCTTCTCCCCCGGGCCCCCAGCGGGCGGGGCCATGGCTCCCCCTGCCCCCCCTGGATCTTCTCCCAAATTCTTTAACGAAATGAATGGAGCCGTCTCAAAATTTATTTGGCAAGGTAAAAAACCTAGAATTAAACTGAAAATGATGCAGGAACCTAGAATTAGAAGGGGATTTGGTCTCCCCAATTGGCAGCTTTATTATCAGGCGGCTTTATTAATTTGGATTAAAGAATGGATGACCCTGAGAACACGGCTCCTGACTATTGAAGGCTGGGGCCTACAGTATGGTTGGCACTATTATATTTGATTACTCCAACTCTGGCCATTGGGGGTGAAACACTGGCCCCCGTGGAGAGGGCGCGCAGTCCTCCTGGATTCCCGGCTGTCCTTGGAGGACCATGTGACGGCCATGGCCAGGGGGGCGTTTCATCAGGTACGCCTGATGCGCCAATTGCGCCCCTTACTCGACCGGGCTGCCCTTCGCACAGTCACTCAAACTCTCGTGACGTCCCGACTCGACTACTGTAATGCTCTCTACATGGGGCTTCCCTTGAGGTGCACTCGAAAGCTACAGCTAGTCCAAAACGCAGCCGCGCGGGTAATTACGGGAGCCACCAGATGCTCCCACATAACACTGATCCTGCGCGAGCTGCATTGGCTTCCTGTGGCCTTTCGGGTGCGCTTCAAGGTTTTGACGACCACCTTTAAAGCGCTCCATGGCTCGGGGCCTAGTTATATGCGAGACCGCCTCCTGCTCCATACATCCCTTAGACCGATCCGCTCCCACAGAGAGGGCCTTCTCAGGGTGCCGTCGGCCGGACAATGCCGACTGGCGACACCCAGGGGAAGAGCCTTCTCTGTGGCGGGCCCAGCCCTTTGGAACGACCTACCCCCTGAATTACGCACCATCACCGACCTCTGCCTCTTCCGCCAATGTCTAAAGACATACCTCTTCCAACAAGCCGGCCTAGCCTAACCTCCCATCGGGACTTTTAGAAAGTTTTAAATTGGGTTTTAATAATTTGGTTTTAGCATAGGAACAGGTAATTTAATATATTTTTTAAATTATGAATTTATTTTTGTATTTTTGTATATTTTAAAATTTCCTATGCGCCGCCCTGGGTCCTCTGTGGAGAAGGGCGGGATATAAATATAATAAAATAAATAAATAAATAAGATAAGTCCCAAATTCCTCTGCACAACCCTGTAAAAGAGCTTCCCGCGGCCTCTTGTGAAAAAGGGAGCGGGTCACCCTAAACAGGGCAGCAGGGCGGTTATCTGCAGATGCGAAAAGGGCGGAGAGGTAATCTCGCTTCGCCGCCGTTATCGCCACAAGGTAGGTCCACAAATGCAACCTTACCCGTGTCCGGTCAGATTCGGTGCGACTGGACCTCCAAATGCTCTCTAGGCATCTCTTTCGGCGCTTCATAACCCTCAGCTCCTCGGAAAACCAGGGAGCCAAGGTGGATCGGCGCCGAGTGAGAGGCCGCAGGGGCATGACCCGATCCAGGGGCCCTGTGGCCACGCTATTCCAGGCGGCCACTAGGTTCTCCGTCGAGTCGTGGGCCAGGGTCTCAGGTATTGGCCCAAGCTCCATCTGGAACCTCTCTGGGTCCATCAGGCGCCTGGGGCAGAACCACCTTAGCATTTCAGTTCCTGATGCGCTTAGCTGATAACTAATACCTGGATAAAGTGGGATCTCCCTATGAAAAGGAGAATCTTGAGATCCAACTTACATTCCCTTTTATAGCTAACACAACAAAGAAAATGCAAGAGGAAAGTTGATTGGACAGGATAAAAATAACCTTTGCATAGTTAATCAACTACAAAGGTTGTTTCAAGAAGAGACATACCAGATGTCAGTTTTGCACTAAAACCTTTTTCTTATCAGGAAATAGTATCCACTCATTCATCTATAGTTTATCTTTTCAGTTTAGGAATTAGAAGTTATCACTCAATCCATACAGTGACAGGATAAACAGTTTTCCTACATTCCAATCCATAGTGGTTTGATAAATCCTCATAAAAGAGAGAAATAAGTTAAACTAAAATAAAGTACCAATTTTAATTAACAAGTTACAAAATCCATGTTATGTGCCCCTCATACATGAATCACAATTGTCTTCTAATGGGACTATGAATTTCATCATAGCTTTGACCATGTGAGGCTTTTCATATAAATAAGAAAGGGATGGGCTATGAACCTACCTGATATGTAACATTCTCTGCTAATGGTAAGGACAATTCCAGTCATATTTTGCGCTGTTGATCAAGTATACCAAAAGCATAGAAGTTCAAAGATGCTAATGTTATATTATGAGGATATCTATTTTACAGAAAGTAATCCACCTGCTATAAAATATGTGCACTGTACTGTTATATTAGGGATACTGGAGAAACACAATTTTGGAAAACTTTATAAATTTTGAAATATTTATGTGTGGGTTTTCTAGATAACCAACCAAAAGCCAATCACAGTCCTTGAAATACTACAAAAGATCCGTCAACATGTTTCTGTACCACAGTGTGATGTGTTTGGATATTTCAGCATAGAATCTGAACTTATAATTCTTATCATTCCTGTTGATCAGAATCCTAAACCTCTTCAGGTAATATTTTAATTTTTTTGCATTTAATTTTACTAAAAAAATAAATAAGTCAGATCACAGCCTAAATTCTCCAAGATTTCAAAATTATTACTGAAACCCAATAATAATAAGTTTGATTTTTTTCAGATAATGGAATAAACAAACTTGTACTAAAATATGTTAAAAAGATATTTCTGATTTATTTGTGTTTTCATGGATATACTCAGTTGGTGTAATTATTTTCAATCTTTCACATTTCCAATATAACATAAGAGATTCGAAAGCCAAATTAAAATGAAATAAACAAGATATACTTAACAAGTAACATAACATAAATGTAAAAAAGAGAAAAAAACGTATTATTGGTAATCACATATTTGAATAAAGGATTAAATAAAACATGCCGATTGAAATGTCCTAAGGGGTTCCTATAATGAATCAAAAGTTATTTCAGAAATCTACAAGCTTCATCAGTAACAAGATCTAAAGTCTTACAAAAATATGAATCTTTTCCGAATTTCTCCATAATGGCTTGAGGGACGATTTAATCAAATTCCCTTGAATTAAATTACTTCTTTAATGAGCATGATAAATTCTAATAAATATGCCAAAGAAAAGGAGAAATTCAAAAGGATCATAATAATAATAATAATATTTAATTTATAGACCACTTCCTCTCCCCGAAGGGACTCGGAGCGGTGCACATGGAAATTAAAATATACAGACATAAATATACATAAATATAAATAAAATCAAGATTAAACAATTTATCCCTGCGCTAAAAACCCAAAATACTAAAAAAGCTGAACCCCTTAAAAACCCCGATTAAACAATAAACAGATGACAGATGAACAGATGAAAAATATATTTCTTGCTTCTTCTTTGGAAAAGACCTGATACAAAATAGAAACAAAAATATAAAAGTATGACTATAAATATAAAGTGCTTTAGAAGTAATTTTGGATTGATAGTCTCTTTGAAGAAGTAAGGAATACTGCAGAATATAATCTGTGCTTCATTGTAAAAATAACTTAATATCTGGAACTTAATCTGATCAACCATAATCTAGGTACTTCTTAATTGAGATAAAATCATAGAATGGCTTATATAGAGTTTCTGTGGACTTTTTTCCACATTTCTCCTCATAGGAATCTGGATAATAGGCCTGAAAATGAGATAATCCCCCCTTTGTGTCTACTCCAATTATATCATTATAGATGTTAACCTTTTTTCTTTCTTTTTTTTGCATTCCTGTGGAGGAAGGGAAGAAGGAAAGGAAATGTGTATTTGCTGCATGTGTATTTTTGCTGCAATGTTTTTAAAAAATGCCTCTTTTGTAACTGGCTGTGTTAATTCAGAGTGCACAGATGATCAGTGATTTGCCTGAGTAATAGCTGTGTCATGTTCTGGTGTTTAGCACAGCTGAGCTGAGAAGAGGGCATAAACGCTGTGGGGCCCCTGCCAAACTGCAGGGAGGGCTGGCACACCCCCAAAAAGCCGCATCTACAGAGCCTCAGAAGGCCAGCTGGGCTGCGGGTTTTGTAAACAGCTGGCATGTGGCAGAACAGATGGGCAATAGAGTGTACACAGACACAGGGAGTCTGGCATGCCAGAAACAAGCAGGGTGTGCTGGATGGAAAGCTCTGCAGTTGCAAAGACACTGGCAAAGTGGTGGCGTGTGAGGGGTGGGAATTATATGGGGTGGGGCTCAGGGGATTGAATTGTGGGGTAGAGCAGGGGTCCCCAACCCCCGGGTTCGCGCCTCCACCCTTGTCGATGGTGGGACTCCTGGGCACCGCAGCAGCAGCCCTCCCTATTGGCCGCCGATTTCTCCCCCCCCACACGAGCGACCTAGCGCAGCGCCAGGCTAAGGCGAGTGAGCGCGGCGGGCCAGGCTGAGGAGGCTCCATGGGGGGGCAGGGCGGGGACAATGACAATCAGACAGAGAGAGGCACAGACACAGAGAGAGACAGGGACGGAGGGGGGAATCAGAGAGTGAAAGACACACAGAGAGAGACAGAGGGAGGGAGAGAAAGAGAGACACAGAATGAGTGATTAAGTGTGTTGACTGCGAGACAGACAGACACACACACACACACATAGAGTGACTGATGGGCAGACGAAGGAGAGAGAGACAGAGAGAGAGAGAGAGAAAGAAAAAGAAAGAAAAAGAAAGTGGGAGAGAGAGAGAGAGAGAAAGAGAAAGAAAGACAGACAGAGAAAGAGAGAAAGAGAAACAGAAAGGAAAGAGAGAAAAAGAGAGAGAGAGAGAGAGAAAGAAAAAGACAGAAAGAGAGAAAGAGAAAGAAAGAAAGAAAGAAAAAAAGAGAAAGAGGGAAAGAAAGAGAGAGAAAGAGAAAGAAAGAAAGAAAGAAAGAGAGAGAAAGAGGGAAAGAAAGAGTAAGAGAGAGAGAAAGAAAGAGAAAGAAAGAAAGAAAGAACTTATGACCACAATTGAGCCCCAAAGTTTGGTTGTTAACCAAGACCATTGTTAAGTGAGTTTCATATTTTCCAAGTTGGCCACGCCCACCCAGTCAGATGACTCCTGAGCCATTCAGCCGGTCCGCAAAACTTTCTTTAAAATGAAACCGGTCCCTGGTGCAAAAAAGGTTGGGGACGCCTGGGGTAGAGGACATTTAAGGGATGGAGAGTTAAACCACACTAGCACTGACTTTCTGTCACGTTCCGGCGTTTAGCAAAGAAATGCAGACAATAAAGTTAATTGATACTTTAATCTGGAAACCTGGCACAGAG
This sequence comes from Rhabdophis nuchalis, assembly GCA_039707465.1. Classification (NCBI taxonomy): domain Eukaryota; kingdom Metazoa; phylum Chordata; class Lepidosauria; order Squamata; family Natricidae; genus Rhabdophis; species Rhabdophis nuchalis. Next base: position 109,060,527 of record CM077647.1, on the reverse strand, counting down.
TGACCAACAATAAGGAAAACAAAATCAGTGCTAATATTGTTTAACTCTACACCCCTGTTCCATATAATTCCCACCCCTCATGCGCCGCCTCTTTGCCAGCGTCTTTGCAGTTTCAGAGCTTTTCATCTGGCATGCCCTACTTGTTTCTGGCATGCCAGGCTCCTTGTATCTGCACACTCTCCATTGCCCATCTGTTCTGCTGCACACCAGCTGTTTACAAAGCCCACGGCCCAGCTGGCTTTCTGGGGACTCCGTAAATGCAGCAGGCTTTTCAGGGATGTGCATGCCTTCCCTGCAGCTTGGCAGGGGGCCTGCGGCCTTTACACCCTCTGCTCAGTTCAGCTGTGCAGCTTTTGGCGGGTGTGGTCTTTGCCAGGCATAGATGTGCATCCCAGCTAGCGTCTCTCCTTTTTTGTCTGAATTGCAGCCCTGGCATGGCTGGCGACCCAAGGGCTGACAAGCTGATCTGATCAAGAAGGCTTGCGAATGGAGCCACTAAAAGAGTGAAGGGAAACCTTTCTTATTGAATTGATTGAATTGATTGAATTGATCTTATTTCCTGTTACCTGAAAGAAGCACTCTGAAAGATTAGACAATAAATTCAAAAGTTGCATATTTTCTGTAATGCCCTTCTTTTTCCTATTCACTAAATTCAGTATTATGTTTTCCTAGATTGAAGCATGCAATAAAGAAGCAGAAAAGTTAGAATCACTGATCAACTCCGACAGTCCTGCTTTAGCATCCCATGTACCTCTCTCAGCGCTTATTGCAGCTCAGGTGGAAGTTTCATTCAAGATGTCTTCTTCCCATAGTCAAGTTATATTAGCAGACTACTTGGTCTTTTGGAACCTTGTGTTAATTTTTTTAGCTATCAAGTGTAATACATAGTAAACATATGCAAGTAGATTTTAGTATTTATTTTGCGAAAGACATTCAAATCTAGTGAAGTAATAATGTCAAAGTCTTGATTGCTTCACAGAATTCCAACTGTGGCATTTTAATTACAAAATTGGATTATTATTTGGCATTAACTTAATTTTTAATATACTGTAAAATAGCAAGTAAACAGTGCCATACAATATAACCAAGTCCTGAATGTAACAAAAGTTTTCAGCGATGAAGATAGCATAAAATATCACTGCTGCTTCTGTATACACAGTCATTTCTTATAGCCTTGTTCAGTCAGGCTTGTTTGGAAATATCTACTGTAAGGTTTTTGAATGTCTTGGCAAGGGAAGTTAAACTGGCTTCAGGCCACTGTAAATGGAAAATATTTTTTCATCAGATAGCTTGCTGTTATTGTGGGTCTTATAATTTCATATGGGAGTGTTCAAGTATTTTTTTAAATTATAATTTTAATGTTTTAACCATGTTTGATCATTAGATGCCTTAATACATATAATTTTAGTGGCAAAGCAAACTATAAATTAAATCAATAAATTATTAAATACTATTGGATATTTTAAACTCACAATATTAGCAGGACATATTAAATGAGTGTATATTTACACTCATTAACAGATATAACTCTACCATATATTTTTCAGTTTTCTTCTGTCAAAAGCCTTAAACTGCACCTCAGCACCCAAATGTCAATATAAGACAGGCAATTTTTTTGGTAGCATTACTTTTTTGTTAAGCACATGCTCTATTGCATTTTTACCACCACCACCCCTCCCACCTTATATAATAATTCTAAACCTAGCTTATCCAAAGAACATTACTAAGCAGAATTAGAACTGCGACGGAAAAATTTAAAACATAGATGCCAAATAACATATGCTTTCCTCATATTATGGAAGTATATTTTTCTCTGTGCTATGCAAGGATACCATAGTATATATGTCCATGACAATTTCTATTTTTTACCCAGGCATATAGGTCAAATGATCTATATATAATAAAGATTAGTCCAAGTCATAGTTCTGTGTATGTGAACTATCCTCTTTGCATATACCAACAGCTTAGTGAAGAAGCAAGGTTGGATTAAAATAATTGTTTTCATTTTCTTTGAAGATGAAAGAGATGTTTGCATACTTATGTATTTTGTGTATAATTTTCACAGCTGAAACATTTTTTATAAGGTTAAAACTTATTTTTATATTACTTTGGAGAAGGGGTGCAAAAGGTACAGCTGGATGTAACATGCACCCCTCAGTGCAATGGAAATAGCACTATCCTGGTTTAGAGGTATATTATTCAGAATATCCATTTTAAACATTAGTTTTTGATGAAAAATATTGCTGCTGCTTCTACTAAATAAATGTACCAAAAATGAATACATTTTCATGTAGAATCCTAGAATCATAATCCTGGAAATAAATTCATAATGAAGAATATAGCCATGAGCCTTGTTCTGCAAAGAATATGAAGTAAAATTATTCGTGCACAGAAGGATTTGCCGAATACTGTTGCCCCATTATCAGTCATGTTTTAAACTAGTTTTCTTTCTTTTGTTTAAAATATATAAAAGCTGCGGCTTGAATAAAAAATATTGTTTACACTGACTTTCTTTGAAAATGATAAGGAACATTAAAATGTTTGTGAATGTCACTCTAAATAATGCAGTATTTGTATATTATATTAGATACTTAGGTAAAGATTTTATATTATTTACACTTCTATTTTATGCAAAGTGTGTATTTTAAATCAGAGGACAAAATCCAAGAGGAAAGTTTTTGTACAAATCATAAACAGCTATTCAGGTGCTAAATAAGAGATTTACTACATAATAATCTACTATACTTTTACACTTTTTGTGCACCTGATCTTTTCTAATATTTTTTATCAGTATTATTCGAAGTCATTTTGAAGTATGTATGGATAGCACCATCTGTGCCAAATTGCAATAATTTGTGGCGATTATCTTATTTTGATTCTTATAAATAAGAGGTCTTTGCAATGTAATATTAAAGCTTTTATTTTAATAAAATATTTTTATATTTTATGCCTCATTTACAAATGTGTAATTTTATAAAAATAGGACACTTTTATATTGATGGTTTTGTCGTGTTACTGAATAATAATCATGCATCTTTTCCAATATTGTCACACATTCTCAGGGTGCAGAGCTGCAACATAACTGTTTTGTTGCAGTTTTGTTTCTGAAACATCTGGCAGTTACAGTGAAGAAGTCTCACAGCAATGAGGTCTCATAAAGATTGAAAATTCTATATATGAAACAAGCTGCATTTATAAGAACAATATAATGCAGTAAGTTAGAAAAACAGAGGGATAATTTGAAAATAAGAAATGTTTAAAATTAACAAAATATTCTAAGAGCAACCTTTTTCTTAAAAAGCATAGATTCTGTTCTAAGCTTGATAAATAAGCAAGTTTGTCAGGTTACAAAACCAGAAATGTGTTATTTAAATTCTTAGCTCTGTTGGCCCATCAACTGGTTCTGTAACATGACAAACCTGCTTAACTTTGACCTCATCTGGGTTTGCTAATACAGTTGAATGAGTCCATGCACTTACACTTTTCAGTATTATATGCTGCAAAAAACATTTCTTCTACCTAATATTTAGAATGAATACATTTGTTATTTTTCAGTTTCTCGGCAGATTTAATTCACAGTACAGCATAAGACACCACACATTATAATTTCATTTGTATGCCACTTTTTTCCCATAGGGCTTAAAGAAAATCTTAGTTCAGATTTTGATTGGAGAATTTCTTATCAAAAAAGATCTAATGTTCCATAACAATTTCATATCTAATCTGATTAATTTGCCACTTTTAAATATATGTTTAAAGTTTTAATTTAACACTTTTAAAGTAACATAATTAATTTTGAAGTACTTTTTAAAATAAAATCCTGCCAATGGCTGATATTACAGCAGCTAGGATTGCTTATGGTTCATAATATTAATTAAGTTTTGCTGGGTATGTTCCGGAGCATTTGTAAAGAAATTACTCTTGTTTTCCAAAGTGATTGGTGACTTCTCTCCAAAATTAATTTCAAATTCCCCTGGTCCCATTTGATCAGGAAATAGACTTGTACCATCTGTGGATGCTTCTGTTATTTCATCAATGCTTAGTAATCCTATAGATTCTTCTTCTAAAAAGTTAATCTTATTTCTTTGTTGTTTTATTGGACTTAGTTTATTTCTTTGTTCTTGAATTTCTGTATCACTGGCAATGTTTGCAAATGCTTGCAATCTCCTCTTAACCTGAGATTCTGCTTCTTTTATGTATTGAGTTGCTATTGTTTTTTTGCAGCAATTGATTATGATCCTGTAAGAATTATATAGAAAAAAGTTAGAATTATAAATGATAATTGATGAACTATTCATACAAAACCATGTCATATAATTTGATTGGGGATTAGACAGAAAACAATGTACTGAAATATAGGATAGAACCTGATAACACTTAATATTTGTAAAATTGTAGTTTGGCATTGATTGTGTGAACCCTATTCTCTCACAAAGAACAGCTAAACAAATTGTGGGAGTATGCTTCAATACTTAGAATAAATTTGCATTTCATAAGTAAATCTAATACAGGATTTAATTTAATTTGGAAAATTTAACACAGGGACCTGTATCACATCCAAAATACTGGCAATATTTCAATTTGTAGGATTTTCAAACCCAAATATACTAGATTTAGATTTAGATTTATTTGATTTTTATACCACGCCTATCTCCCCGAGGGGACTCAGGGAATACAGGCATCATTGTAGCATATACATTTAGTGATTTATATTATTTTAATCATAGTTACTTGTATTTATGCTTTGTTTAGAGCTTAACAGTGATTTTTAAACATTGGAAATTATACATTCAGTTATTTATAAGAAATTAATGATACATTGGAAAACTAACAAGAAATGTGTAAAATACTTTCTTATTTCTTTGCATATTGTACTTTTATCTTTTTCTGTTTCTTGTTTGTTAATATATTCATTTTAAATGTTTTTCACTTTAAATGTTTTTCACTTTAAATATTTAATTTTAAAAAGGGAAGGAATATAGAATATAGAATAACAGAATTGGAAGGGACCTTGAAGATCTTTTACTTTAATCCTCAGCTTAAGCAAGAGAGCCTATACCACTTCAGTTCAATCTCCTATTTAAAACTTCCAGTGATGGAGCGCTTACAACTTCTGAAAGTTGTATCCACTGATTTATTGTTTTAACTTCTTTCTAGATTTGATAAAAAGGTTACATCTTATTGTTAAGGAAGAACTGACAAAGTCTGTATTAATAAAAAAAGATGCCTATCCATTTTATCATTGAAAGTATCCCCCGGAATCATTCTAGCTATTGATTCAAATGAGAAATAAAGATCAGGAATACCATATATAATGGTGATTTTAAATTTTACACATAATTCTGAATAAGATGGCATATTGATTTGCTCATCCCCTAGCATTTCTTCTGATTCAAGTTCAACAGTTTAGATGTTTTGTGCATGATTTATTCTTACACTTAATAGACTAATAATATTGAATTCAAGATGGAAGCAAGCAACTTGTCACAGGGAAGCAGGATATGGGTATTGGGTAACAAAGGGATTTGGGGAAGCAGTCTAGTCTTCCATTTTATATTTCCCAAATTAAAAATAGATTTTTTCTGGGCTATTTTGTCCTTGACATTCAGATGAAATATTGTCAGATTGAGAAAGGTGTTTGCCCAAGCAGAACTGCGAGGTACTAAAACTGTCAACTGTTATTTTTCTGTAGTATCTGTAGAGGCATTTGTAATGTCTGTAACGTAGCCTTGCTCATCTAGTAACTTGGAAGAAGAGAAACTTGTTATATTATTTTACTTTTTCAAACTTAAACTTTCTACAAAACAATAGCAAGCTATTTTGCAATGCCAATGAAAATGAGGCACCAGCTGTCCCATAGTTATTTCTCCTCTTACGGTACTTAGAATCATAGGACTAGAAGGCACTTTAGAGATCTTCTAGTCAAGTGGTGGGCAAACTCATTAGTCAATAGAGCCAAATATCAACAGTACCACAATTGAAATTTCTTTTGAGAGCCAAAAGGTGTGGCCTGTTCTATGGGAGTGGCTTAGCAGTGATGTGACCAGGTGGGCATGGCCAACTTGGGAAATGTAGTGAAACTCATTTAATGACGGTCCTGCTTAGCAACCAAAATTTTGTGCCCAATTGTGGTCATGTTCGTTCTTTCTTTCTTTCTTTCTTTCTTTCTTTCTTTCTTTCTTTCTTAGGGAGCCTCAGCCTTCAGTCCTCCCCACGCCCGCCTGCCCGCTGGGGGTGGAGGGAAGTGGGCGTGCGGCTCCCAGTGTCTGCCCGTGGCTGGGTGGAGGAAGAGGGGCCAAAGAGCCACTCCTGGCTCGCGAGCCGCGGTTTGCCGACCACTATTCTAGTCCAACCTTGCTCAAGCCAGGAGTGTTATGCCATAAAAGGCAAATCATTGTCCAGTCTATTTTTTAAAACTTCCAATGATTTTCAGTGAAGAAACCTATTTGCTCCATACCTTGATATTATTCAATGTTCTGTTTTGTCTTTAATAGTATTTTCTGTCTATGTTTTATATATATGTGTGTATGAATGTATGTACATATGTAACAGGATGAAATAAGCCAATATAAATACAGAAAATAGATACTGAATCATAAGCCAGCCAGCTATCTTTTAGTTTAATGTGTTATGTATAACTGTCAACCAAGAAAATTGAATTGAATGATGAAATCAACGGTAGGTAACACTTTGGTATAAATGTTGCTTTATAGCCAATTTATGAATAAAAGTACTGATTGCAATTGTACAGAGATTCAGTGGATTATTTTACTTAGTTTAGTCCAGATATCCAAAGAGAAGCTTCTAAGCAACAGTCAAACAATTTAGTCAAAGAAAGGTTTTTGCACTTGCACAGAATTATTACTGTGTATCACATTTGCATTCTAAAATACTTCCAGAATGCAGAGTACGTATATATGTTTTCATATTGATACCCTTGGTTTTATAAAATATGATGGAATCTATGAGGTATTAGGAGTACATAAGGTAGACAATTTGCACCGCAAAGATAACACTGTCTATCACAACTAATCCTATCAATTCCAGCTAAAAAGCATTGCAGCCACTACATGGCAACTAGGGAAAAAAGTGACTTACAGCAATTTTTCACACTTGCCATCATTGCAGGATTCCCCATGGTCACATGATCAAAATTCAGATGCTTGGCAACTGACTTATATTTATGACAGTTGCATTTCCCCTGGATCATTTCATCACATTTTGCAATTTCTGACAAGCAATGGGAAAGCCAGATTCACTTAACAACTGTGTTACTAATTGAGCAACTGGAATGACTCATTTAACAATTGTTACAAGAAAGGCTGTAAAATGAGGCAAAATTTTACTTAACAAATGTTTTGCTTAACAACAGAAACACTGGTTGTTAGGACTACCTGTAATAGGAAACATTGTATCACTCAGCTTGCTATGTAAATGTTCTTAAATTGTGGGTGATGAAATTGTATAATATTCTAAACTAGCTACACCCGGCCACGCGTTGCTGTGGCCCAGTCTGGTTAAATGGCCAACCAATCTGTGTGTAGATCTATACCTACACACACAACCACATACACACAACCACCGTATAACCTCCAACCTACCTACCTACTGTATTTCTCCCTCTCTATCCCTCTACCTACCTACCTACTGTATTTCTCCCTCTATCTATCCCTCTACCTATCTACCTATTGTTTTTCTTCCTTTCTTCCTCTTATCTACCTACCTACCTACATACTGTATTTCTCCCTCTCTATCTATCCCTCTACCTACCTACCTACCTACCTACCTACCTACCTACCTACCTACTGTATTTCTCCCTATCTATCCACCTACCTACCTACTGTATTTCTCCCTCTCTATCTATCCCTCTACTTACCTACCTACTGTATTTCTTCCTTTCTCCCTCTACCTACCTACCTACTGCATTTCTCCCTCTCTATCTATCCCCCTATCTTCCTACCTACTGTATCTCCCTCTCTATCTATTCCTCTACCTACCTACATACTGTATTTCTTCCTCTCTATGTCAACATCCCGATGTTGCCATGGACCTTATCTGTTTGCCTTAACGAACTGAAAATTCTTGACATTCCTGTGGCAGGAAAGGAATCTCAGGACAGCCTGTGACTGCGCATGCATGCAATTATTTTCAATGCTAATTGGAGAACGTAATTTATGACAAGCAGAGGGGAGGGGGCATAAGGGGGTAAAGTGCAGAAGCCATCCAATTATTGCCAGTCCTGGCTGCAACCGAGGCTCGCCATGATGTTACATTCAATAAACGGACATTGCTTTGAACTTTTACATGAGGCCATGAATCATTTGAAGTTTCTCTTGGGAGCTTGACAGACAGCCAGGACTTTTAAAAGAAATCTATCAAGATTTCCGGGCTACCTGAGTCCCGCCTCCCCCAGGCAATGCCTGATAAAGAGGGAGGAGATCAGGCCATGGCAGAAAAAAGCCTCATTTCAGCTGGAGGCCAGCCAACCCTCTTGAACAGCGGAGCTGCAGACATCCAGCCTGTAAAACCTTTCCCAGCAACAGAAGCAAGAAAAGATAAGTACTGGATGTGGGACTGGGAACAAGCCAGACGGCCCCGGCCCCAGATGGGATCCCTGGGGGGTGCAGTAGAGAAACTGAGGGAGGATTTTGATCAAACCACCCTTCATGACGAGAGGCCAGCCTGCCATCCGGAAGAGAGAGGAGGCATATCTGATCCTGCTGAAGGGAGGAGATGCATGCTGGAGCGCAGCCCCAGAAGCAAGCATGCTGCCAAGAGCAGGCAACTCCCTCCCTCTCCCCCTCTTAGAGCTGAAGAAGATGACCGGCCGTATCAGGCATGGGCATACAAGGGCCAGGAGGAAAACAGAGGAGGGAGGGAACTAAATGATCCACCCCGATTCAGGGGAAAGTTTGATGGTAATTCAGACCAACTAGCTCTATTCCTTGATTCAGCTGATATCCACTTAGAACGCTATGGGCACCTCTACCCATCCCCCAGAACCATGGTGAATGCCATTGCAGAGGGTTTCGAGGGGGAAGCAAAAGAATGGCTAGCAGCCCTCCATAAGCGGAGAGCCCCCCAACTGCAAGACAAAGATGACTTCCTGCAAGTGCTAGAGGCCAGGTTTGAAGAGGGGGAGGAGGACCCATATGCAGAGGAGGAACTCAGCAATCTAAAGCAAAGAGGCCGCCCCATCAAAGAGCACATCCGTGAATTCAGGAGGATAGTTGGAAGACTACCCCCCCCTACCAGAACGGTTGCTGATGCATTTTTTCAGAATAAGCCTGGATAAATGTATTGCCCAAGTAACTGCATATCGTGACATCCCAAACCAACTCTCTGAGTGGTTCCGAGTGGCAACAAAAGTTGACAGTGGGCTATGTGCCAATGACACAAGGAAGGAACCAGACACAAAGGAGAGGGGACAATCTAATCTGAAACCATCCCGCCAAAAGAAAGAAATGGCACCACAGCGAGACCTGAGACCAGTCCTCCCTCGAAGTTCCGTCAGGTGTTACAGATGCGGGGGGATGGGCCACATGGTAGCTGCATGCCCAACCCCAGTCCCGAAACCAAGGCTGGACCTACCATCCAGGGCCCGACAAGAACGAGGGCCCCGATGGGCCATCAACACATCCAGGAGGGCTCTTCAAGCTGCAAGGGTCTCCTCCAGGGGTGGGTTTCAAAAATTTTGGAACAGGTTCTGTGGGTGTGGCCTGCTTTGTGGGAGTGGCTTGCCGGCCATGTGACTGGGTGGGAGTGGCTTGCCGGCCATGTGACCGGGTGGGAGTGGCTTGCCGGCCATGTGACCGGGTGGGAGTGGCCAATTTGGAAAATGTGGTGAAACTCACTTAACAATGGTCTTGGTTAGCAACCAAACTTTTGGGCTTAATTGTGGTCATAAGTTCTCTCTCTCTCTCTCTCTCTTTCTTTTTCTTTCTTTCCTGTCTTTCTTTCTCTCTTTCTCTGTCTCTCTTTCTTTCTCTGTCTCTTTCTTTCCTTCCCTCTTTCTTTCTCTCTATTTCTTTCTCTTTCTCTTTCTTTCTCTTTCTCTCTTTCTTTCTCTTTCCCTCTTTCTCTTTTTCTTTCTCTCTCATTTTTTCTTTCTTTCCCTCTTTCTCTCTCTCTTTATTTCTTTCTCTTTCTTTCCTTCCCTCTTTCTTTCTCTCTCTTTCTTTCTCTTTCTTTCTCTTTCTCTTTCCCTCTTTCTCTCTTTTTCTTTCTCTCTCATTTTTTCTTTCTTTCCCTCTTTCTCTCTCTTTATTTCTTTCTCTTTCTTTCTTTCCCTCTTTCTCTCTCCCTCTCTCTCTCTCTCTTTCTGTCTCTTTCTTTCTTTCCCTCTCTTTCTTTTTTTCTTTCTTTCCTTTGTCTTTCTTTCTCTTTTTCTCTGTCTGTCTTTCTTTTTCTCTCCCACTTTCTTTTTCTTTTTCTCTTTCTCTCTCTCTCTTCCTTTCCTTTCCTTTCCTTTCCATTCCTTTCCTTCCTTCCATTGCCTCCCTCCCCCTTCCTCCCTTCTTTCCTTCCTTCCCTCCATCCCTCTTTCTTTTTCTTTCTTTCCTTCCTTCCTTCTTTCACTCCTCCCTCCCCTTTCTTTCCTTCACTCCCTCCCTCCCTCCATTCATCTTTTTTCCTATTTTTCTTTCTCTTTCTGTTTTTTTGTCTCTCTCTCTCTCTCTCTCTCTCTCTCTCTCTGTATCTGTCTCTCTCCTCCCCCCCACCCATCTGTCACTCTGTGTGTGTATGTGTGTCTGTTTCCCCCCCCCCTCTCTTTCTGTCTCTCTAAGTGTGCCTCTCTGTGCATCTGCCATTCTCTCCCTCCCCCCCCCCCGGGGAAGCAGCAGAGGGGTCAGCATGTCGGTTGCGGAGGTTATCCCGCAGCGAGCGGACAGAGGACCCGAGCTGCAGGCGAGGAGGAGGAAGCAGCCCCTGGCCAGAGGATGGCCGAGCGCGCCTCCACCACCTTCCTTCCGACAGCCACCGCGGCGCACTGCACTTTCCGGGGCTTCCTGGAGAGGCCAGCATGTCGACTGGGGAGGTTATCCCGCAGCGGGCGTGCGGCGCCCGGATGGCTTTGGCGGCACGCAGCTTGGATCCTTCGCCCGCCCGCTGCGGGATAACCTCTCCAGTCGACATGCTGGCCTCTCCAGGAAGCCCCGGAAAGTGCAAAGCGCTGCGGTGGCTGTCGGAAGGAAGGTGGTGGAGGCGCGCTCGGCCATCCTCTGGCCAGGGGCTGCTTCCTCCTCCTCGCCGGCCCTGCGGCCCGGTTTCTATGAAGCCGCGGCCCGGCACCGCTTTCCTTCGCTGAGCGCGGCTATCACGTGGGCGGCGTGTCGAAGGTCACAGCTCGCCTCACAATGGAGCTTTCGGAGCCTGTGCAACGCGCCTTACAGATCCTGGCTGATCCGGGTAGCTTCTCGCTCCGAGCTTTCCAGGCGCTGCTCCAGGCTGCCTTCCAGAGCTTGCTCAATTGACAGGCCGAGGAGGCCCTTTTCAGTGAATGCTAAGATCCGGGCTCGGTCTTCCGCCCGCCAGCGAGGAAGAGAGCTGCTCGCTCTCTGAAAGGGGACATTTGCTCTTGTCAAGGGAAGCGCGGCGGCGGAGGCTCTTCCTGCAAGGCTTGTCGCTCTTGCTTCGGCGTTGCTCTGTCCTGACGCCTGGGCTTGCTTCTCTGCGTCGGCCACAGCTGTTTCCCGTCAAATGCAGGAAGTCTGCCCCGTGCTGTGCCGGGCTCAGATGGGAGTCCCGGGTGGCGGGGGTGGACTGCGGATAGGCACGGGCGAGCCTGCGAACTTCGCACACGCGCTCGCCCGCACCTCTCCACAACTTCTTCCCACCACTGGCCAGCGAGTTTAGCGCTGGCTAGGCGGGTGAGGGGCGTGGACCTACTTACTTCCGGGTCCACCGGTGGAAAGGGATCGCTGGGGATCGGGAAAATTGACGAAAGGGCTCGCCCGATCCCACCCGAACCCGGAGAAACCCACCCCTGGTCTCCTCCCTCCCAGGCAAAAGCAGTGAAACCCCAGGCAATGATGACCAGTCAATTGAACCCTATGACAGCGAGGACGAGGGAGAAAATGACCCAATGATGAGCGAATCAATTTACCCTTTCCTTTTTCCAATACGCCTCACAACCCCGAAAACGGGAAAACAGGAGGATTTTCAAGCCCTTGTAGACTCAGGCTGCACTAGGTGCTTGATCAACTTAACCACAGTTCAGAAACTGGGGATCAGAGCGAAAAGACTGAACCACCCGATTCGGTTCGAGCAGGTTGACAGTTCCCTAATGGGAGGAGCCTATGCCACTCACCTAACTGAACCAGTGAGACTAGAATTGGCAGATCACTGGGAAATAATTCGATTCATAATAGCCCCCAAAATGACAGAGGCAGTCATACTTGGACTTTCCTGGCCAGACAAGTGGGGACCGACCATCTGGTGGCAAGGGGGCACCCGCAGGCTTAGGATATCACCTGGCCCTCAACCCCTCCCTCACGAGCAAGCAAAAATACCACTCACATTGGGAGCCCCACAAGAGAGACCACAAGAACAACTGGCAACCACATCTGACAAAACCCCAGAGGCTGAACTGACTCCAGTGGAATACCAGGACCTCGCAGAAGAGTTCAGTGAGACAGAATGCGACATCCTGCCCCCCCACCGCGAAACAGATTGTGCCATTTAAATCATCCCTGGGGCAAAACTACCCAAACCCAAGCTGTATGCCATGATGCCTCGAGAGATGCAAGAAATGCGTGAATACATAGACAAAAACCTAGCACGAGGGTTCATCGAGCCAGCCAAGCCACGGATTGCGGCACCAGTCCTCTTCAAAGAGAAAAAAGATTGTTTTGTTTCCCATAGGTTGCTTTCAAGAAGTAAGGGGAGCCAGATGTCAACATCCCGATGTTGCCATGGACCTTATCTGATTGCCTTAACGAACTGAAAATTCTTGACATTCCTGTGGCAGGAAAGGAATCTCAGGACAGCCTGTGACTGCGCATGCATGCAGTTATTTTCAATGCTAATTGGAGAACGTAATTTATGACAAGCAGAGGGGAGGGGGCATAAGGGGGTAAAGTGCAGAAGCCATCCAATTATTGCCAGTCCTGGCTGCAACCGAGGCTCGCCATGATGTTACATTCAATAAACGGACATTGCTTTGAACTTTTACGTGAGGCCATGAATCATTTGAAGTTTCTCTTGGGAGCTTGACACTCTATCTATCCCTCTACCTACCTACTGTATTTCTTCCTTTCTCCCTCTACCTGCCTACCTACCTACTGTATTTCTCCCTCTATCTATCCCCATATTTTCCTACCTACTGTATCTCCCTCCCTCTCTATCTATCCCTCTACCTACCTACGTACTGTATTTCTTCCTCTCTATCTATCCCACCTACCTACCTACTGTATTTCTTCCTTTCTCCCTCTACCTACCTACCTACCTACCTACTTACCTACCTACCTACCTACCTACCTACCTACTATATTTCTCACTCTGTATCTATCCTACCTACCTACTGTATTTCTCCCTCTCTATCCCTCTACCTACCTACCTACCTACTTACCTACCTACCTACCTATCTATCTACCTACCTACTGTATTTCTTCCTTTCTCCCTCTATCTACCTACCCACCTACCTTTTGTATTTCTCCCTCTCTACTCCTCTACCTAACTACCTACTGTATTTCTCCCTATCTATTTATCCCCCTACCTACTGTATTTCTCCCTCTGTGTCTATCCTTCTATTTACCTACCTACTGTATTCCTTCCTTTCTCCATCTATCTACCTACCTACTGTATTTCTCCGTCTCTATCCCCCTCTCTACCTACCTACCTACCTACCTACTGTATTTCTTCCCCTCTCCCTCTATCTACCTACCTACTGTATTTCTCCCTCTCTATCCACCTACCTACCTACTGTATTTCTTCCTTTCTCCCTCTACCTACCTACTGTATTTCTTCCTTTCTCCCTCTACCTACCTACTGTATTTCTTCCTTTCTCCCTCTACCTACCTACCTGCTGTATTTCTCCCTCTCTATCACCTACCTACCTACCTACCTACCTACCTACCTACCTACCTACCTACCTACCTACCTATGTTTCTCCCTATCTATCTACCTACCTACCTACTGTATTTCTCCCTATCTATTCCCCTATTTAACTACCTACTGTAATACAATAATACAATAGCAGAGTTGGAAGGGACCTTGGAGGTCATCTAGTCCAACTCCCTGCCTAGGCAGAAAGCCCTATGCCATTTCAGACAAATGGCTATCCAACATCTTCTTGAAGACTTGCAGTGTTGGGGCATTCACAACTTCTGGAGGCAAGCTGTTCCACTGGTTAATTGTTCTAACTGTCAGGAAATTCCTCCTCAGTTCTAGGTTGCTTCTCTCTTTGATTAGTTTCCACCCATTGCTTCTTGTTCTGCCCTCTGGTGCTTTGGAGAATAGCTTGACTTCCTCTTCTTTGTGGCAACCCCTGAGATATTGGAAGGCTGATATCATGTCTCCCCTAGTCCCTCTTTTATTAAACTGTATTTCTCTCTCTGTCTCTCTCTCTATGGGCCACCTGGGAGTTTGCTATCTCAGTGCCTTTTTGGCCCTAAGAGGCCTCCATACGTTGCTGAGGAAATGACAGTTGAAAAGCAGCCTGATGGGCGGGGCTACAGGGAGGTGAAAACCTGATCAGTGGGTACATTTTGCGTTTGTGTACCTTGCACAAGACACACATGTGCTAGGCACAAAATGAGTACGTATTCTATTATCGGAAGTCATTGCAAACATTGTGTCAAAATTTGGTGTAAATTGGTGCAGTAGTTTTTGAGATTAGCTGCTTCTTACAAACTATTTTACATTTTTATTTATATAGATATTGGAATTAAATAGAAAATTACTATCTGCTTTTACATAGTTTCATGGATTGCATTTGCTGAATTAAATTTACCAAATTTAATTCAACAAAACTGACTTTCTTCAGCTGCTAAAATGAGGGGTTGCAGAGGTTATATTGATAAATAACATTTAAGATGTTTATCAACATTCAAAATAGAATAAGTTACTTACATCCATATTGTCCCAAGAAAAATACTAGTTGCTGTGGAAGATATTAAAAAGACCATCCACATTGGTAGAATTTCTGAAAAACAAACAAAAAACATAAGTCCTATTTTATTAATGCGAATTCAAACTTGCCAAAGGAATCTCAAGAGACAAGTTCGATTATGTGAAAACATTCAGTGATCAGCAACAGGAATGCTACTCAGCTAAACTGCAGACTTCTCAGTAATTAAAGGAGGAAGGTGTTAATCTTAAATATTATTATATAACTAGCTATACCCGGCCACGCGCTACTGTGGCCCAGTCTGGTTAAATGGCCAACCAATCTGTGTGTAGATCTAGAACTGCACACATACACACAACCACCATATAACCCCCAACCTACCTACCTACTGTATTTCTCCCTCTCTATCTATCCCTCTACCTGCCTACCTACTGTATTTCTCCCTCTCTATTTCTCTACCTACCTACCTACCTACCTACCTACCTACCTACCTACCTACCTACCTACCTACGGTATTTCTCTCTCTCTATCACCCTATCTACCTACCAACCTACTGTGTTTCTCCCTATCTATCTACCCACCTACCTACCTACCTGCCTACCTACCTACCTACCTTATTTCTCCCTCTCTATCTATCCCTCTAACTACCTACTGTAATACTGTAAAAGCCCTATACCATTTCAGGCAAATGGCTATCCAACATCTTCTTAAAGACTTGCAGTGTTAGAGCATTTACAACTTCTGGAGGCAAGCTGCTCCACTGGTTAATTGTTCTAACTGTCAGGAAATTTCTCCTCAGTTCTAAGTTGCTTCTTTCTTTGATTAGTTTCCACGCATTGCTTCTTGTTCTGTCCTCTGGTGCTTTGGAGAATAGTTTGACTCCCTCTTGGGTTCTTGGGTAATTTTTTAATTCGACTTTTAGGGGGTTCCAGGGTGGAAGGGGGGAATAGCCCAGGGGGGGGGACGTCAAACGACTGGGCCGGGCGGCGGAAGTAGGGTAATGGAGGAAGGGGAAGGGGAAGGGGGGGTCATTTCCACTGAGGTTTTTTCCATTGACTCGGTCCTAGGGAGGGGCAGGGGCGGTGGGAGGCGGAATGGACATCATCGGTTGGCGGTCCGTGGCTGCTGGATACAGACAGTCATGCGCTCCAACTCCCCGTGCTCCCATTGCAGACTAGGAGGGCAGGAATCACAGACCCGGGGCCCTAGGCTAATGTTATGCAACGCCAGGTCCGTGGTACAAAAAGCCCCCCTCATCCATGACCTTGTGTCAGAGGGGGACCCGGACCTGGTGGATATAACGGAAACCTGGTTGGGCCACGAGGGGTTTTTACCCCTCGTAGAAATGTGCCCGCCAGGTTACCGAGCCTTTCATCAGCCTAGGGCCCTAGGGAGGGGTGGGGGGTGGCGATTATGGTTAAGGAAGGTCTTGAGCCGAAGGAGACCACGATCCCTCAGACGACTGGGTGTGAATCCCTCTGCGTGAGATTGGGCCTAGGAAGGCAGTTGGGCATTAGTTGCATACCTGGCTCCTCGCTATGCAACAACAGCCCTGCCCGAGCTCCTAGAGGTGATAGCCGAGGCGGCGGTTGAGACCCCCAGACTAGTGGTCATGGGGGACTTTAACTTGCCATCAGTAGGCGAGGCCTCTGGAGCAGCTCAGGAGTTCATGGCCTCCATGATGGCCATGGACCTGACCCAGGTAGTTTTAGGCCCTACTCACGAGGGAGGACACACCCTGGGTCTAATCTTCGTCTCGGGACAGTGGAGCAGTGATCTGGGAATAGGGGATTTAGCCATCATACCCTTGTCATGGACAGATCACGCTCTCCTCCGGCTAGACTTTCCAATTGCCTCACCTCACCGCGGGGAGGCGGAACCGGATATTCCTAGATGGTTCCGCCCCAGGCTCCTGATGGACCCGGAAAGGTTCCAGAGGGAGCTTGGGCCAATTCCTGTGACCCTGTCCCGCAACTCGACTGAGGACCTAGTGGCCGCATGGCTAAGTGCGGCCATGGGGGCCTTGGACCGAGTCGTGCCCTTGCGGCCTCTCTTGCGGCGATGAATCACCCAGGCTCCTTGGTTTACTGAGGACCTGAGGGAGATGAAATGCCACAAGAGATGCCTAGAGAGCAGATGGAGATCTTCTCGCTCCGAAGCCAACCGAACACTAGTGAGAACCCATATTAGGGCTTACTTAGTGGCGATAAGGGTGGCGAGTACTGCACCACCCTTATTGCCTCCGCAGATAACCACCCTGCCGTCCTGTTTGGGATGACCCGCTCCCTCCTTCACCAGAGGCCGCGGGAAGCCCCTCTGCAGGGACAAGCAGAGGAATTTGGGATTTATCTGCAGGATAAAATCACTCGGATTCGGAATGCGCTACCATCCATTGACAGTGGTCTGGTGGGATTGTCCGAGGCTGGTCTTGAGGCACCATTCTGGGAGGAGTTTGACTTTGTTACTACCGAGGATATGGACAGGTTGTCAAGGAGACTTAAGGCGACCACATGTTTATTGGACCCGTGTCCCTCCTGGCTTGTACTGGCATCCTGGGCGACGACACAAGGCTGGCTCCAGGAGATTGTCAACACCTCCTTGAGTGAGGGATCCTTGCCTGCTGTCTTGAAAGAGGCGGTAGTGAGGCCCCTCCTCAAGAAGCCTTCCCTGGACCCAGCATTATTGGAGAACTATCGTCTGGTCTCCAACTTTCACATTTTAGTGAAGGTTGTTGAGAGTGTGGTGGACCAACAGTTTCCACGACACCTGGAGGAAATTGATTATCTAGACCTGCGCCATTCCGGCTTCCGACCCGGTCACAGCACCGAGACGGCATTGGTCGCGTTGGTTGATGATCTCTGGAGGGCGCGGGATAGAGGCTGTTCTTCTATCCTAGTCCTGTTAGACCTCTCAGCGGCTTTTAATACCATCGACCATGGTATCTTATTGCATCGACTGGGGGGGTTGGGGCTGGGAGGCACCGTTTTATGGTGGTTCTTGTCCTACCTCTCTGGTCAGTCGCAATATGTGTTGACAGGAGGGCAGAGGTCGACATCGAGACCCCTCTTATGCGGGGTTCCTCAGGGGTCGTTCCTCTCGCCCCTCCTCTTCAACACATATATGAAGCTGCTGGGCGAGATCATCCGTGGTTTTGGGGTGGAATACCATCTGTACGCTGATGACACCCAGTTGTACATATCCAACCCAGACCACCCCAACGATGCCGCCGAAGTGCTGTCCCGGTGTTTGGAGGCTGTACGGATCTGGATGGGTAGTAACAAACTCAAGCTCAACCCGTCCAAGACTGAGTAGCTGTGGTTTCTGGCACCCCGGTTCAGCCAGGTTACTCCAACTCTGGCCATTGGGGGCAAAACACTGGCCCCCGTGGAGAGGGGGCGCAATTTGAGTGTCCTCCTGGACTCCCGGCTGTCTATGGAGGACCATGTGGCAGCCGTGGCCAGGGGGGCATTTCATCAGGTACGCCTGATGCACCAATTGTGCCCCTTACTGGACCGGGTTGCCCTCCGCACAGTCACTCAAGCACTCATGACATCCCGACTCGACTACTGTAATGCTCTCCACATGGGGCTTCCCTTGAGGTGCACTCGAAAGCTACAGTTAGTCCAGAATGCAGCCGCGTGGGTGATTACGAGAGCCTCTAGATGCTCCCATATAACACTGATCCTGCGCGAGCTGCACTGGCTTCCTGTGGTCTTTCGGGTGCTCTTCAAGGTTCTGACGACCATCTTTAAAGTGCTCCATGGCTCGGGGCCTAGTTATATGCGAGACCGTCTCCTGCCCCATACATCCCTTTGGCCGATCCGCTCCCACAGAGAGGGCCTTCTCAGGGTGCCGTCGGCCGGGCAATGCCGACTGGCGACACCTAGGAGAAGAGCCTTCTCTGTGGCGGGCCCTGCCCTTTGGAACGACCTACCCCCTGAATTGCGTACCATCTCGGACCTCCGCCTCTTCCGCCAGTGTCTAAAGACACATCTCTTTCAGCAAGCCGGCCTAGCCTAACCTCTCATCGGGGCTATTTTAGATAGTTTTAAACTGGGGATTTTAATTTGGATTTTAGCATAGGATTGTAATTTAATATGTTTTTAAATTCTGTATTTATTGTTTTGTATGTTTTTAAATTCCTGTGTGCCACCCTGGGTCCTTCGTGGAGAAGGGTGGGATATAAATGTGATTAAAAAATTTAAAAAAATTTTTTTTTGTGGCAACCCCTGAGATATTGGACTGCTGCTATCCTGTCTCCCCTAGTCCCTCTTTTATTAAACTGTATTTCTCCCTCTCTCTCTATTCCCCTATCTACCTACCTACTGTAATACAATAATACAATAGCAGAGTTGGAAGGGACCTTGGAGGTCATCTAGTCCAACTCCCTGCCTAGGCAGAAAGCCTTATACCATTTCAGACAAATGGCTATCCAACATCTTCTTAAAGACTTCCAGTGTTGGGGCATTCACAACTTCTGGAGGGAACTTCTGTCCCACTGGTTAATTGTTCTAACTGTCAGAAAATTTCTCCTTAGTTCTAAGATGCTTCTCTCCTTGATTAGTTTTCACCCATTGCTTCTTGTTCTGCCCTCTGGTACTTTGGAGAATAGCTTGACTTCCTCTTCTTTGTGGCAACCCCTGAGATATTGGAAGGCTGCTATCCTGTCTCTCCTACTCCTTCTGTGCAGCACACGGAGTAGGAGTAGGAGACAGGATAGCAGTCTTCCAATATCGCAGGGGTTACCCCAAAGAAGAGGGAGTCCAGATATTCTCCAAAGCACCTGATGGCAGAACAAGAAGCAATGGGTGGAAACTAATCAAGGAGAGAAGCAACTTAGAACTTAGGGGAAATTTCCTGGCAGTGAGAACTATTAACCAGTGGAACAGCTTGCCACCAGAAGTTATGGATGCCCCAACACTGGATGTGTTTTTAAGAATAGACTGCAAAACCATTTGTCTGACACGATATGGGGTCTCCTGCTTGAGCAGCGGGGTTGGACTAGATGACCTCCAAGGTCCCTTCCACCTCTCCAAAGCACCTGATGGCAGAACAAGAAGCAATGGGTGGAAACTAATCCAGGAGAGAAGCAACTTAGAACTGAGGGGAAATTTCCTGGCAGTGAGAACTATTAACCAGTGGAATATCTTGCTACCAGAAGTTATGGATGCCCCAACACTGGATGTGTTTTTAAGAAGAGACTGGAAAACCATTTGCCTGACACGATATAGGGTCTCCTGCTTGAGCAGCGGGGTTGGACTAGATGACCTCCAAGGTCCCTTCCAACTCTGTTATTGTATTATTGTATTACAGTAGGTAGATAGATAGGGGAATAGAGAGACAGGGAGAAATATAGTTTAATAAAAGAGGAACGGGGAGACAGGATAGCAGTCTTCCAATATCTCAGAGGTTGCCACAAAGAAGAGAGAGTCAAGCTATTCTCCAAAGCACCTGAGGGCAGAACAAGAAACAATGGGTGGAAACTAATCAAGGAGAGAAGCAACTTAGAACTGAGGAGAATTTTCCTGACAGTTAGAACAATTAATCAGTGGAACAGCTTGCCTCCAGAAGTTGTGAATGCCCCAACACTGGAAGTCTTCAAGAAGATGTTGGATAGCCATTTGTCTGAAATGGTATAGGGCAGTGATGGCTAACCTTTTTTGGCTCACGTGCCAAAAGCAGGGGGAGTGCAGGGGTGATGTGCACAGGTGTGCCACATCCATAATGCTATGTGCATGACCCCCTGCATATGGCATGCTTTTTACGTCATCCCCAGGCTCTAGAGGGTTTATAGGAGCCTGGGGAGGGTGAAAACAGCCTTCCCCCACCTCCAGAGGGCATAAAACAGCCTCAGAAGAAGGCCTAAATCAGCTGGCCAAGGCACACATACACACTGAAGCTGACAGGGCAATGCCTCCCGTGGCCTAAGAAATGGTTCCGTGTGCCACCTGTGGCACCCGTGCCATACGTTCGCCATCATGGGTATAGGGTTTCCTGCCTAGGCAGGGAGTTGGACTAGATGACCCCCAAGGGATAGATAGAGAGGGAGAAATAAGGTAGGTAGATAAGTAGGTGGGTGGATAGATAGATAGATAGATAGATAAATAGATAGATAGATACAAAGAAAGAAAGAAAGAGAAAGAAAGAAAGAAAGAAAAAGGAAGGAAGGAAGGAAGGAACGAAGGAAGGAAGAAAGAAAGAAAGAGGAAGGAAGGAAGGAAGGAAGAAAGAAAGAAAGAAACACAGTAAGTAGGTAGGTAAGTAGATAGGTCGATAGGTAGGTAGAGGGAGAAAGCAAGAAATACAATAGGTAGGTAAGTAGAGGGATAGACAGAGGGAGAAATACGGTAGGTAGGTAGGTAGGTAGGTAGGTAGGTAGGTAGGTAGGTAGGTAGATGTATAGATAGATAGCGAGAAATACGGTAGGTAGGTAGGTAGGTAGAGGAATAGAGAAAGAGGGAAAAATACAGTGGGTAGGTAGGTAGAGGGATAGAGAGGGGGAAATACAGTAGGTAGGTAGGTAGGGGGATAGATAGAGAGGGAGAAATACAGTAGGTAGGTAGGTAGGTAGAGGGAGAAAGCAAGAAATACAATAGGTAGGTAAGTAGAGGAATAGACAGAGAGGGAGAAATACCATAGGTAGGTAGGTAAGTGTATAGGTAGAGGTAGAAAGAAAGAAATACGGTAGGTAGGTAGAGGGATAGACAGAGAGGGAGAAATACAGTAGGTAGGTAGGTAGAGGGATAGACAGAGAGGGAGAAATATAGTAGGTAGGCAGGTAGGTAGATAGGGGGATAGATAGGGAGAAATACAGTAGGTAGGTAGGTAGGTAGGGGGAGAGAGCAAGAAATACAATAGGTAGGTAAGTAGAGGGATAGACAGAGAGGGAGAAATACCATAGGTAGGTAGGTAGGTGTATAGATAGCGAGAAATACAGTAGGTAGGTAGGTAGAGGAATAGAGAAAGAGGGGGAAATATAGTAGGTAGGTAGGTAGGTAGAGGGAGAAAGAAAGAAATACAGTAGGTAGGTAGGTAGAGGGATAGATAGATAGAGAGGGAGAAATACAGTAGGTAGATAGGTTGGGCCTTATATGATGGTTGTGTGTATGTGTGCAGGTTTAGATCTACACACAGATTGGTTGGCCATTTAACCAGACTGGGCCACAGCAATGCGTGGCCGGGTATAGCTAGTTATCTATAAAAGAGGCCACTACCTACATTGTCGCCATGGTTTTGGGCAATTCTATGATGTTAGGAATAATGTCACAGCAGTAGCATTATCCTGTAGCCTCCATATGAAATCACATTTGGTTGCTTGGTAACCGCATAGAATCACCTCAACTGTTCGAATACAGCTGTGAAATGTCAGTATTTGGCTTTCTGGGTGCATGCCTCACACTGTAAAAAAATACCAACCCCAGACGAGGAAGTCACTCAGCCTCAGTCATCTGGCTGCACAAGGCAAAGATTGAAGCTTTGCCCAACAAGGGAACAAGAGCTAGTGGCCTCTGCTTCCCCTCCCTCCGTGCAATCTTCGACCAAGACGGCAGCATCAAATTAACTCATCTATACTTGCAATCACAAGTGATTAAAAAAAACTGTTTCATGGAAGCCCCACAATGACTGCAAGAGACAATCTGCATTAGGAGCGGTCTTATGCCTGCAGCCTGGACCAGCGCTGCATTGCTCCTCTTCAGTTCCATGCTGTATTTAGGGTTGCATGTCCCAGCCTGTCTATCCCCTTTTGTGTTTTTGCCTTGCTGAAACACTTTTTTTTTTAAATTGAAAAAGTTTTATTCAAACAAATTTCCCCCCTTTTTACCCCCCCGACATATAATATAAATCACATACAAATACTATACCCCCTCCCCTCACCCCGTCTTAAAATAAATTTCTCATTCAGATATTATACCCCCTCGCCTCCCAGCAGACACAATATAAATTTCTCTTAGTATATCAATATCCCATTAACGCCATCTTCTAAGTTAATTAAACATATATAAAACATAATATAAATCTCTCTTAGAATAACCGTATCCCATTATTCCCACCTCTAGATTGATTATACATATATATTTCCCCACCCTCCACCCTAACCCTCTCCCACCTCCCATTCAAACCCACCCCCCTGACTTCCGCTATGCACCACTCTAATAATTCCAAACATCCCAAATATTATTTACTCTGTTCACCTATCAATCTAAGCATTCTTACCTAAAAGCTACATAGTACTTCCTAGTCTAGTATTTATTCTGTATATAATCAATCCATTAGAAACCTTATAACAAACCCATCATAAACACCCACACCTTCAACCTTTTGGTTAAACATTAAAGTACATACATGATAATTCTTAAGATCTAAATACCATGTCATATAACCTAACACATTGTAGAACTTAAACCATATATCCTAACTCAAATTTGCATCCTTCCTGGTTCAAAAGGTTTGTTATTTCCCCCCTCTCCATTTGCTTAATTGCCCACTTAGCAGCACAAAAGATGTAAAGATTGCTCTGGTATTTGAAAAGAGCAAAGTTACGTTCTCCTTTCACAAAGGAAACAGAAGTGGTGTAGAAAGATTTCAGATCCTATCACAGGAAGGATGCAATAAATTGCAGGCATATATCTCCACAACAATATAAGATGCTAGAACATAACAGATAACAGTTTCTACTTAAATGCAGCAGATATGTGAAATAACAAATTTCTACTTCAGTACATACATGATGATAATTTCTTAGAATCTAGATACCATCTATAAAATATAGTATAAACTTCTTCCAACAGATATCCAAACCAAAAACGTAATATAGTAACAACCAGATCGACTGCAGATGCTCTAGTGCTATATACCTTTTGCCTTATAGCTATGCCATTTAAGAGATTCAGGTCCCAAATTATATTTAACAAGACTTTTAAAGTTAAAATATATAACATTAGAGATAATAAACCTTGTCCAAATCCCATATCCATTTTTTTTTCTCCAAGTCTTGATTAGAGAGTTCCGGTTCATTCGCTTGTAGGCCTTTTCCACATCCAAGAAAACCAGCATTGCAGAGATCTACATATTTTTTATCTAGATAGACAATTAAAACTATGAGTTGCCTTGCATTCTCCCTCATATATCTCCTCTTAAATAACTGGCATCAATCTGTTGGAGTAAACACCCATATCTGCTAAATTCTCCCTTCCAGCATTTTAATTAACCATTAGGTTACATACATAATGATAATTTCTTCGAATCTAGATACCATCTGTAAAATATATTATAAAGATTCTCCCATGAATTCTATATCTATACAAATTTAGCATTTAACTTTCAAAGTTCAACCCAAATTTTTCCCCAGAACACCAACATGATATTAATCCTTTCCACGTCGATGTTCATAAGTCCAACTCTTCAGGTCTGTTTCCATCCCTTCCCTAGCTGTTTGTAATACCAGTTTAAGCAGCTGCCCCCATGAGTAAAAAAAAAAAACCCTTTACATAAACAACCCCCGAGTGACTTTTCATCAGGATTATTAAGTTCCAAAAACGTGATAGGGTAACAACCAGATCCGCTGCAAATGCTCCGGTTCCAGTTTGTTCA
Organism: Rhabdophis nuchalis; assembly: GCA_039707465.1. NCBI lineage: Eukaryota > Metazoa > Chordata > Lepidosauria > Squamata > Natricidae > Rhabdophis > Rhabdophis nuchalis. The sequence goes on along the minus strand of CM077647.1, from coordinate 109,035,866 downwards.
GTCGTAAGCCTTTTCCACATCCAAGAGAACCAGCATTGCAGAGATCTGTATATTTTTATCTAGATAGTCAAATAACTGGCATCAATCTGTTGGCTAATTGCTTCTTCCTTTTATCCTTTTGTCTTTCTTAACTCGCTGGGATTGAGACCTCCTCTGCTTCTGCGGGTTCTGAATTCGTCTGGTGCTAGACCTGGCTTCACATTGCTCATCTAATTTACACATTGGTATTCCAACAGATCCCCCTATAGCAGTCTTCGACAATTTCTCCTAAGTAGAGCTTAAAAAAGGTCCAGGAGAATCCAACTGAATATGTTCTTCCATCTCTTTTCCAAACTGCTTCTGCTCCATCTAAATATCTTGCTCTAAAACATCCAGATCTGCTGATGTTGGTGTAGATGTACGTGGGGGCATTGCACTTGCCTTCAGTGTTTCATAATAAAAATCTCTTGCCTTGTCTATAGTATTCAAACAATACCTCGCCCCTTCATATCTGAATATAACACCCATTGGAGCATCCCGCCTATACTGTATCCCTCTTTTCTTCAGCTCCACTACCAAAAATCCAAAATCCCTTCTAAACTTTAACATTGCTGGCGGTAGCTCTTTGAAGACACCAATCAGTTTTCCATCTATATGAAGAGAGGAATAAAAAGACCTGCAAAATATCATTTCTGAAGTTTCTCTCAGTAAAATATATCACAACATCTCTCGGTAATTGCCTTTGTAATGCTATACGTGAATTTGCTCTGTAAATTTTATCAATCTTAGCAAAAATTTCACCAGGATCCACTTTTAATAATATAGCCAAAGCATCGGCAGAAACTTTTCTTAAGTCTTCTCTAGGGTTTTCTATTAGTCCCCTCAGTCTGATAGCGTGCTCCATTGACCTAAATTGTAACATAATAACCTCTTTGTTCAATTTATGCATATCCCCCTCCATTTCCACAAATTTCAAATCCGTTTCCTTTGCTTTAACTTCCACCTCTGAGGCCAATTGTTCAATTTTATTATCAATTTTAATTATAACTTCAGACAGCTTGCATTTTTTTATCCGATTGATCATATTTATCCTGGACCATTCTTTTGAGTTCTTTACTTTCATTAACTATGAAATTCATCAAATCTTTAAAATCCTGGGGAGTTACTGCACCAGCTTGTTCCGCTGCCATACTTTTAAGCTTTCCCAATTTTCTAAGAAAAAAAACACTTCAAAGTGTCAAAATAAGTCAGTAAAAGGTAATGCATTTAGCTTTATAGCTCTGCTGTCCCTTTTCCGCCTCGAGCAGTCAGCCAGGGTTAAACAGAGATTGGAATCCACAAATCAGTTAACTTTCACTTTCTTTAAACTTTCATCTACATTAACGCCATATAAATTCAGCGCTACTATCGCTTAGAGAGATTCAAACTTTAAAATTAAAATGCTTGCAAATGTCTTCCTTGATGGGTTGCCTGGAACATATTTTAAGGAGTTGTTTACGGTATCTTGCTCCGCTAAATCCTTAGCGGAGGAGTCCAGCAGACCAGAGCTTAAAGCAGCTGAGAGGGGGGGCTCTTCTTGCCTGCACCCCAGAGGCTATAAAACCTTCTGGAGAGCTTCACAAGTGGCTCAACCCGACAGTGCGAGCTCTCTCCTAAATTCCTGAGGAGTTTGGAGTGTCCAAGGCGTTTACGATCTTTTAAAAACGCCTCTGCAGGCTGCTGGGTCGGCAAGCTCGTAAAAGCCTGCCCGCGACAACCGCAGCTCAACCTGGAAGTTGAAACACTTTTAATCAAAATAGGTGTTCCCCATCTTAAATGAAGGATGTTTTGGTTTATTTCGCTTACTTCTATAATTGATATAAGGTAGCTGACACGCAGATATTGCTTTCTATGTTTCACTTTTTGTTTTTTTTTCACAAAGAGGAAGTGGCGACTGGGGGAAACGAAAATATAGCCTATTGATCTATTAGGATCAGTAAGGTGTAAGTGAAAGCAGCAGATCCTAAAAAGCTAAATGAACCCAAGTTTTAGATAGAAAGATTTCAAAGTGTATCAGAACTATTTGTAAACCTGCTGAGCCATTGCTGTGAAATTTGATTTAGCAAAGAAGGTAGTTTTGAAATATATTTGGACATAGGACAAAAATCACAAGAAATAAAGAGCTTCCCTGAAGGCTCCAGAGGGTGAAAAATGGACCTACAGACAAACCAGAAGTCACTTCAGACAAGTCCTGAAGCCTCCAGAGGGCAAAAATCGGCCTCAAAGGAAGGCTGAAGTCAGCTGGCTAGTGGGCACATGCACGCTGGAAATGACAATACCTCGTATGCCCTAACAAATGGCCCCACATGCCACTAGTTACACGCTTGCCATAGGTTCCCCATCACAAATATATGGAGATAATGTATTTTTTGTTTGCCTATACACTATACTATGTATTATGTATGCAGACATATGGCATATATACATAGGATTAAATAGTATATTTTGGATGTTCAGAAGTAGTAAATAAATAGAGAAATTGTATCTCTTTAAGGCCTTTGAGGCAAAGAAAAGTCAGGCAAGGCATGAGTGATGTTTAGTTGGCCATGCCCACCCGGTCAGGTGACTAATTAGTTATGCCTACCCAGTCACATGAGCAACAGCTATGCCTACCCAGTCACATGACCAACCAATCACCTGACCATGGAATCAACACCCACCCACTCACATGACCAACATGCCATACCCACCATCAGATGACAAACAAGCCACATACACAAAAAAACCCACGCGCACAGAACCAGTAGTAAAAACTAGTTGTTTTTACTAGTTGAAAGTTCAAGATCCTATGTCACCTCACCCCCACACACAATTCCATCACATGATCCAATCTCCCACTACCATGCTGCCAGTTCCACCCATCCAGTTCCTGTCAGGTGCAAACCTGCAGAGATGTCCTTGGCTTTCTAGTAAAAATTTTGTTTTGGCTACACAGTAAGTAAATTCGTACTATCCCCCCTCCCATTTTCCCACAATAGAAAAAGGCACAGTAGATTAATAGAAAGTGTGGCAGGCCAAAGATCCAAAAGAAAGCTGCAGGCCTGTCATAGAATTTATTTCAGAGCTAGACATATCCTTGGAGACAGTTCCCAGGAACATCCTGCTCGATATGTAAGGAGGGGGCTGCCTAGGAGTATGAACACACAAGGACAAGGACAAGGGATACTCTGCAAAATAGCAAAAAACGCTTTAAAGATCACGTTGGTGACAAACCTTTGTTTGATTGGATAAATTTTGTTTCTATTCACAGTGTGTGGCTATTCCTTACATGCTTTTGTCTGTGTTTTGGAAATAGTATCACCCAACTCTTTTTCTGCTCTGGCCAAAGGAATAAAAAAGCTGTTATTTGTGCAAGCCTTGTCTTGACTCTCACTCCCTTTGGCATCTCAGTGATTCAGGGAAACTTCTGGGACCTTAGAGTACTCATCATGTAAACTCCCATGATTTGAGTTGCTTGCAATGTGACACAAATACAATCAATAAATTTTGGGTGAAGGAAGACAGCTGTGTGTTTCCCAGGAATTTCTGATTATCATTTCTCTGCTCTTTCTTCTGTGGTTAATTATATTTCCTGCACTATCGCAGGCTAATTCTGCCCACAGTTGGAATTTGATCGTGAATGCTTCAAGGTTGCCTCAGCTTTCCATCCTTTTGAGGTTGGTAAAATGAGGACCCAGAGTGTTAGGAGCTATATGTTGACATTGTAAACTGCTCAGAGAATGCTGTGAGCACTATGGGGAGGTATATAAGTTAGTCCTATTACTTTCCTTCTTCAACTGCTGATCCCTCTGTTTTCTACATATAATAATGTGCAGTAATTTGTTATAGGAGCTGAAGAATGATAGTGAAAGCAGATGGTATTCCCTACTATGACTCTGACCAAAAACATTAATCACAAGTATCTGAGTGATCTCATAAAATCAACTCATTATCTATAAAAGAGGCCACTACCTACACTGTCGCCATGGTTTTGGGCAATTCTATGATGTCAGGAATAATGTCACAGCAGAGGCATTATCCTGTAGCCTCCATATGAAATCACATTTGGTTGCTTGGTAACCGCATAGAATCACCTCAACTGTTGGCTGCAACATTCCAAGCAGCCTTCATTTGGGTAAAAGGAGCGAGAGGGGATAGGCATCATGAGATGTGTTGCCCCCTTTGCGACCCAAATTTTCCTGGTTGGAATGCTGGTATTTTTTGAAAGGTTGGATGGATTTGTACTTCCATGCCCAGCCTCAAACATTTATTGCAAAAGGAGTGCCAATTCTCCCAGTTATTACAATCCTCATATTCGGGAGACAATTGGTAATTCCATTGAATTTCTTAGGTCATCAATTTTAAAATTATGGAGTAGATTAACTAAATCAAATCCTCGTGAATATTTGGATGAAACTCATGAAAATCTGCTGAAAAAACTGTACAAATCATCCAATGTCCTACAAGTGGAACCCAAAGCAAAAATAACCAAAAAGGAAGAGAATCAAGAGTTGGAACTCCAAAAGGATTTAACTAAAGAAATTTTGGATGTTTCTCGGGACAGCATCTTGAGATCTAAAAGTTATCTAGCAGGGTTAAAGAACGACGAGAAAGTGACAAGCCGACTACTCCTTCTGAAGAATAACAAGAGGCCACAGGTTGCTTCCAAAGCAGAATTAACAGAAAACAAAGAGAAATCTCATGAGTTGGATATCCAAAAGGAAGGGGACACAGAAATTTCACAACATTCCGGTGATATCAACATGAGATCTAAAAGCCACCTGGAATGGTTAAAGAGCCATCAAAAATTAGTACAAGGAGATCATGAGCTTGGAAAAAAGCAAACAGGAGAAGATTTATTTCTTAAGTTCCTAACTAAAAGGCAACAATTTGCAGAAAGCATAGGAAAACTTCAAGCAGCGCAACTAAAACTTTCTTCACACACAATGCCTCAACAATGGTGGAAGCCTGCAAGACAACAAGTAGTTCTGAGGGTTAAGAAGTGGCCACAAGTCACTCCCAAAACAAAAATAACAGAAAAAAGAGAGAAAATTCATGAGCTGCAGACCCAAAAGAAAATGGCCACAGAAATTTCAGAAGCTTCTGGTAAAATCACACTCAGGGTGGGATACTCAAAAAGCCGTCAAAAAATAGTACAAGATGGTCATGAGAAAAATACAAAAGACTTCTTTCCTCAGTTGGTAACCAAAAGACTTAAAACAACTAAAGGAACATGTACAGGAGAGCAAATAAAACCAGCTTCACATAAAATGGATGGAAAATGGAGGAAGGTGGCAAGGCGACTATTCCCTCTGAAGAATAACAAGAAGCCACTGGTTGTTACAAAAGCAAAATTAACAGAAAACAAAGAGAAAACTCATGAGCTGGAGATTCAAAATGATGTGGCTACCCAAATTTCAGAAGCTTCTGGAGATATCAGCCTGAATGTTAAAAATCCTGTGGAAAAATTAAAAATCAATCGGACAATGGTACAGAAAGTTCATGAGTTTGGAAACAAACCAAGTGAAGAATATTTATTTGCTTTGTTCCTAACCAAAAGAAGAGGATTTGCAAACGCTCCTGTTAGACTTTCAGCAGAGCGAGGAGAACGTGCTTCACATTCCATGGCTGAAAACACAGGGAAGCCTGCAGTGCTACTACATCCTCAGCACTTTTCTTCCCTTAAGAGGCTTCCTCAAGCATCCATTCACTCTTTACACAAGTGCTCAATTTTACACCTGCCAACTGAGCTGCCACCTTTGACTACCTCTACTGTAGTGGATGATGATAGTAAGGAAGAGCCTGGTAAAGTCAACCTCATTCTGGAATCTGGCAACAGATCAACAAGGTCCAACCATGGAAAACCCTTTGTAGTCGACCAGCAGCTGAAAGAGAAAAATCCTCAAAATGAACAAAGAGCAGAGAAACCTTTGGAGAAGGAGCTTGAGTCTCAGAAATCAAGAAAGGATAATCTTCTCAGGTGCTCAATATTTGGGGAAAACTACACCAGAATTAATACGGAGGACTCTGAAACTTTGAACAAACCATCGCCTGATAAAGCATTCTCCAATGAAGTGGATTGGGAGTATCAGGAACAAACCACATCTGTTCCCCCTTCATCTGACTTTTTGCCAAGCATTGATAACTACTTTCTTCAGGGTGATGTCTTTGAAATTGAGGTGAAAAAACGGATGGCACACCTGATCTTTAATGAGACTCTGATTAACCTATTTACCCATTTGATTACTAGTATATCAATAGTATATTAAATAGTATATTTTGAATGCTCACACATTCTTTTTCTGTATGCTGCTTCTTTCCCTTTCCACTCGGAGGGAGGGAGGGAGGGAGGGAGGGAGGGAGGGAGGGAAAGGAAGATAAAGGAAGCACAACAAACTTTGGCCCTTTGGCTTCAGAAGACGCCATGTTTGTGTGTGTGTACATACACATACAGTATTTATAGTAGATAATATATCTTTTTGTCTGCCGATGCACATACTATGTACTATGTAATATGTATGTACACACATAGGATTAAATAGTGTGTTTTGGATGTTCAGAAGTGGTAAATAAATAGACAGTGAAATTGTATCTCTTTAAGGCCTTTGAGGTGAGGAGAAATCAGGCAAGGTGCCCTTTGACATGAGTGATGTCAAGTTGGCCACGCCCATCCAATCACATGACTAACTAGCTATGCCCATCCAGTCACATGATCAACCAGCTACACCTTCCCAGTTACATGACCAATCAGGCACATGACCAAGGCACTCTCACAAAACAAGTGCTGCCCACAGAACCAGGAGTAAAAAAAAATTGAAACTCACCCATTTCTTTCCCTCCCTCAATTATAACTTTACCTTGGCTTTTCACTTCACAACAACAAACTTGTTATTGCCTTTCCTCTGAGTGTATTAAATATATTACATCCTTGGTTTAGGGATATGTGCAGAAATAATTAGAACCATATTAAGTAGTGTTAAGGAGAGCCTAAACCAAATAATATCAGTGCCCTCTGTTCTAGATATTATTATGCTTCTGTTACATGAGAATGTTGGACATTTTAATGAAAGGATAATAGAATATGGTACACATACAATGCAGTTGATAAGAAAAGAACGCAGAGCAAATGTTCGCAAATTAGGGATCGATGAAAATTAAAGCAAGGATCTCCCAATAAGAGCACACCAGCCTGAACCATTGCACCCCTGCAAAAGTGTTTGAATGGAGAAATTGCCTGACTCCTCGTTGGAAAGGTCTGTTCCAGATCTTCCTGACCTCCAATACAGCTGTGAAATGTCAGTATTTGGCTTTCTGGGTGCATGCCTCACACTGTAAAAAAATACCAACCCCAGATGAGGAAGTCACTTAGCCTCAGTCATCTGGCTGCACAAGGCAAAGATTGAAGCTTTGCCCAACAAGGGAACAAGAGCTAGTGGCCTCTGCTTCCCCTCCCTCCGTGCAATCTTCGACCAAGACGGCAGCATCAAATTAACTCATCTATACTTGCAATCACAAGTGATTTAAAAAAAAACTTTCATGGAAGCCCCACAATGACTGCAAGAGACAACCTGCATTAGGAGCGGTCTTATGCCTGCAGCCTGGACCAGCGCTGCATTGCTCCTCTTCAGTTCCATGCTGTATTTAGGGTTGCATGTCCCAGCCTGTCTATCCCCTTTTGTGTTTTTGCCTTGCTGAAACACTTTTAATCAAAATAGGTGTTCCCCTTCTTAAATGAAGGATGTTTTGGTTTATTTCGCTTACTTCTATAATTGATATAAGGTAGCTGACACGCAGATATTGCTTTCTATGTTTCATTTTTTGTTTTTGTTTTCACAAAGAAGAAGTGGCGATTGGGGGAAACGAAAATATAGCCTATTCATCTATTAGGATCAGTAAGGTGTAAGTGAAAGAAGCAGATCCTAAAAAGCTAAATGAACCAAAGTTTTAGATAGAAAGATTTCAAAGTGTATCAGAACTATTTGTAAACCTGCTGAGCCATTGCTGTGAAATTTGATTTAGCAAAGAAGGTAGTTTTGAAATATATTTGGACATAGGACAAAAATCACAAGAAATAAGGAGCTTCCCTGAAGGCTCCGGAGGGTGAAAAATGGACCTACAGACAAACCAGAAGTCACTTCAGACAAGTCCTGAAGCCTCCAGAGGGCAAAAATCGGCCTCAAAGGAAGGCTGAAGTCAGCTGGCTAGTGGGCACATGCACGCTGGAAATGACAATACCTCGTATGCCCTAACAAATGGCCCCACATGCCACTAGTTACACGCTTGCCATAGGTTCCCCATCACAAATATATAGAGATAATGTATTTTTTGTGTGCCTATACACATACTATACTATGTATTATGTATGCAGACATACGGCATATATACATAGGATTAAATAGTATATTTTGGATGTTCAGAAGTAGTAAATAAATAGAGAAATTGTATCTCTTTGAGGCAAAGAAAAGTCAGGCAAGGCATGAGTGATGTTTAGTTGGCCATGCCCACCCGGTCAGGTGACTAATTAGTTATGCCTACCCAGTCACATGAGCAACAGCTATGCCTACCCAGTCACATGACCAACCAATCACCTGACCATGGAATCAACACCCACCCACTCACATGACCAACATGCCATACCCACCATCAGATGACAAACAAGCCACATACACAAAAAAACCCACGCGCACAGAACCAGTAGTAAAAACTAGTTGTTTTTACTAGTTGAAAGTTCAAGATCCTATGTCACCTCACCCCCACACACAATTCCATCACATGGTCCAATCTCCCACTACCATGCTGCCAGTTCCACCCATCCAGTTCCTGTCAGGTGCAAACCTGCAGAGATGTCCTTGGCTTTCTAGTAAGAATTTTGTTTTGGCTACACAGTAAGTAAATTCGTACTATCCCCCCTCCCATTTTCCCACAATAGAAAAAGGCACAGTAGATTAATAGAAAGTGTGGCAGGCCAAAGATCCAAAAGAAAGCTGCAGGCCTGTCATAGAATTTATTTCAGAGCTAGACATATCCTTGGAGACAGTTCCCAGGAACATCCTGCTCGATATGTAAGGAGGGGGCTGCCTAGGAGTATGAACACACAAGGACAAGGACAAGGGATACTCTGCAAAATAGCAAAAAACGCTTTAAAGATCACGTTGGTGACAAACCTTTGTTTGATTGGATAAATTTTGCTTCTATTGCCGTAAAATGTATAAATACCCTCAGCCACTCTCACAGTGTGTGGCTATTCCTTACATGCTTTTGTCTGTGTTTTGGAAATAGTATCACCCAACTCTTTTTCTGCTCTTGCCAAAGGAATAAAAAAGCTGTTATTTGTGCAAGCCTTGTCTTGACTCTCACTCCCTTTGGCATCTCAGTGATTCAGGGAAACTTCTGGGACCTTAGAGTACTCATCATGTAAACTCCCATGATTTGAGTTGCTTGCAATGTGACACAAATACAATCAATAAATTTTGGGTGAAGGAAGACAGCTGTGTGTTTCCCAGGAATTTCTGATTATCATTTCTCTGCTCTTTCTTCTGTGGTTAATTATATTTCCTGCACTATCGCAGACTAATTCTGCCCACAGTTGGAATTTGATCGTGAATGTTTCAAGGTTGCCTCAGCTTTCCATCCTTTTGAGGTTGGTAAAATGAGGACCCAGAGTGTTAGGAGCTATATGTTGACATTGTAAACTGCTCAGAGAATGCTGTGAGCACTATGGGGAGGTATATAAGTTAGTCCTATTACTTTCCTTCTTCAACTGCTGATCCCTCTGTTTTCTACATATAATAATGTGCAGTAATTTGTTATAGGAGCTGAAGAATGATAGTGAAAGCAGATGGTATTCCCTACTATGACTCTGACCAAAAACATTAATCACAAGTATCTGAGTGATCTCATAAAATCAACTCATTATCTATAAAAGAGGCCACTACCTACATTGTCGCCATGGTTTTGGGCAATTCTATGATGTCAGGAATAATGTCACAGCAGAGGCATTATCCTGTAGCCTCCATATGAAATCACATTTGGTTGCTTGGTAACCGCATAGAATCACCTCAACTGTTGGCTGCAACATTCCAAGCAGCCTTCATTTGGGTAAAAGGAGCGAGAGGGGATAGGCATCATGAGATGTGTTGCCCCCTTTGCGACCGAAATTTTCCTGGTTGGAATGCTGGTATTTTTTGAAAGGTTGGATGGATTTGTACTTCCATGCCCAGCCTCAAACATTTATTGCAAAAGGAGTGCCAATTCTCCCAGTTATTACAATCCTCATATTCGGGAGACAATTGGTAATTCCATTGAATTTCTTAGGTCATCAATTTTAAAATTATGGAGTAGATTAACTAAATCAAATCCTCGTGAATATTTGGATGAAACTCATGAAAATCTGCTGAAAAAACTGTACAAATCATCCAATGTCCTACAAGTGGAACCCAAAGCAAAAATAACCAAAAAGGAAGAGAATCAAGAGTTGGAACTCCAAAAGGATTTAACTACAGAAATTTTGGATGTTTCTCGGGACAGCATCTTGAGATCTAAAAGTTATCTAGCAGGGTTAAAGAACGACGAGAAAGTGGCAAGCCGACTACTCCTTCTGAAGAATAACAAGAGGCCACAGGTTGCTTCCAAAGCAGAATTAACAGAAAACAAAGAGAAATCTCATGAGTTGGATATCCAAAAGGAAGGGGATACAGAAATTTCACAACATTCCGGTGATATCAACATGAGATCTAAAAGCCACCTGGCATGGTTAAAGAGCCATCAAAAATTAGTACAAGAAGATCATGAGCTTGGAAAAAAGCAAACAGGAGAAGATTTATTTCTTAAGTTCCTAACTAAAAGGCAACAATTTGCAGAAAGCATAGGAAAACTTCAAGCAGCGCAACTAAAACTTTCTTCACACACAATGCCTCAACAATGGTGGAAGCCTGCAAGACAAGTAGTTCTGAGGATTAAGAAGTGGCCACAAGTCACTCCCAAAACAAAAATAACAGAAAAAAGAGAGAAAATTCATGAGCTGGAGACCCAAAAGAAAATGGCCACAGAAATTTCAGAAGCTTCTGGTAAAATCACACTCAGGGTGGGATACTCAAAAAGCCGTCAAAAAATAGTACAAGATGGTCATGAGAAAAATACAAAAGACTTCTTTCCTCAGTTGGTAACCAAAAGACTTAAAACAACTAAAGGAACATGTACAGGAGAGCAAATAAAATCAGCTTCACATAAAATGGATGGAAAATGGAGGAAGGTGGCAAGGCGACTATTCCCTCTGAAAAATAACAAGAAGCCACTGGTTGTTACAAAAGCAAAATTAACAGAAAACAAAGAGAAAACTCATGAGCTGGAGATTCAAAATGATGTGGCTACTCAAATTTCAGAAGCTTCTGGAGATATCAGCCTGAATGTTAAAAATCCTGTGGAAAAATTAAAAATCAATCGGACAATGGTACAGAAAGTTCATGAGTTTGGAAACAAACCAAGTGAAGAATATTTATTTGCTTTGTTCCTAACCAAAAGAAGAGGATTTGCAAACGCTCCTGTTAGACTTTCAGCAGAGCGAGGAGAACGTGCTTCACATTCCATGGCTGAAAACACAGGGAAGCCTGCAGTGCTACTACATCCTCAGCACTTTTCTTCCCTTAAGAGGCTTCCTCAAGCATCCATTCACTCTTTACACAAGTGCTCAATTTTACACCTGCCAACTGAGCTGCCACCTTTGACTACCTCTACTGTAGTGGATGATGATAGTAAGGAAGAGCCTGGTAAAGTCAACCTCATTCTGGAATCTGGCAACAGATCAACAAGGTCCAACCATGGAAAACCCTTTGTAGTCGACCAGCAGCTGAAAGAGAAAAATCCTCAAAATGAACAAAGAGCAGAGAAACCTTTGGAGAAGGAGCTTGAGTCTCAGAAATCAAGAAAGGATAATCTTCTCAGGTGCTCAATATTTGGGGAAAACTACACCAGAATTAATACGGAGGACTCTGAAACTTTGAACAAACCATCGCCTGATAAAGCATTCTCCAATGAAGTGGATTGGGAGTATCAGGAACAAACCACATCTGTTCCCCCTTCATCTGACTTTTTGCCAAGCATTGATAACTACTTTCTTCAGGGTGATGTCTTTGAAATTGAGGTGAAAAAACGGATGGCACACCTGATCTTTAATGAGACTCTGATTAACCTATTTACCCATTTGATTACTAGTATATCAATAGTATATTAAATAGTATATTTTGAATGCTCACACATTCTTTTTCTGTATGCTGCTTCTTTCCCTTTCCACTCGGAGGGAGGGAGGGAGGGAGGGAGGGAGGGAGGGAGGGAGGGAGGGAAAGGAAGATAAAGGAAGCACAACAAACTTTGGCCCTTTGGCTTCAGAAGACGCCATGTTTGTGTGTGTGTACATACACATACAGTATTTATAGTAGATAATGTATCTTTTTGTCTGCCGATGCACATACTATGTACTATGTAATATGTATGTACACACATAGGATTAAATAGTGTGTTTTGGATGTTCAGAAGTGGTAAATAAATAGACAGTGAAATTGTATCTCTTTAAGGCCTTTGAGGTGAGGAGAAATCAGGCAAGGTGCCCTTTGACATGAGTGATGTCAAGTTGGCCACGCCCATCCAATCACATGACTAACTAGCTGTGCCCATCCAGTCACATGATCAACCAGCTACACCTTCCCAGTTACATGACCAATCAGGCACATGACCAAGGTACTCTCACAAAACAAGCGCTGCCCACAGAACCAGGAGTAAAAAAAAATTGAAACTCACCCATTTCTTTCCCTCCCTCAATTATAACTTTACCTTGGCTTTTCACTTCACAACAACAAACTTGTTATTGCCTTTCCTCTGAGTGTATTAAATATATTACATCCTTGGTTTAGGGATATGTGCAGAAATAATTAGAACCATATTAAGTAGTGTTAAGGAGAGCCTAAACCAAATAATATCAGTGCCTTCTGTTCTAGATATTATTATGCTTCTGTTACATGAGAATGTTGGACATTTTAATGAAAGGATAATAGAATATGGTACACATACAATGCAGTTGATAAGAAAAGAACGCAGAGCAAATGTTCGCAAATTAGGGATCGATGAAAATTAAAGCAAGGATCTCCCAATAAGAGCACACCAGCCTGAACCATTGCACCCCTGCAAAAGTGTTTGAATGGAGAAATTGCCTGACTCCTCGTTGGAAAGGTCTGTTCCAGATCTTCCTGACCTCCAATACAGCTGTGAAATGTCAGTATTTGGCTTTCTGGGTGCATGCCTCACACTGTAAAAAAATACCAACCCCAGATGAGGAAGTCACTTAGCCTCAGTCATCTGGCTGCACAAGGCAAAGATTGAAGCTTTGCCCAACAAGGGAACAAGAGCTAGTGGCCTCTGCTTCCCCTCCCTCCGTGCAATCTTCGACCAAGACGGCAGCATCAAATTAACTCATCTATACTTGCAATCACAAGTGATTAAAAAAAAACTTTCATGGAAGCCCCACAATGACTGCAAGAGACAACCTGCATTAGGAGCGGTCTTATGCCTGCAGCCTGGACCAGCGCTGCATTGCTCCTCTTCAGTTCCATGCTGTATTTAGGGTTGCATGTCCCAGCCTGTCTATCCCCTTTTGTGTTTTTGCCTTGCTGAAACACTTTTAATCAAAATAGGTGTTCCCCTTCTTAAATGAAGGATGTTTTGGTTTATTTCGCGTACTTCTATAATTGATATAAGGTAGCTGACACGCAGATATTGCTTTCTATGTTTCATTTTTTGTTTTTGTTTTCACAAAGAAGAAGTGGCGACTGGGGGAAACGAAAATATAGCCTATTGATCTATTAGGATCAGTAAGGTGTAAGTGAAAGCAGCAGATCCTAAAAAGCTAAATGAACCAAAGTTTTAGATAGAAAGATTTCAAAGTGTATCAGAACTATTTGTAAACCTGCTGAGCCATTGCTGTGAATTTGATTTAGCAAAGAAGGTAGTTTTGAAATATATTTGGACATAGGACAAAAATCACAAGAAATAAGGAGCTTCCCTGAAGGCTCCGGAGCGTGAAAAATGGACCTACAGACAAACCAGAAGTCACTTCAGACAATCCTGAAACCTCCAGAGGGCAAAAATCGGCCTCAAAGGAAGGCTGAAGTCAGCTGGCTAGTGGGCACATGCACGCTGGAAATGACAATACCTCGTATGCCCTAACAAATGGCCCCACATGCCACTAGTTACACGCTTGCCATAGGTTCCCCATCACAAATATATAGAGATAATGTATTTTTTGTGTGCCTATACACACACTATACTATGTATTATGTATGCAGACATACGGCATATATACATAGGATTAAATAGTGTATTTTGGATGTTCAGACCCGCGCCCCGACCGAGGACCTCGTGGCCGCTTGGAATACTGCGACCACTGGGGCCTTGGATCGGGTCGCGCCCTTGCGGCCTCTCTTGCGGCGGCAAGCCACCCTGGCTCCTTGGTTTACCGAGGAGCTAAGGGTGATGAAACGCCACAAGAGATGCCTAGAGAGAAGATGGAGGTCTACTCGATCTGAATCTGACCGGACACAGGTAAGAGCCCATTTACGGACTTACATTGTGGCGCTGAGAGTGGCCAAACGTCATCATTGTGCCGCTCTCATAGCATCCGCAGAAAACCGCCCTGCCGCCCTGTTTAGGGTGACCCGCTCCCTCCTTCAACAGAGGGTGCGGGAAGCCCCGTTACAGGGTAGAGCAGAGGAATTTGTGTCTTTTCTGCAGGAGAAAACCGCTCAAATACAGAACGAGCTAGCCCCCATTGATGGCCCAGTGGGATGCCACGAGACAGATCTTGTTTGGGAGGAGTTTGACTCCGTTTCTTCCGAAGACATGGACAGGTTACGTGGGTGACTGCGAGCCACCACATGTTTATTGGACCCGTGTCCCTCCTGGCTTGTACTGGCATCCTGGGAGGTGACACGAGGCTGGCTCCAAGAGGTTATCAACGCATCTTTGAGTGAGGGTTCCTTGCCCGCCTCCCTAAAAGAGGCTATGGTGAGGCCCCTCCTTAAGAAGCCCTCTTTGGATCCAGCTCTTTTAAACAACTATCGTCCAGTCTCCAATCTTCCCTTTCTGGCGAAGGTTGTCGAGAGTGTGGTGGCACAACAGTTTCCCCGTCACCTGGAGGAAGTGGATTATCTAGATCCGCGCCAGTCCGGCTTTCGGCCCGGGCATAGCACCGAGACGGCATTGGTCGCGTTGGTCGATGATCTCTGGAGGGCCAGAGATCCCCCATTTGTTCCTCCATCCTGGTCCTATTAGACCTCTCGGCGGCTTTTGATACCATCGACCATGGTATCCTATTGCGTCGGCTGGGGGGGTTGGGGGTGGGAGGCACCGTTTTACGGTGGTTCTCCTCCTACCTCTCTGGCCGATCGCAATTTGTGTTGGCAGGAGAGCAGAGGTCGACCTCGAGACCCCTCACATGTGGGGTGCCTCAGGGGTCGGTCCTCTCGCCTCTCCTGTTTAACACATATATGAAGCCGCTGGGTGAGATCATCCGTGGTTTTGGGGTAGAGTACCATCTATACGCTGACGACACTCAGCTGTATATATCTACCCCAAACCACCCCAACGATGCCGTAGCGGTGATGTGCCAGTGCCTGGAAGCCGTACGGATCTGGATGGGAAGAAACGGACTCAGGCTCAACCCGACCAAGACCGAGTGGCTGTGGTTTCCGGCTGCCCGATTCAACCAGCTGACTCCATCGCTGGCCATTGGGGGCGAACATCTTGCCCCAGTGGATGGGGCGCGCAACTTGGGTGTCCTCCTGGATGCCCGGCTGTCCATGGAAGATCAAGTGACAGCCGTGGCCAGGAGGGCGTTTTACCAGGTTCGCCTGGTTCGCCAGTTGCGCCCCCTATTGGATCGGGACGCCCTGCGCACAGTCACTCATGCTCTCGTGATGTCCCGACTGGACTATTGTAACTCTCTCTACATGGGGCTCCCCTTGAGGAGCACTCGGAGACTTCAGCTAGTCCAGAATGCAGCCGCGCGAGCAATTATGGGAACCTCGAGGTTTACCCATGTAACACCGCTCTTGCGCGAGCTGCACTGGCTGCCTGTCGTCTTCCGAGTGCGCTTCAAGGTTTTAATTACCATCTTTAAAGCGCTCCATGGCTCGGGACCTAGCTATTTGCAGGACCGGATCCTGCCTCATACATCCTCACGGCCGATTCGCTCCCACAGAGAGGGGCTTCTCCGGGTGCCGTCCACTAGACTTTGTCAGCGGGCGACGCCCAGGGGAAGGGCTCTCTCTGTGGCGGGCCCAGCCCTCTGGAACGACCTTCCCCCCGACATTAGAACAACCACGGACCTCCGCTCCTTCTGTCTTAAACTAAAAACACATCTGTTCTGCTTGGCCGGCCTAGGGTAGTCTCCCGTCTATAGGACTGTTAATTTTAGTTAGGAATTTTAGTAGTTTTAACTGGGATTTTAGCGCAGGGATGTATTTAATTCGTTTTTATTGTATGTATGTTGTTTTTTATGGTTTTATTTGCCCTGTGCACCGCTCCGAGTCCCCCCAGGGAGATGGAGCGGTCAATAAATTCAAGATTTATTATTATTATTATTATTATAAATAAATAGAGAAATTGTATCTCTTTGAGGCAAAGAAAAGTCAGGCAAGGCATGAGTGATGTTTAGTTGGCCATGCCCACCCGGTCAGGTGACTAATTAGTTATGCCTACCCAGTCACATGAGCAACAGCTATGCCTACCCAGTCACATGACCAACCAATCACCTGACCATGGAATCAACACCCACCCACTCACATGACCAACATGCCATACCCACCATCAAATGACAAACAAGCCACATACACAAAAAAACCCACGCGCACAGAACCAGTAGTAAAAACTAGTTGTTTTTACTAGTTGAAAGTTCAAGATCCTATGTCACCTCACCCCCACACACAATTCCATCACATGATCCAATCTCCCACTACCATGCTGCCAGTTCCACCCATCCAGTTCCAGTCAGGTGCAAACCTGCAGAGATGTCCTTGGCTTTCTAGTAAGAATTTTGTTTTGGCTACACAGTAAGTAAATTCGTACTATCCCCCCTCCCATTTTCCCACAATAGAAAAAGGCACAGTAGATTAATAGAAAGTGTGGCAGGCCAAAGATCCAAAAGAAAGCTGCAGGCCTGTCATAGAATTTATTTCAGAGCTAGACATATCCTTGGAGACAGTTCCCAGGAACATCCTGCTCGATATGTAAGGAGGGGGCTGCCTAGGAGTATGAACACACAAGGACAAGGACAAGGGATACTCTGCAAAATAGCAAAAAACGCTTTAAAGATCACGTTGGTGACAAACCTTTGTTTGATTGGATAAATATTGTTTCTATTGCCGTAAAATGTATAAATACCCTCAACCACTCTCACAGTGTGTGGCTATTCCTTACATGCTTTTGTCTGTGTTTTGGAAATAGTATCACCCAACTCTTTTTCTGCTCTGGCCAAAGGAATAAAAAAGCTGTTATTTGTGCAAGCCTTGTCTTGACTCTCACTCCCTTTGGCATCTCAGTGATTCAGGGAAACCTCTGGGACCTTAGAGTACTCATCATATAAACTCCCAGGATTTGAGTTGCTTGCAATGTGACACAAATACAATCAATAAATTTTGGGTGAAGGAAGACAGCTGTGTGTTTCCCAGGAATTTCTGATTATCATTTCTCTGCTCTTTCTTCTGTGGTTAATTATATTTCCTGCACTATCGCAGGCTAATTCTGCCCACAGTTGGAATTTGATCGTGAATGTTTCAAGGTTGCCTCAGCTTTCCATCCTTTTGAGGTTGGTAAAATGAGGACCCAGAGTGTTAGGAGCTATATGTTGACATTGTAAACTGCTCAGAGAATGCTGTGAGCACTATGGGGAGGTATATAAGTTAGTCCTATTACTTTCCTTCTTCAACTGCTGATCCCTCTGTTTTCTACATATAATAATGTGCAGTAATTTGTTATAGGAGCTGAAGAATGATAGTGAAAGCAGATGGTATTCCCTACTATGACTCTGACCAAAAACATTAGTCACAAGTATCTGAGTGATCTCATAAAATCAACTCATTATCTATAAAAGAGGCCACTACCTACATTGTCGCCATGGTTTTGGGCAATTCTATGATGTCAGGAATAATGTCACAGCAGTGGCATTATCCTGTAGCCTCCATATGAAATCACATTTGGTTGCTTGGTAACCGCATAGAATCACCTCAACTGTTGGCTGCAACATTCCAAGCAGCCTTCATTTTGGTAAAAGGAGCGAGAGGGGATAGGCATCATGAGATGTGTTGCCCCCTTTGCGACCCAAATTTTCCTGGTTGGAATGCTGGTATTTTTTGAAAGGTTGGATGGATTTGTACTTCCATGCCCAGCCTCAAACATTTATTGCAAAAGGAGTGCCAATTCTCCCAGTTATTACAATCCTCATATTCGGGAGACAATTGGTAATTCCATTGAATTTCTTAGGTCATCAATTTTAAAATTATGGAGTAGATTAACTAAATCAAATCCTCGTGAATATTTGGATGAAACTCATGAAAATCTGCTGAAAAAACTGTACAAATCATCCAATGTCCTACAAGTGGAACCCAAAGCAAAAATAACCAAAAAGGAAGAGAATCAAGAGTTGGAACTCCAAAAGGATTTAACTACAGAAATTTTGGATGTTTCTCGGGACAGCATCTTGAGATCTAAAAGTTATCTAGCAGGGTTAAAGAACGACGAGAAAGTGGCAAGCCGACTACTCCTTCTGAAGAATAACAAGAGGCCACAGGTTGCTTCCAAAGCAGAATTAACAGAAAACAAAGAGAAATCTCATGAGTTGGATATCCAAAAGGAAGGGGATACAGAAATTTCACAACATTCCGGTGATATCAACATGAGATCTAAAAGCCACCTGGCATGGTTAAAGAGCCATCAAAAATTAGTACAAGAAGATCATGAGCTTGGAAAAAAGCAAACAGGAGAAGATTTATTTCTTAAGTTCCTAACTAAAAGGCAACAATTTGCAGAAAGCATAGGAAAACTTCAAGCAGCGCAACTAAAACTTTCTTCACACACAATGCCTCAACAATGGTGGAAGCCTGCAAGACAAGTAGTTCTGAGGATTAAGAAGTGGCCACAAGTCACTCCCAAAACAAAAATAACAGAAAAAAGAGAGAAAATTCATGAGCTGGAGACCCAAAAGAAAATGGCCACAGAAATTTCAGAAGCTTCTGGTAAAATCACACTCAGGGTGGGATACTCAAAAAGCCGTCAAAAAATAGTACAAGATGGTCATGAGAAAAATACAAAAGACTTCTTTCCTCAGTTGGTAACCAAAAGACTTAAAACAACTAAAGGAACATGTACAGGAGAGCAAATAAAATCAGCTTCACATAAAATGGATGGAAAATGGAGGAAGGTGGCAAGGCGACTATTCCCTCTGAAAAATAACAAGAAGCCACTGGTTGTTACAAAAGCAAAATTAACAGAAAACAAAGAGAAAACTCATGAGCTGGAGATTCAAAATGATGTGGCTACTCAAATTTCAGAAGCTTCTGGAGATATCAGCCTGAATGTTAAAAATCCTGTGGAAAAATTAAAAATCAATCGGACAATGGTACAGAAAGTTCATGAGTTTGGAAACAAACCAAGTGAAGAATATTTATTTGCTTTGTTCCTAACCAAAAGAAGAGGATTTGCAAACGCTCCTGTTAGACTTTCAGCAGAGCGAGGAGAACGTGCTTCACATTCCATGGCTGAAAACACAGGGAAGCCTGCAGTGCTACTACATCCTCAGCACTTTTCTTCCCTTAAGAGGCTTCCTCAAGCATCCATTCACTCTTTACACAAGTGCTCAATTTTACACCTGCCAACTGAGCTGCCACCTTTGACTACCTCTACTGTAGTGGATGATGATAGTAAGGAAGAGCCTGGTAAAGTCAACCTCATTCTGGAATCTGGCAACAGATCAACAAGGTCCAACCATGGAAAACCCTTTGTAGTCGACCAGCAGCTGAAAGAGAAAAATCCTCAAAATGAACAAAGAGCAGAGAAACCTTTGGAGAAGGAGCTTGAGTCTCAGAAATCAAGAAAGGATAATCTTCTCAGGTGCTCAATATTTGGGGAAAACTACACCAGAATTAATACGGAGGACTCTGAAACTTTGAACAAACCATCGCCTGATAAAGCATTCTCCAATGAAGTGGATTGGGAGTATCAGGAACAAACCACATCTGTTCCCCCTTCATCTGACTTTTTGCCAAGCATTGATAACTACTTTCTTCAGGGTGATGTCTTTGAAATTGAGGTGAAAAAACGGATGGCACACCTGATCTTTAATGAGACTCTGATTAACCTATTTACCCATTTGATTACTAGTATATCAATAGTATATTAAATAGTATATTTTGAATGCTCACACATTCTTTTTCTGTATGCTGCTTCTTTCCCTTTCCACTCGGAGGGAGGGAGGGAGGGAGGGAGGGAGGGAGGGAGGGAGGGAAAGGAAGATAAAGGAAGCACAACAAACTTTGGCCCTTTGGCTTCAGAAGACGCCATGTTTGTGTGTGTGTACATACACATACAGTATTTATAGTAGATAATGTATCTTTTTGTCTGCCGATGCACATACTATGTACTATGTAATATGTATGTACACACATAGGATTAAATAGTGTGTTTTGGATGTTCAGAAGTGGTAAATAAATAGACAGTGAAATTGTATCTCTTTAAGGCCTTTGAGGTGAGGAGAAATCAGGCAAGGTGCCCTTTGACATGAGTGATGTCAAGTTGGCCACGCCCATCCAATCACATGACTAACTAGCTGTGCCCATCCAGTCACATGATCAACCAGCTACACCTTCCCAGTTACATGACCAATCAGGCACATGACCAAGGTACTCTCACAAAACAAGCGCTGCCCACAGAACCAGGAGTAAAAAAAAATTGAAACTCACCCATTTCTTTCCCTCCCTCAATTATAACTTTACCTTGGCTTTTCACTTCACAACAACAAACTTGTTATTGCCTTTCCTCTGAGTGTATTAAATATATTACATCCTTGGTTTAGGGATATGTGCAGAAATAATTAGAACCATATTAAGTAGTGTTAAGGAGAGCCTAAACCAAATAATATCAGTGCCTTCTGTTCTAGATATTATTATGCTTCTGTTACATGAGAATGTTGGACATTTTAATGAAAGGATAATAGAATATGGTACACATACAATGCAGTTGATAAGAAAAGAACGCAGAGCAAATGTTCGCAAATTAGGGATCGATGAAAATTAAAGCAAGGATCTCCCAATAAGAGCACACCAGCCTGAACCATTGCACCCCTGCAAAAGTGTTTGAATGGAGAAATTGCCTGACTCCTCGTTGGAAAGGTCTGTTCCAGATCTTCCTGACCTCCAATACAGCTGTGAAATGTCAGTATTTGGCTTTCTGGGTGCATGCCTCACACTGTAAAAAAATACCAACCCCAGATGAGGAAGTCACTTAGCCTCAGTCATCTGGCTGCACAAGGCAAAGATTGAAGCTTTGCCCAACAAGGGAACAAGAGCTAGTGGCCTCTGCTTCCCCTCCCTCCGTGCAATCTTCGACCAAGACGGCAGCATCAAATTAACTCATCTATACTTGCAATCACAAGTGATTAAAAAAAAACTTTCATGGAAGCCCCACAATGACTGCAAGAGACAACCTGCATTAGGAGCGGTCTTATGCCTGCAGCCTGGACCAGCGCTGCATTGCTCCTCTTCAGTTCCATGCTGTATTTAGGGTTGCATGTCCCAGCCTGTCTATCCCCTTTTGTGTTTTTGCCTTGCTGAAACACTTTTAATCAAAATAGGTGTTCCCCTTCTTAAATGAAGGATGTTTTGGTTTATTTCGCGTACTTCTATAATTGATATAAGGTAGCTGACACGCAGATATTGCTTTCTATGTTTCATTTTTTGTTTTTGTTTTCACAAAGAAGAAGTGGCGACTGGGGGAAACGAAAATATAGCCTATTGATCTATTAGGATCAGTAAGGTGTAAGTGAAAGCAGCAGATCCTAAAAAGCTAAATGAACCAAAGTTTTAGATAGAAAGATTTCAAAGTGTATCAGAACTATTTGTAAACCTGCTGAGCCATTGCTGTGAATTTGATTTAGCAAAGAAGGTAGTTTTGAAATATATTTGGACATAGGACAAAAATCACAAGAAATAAGGAGCTTCCCTGAAGGCTCCGGAGCGTGAAAAATGGACCTACAGACAAACCAGAAGTCACTTCAGACAATCCTGAAACCTCCAGAGGGCAAAAATCGGCCTCAAAGGAAGGCTGAAGTCAGCTGGCTAGTGGGCACATGCACGCTGGAAATGACAATACCTCGTATGCCCTAACAAATGGCCCCACATGCCACTAGTTACACGCTTGCCATAGGTTCCCCATCACAAATATATAGAGATAATGTATTTTTTGTGTGCCTATACACACACTATACTATGTATTATGTATGCAGACATACGGCATATATACATAGGATTAAATAGTGTATTTTGGATGTTCAGACCCGCGCCCCGACCGAGGACCTCGTGGCCGCTTGGAATACTGCGACCACTGGGGCCTTGGATCGGGTCGCGCCCTTGCGGCCTCTCTTGCGGCGGCAAGCCACCCTGGCTCCTTGGTTTACCGAGGAGCTAAGGGTGATGAAACGCCACAAGAGATGCCTAGAGAGAAGATGGAGGTCTACTCGATCTGAATCTGACCGGACACAGGTAAGAGCCCATTTACGGACTTACATTGTGGCGCTGAGAGTGGCCAAACGTCATCATTGTGCCGCTCTCATAGCATCCGCAGAAAACCGCCCTGCCGCCCTGTTTAGGGTGACCCGCTCCCTCCTTCAACAGAGGGTGCGGGAAGCCCCGTTACAGGGTAGAGCAGAGGAATTTGTGTCTTTTCTGCAGGAGAAAACCGCTCAAATACAGAACGAGCTAGCCCCCATTGATGGCCCAGTGGGATGCCACGAGACAGATCTTGTTTGGGAGGAGTTTGACTCCGTTTCTTCCGAAGACATGGACAGGTTACGTGGGTGACTGCGAGCCACCACATGTTTATTGGACCCGTGTCCCTCCTGGCTTGTACTGGCATCCTGGGAGGTGACACGAGGCTGGCTCCAAGAGGTTATCAACGCATCTTTGAGTGAGGGTTCCTTGCCCGCCTCCCTAAAAGAGGCTATGGTGAGGCCCCTCCTTAAGAAGCCCTCTTTGGATCCAGCTCTTTTAAACAACTATCGTCCAGTCTCCAATCTTCCCTTTCTGGCGAAGGTTGTCGAGAGTGTGGTGGCACAACAGTTTCCCCGTCACCTGGAGGAAGTGGATTATCTAGATCCGCGCCAGTCCGGCTTTCGGCCCGGGCATAGCACCGAGACGGCATTGGTCGCGTTGGTCGATGATCTCTGGAGGGCCAGAGATCCCCCATTTGTTCCTCCATCCTGGTCCTATTAGACCTCTCGGCGGCTTTTGATACCATCGACCATGGTATCCTATTGCGTCGGCTGGGGGGGTTGGGGGTGGGAGGCACCGTTTTACGGTGGTTCTCCTCCTACCTCTCTGGCCGATCGCAATTTGTGTTGGCAGGAGAGCAGAGGTCGACCTCGAGACCCCTCACATGTGGGGTGCCTCAGGGGTCGGTCCTCTCGCCTCTCCTGTTTAACACATATATGAAGCCGCTGGGTGAGATCATCCGTGGTTTTGGGGTAGAGTACCATCTATACGCTGACGACACTCAGCTGTATATATCTACCCCAAACCACCCCAACGATGCCGTAGCGGTGATGTGCCAGTGCCTGGAAGCCGTACGGATCTGGATGGGAAGAAACGGACTCAGGCTCAACCCGACCAAGACCGAGTGGCTGTGGTTTCCGGCTGCCCGATTCAACCAGCTGACTCCATCGCTGGCCATTGGGGGCGAACATCTTGCCCCAGTGGATGGGGCGCGCAACTTGGGTGTCCTCCTGGATGCCCGGCTGTCCATGGAAGATCAAGTGACAGCCGTGGCCAGGAGGGCGTTTTACCAGGTTCGCCTGGTTCGCCAGTTGCGCCCCCTATTGGATCGGGACGCCCTGCGCACAGTCACTCATGCTCTCGTGATGTCCCGACTGGACTATTGTAACTCTCTCTACATGGGGCTCCCCTTGAGGAGCACTCGGAGACTTCAGCTAGTCCAGAATGCAGCCGCGCGAGCAATTATGGGAACCTCGAGGTTTACCCATGTAACACCGCTCTTGCGCGAGCTGCACTGGCTGCCTGTCGTCTTCCGAGTGCGCTTCAAGGTTTTAATTACCATCTTTAAAGCGCTCCATGGCTCGGGACCTAGCTATTTGCAGGACCGGATCCTGCCTCATACATCCTCACGGCCGATTCGCTCCCACAGAGAGGGGCTTCTCCGGGTGCCGTCCACTAGACTTTGTCAGCGGGCGACGCCCAGGGGAAGGGCTCTCTCTGTGGCGGGCCCAGCCCTCTGGAACGACCTTCCCCCCGACATTAGAACAACCACGGACCTCCGCTCCTTCTGTCTTAAACTAAAAACACATCTGTTCTGCTTGGCCGGCCTAGGGTAGTCTCCCGTCTATAGGACTGTTAATTTTAGTTAGGAATTTTAGTAGTTTTAACTGGGATTTTAGCGCAGGGATGTATTTAATTCGTTTTTATTGTATGTATGTTGTTTTTTATGGTTTTATTTGCCCTGTGCACCGCTCCGAGTCCCCCCAGGGAGATGGAGCGGTCAATAAATTCAAGATTTATTATTATTATTATTATTATAAATAAATAGAGAAATTGTATCTCTTTGAGGCAAAGAAAAGTCAGGCAAGGCATGAGTGATGTTTAGTTGGCCATGCCCACCCGGTCAGGTGACTAATTAGTTATGCCTACCCAGTCACATGAGCAACAGCTATGCCTACCCAGTCACATGACCAACCAATCACCTGACCATGGAATCAACACCCACCCACTCACATGACCAACATGCCATACCCACCATCAAATGACAAACAAGCCACATACACAAAAAAACCCACGCGCACAGAACCAGTAGTAAAAACTAGTTGTTTTTACTAGTTGAAAGTTCAAGATCCTATGTCACCTCACCCCCACACACAATTCCATCACATGATCCAATCTCCCACTACCATGCTGCCAGTTCCACCCATCCAGTTCCAGTCAGGTGCAAACCTGCAGAGATGTCCTTGGCTTTCTAGTAAGAATTTTGTTTTGGCTACACAGTAAGTAAATTCGTACTATCCCCCCTCCCATTTTCCCACAATAGAAAAAGGCACAGTAGATTAATAGAAAGTGTGGCAGGCCAAAGATCCAAAAGAAAGCTGCAGGCCTGTCATAGAATTTATTTCAGAGCTAGACATATCCTTGGAGACAGTTCCCAGGAACATCCTGCTCGATATGTAAGGAGGGGGCTGCCTAGGAGTATGAACACACAAGGACAAGGACAAGGGATACTCTGCAAAATAGCAAAAAACGCTTTAAAGATCACGTTGGTGACAAACCTTTGTTTGATTGGATAAATATTGTTTCTATTGCCGTAAAATGTATAAATACCCTCAACCACTCTCACAGTGTGTGGCTATTCCTTACATGCTTTTGTCTGTGTTTTGGAAATAGTATCACCCAACTCTTTTTCTGCTCTGGCCAAAGGAATAAAAAAGCTGTTATTTGTGCAAGCCTTGTCTTGACTCTCACTCCCTTTGGCATCTCAGTGATTCAGGGAAACCTCTGGGACCTTAGAGTACTCATCATATAAACTCCCAGGATTTGAGTTGCTTGCAATGTGACACAAATACAATCAATAAATTTTGGGTGAAGGAAGACAGCTGTGTGTTTCCCAGGAATTTCTGATTATCATTTCTCTGCTCTTTCTTCTGTGGTTAATTATATTTCCTGCACTATCGCAGGCTAATTCTGCCCACAGTTGGAATTTGATCGTGAATGTTTCAAGGTTGCCTCAGCTTTCCATCCTTTTGAGGTTGGTAAAATGAGGACCCAGAGTGTTAGGAGCTATATGTTGACATTGTAAACTGCTCAGAGAATGCTGTGAGCACTATGGGGAGGTATATAAGTTAGTCCTATTACTTTCCTTCTTCAACTGCTGATCCCTCTGTTTTCTACATATAATAATGTGCAGTAATTTGTTATAGGAGCTGAAGAATGATAGTGAAAGCAGATGGTATTCCCTACTATGACTCTGACCAAAAACATTAGTCACAAGTATCTGAGTGATCTCATAAAATCAACTCATTATCTATAAAAGAGGCCACTACCTACATTGTCGCCATGGTTTTGGGCAATTCTATGATGTCAGGAATAATGTCACAGCAGTGGCATTATCCTGTAGCCTCCATATGAAATCACATTTGGTTGCTTGGTAACCGCATAGAATCACCTCAACTGTTGGCTGCAACATTCCAAGCAGCCTTCATTTTGGTAAAAGGAGCGAGAGGGGATAGGCATCATGAGATGTGTTGCCCCCTTTGCGACCCAAATTTTCCTGGTTGGAATGCTGGTATTTTTTGAAAGGTTGGATGGATTTGTACTTCCATGCCCAGCCTCAAACATTTATTGCAAAAGGAGTGCCAATTCTCCCAGTTATTACAATCCTCATATTCGGGAGACAATTGGTAATTCCATTGAATTTCTTAGGTCATCAATTTTAAAATTATGGAGTAGATTAACTAAATCAAATCCTCGTGAATATTTGGATGAAACTCATGAAAATCTGCTGAAAAAACTGTACAAATCATCCAATGTCCTACAAGTGGAACCCAAAGCAAAAATAACCAAAAAGGAAGAGAATCAAGAGTTGGAACTCCAAAAGGATTTAACTACAGAAATTTTGGATGTTTCTCGGGACAGCATCTTGAGATCTAAAAGTTATCTAGCAGGGTTAAAGAACGACGAGAAAGTGGCAAGCCGACTACTCCTTCTGAAGAATAACAAGAGGCCACAGGTTGCTTCCAAAGCAGAATTAACAGAAAACAAAGAGAAATCTCATGAGTTGGATATCCAAAAGGAAGGGGATACAGAAATTTCACAACATTCCGGTGATATCAACATGAGATCTAAAAGCCACCTGGCATGGTTAAAGAGCCATCAAAAATTAGTACAAGAAGATCATGAGCTTGGAAAAAAGCAAACAGGAGAAGATTTATTTCTTAAGTTCCTAACTAAAAGGCAACAATTTGCAGAAAGCATAGGAAAACTTCAAGCAGCGCAACTAAAACTTTCTTCACACACAATGCCTCAACAATGGTGGAAGCCTGCAAGACAAGTAGTTCTGAGGATTAAGAAGTGGCCACAAGTCACTCCCAAAACAAAAATAACAGAAAAAAGAGAGAAAATTCATGAGCTGGAGACCCAAAAGAAAATGGCCACAGAAATTTCAGAAGCTTCTGGTAAAATCACACTCAGGGTGGGATACTCAAAAAGCCGTCAAAAAATAGTACAAGATGGTCATGAGAAAAATACAAAAGACTTCTTTCCTCAGTTGGTAACCAAAAGACTTAAAACAACTAAAGGAACATGTACAGGAGAGCAAATAAAACCAGCTTCACATAAAATGGATGGAAAATGGAGGAAGATGCCAAGGCGACTATTCCCTCTGAAGAATAACAAGAAGCCACTGGTTGTTACCAAAGCAAAATTAACAGAAAACAAAGAGAAAACTCATGAGCTGGAGATTCAAAATGATGTGGCTACCCAAATTTCAGAAGCTTCTGGAGATATCAACCTGAATGTTAAAAATCCTGTGGAAAAATTAAAAATCAATCGGACAATGGTACAGAAAGTTCATGAGTTTGGAAACAAACCAAGTGAAGAATATTTATTTGCTTTGTTCCTAACCAAAAGAAGAGGATTTGCAAACGCTCCTGTTAGGCTTTCAGCAGAGCGAGGAGAATATGCTTCACATTCCATGGCTGAAAACACAGGGAAGCCTGCAGTGCTACTACATCCTCAGCACTTTTCTTCCCTTAAGAGGCTTCCTCAAGCATCCATTCACTCTTTACACAAGTGCTCAATTTTACACCTGCCAACTGAGCTGCCACCTTTGACTACCTCTACTGTAGTGGATGATGATAGTAAGGAAAAGCCTGGTAAAGTCAACCTCATTCTGGAATCTGGCAACAGATCAACAAGGTCCAACCATGGAAAACCCTTTGTAGTCGACCAGCAGCTGAAAGAGAAAAATCCTCAAAATGAACAAAGAGCAGAGAAACCTTTGGAGAAGGAGCTTGAGTCTCAGAAATCAAGAAAGGATAACCTTCTCAGGTGCTTAATATTTGGGGAAAACTACCCCAGAATTAATACAGAGGACTCTGAAACTTTGAACAAACCATCGCCTGATAAAACATTCTCCAATGAAGTGGATTGGGAGTATCAGGAACAAACCACATCTGTTCCCCCTTCATCTGACTTTTTGCCAAGCATTGATAACTACTTTCTTCAGGGTGATGTCTTTGAAATTGAGGTGAAAAAACGGATGGCATACCTGATCTTTAATGAGACTCTGATTAACCTATTTACCCATTTGATTACTAGTATATCAATAGTATATTAAATAGTATATTTTGAATGCTCACACATTCTTTTTCTGTGTGCTGCTTCTTTCCCTTTCCACTCGGAGGGAGGGAGGGACGGAGGGAGGGACGGAGGGAGGGACGGAATGAGGGAGGGAGGGAGAGAAAGAAAGAAGATAAAGGAAGCACAACAAACTTTGGCCCTTTGGCTTCAGAAGACGCCATGTTTGTGTGTGTGTACATACACATACAGTATTTATAGTAGATAATGTATCTTTTTGTCTGCCGATGCACATACTATGTACTATGTAATATGTATGTACACACATAGGATTAAATAGTGTGTTTTGGATGTTCAGAAGTGGTAAATAAATAGACAGTGAAATTGTATCTCTTTAAGGCCTTTGAGGTGAGGAGAAATCAGGCAAGGTGCCCTTTGACATGAGTGATGTCAAGTTGGCCACGCACATCCAATCACATGACTAACTAGCTATGCCCATCCAGTCACATGATCATCAACCAGCTACACCTTCCCAGTTACATGACCAATCAGGCACATGACCAAGGCACGCTCACAAAACAAGCGCTGCCCACAGAACCAGGAATAAAAAAAAAAATGAAACTCACCCATTTCTTTCCCTCCCTCAATTATAACTTTACCTTGGCTTTTCACTTCACAACAACAAACTTGTTATTGCCTTTCCTCTGAGTGTATTAAATATATTACATCCTTGGTTTAGGGATATGTGCAGAAATAATTAGAACCATATTAAGTAGTGTTAAGGAGAGCCTAAACCAAATAATATCAGTGCCCTCTGTTCTAGATACTATTATGCTTCTGTTACATGAGAATGTTGGACATTTTAATGAAAGGATAATAGAATATGGTACACATACAATGCAGTTGATAAGAAAAGAACGCAGAGCAAATGTTCGCAAATTAGGGATCTGGTTGAAAATTAAAGCAATAATCTCCCAATAAGAGCACACCAGCCTGAACCATTGCACCCCTGCAAAAGTGTTTGAATGGAGAAATTGCCTGACTCCTCGTTGGAAAGGTCTGTTCCAGATCTTCCTGACCTCCAATACAGCTGTGAAATGTCAGTATTTGGCTTTCTGGGTGCATGCCTCACACTGTAAAAAAATACCAACCCCAGACAAGGAAGTCACTTAGCCTCAGTCATCTGGCTGCACAAGGCAAAGATTGAAGCTTTGCCCAACAAGGGAACAAGAGCTAGTGGCCTCTGCTTCCCCTCCCTCCGTGCAATCTTCGACCAAGACGGCAGCATCAAATTAACTCATCTATACTTGCAATCACAAGTGATTAAACAAAACTGTTTCATGGAAGCCCCACAATGACTGCAAGAGACAACCTGCATTAGGAGCGGTCTTATGCCTGCAGCCTGGACCAGCGCTGCATTGCTCCTCTTCAGTTCCATGCTGTATTTAGGGTTGCATGTCTCAGCCTGTCTATCCCCTTTTGTGTTTTTGCCTTGCTGAAACACTTTTAATCAAAATAGGTGTTCCCCATCTTAAATGAAGGATGTTTTGGTTTATTTCGCTTACTTCTATAATTGATATAAGGTAGCTGACACGCAGATATTGCTTTCTATGTTTCGTTTTTTGTTTTTTTTTCACAAAGAAGAAGTGGCGACTGGGGGAAACGAAAATATAGCCTATTGATCTATTAGGATCAGTAAGGTGTAAGTGAAAGCAGCAGATCCTAAAAAGCTAAATGAACCCAAGTTTTAGATAGAAAGATTTCAAAGTGTATCAGAACTATTTGTAAACCTGCTGAGCCATTGCTGTGAAATTTGATTTAGCAAAGAAGGTAGTTTTGAAATATATTTGGACATAGGACAAAAATCACAAGAAATAAGGAGCTTCCCTGAAGGCTCCGGAGGGTGAAAAATGGACCTACAGACAAACCAGAAGTCACTTCAGACAATCCTGAAACCTCCAGAGGGCAAAAATCGGCCTCAAAGGAAGGCTGAAGTCAGCTGGCTAGTGGGCACATGCACGCTGGAAATGACAATACCTCGTATGCCCTAACAAATGGCCCCACATGCCACTAGTTACACGCTTGCCATAGGTTCCCCATCACAAATATATGGAGATAATGTATTTTTTGTGTGCCTATACACACACTATACTATATATTATGTATGCAGACATACGGCATATATACATAGGATTAAATAGTATATTTTGGATGTTCAGAAGTAGTAAATAAATAGAGAAATTGTATCTCTTTAAGGCCTTTGAGGCAAAGAAAAGTCAGGCAAGGCATGAGTGATGTTTAGTTGGCCATGCCCACCCAGTCAGGTGACTAATTAGTTATGCCTACCCAGTCACATGAGCAACAGCTATCCCTACCTAGTCACATGACCAACCAATCACCTGACCATGGAATCAACACCCACCCACTCACATGACCAACATGCCATACCCACCATCAGATGACAAACAAGCCACATACACAAAAAAACCCACGCGCACAGAACCAGTAGTAAAAACTAGTTGTTTTTACTAGTTGAAAGTTCAAGATCCTATGTCACCTCACCCCCACACACAATTCCATCACATGGTCCAATCTCCCACTACCATGCTGCCAGTTCCACCCATCCAGTTCCTGTCAGGTGCAAACCTGCAGAGATGTCCTTGGCTTTCTAGTAAGAATTTTGTTTTGGCTACACAGTAAGTAAATTCGTACTATCCCCCCTCCCATTTTCCCACAATAGAAAAAGGCACAGTAGATTAATAGAAAGTGTGGCAGGCCAAAGATCCAAAAGAAAGCTGCAGGCCTGTCATAGAATTTATTTCAGAGCTAGACATATCCTTGGAGACAGTTCCCAGGAACATCCTGCTCGATATGTAAGGAGGGGGCTGCCTAGGAGTATGAACACACAAGGACAAGGACAAGGGATACTCTGCAAAATAGCAAAAAACGCTTTAAAGATCACGTTGGTGACAAACCTTTGTTTGATTGGATAAATATTGTTTCTATTGCCGTAAAATGTATAAATACCCTCAGCCACTCTCACAGTGTGTGGCTATTCCTTACATGCTTTTGTCTGTGTTTTGGAAATAGTATCACCCAACTCTTTTTCTGCTCGGGCCAAAGGAATAAAAAAGCTGTTATTTGTGCAAGCCTTGTCTTGACTCTCACTCCCTTTGGCATCTCAGTGATTCAGGGAAACTTCTGGGACCTTAGAGTACTCATCATATAAACTCCCAGGATTTGAGTTGCTTGCAATGTGACACAAATACAATCAATAAATTTTGGGTGAAGGAAGACAGCTGTGTGTTTCCCAGGAATTTCTGATTATCATTTCTCTGCTCTTTCTTCTGTGGTTAATTATATTTCCTGCACTATCGCAGGCTAATTCTGCCCACAGTTGGAATTTGATCGTGAATGTTTCAAGGTTGCCTCAGCTTTCCATCCTTTTGAGGTTGGTAAAATGAGGACCCAGAGTGTTAGGAGCTATATGTTGACATTGTAAACTGCTCAGAGAATGCTGTGAGCACTATGGGGAGGTATATAAGTTAGTCCTATTACATTCCTTCTTCAACTGCTGATCCCTCTGTTTTCTACATATAATAATGTGCAGTAATTTGTTATAGGAGCTGAAGAATGATAGTGAAAGCAGATGGTATTCCCTACTATGACTCTGACCAAAAACATTAATCACAAGTATCTGAGTGATCTCATAAAATCAACTCATTATCTATAAAAGAGGCCACTACCTACATTGTCGCCATGGTTTTGGGCAATTCTATGATGTCAGGAATAATGTCACAGCAGAGGCATTATCCTGTAGCCTCCATATGAAATCACATTTGGTTGCTTGGTAACCGCATAGAATCACCTCAACTGTTGGCTGCAACATTCCAAGCAGCCTTCATTTGGGTAAAAGGAGCGAGAGGGGATAGGCATCATGAGATGTGTTGCCCCCTTTGCGACCCAAATTTTCCTGGTTGGAATGCTGGTATTTTTTGAAAGGTTGGATGGATTTGTACTTCCATGCCCAGCCTCAAACATTTATTGCAAAAGGAGTGCCAATTCTCCCAGTTATTACAATCCTCATATTCGGGAGACAATTGGTAATTCCATTGAATTTCTTAGGTCATCAATTTTAAAATTATGGAGTAGATTAACTAAATCAAATCCTCGTGAATATTTGGATGAAACTCATGAAAATCTGCTGAAAAAACTGTACAAATCATCCAATGTCCTACAAGTGGAACCCAAAGCAAAAATAACCAAAAAGGAAGAGAATCAAGAGTTGGAACTCCAAAAGGATTTAACTACAGAAATTTTGGATGTTTCTCGGGACAGCATCTTGAGATCTAAAAGTTATCTAGCAGGGTTAAAGAACGACGAGAAAGTGGCAAGCCGACTACTCCTTCTGAAGAATAACAAGAGGCCACAGGTTGCTTCCAAAGCAGAATTAACAGAAAACAAAGAGAAATCTCATGAGTTGGATATCCAAAAGGAAGGGGATACAGAAATTTCACAACATTCCAGTGATATCAACATGAGATCTAAAAGCCACCTGGAATGGTTAAAGAGCCATCAAAAATTAGTACAAGGAGATCATGAGCTTGGAAAAAAGCAAACAGGAGAAGATTTATTTCTTAAGTTCCTAACTAAAAGGCAACAATTTGCAGAAAGCATAGGAAAACTTCAAGCAGCGCAACTAAAACTTTCTTCACACACAATGCCTCAACAATGGTGGAAGCCTGCAAGACAACAAGTAGTACTGAGGGTTAAGAAGTGGCCACAAGTCACTCCCAAAACAAAAATAACAGAAAAAAGAGAGAAAATTCATGAACTGGAGACCCAAAAGAAAATGGCCACAGAAATTTCAGAAGCTTCTGGTAAAATCACACTTAGGGTGGGATACTCAAAAAGCCGTCAAAAAATAGTACAAGATGGTCATGAGAAAAATACAAAAGACTTCTTTCCTCAGTTGGTAACCAAAAGACTTAAAACAACTAAAGGAACATGTACAGGAGAGCAAATAAAACCAGCTTCACATAAAATGGATGGAAAATGGAGGAAGGTGGCAAGGCGACTATTCCCTCTGAAGAATAACAAGAAGCCACTGGTTGTTACAAAAGCAAAATTAACAGAAAACAAAGAGAAAACTCATGAGCTGGAGATTCAAAATGATGTGGCTACCCAAATTTCAGAAGCTTCTGGAGATATCAGCCTGAATGTTAAAAATCCTGTGGAAAAATTAAAAATCAATCGGACAATGGTACAGAAAGTTCATGAGTTTGGAAACAAACCAAGTGAAGAATATTTATTTGCTTTGTTCCTAACCAAAAGAAGAGGATTTGTAAACGCTCCTGTTAGACTTTCAGCAGAGCGAGGAGAACGTGCTTCACATTCCATGGCTGAAAACACAGGGAAGCCTGCAGTACTACTACATCCTCAGCACTTTTCTTCCCTTAAGAGGCTTCCTCAAGCATCCATTCACTCTTTACACAAGTGCTCAATTTTACACCTGCCAACTGAGCTGCCACCTTTGACTACCTCTACTGTAGTGGATGATGATAGTAAGGAAGAGCCTGGTAAAGTCAACCTCATTCTGGAATCTGGCAACAGATCAACAAGGTCCAACCATGGAAAACCCTTTGTAGTCGACCAGCAGCTGAAAGAGAAAAATCCTCAAAATGAACAAAGAGCAGAGAAACCTTTGGAGAAGGAGCTTGAGTCTCAGAAATCAAGAAAGGATAACCTTCTCAGGTGCTTAATATTTGGGGAAAACTACCCCAGAATTAATACGGAGGACTCTGAAACTTTGAACAAACCATCGCCTGATAAAACATTCTCCAATGAAGTGGATTGGGAGTATCAGGAACAAACCACATCTGTTCCCCCTTCATCTGACTTTTTGCCAAGCATTGATAACTACTTTCTTCAGGGTGATGTCTTTGAAATTGAGGTGAAAAAACGGATGGCATACCTGATCTTTAATGAGACTCTGATTAACCTATTTACCCATTTGATTACTAGTATATCAATAGTATATTAAATAGTATATTTTGAATGCTCACACATTCTTTTTCTGTGTGCTGCTTCTTTCCCTTTCCACTCGGAGGGAGGGAGGGACGGAGGGAGGGACGGAGGGAGGGACGGAATGAGGGAGGGAGGGAGAGAAAGAAAGAAGATAAAGGAAGCACAACAAACTTTGGCCCTTTGGCTTCAGAAGACGCCATGTTTGTGTGTGTGTACATACACATACAGTATTTATAGTAGATAATGTATCTTTTTGTCTGCCGATGCACATACTATGTACTATGTAATATGTATGTACACACATAGGATTAAATAGTGTGTTTTGGGATGTTCAGAAGTAGTAAATAAATAGACAGTGAAATTGTATCTCTTTAAGGCAGGGATGTCCAAACTTGGGAACTTTAAGACTTGTGGACTTCAACTCCCAGAATTTCCCAGCCAGCATAGCTGGCTGGGGAATTCTGGGAGTTGAAGTCCACAAGTCTTAAAGTTCCCAAGTTTGGACATCCCTGCTTTAAGGCCTTTGAGGTGAGGAGAAATCAGGCAAGGTGCCCTTTGACATGAGTGATGTCAAGTTGGCCACGCACATCCAATCACATGACTAACTAGCTATGCCCATCCAGTCACATGATCATCAACCAGCTACACCTTCCCAGTTACATGACCAACCAGGCACATGACCAAGGCACGCTCACAAAACAAGCGCTGCCCACAGAACCAGGAATAAAAAAAAAAATGAAACTCACCCATTTCTTTCCCTCCCTCAATTATAACTTTACCTTGGCTTTTCACTTCACAACAACAAACTTGTTATTGCCTTTCCTCTGAGTGTATTAAATATATTACATCCTTGGTTTAGGGATATGTGCAGAAATAATTAGAACCATATTAAGTAGTGTTAAGGAGAGCCTAAACCAAATAATATCAGTGCCCTCTGTTCTAGATACTATTATGCTTCTGTTACATGAGAATGTTGGACATTTTAATGAAAGGATAATAGAATATGGTACACATACAATGCAGTTGATAAGAAAAGAACGCAGAGCAAATGTTCGCAAATTAGAGATCTGGTTGAAAATTAAAGCAATAATCTCCCAATAATAGCACACCAGCCTGAACCATTGCACCCCTGCAAAAGTGTTTGAATGGAGAAATTGCCTGACTCCTCGTTGGAAAGGTCTGTTCCAGATCTTCCTGACCTCCAATACAGCTGTGAAATGTCAGTATTTGGCTTTCTGGGTGCATGCCTCACACTGTAAAAAAATACCAACCCCAGACAAGGAAGTCACTTAGCCTCAGTCATCTGGCTGCACAAGGCAAAGATTGAAGCTTTGCCCAACAAGGGAACAAGAGCTAGTGGCCTCTGCTTCCCCTCCCTCCGTGCAATCTTCGACCAAGACGGCAGCATCAAATTAACTCATCTATACTTGCAATCACAAGTGATTAAACAAAACTGTTTCATGGAAGCCCCACAATGACTGCAAGAGACAACCTGCATTAGGAGCGGTCTTATGCCTGCAGCCTGGACCAGCGCTGCATTGCTCCTCTTCAGTTCCATGCTGTATTTAGGGTTGCATGTCTCAGCCTGTATATCCCCTTTTGTGTTTTTGCCTTGCTGAAACACTTTTAATCAAAATAGGTGTTCCCCATCTTAAATGAAGGATGTTTTGGTTTATTTCGCTTACTTCTATAATTGATATAAGGTAGCTGACACGCAGATATTGCTTTCTATGTTTCGTTTTTTGTTTTTTTTTCACAAAGAAGAAGTGGCGACTGGGGGAAACGAAAATATAGCCTATTGAGATATTAGGATCAGTAAGGTGTAAGTGAAAGCAGCAGATCCTAAAAAGCTAAATGAACCCAAGTTTTAGATAGAAAGATTTCAAAGTGTATCAGAACTATTTGTAAACCTGCTGAGCCATTGCTGTGAAATTTGATTTAGCAAAGAAGGTAGTTTTGAAATATATTTGGACATAGGACAAAAATCACAAGAAATAAGGAGCTTCCCTGAAGGCTCCGGAGGGTGAAAAATGGACCTACAGACAAACCAGAAGTCACTTCAGACAATCCTGAAACCTCCAGAGGGCAAAAATCGGCCTCAAAGGAAGGCTGAAGTCAGCTGGCTAGTAGGCACATGCACGCTGGAAATGACAATACCTCGTATGCCCTAACAAATGGCCCCACATGCCACTAGTTACACGCTTGCCATAGGTTCCCCATCACAAATATATGGAGATAATGTATTTTTTGTGTGCCTATACACACACTATACTATATATTATGTATGCAGACATACGGCATATATACATAGGATTAAATAGTATATTTTGGATGTTCAGAAGTAGTAAATAAATAGAGAAATTGTATCTCTTTAAGGCCTTTGAGGCAAAGAAAAGTCAGGCAAGGCATGAGTGATGTTTAGTTGGCCATGCCCACCCAGTCAGGTGACTAATTAGTTATGCCTACCCAGTCACATGAGCAACAGCTATCCCTACCTAGTCACATGACCAACCAATCACCTGACCATGGAATCAACACCCACCCACTCACATGACCAACATGCCATACCCACCATCAGATGACAAACAAGCCACATACACAAAAAAACCCACGCGCACAGAACCAGTAGTAAAAACTAGTTGTTTTTACTAGTTGAAAGTTCAAGATCCTATGTCACCTCACCCCCACACACAATTCCATCACATGGTCCAATCTCCCACTACCATGCTGCCAGTTCCACCCATCCAGTTCCTGTCAGGTGCAAACCTGCAGAGATGTCCTTGGCTTTCTAGTAAGAATTTTGTTTTGGCTACACAGTAAGTAAATTCGTACTATCCCCCCTCCCATTTTCCCACAATAGAAAAAGGCACAGTAGATTAATAGAAAGTGTGGCAGGCCAAAGATCCAAAAGAAAGCTGCAGGCCTGTCATAGAATTTATTTCAGAGCTAGACATATCCTTGGAGACAGTTCCCAGGAACATCCTGCTCGATATGTAAGGAGGGGGCTGCCTAGGAGTATGAACACACAAGGACAAGGACAAGGGATACTCTGCAAAATAGCAAAAAACGCTTTAAAGATCACGTTGGTGACAAACCTTTGTTTGATTGGATAAATATTGTTTCTATTGCCGTAAAATGTATAAATACCCTCAGCCACTCTCACAGTGTGTGGCTATTCCTTACATGCTTTTGTCTGTGTTTTGGAAATAGTATCACCCAACTCTTTTTCTGCTCGGGCCAAAGGAATAAAAAAGCTGTTATTTGTGCAAGCCTTGTCTTGACTCTCACTCCCTTTGGCATCTCAGTGATTCAGGGAAACTTCTGGGACCTTAGAGTACTCATCATATAAACTCCCAGGATTTGAGTTGCTTGCAATGTGACACAAATACAATCAATAAATTTTGGGTGAAGGAAGACAGCTGTGTGTTTCCCAGGAATTTCTGATTATCATTTCTCTGCTCTTTCTTCTGTGGTTAATTATATTTCCTGCACTATCGCAGACTAATTCTGCCCACAGTTGGAATTTGATCGTGAATGTTTCAAGGTTGCCTCAGCTTTCCATCCTTTTGAGGTTGGTAAAATGAGGACCCAGAGTGTTAGGAGCTATATGTTGACATTGTAAACTGCTCAGAGAATGCTGTGAGCACTATGGGGAGGTATATAAGTTAGTCCTATTACATTCCTTCTTCAACTGCTGATCCCTCTGTTTTCTACATATAATAATGTGCAGTAATTTGTTATAGGAGCTGAAGAATGATAGTGAAAGCAGATGGTATTCCCTACTATGACTCTGACCAAAAACATTAATCACAAGTATCTGAGTGATCTCATAAAATCAACTCATTATCTATAAAAGAGGCCACTACCTACATTGTCGCCATGGTTTTGGGCAATTCTATGATGTCAGGAATAATGTCACAGCAGAGGCATTATCCTGTAGCCTCCATATGAAATCACATTTGGTTGCTTGGTAACCGCATAGAATCACCTCAACTGTTGGCTGCAACATTCCAAGCAGCCTTCATTTGGGTAAAAGGAGCGAGAGGGGATAGGCATCATGAGATGTGTTGCCCCCTTTGCGACCCAAATTTTCCTGGTTGGAATGCTGGTATTTTTTGAAAGGTTGGATGGATTTGTACTTCCATGCCCAGCCTCAAACATTTATTGCAAAAGGAGTGCCAATTCTCCCAGTTATTACAATCCTCATATTCGGGAGACAATTGGTAATTCCATTGAATTTCTTAGGTCATCAATTTTAAAATTATGGAGTAGATTAACTAAATCAAATCCTCGTGAATATTTGGATGAAACTCATGAAAATCTGCTGAAAAAACTGTACAAATCATCCAATGTCCTACAAGTGGAACCCAAAGCAAAAATAACCAAAAAGGAAGAGAATCAAGAGTTGGAACTCCAAAAGGATTTAACTACAGAAATTTTGGATGTTTGTCGGGACATCATCTTGAGATCTAAAAGTTATCTAGCAGGGTTAAAGAACGACGAGAAAGTGGCAAGCCGACTACTCCTTCTGAAGAATAACAAGAGGCCACAGGTTGCTTCCAAAGCAGAATTAACAGAAAACAAAGAGAAATCTCATGAGTTGGATATCCAAAAGGAAGGGGACACAGAAATTTCACAACATTCCGGTGATATCAACATGAGATCTAAAAGCCACCTGGAATGGTTAAAGAGCCATCAAAAATTAGTACAAGGAGATCATGAGCTTGGAAAAAAGCAAACAGGAGAAGATTTATTTCTTAAGTTCCTAACTAAAAGGCAACAATTTGCAGAAAGCATAGGAAAACTTCAAGCAGCGCAACTAAAACTTTCTTCACACACAATGCCTCAACAATGGTGGAAGCCTGCAAGACAACAAGTAGTACTGAGGGTTAAGAAGTGGCCACAAGTCACTCCCAAAACAAAAATAACAGAAAAAAGAGAGAAAATTCATGAACTGGAGACCCAAAAGAAAATGGCCACAGAAATTTCAGAAGCTTCTGGTAAAATCACACTTAGGGTGGGATACTCAAAAAGCCGTCAAAAAATAGTACAAGATGGTCATGAGAAAAATACAAAAGACTTCTTTCCTCAGTTGGTAACCAAAAGACTTAAAACAACTAAAGGAACATGTACAGGAGAGCAAATAAAACCAGCTTCACATAAAATGGATGGAAAATGGAGGAAGGTGGCAAGGCGACTATTCCCTCTGAAGAATAACAAGAAGCCACTGGTTGTTACAAAAGCAA
Source organism: Rhabdophis nuchalis (assembly GCA_039707465.1). Lineage (NCBI taxonomy): Eukaryota > Metazoa > Chordata > Lepidosauria > Squamata > Natricidae > Rhabdophis > Rhabdophis nuchalis. The sequence continues at coordinate 108,995,989 of CM077647.1, read as the reverse complement.
AATTAACAGAAAACAAAGAGAAAACTCATGAGCTGGAGATTCAAAATGATGTGGCTACCCAAATTTCAGAAGCTTCTGGAGATATCAGCCTGAATGTTAAAAATCCTGTGGAAAAATTAAAAATCAATCGGACAATGGTACAGAAAGTTCATGAGTTTGGAAACAAACCAAGTGAAGAATATTTATTTGCTTTGTTCCTAACCAAAAGAAGAGGATTTGCAAACGCTCCTGTTAGACTTTCAGCAGAGCGAGGAGAACGTGCTTCACATTCCATGGCTGAAAACACAGGGAAGCCTGCAGTGCTACTACATCCTCAGCACTTTTCTTCCCTTAAGAGGCTTCCTCAAGCATCCATTCACTCTTTACACAAGTGCTCAATTTTACACCTGCCAACTGAGCTGCCACCTTTGACTACCTCTACTGTAGTGGATGATGATAGTAAGGAAGAGCCTGGTAAAGTCAACCTCATTCTGGAATCTGGCAACAGATCAACAAGGTCCAACCATGGAAAACCCTTTGTAGTCAACCAGCAGCTGAAAGAGAAAAATCTTCAAAATGAACAAAGAGCAGAGAAACCTTTGGAGAAGGAGCTTGAGTCTCAGAAATCAAGAAAGGATAATCTTCTCAGATGCTTAATATTTGGGGAAAACTACCCCAGAATTAATACGGAGGACTCTGAAACTTTGAACAAACCATCGCCTGATAAAACATTCTCCAATGAAGTGGATTGGGAATATCAGGAACAAACCACATCTGTTCCCCCTTCATCTGACTTTTTGCCAAGCATTGATAACTACTTTCTTCAGGGTGATGTCTTTGAAATTGAGGTGAAAAAACGGATGGCACACCTGATCTTTAATGAGACTCTGATTAACCTATTTACCCATTTGATTACTAGTATATCAATAGTATATTAAATAGTATATTTTGAATGCTCACACATTCTTTTTCTGTGTGCTGCTTCTTTCCCTTTCCACTCGGAGGGAGGGAGGGACGGAGGGAGGGAGGGAGAGAAAGAAAGAAGATAAAGGAAGCACAACAAACTTTGGCCCTTTGGCTTCAGAAGACGCCATGTTTGTGTGTGTGTACATACACATACAGTATTTATAGTAGATAATGTATCTTTTTGTCTGCCGATGCACATACTATGTACTATGTAATATGTATGTACACACATAGGATTAAATAGTGTGTTTTGGGATGTTCAGAAGTAGTAAATAAATAGACAGTGAAATTGTATCTCTTTAAGGCAGGGATGTCCAAACTTGGGAACTTTAAGACTTGTGGACTTCAACTCCCAGAATTCCCCAGCCAGCATAGCTGGCTGGGGAATTCTGGGAGTTGAAGTCCACAAGTCTTAAAGTTCCCAAGTTTGGACATCCCTGCTTTAAGGCCTTTGAGGTGAGGAGAAATCAGGCAAGGTGCCCTTTGACATGAGTGATGTCAAGTTGGCCACGCACATCCAATCACATGACTAACTAGCTATGCCCATCCAGTCACATGATCATCAACCAGCTACACCTTCCCAGTTACATGACCAACCAGGCACATGACCAAGGCACGCTCACAAAACAAGCGCTGCCCACAGAACCAGGAATTTAAAAAAAATGAAACTCACCCATTTCTTTCCCTCCCTCAATTATAACTTTACTTTGGCTTTTCACTTCACAACAACAAACTTGTTATTGCCTTTCCTCTGAGTGTATTAAATATATTACATCCTTGGTTTAGGGATATGTGCAGAAATAATTAGAACCATATTAAGTAGTGTTAAGGAGAGCCTAAACCAAATAATATCAGTGCCCTCTGTTCTAGATACTATTATGCTTCTGTTACATGAGAATGTTGGACATTTTAATGAAAGGATAATAGAATATGGTACACATACAATGCAGTTGATAAGAAAAGAACGCAGAGCAAATGTTCGCAAATTAGAGATCTGGTTGAAAATTAAAGCAATAATCTCCCAATAATAGCACACCAGCCTGAACCATTGCACCCCTGCAAAAGTGTTTGAATGGAGAAATTGCCTGACTCCTCGTTGGAAAGGTCTGTTCCAGATCTTCCTGACCTCCAATACAGCTGTGAAATGTCAGTATTTGGCTTTCTGGGTGCATGCCTCACACTGTAAAAAAATACCAACCCCAGACAAGGAAGTCACTTAGCCTCAATCATCTGGCTGCACAAGGCAAAGATTGAAGCTTTGCCCAACAAGGGAACAAGAGCTAGTGGCCTCTGCTTCCCCTCCCTGCGTGCAATCTTCGAACAAGACGGCAGCATCAAATTAACTCATCTATACTTGCAATCACAAGTGATTAAACAAAACTGTTTCATGGAAGCCCCACAATGACTGCAAGAGACAACCTGCATTAGGAGCGGTCTTATGCCTGCAGCCTGGACCAGCGCTGCATTGCTCCTCTTCAGTTCCATGCTGTATTTAGGGTTGCATGTCTCAGCCTGTCTATCCCCTTTTGTGTTTTTGCCTTGCTGAAACACTTTTAATCAAAATAGGTGTTCCCCATCTTAAATGAAGGATGTTTTGGTTTATTTCGCTTACTTCTATAATTGATATAAGGTAGCTGACACGCAGATATTGCTTTCTATGTTTCGTTTTTTGTTTTTTTTTCACAAAGAAGAAGTGGCGACTGGGGGAAACGAAAATATAGCCTATTGATCTATTAGGATCAGTAAGGTGTAAGTGAAAGCAGCAGATCCTAAAAAGCTAAATGAACCCAAGTTTTAGATAGAAAGATTTCAAAGTGTATCAGAACTATTTGTAAACCTGCTGAGCCATTGCTGTGAAATTTGATTTAGCAAAGAAGGTAGTTTTGAAATATATTTGGACATAGGACAAAAATCACAAGAAATAAGGAGCTTCCCTGAAGGCTCCGGAGGGTGAAAAATGGACCTACAGACAAACCAGAAGTCACTTCAGACAAGTCCTGAAACCTCCAGACGGCAAAAATCGGCCTCAAAGGAAGGCTGAAGTCAGCTGGCTAGTGGGCACATGCACGCTGGAAATGACAATACCTCGTATGCCCTAACAAATGGCCCCACATGCCACTAGTTACACGCTTGCCATAGGTTCCCCATCACAAATATATAGAGATAATGTATTTTTTGTGTGCCTATACACACACTATACTATATATTATGTATGCAGACATACGGCATATATACATAGGATTAAATAGTATATTTTGGATGTTCAGAAGTAGTAAATAAATAGAGAAATTGTATCTCTTTAAGGCCTTTGAGGCAAAGAAAAGTCAGGCAAGGCATGAGTGATGTTTAGTTGGCCATGCCCACCCAGTCAGGTGACTAATTAGTTATGCCTACCCAGTCACATGAGCAACAGCTATCCCTACCTAGTCACATGACCAACCAATCACCTGACCATGGAATCAACACCCACCCACTCACATGACCAACATGCCATACCCACCATCAGATGACAAACAAGCCACATACACAAAAAAACCCACGCGCACAGAACCAGTAGTAAAAACTAGTTGTTTTTACTAGTTGAAAGTTCAAGATCCTATGTCACCTCACCCCCACACACAATTCCATCACATGGTCCAATCTCCCACTACCATGCTGCCAGTTCCACCCATCCAGTTCCTGTCAGGTGCAAACCTGCAGAGATGTCCTTGGCTTTCTAGTAAAATTTTTGTTTTGGCTACACAGTAAGTAAATTCGTACTATCCCCCCTCCCATTTTCCCACAATAGAAAAAGGCACAGTAGATTAATAGAAAGTGTGGCAGGCCAAAGATCCAAAAGAAAGCTGCAGGCCTGTCATAGAATTTATTTCAGAGCTAGACATATCCTTGGAGACAGTTCCCAGGAACATCCTGCTCGATATGTAAGGAGGGGGCTGCCTAGGAGTATGAACACACAAGGACAAGGACAAGGGATACTCTGCAAAATAGCAAAAAACGCTTTAAAGATCACGTTGGTGACAAACCTTTGTTTGATTGGATAAATTTTGCTTCTATTGCCGTAAAATGTATAAATACCCTCAGCCACTCTCACAGTGTGTGGCTATTCCTTACATGCTTTTGTCTGTGTTTTGGAAATAGTATCACCCAACTCTTTTTCTGCTCTTGCCAAAGGAATAAAAAAGCTGTTATTTGTGCAAGCCTTGTCTTGACTCTCACTCCCTTTGGCATCTCAGTGATTCAGGGAAACCTCTGGGACCTTAGAGTACTCATCATGTAAACTCCCATGATTTGAGTTGCTTGCAATGTGACACAAATACAATCAATAAATTTTGGGTGAAGGAAGACAGCTGTGTGTTTCCCAGGAATTTCTGATTATCATTTCTCTGCTCTTTCTTCTGTGGTTAATTATATTTCCTGCACTATCGCAGGCTAATTCTGCCCACAGTTGGAATTTGATCGTGAATGTTTCAAGGTTGCCTCAGCTTTCCATTCTTTTGAGGTTGGTAAAATGAGGACCCAGAGTGTTAGGAGCTATATGTTGACATTGTAAACTGCTCAGAGAATGCTGTGAGCACTATGGGGAGGTATATAAGTTAGTCCTATTACTTTCCTTCTTCAACTGCTGATCCCTCTGTTTTCTACATATAATAATGTGCAGTAATTTGTTATAGGAGCTGAAGAATGATAGTGAAAGCAGATGGTATTCCCTACTATGACTCTGACCAAAAACATTAATCACAAGTATCTGAGTGATCTCATAAAATCAACTCATTATCTATAAAAGAGGCCACTACCTACATTGTCGCCATGGTTTTGGGCAATTCTATGATGTCAGGAATAATGTCACAGCAGAGGCATTATCCTGTAGCCTCCATATGAAATCACATTTGGTTGCTTGGTAACCGCATAGAATCACCTCAACTGTTGGCTGCAACATTCCAAGCAGCCTTCATTTGGGTAAAAGGAGCAAGAGGGGATAGGCATCATGAGATGTGTTGCCCCCTTTGCGACCCAAATTTTCCTGGTTGGAATGCTGGTATTTTTTGAAAGGTTGGATGGATTTGTACTTCCATGCCCAGCCTCAAACATTTATTGCAAAAGGAGTGCCAATTCTCCCAGTTATTACAATCCTCATATTCGGGAGACAATTGGTAATTCCATTGAATTTCTTAGGTCATCAATTTTAAAATTATGGAGTAGATTAACTAAATCAAATCCTCGTGAATATTTGGATGAAACTCATGAAAATCTGCTGAAAAAACTGTACAAATCATCCAATGTCCTACAAGTGGAACCCAAAGCAAAAATAACCAAAAAGGAAGAGAATCAAGAGTTGGAACTCCAAAAGGATTTAACTACAGAAATTTTGGATGTTTCTCGGGACAGCATCTTGAGATCTAAAAGTTATCTAGCAGGGTTAAAGAACGACGAGAAAGTGGCAAGCCGACTACTCCTTCTGAAGAATAACAAGAGGCCACAGGTTGCTTCCAAAGCAGAATTAACAGAAAACAAAGAGAAATCTCATGAGTTGGATATCCAAAAGGAAGGGGATACAGAAATTTCACAACATTCCGGTGATATCAACATGAGATCTAAAAGCCACCTGGCATGGTTAAAGAGCCATCAAAAATTAGTACAAGAAGATCATGAGCTTGGAAAAAAGCAAACAGGAGAAGATTTATTTCTTAAGTTCCTAACTAAAAGGCAACAATTTGCAGAAAGCATAGGAAAACTTCAAGCAGCGCAACTAAAACTTTCTTCACACACAATGCCTCAACAATGGTGGAAGCCTGCAAGACAAGTAGTTCTGAGGGTTAAGAAGTGGCCACAAGTCACTCCCAAAACAAAAATAACAGAAAAAAGAGAGAAAATTCATGAGCTGGAGACCCAAAAGAAAATGGCCACAGAAATTTCAGAAGCTTCTGGTAAAATCACACTCAGGGTGGGATACTCAAAAAGCCATCAAAAAATAGTACAAGATGGTCATGAGAAAAATACAAAAGACTTCTTTCCTCAGTTGGTAACCAAAAGACTTAAAACAACTAAAGGAACATGTACAGGAGAGCAAATAAAACCAGCTTCACATAAAATGGATGGAAAATGGAGGAAGGTGGCAAGGCGACTATTCCCTCTGAAAAATAACAAGAAGCCACTGGTTGTTACAAAAGCAAAATTAACAGAAAACAAAGAGAAAACTCATGAGCTGGAGATTCAAAATGATGTGGCTACTCAAAGTTCAGAAGCTTCTGGAGATATCAGCCTGAATGTTAAAAATCCTGTGGAAAAATTAAAAATCAATCGGACAATGGTACAGAAAGTTCATGAGTTTGGAAACAAACCAAGTGAAGAATATTTATTTGCTTTGTTCCTAACCAAAAGAAGAGGATTTGCAAACGCTCCTGTTAGACTTTCAGCAGAGCGAGGAGAACGTGCTTCACATTCCATGGCTGAAAACACAGGGAAGCCTGCAGTGCTACTACATCCTCAGCACTTTTCTTCCCTTAAGAGGCTTCCTCAAGCATCCATTCACTCTTTACACAAGTGCTCAATTTTACACCTGCCAACTGAGCTGCCACCTTTGACTACCTCTACTGTAGTGGATGATGATAGTAAGGAAGAGCCTGGTAAAGTCAACCTCATTCTGGAATCTGGCAACAGATCAACAAGGTCCAACCATGGAAAACCCTTTGTAGTCGACCAGCAGCTGAAAGAGAAAAATCCTCAAAATGAACAAAGAGCAGAGAAACCTTTGGAGAAGGAGCTTGAGTCTCAGAAATCAAGAAAGGATAATCTTCTCAGGTGCTCAATATTTGGGGAAAACTACACCAGAATTAATACGGAGGACTCTGAAACTTTGAACAAACCATCGCCTGATAAAGCATTCTCCAATGAAGTGGATTGGGAGTATCAGGAACAAACCACATCTGTTCCCCCTTCATCTGACTTTTTGCCAAGCATTGATAACTACTTTCTTCAGGGTGATGTCTTTGAAATTGAGGTGAAAAAACGGATGGCACACCTGATCTTTAATGAGACTCTGATTAACCTATTTACCCATTTGATTACTAGTATATCAATAGTATATTAAATAGTATATTTTGAATGCTCACACATTCTTTTTCTGTATGCTGCTTCTTTCCCTTTCCACTCGGAGGGAGGGAGGGAGGGAGGGAGGGAAAGGAAGATAAAGGAAGCACAACAAACTTTGGCCCTTTGGCTTCAGAAGACGCCATGTTTGTGTGTGTGTACATACACATACAGTATTTATAGTAGATAATGTATCTTTTTGTCTGCCGATGCACATACTATGTACTATGTAATATGTATGTACACACATAGGATTAAATAGTGTGTTTTGGATGTTCAGAAGTGGTAAATAAATAGACAGTGAAATTGTATCTCTTTAAGGCCTTTGAGGTGAGGAGAAATCAGGCAAGGTGCCCTTTGACATGAGTGATGTCAAGTTGGCCACGCCCATCCAATCACATGACTAACTAGCTATGCCCATCCAGTCACATGATCAACCAGCTACACCTTCCCAGTTACATGACCAATCAGGCACATGACCAAGGCACTCTCACAAAACAAGCGCTGCCCACAGAACCAGGAGTAAAAAAAAATTGAAACTCACCCATTTCTTTCCCTCCCTCAATTATAACTTTACCTTGGCTTTTCACTTCACAACAACAAACTTGTTATTGCCTTTCCTCTGAGTGTATAAAATATATTACATCCTTGGTTTAGGGATATGTGCAGAAATAATTAGAACCATATTAAGTAGTGTTAAGGAGAGCCTAAACCAAATAATATCAGTGCCCTCTGTTCTAGATATTATTATGCTTCTGTTACATGAGAATGTTGGACATTTTAATGAAAGGATAATAGAATATGGTACACATACAATGCAGTTGATAAGAAAAGAACGCAGAGCAAATGTTCGCAAATTAGGGATCGATGAAAATTAAAGCAAGGATCTCCCAATAAGAGCACACCAGCCTGAACCATTGCACCACTGCAAAAGTGTTTGAATGGAGAAATTGCCTGACTCCTCGTTGGAAAGGTCTGTTCCAGATCTTCCTGACCTCCAATACAGCTGTGAAATGTCAGTATTTGGCTTTCTGGGTGCATGCCTCACACTGTAAAAAAATACCAACCCCAGATGAGGAAGTCACTTAGAGTCAGTCATCTGGCTGCACAAGGCAAAGATTGAAGCTTTGCCCAACAAGGGAACAAGAGCTAGTGGCCTCTGCTTCCCCTCCCTCCGTGCAATCTTCGACCAAGACGGCAGCATCAAATTAACTCATCTATACTTGCAATCACAAGTGATTAAAAAAAAACTTTCATGGAAGCCCCACAATGACTGCAAGAGACAACCTGCATTAGGAGCGGTCTTATGCCTGCAGCCTGGACCAGCGCTGCATTGCTCCTCTTCAGTTCCATGCTGTATTTAGGGTTGCATGTCCCAGCCTGTCTATCCCCTTTTGTGTTTTTGCCTTGCTGAAACACTTTTAATCAAAATAGGTGTTCCCCTTCTTAAATGAAGGATGTTTTGGTTTATTTCGCTTACTTCTATAATTGATATAAGGTAGCTGACACGCAGATATTGCTTTCTATGTTTCATTTTTTGTTTTTTTTTCACAAAGAAGAAGTGGCGACTGGGGGAAACGAAAATATAGCCTATTCATCTATTAGGATCAGTAAGGTGTAAGTGAAAGCAGCAGATCCTAAAAAGCTAAATGAACCAAAGTTTTAGATAGAAAGATTTCAAAGTGTATCAGAACTATTTGTAAACCTGCTGAGCCATTGCTGTGAAATTTGATTTAGCAAAGAAGGTAGTTTTGAAATATATTTGGACATAGGACAAAAATCACAAGAAATAAGGAGCTTCCCTGAAGGCTCCGGAGGGTGAAAAATGGACCTACAGACAAACCAGAAGTCACTTCAGACAAGTCCTGAAGCCTCCAGAGGGCAAAAATCGGCCTCAAAGGAAGGCTGAAGTCAGCTGGCTAGTGGGCACATGCACGCTGGAAATGACAATACCTCGTATGCCCTAACAAATGGCCCCACATGCCACTAGTTACACGCTTGCCATAGGTTCCCCATCACAAATATATAGAGATAATGTATTTTTTGTGTGCCTATACACATACTATACTATGTATTATGTATGCAGACATACGGCATATATACATAGGATTAAATAGTATATTTTGGATGTTCAGAAGTAGTAAATAAATAGAGAAATTGTATCTCTTTGAGGCAAAGAAAAGTCAGGCAAGGCATGAGTGATGTTTAGTTGGCCATGCCCACCCGGTCAGGTGACTAATTAGTTATGCCTACCCAGTCACATGAGCAACAGCTATGCCTACCCAGTCACATGACCAACCAATCACCTGACCATGGAATCAACACCCACCCACTCACATGACCAACATGCCATACCCACCATCAGATGACAAACAAGCCACATACACAAAAAAACCCACGCGCACAGAACCAGTAGTAAAAACTAGTTGTTTTTACTAGTTGAAAGTTCAAGATCCTATGTCACCTCACCCCCACATACAATTCCATCACATGGTCCAATCTCCCACTACCATGCTGCCAGTTCCACCCATCCAGTTCCTGTCAGGTGCAAACCTGCAGAGATGTCCTTGGCTTTCTAGTAAGAATTTTGTTTTGGCTACACAGTAAGTAAATTCGTACTATCCCCCCTCCCATTTTCCCACAATAGAAAAAGGCACAGTAGATTAATAGAAAGTGTGGCAGGCCAAAGATCCAAAAGAAAGCTGCAGGCCTGTCATAGAATTTATTTCAGAGCTAGACATATCCTTGGAGACAGTTCCCAGGAACATCCTGCTCGATATGTAAGGAGGGGGCTGCCTAGGAGTATGAACACACAAGGACAAGGACAAGGGATACTCTGCAAAATAGCAAAGAACGCTTTAAAGATCACGTTGGTGACAAACCTTTGTTTGATTGGATAAATTTTGCTTCTATTGCCGTAAAATGTATAAATACCCTCAACCACTCTCACAGTGTGTGGCTATTCCTTACATGCTTTTGTCTGTGTTTTGGAAATAGTATCACCCAACTCTTTTTCTGCTCTTGCCAAAGGAATAAAAAAGCTGTTATTTGTGCAAGCCTTGTCTTGACTCTCACTCCCTTTGGCATCTCAGTGATTCAGGGAAACTTCTGGGACCTTAGAGTACTCATCATATAAACTCCCAGGATTTGAGTTGCTTGCAATGTGACACAAATACAATCAATAAATTTTGGGTGAAGGAAGACAGCTGTGTGTTTCCCAGGAATTTCTGATTATCATTTCTCTGCTCTTTCTTCTGTGGTTAATTATATTTCCTGCACTATCGCAGGCTAATTCTGCCCACAGTTGGAATTTGATCGTGAATGTTTCAAGGTTGCCTCAGCTTTCCATCCTTTTGAGGTTGGTAAAATGAGGACCCAGAGTGTTAGGAGCTATATGTTGACATTGTAAACTGCTCAGAGAATGCTGTGAGCACTATGGGGAGGTATATAAGTTAGTCCTATTACATTCCTTCTTCAACTGCTGATCCCTCTGTTTTCTACATATAATAATGTGCAGTAATTTGTTATAGGAGCTGAAGAATGATAGTGAAAGCAGATGGTATTCCCTACTATGACTCTGACCAAAAACATTAATCACAAGTATCTGAGTGATCTCATAAAATCAACTCATTATCTATAAAAGAGGCCACTACCTACATTGTCGCCATGGTTTTGGGCAATTCTATGATGTCAGGAATAATGTCACAGCAGAGGCATTATCCTGTAGCCTCCATATGAAATCACATTTGGTTGCTTGGTAACCGCATAGAATCACCTCAACTGTTGGCTGCAACATTCCAAGCAGCCTTCATTTGGGTAAAAGGAGCGAGAGGGGATAGGCATCATGAGATGTGTTGCCCCCTTTGCGACCCAAATTTTCCTGGTTGGAATGCTGGTATTTTTTGAAAGGTTGGATGGATTTGTACTTCCATGCCCAGCCTCAAACATTTATTGCAAAAGGAGTGCCAATTCTCCCAGTTATTACAATCCTCATATTCGGGAGACAATTGGTAATTCCATTGAATTTCTTAGGTCATCAATTTTAAAATTATGGAGTAGATTAACTAAATCAAATCCTCGTGAATATTTGGATGAAACTCATGAAAATCTGCTGAAAAAACTGTACAAATCATCCAATGTCCTACAAGTGGAACCCAAAGCAAAAATAACCCAAAAGGAAGAGAATCAAGAGTTGGAACTCCAAAAGGATTTAACTACAGAAATTTTGGATGTTTCTCGGGACAGCATCTTGAGATCTAAAAGTTATCTAGCAGGGTTAAAGAACGACGAGAAAGTGGCAAGCCGATTACTCCTTCTGAAGAATAACAAGAGGCCACAGGTTGCTTCCAAAGCAGAATTAACAGAAAACAAAGAGAAATCTCATGAGTTGGATATCCAAAAGGAAGGGGACACAGAAATTTCACAACATTCCGGTGATATCAACATGAGATCTAAAAGCCACCTGGCATGGTTAAAGAGCCATCAAAAATTAGTACAAGGAGATCATGAGCTTGGAAAAAAGCAAACAGGAGAAGATTTATTTCTTAAGTTCCTAACTAAAAGGCAACAATTTGCAGAAAGCATAGGAAAACTTCAAGCAGCGCAACTAAAACTTTCTTCACACACAATGCCTCAACAATGGTGGAAGCCTGCAAGACAAGTAGTTCTGAGGATTAAGAAGTGGCCACAAGTCACTCCCAAAACAAAAATAACAGAAAAAAGAGAGAAAATTCATGAGCTGGAGACCCAAAAGAAAATGGCCACAGAAATTTCAGAAGCTTCTGGTAAAATCACACTCAGGGTGGGATACTCAAAAAGCCATCAAAAAATAGTACAAGATGGTCATGAGAAAAATACAAAAGACTTCTTTCCTCAGTTGGTAACCAAAAGACTTAAAACAACTAAAGGAACATGTACAGGAGAGCAAATAAAACCAGCTTCACATAAAATGGATGGAAAATGGAGGAAGGTGGCAAGGCGACTATTCCCTCTGAAAAATAACAAGAAGCCACTGGTTGTTACAAAAGCAAAATTAACAGAAAACAAAGAGAAAACTCATGAGCTGGAGATTCAAAATGATGTGGCTACTCAAATTTCAGAAGCTTCTGGAGATATCAGCCTGAATGTTAAAAATCCTGTGGAAAAATTAAAAATCAATCGGACAATGGTACAGAAAGTTCATGAGTTTGGAAACAAACCAAGTGAAGAATATTTATTTGCTTTGTTCCTAACCAAAAGAAGAGGATTTGCAAACGCTCCTGTTAGACTTTCAGCAGAGCGAGGAGAACGTGCTTCACATTCCATGGCTGAAAACACAGGGAAGCCTGCAGTGCTACTACATCCTCAGCACTTTTCTTCCCTTAAGAGGCTTCCTCAAGCATCCATTCACTCTTTACACAAGTGCTCAATTTTACACCTGCCAACTGAGCTGCCACCTTTGACTACCTCTACTGTAGTGGATGATGATAGTAAGGAAGAGCCTGGTAAAGTCAACCTCATTCTGGAATCTGGCAACAGATCAACAAGGTCCAACCATGGAAAACCCTTTGTAGTCGACCAGCAGCTGAAAGAGAAAAATCCTCAAAATGAACAAAGAGCAGAGAAACCTTTGGAGAAGGAGCTTGAGTCTCAGAAATCAAGAAAGGATAATCTTCTCAGGTGCTCAATATTTGGGGGAAACTACACCAGAATTAATACGGAGGACTCTGAAACTTTGAACAAACCATCGCCTGATAAAGCATTCTCCAATGAAGTGGATTGGGAGTATCAGGAACAAACCACATCTGTTCCCCCTTCATCTGACTTTTTGCCAAGCATTGATAACTACTTTCTTCAGGGTGATGTCTTTGAAATTGAGGTGAAAAAACGGATGGCACACCTGATCTTTAATGAGACTCTGATTAACCTATTTACCCATTTGATTACTAGTATATCAATAGTATATTAAATAGTATATTTTGAATGCTCACACATTCTTTTTCTGTATGCTGCTTCTTTCCCTTTCCACTCGGAGGGAGGGAGGGACGGAGGGAGGGACGGAGGGAGGGACGGAATGAGGGAGGGAGGGAGAGAAAGAAAGAAGATAAAGGAAGCACAACAAACTTTGGCCCTTTGGCTTCAGAAGACGCCATGTTTGTGTGTGTGTACATACACATACAGTATTTATAGTAGATAATGTATCTTTTTGTCTGCCGATGCACATACTATGTACTATGTAATATGTATGTACACACATAGGATTAAATAGTGTGTTTTGGGATGTTCAGAAGTAGTAAATAAATAGACAGTGAAATTGTATCTCTTTAAGGCAGGGATGTCCAAACTTGGGAACTTTAAGACTTGTGGACTTCAACTCCCAGAATTCCCCAGCCAGCATAGCTGGCTGGGGAATTCTGGGAGTTGAAGTCCACAAGTCTTAAAGTTCCCAAGTTTGGACATCCCTGCTTTAAGGCCTTTGAGGTGAGGAGAAATCAGGCAAGGTGCCCTTTGACATGAGTGATGTCAAGTTGGCCACGCACATCCAATCACATGACTAACTAGCTATGCCCATCCAGTCACATGATCATCAACCAGCTACACCTTCCCAGTTACATGACCAACCAGGCACATGACCAAGGCACGCTCACAAAACAAGCGCTGCCCACAGAACCAGGAATTAAAAAAAAATGAAACTCACCCATTTCTTTCCCTCCCTCAATTATAACTTTACCTTGGCTTTTCACTTCACAACAACAAACTTGTTATTGCCTTTCCTCTGAGTGTATTAAATATATTACATCCTTGGTTTAGGGATATGTGCAGAAATAATTAGAACCATATTAAGTAGTGTTAAGGAGAGCCTAAACCAAATAATATCAGTGCCCTCTGTTCTAGATACTATTATGCTTCTGTTACATGAGAATGTTGGACATTTTAATGAAAGGATAATAGAATATGGTACACATACAATGCAGTTGATAAGAAAAGAACGCAGAGCAAATGTTCGCAAATTAGGGATCTGGTTGAAAATTAAAGCAATAATCTCCCAATAAGAGCACACCAGCCTGAACCATTGCACCCCTGCAAAAGTGTTTGAATGGAGAAATTGCCTGACTCCTCGTTGGAAAGGTCTGTTCCAGATCTTCCTGACCTCCAATACAGCTGTGAAATGTCAGTATTTGGCTTTCTGGGTGCATGCCTCACACTGTAAAAAAATACCAACCCCAGACAAGGAAGTCACTTAGCCTCAGTCATCTGGCTGCACAAGGCAAAGATTGAAGCTTTGCCCAACAAGGGAACAAGAGCTAGTGGCCTCTGCTTCCCCTCCCTCCGTGCAATCTTCGACCAAGACGGCAGCATTAAATTAACTCATCTATACTTGCAATCACAAGTGATTAAACAAAACTGTTTCATGGAAGCCCCACAATGACTGCAAGAGACAACCTGCATTAGGAGCGGTCTTATGCCTGCAGCCTGGACCAGCGCTGCATTGCTCCTCTTCAGTTCCATGCTGTATTTAGGGTTGCATGTCTCAGCCTGTCTATCCCCTTTTGTGTTTTTGCCTTGCTGAAACACTTTTAATCAAAATAGGTGTTCCCCATCTTAAATGAAGGATGTTTTGGTTTATTTCGCTTACTTCTATAATTGATATAAGGTAGCTGACACGCAGATATTGCTTTCTATGTTTCGTTTTTTGTTTTTTTTTCACAAAGAAGAAGTGGCGACTGGGGGAAACGAAAATATAGCCTATTGATCTATTAGGATCAGTAAGGTGTAAGTGAAAGCAGCAGATCCTAAAAAGCTAAATGAACCCAAGTTTTAGATAGAAAGATTTCAAAGTGTATCAGAACTATTTGTAAACCTGCTGAGCCATTCCTGTGAAATTTGATTTAGCAAAGAAGGTAGTTTTGAAATATATTTGGACATAGGACAAAAATCACAAGAAATAAGGAGCTTCCCTGAAGGCTCCGGAGGGTGAAAAATGGACCTACAGACAAACCAGAAGTCACTTCAGACAATCCTGAAACCTCCAGAGGGCAAAAATCGGCCTCAAAGGAAGGCTGAAGTCAGCTGGCTAGTGGGCACATGCACGCTGGAAATGACAATACCTCGTATGCCCTAACAAATGGCCCCACATGCCACTAGTTACACGCTTGCCATAGGTTCCCCATCACAAATATATGGAGATAATGTATTTTTTGTGTGCCTATACACACACTATACTATATATTATGTATGCAGACATACGGCATATATACATAGGATTAAATAGTATATTTTGGATGTTCAGAAGTAGTAAATAAATAGAGAAATTGTATCTCTTTAAGGCCTTTGAGGCAAAGAAAAGTCAGGCAAGGCATGAGTGATGTTTAGTTGGCCATGCCCACCCAGTCAGGTGACTAATTAGTTATGCCTACCCAGTCACATGAGCAACAGCTATCCCTACCTAGTCACATGACCAACCAATCACCTGACCATGGAATCAACACCCACCCACTCACATGACCAACATGCCATACCCACCATCAGATGACAAACAAGCCACATACACAAAAAAACCCACGCGCACAGAACCAGTAGTAAAAACTAGTTGTTTTTACTAGTTGAAAGTTCAAGATCCTATGTCACCTCACCCCCACACACAATTCCATCACATGGTCCAATCTCCCACTACCATGCTGCCAGTTCCACCCATCCAGTTCCTGTCAGGTGCAAACCTGCAGAGATGTCCTTGGCTTTCTAGTAAGAATTTTGTTTTGGCTACACAGTAAGTAAATTCGTACTATCCCCCCTCCCATTTTCCCACAATAGAAAAAGGCACAGTAGATTAATAGAAAGTGTGGCAGGCCAAAGATCCAAAAGAAAGCTGCAGGCCTGTCATAGAATTTATTTCCGAGCTAGACATATCCTTGGAGACAGTTCCCAGGAACATCCTGCTCGATATGTAAGGAGGGGGCTGCCTAGGAGTATGAACACACAAGGACAAGGACAAGGGATACTCTGCAAAATAGCAAAAAACGCTTTAAAGATCACGTTGGTGACAAACCTTTGTTTGATTGGATAAATATTGTTTCTATTGCCGTAAAATGTATAAATACCCTCAGCCACTCTCACAATGTGTGGCTATTCCTTACATGCTTTTGTCTGTGTTTTGGAAATAGTATCACCCAACTCTTTTTCTGCTCGGGCCAAAGGAATAAAAAAGCTGTTATTTGTGCAAGCCTTGTCTTGACTCTCACTCCCTTTGGCATCTCAGTGATTCAGGGAAACTTCTGGGACCTTAGAGTACTCATCATATAAACTCCCAGGATTTGAGTTGCTTGCAATGTGACACAAATACAATCAATAAATTTTGGGTGAAGGAAGACAGCTGTGTGTTTCCCAGGAATTTCTGATTATCACTTCTCTGCTCTTTCTTCTGTGGTTAATTATATTTCCTGCACTATCGCAGACTAATTCTGCCCACAGTTGGAATTTGATCGTGAATGTTTCAAGGTTGCCTCAGCTTTCCATCCTTTTGAGGTTGGTAAAATGAGGACCCAGAGTGTTAGGAGCTATATGTTGACATTGTAAACTGCTCAGAGAATGCTGTGAGCACTATGGGGAGGTATATAAGTTAGTCCTATTACATTCCTTCTTCAACTGCTGATCCCTCTGTTTTCTACATATAATAATGTGCAGTAATTTGTTATAGGAGCTGAAGAATGATAGTGAAAGCAGATGGTATTCCCTACTATGACTCTGACCAAAAACATTAATCACAAGTATCTGAGTGATCTCATAAAATCAACTCATTATCTATAAAAGAGGCCACTACCTACATTGTCGCCATGGTTTTGGGCAATTCTATGATGTCAGGAATAATGTCACAGCAGAGGCATTATCCTGTAGCCTCCATATGAAATCACATTTGGTTGCTTGGTAACCGCATAGAATCACCTCAACTGTTGGCTGCAACATTCCAAGCAGCCTTCATTTGGGTAAAAGGAGCGAGAGGGGATAGGCATCATGAGATGTGTTGCCCCCTTTGCGACCCAAATTTTCCTGGTTGGAATGCTGGTATTTTTTGAAAGGTTGGATGGATTTGTACTTCCATGCCCAGCCTCAAACATTTATTGCAAAAGGAGTGCCAATTCTCCCAGTTATTACAATCCTCATATTCGGGAGACAATTGGTAATTCCATTGAATTTCTTAGGTCATCAATTTTAAAATTATGGAGTAGATTAACTAAATCAAATCCTCGTGAATATTTGGATGAAACTCATGAAAATCTGCTGAAAAAACTGTACAAATCATCCAATGTCCTACAAGTGGAACCCAAAGCAAAAATAACCAAAAAGGAAGAGAATCAAGAGTTGGAACTCCAAAAGGATTTAACTACAGAAATTTTGGATGTTTCTCGGGACATCATCTTGAGATCTAAAAGTTATCTAGCAGGGTTAAAGAACGACGAGAAAGTGGCAAGCCGACTACTCCTTCTGAAGAATAACAAGAGGCCACAGGTTGCTTCCAAAGCAGAATTAACAGAAAACAAAGAGAAATCTCATGAGTTGGATATCCAAAAGGAAGGGGACGCAGAAATTTCACAACATTCCGGTGATATCAACATGAGATCTAAAAGCCACCTGGAATGGTTAAAGAGCCATCAAAAATTAGTACAAGGAGATCATGAGCTTGGAAAAAAGCAAACAGGAGAAGATTTATTTCTTAAGTTCCTAACTAAAAGGCAACAATTTGCAGAAAGCATAGGAAAACTTCAAGCAGCGCAACTAAAACTTTCTTCACACACAATGCCTCAACAATGGTGGAAGCCTGCAAGACAACAAGTAGTACTGAGGGTTAAGAAGTGGCCACAAGTCACTCCCAAAACAAAAATAACAGAAAAAAGAGAGAAAATTCATGAACTGGAGACCCAAAAGAAAATGGCCACAGAAATTTCAGAAGCTTCTGGTAAAATCACACTTAGGGTGGGATACTCAAAAAGCCGTCAAAAAATAGTACAAGATGGTCATGAGAAAAATACAAAAGACTTCTTTCCTCAGTTGGTAACCAAAAGACTTAAAACAACTAAAGGAACATGTACAGGAGAGCAAATAAAACCAGCTTCACATAAAATGGATGGAAAATGGAGGAAGGTGGCAAGGCGACTATTCCCTCTGAAGAATAACAAGAAGCCACTGGTTGTTACAAAAGCAAAATTAACAGAAAACAAAGAGAAAACTCATGAGCTGGAGATTCAAAATGATGTGGCTACCCAAATTTCAGAAGCTTCTGGAGATATCAGCCTGAATGTTAAAAATCCTGTGGAAAAATTAAAAATCAATCGGACAATGGTACAGAAAGTTCATGAGTTTGGAAACAAACCAAGTGAAGAATATTTATTTGCTTTGTTCCTAACCAAAAGAAGAGGATTTGCAAACGCTCCTGTTAGACTTTCAGCAGAGCGAGGAGAACGTGCTTCACATTCCATGGCTGAAAACACAGGGAAGCCTGCAGTGCTACTACATCCTCAGCACTTTTCTTCCCTTAAGAGGCTTCCTCAAGCATCCATTCACTCTTTACACAAGTGCTCAATTTTACACCTGCCAACTGAGCTGCCACCTTTGACTACCTCTACTGTAGTGGATGATGATAGTAAGGAAGAGCCTGGTAAAGTCAACCTCATTCTGGAATCTGGCAACAGATCAACAAGGTCCAACCATGGAAAACCCTTTGTAGTCAACCAGCAGCTGAAAGAGAAAAATCTTCAAAATGAACAAAGAGCAGAGAAACCTTTGGAGAAGGAGCTTGAGTCTCAGAAATCAAGAAAGGATAATCTTCTCAGATGCTTAATATTTGGGGAAAACTACCCCAGAATTAATACGGAGGACTCTGAAACTTTGAACAAACCATCGCCTGATAAAACATTCTCCAATGAAGTGGATTGGGAATATCAGGAACAAACCACATCTGTTCCCCCTTCATCTGACTTTTTGCCAAGCATTGATAACTACTTTCTTCAGGGTGATGTCTTTGAAATTGAGGTGAAAAAACGGATGGCACACCTGATCTTTAATGAGACTCTGATTAACCTATTTACCCATTTGATTACTAGTATATCAATAGTATATTAAATAGTATATTTTGAATGCTCACACATTCTTTTTCTGTGTGCTGCTTCTTTCCCTTTCCACTCGGAGGGAGGGAGGGACGGAGGGAGGGAGGGAGGGAGAGAAAGAAAGAAGATAAAGGAAGCACAACAAACTTTGGCCCTTTGGCTTCAGAAGACGCCATGTTTGTGTGTGTGTACATACACATACAGTATTTATAGTAGATAATGTATCTTTTTGTCTGCCGATGCACATACTATGTACTATGTAATATGTATGTACACACATAGGATTAAATAGTGTGTTTTGGGATGTTCAGAAGTAGTAAATAAATAGACAGTGAAATTGTATCTCTTTAAGGCAGGGATGTCCAAACTTGGGAACTTTAAGACTTGTGGACTTCAACTCCCAGAATTCCCCAGCCAGCATAGCTGGCTGGGGAATTCTGGGAGTTGAAGTCCACAAGTCTTAAAGTTCCCAAGTTTGGACATCCCTGCTTTAAGGCCTTTGAGGTGAGGAGAAATCAGGCAAGGTGCCCTTTGACATGAGTGATGTCAAGTTGGCCACGCACATCCAATCACATGACTAACTAGCTATGCCCATCCAGTCACATGATCATCAACCAGCTACACCTTCCCAGTTACATGACCAACCAGGCACATGACCAAGGCACGCTCACAAAACAAGCGCTGCCCACAGAACCAGGAATTAAAAAAAAATGAAACTCACCCATTTCTTTCCCTCCCTCAATTATAACTTTACCTTGGCTTTTCACTTCACAACAACAAACTTGTTATTGCCTTTCCTCTGAGTGTATTAAATATATTACATCCTTGGTTTAGGGATATGTGCAGAAATAATTAGAACCATATTAAGTAGTGTTAAGGAGAGCCTAAACCAAATAATATCAGTGCCCTCTGTTCTAGATACTATTATGCTTCTGTTACATGAGAATGTTGGACATTTTAATGAAAGGATAATAGAATATGGTACACATACAATGCAGTTGATAAGAAAAGAACGCAGAGCAAATGTTCGCAAATTAGGGATCTGGATGAAAATTAAAGCAATAATCTCCCAATAAGAGCACACCAGCCTGAACCATTGCACCCCTGCAAAAGTGTTTGAATGGAGAAATTGCCTGACTCCTCGTTGGAAAGGTCTGTTCCAGATCTTCCTGACCTCCAATACAGCTGTGAAATGTCAGTATTTGGCTTTCTGGGTGCATGCCTCACACTGTAAAAAAATACCAACCCCAGACGAGGAAGTCACTCAGCCTCCGTCATCTGGCTGCACAAGGCAAAGATTGAAGCTTTGCCCAACAAGGGAACAAGAGCTAGTGGCCTCTGCTTCCCCTCCCTCCGTGCAATCTTCGACCAAGACGGCAGCATCAAATTAACTCATCTATACTTGCAATCACAAGTGATTAAACAAAACTGTTTCATGGAAGCCCCACAATGACTGCAAGAGACAACCTGCATTAGGAGCGGTCTTATGCCTGCAGCCTGGACCAGCGCTGCATTGCTCCTCTTCAGTTCCATGCTGTATTTAGGGTTGCATGTCCCAGCCTGTCTATCCCCTTTTGTGTTTTTGCCTTGTTGAAACACTTTTAATCAAAATAGGTGTTCCCCATCTTAAATGAAGGATGTTTTGGTTTATTTCGCTTACTTCTATAATTGATATAAGGTAGCTGACACGCAGTTATTGCTTTCTATGTTTCATTTTTTGTTTTTTCCCACAAAGAAGAAGTGGTGACTGGGGGAAACGAAAATATAGCCTATTGATCTAGTAGGATCAGTAAGGTGTAAGTGAAAGTAGCAGATCCTAAAAAGCTAAATGAACCAAAGTTTTAGATAGAAAGATTTCAAAGTGTATCAGAACTATTTGTAAATCTGCTGAGCCATTGCTGTGAAATTTGATTTAGCAAAGAAGGTAGTTTTGAAATATATTTGGACATAGGACAAAAATCACAAGAAATAAGGAGCTTCCCTGAAGGCTCCGGAGGGTGAAAAATGGACCTATAGACAAACCAGAAGTCACTTCAGACAATCCTGAAACCTCCAGAGGGCAAAAATCGGCCTCAAAGGAAGGCTGAAGTCAGCTGGCTAGTGGGCACATGCACGCTGGAAATGACAATACCTCGTATGCCCTAACAAATGGCCCCACATGCCACTAGTTACACGCTTGCCATAGGTTCCCCATCACAAATATATGGAGATAATGTATTTTTTGTGTGCCTATACACACACTATACTATATATTATGTATGCAGACATACGGCATATATACATAGGATTAAATAGTATATTTTGGATGTTCAGAAGTAGTAAATAAATAGAGAAATTGTATCTCTTTAAGGCCTTTGAGGCAAAGAAAAGTCAGGCAAGGCATGAGTGATGTTTAGTTGGCCATGCCCACCCAGTCAGGTGACTAATTAGTTATGCCTACCCAGTCACATGAGCAACAGCTATCCCTACCTAGTCACATGACCAACCAATCACCTGACCATGGAATCAACACCCACCCACTCACATGACCAACATGCCATACCCACCATCAGATGACAAACAAGCCACATACACAAAAAAACCCACGCGCACAGAACCAGTAGTAAAAACTAGTTGTTTTTACTAGTTGAAAGTTCAAGATCCTATGTCACCTCACCCCCACACACAATTCCATCACATGGTCCAATCTCCCACTACCATGCTGCCAGTTCCACCCATCCAGTTCCTGTCAGGTGCAAACCTGCAGAGATGTCCTTGGCTTTCTAGTAAGAATTTTGTTTTGGCTACACAGTAAGTAAATTCGTACTATCCCCCCTCCCATTTTCCCACAATAGAAAAAGGCACAGTAGATTAATAGAAAGTGTGGCAGGCCAAAGATCCAAAAGAAAGCTGCAGGCCTGTCATAGAATTTATTTCAGAGCTAGACATATCCTTGGAGACAGTTCCCAGGAACATCCTGCTCGATATGTAAGGAGGGGGCTGCCTAGGAGTATGAACACACAAGGACAAGGACAAGGGATACTCTGCAAAATAGCAAAAAACGCTTTAAAGATCACGTTGGTGACAAACCTTTGTTTGATTGGATAAATATTGTTTCTATTGCCGTAAAATGTATAAATACCCTCAGCCACTCTCACAGTGTGTGGCTATTCCTTACATGCTTTTGTCTGTGTTTTGGAAATAGTATCACCCAACTCTTTTTCTGCTCGGGCCAAAGGAATAAAAAAGCTGTTATTTGTGCAAGCCTTGTCTTGACTCTCACTCCCTTTGGCATCTCAGTGATTCAGGGAAACTTCTGGGACCTTAGAGTACTCATCATATAAACTCCCAGGATTTGAGTTGCTTGCAATGTGACACAAATACAATCAATAAATTTTGGGTGAAGGAAGACAGCTGTGTGTTTCCCAGGAATTTCTGATTATCATTTCTCTGCTCTTTCTTCTGTGGTTAATTATATTTCCTGCACTATCGCAGGCTAATTCTGCCCACAGTTGGAATTTGATCGTGAATGTTTCAAGGTTGCCTCAGCTTTCCATCCTTTTGAGGTTGGTAAAATGAGGACCCAGAGTGTTAGGAGCTATATGTTGACATTGTAAACTGCTCAGAGAATGCTGTGAGCACTATGGGGAGGTATATAAGTTAGTCCTATTACATTCCTTCTTCAACTGCTGATCCCTCTGTTTTCTACATATAATAATGTGCAGTAATTTGTTATAGGAGCTGAAGAATGATAGTGAAAGCAGATGGTATTCCCTACTATGACTCTGACCAAAAACATTAATCACAAGTATCTGAGTGATCTCATAAAATCAACTCATTATCTATAAAAGAGGCCACTACCTACATTGTCGCCATGGTTTTGGGCAATTCTATGATGTCAGGAATAATGTCACAGCAGAGGCATTATCCTGTAGCCTCCATATGAAATCACATTTGGTTGCTTGGTAACCGCATAGAATCACCTCAACTGTTGGCTGCAACATTCCAAGCAGCCTTCATTTGGGTAAAAGGAGCGAGAGGGGATAGGCATCATGAGATGTGTTGCCCCCTTTGCGACCCAAATTTTCCTGGTTGGAATGCTGGTATTTTTTGAAAGGTTGGATGGATTTGTACTTCCATGCCCAGCCTCAAACATTTATTGCAAAAGGAGTGCCAATTCTCCCAGTTATTACAATCCTCATATTCGGGAGACAATTGGTAATTCCATTGAATTTCTTAGGTCATCAATTTTAAAATTATGGAGTAGATTAACTAAATCAAATCCTCGTGAATATTTGGATGAAACTCATGAAAATCTGCTGAAAAAACTGTACAAATCATCCAATGTCCTACAAGTGGAACCCAAAGCAAAAATAACCAAAAAGGAAGAGAATCAAGAGTTGGAACTCCAAAAGGATTTAACTACAGAAATTTTGGATGTTTCTCGGGACATCATCTTGAGATCTAAAAGTTATCTAGCAGGGTTAAAGAACGACGAGAAAGTGGCAAGCCGACTACTCCTTCTGAAGAATAACAAGAGGCCACAGGTTGCTTCCAAAGCAGAATTAACAGAAAACAAAGAGAAATCTCATGAGTTGGATATCCAAAAGGAAGGGGACGCAGAAATTTCACAACATTCCGGTGATATCAACATGAGATCTAAAAGCCACCTGGAATGGTTAAAGAGCCATCAAAAATTAGTACAAGGAGATCATGAGCTTGGAAAAAAGCAAACAGGAGAAGATTTATTTCTTAAGTTCCTAACTAAAAGGCAACAATTTGCAGAAAGCATAGGAAAACTTCAAGCAGCGCAACTAAAACTTTCTTCACACACAATGCCTCAACAATGGTGGAAGCCTGCAAGACAACAAGTAGTACTGAGGGTTAAGAAGTGGCCACAAGTCACTCCCAAAACAAAAATAACAGAAAAAAGAGAGAAAATTCATGAACTGGAGACCCAAAAGAAAATGGCCACAGAAATTTCAGAAGCTTCTGGTAAAATCACACTTAGGGTGGGATACTCAAAAAGCCGTCAAAAAATAGTACAAGATGGTCATGAGAAAAATACAAAAGACTTCTTTCCTCAGTTGGTAACCAAAAGACTTAAAACAACTAAAGGAACATGTACAGGAGAGCAAATAAAACCAGCTTCACATAAAATGGATGGAAAATGGAGGAAGGTGGCAAGGCGACTATTCCCTCTGAAGAATAACAAGAAGCCACTGGTTGTTACAAAAGCAAAATTAACAGAAAACAAAGAGAAAACTCATGAGCTGGAGATTCAAAATGATGTGGCTACCCAAATTTCAGAAGCTTCTGGAGATATCAGCCTGAATGTTAAAAATCCTGTGGAAAAATTAAAAATCAATCGGACAATGGTACAGAAAGTTCATGAGTTTGGAAACAAACCAAGTGAAGAATATTTATTTGCTTTGTTCCTAACCAAAAGAAGAGGATTTGCAAACGCTCCTGTTAGACTTTCAGCAGAGCGAGGAGAACGTGCTTCACATTCCATGGCTGAAAACACAGGGAAGCCTGCAGTGCTACTACATCCTCAGCACTTTTCTTCCCTTAAGAGGCTTCCTCAAGCATCCATTCACTCTTTACACAAGTGCTCAATTTTACACCTGCCAACTGAGCTGCCACCTTTGACTACCTCTACTGTAGTGGATGATGATAGTAAGGAAGAGCCTGGTAAAGTCAACCTCATTCTGGAATCTGGCAACAGATCAACAAGGTCCAACCATGGAAAACCCTTTGTAGTCGACCAGCAGCTGAAAGAGAAAAATCTTCAAAAAGAACAAAGAGCAGAGAAACCTTTGGAGAAGGAGCTTGAGTCTCAGAAATCAAGAAAGGATAATCTTCTCAGATGCTTAATATTTGGGGAAAACTACCCCAGAATTAATACGGAGGACTCTGAAACTTTGAACAAACCATCGCCTGATAAAACATTCTCCAATGAAGTGGATTGGGAGTATCAGGAACAAACCACATCTGTTCCCCCTTCATCTGACTTTTTGCCAAGCATTGATAACTACTTTCTTCAGGGTGATGTCTTTGAAATTGAGGTGAAAAAACGGATGGCATACCTGATCTTTAATGAGACTCTGATTAATCTATTTACCCATTTGATTACTAGTATATCAATAGTATATTAAATAGTATATTTTGAATGCTCACACATTCTTTTTCTGTGTGCTGCTTCTTTCCCTTTCCACTCGGAGGGAGGGAGGGACGGAGGGAGGGAGGGAGGGAGAGAAAGAAAGAAGATAAAGGAAGCACAACAAACTTTGGCCCTTTGGCTTCAGAAGACGCCATGTTTGTGTGTGTGTACATACACATACAGTATTTATAGTAGATAATGTATCTTTTTGTCTGCCGATGCACATACTATGTACTATGTAATATGTATGTACACACATAGGATTAAATAGTGTGTTTTGGGATGTTCAGAAGTAGTAAATAAATAGACAGTGAAATTGTATCTCTTTAAGGCAGGGATGTCCAAACTTGGGAACTTTAAGACTTGTGGACTTCAACTCCCAGAATTCCCCAGCCAGCATAGCTGGCTGGGGAATTCTGGGAGTTGAAGTCCACAAGTCTTAAAGTTCCCAAGTTTGGACATCCCTGCTTTAAGGCCTTTGAGGTGAGGAGAAATCAGGCAAGGTGCCCTTTGACATGAGTGATGTCAAGTTGGCCACGCACATCCAATCACATGACTAACTAGCTATGCCCATCCAGTCACATGATCATCAACCAGCTACACCTTCCCAGTTACATGACCAACCAGGCACATGACCAAGGCACGCTCACAAAACAAGCGCTGCCCACAGAACCAGGAATAAAAAAAAAATGAAACTCACCCATTTCTTTCCCTCCCTCAATTATAACTTTACCTTGGCTTTTCACTTCACAACAACAAACTTGTTATTGCCTTTCCTCTGAGTGTATTAAATATATTACATCCTTGGTTTAGGGATATGTGCAGAAATAATTAGAACCATATTAAGTAGTGTTAAGGAGAGCCTAAACCAAATAATATCAGTGCCCTCTGTTCTAGATATGATTATGCTTCTGTTACATGAGAATGTTGGACATTTTAATGAAAGGATAATAGAATATGGTACACATACAATGCAGTTGATAAGAAAAGAACGCAGAGCAAATGTTCGCAAATTAGGGATCTGGATGAAAATTAAAGCAATAATCTCCCAATAAGAGCACACCAGCCTGAACCATTGCACCCCTGCAAAAGTGTTTGAATGGAGAAATTGCCTGACTCCTCGTTGGAAAGGTCTGTTCCAGATCTTCCTGACCTCCAATACAGCTGTGAAATGTCAGTATTTGGCTTTCTGGGTGCATGCCTCACACTGTAAAAAAATACCAACCCCAGACGAGGAAGTCACTCAGCCTCCGTCATCTGGCTGCACAAGGCAAAGATTGAAGCTTTGCCCAACAAGGGAACAAGAGCTAGTGGCCTCTGCTTCCCCTCCCTCCGTGCAATCTTCGACCAAGACGGCAGCATCAAATTAACTCATCTATACTTGCAATCACAAGTGATTAAACAAAACTGTTTCATGGAAGCCCCACAATGACTGCAAGAGACAACCTGCATTAGGAGCGGTCTTATGCCTGCAGCCTGGACCAGCGCTGCATTGCTCCTCTTCAGTTCCATGCTGTATTTAGGGTTGCATGTCCCAGCCTGTCTATCCCCTTTTGTGTTTTTGCCTTGTTGAAACACTTTTAATCAAAATAGGTGTTCCCCATCTTAAATGAAGGATGTTTTGGTTTATTTCGCTTACTTCTATAATTGATATAGGGTAGCTGACACGCAGTTATTGCTTTCTATGTTTCATTTTTTGTTTTTTTCCACAAAGAAGAAGTGGTGACTGGGGGAAACGAAAATATAGCCTATTGATTTGGTAGGATCAGTAAGGTGTAAGTGAAAGTAGCAGATCCTAAAAAGCTAAATGAACCAAAGTTTTAGATAGAAAGATTTCAAAGTGTATCAGAACTATTTGTAAATCTGCTGAGCCATTGCTGTGAAATTTGATTTAGCAAAGAAGGTAGTTTTGAAATATATTTGGACATAGGACAAAAATCACAAGAAATAAGGAGCTTCCCTGAAGGCTCCGGAGGGTGAAAAATGGACCTACAGACAAACCAGAAGTCACTTCAGACAAGTCCTGAAGCCTCCAGAGAGCAAAAATCGGCCTCAAAGGAAGGCTGAAGTCAGCTGGCTAGTGGGCACATGCACGCTGGAAATGACAATACCTCGTATGCCCTAACAAATGGCCCCACATGCCACTAGTTACACGCTTGCTATAGGTTCCCCATCACAAATATATAGAGAGAATGTATTTTTTGTGTGCCTATACATACACTATACTATGTATTATGTATGCAGACATACGGCATATATACATAAGATTAAATAGTATATTTTGGATGTTCAGAAGTAGTAAATAAATAGAGAAATTGTATCTCTTTAAGGCCTTTGAGGCAACGAAAAGTCAGGCAAGGCATGAGTGATGTTTAGTTGGCCATGCCCACCCAGTCAGGTGACTAATTAGTTATGCCTACCCAGTCACATGACCAACAGCTATGCCTATCCAGTCACATGACCAACCAATCACATGACCATGAATCAACACCCACCCACTCACATGACCACAAGCCATACCCACCATCAGATGACAAACAAGCCACATACACAAAAAAACCCACGCGCACAGAACCAGTAGTAAAAACTAGTTGTTTTTACTAGTTGAAAGTTCAAGATCCTATGTCACCTCACCACCACACACAATTCCATCACATGGTCCAATCTCCCACTACCATGCTGCCAGTTCCACCCATCCAGTTCCTGTCAGGTGCAAACCTGCAGAGATGTCCTTGGCTTTCTAGTAAGAATTTTGTTTTGGCTACACAGTAAGTAAATTCGTACTATCCCCCCTCCCATTTTCCCACAATAGAAAAAGGCACAGTAGATTAATAGAAAGTGTGGCAGGCCAAAGATCCAAAAGAAAGCTGCAGGCCTGTCATAGAATTTATTTCAGAGCTAGACATATCCTTGGAGACAGTTCCCAGGAACATCCTGCTCGATATGTAAGGAGGGGGCTGCCTAGGAGTATGAACACACAAGGACAAGGACAAGGGATACTCTGCAAAATAGCAAAAAACGCTTTAAAGATCACGTTGGTGACAAACCTTTGTTTGATTGGATAAATTTTGTTTCTATTCACAGTGTGTGGCTATTCCTTACATGCTTTTGTCTGTGTTTTGGAAATAGTATCACCCAACTCTTATTCTGCTCTGGCCAAAGGAATAAAACAGCTGTTATTTGTGCAAGCCTTGTCTTGACTCTCACTCCCTTTGGCATCTCAGTGATTCAGGGAAACTTCTGGGACAGCATGAAGAATTCAAAATGCCAGGATTCTTATTGAATGGAAGTTTTTAAAAAAATTATTGGTTTATTTATAATCTGAAACCTTTACAGCTTTTCTTAAATAAGCTTTATATTAAATTTATAGTACTTTATTGCTAAACCAGATAATGTTGTTATATTTGTGCTAATCATAGAATCAGAGGACTGGAAGGGATCTTGGAGCTCTTCTAACTCACAAGCCCAGGAGGAAGGCTGTTCTACTGGTTAATGGTTCTGTTGTAAAATTCTTCCTTATTTTCAAGTTATATCTTTCTCTGATCAGCTTCTACCCATTGATTCTTGTCCACTTCTTCCCTATCACTTCTCATAATCTTAATGCTATCTATTGATGCAAGCCAGCGGTTTACTGTTGGTTCACCTCCCGCTGCCACTGCTACCGGTTCAGTCAAATGAGGCTGAAACGGCAGCAACCCACCTCTGATGCAATCCTTAGTGCATTGTGTGCTGGCAGCTGCAGCACACTCATCTCTATGGTGGGATCTAGATGTTCTGGTAGACCACCAATCAAAGAAGGCAGTAAAACGTGTTTGGCGTGATCCATGCTGACATCTATTAATCATCTTGTCCATTTCTAAGTGCTCACAAATAATCTGCTTGATTATCTTTTCCAGAATTTTCAGCACACAAGCTGCTTTGAAGTGCAGCTCTGAAGCTACTTGCAGACCTGTTGCTGTATTGGAGGATTTTGTGGGGTGATTCTAGGACTGTCCCTTACCCAGGAGAGTTATATAAAGAAATGCCAGTTCCTTCTGTAGATAATTGAAGAAGCTACATTCCAGGGGAAAGCCCCTCAGGGATCCTTCCCTGGGCGTGTAGTCAGTTGTCCATCTTTTCACTAGAAGTGAAGCATTCCCTAATTCTCAACTGTTTTGCAGAGTCAAAGGAGGGATATGTCATGGGCTGTCACCATGATGTTTCTTTCTTTTCACTATAATTATCAGTTCCAGGAAAAATCCATTATCTGTGTATTTGTCTTCAGTATCAGCTCATCCAAACAAAGTTAGCTAAATAAAAATAAGTCTGGTAAAAATACTAAAAAGCTAATTATATAATATAATAAAACTGAGCAAAGCTGCTATAAATGTATGTTGCTCAGTTTTATTGTTTTATTTTTTAATTTTTATTATATGATTTATATATGCGAGTGTGCATATGTATATATGTATTTGTTACCTGAATCTTCATGCAGGTAACAAATACTTAGATCTACACAATTAAATGTTGATGCTACAAAACCCAAAGATACAGTTAAATTAAAATACAACCCCAGTCAGTCACACGACCAACTGACTGCATAAGAACTACCAATATCTACTACCAAGGTACAAATATTTTCATCAGTTCTTATATTTTATTTTCTAGACTGCTTATTTCCTTCAAGGAAAATTAGCAAATGCCTGGAAAGATGTGATATTATGCTAGTGATGATGCATAAAAAGTAAGAAAAGCAACTTCTATGTAAATCAAAACTGAATTAAGTATTTGGTTAAAATATGTGTTATGAGTTCCAGTATGCTGAACAATTGCTTGATCACCTCCAGTTAACTTGTTTTGGCCTATTTGTGAATATAATTCACCAATAAAGAGAAGTTAAATCCATACACATTGT
Source organism: Rhabdophis nuchalis (assembly GCA_039707465.1). Taxonomy (NCBI): domain Eukaryota; kingdom Metazoa; phylum Chordata; class Lepidosauria; order Squamata; family Natricidae; genus Rhabdophis; species Rhabdophis nuchalis. The sequence continues at coordinate 108,965,844 of CM077647.1, read as the reverse complement.
ATTTGGTAACTTACTATGACATTTTTTTTCTGTGACTGCACCTTTTCCATCGCTGCTTTGGTGTTTTGGACAATTTTCACAAGCCACCTGACCATATTTTCCATTGTAAGATCCAGCAGGACACAAAATACAGTTTGTTCCATATTTTGCACTGAATCTCCCTGGTGGACATGTCACTATTCCGTTAAAAATAAAAACAAAATGATATAACATATAACAAATTATAATTTATATACCTGCCTTTCCATTGAGGATATGTATACTGCATGAGCCAGAAAGTTGAAGTTGAAGTTTATTTGATTTCTATACCGCCCTTCTCCCTTTTGGGACTGTACAGCCATAATAAAATAAGTGATACAAAATCTAAAACAATGTGTTAAAAGGTATTAAATAAATGGCCTACATCTTTAAAATCCCATACTAAAATCACTATTTAAAATTCCTTTAAAACTACGACAGGCCGGCAGCGCAGAATAAATGCGTCTTCAGGGCCCGACGGAAGAGATGTAGGTCCGAGATCATCCTTAGCCCAGGGGGTAGGTCATTCTAGAGGGCGGGAGCTGCCACAGAGAAGGCTCTCCCCCTGGGGGTCGCCAGCCAGCATTGTTTGGCCGACGGCACCCTGAGGAGGCCCTCTCTGTGGGAGCGAACATGGGAGGTATTCGGTGGGAGGTATTTGGCAGCAGGAGGCGGTCTTGCAGGTAACCAGGTCCCTTGCCATGGAGCACTTTAAAGATGGTCATAAGTGCTTTGAAGTGCACCCGGAAAGCCACAGACAGCCAGTGCAGCTCACACAGGAGAGGTGTCATATGGGAGCATCTAGAGGCTCCCAGAATCCCCCACGCGGCCACATTCTGAACCAACTGGAGCCTCCGGGTACACCTCAAGGAAAGCCCCATGTAGAGAGTGTTGCAATAGTCCAGACGGGAGGTGACGAGGGCTTGAGTGACCGTGCATAAGGCATCACGATCCAGAAAGGGACGCAATTGGTGTATCAGGCGAACCTGATGGAAAGCCACCCTGGCCACGGCTGTCATGTGATCTTCTAGGGACAGCCGAGAGTCCAGGAGGACACCCAAGTTGCGAGCCCTCTCTGTGGGAGCCAATGTCTCGCCCCCAATAGTCAGAGATGGCATCAACTGACTATACCGTGATGCCGGAAGCCACAGCCACTCGGTCTTGGATGGGTTGAGTCAGAGCCTGTTCCTCCCCATCCAGACTCGCATGGCCTCCAGACATTGGGACATCACTTCTACGGCATCGTTGGGGTGGTCTGGGGTAGAGATGTACAGCTGAGTGTCATCAGCGTACTGGTGGAACTCTACCCCAAAACCACAGATGATCTCGCCCAACGGCTTCATATAAATGTTGAACAGAAGGGGCGAGAGGACCAACCCCTGAGGCACCCCACATCTGCCCCCCTGCCAACACAAACTGCGACTGGTCAGAGAGATAGGAGGAGAACCACCATAAAACGGTGCCCCCCCACTCCCAACCCCCTCAACCAGTGTAGCATGATACCATGGTCGATGGTATCGAAAGCCACTGAGAGATCTAGTAGGACCAGGATAGATGAACAACCTCTATCCCGAGCCCTCCAGAGACCATCGACGAACGCGACCAATGCCGTCTCCGTGCTGTACCCAGGCCGAAAGCTGGACTGGCACGAGTCCAGGTAGACAGCTTCATCCAGGTGCTGAGGGAGCTGTCGTGCCACCACATTCTCAACAACCTTCACGATAAAGCGAAGGTTGGAGACAGGACGATAGTTAGCCAGAACAGCCGGATCCAGAGAGGGCTTCTTGAGAAGGGGCCTCACCACTGCCTCTTTCAAGGCAGCCGGCAGAAACCCCTCACTCAAAGTAGCGTTAGTAATTCCCTGGAGCCAGCCTCGTGTAACCTCCCGGGAGGCCAGTACCAACCATGAGGGACCCAGGTCCAATAAACATGTGGTGGTGTTCAGCCGCCCCAGCATCCTGTCCATCTCCTCAGGAGTCACAGGATCGAACTCCTCCCAGATGACATTCTCAAGGCCTGCCTCCGTCAGCTCATCTGAACCAGTTCAGTCGGAGGCTAACCTGTCCCGAATCTGATCGATTTTATCATGCATATAACACCCAAAATCCTCTCTCGACCCTGTAAGAGAGTATCCTGAGCCCTCAGATGGAGAAGGGAGCGGGTCATCCTAAACAGGGTGGCTGGTTGGTTATCTGCAGATGCGACAAGAGCGGAGAAATAATTGCGTTTCACCACACTTATCGCCACTAGGTAGGGTCCTTAAATAGGACCTTACCAGTGTCTGGTCCGACTCGGAGTGGGTGGCCCTCCAACCACTCTCTAGGCATCTCTTCTGATGCTTCATCACCCTCAACTCCTTGGAGAACCAAGGAGCTAAGGTGGTTCGGCGCTGGGTGAGAGGCCGCAAGGGCACAACTCGGTCCAGGGCCCCCGTGGCCGCAGTGTTCCAGGCGGCCACCAGGTCCTCAGTTGAGTCGTGGGTCAGGGTCTCAGGTATCGGCCCAAGATCCATCTGGAACCTCTCAGGGTCCATCAGGCGCCTGGGGCGGAACCATCTCACTGGTTCCGCCTCCCCGCGGTGGGGTGCAGCAGTTGGAGAGTCAAGCCGAAGGAGAGAGTGATCTGACCAGGGGTTCGATGACTATTTCCCCTATACTAAGATCACTCAACCACTGTCCAGAGACAAAAGCAAGATCCAGTGTGTGCCCTCCAGTGTGAGTCGGGTCATGAATTAATTGAGTCATGGAGGCCATGAACTCCCGTGCCATCTCAGATGATTCGCCTACCGATGGCAGGTTGAAATCCCCCATGACTAACAGCCTGGAGGTACCAACTGCCACCTCAGCTATCACATTGAGAAGCTCTGGTAGGGCTGCTGATACATAGTGTGGAGCCAGGTACACAATCAGCAAGCCCAGTTGCCTCCTATGACCCCACTTCACACAGAGAGACTCACATCCGGCTATCTGAGGCACAGTGGTCTCCCTCGGATCCAGACTCTCCTTTATAACAACCGCCACCCCCCACCCTGACCCTGGGCTCTTGACTGGTGAAATGCACAGTAACCCGGTGGGCACATTTCAACAAGGGGCACCCCCCCTCTTGGCCCAACCAGGTCTCTGTAATGCCCGCCAGGTCCGCACCCCCCTCCAAAACTAGATCGTGGATGAGGGGAGCTTTATTGACCATGGACCTGGTGTTACACAACAGCAGCCAAAGACCCAGGCCCTGAGATCCTAAGCCCCTAGGCCGCAAAGGGAGCTATGAAGGCCGGAGCACGCCACCGCTCGAAGACAGCAAGTGCGCCCTCCCCTTACATGATATGGCCCTCGGCTCTCACCATACCTGCCCCTCCCACTCACAGTGCAGATGGAATAACCCTCTTTTGGACAGACCTTCACCCCTCCCCAATTCTAGACCCTAGAGCCCCAGAGTGCTGTGAAAGTAGCTAAGTACAGACACCTCACATTCTGGACATAAACTGTTTCAAAACTTCTCTCAAGATGATGTTATAGAGCATTGTACACCAATACAACTAGACACAAAGACAGTCCCCACCACTACCCCAATGCCATTACTCTGCTAAACAACTAGTTCCAAAAAATTGTTTTATGCCCTAGGATTTCAAGCTATGTAGCAGGACTGTATTCTTATTATTAGTTTTGCCCTTATCATCATTCCTATTACCTTTCCTTTAGAATATTATGACACTTTGTTGTTTTCATTTTATGATTATGTTGATTGCTTTCATTTAGTATTATTGGAATTATCTTCTGGGTTCAGCTCCAAGTGGGGGGGGAAAGACACTGGAGACATGGAGGCTGCTTAGAAAGAAGGTTTAATGGTGGACAGGACCACATGGCTTGGCCCTGGGGAAAAAGGTGATCACATGCTCCCAGGTGTTGATTGAAGAAGAAGGGGTGAGGGAGAGAGTTGCAGGATCTTTTATAATCTGTTTGGCCCCATCTATTTGTTTCCTGTTCCTGTGTAAGAATTCTCAGATGCCATGTGGTCAGTAAGGCTTATACTAACATGCCTTGATTCCATCACCCTGGAGCTGATGGGGAGGTATCTTTGTAATATGAATAGATTACGAAGACTTGGCCTCTTAATGGCCCATTGACAAAAAAGGGGGGTAGGCAGGAAGCTGCAGGAATTAAAACATGTTTCTCCCTTATCACATTCAGAGAAGTATAATATTCTGCCTTTTCAATATTTCCTAGGATATTTCATTTTTCTAGGAGATAAGTGAATTTTAACTTCCTAGACCTAGAATATCTTATGACTATCATTGAGTGTTGTATCTTATAATTTATGATGGTTGTATTATAATTATAACCATGATTTATCACATTGCTTACATATATATTGAGTATTTATGTATCAGAGACAAATTCCTTCTGTGTCCAATCACACTTGGCCAATAAATTATTCTATTCTATGCTCTGCTATGCTCTATTCTAGTTCTAGTTCTATTCTATTCTATTCCATCAAATGGCCATAAATGTGGTCATAAGGCTGGTGGGAGGTGATGTCAAAACATTGAAACCAGGTTGCCAATTACTTTTGAGAGTCTGTTGTAACTGAAGTGGCTAAGTTGATTATTAGTCAAGAACTACTTGTATTAATCATTATATTGAAATGTAGAATAGTTAAGGGCATATATACTCACTTGATATGGGCTTGTCTCAATATCGCTATAATTTTTGTTTAATATTAATTACCTGTTACTATATAGCACATCAATCAAAGATGGGAATGTATTTTGAATTATATAACAAAATGTGCTTGCTTTCTGCTAATAAATAATAATTTATTAGATTTATAAACCGCCCCCTCTCCCCGTAGCGACTCGGGGCGGTGTACAGGAAAATTAAAAAACCATATAAAAACATACAAAATATCCAAAGTTAAAAACGAATTAAATTACCCTGTACTAAAATTTAAGAACATTAAAATTACAACCCAGCCTATGCTAAAAATTCCCCTAAAATCTAACATCCATTTACGTGTTTGGCAGATGTTATATTACGAAAGTCTAAACTATTATGCAAGATGAAAGGATTAATAAAAACTATTAGTTTGTAAACACATCATTAATTTATTGCCAAGTTAATGATGTGCTTCCAAATGAGGTTGAATGCTTTTCTCTATAAACAATATGTTTTTGTGTTTTTTGTTGCTTTTTTATATATTAAAGAAATATTATTTAAAAATAGCAGGCATAGGGATCTGCAAAACAAAGCAAAACAAAAAATGAAAACCCGAGACAAATGGTAAGACATGACAGGAGACATAAGGAGGAATCCTTTGAAGTGCATTGGGGTGCAATTTCAAAGGCTAAAGATTACACTGAGAATCAGGGGTGGGTTGCTGCCAGCATTGCTGTTGGTTCACTTCGCATGTGTATGCACAGTTGACTATAAATTGTTCTGCGCATGCAAAGAACATTATAAAATTACTTTAAAAACTGCTATTAGGTGGATAATGAGTTGATATATATCTATTGGAAGACAAATTGAAAAGTATGTTTGTAATTTCAAGTACTGATGCACAAATGTATGACTGAACGACATGTCTTGAAATGCGGTGGTGAGGCTCCTCCTCAAGAAGCCTTCCCTGGACCCAGCATTGTTAGCAAATTACTGTCCCGTGTCCAACCTTTGCTTTTTGGCAAAGGTTGAGTGTGTGGTGGCACAACAGTTTCTACGTCACTTGGAGGAAATTGATTATCTGGACCTGCGCCAGGCCCAGCCACAGCACGGAGACGGCATTGGTCGCGTTGGTGGATGATCTCTGGAGGGCTAGAGATGGGGGTTGTTCCTCCATCTTGGTCCTATTAGACCTCTCGGCGGCTTTTGATACCATCGACCATGGTATCCTATTGCATCGGCTGGAGGGGTTGGGGGTGAGGGGCACCGTCTTGCGGTGGTTCTCCTCCTACCTCTTCGGTCGAGTGCAATTTGTATTGGCAGCGGGGCAGAGGTCGACCTCGAGGCCTCTCACTTGTGGGGTGCTACAGGGGTCGGTCCTCTCGCCTCTCCTGTTCAATGCATATATGAAGCCGCTGGGCGAGATCATACGTGGGTTTGGGGTAGATTACCATCTGTATGCAGATGACAACCAGCTGTACATCTCTATCCCAAACCACCCCAACGATGCCGTCGAAGTGATGTCCCGATGTCTGGAAGCCGTGCGGATCTGGATGGGAAGTAACAGACTCAAGCTCAACCCATCCAAGACTGAGTGGCTGTGGCTACCGGCGCCCCGGTTCAACCAGCTGGCCATTGTGGGCGAACATCTGGCCCCAGTGGATCGGGCATGCAACTTGGGCGTCCTCCTAGATGCCCGGCTGTCAATGGATGACTATGTGACAGCCATGGCAAGGGGGGCGTTTCACCAGGTTCGCCTGGTGCGCCAGTTGCGTCCCCTATTGGACTGGGATGCCCTTCGCACAGTCACTCATGCGCTTGTGACGTCCCGTCTAGACTACTGTAATGCTCTCTACATGGGGCTCCCCTTGAGATGCACCCGAAGGTTGCAGCTGGTCCAGAATGCGGCCGCGCGGGCAGTTCTAGGAGTCACTAGATACTCCCACGTAACACCACTCCTGCGCGGGCTACACTGGCTGCCTGTGGCCTTTTGGGTGCGTTTCAAGGTGTTGGTTATTATCTTCAAAGCGCTCCATGGCACAGGACCTAGCTATTTGCGGGATCGTATCCTGCCCCATACATCCCTTTGGCCGATTCGCTCTCACAGAGAGGGACTTCTCCAGGTGCCGTTCACTAGGCAATGCCAGCGAGCGATGCCCAGGGGAAGGGCCTCCTCTGTGATGGGCCCGACCCTCTGGAATGACCTTCCCCCTGACATTAGAACGACCACAGACCTCCGCTCCTTCCGCCAGAAACTCAAAACCCACCTGTTTCAACTAGCTGTCCTGGGCTAATTCCATGCTTCCCGCCTCAGTTTGTAATTTTAAATTATGTGATTAGATTTTAAGGTTAAGTTTTTAATTTTTATAAATTTGTACAGGGGATTATTTAATTGGATTTTAGTTTATATGTAATGTTGATGCCATAATTTTAACTTTTACCTGTACACCACCCCAAGTCCCTTTGGGGAGAGGCGGCGGTCTAGAAATCTAATAAAATAATAAAATAATAATGTTGTACAAAGTTGAAGATTAATAATGTTTTTACTTGTTTTTATGTTGGGAAAAATAAACAATTTTTTTGAAAAAAAATTACTTAAAAAGCTGCTGGCAATGGCATTGGTGATTGGGGAACCGGTTAAGGGTCATGGCCAGCCTGGGTCTCTGCCAGTTCAGGCAACCAAGGCCAAAATACCACTACCAGTTTGCCTGAACTGGTGAGAACCAGTCGCAGTTTGCCTGAACTGGTGCGAACCACCTCTTCTGAGAATGCTGTAACACAATTTGTCACTTCTTGTAATTTATATCAGCACTATGTTGCCAGATTTTCTTGCCAAACCTTTTGCTCTCCTCCTAGGGTTTGTTCAAACAAACAGTGTACTTGAAATCCCAGATACAAAATGCAATTAACAGACTTTAGCTGCGGATGGGAGGCTAGTTGTTAATTTGCCATTAAGAAGTAAACCTTTTCCTTCCCTTTTAAACTTCTTTCTCTATAATTTTACACCAAACCTTGGAAACTCACCACAGCATCCTGGACATATTGTATTGTTGTTCATGGTACTTGTATTTTTCCCAAATCCTGGTTTGCAATGATCTATTTTAACACCAGACAGAGTATCAGGAACATAACTTAAAAGATCACCAGGAAAAGAATCTGTGTTTAGCACTTCAAAGAATTGCTTGATTTTGACATATGCCTACAATTTAAAAAGATAATTGCGTTAATATTTGCTTGTCAATTGGCTCCCAAGATAGATTATATAGAACATAATGCCAGATAATTCTTTTTGCTAGCTAACATCATAAATCATAGTTTCCATAAAAACAATAATTAGTCATGTGCAGACTGCATTCTGGGTATGAACTGGTTGCAATATCCTCAGAATGTATTGTCGTATTTTTTGGAGTATAAGATGCACCGAGGTTTTGAAGAAGCAATTAAAAAAAAAATAGGTAGGTAGATAAAGGGATAGAGAGGGAAAGAAAGAGAGAATACGTATGTTGGTTGGTAGAGGGATAGAGAAAAATAGAGAGAGAAATACAGTAGGTAGGTAGGAAGAGAG